>CM075767.1:73080643-74301643 GCA_037974665.1 Ehretia macrophylla
TCCCCCATCGTCCCCCAAGTGTACCCCCACCGTCCCCCAGCCGTGCCCCAACAGTGCCCCAGCCGGGCCCCAAAAGTGCCCAAACAGCACACCATGAGCGGGCCGCGCGCGCCACTTTCGCGCACTATCGTGCGGCACGTGCGCCCCATGCGCGAACCTTCGTGCGGTATGCGGTCCACATTCGCACACCATCGTGCGGCATGGGCGCCCCATACGCGCACCATCATGCGTCATGAGGGCCACATCCAAGCACCATCGTACGGCATGCGCACCTGATACGCGCACCATCGTGCGGCAAGGGCGCACCATGCGCGCACCTTCGTGCGGCACGGGTGCCCCATGCGCGCAACATCGTGCGGCATGCGGGCCACATGCGCGCACCATCGTGCGGCATGCGCTCCAAATGAGCGTACCATAGTGCGCCATGGGCGCCCCATGCGCGCACCTTCATGCGGCATGCGGGCCACATGCGAGCACCATCGTGTGGAATGTGCGCCCCATGCGCGCACCTTCGTGCGGCATGGGTGCCCCACCGGAGCGACGAAGACCTGGTCACAAGCCCTACGCCCTTGGTATGCTGGCCCAGCCTCCACGTGAAGCGAAGTTGTCATGCCCAAGGTGCCGTGGGGTTCGATAATAGAAATGTGGTGGATAAAGTATCTTGGCAACCCTAACCGGAGCAAAAAAAATTGAAAAAGTGGGTTCAACACGGGGAATTCCAAGTGGATCACCCATCCCAGTACTACTCTCGCCCAAGCACGCTTAACTTCGGAGTTCTGATGGGATCCTATGCATTAGTGCTGGTATGATTGCACAATTCCTTTATGTGTTAACGGTTCACAGTCCCAGCCTAGAGAGATGGCCCATTCAAAAGGCCCAATGGGCTTAACGACACCCATCCGCTTCAACAACGCAGCATCCTCGGAAGACTTGATATCGACACGCTGTAGAACCCTCTAATGTCCCACTAGTGAGGTTGTCGTCCTTTTAACAGCTCACGACGTACGATCCGGGATGAAAAAACTGAGAAAAAATAGAAAAGTGGCCGGAAACTGATGAAAACATTCGATTTTGGGCTCCAAAAAGGGCACAGTGAGCAAGCTACCTGCCCTTGTCGTAGAGCTCTCGGATAGCTTTGTAACGGTATGTTGTGTGTCGCTTAACTCCTTATGGATCAAAAGGCATGGGTAATAGAGCAACGGAGACCGGGTCACAAGCCCTACGCCCTCGGTTTGCTGGCCCAGCCTCCAAGTGAAGCGAAGTTGTCTTGCCCAAGTTGCCGTGGGGTTTGATAATAGAAATATGGTGGATAAAGTATCTTGGCAACCCTAACCGGAGCAAAAAAAATAGAAAAGGGGGGTGCAACACGAGGACTTCCCAGGTGGTCACCCATCCTAGTACCACTCTCGCCCAAGCACGCTTACCTTCGGAGTTCTGATGGGATCCGGCGCATTAGTGCTGGTATGATCGCACAATTCCTTTATGTGTTAACGGTTCACAGTCCCAGCCTAGAGAGATGGCCCATTCAGAAGGCCCAATGGGCTTAATGACAACCCATCCGCTTCAAGAACGCAGCATCCTCGCAAGACGTGATATCAACGCGATATAGGGTCCTTTAGTGTCCCGCGAGTAAGGTCGTCGTCCTTTTAACCACTCATGATGTACGATCCGGGATGGAAAAATAGGGCAAAAGAAGAAAAGTGGCCCGAAACGGATGAAAACGTTCGATTTTGGGCTCTAAAAAGGGCATAGCAAGCAAGCTAGCTGCCCCTGTCGTAGAGCTCTCGGAGAGCTTTGCAACGGTATGCTGTGCGCCGCGTAACTCTTTACGGATCAAAAGTTATGGGCACCGGAGCGACGGAGACCTGGTCACAAGCCCTACGCCCTCGATTTGCTGGCCAATCCTCCACGTGTAGCGAAGTTCTCTTGCCCAAGGTTCCGTGGGGTTCTATAATAGAAATGTGGTGGATAAAGTATATTGGCAACCCTAACCGGAGCAAAAAAAAATTGAAAAGAGGGGTGCAACACGAGGACTTCCAAGGGGGGTCACCAATCCTAGTACTACTCTCGCTCAAGCACACTTAACTTTGGAGTTCTGATGGGATCCGGTGCATTAGTGCCGGTATGATCGCACCAGTCACGTTGAGGGCACAATTCCTTTATGTGCTAACGGTTCACAGTGCCAGCCTAGAGAGATGGCCCATTCAGAATGGCCAATGGACTTAACGACAACCCATCCGCTTCAACAACGCAGCATCCTCGCAAGACGTGATATCGACACATTGTATGGCCCTCTAATGTCCCGCAAGTAAGGCTGTCATCCTTTTAACAGCTCAAGACGTAGGATCCGAGACGGAAAAACAGAGCAAAAGAAGAGAAGTGGCCCGAAACTGATGAAAATGTTCGATTTTGTGCTTCAAAAAGGGCACAGTGAGCAAGCTAGTTGCCCCTGTCGTAGAACTCTCGGAGAGCTTTGCAACGGTATGCTGTGCGCCGCGTAAGTCCTTGCGGATCAAAAGTTATGGGTACCGGAGCGACGGAGACCTGGTCACAAGCCCTACGCCCTCGGTTTGCTGGCCCAGCCTCCACGTTAAATGAAGTTGACTTGCCCAAGGTGCCGTGGGGTTCGATAATAGAAATGTGATGGATAAAGCATCTTGGCAACCCTAACCGGAGCAAAAAAAATTGAAAAAGGGGGGTGCAACACGAGGACTTCCTAGGGGGTCACCCATCTTAGTACTACTCTCGCCCAAGCACGATTAACTTCGGAGTTCTGATGGGATCCGGTGCATTAGTGCTGGTATGATCGTACAAGTCATGTTGAGGGCACAATTCCTTTATGTGTTAATGGTTCACAGTCCCAGCCTAGAGAGATGGCCCATTCAGAATGCCCAATGGGCTTAACGACAACCCATCCGCTTCAACAACGTAGCATCCTCGCAAGAGGTGATATCGACGCGTTTCAGGGCCCTCTAATGTCCCACGAGTAAGGTTGTCGTCCGTTTAACGGCTCACGACGTACGATCTGGGATGAAAAAACAGAGCAAAAATAGAAAAGTGGCCCGAAACTAAAGAAAACGTTCGATTTTGGGCTCCAAAAATGGCACAGGGAGCAAGCTAGCTGCCCCTGTCGCAGAGCTCTCGGAGAGCTTTGTAACGGTATGCTGTGCGCCACTTAACTCCTTACGGATCAAAAGTTATGGGCACCGGAGCGACGGAGACCTGGTCACAAGCCCTATGCCCTCGGTTTGCTGGCCCAGCCTCCACGTGAAGCGAAGTTTTCTTGCCCAAGGTGCCGTGGGGTTCGATAATAGAAATGTGGTGGATAAAGTATCTTGGCAACCCTGACCGGAGCATAAAAAATTGAAAAGGGGGGTGCAACACGAGGACTTCCCAGGGGGTCACCCATCCTAGTACTACTCTCGCCCAAGCACGCTTAACTTCGGAGTTCTGATGGGATCCGGTGCATTAGTGCTGGTATGATCGCGCAATTCCTTAATGTGTTAACAGTTCGCAGTCCCAGCCTAGAGAGATGGCCCATTCAGAAGGCCCAATAGGCTTAACGACAACCCATCCGCTTCAACAACGCAGCATCCTCGCAAGACGTGATATCAAAGCGTTGTAGGGCCCTTTAATGTCCCGCGAGTAAGGTTGTCGTCCTTTTAACAGCTCACGACGTACGATCCGTGATGAAAAAATAGAGCCAAAGATGAAAAGTAGCCCAAAATAGATAAAAACGTTCGTTTTTGGGCTCCAAAAAGGGTACAGCGAGCAAGCTAGCTGCCCCTGTCGTAGAGCTCTCGGAGAGCATTGCAACAGTATGTTGTGCGCCGCGTAACTCCATACGGATCAAAAGTTATGGGCACCGGAGCGACGGAGACCTGGTCACAAGCCCTACGCCCGTAGTTTGCTGGCCCAGCCTCCACGTGAAGCGAAGTTGTCTTGCCCAAGGTGTCGTGGGGTTCCATAATAGATATGTGGTGGATAAAGTATCTTGGCAAGCCTAACCGGAGCAGAAAAAATTGAAAAGGGGGTGCAACACGAGGACTTCCTAGGGGGTCACCCATCCTAGTACTACTCTCGCCCAAGCACGCTTAACTTCCGAGTTCTGACGGGATCCGGTGCATTAGTGCTGGTATGATCGCACAATTCCTTTATGTGTTAACGGTTCACAGTCCCAGGCTAGAGATATGGGCCATTTAGAAGGCCCAATGGGCTTAACGACAACCCATCCGCTTCAACAACGCAGGATCCTCGCAACACGTGATATCAACGCGTTGTAGGGCCCTTTAATGTCCCGCGAGTAAGGTTGTCGTCCTTTTAACAGCTCACGACGTACGATACAGGACGGAAAAACAGAACAAAAAAAGAAAAGTGGCCCGAAACTGATGAAAACGTTCGGTTTTGGGCTCCAAAAAGGGCATAGCAAGCAAGCTAGCTGCCCTTGTCGTAGAGCTCTCGGAGAGCTTTGCAACGGTATGCTGTGCCCCGCGTAACTCCTTACGGATCAAAAGTTATGGGCATCGGAGCGACAGAGACCTGGTCACAAGCCCTACGCCCTCAGTTTGCTGGCCTAGCCTCCACGTAAAGCGAAGTTGTCTTGCCCACGGTGCCGTGGGGTTCGATAATAGAAATGTGGTGGATAAAGTATCTTGGCAACCCTAACCGGAGCAAAAAAAATTGAAAAGGGGGGTGCAACACGAGGACTTCCCAGGGGGTCACCCATCCTAGTACTACTCTCGCCCAAGCACGATTAACTTCGGAGTTCTGATGGGATCCGGTGCATTAGTTCTGGTATGATCGGACAAGTCAAGTTGAGGGCACAATTCCTTTATGTGTTAACGGTTCACAGTCCTAGCATAGAGAGATGGCCCATTCAGAATGCCCAATGGGTTAACGACAACCCATCCGCTTCAACAATGCAGCATCCTCGCAAGACGTGATATCAACGCGTTGTTGGGCCCTTTAATGTCCTGCGAGTAAGGTTGTCGTCCTTTTAATAGCTCACGATGTACGATCCGGGACGGAAAAACAGAACAAAATAAGAAAAGTGGCCCGAAACTGATGAAAACGTTCCATTTTGGGCTCCAAAAAGGGCAAAGCGAGCAAGCTTGCTGCCCCTATCGTAGAGCTCTCGGAGAGCTTTGCAACGGTATGCTGTGCGCCGCGTAACTCCTTACAGATCAAAAGTTATCGGCACCGGAGCGACGGAGACCTGGTCACAAGCCCTACGCCCTCGGTTTGCTGGCCTAGCCTCCACGTGAAGCGAAGTTGTCTTGCCCAAGGTGTCGTGGGGTTCGATAATAGAAATGTGGTGGATAAAGTATCTTTGCAACCCTAAGCGGAGCAAAAAAAATTGAAAAGAGGGGTGCAACACGAGGACTTCCCAGGGGGTCACCCATCCTAGTACTACTCTCGCCCAAGCACGCTTAACTTCGGAGTTCTAATGGGATCCAGTGCATTAGTGCTGGTATGATAGGACAATTCCTTTATGTGTTAACGGTTCACAGTCCCAGCCTAGAGAGATGGCTCATTCAGAAGGTCCAATGGGCTTAACGACAACCCATCCGCTTCAACAACGCAGCATCCTCGTAAGACGTGATATCGACGCATTGTAGGGCCCTCTAATGTCCCACGAGTAAGATTGTCGTCCTTTTAACATCTCACGACGTACGATCCGGGATGGAAAAATAGAACAAAACAAGAAAAGTGGCCCGAAACTGATGAAAATGTTCCATTTTGGGCCTCAAAACGGGCACAGCGAGCAAGCTAGCTGCCCCTGTCATAGAGCTCTTGGAGAGCTTTGCAACGGTATGCTGTGCGCCGCGTAACTCCTTACGAACCAAAAATTATGGGCACCGAAGCGACGGAGACCTGGTCACAAGCCCTACGCCCTCGGTTTGCTGGCCTAGCCTCCACGTGAAGCGAAGTAGTCTTGCCCACGGTGTCGTGGGGTTCGATAATAGAAATGTGGTGGATAAAGTATCTTGGCATCCCTAACCGGAGCAAAAAAAATTGAAAAGGGGGGTGCAACACGAGGACTTCCCGGGGGATCACCCATCCTAGTACTACTCTTGCCCAAGCACGATTAACTTCGGAGTTCTGATGGGATCCGGTGCATTAGTGCTAGTATGATCGCACAAGTCATGTTGAGGGCACAATTCATTTATGTGTTAACGATTCACAGTCCCAGCCTAGTGAGATGGCCCATTGAGAATGCCCAATGGGCTTAACGACAACCCATCCTCTTCAACAACGCAGCATCCTCGCAAGACGTGATATCAACACGTTGTAGGGCCCTTTAATGTCCCACGAGTAAGGTTTTCATCCTTTTAACAGCTCGCGACGTACGAGCCGGGACTGAAAAAAAAAAAAAAAAAAAAGTGGCAAGAAACTGATGAAAACGTTCGATTTTGGGCTCCAAAAAGGGCAAAGCAAGCAAGCTAGCTACCCCTGTCGTAGAGCTCTCAGAGAGCTTTGCAACGGTATGCTGTGCGCCGCGTAACTCCTTACGGATCAAAAGTTATGGGCACCGGAGCAACGAAGACCTGGTAACAAGCCCTGCGCCCTCGGTTTGCTGGCCCAGCCTCCACGTGAAGCGAAGTTGTCTTGCCCCAGGTGCCGTGGGGTTCGATAATTGAAATGTGGAGGATAAAGTATCTTGGCAACCCTAACCGGAGCATAAAAAATTGAAAAGGGGGGTGCAACACGAGGACTTCGCAGGGGGTCACCCATCCTAGTACTACTCTCGCCCAAGCACGCTTAACTTCGGAGTTCTGATGGGATCCGGTGCATTAGTGCTGGTGTGATCGCGCAATTCTTTAATGTGTTAACTGTTCACAGTCCCAGCCTAGAGAGATGGCCCATTCAGAAGGCCCAATGGGCTTAACGACAACCCATCTGCTTCAACAACGCAGCATCCTCGCAAGACGTGATATCAACGCATTGTAGGGCCCTTTAATGTCCCGCGAGTAAGGTTGTCGTCCTTTTAACAGCTCACGATGTACGATCCGGGACGGAAAAACCGAGCCCGAGAAGAAAAGTGACTCGAAACTGATGAAAACGTTCGATTTTGGGCTCCAAAAAGGGCACAGCGAGCAAGCTAGCTGCCCTTGTCGTAGAGCTCTCGGAGAGCTTCGCAACGGTATACTGTGCACCGCGTAACTCCTTACGGATCAAAAGTTATGGGCACCGGAGCGACGGAGACCTAGTCACAAGCCCTACGCCCTTGGTTTGCTGGCCTAGCCTCCACGTGAAGCGAAGTTGTCTTGCCCAAGGTGTCGTGGGGTTCGATAATAGAAATGTGGTGGATGAAGCATCTTTGCAACCCTAAGCGGAGCAAAAAAAATTGAAAAGAGGGGTGCAACATGAGGACTTCCCAGGGGGTCACCCATCCTAGTACTACTCTCGCCCAAGCACGCTTAACTTCGGAGTTCTAATGCGATCCAGTGCATTAGTGCTAGTATGATCGAACAATTCCTTTATGTGTTAACGGTTCACAGTCCCAGCGTTGAGAGATGGCCCATTCAGAAGGTCCAATGGGCTTAACGACAACCCATCCGCTTCAACAACGCAGCGTCCTCGTAAGACGTGATATCGACGCATTGTAGGGCCCTCTAATGTCCCGCGAGTAAGATTGTCATCCTTTTAACATCTCACGACATACGATCCGGGACGGAAAAATAGAACAAATCAAGAAAAGTGGCCCGAAACTGATGAAAACGTTCCATTTTGGGCCTATAAAAGGGCACAGTGAGCAAGCTAGCTGCCCCTGTCATAGAGCTCTTGGAGAGCTTTGCAACGGTATGCTGTGCGCCGCGTAACTCCTTACGAACCAAAAATTATGGGCACCGGAGCGACGGAGACCTGGTCACAAGCCCTACGCCCTCGGTTTGCTGGCCTAGTCTCCACGTGAAGCGAAGTTGTCTTGCCCACGGTGCCGTGGGGTTTGATAATAGAAATGTGGTGGATAAAGTATCTTGGCAACCCTAACCGGAGCAAAAAAAATTGAAAAGGGGGGTGCAACACGAGGACTTCCTAGGGGGTCACCCATCCTAGTACTACTCTTGCCCAAGCATGATTAACTTCGGAGTTCTGATGGGATCCGGTGCATTAGTGCTGGTATGATCGCACAAGTCATGTTGAGGGCACAATTCCTTTATGTGTTAACGATTCACAGTCCCAGCCTAGTGAGATGGCCCATTGAGAATGCCCAATGGGCTTAACGACAACCCATCCGCTTCAACAACACAGCATCCTCGCAAGACGTGAGATCTACGCGTTGTAGGGCCCTTTAATGTCTTGCGATTAAGGTTTTCGTCCTATTAACAGCTCGCAACGTACGAGCCGGGATGGAAAAACAAAACAAAATAAGAAAAGTGGCCCGAAACTGATGAAAACGTTCAATTTTGGGCTCCAAAAAGGGCACAGCGAGCAAGCTAGCAGCCCCTGTCATAGAGCTCTCGGAGAGATTTCAAACGTTATGCTGTGCGCCGCGTAACTCCTTATGAATCGAAAGTTATGGGCACCGGAGCGACGGAGACTTGGTCACAAGCCCTACGCCCTCAGTTTGCTGGCCTAGCCTCCACGTGAAGCGAAGTTGTCTTGCCCAAGGTGCCGTGGGGTTCGATAATAGAAATGTGGTGGATAAAGTATCTTGGCAACCCTAGCCGGAGCACAAAAAATTGAAAAGAGGGGTGCAACACGAGGACTTTCCAGGGGGTCACCCATCCTAGTACTACTCTCGCCCAAGCATGCATAACTTCGGAGTTCTGATGGGATCCAGTGCATTATTGCTGGTATGATTGCACAATTCCTTTATGTGTTAACGGTTCACAGTCCCAGCCTAGAGAGATGGCCCATTCAGAAGGTCCAATGGGCTTAACGACAACCCATCTGCTTCAACAACGCAGCATCCTCGCAAGACGTGATATCGACGCATTGTAGGGCCCTCTAATGTCCCACGAGTAACATTGTCGTCCTTTTACCATCTCACGACGTACGATCCGGGTCGGAAAAACAGAGTGAAAGATGAAAAGTGGCCCGAAACTGATGAAAACGTTCGATTTTGGGCTCCAAAAAGGGCACAGCGAGCAAGGTAGCTACCCCTGTCGTAGAGCTCTCAGAGAGCTTTGCAACGGTATGCTGTGCGCCGCGTAACACCTTACGGATCAAAAGTTATGGGCACCGGAGTGACGGAGACCTGGAAACAAGCCCTGCGCCCTCGGTTTGCTGGCCCAGCCTCCACGTGAAGCGAAGTTGTCTTGCCCAAGGTGCCGTGGGGTTCGATAATTGAAATGTGGTGGATAAAGTATCTTGGCAACCCTAACCAGAGCATAGAAAATTGAAAAGGGGGGTGCAACACGAGGACTTCCTAGGGGGTCACCCATCCTAGTACTACTCTCGCCCAAGCACGCTTAACTTCGGAGTTCTGATGGGATCCGGTGCATTAGTGCTGGTATGATCGCGCAATTCCATAATGTGTTAACGGTTCACAGTTCCAGCCTAGTGAGATGGCCCATTCAGAAGGCCCAATGGGCTTAACGACAACCCATCCACTTCAACAACGTAGCATCCTCACAAGACGAGATATCAATGCGTTGTAGGGCCCTTTAATGTCCCGCGAGTAAGGTTGTCGTCCTTTTAACAGCTCACGACGTACGATCCAGGACGGAAAAACAGAACAAAATGAGAAAAGTGGCCCGAAATTGATGAAAACGTTCCATTTTGGGCCTCAAAAAGGGCACAGCGAGCAAGCTAGCTGCCCCTGTCGTAGAGCTCTCGGAGAGCTTTGCAACGGTATGCTGTGCGCCGGGTAACTCCTTACGGATCAAAAGTTATAGGCACCGGAGCGACAGAGACCTGGTCACAAGCCCTACGCCCTCGGTTTGCTGGCCTAGCCTCCACGTAAAGCGAAGTTGTCTTCCCCACGGTGCCGTGGGGTTCGATAATAGAAATGTGGTGGATAAAGTATCTTGGAAACCCTAACCGGAGCAAAAATAATTGAAAAGGGGGGTGCAACACGAGGACTTCCCAAGGGGTCACCCATCCTAGTACTACTCTCGCCCAAGCACGATTAACTTCGGAGTTCTGATGGGATCCGGTGCATTAGTGCTGGTATGATCGCACAAGTCATGTTGAGGGCACAATTCCTTTATGTGTTAACGGTTCACAGTCCTAGCATAGAGAGATGGCCCATTCAGAATGCCCAATGGGTTAACGACAACCCATCCGCTTCAACAATGCAGCATCCTCGCAAGACGTGATATCAACGCGTTGTAGGGCCCTTTAATGTCCCGCGAGTAAGGTTGTCGTCCTTTTAACAGCTCACGATGTACGATCCGGGACGGAAAAACAGAACAAAATAAGAAATGTGACCCGAAACTAATGAAAAATTCCATTTTGGGCTCCAAAAAGGGCACAGGGAGCAAGCTAGCTGCCCCTATCGTAGAGCTCTCGGAGTGCTTTGCAATGGTATGCTGTGCGCCGCGTAACTCCTTACGGATCAAAAGTTATGGGCACCGGAGCGACGGAGACCTGGTCACAAGCCCTACGCCCTCGGTTTGCTGGCCTAGCCTCCACGTGAAGTGAAGTTGTCTTGCCCAAGGTGTCGTGGGGATTCGATAATAGAAATGTGGTGGATAAAGTATCTTTGCAACCCTAAGCGGAGCAAAAAAAATTGAAAAAAGGGGTGCAACACGAGGACTTCCCAGGGGGTCACCCATCCTAGTACTACTCTCGCCCAAGCACGCTTAACTTCGGAGTTCTAATGGGATCCAGTGCATTAGTGCTGGTATGATCGCACAATTCCTTTATTTGTTAACGGTTCACAGTACCAGCCTAGAGAGATGGCCCATTCAGAAGGTCCAATGGACTTAAGGACAACCCATCCGCTTCAACAACGCAGCATCCTCGTAAGACGTGATATCGACGCATTGTAGGGCCCTCTAATGTCCCGCGAGTAAGATTGTCGTCCTTTTAACATCTCACGACGTACGATCCGGGATGGAAAAATAGAGGAAAAGAAGAAAAGTGGCCCGAAATTGATGAAAATGTTCGATTTTGGGCTCCAAAAAGGGCATAGCGAGCAAGCAAGCTACCCCTGTCGTAGAGCTCTCAGAGAGCTTTGCAACGGTATGCTGTGCACCGCGTAACTCCTTACGGATCAAAAGTTATGGGCACCGGAGCGACGGAGGCCTGGTAACAAGCCCTGCGCCCTCGGTTTGCTGGCCCAGCCTCCACGTGAAGCGATGTTGTCTTGCCCCAGTTGCCGTGGGGTTCGATAATTGAAATGTGGAGGATAAAGTATCTTGGCAACCCTAACCGGAGCATAAAAAATTGAAAAGGGGGGTGCAACACGAGGACTTCCCAAGGGGTCACCCATCCTAGTACTACTCTCGGCCAAGCACGCTTAACTTCGGAGTTCTGATGGGATCCGGTGCAGTAGTGCTGGTGTGATCGCGCAATTCTTTAATGTGTTAACGGTTCACAGTCCCAGCCTAGAGAGATGGCCCATTCAGAAGTCCCAATGGGCTTAACAACAACCCATCTGCTTCAACAACGCAGCATCCTCGCAAGACGTGATATCAACGCGTTGTAGGGCCCTTTAATGTCCCACGAGTAAGGTTGTCATCCTTTTAACAGCTCACGACGTACGATCCGGGACGGAAAAACAGAGCCAGAGAAGAAAAGTGGCTCGAAACTGATGAAAACGTTCGATTTTAGGCTCCAAAAAGGGCACAGCGAGCAAGCTAACTGCCCTTGTCGTAGAGCTCTCGGAGAGCTTTGCAACGGTATACTGTGCACCGCGTAACTCCTTACGGATCAAAAGTTATGGGCACCGGAGCGACGGAGACCTGGTCACAAGCCCTACGCCCTCGGTTTGCTGGCCTAGCCTCCACGTGAAGCGAAGTTGTCTTGCCCAAGGTGTCGTGGGGTTAGATAATAGAAATGTGGTGGATAAAGTATCTTTGCAACCCTTAGCGGAGCAAAAAGAATTGAAAAGAGGGGTGCAACACGAGGACTTCCTTGGGGGTCACCCATCCTAGTACTACTCTCGCCCAAGCACGCTTAACTTCGGAGTTCTAATGGGATCCAGTGCATTAGTGCTGGTATGATCGCACAATTCCTTTATGTGTTATCGGTTCACAGTCCCATCTTAGAGAGATAGCCCATTCAGAAGGTCCAATGGGCTTAACGACAACCCATCCGCTTCAACAACGCAGCATGCTCGTAAGACGTGATATCGACGCATTGTAGGGCCCTCTAATGTCCCGTGAGTAAGATTGTCGTCCTTTTAACATCTCACGACGTACGATCCGGGACGGAAAAATAGAACAAAATAAGAAAAGTGGCCCGAAACTGATGAAAATGTTCCATTTTGGGCCTCAAAACGGGCACAGAGAGCAAGCAAGCTGCCCCTGTCATAGAGCTCTTGGAGAGCTTTGCAACGGTATGTTGTGCGCCGCGTAACTCCTTACGAACCAAAAATTATGGGTACCGGAGCGACGGAGACCTGGTCACATGCCCTACGCCCTCGGTTTGCTGGCCTAGCCTCCACGTGAAGCGATGTTGTCTTGCCCACGGTGCCGTGGGGTTCGATAATAGAAATGTGGTGGATAAAGTATCTTGGCAACCCTAACCAGAGCATAAAAAATTGAAAAGGGGGGTGCAACACGAGGACTTCCTAGGGGGTCACCCATCCTAGTACTACTCTCGCCCAAGCACGCTTAACTTCGAAGTTTTGATGGAATCCGGTGCGTTAGTACTGGTATGATCGCGCAATTCCTTAATGTGTTAACGGTTCACAGTCCCAGCCTAGAGAGATGGCCCATTCAGAAGGCCCAATAGGCTTAACGACAACCCATCCGCTTCAACAACGTAGCATCCTCACAAGACGTGATATCAACGTGTTGTAGGGCCCTTTAATGTCCGGCGAGTAAGGTTGTCGTCCTTTTAATAGCTCACGACGTACGATCCGGGACGAAAAAACAGAGCCAACGAAGAAAAGTGGCCCGAAACTGATGAAAACGTTCGATTTTGGGCTCCAAAAAGGGCACAGCGAGCAAGCTAGTTGCCCCTGTCGTAGAGCTCTCAGAAAGCTTTACAACAGTATGCTGTGAGCCACGTAACTCCTTACGGATCAAAAGTTATGGGCACCGGAGCGACGGAGACCTGGAAACAAGCCCTGCGCCCTCGGTTTGCTGGCCCAGCCTCCACGTGAAGCGAAGTTGTCTTGCCCAAGGTGCCGTGGGGTTCGATAATAGAAATGTGGTGGATAAAGTATCTTGGCAACCCTAACCGGAGCAAAAAAAATTGAAAAGAGGGGTGCAACACGAGGACTTCCCAGGGGGTCACCCATCCTAGTACTACTCTCGCCCAAGCACGCTTAACTTCGGAGATCTGATGGGATCCAGTGCATTAGTGCTGCTATGATCGTACAATTCCTTTATGTGTTAACGGTTCACAGTCCCAGCCTAGAGAGATGGCCCATTCAGAAGGTCCAATGGGCTTAACGACAACCAATCCGCTTCAACAACGCAGCATCCTCGCAAAACGTGATATCGCCGCATTGTAGGGCCCTCTAATGTACCGCGAGTAAGATTGCCGTCCTTTTAACATCTCATGACGTACGATCCGGGACGAAAAAATAGAGCAAAAGAAGAAAAGTGGCCCGAAACCGATGAAAATGATCGATTTAGGGCTCCAAAAAGGGCCCAGCGGGCAAGCTAGCTACCCCTGTCGTAGAGCTCTCGGAGAGCATTGCAACGGTATGCTGTGCGAACCGCGTAACTCCTTACGGATCAAAAGTTATGGGCACCGGAGCGACGGAGACCTGGTCACAAGCCCTACGCCCTCGGTTTGCTGGCCTAGCCTCCACGTGAAGCGAAGTTGTCTTGCCCAAGGTGCCGTGCGGTTCGATAATAGAAATATGGTGGATAAAGTATCTTGGCAACCCTAACCGGAGCAAAAAAAATTGAAAAGAGGGGTGGAACACGAGGACTTCCCAGGGGGTCACCCATCCTAGTACTACTCTCGCCCAAGCATGCTTAACTTCGGAGTTCTGATGGGATCCAGTGCATTAGTTCTGGTATCATCGCACAATTCCTTTATGTGTTAACGGTTCACAGTCCCAGCTTAGAGAGATGGCCCATTCAGAAGGTCCAATGGGCTTAACGATAACCCATCTGCTTCTACAACGCAGCATCCTCACAAGACGTGATATCAACACATTGTAGGGCCCTCTAATGTCCCGCGAGTAAGGTTGTCGTCCTTTTAACATCTCACGACGTACGATTCGGGACGGAAAAATAGAGCAAATGAAGAAAAGTGGCCCGAAACTGAAGAAAACGTTTGATTTTGGGCTCCAAAAAGGGCACAGCGAGCAAGCTTGCTGCCCCTGTCGTAGAGCTCTTGGAGAGCTTTGCAACGGTATACTGTGCGCTGCGTAACTCCTTACGAATCAAAAGTTATGGGCACCAGTGCGATGGAGACCTGGTCACAAGCCCTACGCCCTCGGTTTGCTAGCCCAGCCTCCACGTGAAGTGAAGTTCTCTTGCCCAAGGTGCCGTGGGGTTCGATAATAGAAATGTGGTGGATAAAGTATCTTTGCAACCCTAACCGGAGCAAAAAAAATTGAAAAGTGGGTGCAACACGAGGACTTCCTAGGGGGTCACCCATCCTAGTATTACTCTCGCCCAAGCACGCTTAACTTCGGAGTTCTGATGGGATCCGGTGCATTAGTGCTGGTATGATCGCACAATTCCTTTATGTGTTAACGGTTCACAGTCTCAGCTTAGAGAGATAGCCCAGTCAGAAGGCCCAATGGGCTTAACGGCAACCCATCCGCTTCAACAACGCAGCATCCTTGCAAGACGTGATATCAACGCATTGTAGGGCTCTTTAATATCCCGCGAGTAAGGTTGTCGTCCTTTTAACAGCTCACGACGTACGATCCGGGACCGAAAAACAGAACAAAATAAGGAAAGTGGCCCAAAACTAATGAAAACGTTCCATTTTAGGCTCCAAAAAGGGCACAGCGAGCAAGCAAGCTGCCCCTGTCGTAGAGCTCTCGAAGAGCTTTGCATCGGTATGCTGTGCGCCACGTAACTCCTTACGGATCAAAAGTTATGGGCAGAGGAGCGACGGAGACCTGGTCACAAGCCCTACGCCCTCGGTTTCCTGGCCTAGCCTCCACGTGAAGCGAAGTTGTCTTGCCCACAGTGCCGTGGGGTTCGATAATAGAAATGTGGTTAATAAAGTATCTTGGCAACCCTAACCGGAGCAAAAAAAATTGAAAAAGGGGGGTGCAACACGAGGACTTCCCAGGGGGTCACCCATCCTAGTACTACTCTCGCCCAAGCACGCTTAACTTCGGAGTTCTAATGCGATCCAGTGCATTAGTGCTAGTATGATCGAACAATTCCTTTATGTGTTAACGGTTCACAGTCCCAGCGTTGAGAGATGGCCCATTCAGAAGGTCCAATGGGCTTAACGACAACCCATCCGCTTCAACAACGCAGCATCCTCGTAAGACGTGATATCGACGCATTGTAGGGCCCTCTAATGTCCCGCGAGTAAGATTGTCATCCTTTTAACATCTCACGACATACGATCCGGGACGGAAAAATAGAACAAATCAAGAAAAGTGGCCCGAAACTGATGAAAACGTTCCATTTTGGGCCTATAAAAGGGCACAGTGAGCAAGCTAGCTGCCCCTGTCATAGAGCTCTTGGAGAGCTTTGCAACGGTATGCTGTGCGCCGCGTAACTCCTTACGAACCAAAAATTATGGGCACCGGAGCGACGGAGACCTGGTCACAAGCCCTACGCCCTCGGTTTGCTGGCCTAGTCTCCACGTGAAGCGAAGTTGTCTTGCCCACGGTGCCGTGGGGTTTGATAATAGAAATGTGGTGGATAAAGTATCTTGGCAACCCTAACCGGAGCAAAAAAAATTGAAAAGGGGGGTGCAACACGAGGACTTCCTAGGGGGTCACCCATCCTAGTACTACTCTTGCCCAAGCATGATTAACTTCGGAGTTCTGATGGGATCCGGTGCATTAGTGCTGGTATGATCGCACAAGTCATGTTGAGGGCACAATTCCTTTATGTGTTAACGATTCACAGTCCCAGCCTAGTGAGATGGCCCATTGAGAATGCCCAATGGGCTTAACGACAACCCATCCGCTTCAACAACACAGCATCCTCGCAAGACGTGAGATCTACGCGTTGTAGGGCCCTTTAATGTCTCGCGATTAAGCTTTTCGTCCTTTTAACAGCTCGCAACGTACGAGCCGTGATGGAAAAACAAAACAAAATAAGAAAAGTGGCCCGAAACTGATGAAAACGTTCAATTTTGGGCTCCAAAAAGGGCACAGCGAGCAAGCTAGCAGCCCCTGTCATAGAGCTCTCGGAGAGATTTCAAACGGTATGCTGTGCGCCGCGTAACTCCTTATGAATCGAAAGTTATGGGCACCGGAGCGACGGAGACTTGGTCACAAGCCCTACGCCCTCAGTTTGCTGGCCTAGCCTCCACGTGAAGCGAAGTTGTCTTGCCCAAGGTGCCGTGGGGTTCGATAATAGAAATGTGGTGGATAAAGTATCTTGGCAACCCTAGCCGGAGCACAAAAAATTGAAAAGAGGGGTGCAACACGAGGACTTTCCAGGGGGTCACCCATCCTAGTACTACTCTCGCCCAAGCATGCATAACTTCGGAGTTCTGATGGGATCCAGTGCATTATTGCTGGTATGATTGCACAATTCCTTTATGTGTTAACGGTTCACAGTCCCAGCCTAGAGAGATGGCCCATTCAGAAGGTCCAATGGGCTTAACGACAACCCATCTGCTTCAACAACGCAGCATCCTCGCAAGACGTGATATCGACGCATTGTAGGGCCCTCTAATGTCCCACGAGTAACATTGTCGTCCTTTTACCATCTCACGACGTACGATCCGGGTCGGAAAAACAGAGTAAAAGATGAAAAGTGGCCCGAAACTGATGAAAACGTTCGATTTTGGGCTCCAAAAAGGTCACAGCGAGCAAGGTAGCTACCCCTGTCGTAGAGCTCTCAGAGAGCTTTGCAACGGTATGCTGTGCGCCGCGTAACACCTTACGGATCAAAAGTTATGGGCACCGGAGTGACGGAGACCTGGAAACAAGCCCTGCGCCCTCGGTTTGCTGGCCCAGCCTCCACGTGAAGCGAAGTTGTCTTGCCCAAGGTGCCGTGGGGTTCGATAATTGAAATGTGGTGGATAAAGTATCTTGGCAACCCTAACCAGAGCATAGAAAATTGAAAAGGGGGGTGCAACACGAGGACTTCCTAGGGGGTCACCCATCCTAGTACTACTCTCGCCCAAGCACGCTTAACTTCGGAGTTCTGATGGGATCCGGTGCATTAGTGCTGGTATGATCGCGCAATTCCATAATGTGTTAACGGTTCACAGTTCCAGCCTAGTGAGATGGCCCATTCAGAAGGCCCAATGGGCTTAACGACAACCCATCCACTTCAACAACGTAGCATCCTCACAAGATGAGATATCAATGCGTTGTAGGGCCCTTTAATGTCCCGCGAGTAAGGTTGTCATCCTTTTAACAGCTCACGACGTACGATCCAGGACGGAAAAACAGAACAAAATGAGAAAAGTGGCCCGAAATTGATGAAAACGTTCCATTTTGGGCCTCAAAAAGGGCACAGCGAGCAAGCTAGCTGCCCCTGTCGTAGAGCTCTCGGAGAGCTTTGCAACGGTATGCTGTGCACCGGGTAACTCCTTACGGATCAAAAGTTATAGGCACCGGAGCGACAGAGACCTGGTCACAAGCCCTACGCCCTCGGTTTGCTAGCCTAGCCTCCACGTAAAGCGAAGTTGTCTTCCCCACGGTGCCGTGGGGTTCGATAATAGAAATGTGGTGGATAAAGTATCTTGGAAACCCTAACCGGAGCAAAAATAATTGAAAAGGGGGGTGCAACACGAGGACTTCCCAAGGGGTCACCCATCCTAGTACTACTCTCGCCCAAGCACGATTAACTTCGGAGTTCTGATGGGATCCGGTGCATTAGTGCTGGTATGATCGCACAAGTCATGTTGAGGGCACAATTCCTTTATGTGTTAACGGTTCACAGTCCTAGCATAGAGAGATGGCCCATTCAGAATGCCCAATGGGTTAACGACAACCCATCCGCTTCAACAATGCAGCATCCTCGCAAGACGTGATATCAACGCGTTTTAGGGCCCTTTAATGTCCCGCGAGTAAGGTTGTCGTCCTTTTAACAGCTCACGATGTACGATCCGGGACGGAAAAACAGAACAAAATAAGAAATGTGACCCGAAACTAATGAAAAATTCCATTTTGGGCTCCAAAAAGGGCACAGGGAGCAAGCTAGCTGCCCCTATCGTAGAGCTCTCAGAGTGCTTTGCAATGGTATGCTGTGCGCCGCGTAACTCCTTACGGGTCAAAAGTTATGGGCACCGGTGCGACGGAGACCTAGTCACAAGCCCTACGCCCTCGGTTTTCAGGCCTAGCCTCCACGTGAAGCGAAGTTGTCTTTTCCAAGATGCCGTGGGGTTCGATAATTGAAATGTGGAGGATAAAGTATCTTGGCAACCCTAACCGGAGCATAAAAAATTGAAAAGGGGGGTGCAACACGAGGACTTCCCAAGGGGTCACCCATCCTAGTACTACTCTCGGCCAAGCACGCTTAACTTCGGAGTTCTGATGGGATCCGGTGCAGTAGTGCTGGTGTGATCGCGCAATTCTTTAATGTGTTAACGGTTCACAGTCCCAGCCTAGAGAGATGGCCCATTCAGAAGTCCCAATGGGCTTAACAACAACCCATCTGCTTCAACAACGCAGCATCCTCGCAAGATGTGATATCAACGCGTTGTAGGGCCCTTTAATGTCCCGCGAGTAAGGTTGTCATCCTTTTAACAGCTCACGACGTACGATCCGGGACGGAAAAACAGAGCCAGAGAAGAAAAGTGGCTCGAAACTGATGAAAACGTTCGATTTTAGGCTCCAAAAAGGGCACAGCGAGCAAGCTAACTGCCCTTGTCGTAGAGCTCTCGGAGAACTTTGCAACGGTATACTGTGCACCGCGTAACTCCTTACGGATCAAAAGTTATGGGCACCGGAGCGACGGAGACCTGGTCACAAGCCCTACGCCCTCGGTTTGCTGGCCTAGCCTCCACGTGAAGCGAAGTTGTCTTGCCCAAGGTGTCGTGGGGTTAGATAATAGAAATGTGGTGGATAAAGTATCTTTGCAACCCTTAGCGGAGCAAAAAAAATTGAAAAGAGGGGTGCAACACGAGGACTTCCTTGGGGGTCACCCATCCTAGTACTACTCTCGCCCAAGCACGCTTAACTTCGGAGTTCTAATGGGATCCAGTGCATTAGTGCTGGTATGATCGCACAATTCCTTTATGTGTTATCGGTTCACAGTCCCAGCCTAGAGAGATGGCCCATTCAGAAGGTCCAATGGGCTTAACGACAACCCATCCGCTTCAACAACGCAGCATGCTCGTAAGACGTGATATCGACGCATTGTAGGGCCCTCTAATGTCCCGTGAGTAAGATTGTCGTCCTTTTAACATCTCACGACGTACGATCCGGGACGGAAAAATAGAACAAAACAAGAAAAGTGGCCCGAAACTGATGAAAATGTTCCATTTTGGGCCTCAAAACGGGCACAGCGAGCAAGCAAGCTGCCCCTGTCATAGAGCTCTTGGAGAGCTTTGCAACGGTATGTTGTGCGCCGCGTAACTCCTTACGAACCAAAAATTATGGGTACCGGAGCGACGGAGACCTGGTCACATGCCCTACGCCCTCGGTTTGCTGGCCTAGCCTCCACGTGAAGCGATGTTGTCTTGCCCACGGTGCCGTGGGGTTCGATAATAGAAATGTGGTGGATAAAGTATCTTGGCAACCCTAACCAGAGCATAAAAAATTGAAAAGGGGGGTGCAACACGAGGACTTCCTAGGGGGTCACCCATCCTAGTACTACTCTCGCCCAAGCACGCTTAACTTCGAAGTTTTGATGGAATCCGGTGCGTTAGTACTGGTATGATCGCGCAATTCCTTAATGTGTTAACGGTTCACAGTCCCAGCCTAGAGAGATGGCCCATTCAGAAGGCCCAATAGGCTTAACGACAACCCATCCGCTTCAACAACGTAGCATCCTCACAAGACGTGATATCAACGTGTTGTAGGGCCCTTTAATGTCCGGCGAGTAAGGTTGTCGTCCTTTTAATAGCTCACGACGTACGATCCGGGACGAAAAAACAGAGCCAACGAAGAAAAGTGGCCCGAAACTGATGAAAACGTTCGATTTTGGGCTCCAAAAAGGGCACAGCGAGCAAGCTAGTTGCCCCTGTCGTAGAGCTCTCAGAAAGCTTTACAACAGTATGCTGTGAGCCACGTAACTCCTTACGGATCAAAAGTTATGGGCACCGGAGCGACGGAGACCTGGAAACAAGCCCTGCGCCCTCGGTTTGCTGGCCCAGCCTCCACGTGAAGCGAAGTTGTCTTGCCCAAGGTGCCGTGGGGTTCGATAATAGAAATGTGGTGGATAAAGTATCTTGGCAACCCTAACCGGAGCAAAAAAAATTGAAAAGAGGGGTGCAACACGAGGACTTCCCAGGGGGTCACCCATCCTAGTACTACTCTCGCCCAAGCACGCTTAACTTCGGAGATCTGATGGGATCCAGTGCATTAGTGCTGCTATGATCGTACAATTCCTTTATGTGTAAACGGTTCACAGTCCCAGCCTAGAGAGATGGCCCATTCAGAAGGTCCAATGGGCTTAACGACAACCAATCCGCTTCAACAACGCAGCATCCTCGCAAAACGTGATATCGCCGCATTGTAGGGCCCTCTAATGTACCGCGAGTAAGATTGCCGTCCTTTTAACATCTCATGACGTACGATCCGGGACGAAAAAATAGAGCAAAAGAAGAAAAGTGGCCCGAAACCGATGAAAATGATCGATTTAGGGCTCCAAAAAGGGCCCAGCGGGCAAGCTAGCTACCCCTGTCGTAGAGCTCTCGGAGAGCATTGCAACGGTATGCTGTGCGAACCGCGTAACTCCTTACGGATCAAAAGTTATGGGCACCGGAGCGACGGAGACCTGGTCACAAGCCCTACGCCCTCGGTTTGCTGGCCTAGCCTCCACGTGAAGCGAAGTTGTCTTGCCCAAGGTGCCGTGCGGTTCGATAATAGAAATATGGTGGATAAAGTATCTTGGCAACCCTAACCGGAGCAAAAAAAATTGAAAAGAGGGGTGGAACACGAGGACTTCCCAGGGGGTCACCCATCCTAGTACTACTCTCGCCCAAGCATGCTTAACTTCGGAGTTCTGATGGGATCCAGTGCATTAGTTCTGGTATCATCGCACAATTCCTTTATGTGTTAACGGTTCACAGTCCCAGCTTAGAGAGATGGCCCATTCAGAAGGTCCAATGGGCTTAACGATAACCCATCCGCTTCTACAACGCAGCATCCTCACAAGACGTGATATCAACACATTGTAGGGCCCTCTAATGTCCCGCGAGTAAGATTGTCGTCCTTTTAACATCTCACGACGTACGATTCGGGACGGAAAAATAGAGCAAATGAAGAAAAGTGGCCCGAAACTGAAGAAAACGTTTGATTTTGGGCTCCAAAAAGGGCACAGCGAGCAAGCTTGCTGCCCCTGTCGTAGAGCTCTTGGAGAGCTTTGCAACGGTATACTGTGCGCTGCGTAACTCCTTACGAATCAAAAGTTATGGGCACCAGTGCGATGGAGACCTGGTCACAAGCCCTACGCCCTCGGTTTGCTAGCCCAGCCTCCACGTGAAGTGAAGTTCTCTTGCCCAAGGTGCCGTGGGGTTCGATAATAGAAATGTGGTGGATAAAGTATCTTTGCAACCCTAACCGGAGCAAAAAAAATTGAAAAGTGGGTGCAACACGAGGACTTCCTAGGGGGTCACCCATCCTAGTATTACTCTCGCCCAAGCACGCTTAACTTCGGAGTTCTGATGGGATCCGGTGCATTAGTGCTGGTATGATCGCACAATTCCTTTATGTGTTAACGGTTCACAGTCTCAGCCTAGAGAGATAGCCCAGTCAGAAGGCCCAATGGGCTTAACGGCAACCCATCCGCTTCAACAACGCAGCATCCTCGCAAGACGTGATATCAACGCATTGTAGGGCTCTTTAATATCCCGCGAGTAAGGTTGTCGTCCTTTTAACAGCTCACGACGTACGATCCGGGACCGAAAAATAGAACAAAATAAGGAAAGTGGCCCAAAACTAATGAAAACGTTCCATTTTAGGCTCCAAAAAGGGCACAGCGAGCAAGCAAGCTGCCCCTGTCGTAGAGCTCTCGAAGAGCTTTGCATCGGTATGCTGTGCGCCACGTAACTCCTTACGGATCAAAAGTTATGGGCAGAGGAGCGACGGAGACCTGGTCACAAGCCCTACGCCCTCGGTTTCCTGGCCTAGCCTCCACGTGAAGCGAAGTTGTCTTGCCCACAGTGCCGTGGGGTTCGATAATAGAAATGTGGTTAATAAAGTATCTTGGCAACCCTAACCGGAGCAAAAAAAATTGAAAAAGGGGGGTGCAACACGAGGACTTCCCAGGGGGTCACCCATTATAGTACTACTCTCGCCCAAGCACGCTTAACTTCGGAGTTCTGATGGGATCCGGTGCATTAGTGCTGGTAAGATCGCACCAGTCATGTTGAGAGCACAATTCCTTTATGTGTTAACGGTTTACAGTCCCAGCCTAGAGAGATGGCCCATTCAGAATGTCCAATGGGCTTAACGACAACCCATCCACTTCAACAACGCAGCATCCTCGCAAGACGTGATATCGACTCGTTGTAGGGCCCTCTAATGTCCCGTGAGTAAGGTTGTCGTCCTTTTAACAACTCACGACGTACGATCCGGGACGGAAAAACAGAGCAAAAATAGAAAAGTGGCCCGCAACTGATGAAAACGTTCGATTTTGGGCTCCAAAAAGGACACAACGAGCAAGCTAGCTACCCCTATCTTAGAGCATTGGGAGAGCTTTGTAACGGTCTGCTGTGCTCCATGTAACTCCTTACGGATCAAAAGTTATGGGCACCGGAGCGACGGAGACCTGGTCACAAGCCCTACGCCCTCGGTTTGCTGGCCTAGCCTCCACGTGAAGCGAATTTGTCTTGCCCAAGGTGCCGTGGGGTTCGATAATAGAAATGTGGTGGATAAAGTATCTTGGCAACCCTAACCGGAGCAAAAAAAATTGAAAAGAGGGGTGCAACACGAGGACTTCCCACGGGGTCACCCATCCTAGTACTACTCTCGCCCAAGCACGCTTAACTTCGGAGTTCTGATGGGATCCAGTGCATTAGTGCTGGTATGATCGCACAATTCCTTTATGTGTTAACGGTTCACAGTCCCAGCCTAGAGAGATGGCCCATTAAGAAGGTCCAATGGGCTTAACGACAACCCATCCGCTTCAACAACGTAGCATCCTCGCAAGACGTGATATCGACGCATTGTAGGGCCCTCTAATGTCCCACGAGTAAGATTGTCGTCCTTTTAACATCTCACGACGTACGATCCGGGATGGAAAAACAGAGCAAAAGAAGAAAAGTGGCCCGAAAATGATGAAAACGTTTGATTTTGGGCTCCAAAAAGGGCACAGCGAGCAAGCTAGCTACCCCTGTCGTAGAGCTCTCAGAGAGCTTTGCAACGGTATGCTGTGCTCCACGTAACTCCTTACGGATCAAAAGTTATGGGCACCGGAGCGACGGAGACCTGGTCACAAGCCCTGCGCCCTCGATTTGCTGGCCCAGCCTCCACGTGAAGCGAAGTTGTCTTGCCCAAGGTGCCGTGGGGTTCGATAATTGAAATGTGGTGGATAAAGTATCTTGGCAACCCTAACCAGAGCATAAAAAATTGAAAAGGGAGGTGCAACACGAGGACTTCCCAGGGGGTCACCCATCCTAGTACTACTCTCGCCCAAGCACGCTTAACTTCGGAGTTCTGATGGGATCCGGTGCATTAGTGCTGGTATGATCGCGCAATTCCTTAATGTGTTAACGGTTCACAGTCCCAGCGTAGAGAGATGGCCCAATGGGCTTAACAACAACCCATCCGCTTCAACAATGCAGCATCCTCGCAAGACGTGATATCAACGCATTGTAGGGCCCTTTAATGTCCCGCGAGTAAGGTTGTCGTCCTTTTAACAGCTCACGACGTATGATCCGGGACGAAAAAACAGAGCCAAAGAAGAAAATTGGCCCGAAACTGAAGAAAACGTTCGATTTTGGGCTCCAAAAAGGGCACAGCGAGCAAGCTTGCTGCCCCAATCATAGAGCTCTCGGAAGCTTTGGAACGATATACTGTGCGCCGCGTAACTCCTTACGGATCAAAAGTTATGGGCACCGGAGCGATGGAGACCTGGTCACAAGCCCTACGCCCTCGGTTTGCTAGCCCAGCCTCCACTTGAAGTGAAGTTGTCTTGCCCAAGGTGCCGTGGGGTTCGATAATAGAAATGTGGTGCATAAAGTATCTTGGCAACCCTAACCGGAGGAAAAAAAATTGAAAAGGGGGTGCAACACAAGGACTTCCCAGGGGGTCACCCATCCTAGTACTACTCTCACCCAAGCACGCTTAACTTCGGAGTTCTGATGGGATCCGGTGCATTAGCGCTGGTATGATCGCACAATTCCTTTATGTGTTAACGGTTCACAGTCTCATCCTAGAGAGATGGCCCAATCAGAAGGCCCAATGGGCTTAACGACAACCCATCCGCTTCAACAACGCAGCATCCTCGCAAGACGTGATATCAATGCGTTGTAGGGCCCTTTAATGTCCCGCGAGTAAGGATTTCGTCCTTTTAACAACTCACGACGTACGATCCGGGACCGAAAAATAGAACAAAATAAGAAAAGTGGCCTGAAACAGATGAAAACGTTCCATTTTGGGCTCCAAAAAGGGCAAAGCGAGCAAGCTGGCTGCCCCTGTCGTAGAGCTCTCGGAGATCTTTGCAACGGTATGCTGTGCGTCGTGTAACTCCTTACGGATCAAAAGTTATGGGCACCGGAGCGACGGAGACATGGTCACAAGCCCTACGCCCTCGGTTTGCTGGCCTAGCCTCCACGTGAAGCGAAGTTGTCTTGCCCACGGTGCCGTGGGGTTCGATAATAGAAATGTGGTTAATAAAGTATCTTGGCAACCCTAACCGGAGCAAAAAACATTGAAAAAGGGGGGTGCAACACGAGGACTTCCCAGGGGGTCACCCATCATAGTACTACTCTCGCCCAAGCACGCTTAACTTCGGAGTTCTGATGGGATCCGGTGCATTAGTGCTGGTAAGATCGCACCAGTCATGTTGAGGGCACAATTCCTTTATGTGTTAACGGTTTACAGTCCCAGCCTAGAGAGATGGCCCATTCAGAATGTCCAATGGGCTTAACGACAACCCATCCACTTCAACAACGCAGCATCCTCGCAAGACGTGATATCGACGCGTTGTAGGGCCCTCTAATGTCCCGTGAGTAAGGTTGTCGTCCTTTTAACATCTCACAACGTACGATCCGGGACGAAAAATAGAGCAAAAACATAAAATTGGCCCGAAACTGATGAAAACGTTCGATTTTGGGCACCAAAAAGGGCACAGCGAGCAAGCTAGCTGCCCCTATCTTAGAGCTTTGGGAGAGCTTTGTAACGGTCTGCTGTGCTGCGCATAACTCCTTACAGATCAAAAGTTATGGGCACCGGAGTGACGGAGACCTGGTCACAAGCCCTACGCCCTAGGTTTGCTAGCCTAGCCACCACGTGTCGCGAAGTTGTCTTGCCCAAGGTGCCATGGGGTTCGATAATAGAAATGTGGTGGATAAAGTATCTTGGCAACCCTAACCGGAGCAAAAAAAATTGAAAAGGGGGGTGCAACATGAGGACTTCCCAGGGGGTCACCCATCCTAGTACTACTCTCGCCCACGCACGCTTAACTTCGGAGTTCTGATGGGATCCGGTGCATTAGTGCTTGTATGATCGCACAATTCCTTGATGTGTTAACGGTTCATAGTCCCAGCCTAGAGAGTTGGCCCATTTAGAATGCCCAATGGGCTTAACGACAACCTATCTGCTTCAACAACGCAGTACCCTCGCAAGACGTGATATCGACGCATTGTAGGGTCCTCTAATGTCCCGCGAGTAAGGTAGTCGTCCTTTTAACAGCTCACGACGTACTATCCGAGATGAAAAAATAGAGCAAAAGAAGAAAAGTGGCCCGAAACTGATGAAAACGTTCGATTTTGGGCTGCAAAAAGGGCATAGCAAGCAAGCTAGCTACCCCTGTCGTAGAGCTCTCGGAGAGCTTTGCAACGGTATGCTGTCCGCCGCGTAACTTCTTACCGATCAAAAGTTATGGGCACCGGAGCGGCGGAGACCTGGTCACAAGCCCTACGCCCTCGGTTTGCTGGCCCAGCCTCCACGTGAAGCGAAGTTGTCTTGCCTAAGGTGCCGTGGGGTTCGATAATAGAAATGTGGTAGATAAAGTATCATGGCAACCCTAACCGGAGCAAAAAAAAAATGAAAAGGGGGCTTCAACACGGTGACTTCCCAGGGGGTCACCAGTCCCTCTACTACTCTCGTCCAAGCACGCTTAACTCCGGTGCATTAGTGCTGGTATGATTGCACAATTCCTTTATGGGTTAACGGTTCACAGTCCCAGCCTAGAGAGATGGCCCATCCAGAAGGCCCAATGGGCTTAACGACAACCCATCCGCTTCAACAACGCAGCATCCTCGCAAGACTTGATATCGACGCGTTGTAGGGCCCTCTAATGTCCCGCTAGTAAGGTTGTCATCGTTTTAACAGCTCACGACGTACGATTCGGGACTGAAAAATAGAGCAAAAACATAAAAGTGGCCGGAAACTCATGAAAACGTTCGATTTTGTGCTCCAAAAAGGGCATAGCGAGCAAGCTAGCTGCCACTGTCGTAGAGCTCTTGGAGAGCTTTGTATCGATATGTTGTGCATCGCGTAACTCCTTACGGATCAAAAGGTATGGGTACTGGAGCGACGGGGACCTAGTCACAAGCCCTACGCCCTTGGTTTGCTGGCCCAGCCTCCACGTGAAGCGAAGTTATCTTGCCCAAGGTGCAGTGGGGTTTGATAATAGAAATGTGGTGGATAAAGTATCTTGGCAACCCTTACCAGGACAAAAAAAATTGAAAAGGGGGGTGCAACACGAGGACTTCCCAGGGGGTCACCCATCCTAGTACTACTCTCGCCCAAGCACGCTTAACTTCGGAGTTCTGATGGGATCCGGCACATTAGTGCTGGTATGATCACACAATTCCATTATGTGTTAACGGTTCACAGTCCCAGCCTAGAAAGATGGCCCATTCAGAAGGCCCAATGGTCTTAACGACAACCCATGCGCTTTAATAACGCAGCATCCTCGTAAGACGTGATATCGACCCGTTGTAGGGCCCTTTAATGTCCCGCGAGTAAGGTTTTCGTCCTTTTAACCGCTCACGACGTATGATTCGGGACGGAAAAATAGAGAAAAAGAAGAAAAGTGGCCCGAAACTTATGAAAACGTTCGATTTTGGGCTCCAAAAAGGGCATAGCAAGCAAGCTAGCTGCCCCTGTCGTGGAACTCTCGGAGAGCTTTGCAACGGTATGTTGTGCGCCGCGTAACTCCTTACGGATCAAAAGTTATGGGCACCAGAGCGACGGATACCTGGTCACAAGCCCTACACCCTCTGTTTGCTGGCCCAGCCTCCACATGAAGCGAAGTTGTCTTGCCCAAGGTGCCATGGGGTTCGATAATAGAAATGTGGTGGATAATGTATATTGGCAACCCTAACCGGAGCAAAAAAAATTGAAAAGGGGGGTGCAACACGAGGACTTCCAAGGGGGACACCCATCCTAGTACTACTTTTGTCCAAGCATGCTTAACTTCGGAGTTTTGATGGGATCCAGTGCATTAGTGCCGGTATGATCGCACCAGTCATGTTGAGGGCACAATTCCTTTATGTGCTAACGGTTCACAATGCCAGCCTAGAGAGATGGCCCATTCAGAATACCCAATGGGCTTAACGACAACCCATCCGCTTCAACAACGCAGCATCCTCACAAGACGTGATATCGACGCGTTGTAGTGCCCTCTAATGTCCTGCGAGTGAGGTTGTCGTGAAACCCCACTTTTCTATCTTATCTCGTTTTGCATGTTTATTCTCGTTTTGCGTGAATTAACCTGTCAATCTGTTATGTGACTTAGAATGTGGTAATTTTAGTATCAATACTCCTAATACGTGCTAAATGTGCATTCATGAAATTTTCATCAAAAACGGGATCAGAAATTTTATCGTCGATTTTCAGTGAATCGTGTTTTCGAAACACGTCCGCTAAAATTTTGAAACTGGTCTTTTTAACCCTTCTAGACCTAGTCCACGGACTTTAATGGACCTGTATTTGATTAAAACGGTTTTAAAATCGGCTTAGGAATTTATTAGGGTTTTTACACCGACTTTTGTGAAAATTGAGTTTTAAGCCGACTCAAGTGAAAGTGTTTGATTGTAAAACTTCTTGTCACCTAAAAATAATCTACTTGAACTATCTTGAGTGTTGAATAATTGTTTTGAACTTTGGTGATCAAGAAAATGCATTTAAAGTCAAGAAAACACAAAAATACTAATTTAAACTAACTTTGACTTTATTTAATTGTTGACCAAATAAGCTTATATCACCAACACACACTCACAAAGCACAAAAACACTACCAAAAACACACACAAAACCGTGGCTCCTTGGAGGAGAAAGATGAAGGCATTTTCAAAGCATTTTTCTCATAGATTTTGCATTTCAAAGCCGAATTGAGTGATTCAAAGCTTGATTTCACTTGTTTGGCATCCATTCTACACATTTCTTGCATCAAAACACATCAAAGGTGAGAGAAAAATTCTAGATCTCAAAACTCATTTTTTTGTTTTTGCTCATAACTGCATTTTGAACCGTTAGAATGTTAATCTGATGTTAGATTATTGATCCATGCATGCTAGGGATCGTTTATGTGTATTACTACGAGATTTGAGCCATTGTAGCGAAATTATTTATTTTCGGGTATTTAAAGTTGATAGAATGGCTTTTTGAGGATTATTTTGAGTTGTTGTGGTTGGAATCGATTGCCGTCGATTTCTAAAAGTTTGTTAATTACGTGGTAACGCCGTTATAATGCCGAATTTTCAATTACGATGTTCGGGTGAAAATCCGGAAATTTCAGCCTAGGTGCCTTGAGATTTTAGGGTTGTTGGACTTGATTTTGAGGTGTCTTGGTTGGTTTCCGAGAGGGCTAATGTAGTTGATCAAATGGGTGAGTGTTTGAAACTGATTTGGGGTTGTTTGGATTAGTAGAATGTAAGATATGATTATTTGAAGTTTAGGTTATCTTTCTTTAAATTATTGAATTGAGCCTTAGTTGATCGGGTGTGGTTTGAGTGATTGAATTGTGAGTTGTTGATGGGTAAACTAGGGTTTGATTGTGTGTTTAATGCATGTTCGGTTGGATGGCCTACTTTGTCATCTAACTTAGTTATTTGTTGTTAAATTGTTTATTGATGTTATTATGATGATAAATGATTATTGATGATGATAATATGTTTATTGATGATGATTGATGATTATTGATTGATGATTGATGCCGGGAGATAAACAGTTCTGCTAGACTATCCTCCTGTGAATGATTGATGTTTATTATTATTGCTGGGTCTCTGGTATGTGTGTGCCACCTCTCGGGCAGCATCGGGCTGTCTGGTTGATAACGGCATGACTATCAGAGATTGCCTCCAGCTCGCATGACGGAGGTGTCATGGAGGGCGAGGTTATTGGGGGTACCCCGGGTGCGTGAGTAATGGGGAGTTACAAGAAGAATGGTTGAGATCGTGATGGCGTTTGGAGCTACACCAACTAGAGAGAGTATCCTTTATTGAATGGTCATATAGTTATGTGATGATAGTATTATTGATGTTATAGTGTGTTTACTGACTCAAAGGATTATTCCAAGGATTTTAGTAGACCTTGCTCGAGATCTATCGGATCTTCACTGGGCTTATTTTATATAAGCTCACTCTCTATTATTGCATGCATGCAGGTGTTACTGATTTTGACTACGGGTATGTGCCTCCTGAAGAGAGAAATGTGTCGTATGTGGATGAGTCTTATGTGCAGGAGTCATTGCCATGAGATTATCTTAGTTGTTGTAAAATAATGTTTTGTATAATCTATTTTCAAATGTATGTATAGCCTATGTATTAAGTTGGAACGGAGGCGTATAACTATGATTGGAATGTTGAAGAATGATTATTGTGTAATATGGATGTATTGTATGTTGTTAACTTAATTGAGGAGATGATTGTTGGGATTGTTTATGGAGTTTGATGTATGATGTTCTAGAGAGTTTGGTTTAGACCCTCGGTGTCTTAATTACTATTGTTATACTGCCGAAATTCCGTTGCGTCCTGACTGATCGTAGGTGGGGTCGAGTTGGGGCGTGACAGTTGTCGTCATTTTAACAACTCACGACGTACAATCCGGGACGAAAAAACAGAGCAAAAATAGAAAAGTGGCACAAAATTGATGAAAACGTTCGATTTTGGGCTCCAAAAAGGGTACAACGAGCAAGATAGCTACCCCTGTCGTAGAGCTCTCAGAGAGCTTTGCAATGGTATGCTGTGCACCGCGTAACTCCTTACGGATCAAAAGTTATGGGCACCGGAGCGACGGAGACCTGGTCACAAGCCCTACGCCCTCGGTTTGCTGGCCCAGCCTCCACGTGAAGCGAAGTTGTCTTGCCCAAGGTGCCGTTGGGTTCGATAATAGAAATGTGGTGGATAAAGTATATTGGCAACCCTAACCAGACCAAAAAAAATTGAAAAGGGGGGTGCAACACGAGGACTTCCAAGGGGGTCACCCATCCTAGTACTACTCTTGCCCAAGCACGCTTAACTTCGGAGTTCTGATGGGATCCGATGCATTATTACTGGTATGATCGCACCAGTCATGTTGAGAGCACAATTCCTTTATGTGCTAACGGTTCACAGTCCCAGCGTAGAGAGATGGGCCATTCAGATTGCCCAATGGGCTTAACGACAACCCATCCGCTTGAACAACGCAGCATCCTCGCAAGACATGATATCGACGCGTTGTAGAGCCCTCTAATGTCCCGCTAGTAATGTTGTCGTCCTTTTAACAGCTCACGACGTACGATCCGGGACGGAAAAACAGAGCAAAAATAGAAAAGTGGCCCGAAACTGATGAGAACGTTCGATTTTGGGCTCCAAAAAGGGCACAGCAAACAAGCTAGTTGCCCCTGCCGTAGAGCTCTCGGAGAGCTTTGTAACGGTATGCTGTGCATCGCGTAACTCCTTACGTATCAAAAGGTATGGGTACTGGAGCAATGGAGACCGGGTCACAAGCCCTACGCCCTCGGTTTGCTGGCCCAGCCTCCACGTGAAGTGAAGTTGTCTTGCCCAAGGTGCCGTGGGGTTTGATAATAGAAATGTGGGGGATAATGTATCTTGGCAACCCTAACCGGAGCAAAAAAAATTGAAAAGGGGGGTGCAACACGAGGACTTCCCTGGGGGTCACCCATCCTAGTACTTCTCTCGCCCAAGCACGCTTAACTTCGGAGTTCTGATGGGATCCGGCGCATTAGTGCTGGTATGATCGTACAAATCCTTTATGTGTTAACGGTTCACAGTCCCAGCCTAGGGAGATTGTAACACCCCGATCCCTCTCGAGACCGGGAGTTCTATCAATCGATCTAATCACAACCCAAACCAAACCCGGGCATAAATTTTCAGGGAAAACGGACAGAGTCTCCCCTATTTCTAGGTGAAATGTAAAACCTGCGACAGCATATAAGTGGACCAACACCGAGTCCAACCATACAAACACCTCAAGGCCATCCGAGCCTTGGTTCTCAACAATTAAACTCAGCAAGTATACATACATTTCCAATTTACAAGCTAACCTATCTCTTTTCATTTTTGACAAGTGCATTCAAACTAGACAGTTAAACCATACTAAGCTACTGCATAAAATAAACTATCATGCCATTCTAACTCTTTTCCTTTGGACATTACAAACATGCATTGAAGTTAAGCTATGTTAACTGATTACATAAACTAGCTTATCAATTCACCTCAACTACTTAGCTAAATTTAAATTATATTTCTTTTGACAATAAATACATACAACATATGAACATACATCTTTGCATCTTTGACAACTCAAGCCACATAGCACGCAAGACAACTCTTCAAGCACGAACTTTCACGAAATCACGAACTTTCCAGCTAACATGACATTTCCTGAAATGTGGTGGTGAGGAGTGAGTATACACAACACGTATACTCAGTGAGGGCGAGACAGATATCGAGGTGGAGAGAAAGAAAGTCGTGCAATGCAAATAGACACAATTAAGCAATAAAGTCAATAAGAAAGCATTCAATACAAACGACAATATAATAAACATTCAAGAAAGCATTAACACAACCATTCAAAGCTATACCACACTCTGAAGGCTATGGTTCACTCTTACGAGCAATATACCATTTCACGAAAGATACATCAATCTCGAGCTTGATGTTGACAACGATGACAATAAGCGCGCAACCACCTTATAACTCTAGTTTGGAATACCCCGGAAGTATCCATCAATTCTACGACCCAAATCTCCTTGGGAGGCAACCCAAGCAAGAAAAGGGAATAGGACACGGAGCTAGAGCAACCAACACCGGCAACCCGAGGCTACCCGGAGAGGCCCATCACTCCGCCCTGACACTATGCAATGCAAGACTCGATACAAGGCGATAAACGAGCGATAGCACAACATTACAGATTAGAGGCGACAAACAAGATATCAAGCATTATCAATCAAATAAGCAACAAGAACAACACCAACAAACATTATCAAGCAATAATAAGTATTCTATAAGCATTATAAGTATTCTATAGGCAATATAAGCATTCTATAAGCAATATTCTATGAAAACACACAAAATCACAAAAATGACCCCAACTTTCAAAACACTACTACTTTCAAACGAGCCACGAGTTTTGGAAACCGACTTCACCAATCCTCCAAGGTCACTATAAGGCACATCTAAAGACCCCGAAACCCTACTTAACCCTAGAATTCACGCAAAGCCCTGATTTCCCTCTTTGCTCGTTTGAACTACAACTACCTCAACCGATTACGCAACCAATGTCACAACTACACCAAAAGTGCTTCCATGACCTCCCGAGACAATGCCATCACGCAAAACAATAAAATGCCAAACTTGACCTAAACGACCCCAACTTTCACTAAGCCGTTTTTCTCCATTTTTCCATTACACAATCCAATTAAACCATACATTTAGGCATTCTAGCATATCTAGCACCTTCCTACATCAACAGAACGTGTAACGGAGCAACTTCATCGAAACGGGGGTTTACTATTCATAATTCACTATTCATTATTTTTTCCCAATTTCAAATACGCAGTTTCAACCATAAAAATTGCTAAATAACTATCAAGCAATGCTCTACGAACCCTAAGGAAGCATTTCCAAACAATTTCAAGCATTATAACGCATTAAATATCAAATCTAAAAATTTGAATCAAAAATCAAATTTCATAAAATATGCACAAAAGCATGAAAACCCTCATAGAGATTGAAGACCAAGACCCGCAAGGACCCGAGCCACGACCCCCGAGCAATACCACGTGCAAATATAGAAGAAAATGCAAGCAAAATATTTTTTTTTTCCTCTTGAAAGGTTTCGGCCATGGGGGGGGACACAAGGGTCATTTTTGGTTTTGTTTTGAGTTATTTTTTCCTTGTTTTTTAATTAATAAGGTGACAAGGGCAAAATTATAAAAAGACAAGGTCAAATTCAAGTTAAAAATAGTCAAATTAGTTTATTTTGATGCCATTAAATCTAATTCAAGTTAAAACAATGCAATTAAATGAAAAACAATTAAAACTAGTTAAATTAAACTAAAAACATTTTTCTTTAAGTCCGAAGAATACTTCTCTAACTCTCATTTTCAAAATGCTACGACCGAACGGTCAATAAACGATCGCTAATCAAATGATGAACACTAATAGAAAACTATAATTTTTGAAAAGTAGAATAGTAGATTAGATTAAAATTCACTCTGGCTCGGAGTTACTTTTCTCATTTATTTGAAAACCGAGTGATTTTAATGCAAGACAACCAAAACCGATTATTAAAATAATCAAAACAATCAAGGTAATCAATATTCATTTAAAATAATTAATTTAACTATTTCTAGAATATTTTAAAGAATTATGAAGTTAATATTAAGCTACAAATGAAAGTTAATATAAACACATAGTCAAATACAATTAAACACTAACATTTAAGATGACATTTAATTAATCACAAGAAAATAAATTCAATTACTATAATTATTAGAAATAGATAATAATCTTTTAATTATTCAACATACAACTACTAAATGCTTCCAAGAGAAATATTAAAATAGTGCAAATTGGTTGATTTAACTAATTAAACATTTAATCAAATGCAGTCAAGTGCTATTAAATGCATGCCGAGTTCGGGTTATCACAGAGATGGCCCATTCAGAAGGCCGAATGGGCTTAACGACAACCCATCCGCTTCAACCACGCAGCATCCTTGCAAGACGTGATATTGACGCATTGTAGGGCCCTTTAATGTCCCGCGAGTAAGGTTGTCGTCCTTTTAACAACTCACGACGTATGATCCGGGATGGAAAAATAGAGAAAAAGAAGAAAAGTGGCCCGAAACTGATGAAAACGTTCAATTTTGCGCTCCAAAAAGGGCACAGGGAGCAAGCTTGCTACCCCTGTCGTAGAGCTCTCAGGGAGCTTTGCAACGGTATGCTGTGCGCCGCGTAACACCTTACGGATCAAAAGTTATAGGCACCGGAGCGACGGAGACCTGGTTACAAGCCCTACGCCCTCGGTTTGCTGGCCCAGCCTCCACGTGAAGCGAAGTTGTCTTGCCCAAGGTGCCGTGCGGTTCGATAATAGAAATGTGGTGGATAAAGTATCTTGGCAACCCTAACCGGAGCATAAAAAATTGAAAAGGGGGGTGCAACACGAGGACTTCCCAGGGGGTCACCCATCCTAGTACTACTCTCGCCCAAGCACACTTAACTTCGGAGTCCTGATGGAATCCGGTGCATTAGTGCTGGTATGATCGCGCAATTCCTTAATGTGTTAACGGTTCACAGTCCCAGCCTAGAGAGATGGCCCATTCAGAAGGCCCAATGGGCTTAACGACAACCCATCTGCTTCAACAACGCAGCATCCTCGCAAGACGTGATACCAACACATTGTAGGGCCCTTTAATGTCCCACGAGTAAGGTTGTCGTCCTTTTAACAGCTCACGACGTACGATCCGGGACAGAAAAACAGAGCAAAAATAGAAAAGTGGCCCGAAACTGATGAAAACGTTCGATTTTGGGCTCCAAAAAGGGCACAGCGAGCAAGCTAGCTGCTCCTATTGTAGAGCTTTGGGAGAGCTTTGTAACGGTCTGCTGTTCTCTGCGTAACTCCTTACGGATCAAAAGTTATGGGCATCGGAGCGACGGAGACCTGGTCACAATACCTACGCCCTCGGTTTGCTGGCCTAGCCTCCACGTGAAGCGAAGTTGTTTTGCCCAAGGTGCCGTGGGGTTCGATAATAGAAATGTGGTGGATAAAGTAACTTGGAAACCCTAACCAGAGCAAAAAAAATTGAAAAGGGGGGTGCAACACGAGGATTTCCCAGTGGGTCACCCATCCTAGTACTACTCTCGCCCACGCACGCTTAACTTCGGAGTTCTGATGGGATCCGGTGCATTAGTGCGGGTATGATCGCACAATTCCTTTATGTGTTAACGGTTCACAGTCCCAGCCTAGAGAGATGGCCCATTCAGAATGCCCAATGGGCTTAACGATAACCCATCCACTTCAACAACGCAGTATCCTCGCAAGATGTGATATCGACCCGTTGTAGGGCCCTCTAATGTCCCGCGAGTAAGGTTGTCGTCCTTTTAACAGCTCACGACGTATTATCCGAGATGAAAAAATAGAGCAAAAGAAGAAAAGTGGCCTGAAACTAATGAAAACGTTCGATTTTGGGCTCCAAAAAGGGCATTGCAAGCAAGCTAGCTACCCCTGTCGTAGAGCTCTCGGAGAGCTTTGCAACGGTATGCTGTGCACCGCGTAACTCCTTACGGATAAAAAGTTATGGGCACCGGTGCGACGGAGACCTGGTCACAAGCCCTACACCCTCGGTTTGCTGGCCTAGCCTCCACGTGAAGTGAAGTTGTCTTGCCCAAGGTGCCATGGGGTTCGATAATAGAAATGTGGTTCATAATGTATATTGGCAACCCTAACCGGAGCAAAAAAAAATTGAAAAGGGGGGTGCAACACGAGGACTTCCAAGGGGGACACCCATCCTAGTAATACTCTTGTCCAAGCACGCTTAACTTCGGAGTTCTGATGGGATCCAGTGCATTAGTGCTGGTATGATCGCACCAGTCATGTTGAGGGCACAATTCCTTTATGTGCTAACGGTTCACAGTGCCAGCCTAGAGAGATGGCCCATTTAGAATGCCCAATGGGCTTAACGACAACCCATCCGCTTCAACAACGCAGCATCCTCGCAAGACGTGATATCGACGCATTGCAGGGCCCTCCAATGTCCCGCGAGTAATGTTGTCGTCCTTTTAACAGCTCACGACGTACGATCCGGGATGAAAAAACAGAGCAAAAATAGAAAACTAGCCCGAAATTGATGAAATCGTTCGATTTTAGGCTCCAAAAAGGGCACAGCGAGCAAGCTAGCTACCCCTGTCATAGAGCTCTCGGAGAGCTTTGTAACGGTATCCTGTGTGCCGCATAAGTCCTAATGGATCAAAAGTTATGGGTACCAGAGCGACGGAGACCTGGTCACAAGCCCTACGCCCTCGGTTTGATGGCCCAGCTTCCACGTGAAGTGAAGTTGTCTTGCCCAAGGTACCGTGGGGTTCGATAATAGAAATACGGTGGATAAAGTATCTTGGCAACCCTAACCGTAGCAAAAAAAATTGAAAAGGGGGGTGCAACACGAGGACTTCCCAGGTGGTCACCCATCCTAGTACTACTCTCGCCCAAGCACGCTTAACTTCGGAGTTCTCATGGAATCCGGTGCATTAGTGCAAGTATGATCGCACAATTCTTTTATGTGTTAACGGTTCACAGTCCCATCCTAGAGAGATGGCCCATTCAGAAAGTCCAATGGGCTTAACGACAACCCATCCGCTTCAACAACGCAGCATCCTCGCAAGACGTGATATCGACGCATTGTAGGGCCCTCTAATGTCCCACGAGTAAGGTTGTCATCCTTTTAACAGCTCACGACGTACGATCCGGGATGAAAAAACAGAGCAAAAATATAAAAGTGGCTCGAAACTGATGAAAACGTTCGATTTTGGGCTCCAAAAAGGGCACAGCGAGCAAGCTAGCAGCCCCTGTCGTAGAGCTCTCGGATAGCTTTGTAACGGTATGCTGTGCGTCGCGTAACTCCTTACGGATCAAAAGGTATGGGTACTGGAACGACAGAGACCGGGTCACAAGCCCTACGCCCTCGGTTTGCTGGCCCAGCCTCCACGTGAAGCGAAGTTGTCTTGCCCAAGGTGCCGTGGGGTTTGATAATAGAAATGTGGTGGATAACGTATCTTGGCAACCCTAACTGGAGCAAAAAAAATTGAAAAGGGGGGTGCAACACGAGGACTTCCAAGGGGGTCACCCATCCTAGTACTACTCTCTACCAAGCACGCTTAACTTCGACGTTCTGATGGGATCCGGTGCATTAGTGCTTGTATGATCGCACAATTCCTTTATGTGTTAACGGTTCACAGTCCCAGCCTAGAGAGATGGCCAATTCAGAAGGCCCAATGGGCTTAACAACAACCCATCCGCTTCAACAATGCAGCATCCTCGCAAGACGTGATATCGACGCGATATAGGGCCCTTTCGTGTCCCGCGAGTAAGGTTGTCGTCCTTTTAACCGCTCACGATGTACGATCCGGGACAGAAAAACAGGGCAAAAGAAGAAAAGTGGCCCAAAATTGATGAAAACGTTCAATTTTGGACTCCAAAAAGGTTATAGCAAGCAATCTAGCTTCCCCTGTCGTAGAGCTCTCTGAGAGCTTTACAACGGTATGTTGTGCGCCGCGTAACTCCTCACGGATCAAAAGTTATGGGCACCGAAGCGACGGAGACTTGGTCACAAGCCCTACGCCCACGGTTTGCTGGCCCAGCCTCCACGTGAAGCGAAGTTCTCTTGCCCAAGGTGCCGTGGGGTTCAATAATAGAAATGTGATGGATAAAGTATATTGGCAACCCTAACCGGAGCAAAAAAAATTGAAAAGGGGGGTGCAACATGAGGACTTCCAAAGGGGTCACCCATCCTAGTACTACTCTCGCTCAAGCACGCTTAACTTCGGAGTTCTGATGGGATCCGTTGCATTAGTGCCGGTATGATCGCACCAGTCATGTTGAGGGCACGATGCCTTTATATGCTAATGGTTCACAGTGCCAGCCTAGAGAGATGGCCTATTCAGAATGCCCAATGGGCTTAACGACAACCCATCCGCCTCAACAACGCATCATCCTCGCAAGACGTGATGTCGACGCATTGTAGCGCCCTCTAATGTCCTGTGAGTAATGTTGTCGTCCTTTTAACAGCTCACGATGTACGATCCGGGATGGAAAAACAGAGCAAAAATAGAAAAGTGGCCCGAAACTGATGAAAACATTCGATTTTGGGCTCCAAAAATGGCACAGTATGTGAGCTAGCTGCCGCTATCGTAGAGCTCTCGGAGAGCTTTGTAACGGTATGTTGTGCGCCGCGTAAGTCCTTACGGATCAAAATTTATGGGTACCGGAGCGACGGAGACCTGGTCACAAGCCCTACACCCTCGGTTTGTTGGCCCAGCATCCACGTGAAGCGAACTTGACTTGCCCAAGGTGCCGTGGGGTTTGATAATAGAAATGTGGTGGATAAAGTATCTTGGCAACCCTAACCGGAGCAAAAAAAATTGAAAAGGGGGGTGCAACACGAGGACTTCCCAGGGGGTCACCCATCCTAGTACTACACTCGCCCTAGCACGCTTAACTTCGGAGTTCTGATGGGATCCGGCGCATTAGTACAGGTATGATCGTACAAATCCTTTATGTGTTAACGGTTCACAGTCCCAGCCTAGAGAGATGGCCCATTCAAAAGGCCCAATGGGCTTAATGACAACCCATTCGCTTCAACAACGCAGCATCCGCGCAAGACGTGATATCAACGCGTTGTAGGCCCCTTTAATGTCTCGCGAGTAAGGTTGTCATCAATTTAACGGCTCACGACGTATGATTCGGGACAAAAAAATAGAGCAAAAGAAGAAAAGTGGCCCGAAACTGATGAAAATGTTCGATTTTGGGCTCCAGAAAGGGCACAGCGAGCGAGCTAGCTGCCCCTGTCGTAGAGCTCTCAGAGAGCTTTGCAACGGTATGTTGTGCGCCGTGTAACTCCTTACGGATCAAAAGTTATGGGCACCGGAGCGACGGAGACCTGGTCACAAGCCCTACGCCCTCGGTTTGCTGGCCCAGCCTCCACGTGAAGCGAAGTTGTCTTGCCCAAGGTGCCATACGGTTCGATAATAGAAATGTGGTGGATAAAGTATCTTGGCAACCCTAAACGGAGCAAAAAAAATTGAAAATGGGGGTGCAACACGAGGACGTCCCAAGGGGTCACCCATTCTAGTACTACTCTCGCCCAAGCACACTAAACTTCGGAGTTCTGATGGGATCCGGTGCCTTAGTGTTGGTCTGATCGCACCAGTGATGTTGAGGGCACACTTCCTTTATGTGTTAACGGTTCACAGTCCCAGCCTAGAGAGATGGCCCATTCAAAATGCCCAATGGGCTTAACGACAACCCATCCGCTTCAACAATGCAGCATCCTCGCAAGGCGTGATATCGACGCGTTGTAGCGTCCTCTAATGTCCTGTGAGTAAGGTTGTCATCCTTTTAACAGCTCACGATGTACGATCCGGGATGAAAAAATAGTGCAAAATTAGAAAAGTAGCCCGAAACTGATGAAAACGTTCGATTTTGGCCTCCAAAAAGGGCATAGCGATCAAGCTCGCTGCCACAGTTGTAGAGCTCTCGGAGAGCTTTGTAACGGTATGCTGTGCGCTGCGTAATTCCTTACGGATCAAAAGTTATGGGCACTGGAGCAACGGAGACCTAGTCACAAGCCCTACACCCTCGGTTTGCTGGCCCAGCCTCCACGTGAAGCGAAGTTGCCTTGCCAAAGGTGCCGTGGGGTTCGATAATAGAAATGTGGTGGATAAAGTATCTTGGCAACCCTAAACGGAGCATAAAAAATTGAAAAGGGGGGTGCAACACGAGGACTTCCCATGGGGTCACCCATCCTAGTACTACTCTCACCCAAGCACGCTTAACTTCGGAGTTCTGATGGGATCCGGTGCATTAGTGCTGGTATGATCGCACTAGTCATGTTGAGGGCACAATTCCTTTATGTGTTAACGGTTCACTGTCCCAGCCTAGAGAGTTGGCCCATTCAAAATGCCCAATGGGCTTAACGACAACCCATCCGCTTCAACAATGCAGCATCCTCGCAAGGCGTGATATCGACGCGTTGTAGCGTCCTCTAATGTCCTGCGAGTAAGGTTGTCATCCTTTTAACAGCTCACGATGTACGATCCGGGATGAAAAAACAGTGCAAAATTAGAAAAGTAGCCCGAAACTGATGAAAACGTTCGATTTTGGCCTCCAAAAAGGGCATAGCGAGCAAGCTCGCTGCCACAGTTGTAGAGCTCTCGGAGAGCTTTGTAACGGTATGCTGTGCGCTGCGTAACTCCTTACGGATCAAAAGTTATGGGCACTGGAGCAACGGAGACCTAGTCACAAGCCCTACACCCTCGGTTTGCTGGCCCAGCCTCCACGTGAAGCGAAGTTGCCTTGCCAAAGGTGCCGTGGGGTTCGATAATAGAAATGTGGTGGATAAAGTATCTTGGCAACCCTAAACGGAGCAAAAAAAATTGAAAATGGGGGTGCAACACGAGGACGTCCCAAGCGGTCACCCATCCTAGTACTACTCTCGCCCAAGCACACTAAACTTCGGAGTTCTGATGGGATCCGGTGCCTTAGTGTTGGTCTGATCGCACCAGTGATGTTGAGGGCACACTTCCTTTATGTGTTAACGGTTCACAGTCCCAGCCTAGAGAGATGGCCCACTCAGAATGCCCAATGGGCTTAACGACAACCCATCCGCTTCAACAACGCAGCATCCTCGCAAGACGTGATATCGACGCGTTGTAGGGCCCTCTAATGTCCCGCGAGTAAGGTTGTCATCCTTTTAACATCTCACGATGTACGATCCGGGACGAAAAAACAGAGCAAAAGAAGAAAAGTGGCCCGAAACTGATGAAAATGTTCGATTTTGGGCTCCAAAAAGGGCACACCGAGCAAGCTAGCTGCCCCTGTCGTAGAGCTCACGGAGAGCTTTGTAACGGTATGCTGTACGCCACGTAACTCTGTACGGATCAAAAGTCAGGGGCACCGTAGCGACGGAGGCCTGGTCACAAGCCCTACGCCCTCGGTTTGCTGGCCCAGCCTCCACGTGAAGTGAAGTAGTCTTGCCCAAGGTTCCATGTGGTTCGATAATAGAAATGTGGTGGATAAAGTATCTTGGCAACCCTAACCGATGCAAAAAAAATTGAAAAGGGGGGTGCAATACGCGGACTTCCCACGAGGTCACCCATCCTAGTACTACTCTCGCCCAAGCATGCTTAACTTCGAGTTCTGATGGGATCCGGTGCATTAGTGCTGGTATGATCGCACCCGTCATGTTGAGGGCACAATTCCTTTATGTGTTAACTGTTCACAGTCCCAGCCTAGAGGGATTGTCACGCCCCAACCCGGCCTGTAAAGGTTAGACTAGGGTGTGATCTAAACATTCAAGTCCTTTCACATTCTTAATCATTCTAGGAGGTTTAACACTTAACGTTTTATTCTAGACTCCAAAAATTTTCGAAAATCCGGCAGCATAACGGCTGTAATTGGGCTCTTTGTTTTGACCTAAATTTTCTAACAGCCTCAAAACTTTCAATTCAAGTTCATTCCCGACTAGAGTTTACTATTTTATCATCAATTGAATTGCCTATTGGTTATTTCGACGTCCCGTTTGATTTATAACCTAGCATGATACTATGTCTCGTTTGTCCATTTATCCTCGTTTCAAAATATACCTGTTGATCTTAGCTTATTAGCGAGTACCTGTTGAGATTGGATAAGTTCATTTGCCTATTCCTTAACTAGCATCATAACCTATGATAGGCTAATAATAACAAAAGCAAAAACGATCATAGTATGTCTAGTATCAGTCTACTTAATATAAGTACAAACCAAAATTAGACCCCAAATTACAACGGGGGTCTTTTACATTAGCAACAACAAGCAACATAAGATAAATGGTCTTCAAGCAGCACAAAATACACAAGTAGTCACGTTCATGCAAAACAACGATAACAGGCAATCACTCAAGGGGTTCATCATTAGGTACATTGAGCTCGGGTTCCTGTACCTGTTCTTCTTCACCTGAAATGATAAAAGAGGGTGAGTCCTTATGAACTCAGCGAGGGGGAACGAGAAATACGTTTTGAAACTCGTTTTCCGGTTAAACTTATAAAAATCCATTTTTCAAACATGAATACAACAGAAATACAAGTACAGAAATACAAGTACAGAACAGGAATACCGGTCTTTCCTCCCCGAGGTTCTCTAGGATCCAAGCGGGAGTACTTATACACATAATAAAAAGGATACGGTGAGCTTTTGCTCTCAGATCAGATCCAGGATCAGTTGTTGCGGCCGACTTCAAATCATTCCCCAAACACACCAGGTGGGTGTACTCCGGATGTACCCCAAAATCCTACGACCCAACTCTCCGAGGAAGTCTAGCCCCCAAGCGAGAGAGGGAATGGGACCATGGTGGTCACGGTAACACCGGCAAGCCCGATGCCGCCCGGTGTGCGTGATCGCTACCATGCCGACAGGAAAGGTTGCAACCTTGTATGCAATGCACATTTATGACAGGAATATATATCACAGAAGGAGGACAACAAAGTAGGTTGCCTCCGGACAGTCATAAGATTGCACATTGACAGATAAACAAGCAGGACACGATAAGACAGGAAATTTCACTTGAAAGGCATATAGAGTTATATGGAAATTAAACGGGCAGCCATGTAACACATGTAAAACAGGACATATAACTCATTAAAAGGTCCACGTAATCAAGTGATAAAATTACTCAACTTGCAGTGATATCAACATGGTTCAAATGCAAGAAAAGCTTATTTGTCAACATGCAATGGTCAATATCACTTTTGAAATTATAAAACATTTACGGGCAGCCCACGCAACGTACAGTTTCCTCGCAATATCCAATGGTGAGCACTTAGCAAGAATACTAAGTCATTAGGGTTTCTATTTCATGCATAATCGTGCGATCAAAACCCTAAGTCAACTTAACATCATTCCCAAGTCATGCATCAGTCAATTCATACATCCTCAAGTGCTCAAAAAAGTCCACATAATATTCCAACACCACATTTCCAAGCAATTAGTGCCACAAAAGAGGTTACAATAGTTTTCCAAGCACATAGCTAAGTGGAACACTCACTGCAATAGGCTGTTTTCTCACAATCAATCAGATAATCAAACAATCTCCAAATGCAGTGAATAAGATGTCAAATTAAAGCTTAAGAAGTTAACTAAAATCAGAAACAAACCTTGCATCAATTGGAGCTCGGGATCATTAGATATAACCGAAATAATGAAACTGCACAAAACTGTCCAGATTTTCCTATCTTTCGATATTTCATGTTTTTGAGGTCCTTAGGTTCATTTTTAGCCTAAGCCCATTTCTGGAAAAAATGTCCACAACTGAAAAAATCTAGTAGCACACAAAATTTCACTCAATTTGGATGTCATTTGCTAGGTCAAAAACCTCTCGTTCTGCATAGTCAGTGCATCTGCCAAAACTGTTTCATTTCCTCAAAATTTTCCAGATTTAGCTACCTTTCGCGATTTTGCCATTTTGAGGACCTTAGAGCCAAAATTTGACTTTGCCTATTTCTGAGAAAATTGTTCAAAACTGTCCAAACTAGTCACCTAGTGATTTTTACGCAATTTAAACCTCATTTGCTTAGCCAAAATTACCTCGAACAGACTGGTCAGAAAGCTGTCTCATAAATTCGACTTTACCTAGCATCATTTTCAAGCCAAGTCCTTGCCATGCATGGTTGTTTAAGCTCATGAACGACCACATAACTCAAGTACAGAAGCAAATATACACATTTATGAACATGCATGTGAAATTTCAAAGAGTTTTCAAAAGCTTTTAGCCCTCACCTTTGCAATCAATCAAACTCTGCTCAAAAACCTGGTTGAAGCTCAAATCTGTTCTTCTCCTTGCTTGGCTGAGATTTAAACTTGGTTTTCTCTATTTTTCCTAGCCTAGTGATCAACCTCTTAGTGCATGCATGTAGTTAAAACATGAAGAAAAGAAATGGATGTCAAGAAGTTTACCTAGGACCGAAATGAAGCTTTAATGCACATGCATGAGTGTTTTTTCAACTCTAGCTTGCTTGCTTGGTTTTCTTGATGGCTGTTCGACCTTGCTCAGCTAATTGGTGAAGAAGACAAGCCAAGGAGGTAGTAATGTGCAGCTAAAGCCGAGAGAAGAGAGAAATGAGAGGAAGAGAGAGAGAAACGAAAGAGAAATGAAGAAAAGACAACAATTGAAGGCCTTGCAATTTTTTTGAGGTTGTGGTCGGTCCTTGGGCAGTCCAAATTCTGCACTCTTGTCTTCAATATGCTATTTTGAAATTGCTAGGATGGGCATGCAAAGGCTGGTCGGGTATGGTGAGAAATTGAGAGGAATTGAGCAATTATTTTAATGCCTTATGTCATTTTTTTTTTGTCTTTGCATGCATAGAATAAAATATGTTGCTCAATTTTCTTGCTCAAGAACAAGATATGGCCGGCTATTGCATGTGCCAAAATCTGAATTTTGTGTCTTCTTTTGAGTGTTATTGTATTGTATTTTGGAAGTGCAAAAAAAAAAAAAAAAAAAAGAATAATGCAAAAAGAATAAAGAATGTTTTGTTTTTGGTGCATTTTTGTCTTCTAGTGAAAGGAATTTGGATTATTATATTGATAGTGGATTTTGTAGGATTGTTTTATAGTTTAGTGTTCCGTGTAAGATGCTTTCTCGGTTAGCGTGAAGGCACGCTTTCCTATGTCTAAGGCACGCACTACGAGGCACACACAGAAATCAATGCATGGCACGAATCACGAGGTAGACACGAACTACGAGGTAAGACACGGACTTCAAGACTAATGCACGTAAACCAATGCAAGGCACGTAATTCAATGTAATGCACGCAAATCAAGGTACGACTCTTAAACCTAGGTTAAGGTACGCAGTTCAAGGTTAGGGCACACAAAACGAGATAACACACGTACATCGAGGTCAGGGCACGTATTTCTAGGTACCGCACGTGAGTCGTGGATTAGGGCACACTATTCTAGGTCAAGGCACGTACGACGAGGTATGCACAAAAACCAAGATAGGACACGTAATCCAAGGTCGGTCATATAATTAAGGGTCTGTGGCACGCAAATCGAGGTAAGGCACATTATTTGGGGTCGGCCCTCACAGGGATGGCCCATTCAGAAGTCCCAATGGGCTTTACGACAACCCATCAGCTTCAACAACGTAGCATCCTCGCAAGACGTGATATCGACGCATTGTAGGACCCTCTAATGTCCAGCGAGTAAGGTTGTCGTCCTTTTAACAGCTCACAACGTACGATCCGGGACGGAAAAATAGAGCAAAAATAGTAAAGTGGCCTGAAATTGATGAAAACGTTTTATTTTAGGCTCCAAAAAGGGCACAACGAGCAAGCTGGCTGCCCCCGTCGTAGAGCTCTCAGAGAGATTTGCAACGGTAAGCTGTGCGCCGCGTAACTCCTTACGGATCAAAAGTTATGGGCACCGGAGCGACGGAGACTTGGTCACAAGCCACAAGCCACAAGCCCTACGCCCTCGGTTTGCTGGCCCAGCCTCCACGTGAAGCGAAATTGTGTTGCCCAAGGTGCCGTGGGATTCGATAATAGAAATGTGGTGGATAAAGTATCTTGGGAACCCTAACCGGAGCAAAAAAAATTGAAAAGGCGGTTGCAACACGAGGACTTCCCACGGGGTCACCCATCTACTACTACTCTCGCCAAAGCATGCTTAACTTCGGAGTTCTGATGGGATCCGGTGCATTAGTGCTGGAATGATCGCACCCGTCATGTTGAGGGCACAATTCCTTTATGTGTTAACGGTTCACAGTGCCAGCCTAGAGAGATGGCCCATTCAGAATGCCCAATGGGCTTAATGACAACCGATCCGCTTCAACAACGCAGCATCCTCGCAAGATGTGATATCGACGCATGGTAGGGCCCTCTAATGTCACGCGAGTAAGTTTGTCGTCCTTTTAACTGCTCACGACGTACGATCCTGGACCGAAAAACAGAGCAAAAGAAGAAAAGTGGCCCGAAACTGATGAAAACGTTCAATTTTGAGCTCCAAAAAGGGCACATCGAGCAATCTAGCTACCCCCGTCGTAGAGCTCTCGGAGTGCTTTGCAACGGTATGCTGTGCACCGCGTAACTCCTTACGGATCAAAAGTTATGGGCACCGGAGCGGTGACGACTTGGTCACAAGCCCTACGCCCTCGGTTTGCTGGCCCAACCTCCAAGTGAAGCGAAGTTGTGTTGCCCAAGGTGTCGTGGGGTTCGATAATTGAAATGTGGTGGATAAAGTTTCTTGGCAACCATAACCGGAGCAAAAAAAATTGAAAAGGGGGTTGCAACATGAGGACTTCACAGGGGGTCACCCATCCTACTACTACTCTCACCCAAGCACGCTTAACTTCCGAGTTCTGATGGGATCCGGTGCATTAGTGCTGGTATGATCGCACCCGTGATGTTGAGGGCACAATTCCTTTATGTGTTAACGGTTCACAGTCCCAGCCTAGAGAGATGGCCCATTCAAAAGGCCCAATGGGCTTAACGACAACCCATACGCTAAAGCAACGCAGCATCCTCGCAAGACGTGATATCGACGCGTTGTAGGCCCTCTAATGTCCCGCTAGTAAGGTTGTCGTCCTTTTAACAGCTCACGACATACGATCCGGGACGGAAAAACAGAGCAAAAATAGAAAAGTGGCCGGAAACTGATGAAAACGTTCGATTTTGGGATCCAAAAAGGGCACAGCGAGCAAGCTAGCTGCCCCTATCGTAGAATCCTCGGATAGCTTTGTAACGGTATGCTGTACGTCGCGTAACTCCTTACGGATCAAAAGGTATGGGTACTGGAGCGACGGAGACCAGGTCACAAGCCTTACGCCCTCGGTTTGCTGGCCTAGCCTTCACGTGAAGCGAAGTTGTCTTGCCCAAGGTGCCATGGGGTTTGATAATAGAAATGTGGTGGATAAAGTATCTTGGCAACCCTAACCGGAGCAAAAAAGATTGAAAATGGGGGGTGCAACACGAGGACTTTGTGGAACCCCACTTTTCTATCCTATCTCGTTTTGCGTGTTTATTCTCGTTTTGCGTGAATTAACCTGTCTATGTGCTATATGACCTAGAATGTTATAATTTTGATGTCAATACTCCTAATACGTGCTAAATGTGCATTCATTAAATTTTCATAAAAAACAGAGTCCGAAATTTTATATTCGATTTTCAGTGAATAGTGTTTTCGAAACACGTCCGCTGTAATTTTGAAACTGGTCTTTTTAACCCTTCTAGACCTAGTCCATAGACTTTAATAGACCTGTGTTTGATGAAAATGGTTTTAAAATCGGCTTAGGAATTTATTAGGGTTTTTACACCGACTTTTGCAAAAATCGAGTTTTAAGCCGACTCGGGTGGAATTGTTTGATTGTAAAACTTCTTGTCACCTAAAAATAAATTACTTTAGCTAGCTTGGGTGTTGAATAATTTTTTTGAACTTTGGTGATCAAGAAAATGCATTTAAAGACAAGAAAACACTAAAAATACTAAGTTTTTAACTTTGACTTTCATTTAAATGTTGACCACCTTGCTCTTAAGTAGTTACACACATTAGAACAAGCCAAAAACACCATAAAACACACACAAAACCGTGAGTTCAAGGGGGAGGAAGAATAAGAGCATTTTCAAGGTTTTTCAAAGTAATTTTCACATAAAAACTTCATTTCAAGGCCAAATCACTTCATTCAAAGCTTGATTTGCTTGTTTGGCATCCATTCTACCTATTTCTAGCCTTAGTTTGCATCAAAGGTGAGAGAAAAATTCTAGATCTCAAAACTTGTCTTTTGCATTTTTGCGTATAAATGAAGATTGAACCGTTAGAATTGTAATCTGATGATAGATTATTGCTCCTTGCATGCTAGGGATTGTTATATACTAATACTACGAGTTTCTGTCGGATGTAGCATAATTTTTATTTTTCGGGTATTAAATTTTGATTAAATTGTTTAATGTTGAATTAATTGAGTTGCAATGATCGAAATCGATTTTCGTCGATTTCTAAATACTTGATAATTACGTGTTAGCGCTGTTGTAATGCTGAATTTTCGATTACATTGTTCATGGGAAAATCCGGAAATTTCAGCCTTGACACCTTAGGGTTTTAGAGTTATCGGGCATGAGTTGGAGGTGTTATGGTGGTTTTCCGAGGGGGCTAATGTAGTTGGTTGAATGGGTGAGTGTTTGAAACTGATTTGGAGTTGTTTGGATTAGTAGAATGTAAGATATGATTAATTGAAGTTTAGGTTGTCTTTCTTTAAAATGTTAGATCGAGCCTTAGTTGATTGGGTGTGGGTTGAGTGATTGAATTGTGAGTTGTTGATGGGTAAATTAGAGTTTGATTGTGTGTTTAATGCATGTTCGGTTAGATGGCCTACTTTGTCATCTAACTTAGTTGTTTGTTGTTTAATGTTATATTGATGTTATATTGATGTTTTATTGATTGATTATTGAGTACGGGAATCGGGCACTTTTGTTGCTGTTCTCTCGGAATATTGATGATTGATGTTTATTATTATTGTTAGGTCTCTGGTATGTGTGTGCCACCTCTCGGGCAGCATCGGGCTGTCGGGTTGATAACGGCATGACTATCAGAGATTGCCTCCAGCTCGCATGACGGAGGTGTCATGGAGGGCGAGGTTATTGGGGGTACCCCGGGTGCGTGAGTAATGGGGAGTTACAAGAAGAATGGTTGAGATCGTGATGGCGTTTGGAGCTATACCAACTAGAGAGAGTATCCTTTATTGAATGGTCATATAGTTATGTGATGACAATATTATTTATTGTTATTGTGTGTTTACTGACTCAAAGGATTATTCCAAGGAGTTTAGTAGACCTTGCTCGAGATCTATCGGATCCTCACTGGGCTTATTTTATATAAGCTCACTCTCTATTATTGCATGCTTACAGGTGTACTGGAGCAGGATTACGGGTACGTGCCTCCTGAAGAGGAGAATGTGGAAAATGTGCCGTATGTGGACGAGTCCTATGTGCCAGAGTCTTGTCCTTGATGCTTGAGATGTTGTATACTTTACTATCTTGTATATTAACCTAGTTGTCTTTCATTTTCCTGGTAATTTATGATGTATAAGTTGTAGTAAGATAATGAACTAAATGATGCTAACTTAGTAGTCTTTCTTTTGTTATGATCTAGGTTGCTAAGTTCGTTTATAATCTATTTTGATATGTATGTATAGACTATGTACTATGTTGGAACAGAGGCGCGTAACTATGAAGGAGTTGATGAAAGAATGTTTAATGTATGAAGTGGTTGTGTTGTATGTTGTCAATTTGATTGTGGAATTGGTTGGTGATTTATGGAGGTTGATGCATGTTGTTCTTAAGGGTTGGTTTAGAGCCCGGATGTTCATGTTACTGTCGTTATGCTGCCGAAACTCCGTTGCGTCCTGACTGATCGTAGAAGGGGTCGAGTTGGGGCGTGACAGACTTCCCAGGGGGTCACCCATCCTAGTACTCTCTCGCCCAAGCACGCTTAACTTCGGAGTTCTGATGGGATCCGGTGCATTAGTGCTGGTATGATCGCACAATTCCATTATGTGTTAACGGTTCACAGTCCCAGCCTAGAGAGATGGCCAATTCAGAAGGCCCAATGGGCGTAACGACAACCCATCCGCTTCAACAACGCAGCATCCTCGTAAGACGTGATATCGATGCGATATAGGGACCTTTAGTGTCCCGAGAGTAAGGTTGTCGTCCTTTTAACCGCTCACGATGTACGATCCGAGACAGAAAATAATGGTAAAAGAAGAAAAGTGGCCCGAAATTGATGAAAACGTTCGATTTTGGGCTCCAAAAAGGTTATAGCAAGCAAGCTAAATGCCCCTATCGTAGAGCTCTCGGAGTGCTTTGCAACGGTATGCTGTGCGCCACGTAACTCCTTACGGATCAAAAGTTATGGGCACCGGAGCGACGGAGACCTGCACAAGCCCTACGCCCTCGGTTTGCTGGCGCAGCCTTCACGTGAAGCGAAGTTCTCTTGAACAAGGTTCCGTGGGGTTCGATAATAGAAATGTGGTAGATAAAGTATATTGGCAACCCTAGCCGGAGCAAAAAAAAATTGAAAAGAGGGGTGCAACACGAGAACTTCCAAGGGGGTCACCCATCCTAGTACTACTCTCGCTCAAGCACGCTTAACTTCGGAGTTCTGATGCGATCCGGTGCATTAGTGCCGGTATGATCGCACCAGTCATGTTGAGGGCACAATTCCTTTATGTGCTAATGGTTCACAGTGCCAGCCTAGAGAGATGGCCCATTCAGAATGCCCAATGGGTTTAACGACAACCCATCCACCTCAACAACGCAGCATCCTCGCAAGACGTGATATCGACGCATTGTAAGGCCCTCCAATGTCCCGCGAGTAAGGTTGTCGTCCTTTTAACAGCTCACGACGTACGATCCGGGACGGAAAAAAAGAGCAAAAATAGAAAAGTGGCCCAAAACTGATGAAAACGTTCGATTTTGGGCTCCAAAAAGGGCACAACAAGCAAGCTAGCTGCCCCTGTCGTAGAGCTCTTGGAGAGCTTTGTAACAGTATGCTGTGCGCTGCGTAAGTCCTTACGGATCAAAATTTATGGGTACTGGAGCGACGGAGACCTGGTCACAAGCCCAACGCCCTCGGTTTGCTGGCCCAGCCTCCACGTGAAGCGAAGGTGACTTGCCCAAGGTGCCGTGGGGTTCGATAATAGAAATGTGGTGGATAAAGTATCTTGGCAACCCTAACCGGAGCAAAAAAAATTGAAAAGGGGGGTGCAACACGAGGACTTCCCACGGGGTCACCCATCCTAGTACTACACTCGCCCAAGCATGCTTAACTTCGGAGTTCTGATGGGATCCGGTGCATTAGTGCTGGTATGATCGCACAATTCCTTTATGTGTTAACGGTTCACAATCCCAGCCTAGAGAGATGGCCCATTCAGAAGGTCCTATGGGCTTAACGACAACCTATCCGCTTCAACAACACAGCATCCTCGCAAGACGTGATATCGACGCATTGTAGGGCCCTCTAATGTCCCGCGAGTAAGTTTGTCGTCCTTTTAACAGCTCAAGACGTATGATCCGAGACGGAAAAACAGAGCAAAAGAAGAAAAGTGTCCTGAAACTGATAAAAATGTTCGATTTTGGGATCCAAAAAGGGCACAGCAAGCAAGCTAGCTGCCCATGTCGTAGAGCTCTCAGAGAGTTTTGCCACGGTATGCTGTGCGCCACGTAACTCCTTACGGATCAAAAGTTATGGGCACCGGAGCGACAGAGACCTGGTCACTAGCCCTACGCCTTCGGTTTGCTGGCCCAGCTTCCACGTGAAGCGAAGTTTTCTTGCCCAAGGTGCTGTTGGGTTCGATAATAGAAATGTGGTGGATAAAGTATATTGGCAACCCTAACCAGACCAAAAAAAATTGAAAAGGGGGATGCAACACGAGGACTTCCCAGGGGGTCCCCCATCCTAGTACTACTCTCGCCCAAGCAAGCTTAACTTCGGAGTTCTTATGGGATCCGGTGCATTAGTACTGGTATGATCGCACCAGTCATGTTGAGAGAATAATTCTTTTATGTGCTAACGGTTCACAGTCCCAGCGTAGAGAGATTGCCCATTCAAAATGCCCAATGGGCTTAACGACAACCCATCCGCTTGAACAACGCAGCATCCTCGCAAGACATGATATCGACGCGTTGTAGATCCCTTTAATGTCCCGCTAGTAATGTTGTCGTCCTTTTAACAGCTCACGACGTACGATACGGGACGGAAAAACAGAGCAAAAATAGAAAAGTGGCCCGAAACAGATGAAAACGTTCAATTTTGGGCTCCAAAAATGGCACAGCAAGCAAGCTAGCTGCCCCTGTCGTAGAGCTCTTGGAGAGCTCTGTAACGGTATGCTGTGTGCCACGTAAGTCCTTACAGATTAAAAGTTATGGGTACCGGAGTGACGGAGACCTGGTCACCAGCCTTACGCCCTCGGTTTGTTGGCCCAGCATCCACGTGAAGCGAAGTTGACTTGCCCAAGGTGCCGTGGGGTTCGATAATAGAAATATGGTGGATAAAGTATCTTGGCAACCTAAACCGGAGCAAAAAAAATTGAAAAGGGGGGTGCAACACGAGGACTTCCCAGGGGGTCACCCATCCTTGTACTACACTCACCCAAGCACGCTTAACTTCGGAGTTCTGATGGGATCCGGCGCATTAGTGCTGGTATGATCGTACAAATCCTTTATGTGCTAACGGTTCACAGTCCCAGCCTAGAGAGATGGCCCATTCAGAAGGCCCAATGGGCTTAACGACAACCTATCCGCTTCAACAACGCAGCATCCGCGCAAGACGTGATATCGACGCGTTGTAGGGCCCTTTAATGTCTCGCGAGTAAGGTTGTCGTCCTTTTAACTGCTCACGACGTATGATCCGGGACGGAAAAATAGAGCAAAAGAAGAAAAGTGGCCCGAAACTGATGAAAACGTTCGGTTTTGGGCTCCAGAAAGGGCACAGCGCGCTAGCTGGCTGCCCCTGTCGTAGAGCTCTCAGAGAGCTTTACAACGGTATGCTGTGCTCCGCGTAACTCCTTACGGATCAAAAGTTATGGGCACCGGAGCGACGGAGACCTGGTCACAAGCCCTACGCCCTTGGTTTGCTGGCCCAGCCTCCACGTGAAGCGAAGTTGTCTTGCCCAAGGTGCCGTGTAGTTCGATAATAGAAATGTGGTAGATAAACTATCTTGGCAACCCTAACCGGAGCATAAAAAATTGATAAGGGGGGTGCAACACGAGGACTTCCCATGGGGTCACCCATCCTAGTACTACTCTCGCCCAAGCACGCTTAACTTCGAAGTTCTGTTGGGATCCGGTGCATTAGTGCTGGTATGATCGCACTAGTCATGTTGAGGGCACAATTCCTTTATGTGTTAACGGTTCACAGTCCCAGCCTAGAGAGTTGGCCCATTCAGAATGCCCAATGGGCTTAACGACAACCCATCCGCTTCAACAACGCAGCAACCTCGCAAGACGTGATATCGACGCGTTGTAGCGCCCTCTAATGTCCTGCGAGTAAGGTTGTCGTCCTTTTAACAGCTCACGATGTACGATCCGGGACGGAAAAACAGAGCAAAAATAGAAAAGTGGCCCGAAACTGATGAAAACGTTCGATTTTGGGCTCCAAAAAGGGCACAGCAAGCATGCTTGCTGCCACTATTGTAGAGCTCTCGGAGAGCTTTGTAACGGTATACTGTGCGCTGCGTAACTCCTTACGGAACAAAAGGTATGGGCACCGGAGTGACGGAGACCTGGTCACAAGCCCTACACCCTCGGTTTGCTGGCCCAGCCTCCACGTGAAGTGAAGTAGTCTTGCCCAAGGTTCCGTGTGGTTCGATAATAGAAATGTGGTGGATAAAGTATCTTGGCAACCTTAACCGGAGCAAAAAAAATTGAAAAGGGGGGTGCAACACGCGGACTTCCCACGAGGTCACCCATCCTAGTACTACTCTCGCCCAAGCATGCTTAACTTCGAGTTCTGATGGGATCCGGTGCATTAGTGCTGGTATGATCGCACCCGTCATGTTGAGGGCACAATTCCTTTATGTGTTAACTGTTCACAGTCCCAGCCTAGTGAGATGGCCCATTCAGAAGGCCCAATGGGCTTTACGACAACCCATCAGCTTCAACAACGCAACATCATCGCAAGACGTGATATCGACGCGTTGTAGGGCACTCTAATGTCCCGCGTGTCACGCCCCAACTCGACCCCACCTACAATCAGTCAGGACGCAACGGAATTTCGGCAGTATAACGAAAATAATTTGGACACTGAGGCTCTAAACCAACCTCTCAGAACCTCATACAATCAAACTCCTCAACCCCACAACAATGAATTCCTCAATACCATTAACAACATACAACATATCCATATTATACCATAATCATTCTTAGACGATCCATTCATAGTTATACGCCTCCGTTCCAACTTCATACATAAACTGTACATACATTTCAAAATAGATTATAGACCAACTTAGTAATCTAACATGGTCAAAAGAAGACTACTAAACCATTATACATAAGTCTTATAAGTGAGTAAGCTATACAATATAACATATTACAACAACTAAGACAAATTCATGGCAATGACTTCGGCACACAAGACTCATCCACATATGGCACATTTCCTTCTTCAGGAGGCACATACCCGTAGCCAAAATCAGTAACACCTGCATGCATGCAATAATAGAGAGTGAGCTTATATAAAATAAGCCCAGTGAGGATTCGATAGATCTCGAGCAAGGTCTACTAAACTCCTTGGAATAATCCTTTGAGTCAGTAAACACACAATAACATCAATAATACTATCATCACATAACTATATGACCATTCAATAAAGGATACTCTCTCTAGTTGGTGTAGCTCCAAACGCCATCACGATCTCAACCATTCTTCTTGTAACTCCCCATTACTCACGCACCCGGGGTACCCCCAATAACCTCGCCCTCCAAGACACCTCCATCATGCGAGCTGGAGGCAATCTTTGATAGTCATGCCGTTATCAACCCGACAGCCCGATGCTGCCCGAGAGGTGGCACACACATACCAGAGACCCAGCAATAAATATAAACATCAATCATTCACAGGAGGACAGTCTAACAGAACTCTTTATCTCCCCACATCAATCATCAATCAATAATCATCAATCATCATCAATAAACATATTATCATCATCAATAATCATATTATCATCATAATAACATCAATAAACAATTTAACAACAAATAACTAAGTTAGATGACAAAGTAGGCCATCCAACCGAACATGCATTAAACACACAATCAAACCCTAGTTTACCCATCAACAACTCACAATTCAATCACTCAAACCACACCCGATCAACTAAGGCTCAATTCAATAATTTAAAGAAAGATAACCTAAACTTCAAATAATCATATCTTACATTCTACTAATCCAAACAACCCCAAATCAGTTTCAAACACTCACCCATTCGATCAACTACATTAGCCCTCTCGGAAACCAACCAAGACACCTCAAAATCAAGTCCAACAACCCTAAAACCTCAAGGCACCTAGGCTGAAATTTCTGGATTTTCACCCGAACATCGTAATCGAAAATTCGGCATTATAACGGCGTTACCACGTAATTAAGAAACTTTTAGAAATCGACGGCAATCGATTCCAACCACAACAACTCAAAATAATCCTCAAAAAGCCATTCTATCAACTTTAAATACCCGAAAGTAAATAGTTTCGCTACAATGGCTCAAATCTTGTAGTAATACACATAAACGATCCCTAGCATGCATGGAGCAATAATCTAACATCAGATTAACATTCTAACGGTTCAAAGTGAAGTTATGAGCAAAAACAAAAAAAATGAGTTTTGAGATATAGAATTTTTCTCTCACCTTTGATGTGTTTTGATGCAAGAAATGTGTAGAATGGATGCCAAACAAGTGAAATCAAGCTTTGAATCACTCAATTTGGCTTTGAAATGCAAAATCTATGAGGAAAATACTTTGAAAATGCCTTCATCTTTCTCCTCCAAGGAGCCACGGTTTTGTGTGTGTTTTTGGTGGTGTTTTGCTTTGTTTTTAATGTGTGTTGATAATATATTAAGCAAAGGTCAAATAAATAAAAGAAAGTCAAAGTGGAAACTAATTATTTTTAGTGTTTTCTTGACTTTAAATGCATTTTCTTGATCACCAATGTTCAAAACAATTATTCAACACCCAAGCTAGCTCAAGTAGGTTATTTTTAGGTGACAAGAAGTTTTACAATCAAACACTTTCACCCGAGTCGGCTTAAAACTCGATTTTCGCAAAAGTCGGTGTAAAAACCCTAATAAATTCTTAAGCCGATTTTAAAACCGTTTTAATCAAATACAGGTCTATTAAAGTCTGTGGTCTAGGTCTAGAAGGGTTAAAAAGACCAGTTTCAAAATTTTAGCGCACGTGTTTCGAAAACACTATTCACTAAAAATCGACGATAAAATTTCTGATCCCGTTTTTGATGAAAATTTCATGAATGCACATTTAGCACGTATTAGGAGTATTGACATCAAAATTATAACATTATAAGTCATATAGCACATAAACAGGTCAATTCACGCAAAACGAGAATAAACACGCAAAACGAGACATGATAGAAAAGTGGGGTTTCACATTCTCCCCTCCTTAAAATAATTGCGTCCGTGCAATTCTCGAACTGACAGACAATTAAATCTTCAATCATTACACTTAACAATACTTCTCTTAGTTCTCATTTATCTCTTAGGATGACACCTAACCAAATACCTCAAAAGAACAAACTCTGTTGACTGCAAGTTGATGATCATAATTCCAAGACAATCTTCAATTCATAATTCTCTCCTACCTAATATCATATTGCATATGAAAGAAATCGCAACTCCAAAGTCTTAGCATGACACCACTAATTATCAATCATCCCCTACTACACAAAAGAGCTCTATGAACACCCCGAAGGTTTAAAAACTCATTTACGATAACATGAATGATTACTGATCAAGGGAATATCTCAAAAGTGACATTTGTCAGAATATGGCTCTTATGAAATTTACAAGGAAATACGAATATGAAAAATCATATTCGAGCCAACAATCAAGTGAACAGGAGGTCAAACAGGTTAGAGAATCAAGAGGTTAATAGTTTAATAAGGAAGCATGATAACTAAGATAAGAAATGTCTCAGCACCTATCAGTTAAATAAGTACGAACAAAGGATGATGACGAGTCAAAACAGTGCTGAGTATGTTGAACAAAAATTCCTGAACAAGTATATATTTCAATTCTCGATGATTGTTCAAGGAACCAACAAGTAAGTTGTACTTGAGGCGAAATGAAATTAAGAAATAAGAGCTGATTAATTCAATAGAAAACATGAGTGGCAAGAGTATCTCAGCACGCAATACCAAAGAAGTACGAATAAGAAATGATAACAATAGGACAGTGCCGAGTACTTTGAGTGAGCAATTACAAGCAAAGTAATAGCTCAGAATTTAATAATAAAAGAATAGGATTAACAAAGATCAACAAGAATGACAATAATGTACTTAGGTAAGGAGTACATCAAACAAGTTAAATCGAATAAGTAAAATGGTATACCAAAGGTGAAATTACTTCCAAATGAATAGTAATAGGATGAAATGAAATATTGAAACCAATGGCTGGAGATATAGAATGAAATATAGAAGTCTCAAACCTTAACTCCAATAAGCGACATTGCTATAAGAAGCAAATATGAATGTTAAGAATAGAAGCAATGTCAAATGAGTATAGGATCCATTAATCCAATAAGCAAACTTTCAAGAAACAATTGATATGCTAGAAAAGTGTAACTCTCTCTCAAAGAAGTGAGAATAGAGTAAAAGATAATAATAAGACCGATAGAATTATGAAGTACAAGAAGGGTGTCCCACCTACACACTTAAACACCAACAAGTCAAATCCTACAATCTATCTTCCTCCAAAACAAGACACTAAGGAGACCTAGAGAACCTAAGGAGTCATAACAATCACCAAACAAGATAAATCACTCGAAAATTTTACATTCCGTACCAGACCAATCACTAAACAAGATAAATCACCGATTACCCAACAAGATTAACTAATGAAGACTCCAAAATCTGATAACACAATACAGATTCATACTAACCCATTATAACACAAGAGAATCCCCAATCAACAATTTAGAAAGTCATACCACCTAGAATCCAAAAGCTTGATGTAGGCAAGTAAATGTTCAGTCACCAAAATGCATTCTTATTTCCTCAAATAATTCTATCTCCCAACAATTACATCTTCGAATAAAGTAACTTTAGTCAGGAATTACTCCAATTGTCTCCAAGGTTTAAAGATCAAAACTCCAAAATATCCATTAATAATATAGCAATCCCAAATGGTAGAAATATTCACATGTTATACCACACTTCATTCCATTCACAAATATACATCACTAATTCCTCAAATAAATTCATTCTAAAATAACCTCAAGAAAGTATAATCTGAGTTGAGACTCCAAAAGTGTCTAATGATAACCTCATGGAAACCTCAACTTATGATCCATCTCCAAGTAAAAACAAGTTAGACATGGCAACAAAAGTAATTATAATCATCAAGATACATTGCTATTTCCTCGAACAACTTCATTCTCACTAAAGGAACATCAAGATCAATCCACTAAGCCGAAACTAAAATCCATAAACATAACAATTAAAATCTCACTGATAAACTACTAGAATAATAATAATTCAAATCATGACCTACCTCTATTTCCGAAAGCTCTTACAACCACCCTAGACATTAAAAGGTCACTCACGAGTTAAAACATGTATGCAACTATATCATATGAAAGACAAGTACAACGTAATGCACAATTATCATACAATGCAACATTATCACATAACACACAATTCAACATATAAGAAGCCAACATCACATAAATAGGTTATATCACAGAAGTAAGTTATAAACAATTAAAGTCACATAAGCAACAAACTTCACATAAGACAAGTTGATTACGTAACTCACATTGGTCATTTAAAGTACATTGAGCACCTAAAGCACGTTGTTTCACATAAGCTAGTTATAAACAATTAAAACCACATAAACAACTAACTTCACACAGACACTTCAATCACATAAAACACATTTGTCACATAATACACATTAATCAAAAAATGCATATTAACTACAACACATTGAGTACGTAAGACACGTTATCACATAAAACATATCGACCACGTTAGTTCACTTAACACGTAAAGCATATTGATCACATAGAAAGTTAGACACATAAGTAAATTAATCACATAAACATTTTAACATATGTTTCACTTTTCTTTCACTTAATACATACTTGCATGCTTAGACCACTACCCACATTCCGAGGATACCCCGGCTGACAGCTAACATGCGCTCTGATACCACTTAAATGTCACGCCCCAACTCGACCCCACCTACAATCAGTCAGGACGCAACGGAATTTCGGCAGTATAACGACAGTAATTTGGACACTGAGGCTCTAAACCAACCTCTCAGAACCTCATACAATCAAACTCCTCAACCCCACAACAATGAATTCCTCAATACCATTAACAACATACAACATATCCATATTATACCATAATCATTCTTAGACGATCCATTCATAGTTATACGCCTCCGTTCCAACTTTATACATAAACTGTACATACATTTCAAAATAGATTATAAACCAACTTAGTAATCTAACATGGTCAAAAGAAGACTACTAAACCATTATACATAAGTCTTATAATTGAGTAAGCTATACAATATAACATATTACAACAACTAAGACAAATTCATGGCAATGACTTCGGCACACAAGACTCATCCACATATGGCACATTTCCTTCTTCAAGAGGCACATACCCGTAGCCAAAATCAGTAACACCTGTATGCATGCAATAATAGAGAGTGAGCTTATATAAAATAAGCCCAGTGAGGATCCGATAGATCTCGAGCAAGGTCTACTAAACTCCTTGGAATAATCCTTTGAGTCAGTAAACACACAATAACATCAATAATACTATCATCACATAACTATATGACCATTCAATAAAGGATACTCTCTCTAGTTGGTGTAGCTCCAAACGCCATCACGATCTCAACCATTCTTCTTGTAACTCCCCATTACTCACGCACCCGGGGTACCCCCAATAACCTCGCCCTCCAAGACACCTCCGTCATGCGAGCTGGAGGCAATCTCTGATAGTCATGCCGTTATCAACCCGACAGCCCGATGCTGCCCGAGAGGTGGCACACACATACCAGAGACCCAGCAATAAATATAAACATCAATCATTCACAGGAGGACAGTCTAGCAGAACTGTTTATCTCCCGGCATCAATCATCAATCAATAATCATCAATCATCATCAATAAACATATTATCATCATCAATAATCATATTATCATCATAATAACATCAATAAACAATTTAACAACAAATAACTAAGTTAGATGACAAAGTAGGCCATCCAACCGAACATGCATTAAACACACAATCAAACCCTAGTTTACCCATCAACAACTCACAATTCAATCACTCAAACCACACCCGATCAACTAAGGCTCAATTCAATAATTTAAAGAAAGATAACCTAAACTTCAAATAATCATATCTTACATTCTACTAATCCAAACAACCCCAAATCAGTTTCAAACACTCACCCATTCGATCAACTACATTAGCCCTCTCGGAAACCAACCAAGACACCTCAAAATCAAGTCCAACAACCCTAAAACCTCAAGGCACCTAGGCTGAAATTTCTGGATTTTCACCCGAACATCGTAATCGAAAATTCGGCATTATAACGGCGTTACCACGTAATTAAGAAAAACTTTTAGAAATCGACGGCAATCGATTCCAACCACAACAACTCAAAATAATCCTCAAAAAGCCATTCTATCAACTTTAAATACCCGAAAGTAAATAGTTTCGCTACAATGGCTCAAATCTCGTAGTAATACACATAAACGATCCCTAGCATGCATGGAGCAATAATCTAACATCATATTAACATTCTAACGGTTCAAAGTGCAGTTATGAGCAAAAACAAAAACAAATGAGTTTTGAGATCTAGAATTTTTCTCTCACCTTTGATGTGTTTTGATGCAAGAAATGTGTAGAATGGATGCCAAACAAGTGAAATCAAGCTTTGAATCACTCAATTCGGCTTTGAAATGCAAAATCTATGAGGAAAATACTTTGAAAATGCCTTCATCTTTCTCCTCCAAGGAGCCACGGTTTTGTGTGTGTTTTTGGTGGTGTTTTGCTTTGTTTTTAATGTGTGTTGATAATATATTAAGCAAAGGTCAAATAAATAAAAGAAAGTCAAAGTGGAAATTAATTATTTTTAGTGTTTTCTTGACTTTAAATGCATTTTCTTGATCACCAATGTTCAAAACAATTATTCAACACCCAAGCTAGCTCAAGTAGATTATTTTTAGGTGACAAGAAGTTTTACAATCAAACACTTTCACCCGAGTCGGCTTAAAACTCGATTTTCGCAAAAGTCGGTGTAAAAACCCTAATAAATTCTTAAGCCGATTTTAAAACCGTTTTAATCAAATACAGGTCTATTAAAGTCCGTGGTCTAGGTCTAGAAGGGTTAAAAAGACCAGTTTCAAAATTTTAGCGCACGTGTTTCAAAAATACTATTCACTGAAAATCGAGGATAAAATTTCTGATCCCGTTTTTGATGAAAATTTCATGAATGCACATTTAGCACGTATTAGGAGTATTGACATCAAAATTATAACATTATAAGTCATATAGCACATAAACAGGTCAATCCACGCAAAACGAGAAAAAACACGCAAAACGAGACAGGATAGAAAAGTGGGTTTCACACCCGAGTAAGGTTGTCATCCTTTTAACATCTCACGACGTACGATCCGGGACGAAAAAATAGAGCAAAAGAAGAAAAATGGCCCGAAACTGATGAAAACGTTCGATTTTGGGCTCCAAAAAGGGCACAGCGAGCAAGCTAGCTGCCCCTGTCGTAGAGCGCACGGAGAGCTTTGTAACGGTATGTTGTACGCCGCGTAACTCCTTACGGATCAAAAGTTAGGGGCACCGTAGCGACGGAGACCTGGTCACAAGCCCTACGCCCACGGTTTGCTGGCCCAGCCTCCACGTGAAGCGAAGTTGTCTTGCCCAAGGTGCCGTGCGGTTCGATAATAGAAATATGGTGGATAAAGTATCTTGGAAACGCTAAACGGAGCAAAAAAAATTGAAATGGGGGGTGCAACACGAGGACGTCCTAGGGGGTCACCCATCCTAGTACTACTCTCGCCCAAGCACACTAAACTTCAGAGTTCTGATGGGATCCGGTGCCTTAGTGTTGGTCTGATCGAAACCAGTCATGTTGAGGGCACAATTCCTTTATGTGTTAACGGTTCACAGTCCCAGCCTAGAGAAATGGCCCATTCAGAATGTCCAATGGGCTTAACGACAACCCATCCGCTTCAACAACGCAGCATCCTGGCAAGACGTCATATCGACGCGTTGTAGGGCCCTCTAATGTCCCTCGAGTAAGGTTGTCGTCCTTTTAACAGCCCACGACGTACGATCCGGGACAGAAAAACAGATCAAAATTAGAAAAGTGGCTCAAAACTGATGATAACATTCGATTTTGGGCACCAAAAAGGGCATAGTGAGCAAGCTAGCTGCCTTTGTCGTAGAGCTCTCACAGAGCTTTGCAACGGTATGATGTGCGCCGCGTAACTCCTTACGGATCAAAAGTTAACATCTCACGACGTACGATCCGGGACGTAAAAACAGAGTAAAAGAAGAAAAGTGGCCCGAAACTGATGAAAACGTTCGATTTTGGGCGCCAAAAAGGGCATAGCGAGCAAGCTAGCTGCCCCGGTCGTAGAGCTCTCACAGAGCTTTGCAACGGTATGATGTGTGCCGCGTAACTCCTTACGGATCAAAAGTTATGGGCACCGGAGCGGCGGAGACCTGGTCACAAGCCCTACGCCCTCGGTTTGCTGGCCCAGCTTCCACGTGAAGCGAAGTTGTCTTGCCCAAAGTGCCGTGGGGTTCGATTATAGAAATGTGGTGGATAAAGTATCTTGGCAACCCTAACCGGAGCAAAAAAAATTGAAAAGGGGGGTGCAACACGAGGACTTCCCACGGGGTCACCCATCCTAGTACTACTCTCGTCCAAGCACGCTTAACTTCTGAGTTCTTATGGGATCCGGTGCATTAGTGCTGGTATGATCACAACAGTCATGTTGAGGGCACAATTCCTTTATGTGTTAACGGTTCACAGTCCCAGCCTAGAGAGATGGCCCATTCAAAAGGCCCAACGGGCTTAATGATAACCCATCCGCTTCAACAACGCAGCATCCTCGCAAGACGTGATATCGACGCATTGTAGGGCCCTCTAATATCCCGCGAGTAAGATTATCGTCCTATTAACAGCTCACGATGTACGATCCAGGACGGAAAAACAGAGCAAAATTAGAAAAGTGGCCCGAAACTAATGATAACATTCGATTTTGGGCTCCAAAAAGGGAACAGTGAGCAAGCTAGCTGCCCCTGTTGTAGAGCTCTCGGAGTGCTTTGCAACGGTATGCTGTGCGTCGCGTAACTCCTTACGAATCAAAAGTTATAGGCACCGGAGCGACGGAGACCTGGTCACAAGCCCTACACCCTCGGTTTGCTGGCCTAGCCTCCACGTGAAGCGAACTTGTCTTGCCCAAGGTGCCGTGGGGTTCGATAATAGAAATGTGGTGGATAAAGTATCTTGGCAACCCTAACCGGAGCAAAAAAAATTGAAAAGGGGGGGGGGGGGAGGCAACACGAGGACTTCCCACGGGGTCACCCATCCTAGTACTACTCTCGCCCAAGCACGCTTAACTTCGAAGTTCTGATGGGATCCGGTGCATTAGTGCTGGTATGATCGCACTCATCATGTTGAGGGCACAATTCCTTTATTTGTTAACGGTTCACAGTCCCAGCCTAGAGAGATGGCCCATTCAAAAGGCCCAATGGGCTTAACGACAACCCATCCTCTTCAAAAACGCAGCATCCTCGCAAGACATGATACCGACGCGTTTTAGGGCCCTCTAATGTCCGAGGAGTAAGGTTGTCGTCGTTTTAATGTCTCACAACGTACGATCCGGGACAGAAAAACAGAGCAAAAGAAGAAAAGTGGCCCGAAATTGATGAAAACATTCGATTTTGGGGGCCAAAAAGGGCAGACCAAGCAAGCTAGCTGCCCTTGTCGTAGAGCTCTCGGAGAGCTTTGCAACGGTATGCTGTGCGCCGCGTAACTCCTTACGGATCAAAAGTTATGGGCACCAGAGCGACGGAGACCTGGTCACAAGCCCTACGCCCTCAGTTTGCTGGCCTAGCCTCCACGTGAAGCGAACTTGTCTTGCCCAAGGTGCCGTGGGGTTCGATAATAGAAATGTGGTGGATAAAGTATCTTGGCAACCCTAACCGGAGCAAAAAAAATTGAAAAGGGGGGGAGGGCAACACGAGGACTTCCCACGGGGTCACCCATCCTAGTACTACTCTCGCCCAAGCACGCTTAACTTCGGAATTCTGATGGGATCCGGTGCATTAGTGCTGGTATGATCACACCCGTCATGTTGAGGGCACAATTCCATTATGTGTTAACGGTTCACAGTCCCAGCCTAGAGAGATGGCCCATTCAAAAGGCCCAATGGGCTTAACGACAACCCATCCGATTAAAAAACGCAGCATCCTCGCAAGACGTGATATCGACGCGTTGTAGGGCCCTCTAATGTCCCGCGAGTAAGGTTGTCGTCCTTTTAACAGCTCACGACGTATGATCTGGGATAGAAAAATAGAGCAAAAGAAGAAATGTGACCCGAAACTGATGAAAACGTTCGATTTTGGCTCCAAAAAGGGCACAACGAGCAAGCTAGCTGCCCCCGTCTTAGAGCTCTCGAAGAACTTTGCAACGGTATGATGTGTGCCGTATAAGTCCTTACGGATCAAAAGTTATGGGCACCGGAGCGACGAAGACTTGGTAACAAGCCCTACGCCCTTAGTTTGCTGGCCCAGCCTCCACGTGAAGCAAAGTTGTCTTGCCCAAGGTGCCGTGGGGTTCCATAAGAGAAATGTGTTGGATAAAGTATCTTGGCAACCCTAACCTGAGCAAAAAAAATTGAAAAGGGGGGTGCAACACGAGGACTTCCCACGGGGTCACTGTGAGGCCCGACCCCGATTTACGTGCGAAACCTAGCTTCGTGTGCCCTAACCTAGATTTGCATGCCATGACCTTGTTTTGGAATTGTATTTAGTTTTGTGTGTCTTGCATTGAATTTCGTGCATTCGTATAGGGTTACGTGCGTTTACTTGAAAAATGTGCGTTTGTCTCGTAGTTCGTGTCCTACCTCGAAGTGCGTGCCTTAAACCTAGAAAAGCGTGCCTACACGCTAATCAAGAAAGCATCTTTCACGAAACACTAGACTATTAAACAATCCTACAAAATCCACTAACAATATAATAATCCAAATTCCATTCACTAGAAGACAAAAATGCACCAAAAACAAAACATTCCTTATTCCTTATCCATTATTCTTTTTGCACTTCAAAATACAATTAGAATAATGCTCAAGATGACACAAATTCAGCATTCTTTAATGCCTTGGCCGACCATATCAAGCTTTTTTGCACAAGGTTTGAGCAATTGTTTTATTCTATTGCATGCCAAGACAATTTATGACTCAAAGCATTAAAAAATTGCTCAAAATTCACTCAATCTCCTCACCATTCTCGACCACAACACCTTGCCCATCCTAGCAATTTCAAAATAGCACATTGGAGACACAAAATGCAGAATTTTGAAGCCCAAGGCCGACATTCTCCTTGAAGATGCAAAAGGCTTCCTTGTTTGTCATTTTCTTCATTTCTTTTCATTCATTTCTCTCCTCATCTCTCCTTTCTCTCTCATTCTCGGCCTTGGCTGAATTCACCATCTTCTCAACTTCTCCTCTTCACACCATAGCTAAGTATAGCAAGCTACAAGTAAAGAACTACAACCGAGCAAGCTAGAGTTCGAAAATTTCTCTTGCATGTGCATTGAAGCTTCATTTTTGGCCTAGGTGAGTTACTAAGCATCCATTTCTTTTCTTCAAGTTCTAGCTATGTGCATGCACTAAGAGATTGATCATTAAGCTAGGAAAAATAGAGAAAAAACTAGTGAGGTTCTCGGCTAAGCAAGGGAAAGGAGAAGATTTGAGCTTCAACAAAGGGTCTTGAGCATTTTGTGATTGATTGCTAAGGTGAGGGTTAAAACCTTTTGAAAACTCTTTAAAACTTCACATGCATGCTCATAAATGTGTGTATTTTCTTCTGTACTTGAGTTATATGGTCGGTCATGAGCTTAAACAACCATGCATGGCAAGATCTTGGCTTGAAAATGATGCTAGGTGAAGTCGAATTTATATGACAGCTCTCTGACCAGTCTGTTCGAGGTAAGTTTAGCTAGGCAATTGATGTTGAAAATGCTTGAAAATTGGTGGTGGACTAGTTTGGACAGTTTTGAACATTTTTTCCAGAAATAGGCAGAAGCTAATTTTGACTCTAAGGTCCTAAAAATGGCAACTCATTAAAATGTGACCAAATCTGGAAATCTGGAAAAAAAAAAAATGAATCAGGTTTTGGCAGATGCACTGACCTTGTGGAACGAACCATGTTTGACTTAGTAAATGTTGTCTAAAATGCATGAAATTTGGTGTGCTGATATATTTTTCAGTTCTGGACAATTTTGTCAGAAATGGACCAAAGCTAAAACTAACTCTAAGGACCTCAGAAACGTCAATTTATGAAAAGTGTACAAATCTTGACAGTTTTGTGCTACCTCACTGTTTCGGCCATAACTAATGATTCTGAACTCCAATTGATGCAAGGTTTGTTTATGAGTTTAGTTAACTTCTTAAGCTTTAATTTGACATCTTATTCACGGAATTTGGATATTGATTTCTTACCCGATTGATTGTGAGAAAACAGCCTATTGCAGTGAGTGTTTCACTTAGCTATATGCATGGAAAACTATTGTAACCTCTCTTGTGGTACTAATTGCTTGGAATTGTGATGTTGGAATATTGCGTGGACTGTTTTGAGTACTTGAGGATGTTTGAATTGAATGATGTATGACTCGGGAATGATGTTGAGTTGACTTATCGCTTGAACACACGATTATGCATGAAATGGAAACCCTAATGGCTAAGTAGTCTTACTAAGTGTTAATCATTGGATATTGTGTGGAAACTGTACGTTGCGTGGGCTGCCCGTAAATGTGTTATAACTTCAATTATGGTTTTGACCATTGCATGTTGTCAAATAAGCTTGTCTTGCTACCGAACCCACGTAAATGTTGTTGCATGTCGAATAATTCGTATCACTTGATTATATGAGCTTCTTGATGAGTTATATGGCCTGTTTTACATGTGTTACATGGCTGCCCATTTGATGTTCATATGACTCTATATGCCTTTCAAGTGAAATTAATTGTCTTATCGTGCCTTGTTTGACCACTTGACAACGTGCGATCTTATAACTGTTCGGAGGCAACCTACTTTGTTGTCCTCCTAATGTGATATGTTAAATGTTATAAATGTGCATTGCATACAAGGTTGCAACCTTTCGTGTGGCATGGTAGCGTTTTACGTCCGCCGGGCAGCATCGGGCTTGCCGGTGTTACCGTGACTACCATGATCCAATTCCCTCTCTCGCTTGGTATTCACCCTTGGAGAGTTTGGTCGTAGGTTTCGGGGTACATCCGGAGTACACTCAATTGGGAGTGAGAAGTGGATTATTGAAGTCGGCTGTAACAATTGATTCGAAATTGAAATTGAGAGTAAATGCTCACCGTATCCTTGAAATGATTTTTAATTGTATCCGTTTCTCGATTTGTTTCTTATAATTTCTTACCATACTATTTGTAATATGTGACATGTTTTAAAAAGGGGTTTTCATAAATTGAACCGGAAAATGAGTTTCAAATTTTATTTCTCGTTCCCCCTCGCTGAGTTCATAAGGACTCACCCTCTTTTATCATTTCAGGTGAAGAAGAACAGGTACAGGAACCCGAGGATAATGTACCTAATGATGAACCCCTGGAGTGATTGCCTGTTATTGTTGTTTTGCTTGAACGTGATTACTTGTGTACCTTTTGCTGCTTGAAGACTATTTCCCTTATGTTATTTGTTGCTTGTGATGTAAAAGACCCCCGCTGTAATTTGGGGTCTAATTTTGGTTTATACTTATTTTAAGTAGACCGACACTAGACATGACACTACTATGATCGCTTTGCTTTTACTACCGCTAGTATCTATTACAAGTTATGATGCTTAGTTAAGGAATAGGTAAATGAACTTATCCAATCTCAACAGGTACTCGCTAATAAGCTAAGATCAACAGGTATATTTTGAAATGAGAATAAATGGACAAACGAGACATAGCATCATGCTAGGTTGTAAATCAAACGAGACGTCGAATTAACCAATAGGCAATTCAATTGATGGAATAATAGTAATCTTAGCTGGAATTTAATTTGAGATGGTAAATTTCGAGGCTGTTAGAAAATTTAGGTCTAAACAAATAGCCCAATTACAGCCGTTATGCTACCGGATTTCCGAAAAAATTTTGAAGTCTAGAATAAAACGTTAAGTGTTAAACCTCTTAGAATGATTAAGAATATGAAATGGACTTGAATGTCTAGATCACTCCCTAGTCTAACCTCTATAGGCCGGGTTGGGGCATGACAGTCACCCATCCTAGTACTACTTTTGCCCAAGCACGCTTAACTTTGGAGTTCTGATGGGATCCCGTGTATTAGTGTTGGTATGATCGCACCAGTCATGTTAAGGGCACAATTCCTTTATGTGTTAACGGTTCACAGTCCCAGCCTAGTGAGATGGCCCATTCAGAAGGCCCAATATGCTTAACAACAACCCATCAGCTTCAACAACGCAGCATCCTCGCAAGACGTGATATCGACGCGATGTAGGGCCCTCTAATGTCCCGTGAGTAAGGTTGTCGTCCTTTTAACAGCGCACGATGTACGATCCGGGACAGAAAAATAGAGCAAAAGAAGAAAAGTGGCCCGAAACTGATGAAAAGGTTCGATTTTGGGGTCCAAAAAGGGCACAGCGAGCAAGCTAGCTGCCCCTGTCGTAGAGCTCTCGGAGAGCTTTGCAACGGTATGTTGTGCGCCGCGTAACTCCTTACGGATCAAAAGTTATGGGCACCGGAGCGACGGAGACCTGATCACAAGCCCTACGCCCTCGGTTTGCTGGCCCAGCCTCCACGTGAAGCGAAGTTGTCTTTCCCAAGGTGTCGTGGGGTTCAATAACATAAATGTCGTGGATAAAGTATATTGGCAACCCTAACCGGAGGAAAAAAGAAAAGAAAAGGGGGCTGCAACACAAGGACTTCCCAGGGGGTCACCCATCCTAGTACAATTCTCGCCCAAGTACGCTTAACTTCGGAGTTCTGATGGGATCCCGTGCATTAGTGCAGGTATGATCGCACCAGTCATGTTGAGGGCACGATTCCTTTATGTGTTAACGGTTCACAGTACCAGCCTAGAGAGATGGCCCATTCAAAAGGTCCAATGGGCTTAACGACAACCCATCCGCTTCAACAACGCAGCATTCTCGCAAGACGTGATATCGACGCGTTGTAGGGCCCTCTAATGTCCCGCGAGTAAGGTTGTCGTCCTTTTAACATCTCACGACGCACGATCCAGGACGGAAAAACAGAGCAAAAGAAGAAAAGTGGCCCGAAACTGATAAAAATGTTCGATTTTGGGCTCCAAAAAGGGAAAAGCGAGCAAGCTAGCTGCCCCTGTCGTAGAACACTCGGAGAGCTTTGAAACGGTATGGTAAGCGCCGCGTAACTCCTTACGGATCAAAAGTTATGGGCACCGGAGCGACAGAGACCTGGTCACAAGCCCTACGCCCTTGGTTTGCCGGCCCAGCCTCCACGTGAAGCGAAGTTGTCTTGCCCAAGGTGTAGAGGGGTTCGATAATAGAAATGTCGTGGATAAAGTATATTGGCAACCCTAACCGGAGCAAAAAAAATTGAAAAGGGGGGTGCAACACGAGGACTTCCCAGGGGGTCACCCATCCTAGTACAATTCTCGCCCAAGCACGTTTAACTTCAGAGTTCTGATGGGATCCCGTGCAGTAGTGCTGGTATGATCGCACCAGTCAAGTTGAGGGCACAATTCCTTTATGTGTTAACGGTTCACAGTCCCAGCCTAGAGAGATGGCCCATTCAGAAGGCCCAATATGCTTAACAACAACCCATCAGCTTCAACAACGCAGCATCCTCGCATGACGTGATATCGATGCGTTGTAGGGCCCTCTAATGTCCCGCGAGTAAGGTTCTCGACCTTTTAACAGCTCACGACGTACGATCCGGGACAGAAAAATTGAGCAAAAGAAGATATGTGTCCCGAAACTGATGAAAACGTTCGATTTTGGCTCCAAAAAGGGCACAACAAGCAAGCTAGCTGCCCCCATCGTAGAGCTCTCGGAGAACTTTGCAACGGTATGCTGTACGCCGCGAAACTCCTTACGGATTAAAAGTTATGGGCACCAGAGCGACGGAGACTTGGTAACAAGCCCTACGCCCTTAGTTTGCGGGCCCAGCTTCCACGTGAAGCGAAGTTGTCTTGCCCAAGGTGCCGTGGGGTTCGATAATAGAAATGTGGTGGATAAAGTATCTTGGCAACCTTAACCGGAGCAAAAAAAATTGAAAAGGGGGTTGCAACACGAGGACTTCCCAGGGGGTCACCCATCCTACTACTACTCTCGCCCAAGCACGCTTAACTTCGGAGTTCTGATGGGATCTGGTGCATTAATGCTGGTATGATCGCACCCGTCTTGTTGAGGGCACAATTCCTTTATGTGTTAACGGTTCACAGTCTCAGCCTAGAGAGATGGCCCATTCAAAAGGCCCAATGGGTTAACGACAACCCATCCACTTCAACAACGCAGCATCCTAGCAAGACGTGATATCGACGCGTTGTAGGGCCCTCTAAAGTCCCGCGAGTAAGGTTGTCGTCCTTTTAACATCTCACGACCTACGATCTGGGATGGAAAAACAGAGCAAAAGAAGAAAAGTGGCTCGAAACTGATAAAAATGTTCGAATTTGGACTCTAAAAAGGGCACAGCGAGCAAGCTGGCTACCCCTGTCGTAGAGCTCTTGGAGAGCTTTGCAACGGTATGCTGTGCGCCGCGTAACTCCTTACGGAACAAAAGTTATGGGCACCGGAGCGACGGAGACCTGGTCATGAGCCCTACGCCCTCGGTTTGCTGGCCCAGCCTCCACGTGAAGCGAAGTTGTCTTGCCCAAGGTGCCTTGGAGTTTGATAATAGAAATGTGGTAGATAAAGTATCTTGGCAACCCTAACCGGAGGCAACACTAACCGGAGCAAAAAAAATTGAAAAGGGGGGTTGAACACGAGGACTTCCCAGGGGGTCACCCATCCTAGTACTACTCTCGCCCAAGCACGCTTAACTTCGGAGTTCTGATGGGATCCGGTGCATTAGTGCTGGCATGATCGTACCCGTCATGTTGAGGGCACAATTCCTTTATGTGCTAACGATTCACAGTCCCAGCCTAGAGAGATGGCCCATTCAAAACGCCCAATGGGCTTAACGACAACCCATCTACTTCAACAATGCAGTATTCTCGCAAGACGTGATATCAACGCGTTGTAGGGCCCTCTAATGTCCCGCGAGTAAGGTTGTCGTCCATTTAACATCTCACGACGTACGATCCGGGACGGAAAAACAGAGCAAAAGATGAAAAGTGGCCTGAAACTGATGAAAATGTTTGATTTTGGGCTCCAAAAAGGGCACACCGAGCAAGCTAGCTGCCCCTGTTGTAGAGCTCTCGGAGAGCTTTACAACGGTATGCTGTGCGCCGCGTACCTCCTTACGGATCAAAAGTTATGGGCACCGGAGCGACGGAGACCTGGTCACATGCCCTACGCCCTCGGTTTGCTTGCCCAGCCTCCACGTGAAGCGAAGTTGTCTTGCCCGACGTGCCATGTGGTTCAATAATAGAAATGCGGTGGATAAAGTATCTTGGCAACCCTAACTGGAGCAAAAAAAATTGAAAAGGGGGGCGCAACACGAGGACTTCCCAGGGGGTCACCCATCCTAGTACTACTTTCGCCCAAGCACGCTTAACTTCGGAGTTCTGATGGGATCCCGTGCATTAGTGCTGGTATGATCACACCCGTCATGTTGAGGTCACAATTCCTTTATGTGTTAACGGTTCACAGTCCCAGCCTAGAGAGATGGCCCATTTAGAAGGCCCAATGGGCTTAACGGCAACCCATCCATTTCAACAATGCAGCATCCACGCAAGACGTGATATCGACGCGTTGTAGGGACCTCTAATGTACCGCGAGTAAGGTTGTCGTCCTTTTAACAGCTCCCGACGTACGATCCGGGACGGAAAAACATAACAAAAATAGAAAAGTGGACGAAAATTGATTAAAACGTTCGATTTTGGGCTCGAAAAAGGGCACAGTGAGCAAGCTAGCTGCACCTGTCGTAGAGCTCTCGGAGAGCTTTGCAACGGTATGCTGTACGCTGCGTAACTCCTTACGGATCAAAAGTTATGGGCTCTGGAGCGACGGAGATCTGGTCACAAGCCCTACGCCCTCGGTTTGCTGGCCCATCCTCCACGTTAAGCGAAGTTGTCTTGCCCAAGGTGCCATGGGCTTTGATAATATAAATGTGATGGATAAAGTATCTTGGCAACCCTAACCGGAGGCAACCCTAACCAAAGCAAAAACAATTGAAAAGGGGGGTGCAACACGAGGACTTCCCAGGGGGTCACCCATCCTAGTACTACTCTCGCCCAAGCACGTTTAACTTCGGAGTTCTAATGGGTTCCCGTGCATTAGTGCTGGTATGATCGCACCCGTCATGTTGAGGGCACAATTCTTTTATGTGTTAACGGTTCACAGTCCCAGCCTAGAGAGATGGCCCATTCAAAAGGCCCAATGGGCTTAACGACAACCCATCCGCTTCAACAACGCAGCATCCTCGCAAGACGTGATATCGACTCGTTGTAGAACCCTCTAATGTCCCGCGAGAAAGGTTGTCGTCCTTTTAACAACTCACGACGTACGATCCGGGACAGAAAAACATAACGAAAATAGAAAAGTGGCCAAAAACTAATTAAAACGTTCAATTTTGGGCTCGAAAATGGGTACAGCAAGCTAGCTAGCTGCCCCTGTCGTAGAGCTCTCGGAGAGCTTTGCAACGGTATGCTGTGCGCCGTGTAACTCCTTACGGATCCAAAGTTATGGCCTCCGGAGCGACGGTGATCTGGTCACAAGCCCTACGCCCTCGGTTTGCTGGCCCATCCTCCACGTGAAGCGAAGTTGTCTCGCCCAAGTTTCCGTGGGCTTTGATGATAGAAATGTGGTGGATAAAGTATCTTGGCAACCCTAACCGGAGCAAAAAAAATTGAAAATAGGGGGGCAACACGAGGACTTCCCACGGGGTCACCCATCCTAGTACTACTCTCGCCCAAGCACGCTTAACTTCGGAGTTCTGATGGGATCCGGTGCATTATTGCTGGCATGATCGCACCCGTCATGTTGAGGGCACAATTCCATTATGTGTTTACGGTTCACAGTCCTAGCCTAGAGAGATGGCCCATTCAAAAGTCCCAATGGGCTTAAAGACAACCCATCCGTTTCAACAACGCAGCATCCTCGCAAGACGTGATATTGATGCGTTGTAGGGCCCTCTAATGTCCCGCGAGTAAGGTTGTCGTCCTTTTAACATCTCACGACTTACGATCCGGGATGAAAAAAAAGAGCAAAAGAAGAAAAGTGGCCCGAAACTAATGAAAACATTCGATTTTGGGATCCAAAAAGGGCACTGAGAGCAAGCTAGCTGCCCCTATTGAAGAACTCCCGGAGAGCTTTGCAACGGTCTGCTGGGCGTCACGTAACTCCTTACGGATCAAAAGTTATGGGCACCGGAGCGACGGAGGCCTGGTCACAAGCCCTACGCCCTCGGTTTGCTATCCTAGCCTCCCCGTGAAGCGAAGTTGTCTTGCCCAAGGTGCCGTGGGGTTCGATAATAGAAACGTGGTGGGTAAAGTATCTTGGCAACCCTAACCGGAGCAAAAAAAATTGAAAAGCGGGGTGCAACACGAGGACTTCCCAAGGGGTCACCTATCCTTGTACTACTCTCGCCCAAGCACGCTTAACTTCGGAGTTCTGATGGGATCCCGTGCATTGGTGCTGGTAGGATCGCACCAGTCATGTTGAGGGAACAATTCTTTTATGTGTTAACGGTTCACAGTCCCAGCCTAGAGAGATGGCCCATTCAGAAGGCCCTATGGGCTTAACGACAACCCACCCTCTTCAACAACGTAGCATCCTCGCAAGACGTGATATTGACGTGTTGTAGGGCCCTCTAATGTAGCGCAAGTTAGGTTGTCGTCCCTTTAACAGCTCACGACGTATAATCCGGGATGGAAAAACAGAGCAAAAATAGAAAAGTGGCCCAAAACTGATGAAAACGTTTGATTTTGGGCTCCAAAAAGGGCAAAGCGAGCAAGCTAGCTGCCCCCGTCATAGGGCTCTCGGAGAGCTTTGCAACGGTATGCTGTGCGCCGCGTAACTCCTTACGGATCAAAGGTTATGGGCACCGGAGTGACGGAGACTTGGTCACAAGCCCTACGCCCTCGGTTTGCTGGCCCAGCCTCCACGTGAAGCGAAGTTGTCTTGCCCAAGGTGTCGTGGGCTTTCATAATAGAAATGTGGTGGATAAAGTATCTTGGCAACCCTAACCGGAGGCAACCCTAAGGTTGTCGTCCTTTTAACATCTCACGATGTACGATCCGGGATGAAAAAACAGAGCAAAAGAAGAAAAGTGCCCCAAAACTAATGAAAACGTTCGATTTTGGGATCCAAAAAGGGCACTGAGAGCAAGCTAGCTACCCCTGTTGTAGAGCTCCTGGAGAGCTTTGCAACGGTATGCTGTGCGTCACGTAACTCCTTACGGATCAAAAGTTATGGGCACCGGAGCGACGGAGGCCTGGTCACAAGCCCTACGCCCTCGGTTTGCTGGCCTAGCCTCCACGTGAAGCGAAGTTGTCTTGCCCAAGGTTCCATGGGGTTCGATAATAGAAACGTGGTGGGTAAAGTATCTTGGCAACCCTAACCGGAGAAAAAAAAATTGAAAAGGGGGGTGCAACACGAGGTATTCCCAGGGGGTCACCCATTCTAGTACTACTCTCATCCAAGCACGCTTAACTTCGGAGTTCTGATGGGATCCGGTGCATTAGTGCTGGTATGATCGTACCCATCATGTTGAGGGCACAATTCCTTTATGTGTTAACGGTTCACAGTCCCAGCCTAGAGAGATGGCCCATTCAGAAGGCCTAATGGGCTTAACGACAACCCATCCGCTTCAACAACGTAGCATCCTCGCAAGACGTGACATCGACGCGTTGTAGGGCCCTCTAATGTCCCGCAAGTAAGGTTGTCGTCCTTTTAGCAGCTGACGACGTACGATCCGGGACGGAAAACATAGTAAAAATAGAAGAGTAGCCCGAAACTGATGAAAACGTTCGATTTTGGGCTCCAAAAAGGGCACAGTGAGCAAGCTAACTGCCCCTGTCGTAGAGCTCTCGGAGAGCTTTGCAACGGTATGTTGTGCGCCGCGTAACTCCTTACAGATCAAAAGTTATGGGCACCGGAGCGACGGAGACCTGGTCACAAGCCCTACGCCCTCGGTTTGCTGGCCCATCCTCCACGTGAAGCGAAGTTGTGTTGCCCAAGGTGCCGTGGGATTCGATAATAGAAATGTGGTGGATAAAGTATCTTGGCAACCCTAACCGGAGCAAAAAAATTGAAAAGAGGGGTGCAACACGAGGACTTCCCACGGGGGCACCCATCCTAGTACTACTCTCGTCCAAGCATGCTTAACTTCGGAGTTCTGATGGGATCCGGTGCATTAGTGCTGGTATGATCGTACCCGTCATGTTGAGGGCACAATTCCTTTATGTGTTAATGGTTCACAGTCCCTGCCTAGAGAGATAGCCTATTCAAAAGGCCCAATGGGCTTAACGGCAACCTATCCACTTCAACAACGCAGCATCCTCGCAAGACGTGATATTGACGCGTTGTAGGGTCCTCTAATATCCCGCGAGTAAGGTTGTCGTCCTTTTAACAGCTCACGACGTACGATCCGGGACGGAAAAAACAGAGCAAAAGAAGAAATGTGGCCTGAAACTGATGAAAACGTTCGATTTTGGGCTACAAAATGAGCACAGCAAGCAAGCTAGCTGCCCGTGTCGTAGAGCTCTCAGAGAGCTTTGCAACGGTATGCTGTGCGTCGCGTAACTCCTTACGGAACAAAAGTTATGGGCACCGGAGCGACGGAGACCTGGTCACAAGCCCTACACCCTCGGTTTGCTGGCCCATCCTCCACGTGAAGCGAAGTTGTCCTGCGCAAGGTGCCGTGGGGTTCGATAATAGAAATGTGATGGATAAAGTATCTTGGCAACCCTAACCAGAGCAAAAAAATTGAAAAGCGGGGTGCAACACGAGGACTTCCCAAGCGGTCTCCCATCCCAGTACTACTCTCGCCCAAGCACGCTCAACTTCGGAGTTCTGATGGGATCTGGTGCATTAGTGCTGGTATGATCGCACCAGTCACGTTGAGGGCACAATTCCTTTATGTGTTAACGGTTCACAGTCCCTAATTAGAGAGATGGCCATTCAGAATGCCCAATGGGCTTAGCGACAACCCATCTGCTTCAACAACGCAACATCCTCGTAAGACATGATATCGACGGGTTGTAGGGCCCTCTAATGTCCCGCGAGTATGGTTGTCGTCCTTTTAACAGCTCACGACGTACGATCCGGGACGGAAAAACAGAGAAAATATAGAAAATTGGCCCGAAACTGATGAAAACATTCGATTTTGGGCCCCAAAAAGGGCACAGCAAGCAAGCTAGCTGTCCGCATCGTAGAGCTCTCAGAGAGCTTTGCAACGGAATGTTGTGCGCCGCGTAACTCCTTACGGATCAAAAGTTATGGGCACGGGAGCGACGGAGGCTTAATCACAAGCCCTAAGCCCTCGGTTTGCTGGCCCAGCCTGCACGTGAAGCGAAGTTGTCTTGCCCAAGGTGCCGTGGGGTTCGATAATAGAAATGTGGTGGATAAAGTATCTTGGCAACCCTAATCGGAGCCAAAAAAATTGAAAAGGGGGGTGCAACACGAGGACTTCCCAGGGGGTCACCCATCCTAGTACTACTCTCACCCAAGCACGCTTAACTTCGGAGTTCTGATGGGATCCGGTGCATTTGTGCTGGTATGATCACACCCATCATGTTGAGGGCACAATTACTTTATGTGTTAACGGTTCACAGTCCCTGGCTAGAGAGATGGCCTATTCAGAAGGCCCAATGGGCTTAACTACAACCCATCAGCTTCAACAACGCAGCATCCTCGCAAGACGTGATATCGACGCATTGTAGGGCCCTCTAATGTCCCGCGAGCAAGGTTGTCGTCCTTTTAACATCTCACGACGTACGATTCGGAATGGAAAAACAGAGCAAAAGAAGAAAAGTGGCCCGAAACTAATGAAAATGTTCGATTTTGGGCTCCAAAATGGGCATAGCGAGCAAGCTAGCTGCCCCTGTCATAGAGCTCTCGGAGAGCTTTGCAACGGTATGCTGTGCGCCGCGTAACTCCTTACGGATAAAAGTTATGGGCACCGTAGCGACGGAGACCAGGTCACAAGCCCTACGCCCTCGGTTTGCTGGCCCAGCCTCCACGTGAAGCGAAGTTGTCTTGCCCAAGGTTCCGTGGGTTTCGATAATAGAAATGTGGTGGATAAATTATCTTGGCAACCCTAACCGGAGCAAAAAAAATTGAAAAGGGTGGTGCAACACGAGGACTTCCCAGGGGGGCACCCATCCTAGTAGTATTCTCGCCCAAGCACGCTTAACTTCGGAGTTCTGATGGGATCCCGTGGGTTAGTGCTGGTATGATCGCACCAGTCATGTTGAGGGCACAATTCCTTTATGTGTTAACGGTTCACAGTGCCAGCCTAGAGAGATGGCCTATTCAGAAGGCCCAATGGTCTTAACGACAACCCATCCGCTTCAACAACGCAGCATCCTTGCAAGACTTGATATCGACGCGTTGTAGGGCCCTCTAATGTCCCGCGACTATGGTTGTCGTCCTTTTAACAGCTCACGACGTAGGATCCGGGATGAAAAAACAAAGCAAAAATAGAAAAATGGCCCGAAACTGATGAAAACATTCGATTATAGGCTCCAAAAAGGGTACAGCAAGCAAGCTGCCTATCCCCGTCTTAGAGCTCTCGGAGTGCTTTGCAACGGTATGCTGTGCGCCACGTTACTCCTTACGAATCAAAAGTTATGGGCACCGGAGCGACGGAGACTTAGTCACAAGGCCTAAACCCTCGGTTTGCTGGCCCAGCCTCCACGTGAAGCGAAGTTGTCTTGCCCAAGGTGCCGTGGGGTTCGATAATAGAAATGTGGTGGATAAAGTATCTTGGCAACCCTAACCGGGGAAAAAAAATTGAAAAGGGGGGTGCAACACGAGGACTTCCCAGGGGGTCACCCATCCTAGTACTAATCTCACCCAAGCACGCTTGACTTCGGAGTTCTGATGGGATCCAGTGCATTTGTGCTGGTATGATCGCACCAGTCATGTTGAGGGCACAATTCTTTTATGTGTTAACGGTTCACAGTCCCAACCTAGAGAGATGGCCTATTCAAAATGCCCAATGGGCATAACGACAACCAATCCGATTCAACAATGCAGCATCCTCACAAGACGTGATATCGACGCGTTGTAGGGCCTTCTAATGTCCCGCGAGTAAGGTTGTCGTCCTTTTAACATCTCATGACGTACGATCCGAGATGGACAAACAGAGCAAAAGAAGAAAAGTAGCCCGAAACTAATGAAAACGTTTGATTTTGGGCTACAAAAAGGGCACAGCGAGCAAGCTAGCTGCCCCTGTCGTAGAGCTCTCGGAGAGCTTTGCAACAGTATGCTGTGCACCGCGTAACTCCTTACGGATCAAAACTTATGGGCAGCGGAGCGACGAAGACCTGGTCACAAGCCCTACGCCCTCGGTTTGCTAGCCCAGCCTCCACGTGAAGCGAAGTTGTCTTGCCCAAGGTGCCGTGGGGTTCGATAATAGAAATGTAGGGGATAAAGTATCTTGGCAACCCTAATCGGAGCAAAAAAAATTGAAAAGAGGGGTGCAACACGAGGACTTCCCAGGGGGTCACCCATCCAAGTACTACTCTCGCCCAAGCACGCTTAACTTCGGTGTTCTTATGGGATCCGGTGCATTAGTGCTGGTATGATCGCACCAGTCCTGTTGAGGACACAATTCCTTTATGTGTTAATGGTTCACAGTCCGAGCCTAGAGAGATGGCCCATTTAGAAGGCCCATTGGGCTTAACGACAACCCATCCACTTCAACAACGCAGCATCATCGCAAGACGTGATATCGACACGTTGTAAGGCCCTCTAATGTCTCACGAGTATGGTTGTCGTCCTTTTAACAGCTCACGACGTACGATCCGGGATGGAAAAACAGAGCAAAAGAAGAAAAGTGGCTCGAAACTGATGAAAACGTTTGATTTTGGACTACAAAAAGGGCACAGCAAGCAAGCTAGCTGCCCCTGTCATAGAGCTCTCGAAGAGCTTTGCAACGGTATGCTGTGTGCCGCGTAACTCCTTATGGATCAAAACTTATGGGCACTGGAGCGACGGAGACCAGGTCACAAGCCCTACGCCCTCGGTTTGCTGGCCCAGCCTCCACGTGAAGCGAAGTTGTCCTGCCCAAGGTGCCGTGGGGTTCGATAATAGAAATATGGTGGATAAAGTATCTTGCGAACCCTAACAGGTGCAAAAAAAATTGAAAAGGGGGGTGCAACACGAGGACTTCCCAGGGGGTCACCTATCCTAGTACTACTCTCGCCGAAGCATGCTTAACTTCGGAGTTCTGATGGGATCCCATGCATTGGTGCTGGTAGGATCGCACCAGTCATCTTGAGGGCACAATTCCTTTATGTGTTAACTGTTCACAGTCCCAGCCTAGAGAGATGGCCCATTCAAAAAGCCCAATGGGCTTAACGAAAACCCATCCACTTCAACAACGTAGCATCCTCGTCAGACGTGATATCGACGCGTTGTAGGGCCCTCTAATGTCCCGCGAGTAAGGTCGTCGTCCTTTTAATAGCTCACGACGTACGATCAGGGACGGAGAAAACAGAGCAAAAGAAGAAATGTGGCCCGAAATTGATGAAAACGTTTGATTTTGGGCTCCAAAATAAACACAGCAAGCGAGCTAGCTGCTCGTGTCGTAGAGCTCTCAGAGTGCTTTGCAACGGTATGCTGTGCACCGCGTAACTCCTTACGGATCAAAAGTTATGGGCACCGGAGGGACGGAGATCTGGTCACAAGCCCTACGCCCTCGGTTTGCTGGCCCAGCCTCCACGTGAATCGAAGTTGTCTTGCCCAAGGTGCCGTGGGGTTCGATAATAGAAATGTGGTGGATAAAGTATCTTGGCAACCCTAACCGGAGCAAAAAAAATTGAAAAGGAGGGTGCAACACGAGGACTTCCTAGGGGGTCACCCATCCCAGTACTACTCTCGCCCAAGCACGCTTAACTTCGGAGTTCTGATGGGATCCGGTGCATTAGTGCTGGTATGATCGCACCAGTCACGTTGAGGGCACAATTCCTTTATGTGTTAACGGTTCACAGTCCCAGCCTAGAGAGATGGCCCATTCAGAATGCCCAATGGGCTTAACGACAACCCATCCGTTTCAACAACGCAGCATCCTCGCAAGACGTGATATCGACGCATTGTAGGGCCCTCTAATGTCCAGCGAGTATGGTTGTCGTCCTTTTAACAGCTCACGACTTACGATCCGGGACGGAAAAACAGAGCAAAGGAAGAAAAGTGGCCCGAAACTGATGAAAACGTTCTATTTTGGGCTCTAAAATTGACACAGCGAGCAAGCTGGCTGTCCTCGTCGTAGAGCTCTCAGAGAGCTTTGCAACAGTATGTTGTGCGCCATGTAACTCCTTACGGATCAAAAGTTATGGGCACCGGAGCGACGGAGACTTAGTCACGAGCCCTAAGCCCTCGGTTTGCTGGCCCAGCCAGCACGAGAAGCGAAGTTGTCTTGCCCAAGGTGCCCTGGGGTTCGATAATAGAAATTTGGTGGATAAAGTATCTTGGCAACCCTAACCGGAGCAAAAAAAATTGAAAAGAGGGGTGCTACACGAGGACTTCCCAGGGGGTCACCCATCCTAGTACTATTCTCGCCCAAGAACGCTTAACTGCGGAGTTCTGATGGGATCGGTTCATTAGTGCTGGTATGATCGCACCAGTCAAGTTGAGGGCACAATTCCTTTATGTCTTAACGGTTCACAGTCCCAGCCTAGAGAGATGGCCCATTCAAAAGGCCCAATGGGCTTAACGACAACCCATCCGATTCAACAATGGAGCATCCTCGCAAGACGTGATATCGACGCGTTGTAGGGCTCTCTAATGTCCCACCAGTATGGTTGTCGTCATGTTGAGGGCATAATTCCTTTATGTGTTAACGGTTCACAGTCCCAGCCTAGAGAAATGGCCCATTCAAAAGGCCCAATAGGCTTAACGAAAACCTGTCCGCTTCAACATCGCAGCATCCTCACTAGACGTGATATCGACGCTTTGTAGGGCCCTCTAATGTCCCGCGAGTAAGGTTGTCGTTCTTTTAATATCTCACGACGTACGATTCGGGATGGAAAAACATAGCAAAAGAGGAAAAGTGGCCCGAAACTGATGAAAATGTTCGATTTTGGGCTACAAAATGGGCACAGGGAGCAACCTAGCTGACCCTGTCGTAGAGCTCTCGGAGAGCTTTGCAACGGTATGCTATGCGCCGCGTAACGCCTTGCGGATCAAAAGTTATGGGCACCGGAGCGACGGAGACTTGGCCACAAGCCCTACGCCCTCGGTTTGCTGGCCCAGCCTCCACGTGAAGCGAAGTTGTCTTGCCCCAGGTACCATGGGGTTTGATAATAGAAATGTGGTGGATAAAGTATCTTGGCAACCCTAACCGGAGCAAAAAAAATTGAAAAGGGGGGTGCAACACGAGGACTTCCCAGGGGGTCACCCATCCTAGTACTATTCTCGCCCAAGAACGCTTAACTGCGGAGTTCTGATGGGATCGGTTCATTAGTGCTGGTATGATCGCACCAGTCAGGTTGAGGGCACAATTGCTTTATGTCTTAACGGTTCACAGTCCCAGCCTAGAGAGATGGCCCATTCAAAAGGCCCAATGGGCTTAACGACAACCCATCCGATTCAACAACGGAGCATCCTCGCAAGACGTGATATCGACGCGTTGTAGGGCTCTCTAATGTCCCGGCGGTATGGTTGTCGTCCTTTTAACATCTCACGACGTACGATTCGGGATGGACAAACAGAGCAAAAGAAGAAAAGTGGCCCGAAACAGATGAAAACTATTTGATTTTGGGCTACAAAAAGGGCACAGCGAGCAAGCTAGCTGCCCCTGTCGTAGAGCTCTCAGAGAGCTTTGCAACTGTATGTTGTGCGCCGCGTAACAACTTACGGATCAAAACTTATGGGCACCGGAGCGACGGAGACCTGGTCACAAGCCCTACGCCCTCGGTTTGCTGGCCCAGCCTCCACGTGAGGCGAAGTTGTCTTGCCCAAGGTGCCGTGGGGTTCGATAATAGAAATGTGGTGGATAAAGTATCTTGGCAACCCTAACCGAAGCAAAAAAAATTGAAAAGGGGGGTGGAACATGAGGACTTCCCAGGGGGTCACTCATCCTAGTACTACTCTCGCCCAAGCGCGCTTAACTTCGGAGTTCTGATGGGATCCGGTGCATTAGTGCTGGTATGATTGCACCCGTCATGTTGAGGGCCCAATTCCTTTTTATGTTAACGGCTCACAGTCCTAGACTAGAGAGATGGCCCATTCACAAGGGCCAATGGGCTTAACGACAACCCATCTGCTTCAACCACGCAGCATCCTCGCAAGACGTGATATCGACGCATTGTAGGGCCCTCTAATTTCCCTCGAGTAAGGTTTTCGTCCTTTTAACATCTCACGACGTACGATCTGGGACGGAAAAACAGAGCAAAAATAGAAAAGTGGCCCGAAACTGATGAAAACGTTAGATTTTGGGCCCCAAAAAGGGCATAGCGAGCAAACTAGCAGCCCCCGTCGTAGAGCTCTCGGAGAGCTTTGCAACTATATGTCTTGCGCCATGTAACTCATTACGGATCAAAAGTTATGGGCACTAGAGCGACGGAGACTTGGTCACAAGCCCTACGCCCTCAGTTTGCTGGTCCAGCCTCCACGTGAAGCGAAGTTGTCTTGCCCAAGGTGCCGTGGGGTTCGATAATAGAAATGTGGTGGATAAAGTATCTTGGCAACCCTAACCGGAGCAAAAAAAATTGAAAAGAGGGGTGCAACACGAGGACTTCCCAGGGGGTCCCCCATCCTAGTACTACTCTCGCCCAAGCATGCTTAACTTCGGAGTTCTAATGGGATCCGGTGCATTAGTGCTGGTATGATCGCACCCGTCATGTTGAGGGCACAATTCCTTTATGTGTTAACGGCTCACAGTCGCAGCGTAGAGAGATGGCCCATTCAAAAGGGCCAATGGGCTTAACGATAACCCATCTGCTTCAACAACGCAGCATCCTCGCAGGACGTGATATCGACGCATTGTAGGTCCCTCTAATTTCCCGCGAGTAAGGTTTTCGTCCTTTTAACATCTCACGACGTACGATCTGGGACGAAAAAACAGAGCAAAAATAGAAAAGTGGCCCGAAACTGATGAAAACGATTGATTTTGGGCTCCAAAAAGGGCACAACTAGCAAACAAGCAGCCCCCGTCGTAGAGCTCTCGGAGAGCTTTGCAACTATATGTCGTGCGCCATGTAACTCCTTACGGATCAAAATTTATGGGCACCAGGGCGACGGAGACTTGGTCACAAGCCCTACGCCCTCAGTTTGCTGGTCCAGCCTCCACGTGAAGCGAAGTTGTCTTGCCCAAGGTGCCGTGGGGTTCGATAAAGAAATGTGGTGGATAAAGTATCTTGGCAACCCTAACCGGAGCAAAAAAAATTGAAAAGGGGGGTGCAACTCGAGGACTACCCAGGGGGTCACCCATCCTAGTGCTATTCTCGCCCAAGAACGCTTAACTGCGGAGTTCTGATGGGATCGGTTCATTAGTGCTGGTATGATCGCACCAGTCAGGTTGAGGGCACAATTCCTTTATGTCTTAACGGTTCACAGTCCCAGCCTAGAGAGTGGCCCATTCAAAAGGCCCAATGGGCTTAACGACAACCCATCCGATTCAACAACGGAGCATCCTCGCAAGACGTGATATCGACGCGTTGTAGGGCTCTCTAATGTCCCGCGGGTATAGTTGTCGTCCTTTTAACATATCACGACGTACGATCCGGGATGGAAAAATAGAGTAAAAGAAGAAAAGTGGCCCGAAACAGATGAAAACGTTTGATTTTGGGCTACAAAAAGGGCACAGCGAGCAAGCTAGCTGCCCCTGTCTTAGAGCTCTCAGAGAGCTTTGCAACGGTATGTTGTGCGCCGCGTAACAACTTACGGATCAAAACTTATGGGCACCGGAGCGACGGAGACCTGGTCACAAGCCCTATGCCCTCGGTTTGCAGGCCCAGCCTCCACGTGAGGCGAAGTTGTCTTGCCCAAGGTGCCGTGGGGTTTGATAATAGAAATGTGGTGGATAAATTATCTTGGCAACCCTAACCGAAGCAAAAAAAATTGAAAAGGGGGGAGGAACATGAGGACTTCCCAGGGGGTCACTCATCCTAGTACTACTCTCGCCCAAGCGCGCTTAACTTCGGAGTTCTGATGGGATCCGGTGCATTAGTGCTGGTATGATTGCACCCGTCATGTTGAGGGCACAATTCCTTTATATGTTAACGGCTCACAGTCCTAGACTTGAGAGATGGCCCATTCAAAAGGGCCAATGGGCTTAACGACAACCCATCCGCTTCAACAACGCAGCATCCTCGCAAGACGTGATATCGACGCATTGTAGAGCCCTTTAATTTCCCGCGAGTAAGGTTTTCGTCCTTTTAACATCTCACGACATACGATCTGGGACGGAAAAACAGAGCAAAAATAGAAAAGTGGCCCGAAACTGATGAAAATGTTAGATTTTGGGCTCCAAAAAGGGCACAGCGAGCAAACTAGCAGGCCCCATCGTAGAGCTCTCGGAGAGCTTTGCAACTATATGTCGTGCGCCATGAAACTCCTTACGGATCAAAAGTAATGGGCACCAGAGCGACGGAGATTTGGTCACAAGCCCTACGCCCTCAGTTTGCTGGTCCAGCCTCCACGTGAAGCGAAGTTGTCTTGCCCAAGGTGCCGTGGGGTTCGATAATAGAAATGTGGTGGATAAAGTATCTTGGCAACCCTAACCGGAGCAAAAAAAATTGAAAAGGGGGGTGCAACACGAGGACTTCCTAGGGGGTGCCCCATCCTAGTACTACTCTCGCCCAAGCATGCTTAACTTCGGAGTTCTAATGGGATCCGGTGCATTAGTGCTGGTATGATCGCACCCGTCATGTTGAGGGCACAATTCCTTTATATTTTAACGGCTCACAGTCCCAGCGTAGAGAGATGGCCCATTCAAAAGGGCCAATGGGCTTAACGACAACCCATCTGCTTCAACAACGCAGCATCCTCGCAAGACGTGATATCGACGCATTGTAGGTCCCTCTAATTTCCCGCGAGTAAGGTTTTCGTCCTTTTAACATCTCACGACGTACGATTTGGGACGGAAAAACAGAGCAAAAAATAGAAAATTGGCCCGAAACTGATGAAAAAGTTCAATTTTGGGCTCCAAAATGGGCACAACGAGCAAACTAGCAGCCCCCGTCGTAGAGCTCTCGAAGAGCTTTGCAACTATATGTTGTGCGCCGTGTAACTCCTTATGGATCAAAAGTTATGGGCACCCGAGCGACGGAGACTTGGTCACAAGCCCTACGCCCTCAGTTTGCTAGTCCAGCCTCCACATGAAGCGAAGTTGTCTTGCCCAAGGTGCCGTGGGGTTCGATAATAGAAATGTGGTGGATAAAGTATCTTGGCAACCCAAACCGGAGCAAAAAAAATTGAAAAGGGGGTGCAACACGAGGACGTCCCAGGGGGTCACCCATTCTAGTACTACTCTCGCTCAAGCACGCATAACTTCGGAGTTCTGAGGGGATCCGGTGCATTAGTGCTGGTATGATCGCACCCGCCTTGTTGAGGGCACAAATCCTTTATGTGTTAACGGTTCACAGTCCCAGCCTAGAGAGATGGCCCATTCAAAAGGCCCAATGGGCTTAACGACAACCCATTCCATTCAAAAACGCAGCATCCTCTCAAGACGTGATATCGACGCGTTGTAGGGCCCTCTAATGTCCCGCGAGTAAGGTTGTCGTCCTTTTAACATCTCACAACGTACGATCCGAGATGGAAAAACAGAGCAAAAATAGAAAAGTGGCCCGAAACTGATGAAAACATTCGATTATGGGGTCCAAAAAGGGCACAACGAGCAAGCTAGTTGTCCTTATCGTAGAGCTCTCAGAGAGCGTTACAACGGTTTGCTGTGCGCCATGTAACTCCTTACGGATCAAAAGTTATGGACACCGGAGCGACGGAGACTTGGTCACAAGCCCTACGCCCTCAGTTTGCTGGCCCAGCCTCCACGTGAAGCGAAGTTGTCTTGCCCAAGGTGCCATGGGATTCGATAATAGAAATATGGTGGATAATGTATCTTGGCAAACCTAACCGGAGCAAAAAAAATTGAAAATGGGGTGCAACACGAGAACTTCCCAAGGGGTCACCCATCCTAGTACTACTCCCGCTCAAGCACGCATAACTTCAGATTTCTAATGGGATCCGGTGCATTAGTGCTGGTATGATCGCACCCGTCATGTTGAGGGCCCAATTCATTTATGTGTTAACGGTTCACAGTCCCAGCCTAGAAAGATGGCCCATTCAAAAGGCCCAATGGGCTTAACGACAACCCATTCCATTCAAAAACGCAGCATCCTCGCAAGACGTGATATCGACGCGTTGTAGGGCCCTCTAATGTCCCGCGAGTAAGGTTGTCGTCCTTTTAACAGCTCACGACGTACGATCCGGGATGGAAAAACAGAGCAAATATAGAAAAGTGGCCCGAAGCTGATGAAAATGTTCAATTTTGGGGTCTAAAAAGGGCACAGCGAGCAAACTTGCTGCCCCCGTCGTAGATCTCTAGGAGAGCTTTGCAACGGTATGTCGTGCGCCGCGTAACTCCTCACGGATCAAAAGTTATGGGCACCAGAGCGATAGAGACTTGGTCACAAGCCCTACGCCCTCAGTTTGCTGGCCCAGCCTCCACGTGAAGCGAAGTTGTCTTGTCCACGGTGCCGTGGGGTTCGATAATAGAAATGTGGTGGATAAAGTATCTTGGAAACCCTAACCGGAGCAAAAAAAATTGAAAAGGGGGGTGCAACACGAGGACTTCCCAAGGGGTCACCCGTCTTAGTACTACTCTCGCCCAAGCACGCTTAACTTCGGAGTTCTGAGGGGATCCGGTGCATTAGTGCTGGTATGATCGCACCTGCCTTGTTGAGGGCACAATTCCTTTATGTGTTAACGGTTCACAGTCCCAGCCTAGAGAGATGGCCCATTCAAAAAGCCCAATGGGCTAAACGACAACCCATCCGCTTGAACAACGCAGCATCCTCGCAAGACGTGATATCGACGCATTATAGGGCCCTCTAATGTCCCGCGAGTAAAGTTGTCATCCTTTTAACAGCTCACGACGTACGATCCGGGACAAAAAAACCGAGCAAAAATGGAAAAGTTGCCCGAAACTGATGAAAACGTTCGATTTTGGGCACCAAAAAGGGCACAGCGAGCAAACTAGCTGCCCCCGTCGTAGAGCTCTCGGAGAGCTTTGCAACGCTATGCCATGCGCCGCATAACTCCTTACGGATCAAAGGTTATGCGCACTAGAGCGACGGAGACTTGGTCACAAGCCCTACGACCTCAGTTTGCAGGCCCAGCATCCACGTGAAGCGAAGTTGTCTTGCCCAAGGTGCCGTGGGGTTCGATAATAGAAATATGGTGGATAAAGTATCTTGGCAACCCTAACCAGAGCAAAAAAAATTGAAAAGGGGGGTGCAACACGAGGACTTCCCAGGGGGTCACCAATCCTAGTACTATTATCGCCCAAGCACGCTTAACTTCGGAGTTCTGAGGGGATCCTGTGCATTAGTGCTGGTATGATCGCACCCTCCTTGTTGAAGGCACAAATCCTTTATGTGTTAACGGTTCACAGTCCCAGCCTAGAGAGATGGCCCATTCAAAAGGCCCAATGGGCTTAACGATAACCCATCCGCTTCAACAACGTAACATCCTCGCAAGACGTGATATCGACGCGTTGTAGGGCCCTCTAATGTCCCGCGAGTAAGGTTGTCGTCCTTTTAACATCTCTCGACGTACGATCCGGGACGGAAAAACAGAGCAAAAGAAGAAAAGTGGCCCAAAACTGGTGAAAACGTTCAATTTTGGGCTCCAAAAATAGGTGCAGTTGGGCCGGCTTGCTGCCCCCGTCGTTGAGCTCTAGGAGAGGTTTCCAACGGTATGCTGTGCATCGCGTAACTCGTTACGGATTTAAAGTTATGGGCACTGGAGTGACGGTGACCTGGTCACAAGCCCTACGCTATCAGTTTGTGAGCCCACCCTCTACGTGAAGCGAAATTGTATTGCCCAAGTTGCCGTGGAATTCGGTAATAGAAATGTGGTGGATAAAGTATCTTGGCTCCCCTAACCGGTGCAAAAAAAATTGAAATTGAAGGGGTACAACACGACGACGTCCCAGGGGGTCACCCATCCTAGTACTACTCTCACCAAAGCACGCTTAACTTCAGAGTTCTGATGGGATCCGGTGCATTAGTGCTGGTATGATCGCACCAGTCATGTTGAGGGCACAATTCCTTTATGTGTTAACGGTTCACAGTCCCAGCCTAGTGAGATGGCCCATTTAGAAGGCCCAATGGGCTTAACGACAACCCATCCTCTTCAACAACGCAGCTTCTCGCAAGACGTGATATCGACGCATTGTAGGGCCCTCTAATGTCCAGCGAGTAAGGTTGTCGTCCTTTTAACAGCTCACGACGTACGATCCGGGATGGAAAAACAGAGCAAAAATAGAAAAGTGGCCCGAAACTGATGAAAACGTTCGATTTTGGGCTCCAATAAGGGTACAGCGAGCAAGCTGGCTGCCCCCATCGTAGAGCTCTCGGAGAGCTTTGCAATGGTATGCTGTGCGCCACGTAACTCCTTACGGATCAAAAGTTATGGGCACCGGAGCGACGGAGACCTGGTCACAAGCCCTACACCCTCGGTTTGCTGGCCCAGCCTCCAAGTGAAAGCGAAGTTGTCTTGCCCAAGGTGCCGTGGGGTTCGATAATAGAAATGTCGTGGATAAAGTATCTTGGAAACCCTAACCGGAGCAAAAAAAATTGAAAAGGGGGTTGCAACACGAGGACTTCCCAGGGGGTCACCCATCCTAGTACTACTCTCGCCCAAGCACGCTTAACTTCGGAGTTCTAATGCGATGCGGTGCATTAGTGCTGGTATGATCGCACCCGTCATGTTGAGGGCACAATTCCTTTATGTGTTAACGGTTCACAGTCCCAGCCTAGAGAGATGGCCCATTCAAAAGGCCCAATGGGCTTAACGACAACCCATCCGCTTCAACAACGCAGTATCCTCAAAAGACGTGATATCGACGCGTTGTAGGGCCCTCTAATGTCCCGCGAGTAAGGTTGTCGTGCTTTTAACAGCTCACGACGTATGATCCAAGACGGAAAAACAGAGCTAAAGAAGAAAAGTGGCCCGAAACTGATGAAAACGTTCGATTTTGGGCTTCAAAAAGGGCACAACGACCAAGCTGGCTGCCCTCGTCATAGAGCCCTTGGAGAGCTTTGCAACAGTATGTTGTGCGCCGCGTAACTCCCTACGGATCAAAAGTTATGGGCACTGGAGCGACGGAGACCTGGTCACAAGCCCTACGCCCTCGGTTTGCTGGCCCAACCTCCACGTGAAGCAAAGTTGTCTTGTCCAAGGTGCCGTGGGATTCGATAATAGAAATGTGGTGGATAAACTATCTTGGCAACCCTAACTGGAGCAAAAAAAATTGAAAATGGGTGTGCAACACGAGGACTTCGCAGGGGGTCACCCATCCTAGTACTACTCTCGCCCAAGCATGCTTAACTTCGGAGTTCTGATGGGATCCGGTGCATTAGTGCTGGTATGATCGCACCCGTCATGTTGAGGGCATAATTCCTTTATGTGTTAACGGTTCACAGTCCCAGCCTAGAGAGATGGCCCATTCAAAAGACCCAATGGGCTTAACGACAACCCAGCTGCTTCAACAATGCGACATCCTCGCAAGACGAGATATCGACGCGTTGTAGGGCCCTTTAATGTACCGCGAGTATGGTTGTCGTCCTTTTAACAGCTCACGACGTATGATCTGGGATGAAAAAATAGGGCAAAAGAAGAAAAGTGGCCCGAAATTGATCAAAACGTTCAATTTTGGGCTCTGAAAATAGGTGCAGTTGGGCAGGCTTGCTGCCCCAGTCGTTGAGCTCTGGGGGAGCTTTCCAACGGTATGTTGTGCATCGCGTAACTCGTTACGGATTTAAAGTTATGGGCACCGGAGTGACAGTGACCTGGTCACAAGCCCCACGCTCTCGGTTTGCGAGCCCAGCCTCTACGTGAAGCGAAATTGTATTGCCCAAGGAGCCGTAGAATTCGGTAATAGAAATGTGGTGGATAAAGTATCTTGGCACCCCTAACCGGCGCAAAAAAAATTGAAATTGGGAGGGTACAACACGACGACTTCCCAGGGGGTCACCCATCCTAGTACTACTCTCGCCCAAGCACGCTTAACTTCAGAGTTCTGATGGGATCAGGTGCATTAGTGCTGGTATGATCGCACCCGTCATGTTGTGGGCACAAATCCTTTATGTGTTGACGATTCACAGTCCCAGCCCAGAGAGATGGCCCATTCAAAAGGCCCAAATGGCTTAACGACAATCCATCCACTTCAACAACGCAGCATCCTCGTGAGACGTGATACGGACGCATTGTAGGGCCCTTTAATGTCCCGCGAGTTAGGTTGTCGTCTTCTTAACAGCTCACGACGTACGATTCAGGACGGGAAAACAGAGCAAAACAAGAAAAGGGCCCCGAAACTGATTAAAACGTTCGATTTTGGGCTCCAAAAATGGGCACAGTCGAGCAGGCTTGCTGCCCCCGTCGTAGGGCTCTCGGTGAGCTTTCCAACGGTATGTTGGGCCCCACGTAACTCCTCACGGATCAAAAGTTATGGGCACCAGAGCGACGGAGACCTGGTCACAAACCCTAAGCCCTTGGTTTGCGGGCCCAGCCTCTACGTGAAGCAAAGTTGTCTTGCCCAAGGTGCCGTGGGATTCAGTAATAGAAATGTGGTGGATAAAGTATGTTGGCAACCCTAACCGGGGCAAAAAAAATTGAAAAGGGGGGTGCAACACGAGGACTTCCCAGGGGGGTCACCCATCCTAGTACTACTCTCGCCTAAGCACGCTTAACTTCAGAGTTCTGATGGGATCCAGTGCATTAGTACTGGTATGATCACACCCGTCTTGTTAAGGGAAAAAATCCTTTATGTGTTGACGGTTCGCTGTCCTAGCTCAGAGAGATGGCCCATTCAAAAGGCCCAATGGTCTTAACGACAACCGATCCCCTTCAACAACGCAGCATCCTCGTAAGAATTGTTATCGACGCATTGTAGGGCCCTGTAATATGCCGCTAGATAGGTTGTCGTTCTTTTAACAACTCACGACATACGATCCGAAACGGACAAACAGAGCAATAGAAGAAAAGTGGCCCGAAACTGATGAAAATGTTCGATTTTGGGCTCCAAAATAGGCGCAAACGAGAAAGCTTGCTACCTCCGTCGTAGAGCTCTCGGAGAGCTTTCCAACGATATGCTATGCACCGCGTAACTCCTAACGGATTTAAAGTTATAGGCACCGGATCAATGGAGACATGGTCACAAGCCCCACGCCCTCGGATTGCGGTCCCAGCTCTACGTGAAGCGAAATTGTCTTGCCTAAGGTGCCCTGGAATTCGGTAATAGAAATATGGTGGATAAAGTATCTTGGCAACCCTAACTGAGGCAAAAAAAATTGAAAAGTGGGGGTGCAACACGAGGACTTCCCAGGGGGTCACCCATTCTATTACTACTCTCGCCCAAGCACGCTTAACTTCGGAGTTCTGATGGGATATGGGGCATTAGTGCTGGTATGATCGCACCCGTTATGTTTTGGGTACAAATCCTTTATGTGTTGATGGTTCATAATCCCAGCCCAAAGAGATGGCCCATTCAAAAGGTCGAAAGGGGTTAACGACAACCCATCCACTTCAACAACGCAGCATCCTCACAAGACGTGATATCGACTCATTGTAGGGCGCTCTAATGTCCCACGAGTTAGGTTGTCGTCCTTTTAACTGCTCACGACGTACGATCCAAGATGAAAAAACAGAGCAAAAGAAGAAAAGTGGCCTGAAACTGATGAAAACGTTCGATTTTGGGCTCCAAAAATGGGTACAGCCGAGTAGGCTTGCTACCCCCATTGTAGAACTCTCGGAGAGCTTTCCAACGGTATGCTGTGCGCCGTGTAACTCCTTTCGGATCAAAATTTATGGGCACCGAAGCGACGGAGACCTGGTCAAAAGCCCTACGCCCTCGGTTTGCAGTCCCAGCCTCTACGTGAAGTAAAATTGTCTTGCCCAAGGTGCTGTGTGATTTGGTAATAGAAATGTTGTGGATAAAGTATCTTGGCAACCCTAACCGGGGCAAAAAAAATTGAAAAGGGGGCTGCAACACGAGGACTTCCCAAGGGGTCACCCATCCTAGTACTACTCTCACCCAAGCACGCTTAATTTCGTAGTTCTGATGGGATCCGGTGCATTAGTGCTGGTATGATTGCACCCGTCATGTTGTGGGGACAAATCCTTTATGTGTTGATAGTTTACAGTCGCAGCCCAGAGAGGTGGTTCATTCAAAAGGCCCAAAGGGCTTAACGACAACCCATCCACTTCAACAACGCAGCATCCTCACAAGACGTGATATCGACTCGTTGTAGGGCGCTCTAATGTCCCACGAGTTAGGTTGTCGCCCTTTTAACTGCTTACGACGTACGATCCGAGACAGAAAAACAGAGGAAAAGAAGAAAAGTGGCCTGGAACCAATGAAAACGTTCGATTTTGGGCTCTGAAAACAGGTGCAACTGAGCAGGCTTGCTGCCCCCGTCGTAGAGCTCTCGGAGAGCTTTCCAACGGTATGCTGTGCATCGCGTAACTCCTTACGGATTAAAAGTCATGGGCACCAGAGCGACGGAGACTTGGTCACAAGCCCTATGCCCCCGGTTTGGGGGCCCAGCCACTACGTGAAGTAGAGTTGTCTTGCCCAAGGTGCCGTGGGATTCGGTAATAGAAATGTGGTGGGTAAAGTATCTTGGCAACCCAAACTAGGGCAAAAAAAATTTAAAAAGGGGGGTACAACACGACAATTTCCCAGGGGGTCACCCATCCTCGTACTACTCTCGCCCGAGCACGCTTAACTTCGGAGTTCTGATGGGATCCAGTGCATTAGTTCTGGTATAATCGCACCCGTCATGTTGTGGGCACAAATCCTTTATATGTTGACGGTTCACAGTCCCAGCCCAGAGAGATGGCACATTCAAAAGGCCCAAAGGGCTTAACGACAACCCATCCACTTCAACAACACAGCATCCTCGCGAGACGTGATTTCGACGCGTTGTAAGGCCCTCTAATGTCCCGCGAGTTAGGTTGTCGTCCTTTTAATAGCTCACAACGTACGATTGGGGACGTAAAAACATAGCGAAAGAAGAAAAGTGGACCGAAACGGATGAAAACGTTCGATTTTGGGCTCCAAAAATGGGCGCAGCCAAGCAGCCTTGTTGTCACCGTTGTAGAGCTCTTGGAGAGCTTTCCAACGGTATGCTGTGCGCCGCGTAACTCCTTACGGATTAAAACTTATGGGCACCAGAGCGACGGAGACCTGGTCACAAGCCCTACGCCCTCGGTTTGCTGGCCCAGCCTCTACGTGAAGCGAAGTTGTGTTGCCCAAGGTGCCGTGGGATTCGGTAAAAGAAATGTGGTTGGTAAAGAATCTTGGCAACCCTAACCGGGGCAAAAAAAATTGAAATGGGGGGTGCAACACGAGGTCTTCCCAGGGGATCACCCATCCTAGTACTACTCTCGCCCAAGCACGCTTAACTTCTGAGTTCTAATGGGATCCGGTGCATTAGTGCTGGTATGATCGCACCCGTCATGTTGAGGGCATAAATCCTATATGTGTTGATGGAGCACAGTCCCAGCCCAGAGAGATGGCCCATTCAAAAGGCCCAATGAGCTTAACGACAAACCATCTGCTTCAACAACGCAACATCCTCGTAAGACGTGATATCGTCGAGTTGTAGGACCCAGTAATATCCCGCGAGTTTGGTTGTCGTCCTTTTAACAGCTCATGACGTATGATCCAGGATGGAAAAACAGAGCAATAGAAGAAAAGTGGCCCAAAACTGATGAAAACGTTTGATTTTTGGCTCTGAAAATAGGCGCAACCGAGCAAGCTTGCTACCCACATCGTAGAGCACTCGGAGAGCTTTCCAACGGTATGCTATGCGCCCCGTAACTCCTTACGGATTAAAAGTTATGGGCACTAGAACGACGGAGACATGGTCACAAGCCCCACGCTCTCGGATTGCGGGCCCAGCCTCTTCGTGAAGCGCAGTTGTCTTGCCCAAGGTACCGTGGGATTCGGTAATAGAAATGTGGTGGATAAAGTATCTTGGCAACACTAACTGGGGCAAAAAAAATAGAAAAGTGGGGGTACAACACGAGGACTTCCTAGGGGGTCACCCATCCTAGTACTACTCTCGCCCAAGCACGTTTAACTTTGGAGTTCTGATGGGATCCGGGGCATTATTGTTGGTATGATCGCACCCGTCATGTTGTGGGCACAAATCCTTTATGTGTTGACGGTTCACAGTCCCAGCCCAGAGAGGTGGCCCATTCAAAAGGCCCAAAGGGGTTAACGACAACCCATCAACTTCAACAACGCAGCATCCTGGCAAGACATGATATCAACACGTTGTAGGGCCCTCTAATGTCCCGCGAGTTAGGTTGTCGTCCGTTTAACAGCTCACAACGTACGATCCGGGATGAAAAAAAAGAGCAAAAGAAGAAAAGTGTCCCAAAACTGATGAAAATGTTCGATTTTAGGCTCCAAAAATGGGCGCAGCCGAGCAGACTTTCTACCTCTGTCGTAGAGCTCTCAGAAAGCTTTCCAACGGTATGCTGTGCGCCGCTTAACGCCATTTGGATCAAAAGTTATGGGCACCGGAGCGACGGAGACCTGTTCACAAGCCCTACGCCCGCGGTTTGCGGGCCCAGCCTCTACGTGAAGCGAAGTTGTCTTGCCCATGGTGTCGTGGGATTCGATAATAGAAATGTGGTGGATAAAGTATCCTGGCAACCCTAACCGGGGCAAAAAAAATTGAAAAGGGGGGGTACAACACGACGACTTCCCAGGGGGTATCCCATCCTAGTATTACACTCGCCCAAGCATGCTTAACTTCAGAGTTCTGATGGGATCCGGTGCATTAGTTCTGGTATGATCGCACCCGTCATGTTGTGGGCACAAATCCTTCATCTGTTGACGGTTCACAGTCCCAGCCCAGAGAGATGGCCCATTCAAAAGGCCAAAAAGGCTTAACGACAACCCATCCACTTCAACAACGAAGCATCCTCGCGAGACGTGATATCGACGCATTGTAGGGCCCCCTAATGTTCCGCGAGTAAGGTTGTCTTCCTTTTAACAGCTCACGACGTACGATTCGTGACGGAAAAAAAGAGCAAAAGATGAAAAGTGGCCCGAAACTGATGAAAACGTTCTATTTCAGGCTCCATAAATGGGTGTAGCCGAGCAGGATTTCTACTTTCGTCGTAGAGCTCTCGGAGAGCTTTCCAACAGTATGCTGTGCACCGCGTAAATCCTTACGGATCAAAAGTTATGGGCACCGGAGCGACGGAGACCTGGTCACAAGCCCTACGTCCTTGGTTTGCGGGCCCAGCCTCTACGTGAAGCAAAGTTGTCTTGCCTAAGGTGCCGTGGGATTAGGTAATAGAAATGTGGTGGATAAGGAATCTCGGCAACCCTAACCGGGGCAAAAAAAATTGAAAAGGGGGGTGCAACACGAGGACTTCCCTGCGGGTCACCTATCCTAGTACTACTCTTGCCCAAGAACGCTTAGCTTCGGAGTTCTGATGGGATCCGGTGCATTAGTGCTGGTATGATCGCACCCATCTTGTTGAGGGCACAAATCCTTTATGTGTTGACGGTTCACAGTCCCAGCCCAGTGAGATGGCCCATTCAAAAGGCCCCATGGGCTTAACGACAACCCATCCGCTTCAACAATGCAGCATCCTCATAAGACGTGATATCGACACGTTGTCAGACCCTGTAATATCCCGCGAGTTAGGTTGTCATCCTTTTAACAGCTCACGACGAACGATCCGGGACAGAAAAACAGAGCAATAGAAGAAAAGTCGCCCGAAACTGAAGAAAACATTCGATTTTAAGTTCCGAAAATAGGCGCAACCGAGCAAGCTTGCTGTCCCCATCGTAGAGCTCTCGGAGAGCTTTCCAACGGTGTGCTATGCGCCGCGTAACTCCTTACGGATTAAAAGTTATGGGCACCGAAGCGACGGAGACATGGTTACAAGCCCCACGCCATCGGATTACGGGTCCAGCCTCTACGTGAAGGGAAGTTGTCTTGCCCAAGGTGCCGTGTGATTCGGTAATAGAAATGTGGTGGTTAAAGTATCTTGGCAACCCTAACTAGGGCAAAAAAAATTGAAAAGGGGGGGTGCAACATGAGGACTTCCCATGGGGTCACCCATCCTAGCACTACTCTCGCCCAAGCACGCTTAACTTCGGAGTTCTGATGGGATCCGGTGCATTAGTTCTGGTATGATCGCACCCATCATGTTGTGGGCACAAATCCTTTATGTGTTGACGGTTCACAGTCCCAGCCCAGAGAGATGGCCCATTCAAAAGGCCTAAAGGGCTTAACGAGAACCCATCCACTTCAACAACGCAGCATCCTCACGAGACGGGATATCGACGCTTTGTAGGGCCCTCTAATGTCCCGCGAGTTAGGTTGTCATCCTTTTAACAGCTCACGACGTACGATTCGGGATGTAAAAACAGAGCAAAAGAAGAAAAGTGTCCCAAAATGGATGAAAACGTTCGATTTTGGGCTCTAAAAACGGGCGCAACCAAGCAGGCTTGCTGCCCCAGTCGTAGACCTCTTAGAGAGCTTTCCAACAGTATGCTGTGCGCCGCGTAACTCCTTACAGATCAAAAGTTATGGGCACCGGAGAAATGGAAACCTGGTCACAAGCCCTACGCCCTCGGCTTACGGGCCCAGCCTCTACGTGAAGCGAAGTTGCCTTGTCCATGGTGCCGTGGGATTCTGTAATTGAAAAGGCGGGGTGCAACACGAGGATTTGCCAGGGGGTCACCCATCCCAGTACTACTCTCGCCCAAGCACGCTTAACTTTGGAGTTCTGATGGGATCCGGGGCATTAGTGTTGGTATGATCGCACCCGTCATGTTGTGGGCACAAATCCTTTATGTGTTGACGGTTCACAGTCCCAGCCTAGAGAGATGGCCCATTCAAAAGGCCCAAAGGGGTTAACGATAACCCATCCACTTCAACAATGCAGCATCTTCGCAAGACGTGATATCAAAGCGTTGTAGGGCCCTCTAATGTCCCGCAAGTTAGGTTGTCGTCCTTTTAACAGCTCACGACGTACGATCCGGGACGAAAAAATAGAGCAAAAGAAAAAAAGTGGCCCGAAACTGATGAAAATGTTCAATTTTAGGCTCCAAAAATGGGCGCAGCCAAGCAGGCTTTCTACCTCCATCGTAGAGCTCTCGGAGAGCTTTCCAACGGTATGTTGTGTGCCGCGTAACTCCTTTCGGATCAAAAGTTATGGGCACCGGAGCGACGGAGACCTGTTCACAAGCCCTACGCCCTCGGTTTGCGGGCCCAGGCTCTACGTGAAGCGAAGTTGTCTTGCCCAAGTTGCCGTGGGATTCGGTAATAGAAATGTGGTGGATAAAGTATCCTGGCAACCCTAATCGGGGCAAAAAAAATTGAAAAAGGGGGGTACAACACGACGACTTCCCAGGGGGTCACCCATCCTAGTACTACTCTCGCCCAAGCACGCTTAACTTCAGAGTTTTGATGGGATCCGGTGCATTAGTTCTGGTATGATCGCACCTGTCATGTTGTGGGCACAAATCCTCTAGGTGTTGACGGTTCACAGTCCCAGCCCAGAGAGATGGCCTATTGAAAAGGCCAAAAGGGCTTAACGACAACCCATCCACTTCAACAACGCAGCATCCTTGCGAGATGTGATATCGACGCGTTGTAGGGCCCTCTAATGTCCAGCGAGTTAGGTTGTCTGTCACGTCCCAACTCGACCCCACCTATGATCAGTCAGGACGCAACGAAATTTCGGCAGTATAACGACAGTAATTAAGACACCGAGGCTCTAAACCAACCTCTCTAGAACATCATACATCAAACTCCATAAACAATCCCAACAATCATCTCCTCAATTAAGTTAACAACATACAACACATCCATATTACACAATAATCATTCTTCAACATTCCAATCATAGTTATACGCCTCCGTTCCAACTTAATACATAGGCTATACATACATTTCAAAATAGATTATACAAAACATTATTTTACAACAACTAAGATAATCTCATGGCAATGACTCCTGCACATAAGACTCATCCACATACGACACATTTCTCTCTTCAGGAGGCACATACCCGTAGTCAAAATCAGTAACACCTGCATGCATGCAATAATAGAGAGTGAGCTTATATAAAATAAGCCCAGTGAGGATCCGATAGATCTCGAGCAAGGTTTACTAAACTCCTTGGAATAATCCTTTGAGTCAGTAAACACACAATAACATCAATAATACTATCATCACATAACTATATGACCATTCAATAAAGGATACTCTCTCTAGTTGGTGTAGCTCCAAACGCCATCACGATCTCAACCATTCTTCTTGTAACTCTCCATTACTCACGCACCCGAGGTACCTCACTAGCCCCTCCCTCCATGACACCTCCGTCATGCGAGCTGGGGGTAGTCTCTGGCAGTCATGTCGTTTTCAACCCAATAGCCCAACGCTGCCTAAGAGGTGGCACACACATACCAAGACTCCATAACAATCATCAATAATCAATCAATCATCAATCAATAATCTGGGAGATCAGCAACAAAAGTGTCCGATTCCCGTACTTAATAATAATCAATATAACATCAATATTTAATTAAACAACAAACAACTAAGTTAGATGACAAAGTAGGTCATCTAACCGAACATGCATTAAACATACAATCAAAATCTAATTTACCCATCATCACTCACAATTCAATCACTCAAACCACACCCGATCAACTAAGGCTCAATTCAATAATTTAAAGAAAGATAACCTAAACTTCAAATAATCATATCTTACATTCTACTAATCCAAACAACCCCAAATCAGTTTCAAACACTTACCCATTCGATCAACTACATTAGCCCTCTCGGAAACCAACCAAGACACCTCAAAATCTAGTCCAACAACCCTAAAACCTCACGGCACCTAGGCTGAAATTTTTGGATTTTCACCCGAACATCGTAATCGAAAATTCGGCATTATAACGGCGTTACCACATAATTAACAAACTTTTAGAAATCAACGACAATCGATTCCAACCACAACAACTCAAAATAATCCTCAAAAAGCCATTCTATCAACTTTAAATACCCGAAAATAAATAATTTCGCTACAATGGCTCAAATCTCGTAGTAATACACATAAACGATCCCTAGCATGCATGGAGCAATAATCTAACATCAGATTAACATTCTAACGGTTCAAAATGCAGTTATAAGCAAAAACAAAAAAATGAGTTTTGAGATTTAGAATTTTTCTCTCACCTTTGATGTGTTTTGATGCAAGAAATGTGTAGAATGGATGCCAAACAAGTGAAATCAAGCTTTGAATCACTCAATTCGGCTTTGAAATGCAAAATCTATGAGAAAAATGCTTTGAAAATGCCTTCATTTTTCTCCTCCAAGGAGCCACGGTTTTGTGTGTGTTTTTGGGGTGTTTTTGTGCTTTGTGAGTGTGTGTTGGTGATATAAGCTTGTTGGTCAACCATTTAAATGAAAGTCAAAGTTGAAACTTAGCATTTTTTTGTGTTTTCTTGACTTTAAATGCATTTTCTTGATCACCAAAGTTCAAAACAATTATTCAACACCCAAGCTAGCTCAAGTAAATTATTTTTAGGTGACAAGAAGTTTTACAATCAAACAATTTCACCCGAGTCGGCTTAAAACTCGATTTTCGCAAAAGAAGGTGAAAAGTCATATTATTTGTTTTCAAATCTCTTTTGAATGCACAATTAATCTAAAATCATTTAATACCACATATAAATACATTTATATTAATATATACTAGCTCAACAAAAGTCAATGCAAGAATCGGGTTTAGAAGAAATCACTATTTGACTCAAAAATGCTATTTTTCGCCCGAAAAGTCTATTTAAATTACTATTCTGTTTCAGAATCAATTTTTATCAAACATGGATCTATTAATAATAGAGGACTAGTTTTTAAGATGTTTAAAACACCCCTGTAAAAATTTTAGCAGACAGGTGTTCAAAAGTACTATTCATCAAAACCGACGATAAAATTTCTAATTCTATTTTTGATGAAAATTTATGAATGCACATTTAGCATGTTCTAGGAGTATTAATATCAAAATTATCACATTCTAAGTCATATAGCACATAAACAGGTTAATTCACGCAAAACGAGAATAAACACGCAAAACGAGACAGGATAGAAAAGTGGGATTTCACATTATCGTCCTTTTAACAGCTCATGACGTACGATTCAGGACGGAAAAACAGGGCAAAAGAATAAAAGTGGCCCGAAACTGATGAAAACGTTCTATTTTAGGCTCCAAATATGGGCGCAGCCGAGCAGGCTTTCTACTTTCGTTGTAGAGCTCTCGGAGAGCTTTCCAACGGTATGCTGTGCGCTGCGTAAATCCTTACGGATCAAAAGTTATGGGCACCGGAGCGACGAACACCTGGTCACAAGCCCTACGCCCTTGGTTTGCGGGCCCAGCCTTTACGTGAAGCAAAGTTTTCTTGCCTAAAGTGCTGTGGGATTCGGTAATAGAAATGTGGTGGATAAAGAATCTTGGCAACCCTAACCGGGGCAAAAAAAATTGAAAAGGGGGGTGCAACACGAGGACTTCCCAGGGGGTCACCCATCCTAGTACTACTCTTGCCCAAGCACGCTTAGCTTCGAAGTTCTGATGGGATCCGGTGCATTAGTACTGGCATGATCGCACCCGTCATGTTGAGGGCAGAAATCCTTTATGTGTTGACGGTTCACAATCCCAGCCCAAAGAAATGGCCCATTCAAAAGGCCCAATGGGCTTAACGACAACCCATCCACTTCAACAACGCAGTAACCTCATAAGACGTGATATAGACGCATTGTCAGGCCTTGTAATATCCCACGAGTTAGGTTGTCATCCTTTTAACAGCTCACGACGAACGATCCAGGACGGAAAAACAAAGCAATAGAAGAAAAGTGGCCTGAAATTGATGAAAACGTTCGATTTTGAGCTCCAAAAATAGGCGCAACCGAGCAAGCTTGCTGCCCCCGTCGTGGAGCTCTCGAAGAGCTTTCCAACGGTATGCTATGCGCCGCGTAACTCCTTACAGATTAAAAGTTATGGGCACCAGAGCGATGGAGACATGGTGACAAGCCCCACGCCCTCGGATTTCGGGCCCAGCCTCTACGTGAAGGGAAGTTGTCTAGCCTAAGGTGCCGTGGGATTTGGTAATAGAAATGTGGTGGATAAAGTATCTTGGCAATCCTAACAAGGGCAAAAAAAATTGAAAATAGGGGTGCAACACGAGGACTTCCCATGGGGTCACCCAACCTAGTACTACTCTCGCCCAAGCACGCTTAACTTCGGAGTTCTGATAGGATCCGGGGCATTAGTGCTAGTATGATTGCACCCGTCATGTTGTGGGCACAAATCCTTTATGTGTTGACGGTTCACCGTCCTAGCCCAGAGAGATGACCCATTCAAAAGGCCTAAAGGGCTTAACGACAACCCATCTACTTCAACAACGCAGCATCCTCGCGAGACGGTATATCGACCCGTTGTAAGGCCCTGTAATGTCTCGCGAGTTAGGTTGTCGTCCTTTTAACAGCTCACGACGTACGATTCGGGAAGGAAAAATAGAGCAAAAGAAGAAAAGTGTCCCGAAACAGATGAAAACGTTCGATTTTGAGTTCCGAAAATTGGCGCAACAAAGCAAGCTTGCTACCCCAGTCGTAGAGCTCTCGGAGAGCCTTCCAACGGTATGCTGTGCGCCGCGTAACTCTTTACGGATCAAAATTTATGGGCACCGGAGCGACGGAGACCTGGTCACAAGCCTTACGCCCTCGGCTTACGGGCCCAGCCTCTACATGAAACGAAGTTGTCTTCTCCAAGGTGCCGTAGGATTCGGTAATAGATATGTGATGGATAAAGAATCTTGGCAATCCCAACCGAGGCAAAAAAAATTGAAAATGGGGGTGCAACACGAGGTCTTCCAAGGGGGTCACCCATCCAAATACTACTCTCGCCCAAGCACGCTTAACTTCGGAGTTCTGATGGGATCCGATACATTACTGCTGGTATGATCGCAACCGTCTTTTTTAGGGCACAAATCCTTTATGTGTTGATGGTTCACAGTCCCAGCCCAGAGAGATGGCCTATTCAAAAGGCCCAATGGGCTTAACGACTACCCATCCGCTTCAACAATGCAATATCCTCGTAAGACGTGATATCGATGTGTTGTAGGGCCTTGTAATACCCAGCAAGTTAGGTTTTCGTCCTTTTAACAGCTCACGACATACGATCCGGGACATAAAAATAGAGCAATAGAAGAAAAATGGCCCGAAACTAATGAAAACGTTCGATTTTGGGCTCCGAAAATAGGCGCAACTGAGCAAGCTTGTTGCTTTCGTCGTAGAGCTCTCGGAGCGCTTTCCAACGGTATGCTATGCGCCGCGTAACTCCTTACGGATTAAAAGTTATGGGCACCGGAGCGACGGAGACATGGTCACAAGCCCCACGCCCTTGAATTGCAGGCCCAGCCTCTACGTGAAGCGAAGTTGTCTTGCCCAAGGTGCCATGGGATTCGCTAATAGAAATATGGTGGATAAAGTATCTTTGCAACCTTAATGGGGGCAAAAAAAATTGAAAATGGGGGGTGCAACACGAGGACTTCCCGGGAGGTCACCCATCCTAGTACTACTCTCGCCCAAGCACGCTTAACTTCGGAGTTCTGATGGGATCTGGGACATTAATGCTGGTATGATCGTACCCGTCATGTTCTGGGCACAAATCCTTTATGTGTTGACGGTTCACAGTCCCAGTCCAGAGAGATGGCCTATTCAAAAGGCCCAAAGGGGTTAACGACAACCCATCCACTTCAACAACACAGCATGCTGGCAAGACGTGATATCAACACGTTGTAGGGCCCTCTAATGTCCCACGAGTTAGAATTTCGTCCTTTTAACAGCTCACGACGTACGATCCGGGATGGAAAAATAGAGCAAAAGAATAAAAGTGGCCCGAAACTTATTAAAACGTTCGAATTTGGGCTCCAAAAATGGGCGCAGCTGAGCAATCTTGCTACCCCCGTCGTCGAGCTCTCGGAGAGCTTGCCAACGGTATGCTGTGTGCCGTGTAACTCCTTTCGGATCAAAAGTTATGGGCACTGGAGAGACTGAGACCTGGTCACAAGCCCTCTACCCTCGGTTTGCGGGCCCAGCCTCTACGTGAAGCGAAGTTGTCTTGCCCAAGGTGCCGTGGGATTCGGTAATAGAAATGTGGTGGATAAAGAATCTTGGCAACCCTAACCGGGGCAAAAAAAAATTGAAAATGGGGGGTGCAACACGAGGACTTCCCAGGGGGTCACCCATCCTACTACTACTCTCACCCAAGCACGCTTAACTTCGGAGTTCTGATGGGATCCAGTGCATTAGTGCTGGTATGATCGCACCCGTCATGTTGAGGGCACAAATCCTTTATGTGTCGACGGTTCACAGTCCCAGCCCAGAGAGATGGCCTATTCAAAAGGCCCAATGGGCTTAACGACAACCCATCTGCTTTAACAACGCAGCATCCTCGTAAGACGTGATATCGACGCGTTGTAGGGCCCTGTAATATCCCGCGAGTTAGGTTGTCATCCTTTTAACAGCTCATAACGTACGATCCGGGACAAAAAAACAGAGCAAAAGTAGAAAAGTGGCCCGAAGATGGTAAAAACGTTCGATTTTGGGCTCCAAAAATTGGTGCAGCTATGCAGGCTTGCTACCCGCGTCGTAGAGCTCTCGGAAAGCTTTCCAACGGTATGCTATGCGCCGCGTAACTCCTTACGGATTAAAAGTTATGGGCACCGGAGCGATGGAGACATGGTCACAAGCCCCACGCCCTCGGATTGCGAGCCCAGCCTCTATGTGAAGCGAAGTTGTCTTGCCCAAGGTCCCGTGGGATTCGGTAATAGAAATGTGGTGGATAAAGAATCTTGGCAACCCTAACTGGGGTAAAAAAAAATAAAAAGGGGGGTGCAACACGAGGTCTTCCCAGGGGGTCACCCATCTTAGTACTACTCTCGCCCAAGCACGCTTAACTTGAGAGTTTTGATGGGATCCGGTGTATTAGTGATGGGATAATCGCACCCGTTATGTTGAGGGCACAAATCCTTTATGTGTTGACGGTTCACAGTCCCAGCCTAGAGAGATGGCTTACTCAAAAGGCCCAATGGGCTTAACGACAACCCATCTACTTCAACAACGCAGCATCCTCGTAAGACTTGATATCGACTCGTTGTAGGGCCCTGTAATATCCCACAAGTTAGGTTGTCGTCCTTTTAACAGCTCATGACGTACGATCCGGGACGGAAAAACAGAGTAATAGAAGAAAAGTGGCACAAAACTTATGAAAACGTTCAATTTTAGGCTCCAAAAATGGGCGAAGCCGAGCAATCTTGCTACCCCCGTCGTAGAGCTCTCCGAGTGCTTGCCAACGGTATTCTGTGCGCCGCGTAACTCCTTTCGGATCAAAAGTTATGGGCACTGGAGAGACGGAGACCTGGTCACAAGCCCTATGCCCTCGGTTTGTGGGCCTAGCCTCTACGTGAAGCGAAGTTGTCTTGCCCAAGGTGCCGTGGGATTCGATAATAGAAATGTGGTGGATAAAGAATCTTGGCAACCCTAACCGGGGAAAAAAATTTGAAAAGGGGGGGGTACAACACGAGGACTTCCCAGGGGGTCACCCATCCTACTACTACTCTCGCCCAAGCATACTTAACTTCGGAGTTCTGATGGCATCCAGTGCATTAGTGCTGGTATGATCGAACTCGTCATGTTGAGGGCACAAATCCTTTATGTGTTGACGGTTCACAGTCCCAGCCCAGAGAGATAGCCCATTCAAAAGGCCCAATTGGCTTAACGACAACCCATCCGCTTTAACAATGCAGCATCCTCGTAAGACGTGATATCGACGGGTTATAGGGCCCTGTAATATCCCGCGAGTTAGGTTGTCATCCTTTTAACAGCTCACAACATACGATCCGGGACGAAAAAACAGAGCAAAAGTAGAAAAGTGGCCCGAAGATGGTGAAAATGTTCGATTTTGGGCTCCAAAAACTGGTGCAGCTGAGCAGGATTGCTGCCCCCGTCGTTGAGCTCTTGGAGAGCTTTCCAACGGTATGCTATGCGCCGCGTAACTCCTTACGGATTAAAAGTTATGGGCACCAGAGCGACGGAGACATGGTCACCAGCCCCATGCCCTCGGATTGCGGGCCCAGCCTCTACGTGAAGCGAAGTTGTCTTGCCCAAGGTCCCGTGGGATTCGGTAATAGAAATGTAGTGGATAAAGAATCTTGGCAACCCTAACCGGGGTAAAAAAAAATGAAATGGGGGGTACAACACGAGGTCTTCCCAGGGGGTCACCCATCTTAGTACTACTCTCGCCCAAGCACGCTTAACTTCAGAGTTTTGATGGGATCCGGTGCATTAGTGCTGGGATAATCGCACCCGTTATGTTGAGGGCACAAATCCTTTATGTGTTGACGGTTCACAGTCCCAGCCTAGAGAGATGGCCCACTCAAAAGGCCCAATGGGCTTAACGACAACCCATCCGCTTCAACAACGCAGCATCCTCGTAAGACGTGATATCGACGCGTTGTAGGGCCCTGTAATATACCACAAGTTAGGTTGTCATCCTTTTAACAACTCATGACATACGATCCGGGACGGAAAAACAGAGTAATAGAAGAAAAGTGGCACGAAACTGATGAAAACGTTCGATTTTGGGCTCCAAAAATAGGCGCAACCGAGCAAGCTTGCTGGCCCCGTTGTAGAGCTCTCGGAGAGCTTTCCAACGGTATGCTATGCGCCACGTAACTCCCTACGAATTAAAAGTTATGGGCACCGTAGCGACGGAGACATGGTCACAAGCCCCACGCCCTCGGATTGCGGGCCCAGCCTCTACGTGAAGCAAAGTTGTCTTGCCCAAGGTGCCGTGGGATTCGGTAATAGAAATGTGGTGGATAAAGTATCTTGGCAACCCTAACTGGGGCGAAAAAAATTTAAAAGGGAGGGTGCGACACGAGGACTTCCCAAGGGGTCACCCATCCTAGTACTACTCTCGCCCAAGCACGCTTAACTTCGGAGTTCTGATAGGATCCGTTGTGAGGCCTGACTCCGAATAACGTGTCCTACCTTGATTTGCACGCCTTAGACCTAAAATTATATGACCGACCTTGGATTACGTGCCCTGTCTTGGTTTTCGTGCATGCCTCGTTATATGTGCCTTAACCTAGATTTGTGTGCCCTAATCCTCGATATACGTGCGATACCTAGATAAACATGCCATGACCTTAATTTACGTGCGAGACCTTGATTTGCGTGTGTCTCTTCGTTTCGTGTGCATTAACCTTGAACTGCGTGCTTTAACTTAGGTTTAAGAGTCGTGTCTTGAATTACGTGCATTGAATTGAATTACGTGCCTTATTTTGGTCTACGTTCATTCACCTAGGGTTGCGTGTGTTAGCATTAGAATCTGTGCACTTATCTTGAAGTATGTGCCTTAGTCTTGAAATACGTGCTGTACCTCGTAGTTCGTGTCTACCTCATAATTCGTGCCCTAGATCTAGGAATCCGTGCCACCACGTTAATCAAGAAAGAATCCTACACAAAGCACTAGACACTAAAATAATCCTACACTATCCACTAACCAATATTATATTCCTAATTCAAATTCTCTACAAACTCCACTAACAATAAAATAATACTAAACTATTCCTACATTTCCCACTATCTATTATTCTATTCATAATTCAACTCATCAACAAACATTCCTATATTTTATTCTACCTAGATTCCCTAATTTCCCAACAATCCTATGACAATTCTAATGACACAAATGCATAAAAAAATTAGTCCTAGACAAACTATGACACACACACAAGACACTAGGCATAAAATAGCCCCAAAACCCTACCCAATGCACACCATTTTCGACCAAGTGCTCCATGCCCATGCTAGCCATTTTAAAATACTCCTTGAAGACACAAAAAGACTGAAAATGGGCTGCCCAAGGCCGACCATATGCTTAGAACAATGCAAAACATCACTCTTTGTCATTCTTTGTCATATTCTTTCATTTCTCTTTCATTTCTCCTTCTTTTCTCTCACCTCCCTCTCATTTTCTCTCTCATTCTCGGCCTTCGCTGAGTTCCCTACCTCCATAGCTTATCTTCTTCACACCATAGCTAAACAAAGCAAGCCACAAGCAAAGGACCTCAACCGAGCTAGCTAGGAAGTGAAAATCACACATGCATGTCCATTAAAGTCTTCTATTCGGCCCTAGGTAAGCTTCTTGGCATCCATTTATTTTCTTCAAGTCCTAACTACATGCATGTACTAAGAGCTTGGTCACTAAGCTAGGAAAAATAGAGAAAAGCTAGTTGGGATTTCGGCTAGGCAAAGGAGAGGAAGAAATTGTGCTTCAACAAGCTTTGGTGCATCTTTGTGGTTGATTGCTAAGGTGAGGGCTAAAACCTTTTGAAAATCCTTCAAAAATTCACATACATGCTCATGAATGTATGTATTTTCTTCTGTACTTGAGTTATATGGTCTTTCATAAGCTTAAACAACCATGCATGGCAAGATCTTGGCTTGAAAGTGATGCTAGGTGAAGTCGGATTGTTGACAGCTCTCTGACCAGTCTGTTTCGAGGTAAGTTTAGCTAGGAAAATGATGTTTAAAATGCATGAAAATTAGTAAGTGACTAGTTTGGACAGTTTTGAACATTTTTCCCAGAAATAGGCCGAAGCTAATTTTGAATCTAAGGTCCTCAAAATGGCAAATCTTTAAAATGTGTCCAAATCTGGAAATCTGGAAAAATGAAGCAGGTTTTGGCAGATGCACTGACCTTGTGGAACGAACCATATTTGACTTAGTAAATGATGTCCAAAATGCATTCAATTTGGTGTGCTGCTATATTTTTCAGTCTTGGACAATTTTTTCAGAAATGGACCAAGGCTAAATCTGACCCTAAAGACCTCAAAAACGTCAATTATCGAAATGTGTGCAAATCTGGACAGTTTTGTGCTATCCCACTGTTTCGGCTATATCTAATGATCCCGAACTCCAATTGATGCAAGGTTTGTTCCTGATTTTAGTTCACTTCTTAAGCTTTAAATTGACATCTTATTCACGGAATTAGAGATTGTTTTCTTGTCTTAATATTTGTGAGAAAACAGCCTATTGCAGTGAGGGTTTCACTTAGTCATATGCTTGGAAAATTGTTGTAACCTCTCTTGTGGTACTAATTGCTTGGAATTGTGGTGTTGGGATGTTGTGTGGACTGTTTTGAATGTTTGAGGATGTTGAATTAAATGATGCATGGCTTGAGATTGACTTTGAGTTGGTTTGAGGCTCAAATTGCACGAATATGCACGAAATGGAAACCCTAATGACTAGGTAGTTTTTCTAAGTGTTGATCATTTGGATATTGTGTGGAATTATATGTTTAGTAGGCTGCCCGTAAATGCCTTTATGGTCCTAAATGTGATTTTGATCATTGCATGTTGACAAATAGGCTTTTCTTGCACCCGAACCCACGTAGATGTTATTACATGTTGAATAATCTTATTACTTGATCATGTGGACTTTGAAATGAGTTATATGGCCTGATTTACATGTGTTGCATGGCTGCCTATTTAATGTTCATATAACTCTATATACCTTTCAAGTGAAATTACCTGTTTTATCGTGCCCTGCTTGTTTACCTGTCAATGTGCAATCTTATGACTGTCCGGAGGCAACCTACTTTGTTGTCCTCCTCCTATGATATATTACCTGTCATGAATGTGCATTGCATACAAGGTTGCAACCTTTCCTGTCGGCATGGTAGCGATCACGCACACCGGGCGGCATCGGGCTTGCCGGTGCACCCGTGACTACCATGGTCCCATTCCCTCTCTCGCTTGGGGGATAGACTTCCTCAGAGAGTTGGGTCGTAGGATTTCGGGGTACATCCGGAGTACACCCACCTGGCGTGTTTTGGGGTTATTTGAAGTCGGCCGCAACATCTGATTCTGAAACTGACCTGAGAGCAAAAGCTCACTGTATCCTTTTTACTATGTGTATAAGTACTCTTACTTGGTTCATAGAGAACCTCGGGGAGGAAAGACTGGTATTTCTGTTTCTGTACTTGTATTATTATTATATTCATGCTTGCAAAAGGATTTCATAAGTTGAACCGGAAAATGAGTTTCAAAACCTATTTCTCGTTCCCCCTCGCTGAGTTCATAAGGACTCACCCTCTTTTATCATCTCAGGTAAAGAAGATCAAGAACAGGTACCCGAGGATGATGTGCCTAACGATGATTCCTTGGAGTGATTGCCTGTCCCTACGTGCTTTTGTGCTTTGCCTGAAAGTGGTTGCTATATAGATGTTGTGTTTGATTGCAAACTATTCATTTTATTGATGTAAATGACCCCGTTGTAATTTGGGTCTAATTCTGGGATTGTACTATCTATAACCGGACAAACTTTTATTTGGTTGTTTGCTCTCGTTTTCTTAATTGGTAGTTATCATAGGCATTCAAACCACTAGATGAACAATCAACTAAGTTAATTCCATCTAATTTCACTTAGGTGCTCATTTGCAAACTAAAGGATAATAGGTACTTGCATGATAGGAAATTGACAAATAAACGGGACATAGTTATCATGTTAGGCTTATTAACCAAACGAGACTTTCAAGATAAACTAGTAGGCAAATCGGTTGGTGACAAATAGGAGTCCTTAATGGAATTGGATTAATGATTGGAATAATTGAGGCATTTAGAGAATTAGGTCAAACCAAAGAGCCCAATTACAGCTGTTATGCTGCCGGTTTACTGAAAAATTTTGGAGTTTAGGCCAAAACGTTAAGTGTTAAATCTTTATGAACGGTTAAGTACGAGACGTGACCTGAATGTTTAGATCACACCCTAGTCTAACCTTTATAGGTCGGGTTGGGGCGTGACATCCGGGGCATTAGTGCTGGTATGATCGCACTGGTCATGTTGTGGGCACAAATCCTTTATGTGTTGACGGTTCATAGTCCCAACCAAACAGATGGACCATTCAAAAGGCCCATAGTGGTTAACGATAACCCATCCACTTCAACAACGCAGCATCCTCGCAAGACGTGATATCAACTCGTTGTAAGGCCCACTAAAGTCCTGCGAGTTAGGTTGTCGTCCTTTTAACAACTCACGACTTACGATCCAAGACGAAAAAACAGAGGAAAAGAAGAAAAGTGGCCCGAAACTGATAAAAACGTTCGATTTTGGGCTCCAAAAATGGGCACAGTCAAGAAGGCTTGCTACCCCCGTCGTAGAGCTCTCGGAGAGCTATCTAACGGTATGCTGTGCATCGCGTAACTCCTTTCGGATCAAAAGTTATGGACACCGGAGCGACGGAGACCTAGTCACAAGCCCTACGCCCTCGGTTTGCGGGCCCAGCCTCTACGTGAAGTCAAGTTGTCTTGCCCAAGGTGCCGTGGGATTCGATAATAGAAATGTGGTGGATAAAGTATCTTGGCAACCCTAACTGGGGCAAAAAAAATTGAAAAGGGGGTGCAACACGAGGAGTTCCCAGGGGGTCACCCATCCTAGTACTATTCTCGCCCAAGCACGCTTAACTTTGGAGTTCTGACGGGATCCGGTGCGTTAGTACTGGTATGATCGCACCCGTCATGTTGAGGGCACAATTCCTTTATGTGTTGACGGTTCACAGTCCCAGCCCAAAGAGATGGCCCATTCAAAAGGCCCAATGGGCTTAACGATAACCCATTCGCTTCAACAATGCAGTATCCTCGTAAGACGTGATATCGACGCGTTGTAGGGCCCTGTAATATCCCGCGAGTTAGGTTTTCGTCCTTTTAACAACTCACGACGTACGATCCGGGACAGAAAAATAGAACAATAGAAGAAAAGTGGCCCGAAAATGATGAAAACGTTCGATTTTGGGCTCCGAAAATAGGCGCAACTGAACAAGCTTGTTGCCTTCGTCGTAGAGCTCTCGGAGAGCTTTCCAACGGTATGCTATGCGCCGCGTAACTCCTTAGGATTAAAAGTTATGGGCACCGGAGCGACGGAGACATGGTCACAAGCCCCACGCCCTCGGATTGCGGGCCCAGCCTCTACGTGAAGCGAAGTTGTCTTGCCCAAGGTGCCGTGGGATTCGGTAATAAAAATATGGTGGATAAAGTATCTTTGCAACCTTAACTGGGGGCAAAAAAAATTGAAAATGGGGGGTGCAACACGATGACTTCCCGGGGGGTCACCCATCCTAGTACTACTATCGCCCAAGCACGCTTAACTTCGGAGTTCTGATGGGATCTGGGGCATTAATGCTGGTATGATCGTACCCGTCATGTTCTGGGCACAAATCCTTTATATGTTGACGGTTCACAGTCCCTGCCCAGAGAGATGGCCCATTCAAAAGGCCAAAAGGGGTTAACGACAACCCATCCACTTCAACAACGCAACATGCTGGCAAGACGTGATATCAACACGTTGTAGGGCCCTCTAATGTCCCGAGAGTTAGGTTTTCGTCCTTTTAATAGCTCACGACGTACGATCCGGGATGAAAAAATAGAGCAAAAGAATAAAAGTGGCCCGAAACTTATTAAAACGTTCGATTTTGGGCTCCAAAAATGGGCGCAACCGAGCAATCTTGCCACCCCCGTCGTAGAGCTCTCGGAGAGCTTGCCAACGGTATGCTGTGTGCCGCATAACTTCTTTCGGATCAAAAGTAATGTGCACTGGAGAGACGGAGACCTGGTCACAAGCCCTATACCCTCGGTTTGCGGGCCCAGCCTCTACATGAAGCAAAGTTGTCTTGCCCAAGGTGCCGTGGGATTCGGTAATAGAAATGTGGTGGATAAAGAATCTTGGCAACCCTAACCGGGGCAAAAAAAATTGAAAATGGGGGGTGCAACACGAGGACTTCCCAGGGGGTCACCCATCCTACTACTACTCTCGCCCAAGCACGCTTAACTTCGGAGTTCTGATGGGATCCAGTGCATTAGTGCTGGTATGATCACACCCGTCATGTTGAGGGAACAAATCCTTTGTGTTGACGGTTCACAGTCCCAGCCCAAAGAGATGGCCCATTCAAAAGGCCCAATGGGCTTAACGACAACCCATCCGCTTTAACAACGCAGCATCCTCGTAAGACGTGATATCGACGCGTTGTAGGGCCCTATAATATCCCGCGAGTTAGGTTGTCATCCTTTTAACAGCTCACAACTTACGATCCGGGACGAAAAAATAGAGCAAAAGTAGAAAAGTGGCCCGAAGATGGTGAAAACGTTCAATTTTGGGCTCCAAAAATTGGTGCAGCCGAGCAGGCTTGCTGCCCGCGTCGTAGAGCTCTCGGGGAGCTTTCCAACGGTATGCTATGCGCCGCGTTACTCCTTACGGATTAAAAGTTATGGGAACCGGAGCGACAGAGACATGGTTACAAGCCCTACACCCTCGGATTGCGGGCCCAGCCTCTACGTGAAGCGAAGTTGTCTTGCCCAAGGTCCCGTGGGATTCAGTAATAGAAATGTGGTGCATAAAGAATCTTGGCAACCCTAACCAGGGTTAAAAAAAAATGAAAAGGGGGGTGCTACACGAGGTCTTCCCAGGGGGTCACCCATCTTAGTACTACTCTCGTCCAAGCACGCTTAACTTCGGAGTTTTTATGGGATCCGGTGCATTAGTACTGGGATAATCGCACCCGTTATGTTGAGGACACAAATCCTTTATGTGTTGACGGTTCACAGTCCCAGCCTAGAGAGATGGCCCACTCAAAAGGCCCAATGGGCTTAACGACAACCCATCTGCTTCAACAACGCAGCATCCTCGTAAGACATTATATCGACTCGTTGTAGGGTCTTGTAATATCCCACAAGTTAGGTTGTCGTCTTTTTAACAGCTCACGACGTACAATCCGGGATGGAAAAACAGAGTAATAGAAGAAAAGTGGCACGAACCTGATGAAAACGTTTGATTTTGGGCTCCAAAAATGGGCGCAGCCAAGCAATCTTGCTACCCCCGTCGTAGAGCTCTCGAAGAGCTTGCCAACGATATGATGTGCGCCGCGTAACTCGTTTCGGATCAAAAGTTATGGGCACTGGAGAGACGGAGACCTGGTCACAAGCCCTATGCCCTCGGTTTGCGGGCCGAGCCTCTACGTGAAGCGAAGTTGTCTTGCCCAAAGTGCCGTGGGATTCGGTAATAGAAATGTGGTGGATAAAGAATCTTGGCAACCGTAACGGGGGCAAAAAATATTGAAAACGGGGGGTGCAACACGAGGACTTCCCAGGGGGTCACCCATCCTACTACTACTCTCGCCCAAGCATGCTTAACTTCGGAGTTCTGATGGGATCTAGTGCATTAGTGCTGGTATGATCGCACCCGTCTTGTTGAGGGCACAATTCCTTTATGTGTTAACGGTTCACAGTCCCAACCTAGAGATATGGCGCATTCAAAAGGCCCAATGGGCTTAACGACAACCCATCTGCTTTAACAACGCAGCATCCTCGTAAGACGTGATATCGACGCGTTGTAGGGCCGTGTAATATCCCGCGAGTTAGGTTGTCGTCCTTTTAACAGCTCACAACTTTCGATCCGGGATGAAAAAACAGAGCAAAAGTAGAAAAGTGGCCCGAAGATTGTGAAAACGTTCGATTTTGGGCTCCAAAAATAGGTGCAGCCGAGCATGCTTGCTGCCCGCGTCGTAGAGCTCTCGGAGAGCTTTCCAATGGTATGCTATGCACCGCGTAACTCCTTACGGATTAAAAGTTATGGGAACCGGAGCGACGGAGACATGGTCGCAAGCCCTACGGCCTCGGATTACGGGCCCAACCTCTAAGTGAAGTGAAGTTGTCTTGCCCGAGGTCCCGTGGGATTCGGTAATAGAAATGTGGTGGATAAAGAATCTTGGCAACCCTAACCAGGGTAAAAAAAAAATGAAATGGGGGGTGCAACACGAGGTCTTCCCAGGGGGTCACCCATCTTAGTACTACTCTCGCCCAAGCACGCTTAACTTCGGAGTTTTGATGGGATCCGGTGCATTAGTGCTGGGATAATCGCACCCGTTATGTTGAGGGAACAAATCCTTTATGTGTTGACGGTTCACAGTCCCAGCCTAGAGAGATGGCCCACTCAAAAGGCCCAAAGGGCTTAACGACAACCCATCCGCTTCAACAACGCAGCATCCTCGTAAGACGTGATATCGACTCATTGTAGGGCCCTGTAATATCCCACAAGTTAGGTTGTCGTCCTTTTAACAACTCATGACGTACGATCCGGGACGGAAAAATAGAGAAATAGAAGAAAAGTGGCACGAAACTGATGAAAACATTCGATTTTGGGCTCCAAAAATGGGCGCAGCCGAGCAATCTTGCTGCCCCCATCGTAGAGCTCTCGAAGAGCTTGCCAACGGTATGTTGTGAGCCGCATAACTCGTTTCGGATCAAAAGTTATGGGCACTGGAGAGACGGAGACCTGGTCATAAGCCCTATGCCCTCGGTTTGCGGGCCCAGCCTCTACGTGAAGCGAAGTTGTCTTGCCCAAGGTACCGTGGGATTCGGTAATAGAAATGTGGTGGATAAAGAATCTTGGCAACCCTAACCGGTGCAAAAAAAATTGAAAAGGGGGGGTGCAACACGAGGACTTCCAAGGGGGTCACCCATCCTACTACTACTCTCGCCCAAGCACGCTTAACTTCGGAGTTCTGATGGGATATAGTGCATTAGTGCTGGTATGATCGCACCTGTCATGTTGAGGGCACAAATCCTTTATGTGTTGACGGTTCACAGTCCCAGCCCAAAGAGATGGCCCATTCAAAAGGCCCAATGGGCTTAACGACAACCCATCCGCTTTAACAACGTAGCATCCTCGTAAGACGTGATATCGACGCTTTGTAGGGCCCTGTAATATCCCGCGAGTAAGGTTGTCATCCTTCGAACAGCTCACAACGTACGATCCGGGATCGAAAAACAGAGCAAAAGTAGAAAAGTGGCTCGAAGATGGTGAAAACGTTCGATTTTGGGCTCCAAAAATAGGTGCTGTTGAGTAGGCTTGCTACCCCCGTCGTAGAGCTCTCGGAGAGCTTTCCAACGGTATGCTATGCGCCGCGTAACTCCTTACGAATTAAAAGTTATGGGCACCGGAGCGACGGAGACATGTCCACAAGCCCTACGCACTCAGATTGCGGGCCCAGCCTCTATGTGAAGCGAAGTTGTCTTGCCCAAGGTCCCATGGGATTCGGTAATAGAAATGTGGTGGATAAAGAATCTTGGCAACCCTAACAGGGGTTGAAAAAAATGAAATGGGGGGTGCAACACGAGGTCTTCCCAGGGGGTCACCCATCTTAGTACTACTCTCGCCCAAGCACGCTTAACTTCGGAGTTTTGATGGGATCCGGTGCATTAGTGCTTGGATAATCACACCCGTTATGTTGAGGGCACAAATCCTTTATGTGTTGACGGTTCATGGTCCCAGCCTAGAGAGATGGCCCACTCAAAAGGCCCAATGGGCTTAACGATAACCCATCTGCATCAACAACGTAGCATCCTCGTAAGACGTGATATCGACGCGTTATAGGGCCCTGTAATATTCCAAAAGTTAGGTTGTCGTCCTTTTAACAGCTCATGACGTACGATCCGGGACGAAAAAACAGAGTAATAGAAGAAAAGTGGCACGACACTGATGAAAACGTTCGATTTTGGGCTCCGAAAATAGGCGCAACCGAGCAAGCTTGCTGCCCCCGTCGTAGAGCTCTCGGAGAGCTTTCCAACGGTATGCTATGCGCCACGTAACTCCCTACGGATTAAAAGTTATGGGCACTGTAGCGACGGAGACATGGTCACAAGCCCCACGCCCTCGAATTGCGGGCCCAGCCTCTACGTGAAGCGAAGTTGTCTTGCCCAAGGTGCCGTGGGATTCGGTAATAGAAATGTGGTGGTTAAAGTATCTTGGCAACCCTAACTGGGGCAAAAAAAATTGAAAATGGGGGGTGCAACACGAGGACTTCCTAAGGGGTCACCCATCCTAGTACTACTCTCGCCCAAGCACGCTTAACTTCGGAGTTCTGATGGGATCCGTGGCATTAATGCTGGTATGATCGCACCCGTCATATTGTGGGCACAAATCCTTTATGTGTTGACGGTTCACAGTCCCAGCCAAAGAGATGGACCATTCAAAAGGCCCATAGTGGTTAACGATAACCCATGCACTTCAACAACACAGCATCCTCGCAAGACGTGATATCAACTCGTTGTAGGGCCCTCTAATGTCCTGTTAGTTAGGTTGTCGTCCTTTTAACAGCTCACGACTTATGATCCAGGATGAAAAAACAGAGGAAAAGAAGAAAAGTGGCCAGAAACTGATAAAAAGGTTCGATTTTGGGCTCCAAAAATGGGCGCAGCCGAGCAGGCTTGCCACCCCCGTCGTAGAGCTCTCGGAGAGCGTTCTAACGGTATGTTGTGCGTCGCGTAACTCATTTCGGATCAAAAGTTATGGGCACCGGAGCGACGGAGACCTAGTCACAAGCCCTACGCCCTCGGTTTGCGGGCCCAACCTCTACGTGAAGCGAAGTTGTCTTGCCCAAGGTGACATGGGATTTGATAATAGAAATGTGGTGGATAAAGTATCTTGGCAACCCTAACCGGGGAAAAAAAAATTGAAAATGGGGTGCAACACGAAGAGTTCCCAGGGGGTCACCCATCCTAGTACTACTCTCGCCCAAGCACGCTTAACTTCGGAGTTCTGATGGGATCCGGTGTGTTAGTGCTGGTATGATCGCACCCGTCATGTTGAGGGCACAATTCCTTTATGTGTTGACGGTTCACAGTCCCAGCCCAAAGAGATGGCCCATTCAAAAGGCCCAATGGGCTTAACGATAACCCATTCGCTTCAACAAAGCAGTATCCTCGTAAGACGTGATATCGACGCGTTGTAGGGCCTTGTAATATCCGGCGAGTTAGGTTGTCGTCCTTTTAACCGCTCACAACGTACGATCTGGGACAGAAAAACAGAGCAAAAGAAGAAAATTGGCCCGAAACTGATGAAAACGTTCCATTTTGGGCTCCAAAAACTGGTGCAGCCGAGCGGGCTTGCTGCCCCCGTCGTAGAGATCTCACAGAGGTTTCCAATGGAATGCTTTGCGTCGCGCAACTCCTTACGGATTAAAAGTTATGGGCACCGGAGCGACGGAGACCTGGTCATATGCCCCACGCCCTCGGTTTGTAGGCCCATCCTTTACGTGAAGCGAAGTTTTCTTGCCGAAGGTGCCATGGGATTCGGTAATAGAAATGTGGTGGATAAAGTATCTTGGCAACCCTAACCGAGGCAAAAAAAATTGAAAAGAGGGGGTGCAGCACGACGACTTCCCGAGGGGTCACCCATGTGAGGCCCGACCTCAATTTGCGTGCGATACCTCGTTTCATGTGCCCTAACCTAGATTTGCGTGCCTTGACCTAGGTTTAAGAATCGTGTTTCGTTTTGTGTGCCTTGCATTGAATTACGTTAATTCGTTTAGGGTTGCGTGCGTTTACTTGGGAAACGTGCTTTCGTCTCGTAGTTCGTGCCTTACCTCGTAGTGCTTGCCCTAAACCTAGGAAAGCATGCCCTCACGCTAACCAAGAAAGCATATGTGAGGCCTGACCTCGATTTGCGTGCAATACCTCATTTCGTGTGCCCTAACCTAGATTTGCGTGCCTTGACCTAGGTTTAAGAATTGTGTTTCGTTTTGTGTGCCTTGCATTGAATTACGTGCATTCATTTAGGGTTGCGTGCAATTACTTGGGAAACGTGCACTCGTCTCATAGTTCGTGCCCTACCTTGTAGTGCGTGCCCTAAACCTAGGAAAGCGTGCCCTCATGCTAATCAAGAAAGCATCTTACACGAAGCACTAGATCATTAATTAATCATACAAATTCCACTAACTAATATTAAATTACTAATTCAACCCACTAGAAGATAAAATCTCACAAAAAGCTAGACATTTCTTATTCTTTATTCTTTATTCTTTGCATATCACAAACACACAATTAATTAATGCTCAAAAGATGACAAAAAATTCAGATTTGAACACCTCTTTGGCCGACCACCTTGTGTGCTTTGTGCTTGCTTTGCATAATTCAAATTGAACCTAGACAATTCTATGACAACTAATGACACAAAGCAATAAAAAAATAGCTCAAAAAACTCTACCAAGCTCCACCAATCTCGACATAAGCTCCTTGCCCATGCTAAACACTTCAATTGATGCTTCTTGAAGACACAAAATCTGAATTTGCAAAGCTCAAGGCCGACATATGCTTCAACATTTTGCAAAAGCTTTCATTTTTCCTTCATTTCTCTCCCTCTCATTCTTCTCTTTCTCTCTCTCGGCCCAAGCTGAATATTGTAGACTCCATAGCTTATCTTCATCACTCCATGGTTCATCAAGGCATGCAAGAAGCTAGGGAGCTCGACTAAGCAAGCTAGGTTGCAAGAAAAACACATGCAAGCTCTTTGAACCTCCATTTCGGCCTAGGTAAGTTTGCTAGCTTCCATTTCTTTTCTTCTTGTTCTAACGACATGCACCTACTAAGAACTTGGTTACTAAGCTAGGAAACTAGAGAAAAATCGAGTGGTATCTCGGCTAAGCAAGGAAAAAGGTCAACTTTGTGCTTCACCAAGAGTCTTGTGCATCTTCTTGTTGTTTTGCTAAGGTGAGGGCTAAAGCTTCTTGAAAATCTTTCAAAAAACCACATGCATGCCCTTAAATGTCGACCTACTTCTGTACTTGAGATATATGTGTGTTCATGAGATTTTATAAACATGCATGGCAAGATTTTTGGCTAGAATGTGATGATAGATGAAATCGTGTATGTGACAGCTCTCTGTTTTGTTGGTGCGAGGTGATTTTGGCCAGGTAAATAATGTTGAAAATGCGTGAAAATTGGTAAGTAATTAGTTTTACCAGTTCGGAACATTTTTCCCAGAAATAGGCCAAAGCTAATTTTGACTCTAAGGTCCTCAAAATGGCAAATCATTGAAATGTGTCCAAATCTGGAAAATCTGGAAAAATGAAGTAGGTTTTGGCAGATTCACTGACCTTTTAGAACGAATCAGTTTTGACTTAGTAAATGACATCCAAAATACATGAAATTTGGTGTAATACTATATTTTTCAGTTCTGGACGTTTTTGTCAGAAATGGACTAAGGCTAAATCTGACCCTAAGGCCCTCAAAAACGACAAGTATTGAAATGTGTGCAAATCTGGACAGTTTTGTGCAGTCTCACTGTTTTGGCTATAACTATTGAACCCGAACTCCAAATGATGCGAGGTTTGTTTCTGAATTTAGTTCACTCCTTAGGCTTTAATTTGACATCTTATTCACTAGAATTGGAGATTGTTTGCTTGTCTTAATTATTGTGAGAAAACAGCCCATTGCAGTGAGGGTTCCACTTAGTGATATGCTTAGAAAAATTATTGTAGCTTCTCTTGTTGTATTAAATGCTTGAGATTGTGGCATTCGGATGTTTTGTGGACTGTTTTAAATGCTTGAGGGTGTATGAACTAATCAATGCGTGGCTTGAGTTTAATTACGAGATGACTTGGGGCTTAATCGCACGAGTAAACACGAATTGGAACCCTAGTAACTAGGTAAACTTGCTAAGTGTTGATCCTTTGGATATTGTGTTTGATTATGTGTTAGTAGGCTGCCCGTAGTTGCCCTTGTAGCCCTAAATATGATTTCGATGATTACATGTTGAATAATCTTGTTATTCGATTACGTGAACTTCGAAGTGAGTTATATGACTTGATTTACATGCATTACATGGCTGCCTGTTTAATGTTCATGTAACTCCATGTTCTTTTCAAGTGAAATTACTTGTCTTATCGTGCCTCACTTATTTACTTATCAATGTGCAATCTTATGACTGCTCGGAGGCAACCTACTTTGTTGTCCTCCAAATGTGATATATTAAATATCATAAATGTGCATTGCATACAAGGTTGCAACCTTTCATTCTGGCGTGGTAGCGTTCGCGCACACCGGGCGGCATCGGGCTTGCCGGTGCAACCGTGACTACCATTGTCCAATTCCCTCTCTCGCTTGGGGGCTAGACTTCCTTGGAGAGTTGGGTCGTAGGATTTTGGGGTACATCCGGAGTACACCCATTTGGCTTGATAAGGGGATGATTTGAAGTTGGCCGCAACAACTGATACTGACATGAACTGAGAGCAAAAGCTCACCGTATCCTTTTCACTATGTGTTTAAGTACTCTCGTTTGGTTCCTAGAGGACCTCGGGGAGGAAAGACGGGTAATTGTGTTCCTTTACTTTTACATCATGTTATGTACTTACTTGTGATATATTCATGTTTGCACTAAGGGATTTCATAAGTTGAACCGGAAAATGAGTTTCAAAACCTATTTCTCATTCCCCCTCGCTGAGTTCATAAGGACTCACCCTCTTTTATCATCTCAGGTGAAGAAGACCAAGAACAAGTACCCGAGGACGACGTGCCTAACGATGATTCCTTGGAATGACTGCCTGTCCTATGTGCTTTGCTTGATTATGGCCATCTGTGAACACTATGCTGCTTGAAGACTATTTCTTTTATGTTGCTTGTTGTTTGTAATGTAAAAGACCCCCATTGTAATTTGGGGTCTAATTTTGGCTTGTACTGGTAATATTTAGACAGACACTACTATGGTCGTTTTGCTATCGTTACTGGCTAGTATCTATCATAGGATTATGAAGTGTCAGGTAAGAACTAAGTAAAGTGAACCTATCCAATCTTAAGCAGGTACTCATTGTTAAGCTAAGATCAACAGGTACTTTTGTAACAACGATTAACAAACAAGCGAGACATAGTATCATGCTAGGTTATTAATCAAACGAGACATCGAGATAACTAGTAGGCGTTTCAATTGATGGTAAATAGTAATCTTAGTTGGAAATGAAATTTGAGGCGTTTAGAGAACTTGGTCAAACTAAAGAGCCCAATTACAACCGTTATGCTGCCGGTTTTCCGGAGAAATTATGGAGTTTAGGCTAAAACATTAAGTGTTAAACTTTCATGAACGATTAAGTACGATATATGACTTGAATGTTTAGATCACACCCTAGTCTAACCTTTATAGGCCGGGTTGGGGCGTGACAGCATCTTACACGAAGCACTAGATTATTAATTAATCCTACAAATTCCACTAACTAATATTAAATTGCTAATTCAACCCACTAGAAGACAAAATCTCACAAAAAGCTAGACATTCTTTATTCTTTATTCTTTATTCTTTGCATATCCCAAACACGCAATTAAATATTGCTCAACCAAGACAAAAATTCAGATTTTGCACAAGCCTTGGCCGACCAACTCTTGCACTTATGCATGCATTCCAATTTCAAAATCTAAACTTAGACATTCTATGACAATTTTATGACACAAGCATAAAAAAATTGGCTCAAAACTCTACCCAAGACTCCACCATTCTCGACCCATCCTCTTGCCATGCTAGGTGATTCAAAATTATGCTTCTTGAAGACACAAAATTCTGATTTTACAAGGCCCTAGGCCGACAAGCATCAATAACCACCAAGATTTCATTTTTCTTTCATTCTTTTTCTCTTTCTCTCATTTCTTCTCTCACTCTCTCATTTCTTCTCTCTCTCTCAGCCCTAGCTGAATTTGTAGACTCTATAGCTTAAGTTCATCACTCAATGGTTCATCAAGACATGCAAGAAGCTAAGGAGAACTCAATGGTTATCCTCTTTTATCATCTCTATTGAAGAAGACCAGGAACAGGTACCAGAGGATAACGTGCCTAACGATGATTCCTTGGAATGATTGCTTGCCCTACGTGCCTTACATGACTATGGCCATTTTGTAAAAATATGTTGCTTGAAGACTATTTCATTTCTTATGATGCTTGTTATTGTAATGTAAAGGACCCCCATTGTAATTTGGGGTCTAATTTTGGCTTGTACTGATCATAACTAGATAGACACCTACTATCGTCGTTTTGCTATCGTTATTGGCTAGTATCTATCGTAGGATTAAGAAGTATCAAGTAAGGATCAAGTAAAATGAATCAATCCAATTTTAAGCAGGTACTCATTGTTAAGCTAAGATCAATAGGTACTTTTGTAGCAAGGATTAACAAACAAAAGAGACGTAGTATCATGCTAGGTTATTAATCAAACGAGACTTCGAAATGACTAGTAGGCATTTCAATTGGTGATGAATAGTAATCTTAGATGGAATCGAATTCGAGATTGAAAGTTTTGAGGCTTAGAAAACTAGGTCAAACTAAAGAGCCCAATTACAACTGTTATGCTGCCGGTTTTTCAGAGAATTTGTGAAGTTTAGGCTAAAACGTTAAGTGTTAAACTTTCATGAACGATTAAGTACGTGATATGACTTGAATGTTTAGATCACACCCTAGTTTAACCTTTATAGGTCGGGTTGGGGCGTGACAACCCATCCTAGTACTACTCTCGCCCAAGCACGCTTAACTTCGGACTTCTGATGGGATCCGGTGCATTAGTGCTGGTATGATCGCACCCGTCATGTTGTGGGCACAAATCCTTTATGTGTTGACGGTTCACAGTCCCAGCCCAGAGAGATGGCTCATTCAAAACGCCCAATGGGCTTAACGACAACCCATCCGCTTCAACAACGCACCATTCTCGTAAGACGTGATATCAACGCGTTGTAGGACACTCTAATGTCCTGCGAGTTAGGTTGTCGTCCTTTTAACAGCTCACGACGTACGATCCGGGATGAAAAAACAGAGCAAAAGAAGAAAAGTGGCCTAAAACTGATGAAAATGTTAGATTTTGGGCTCCAAAAACCGGCGCAACCGAGCAAGCTTCCTACCCCCGTCGTAGAGCTCTCGGAGTGCTTTTCAACGCTATGCTATGCGCCGCATAACTATTTTCGGGTCAAAAGTTATAGGCACCAGAGCGACGGAGATCTAGTCACAAGCCCTACGCCCTCGGGTTGCGAGCCCAGCCTCTACGTGAAGCGAAGTTGTCTTGCCCAAGGTACCGTGGGATTCGGTAATAGAAATGTGGAGGTTAAGTATCTTGGCAACCCTAACCGGAGCAAAAAAAATTGAAAAGTGGGGTGCAACACAAGGATTTCCCAGCGGGTCACCAATCCTAGTACTACTCTTACCCAAGCACGCTTAACTTTGGAGTTATGATGGGATCCGGTGCATTAGTGCTGGTATGATCGCACCCATCATGTTGAGGGCACAATTCCTTTATGTGTTGAGGGTTCACAGTCCCAGCCCAGAGAGATGGCCCATTCAAAAGGCCCAATAGGCTTAACGACAGTCCATCCGTTTCAACAACGCATCATCCTCGTAAGACGTGATATCGAGGCATTGTAGGGCCCAGTAATATCCCGCGAGTTAGGTTGTCGTCCTTTTAACAGCTCACAACGTACGATCCGGGATGAAAAAACAGAGCAAAAGAAGAAAAGTGGCACGAAATTGGTGAAAACGTTCCATTTTGGGCTCCAAAAATGGGCGTAGCCGAGCAGCCTTGCTGCCCTCGTCGTAGAGCTCTCGGAGAGCTTTCCAACGGTATGCTTTGCACCGCGTAGCTCCTTTCAGATTAAAAGTTATTGGCACCGGAGCGATGGAGACCTGGTCACATGCCCCACGCCCTCGGTTTGTGGGCCGAGCCTCTACGTTAAGCGAAGTTGTCTTGCCCAAGGTGCCGTGGGATTCGGTAATAGAATTGTGGTAGATAAAGTATCTTGGCAACCCTAACCGGGGCAAAAAAAATTGAAAAGGGGGGGTGCAACAGGACTCCCCAAGGGGTCACCCATACTAGTACTACTCTCGCCCAAGCACGCTTAACTTCGGACTTCTGATGGGAATCGGTGCATTAGTGCTGGTATGATTGTAATACCCGAGCCCGAAATGTGAAATTTTCTTGTTTATTTTCTGAAAATTATGTTTTTCTTAAATTCTTTGAGATTTAATTGTTGTTCCTTTATTGTCGCAAAGTGCATTGCATTTCGAGAACGATAGTTAGAGAGTGTTTTCTAGTCCTCAGCAAATAGTGAAAACTGGTATTTAGTGTAGTAATTTTAATATTTTAGTTGTTGTTAACTAGAGTTAATTTTGTGGTGGTTGTTATAGCTTTAAAATGCATAAAATAAGCTAAATTGACCAACTTAAGTTAGTTGACCAAAGGCTTGACCAATTGACCAAGGCTTGTCATCTTTTATTAAGCCTATAACATAGCAAAATAAATAAAAAAACAAGCTGAAAACAGAAATGAGCTGGCCGAAACATAGAGAGAAAAAAAAAGATTTTCAACTTCCAAACTTCAAATCTTCACGTGAGCTTGCACGGGGTTGTTTCCGAGGCATCCAGCGTGGTTTTCCTAGCGTCTAGGAGTGTCTAAGGTGAGGGAAGCAAGTTTATTTGCGCATTTGAATATTTGGTTCACAAACTTTAATTTTTTGATTTTATGCATATATCGTTAGTTTATCTATTTTGATGCTTAAAGAATGTTCCTTGACAATTGTAGAACATGTATTTGTTGTTTTGTAGCATTTTCTGCGGTTGAATATCAAAATTGCAATTTAAATTGATAATTGAATAGTAAATTATGAATAGTAAACCCTCGTTTTGATGAAGTTGCTCTGTTATGCGTTCTGCTGATGTGAAAAGATGCTAGATATGCTAGAATGCCTAAATGCATGATTTGTTTGGATTGTGTAATGGAAAAATGAGGAAAAATGCCTTGGTGAAAGTTGGGGTCGTTTAGGTCGGGTTTAGCGTTTCCTCATTTTGCGTGATGGCATTGTCTCGGGAGGCCATGGAAGCACTTTTGGTGTGGTTATGGCGTCGGTTGGGTGTTTGGTTAGGGTAGTTGTAGTTCAAACGAGCAAAGGGGGAAATCGGGGCTTTGCGTGAAATCTAGGGTAAGGTAGGGTTTCGGGGTCTTTAGACGTGCCTTATGGTGACCTAGGAGGATTGGTGAAGTCGGTTTCCAAAACTCGTGGCTCGTTTGAATGTAGTAGCGTTTTGAAAGTTGGGGTCGTTTTGTGATTTTGTTTGTTTTCTTAGTGTAATGCCTATAGAATGCTTAATTTTGCTTGTTGTGCTTGTTAAAGTTGATTCTGATTGAAATGTTTATCAACTGTTGCTATTGCGTGCGAGAGTAACCTACTTTGTTATTCTCCCACGTGTGGCTTTATTGCTCGATTGCTCGATTGTTGCATTGTATATTGTATTGCATTCATAGAGTCAGGGGCGGTGTGATGGGCCTCTCTGGGAAGCCTCGGGTTGCCAGTGTTGGTTGCCCTAGCTCCGTGTCCTATTCCCTTTCTCGCTTGGGTTGCCTCCCAGGGAGATTTGAGTCGTAGAATTGATGGATACTGCCGGGGTATTCCAAATTGAAGTTATAAGGTGGTTTGGGCCGGTGCGTCATTATCAAATTCGTGATTGAAAGTTGCTCGTGGAAAGTGAATCGTATCCTTTGAATGTGTGTTTATAGTTTTAATGCTTGTCTTGTTTTATTGTTGGCTTTGCTTGTATCTCTATATGATAATTGTATGAATTGCTTGACTATTTGCATTGCATTCTCCTCTCATCTCCGTCCTTGAGACCAATTGCCCTCGCTGAGCAATAGTTTTTGCCCATTCCTTTCCATACTATATTTTTACAGGAGTAGTTGCACCGGATCCTATTGAGGTAATTGAGGAGGAAGAGCAAGTGGAGGTGTTTCCTTGATAGCACTTTCTTTGCTTAGCTGGTGGTTGGTTGCCAGACTTTTGTGCGGGCCATGCCTGATGTGTATAATGCTTGGTTGACGCTTTATTTTGAGGCTTGTAGCCTTGTATGTAGTTTCTATTTTGAGGCCTTTATGGTCTTATGTTTCAAAAGATTAAAGGTTGAGAAGTTGTAAAGATATACTCAAGTGACTAGTAAGAAATGCATGCTAATGGTTAATTGTTTAGTGGCACGAATACTTGTGTAGTATGCATGACATTTTGGTTTGCAAAGTTGTTAATGAAAAGATGTAAGTTTTTTTTTTAAAAGAAAGTTGGCTTGTTCCAAATGTTTATTGTGGTTTTCGCGAGTATTATATTGAATGTAGGGTTTTCGGATCGTCCACGGTACAGAGGAGACTCCGTCCGTGTGTCGGGTCCGGGCTTGGCCTTTTGCGAGGTCGGGTCGGGTCGTGACATCTTTAGGTGGTATCAGAGCCAGGTTTGTCTTGCATGAGCCGGGATATGTTTCTCGGTCTGTGGGATAAAGGTCTAAAATGCTAAAGTGTTAATGTATGATTGTTAAGTGAAAAAAATGTTATAGCATGACTATGTGAACTTGAGTGTTTATGTGTTTAAGTGAATTAGTTTGACATGTCAATCTTGTCTTATGAGAATTGTGTGATAGGATATTTGATTGTTATTTGACTTGAGTGTTATCTAATCTTATGTGCTATATTTCTATCTATAAACTGCTTTTATATGCTGCCAGCTATTGTGAGTTGTTACTATGCCGCCACGTCATAGTACTCAAGGTCAAGGGGCAGATGAAGAGGCAGTAGAACAGGATCAGCAACCGATGCAAGAACAGTTTATGGCTACTATGACCACTGCAATTGACCGGATTACTCAGGTACTGCATGAGCAGAGGCAGGACAGGAATAATAATCCCCAGGGAAATCAAGCTAATCCTGGTGGACAGGGGCCTAGGGCTGAGAATAATCAGTTAGAGAAATTCCTGAGGCACGAGCCGGGTAAGTTCTTTGGAGAGCCAGATGATGAGGCAGCCGAGAGATGGATTAACCGTGTTGAGAAAATTTACACTGCTTTGAGGTACACTGACGAGGAAAAGATAGCTTATGCAGCATTTCTGTTTGAGGGCGACGCAGAACAGTGGTGGAACACTGTTAGGTTGAGATGGGATTGTGAGGATGTTCCGCATCTGTGGGATGATTTCGTGAGTGAGTTTCGGGACAAGTACATTCCCGAGATGGCTAGGGAAAGGTGGGAAGACGAATTTGTGGCTCTGAAGCAGGGAAACATGACTGTTGCACAGTATGAGGCTAGGTTTGTTAGCCTGTCGAGGTATATGCCTCAGCTGGTGCGGTCAGCTAGGAGGATGATTCATAGGTTTGTTCGTGGGCTGAGAATGGATATACAACTGCATTTGACTGGGCAGACTTATACTACTTTTCCCGAGGCATTCCAAGCAGCCTCGAAGTTTGAGAAACAGAAGGCAGAGATGATAGTTGAGAGTAGCCAGCCGAGTAAGAAACAGTACTTGGGCCAGAGCAGCCAGAGTCAGCAGAGGCAGTATCAGACTTTTGTTCAGGCTCCTCAGCAACATCCGTATCAGCCTCAGTATCAGATTTAGGGGAGGCCAGCTGTGACTAGACCCCAGCAGGGAGGTACAGTTCCTACCACTGCCAGAGCCCCCCCACCTACGGGAAACACTGTTGTAAGGCAAAATCAGCAGTGTAACTTTTGTAATCGATCGGGGCACATTGAGGCAAATTGCTGGAGGAAGAGTGGTAAGTGCACCGGTTGTGGGAGCGATGAGCATAGGGTGAAAGATTGCCCTAAGTATAAGAATGTTCAGGGCCGTACTGGAGGCCAGGGTGTGCAGAATAGGGTTACAGGTGCAGGTCCAGCACAGAGGGTACAGGCTAGGGTCTTTGCACTAGATGCGGAGAAGCTACCCGATACTACAGCAATAGTGGAAGGTACCTTTCTTCTCAATACTCAGCCAGTTAAAGTTTTGATTGATCCCGGAGCTACGCATTCATTTATAACTCCTGCATGTGCACGATCTGTGAATGCTTGCATTGATAACTGCCGCATGAAGTTGAAGTTAGTATGCCTTTGGGTGCGAAATTTGTTACTGAGTCTATTTGCAAATCTTGTGTTATATGCATTGAGGAACGTAATTTTCCTGCTGATTTAATTATACTACCCTTCCGTGACTTTGAAATCATTTTGGGAATGGACTGGTTGGGGAAATACTATGCTCAGTTGGATTGTAGAACAAAAGTTGTTTATCTTCAGATTCCTAATCTACCGGTACTGGAGATTGTTGGGAATTGCAGGGCTGCCCGAATACCTCTTTTATCATCAATCAAGGCTTCTAAGTTGTTGAATAAAGGTTATGAAGCTTACCTAGCTTATCTGATCAATCAACCTACTGATAAGTTGAATTTGAATGAGGTTCCAATTGTTAAAGACTTCCCTGGTGTATTTCCTGAGGAATTACCGGGTTTACCACCGGATAGGGAGATTGAGTTTATGATTGATCTTATGCCAAGCACTGCGCCAATTTCTAGGAGTCCTTATAGAATGGCATCGGCTGAACTTCAGGAATTGAAAATTCAGCTTCAGAACTTGCTTGAGAAAGGGTTTATACAACCTAGTTCTTCGTCGTGAGGTGCGCCTGTGTTGTTTGTGAGAAAGAAAGACGGCACGCTACGGTTATGTATTGATTACAGCGGACTTAATCAAGTCACGATTAAGAATAAATACCCCTTGCTGTTGATTGAAGAATTGTTTGACCAGTTGCAAGGTGTGAGTGTTTACTCTAAATTTGATTTGAGGCAGGGTTACTATCAACTCAGGATTCGGAGTGATGATATACCTAAGACGTCATTCAGGACTAGATATGGCCACTATGAATTTGTTGTGTTACCGTTTGGATTGACGAATGCACCAGCCGCATTCATGGATTTAATGCAGAGGCTTTTTCGACCTTATCTTGATCAATTTGTCGTAATCTTTATTGACGACATTTTAGTATACTCTAAGAATGAGGCTGAACATGAACAACATTTGAAGATTGTGCTATAGACTTTGCAAGAAAACAAGCTTTTTTGCTAAATTCAGCAAGTACGAATTCTGGTTGAATCAAATATCTTTTCTAGGCCATATCATTTCAGATCAAGGAATTTCAATAGACCCAGCTAAGATTGAAGTTGTTTCGTCCTGGAAGAGACCTAAAACGGTGTCAGAGATTCGGAGTTTTCTAGGGTTGGCAGGTTACTATCGGAGGTTTGTTAAAGACTTTTCCAAAATTTCCGAGCCTTTAAGCCAGTTGACTCGAAAGAAAGTTACTTACAACTGGGATGCTAAGTGTGAATCCAGTTTCCAAGAACTGAAGAAGAGACTAACTACAACTCCTATACTAGCTTTACCTGAGGGTACATAAAACTTTGTTGTCTACAGTGATGCATCTAAAGAAGGTTTGGGTTGTGTTTTAATGCAGAATGGTAAGGTGATTGCCTATGCTTCTAGGAAGTTGAAACCATATGAAGTCAATTACCCTACACATGATCTAGAGTTAGCTACAGTTGTGTTTGCTTTAAAGAAGTGGCATCATTACTTGTGGGGTAGCAAATTTGAAATTTTTACTGACCACAAGAGTCTCAAATATTTATTTTCACAAAAGGATTTGAATATGAGGCAGCGAAGATGGCTTGAGCTATTAAGTGGCTACAATTGCTCTATAAACTACGCGCCAGGTAAGGCAAATGTTGTTGCAAATGCTTTGAGCCGAAAGGCTAATGTTGCAAGTTTAATTATCAAGGATTGGGAGACTTGGGAGGAAATTTGTTTATGGAAGCCAGAAGCTACCGAGGTAGGGATTCAATTTGCTAGCTTACAAATTCAGTCGGGATTGCTAGCACAAATCAGAGAGGCTCAGAAAACTGATCCTCACATCTTGAAAATCCAAGAAAAAGCAAAAGGGGGAGAGTCAGAATTTAAATTACATGCAGATGGTATCTTCAGATTCAAGGACAGAGTGTGTGTTCCTGGTAATCCGACTTTGAAGAATGAGATTCTGTCCGAGGCACATAATTCAAGATATACGATTCACCCGGGTAGTACTAAAATGTATAGAGATCTGAAACAACACTTCTAGTGGAACAATATGAAGAGGGAGATTGCTGGGTATGTATCCAGGTGTTTAAGTTGTCAGAGGGTTAAAGTTGAGCATCAGAGGCCAGCCGGGCTTCTGCAACCGTTGTCAATTCCGCAATGGAATGGGTGCATATAACAATGGACCTTGTGACCGATCTTCCTAGATCTCCGAGAGGATGTGATTCTGTTTGGGTTGTTGTGGATCGATTGATTAAGGTTTCACATTTTATTCCCGTGAACAAACAGGATAGCCTTGATAAACTAGCTGAGCTTTATGTTGCTAATATTGTGAGACTGCATGGTATGCCACAGAGTATAGTGTCAGATAGAGATCCTAGATTTAGATCTCGTTTTTGGCAGAAGTTGCAAGAGGCCATGGGAATTAAATTGAGCTTCAGTACTGCATACCATCCACAAACTGATGGCCAGTCTGAGAGAACTATCAGGATCTTGGAAGACATGCTTCGGGCATGTGTGTTAGACTTTGGGAAGAATTGGGAGAAGTTTTTGCCTTTAACGAAGTTCGCCTACAATAATAGTTATCAATCTACTATAGGTATGGCTCCCTACGAGGCGTTGTACGGTCGTAAATGCAAATCCCCATTGTATTGGGAAGAGGTTGGAGATATGAGAACAGTTGATCCGACTGTGTTACCTGAGATGATTAAGATGGTGGATAATGTTCACCTTATTCGCCAGTGTATGCTTACAGCTCAGAGTCGTCAGAAGAGTTATACGGATAAGCACCATCGGGATCTTGAGTTTGATTTGGGAGATTGGGTGTTTCTTAAGATTTCTCCTCGAAAGGGGTTGATTCGACATGGTAAGAGCGGGAAACTTAATCCCAGGTATGTGGGTCCGTTTGAGATCACCGAAAATGTGGGTCCTTTAGCTTATCGGTTAGCTTTACCTCTGAGCTTGTCGAGACTGCACGATGTTTTCCACGTGTCAATGTTAAGGAAATACCATCCAGATCCTTCACATGTACTTGAACCAGAGCCTTTGCAGATCGAGGAAAAGTTAACTTATGAGGAGAAACCGATTCGAATTGTGGATCGGAAAGTTCAGGAACTTCGCAGGAAGAGTATTTCGTTAGTAAAGGTTCTGTGGAATCATCACGGGTTTGAGGAAGCGACTTGGGAAAGAGAGGACCAGGTTCGGAGTCAGTATCCGGAGTTGTTTGTCGACCAGGTAAGAATTGCGTGGACGCAATTGTTTTAAGGGGGAGAGGGTGTAATACCAGAGCCCGGAATGTGAAATTTTCTTGTTTATTTTCTGAAAATTATGTTTTTTTTAAATTCTTTGAGATTTAATTGTTGTTCCTTTATTGTCGCAAAGTGCATTTGCATTTCAAGAGCGATAGTTAGAGAGTGTTTTCTAGTCCTCAGCAAATAGTGAAAACTGGTATTTAGTGTAGTAATTTTAATATTTTAGTTGTTGTTAACTAGAGTTAATTTTTTGTTGGTTGTTATAGCTTTAAAATGCATAAAATAAGCTAAATTGACCAACTTAAGTTAGTTGACCAAAGGCTTGACCAATTGACCAAGGCTTGTCATCTTTTATTAAGCCTATAACATTGCCAAAAAAAAAAAAACAAGATGAAAATAGAAAGGAGCTGGCCGAAACATAGAGAGAGAAAAAAAGATTTTCAACTTCCAAACTTCAAATCTTCGCTTGAGCTTGCACGGGGTTGTTTCCGAGGCATCCAGCGTGGTTTTCCTAGCGTCTAGGAGTGTCTAAGGTGAGGGAAGCATGTTTATTTGCGCATTTGAATATTTGGTTCACAAACTTTAATTTTTGTATTTTATGCGTAGATCGTTAGTTTATCCGTTTTGATGCTTAAAGAATGTTCCTTGACAATTGTAGAACATGTATTTATAGTTTTTTTAGCATTTTCTGCATTTGAATATCAAAATTGCAATTTAAATTGATAATTGAATAGTAAATTATGAATAGTAAACCCTCATTTTGATGAAGTTGCTCCATTATGCATTCTGTTGATGTGAAAAGATGCTAGATATGCTAGAATGCCTAAATGCATGATTTGTTTGGATTGTGCAATGGAAAAACGAGGAAAAATGCTTTGGTGAAAGTTGGGGTCGTTTAGGTCGGGTTTAGCGTTTCCTCATTTTGCGTGATGGCATTGTCTCGGGAGGCCATGGAAGTACTTTTGGTGTGGTTATGGCGTCGGTTAGGTGTTTGGTTAGGGTAGTTGTAGTTCAAATGAGCAAAGGGGGAAATCGGGGCTTTGCGTGAAATCTAGGGTAAGGTAGGGTTTCGGGGTCTTTAGACGTGCCTTATGGTGACCTAGGAGGATTGGTGAAGTCGGTTTCCAAAACTCGTGGCTCGTTTGAATGTAGTAGCGTTTTGAAAGTTGGGGTCGTTTTGTGATTTTGTTTGTTTTCTTAGTGTAATGCCTATAGAATGCTTAATTTTGCGTGTTGTGCTTGTTAAAGTTGATTCTGATTGAAATGTTTATCAACTGTTGCTATTGCGTGCGAGAGTAACCTACTTTGTTATTCTCCCACGTGTGGCTTTATCGCTCGATTGCTCGATTGTTGTATTGCATATTGTATGGCATTCATAGAGTCAGGGGCAGTGTGATGGGCTTCTCTGGGTAGCCTCGGGTTGCCAGTGTTGGTTGCCCTAGCTCCGTGTCCTATTCCCTTTCTCGCTTGGGTTGCCTCCCAGGGAGATTTGAGTCATAGAATTGATGGATACGGCCGGGGTACTCCAAACTGAAGTTATAAGGTGGTTTGGGCCGGTGCGTCGTCATCGAATTCGTGATTGAAAGTTGCTCGTGGAAAGTGAATCGTATCCTTTGAATGAGTGTTTATAGTTTTAAAGCTTGTCTTGTTTTATTGTTGGCTTTGCTTGTATCTCTATATGATAATTGTATGAATTGCTTGACTATTTGCATTGCATTCTCCTCTCATCTCCGTCCTTGAGACCAATTTCCCTCGCTAAGCAATAGTTTTTGCTCATTCCTTTCTATACTATATTTTTACAAGAGTAGTTGCACCGGATCCTATTGAGGTAATTGAGGAGGAAGAGCAAGTGGAGGTGTTTCCTTGATAGCACTTTCTTTGCTTAGCTGGTGGTTGGTTGCCAGACTTTTGTGCGGGCCATGCCTGATGTGTATAATGCTTGGTTGACGCTTTATTTTGAGGCTTGTAGCCTTGTATGTAGTTTCTATTTTGAGGCCTTTATGGTCTTATGTTGTAAAAGATTAAAGGTTGAGAAGTTGTAAAGATATACTCATGTGACTAGTAAGAAATGCATGATAATGGTTAACTGTTTAGTGGCACGAATACTTGTGTAGTATACATGACATTTTGGTTTTCAAAGTTGTTAATGAAAAGATGTAAGTTTTTTTTTTAAAAGAAAGTTGGCTTGTTCCAAATGTTTATTGTGGTTTTCGAGAGTATTATATTGAATGTAGGGTTTTCAGATCGTCCACGGTACAGAGGAGACTCCGTCCGTGTGTCGGGTCCGGGCATGGCCTTTTGCGGGGTCGGGTCGGGTCGTGACAATGATCGCACCCGTCATGTTGTGGGCACAAATCCTTTATGTGTTGACGGTTCATAGTCCCAGACCAGAGAGATGGATCATTCAAAAGGCCCAAAGGGCTTAACGACAACCCATCCACTTCAACAACGCAGCATCCTCGCAGGAGGTGATATCGACTCGTTGTAGGGCTCTCTAATGTCCCGAGAGTTAGCTTGTCGTCCTTTTAACAGCTCACGACATACGATTCGGGACGAAAAAATAGAGCAAAAGAATAAAGTTGCCTGAAACTGATGAAAACTTACAATTTTGGGCTCCAAAAATGGGCGCAGCTGAGAACGCTTGATGCCCCCATCGTAGAGCTCGCGGAGAGCTTTCCAACAGTATGCTTTGCGCCGCGTAACTCCTTACGGATTAAAAGTTATGGGCACCGGAGCGACGGAGACTTGGTCACAAGCCCCACGCCTTCGGTTTTCGGGCCCAGCCTTTACGTGAAGCGAAATTGTCTTGCCCAAGGTGCCGTGGGATTCGGTAATACAAATGTGGTGGATAAAGTATCTTGGCAACCCTAACCGGGGCAAAAAAAATGAAAAGGGGGGGTGTAACACGAGGACTTCCCAGGGGGTCACCTATCCTAGTACTACTCTCGCCCAAGCACGCTTAACTTCGGAGTTCTGATGGGATCCGGTGCACTAGTGCAGGTATGATCGCACCCGTCATGTTGTGGGAACAAATCCTTTAGGTGTTGATGGTTCACAGTCCCAGCCCAAAGAAATGTCCCATTCCAAAGGCCCAAAGGGCTTAACGACAACCCATCCACTTCAACAACGCAGCATCCTCACAAGATGTGATATCGACGCATTGTAGGGCCCTCTAATGTCCAGCGAGTTAGGTTGTCGTCCTTTTAACAGCTCACGACGTACGATCCGGGATGAAAAAACAGAGTAAAAGAAGAAAAGTGGCCCGAAACAGATGAAAACGTTCTATTTTGGGCTCCAAAAACTGGTGCAGCCAAGCTGGCTTCTGGCCTCTGTCGTAGAGCTCTCGGAGAGCTTTCCAACGGTATGCTGTGCGCCGCTTAACTCCTTTCGGATCAAAAGTTATGGCCACCGGAGCGACGGAGACCTAGTCACAAGCCCTACACCCTCGGTTTGCGAGCCTAGCCTCTACGTGAAGCGAAGTTTTCTTGCCCAAGGTGCTGTGGGATTCGGTAATAGAAATGTGGTGGATAAAGTATCTTGGCAACCTTAACCGGGGCAAAAAAAATTGAAAAGGGGGGTACAACACAAGGATTTCCCAGGGGGTCACCCATCTAACTACTACTCTCACCCAAGCACGCTTATCTTCGGAGTTATGATGGGATCCAGTGCATTAGTGCAGGTATGATTGCACCTGTCATGTTGAGGGCACAATTCCTTTATGTGTTGAGGGTTCACAGTCCTAGCCCAGAGAGATGGCTCATTCAAAAGGCCCGATGGGCTTAACGACAACCTATCCGCTTCAACAATGCATCATCCACGTAAGACGTGATATCGACGCGTTGTAGGGCCCTGTAATATCACGCGAGTTAGGTTGTCGTCCTTTTATCAGCTCACAACGTACGATCCGGGACGAAAAAACAAAGCAAAAGAATAAAAGTGGCATGAAACTGGTGAAAACGTTCCATTTTGGGCTGCAAAAAAGGGTGCAGCTGAGCAGCCTTGCTGCCTCCGTCGTAGAGCTCTTGGAGAGCTTTCCAACGCCGTGTAACTCCTTTCGGATTAAAAGTTATGGGCACCGGAGCGACGGAGACCTGGTTACATGCCTCACGCCCTCAGTTTGTGGGTCCAGCCTCTACGTGAAGCGAAGTTGTCTTGCCCAAGGTGCCGTTGGATTAGGTAATAGAAATGTGGCAGATAAAGTATCTTGGCAACCCTAACCGGGGCAAAAAAAATTGGAAAAGGGGGGTGCAACAGGACTTCCCAGGGGGTCACCCATCCTAGTACTATTCTCGCCCAAGCACGCTTAACTTCGGACTTCCCAGGGGGTCACCCATACTGGTATGATCGCACCCGTCATGTTGTGGGCCCAAATCCTTTATGTGTTGACGGTTCATAGTCCCAGCCCAGAGAGATAGCCCATTCAAAAGGCCCAAAGGGCTTAACGACAACCCATCCACTTCAACAACGCAGCATCCTCGTAAGATGTGATATCGGTGCGTTGTAGGGCCCTCTAATGTTCCGCGAGTTAGGTTGTCGTCCTTTTAACATCTCACGACGTACTATTCGGGACGAAAAAATAGAGCAAAAGAAGAAAAGTGGCCCAAAACTAATGAAAACGTACAATTTTCAGCTCCAAAAACGGGCGCAGCCGAGCAAGCTTGATGCCCCCGTCGTAGAGCTCTTAGAGAGCTTTCCAACAGTATGATTTGCGTTGCATAACTCCTTACGGATTAAAAGTTATGGGCACCGGAGAGACGGAGACCTGGTCACAAGCCCTACGCCCTCGGTTTGCGGGCCCAGCCTCTATGTGAAGCAAAGTTGTTTTGCCCAAGGTTCTGTGAGATTCAGTCATAGAAATGTGGTGGATATAGTATCTTGGCAACCATAACCGGGATAAAAAAAAATGAAAAGGGGGGGTGTAACACGAGGACTTCCCAGGGGGTCACCCATCCTAGTACTACTCTCGCCCAAGCACGCTTAACTTCGGAGTTCTGATGGGATCCGGTGCACTAGTGCAGGTATGATCGCACCCGTCATGTTGTGGGCACAAATCCTTTATGTGTTGACGGTTCACCGTCCTAGCCCAAAGAGATGGCCCATTCAAAAGGCCCAAAGGGCTTAACGACAACCCATCCACTTCAACAACGCAGCATCCTCGCAAGACATGATATCGACGCGTTGTAGGACCCTCTAATGTCCCGCGAGTTAGGTTGTCGTCCTTTTAACAGCTCACGACGTACGATTCGAGACAGAAAAACATAGCAATAGAAGAAAAATGTTCCAAAACTGATGAAAACGTTTGATTTTGGGCTCCAAAAACTGGAGTAGCAGAGCAGGCTTGCTGCCCCCGTCGCAGAGCTCTCGGAGAGCTTTCTAACGGTATGCTTTGCGCCGCGTAACTCCTTACGGATTAAAAGTCATGGGCACCGGAGCAACGGAGACCTGGTCACAAGGCCCACGCCCTCGGTTTGCTGGCCTAGCCTATACGTGAAGCGAAGTTGTCTTGCCCAAGGTGGTGTGGGAGTCGGTAATAGAAATGTGGTGGATAAAGCATCTTGGCAACCCTAACCGGGGCAAAAAATTTGAAAAGGAGGGGTGCAACACGAGGACTTTCCAGTGGGTCACCCATCCTAGTACTACTCTCGCCCAAGCACGCTTAACTTCGGAGTTCTGATGGGATCCAGTGCATTAGTGCTGGTATGATCCCACCCGTCATGTTGTGGGAACAAATCCTTTATGTGTTGACGGTTCACAGTCCCAGCCCAAAGAGATGACCCATTCAAAAGGCCCAAATGGCTTAATGACAACCCATCCACTTCAACAATGCAGCATCCTCGCAAGAGGTGATATCAACGCGTTGTAGGGCCCTCTAATGTCCCGCGAGTTAGGTTGTCGTCCTTTTAACAGCTCACGACGTACGATTCGGGACAGAAAAACAGAGCAAAAGAAGAAAAGTGGCCCGAAATAGAAGAAAACATTCAATTTCGAGCTGCAAAAATGGGCGCAGCCGACCAAGCTAGCTGCCCCCGTCGTAGAGCTCTCGGAGTGCTTCCCAACGGTATGCTGTGCGCCGCGTAACTCCGTACGGATTAAAAGTTATGGGCACCGGAGTGACGGAGACCTGGTCACAAGCCCCACTCCCTCGGTTTGTGGGCCCAGCCTCTATGTGAAGCGAAGTTGTTTTGCCCAAGGTGCCGTAGGATTCGGTAATAGAAATGTGGTGGATAAAGTATCCTGGCAACCCTAACCTGGGCAAAAAAAATTGAAAATGGGGGGTACAACACGAGGACTTCCCAGGGGGTCACCCATCCTTGTACTACTCTCACCCAAGCACGCTTAATTTCGGAGTTCTGATGGGATACGGTGCATTAGTGCTGGTATGATCGCACCCGTCATGTTGTGGGCACAAATCCTTTATGTGTTGACGGTTCACAGTCCCAGCCCAAAGAGATGGCCCATTCAAAAGGCCCAAAGGGCTTAACAGCAACCCATCCACTTCAACAACGCAGCATCCTCGCAAGACGTGATATCGAATCGTTGTAGGGCCCTCTAATGTCCTGCGAGTTAGGTTGTCGTCCTTTTAACAAGTCACGACGTACGATTCGAGACAGAAAAACATAGCAATAGAAGAAAAATGTTCCAAAACTGATGAAAACGTTCGATTTTGGGCTCCAAAAACTGGAGTAGCAAAGCAGGCTTGCTGCCCCCGTCGTAGAGCTCTCGGAGAGCTTTCCAACGGTATGCTTTGCACTACGTAACTCCTTACGAATTAAAAGTCATGGGCACCGGAGCGACGGAGGCCTGGTCACAAGGCCCACGCCCTCGGTTTGCTGGCCCAGCCTCTACGTGAAGCAAAGTTGTCTTGCCCAAGGTGCTGTGGGAGTCGGTAATAGAAATGTGGTGTATAAAGTATCTTGGCAACCCTAACCGGGGCAAAAAAATTGAAAATGGGGGGTGCAACACGAGGACTTTCTAGTGGGTCACCCATCATTGTACTACTCTCGCCCAAGCACGCTTAACTTCAGAGTTCTGATGGGATCTAGTGCATTAGTGCTGGTATGATCCCACCCGTCATGTTGTGGGAACAAATCCTTTATGTGTTGATGGTTCACAGTCCCAGCCCAGAGAGATGGCCCATTCAAAAGGCCCAAAGGGCTTAACGACAACCCATCCATTTCAACAACGCAAAAAACCTCGTGAGACGTGATATCGACGAGTTGTAAGGCCCTGTAATATCCCGCGAGTTTGGTTGTCACCCTTTTAACAACTCACGAAGCACGATCCGGGCTGGAAAATCCTAGCAAAAGAAGAAAAGTGGCCCAAAATTGATGAAAACGTTCAATTTTGGGCTCTGAAAATAGGCGCTGCCTCCGTCGTAGAGCTATCGGAGAGCTTTCCAACGGTATGCTGTGCGTCACGTAACACCTTGCGGATTAAAAGTTATGGGCACCGGATCGACAGAGACCTGGTCACAAGCACCATGCCCTCGGTTTGCGGGCCCAACCTCTACGTGAAGCGAAGTTGTCTTGCCCAAGGTGCCGTGGGATTTGGTAATACAAATGTGGTGGATAAAGTATCTTGGCAACCCTAACTGGGGGAAAAAAATGAAAAGGGTGGGTGTAACACGAGGACTACCCGGGGGGTCACCCATCCTAGTACTACTCTCGCCCAAGCACGCTTAACTTCGGAGTTCTGATGGGATCCGGTGCACTAGTGTAGGTATCATCACACCCGTCATGTTGTGGGCACAAATCCTTTATGTGTCAACAGTTCACAGTCCCAGCCTAAAGAGATGGCCCATTGAAAAGGCCCAAAGGGCTTAACGACAGCCCATCCACTTCAACAATGCAGCATCCTTGCAAGATGTGATATCGATTCGTTGTAGGGCCCTCTAATGTCCCGCGAGTTAGGTTGTCGTCCTTTTAACAACTCACGACGTACTATTCGGGACGGAAAAATAGAGCAAAAGAAGAAAAGTGGCCCGAAATAGATGAAAACATTCAATTTCGAGCTCCAAAAATGGGCGCAGCCGAGCAAACTAGCTGCCCCCGTCGTAGAGCTCTCAGAGAGCTTTCCAACGGTATGATGTGCGTCGCGTAACTCTTTACGGATTAAAAGTTATGGGCACCGGAGCGACGGAGACCTGGTCACAAGCCCCACGCCCTCGGTTTGCGGGCCCAGCCTCTACGTGAAGCGAAGTTGTCTTGCCCAAGGTGCCATGGGATTTAGTAATAGAAATAATGTGGATAAAGTATTTTGGCAACCCTAATCGGGGGAAAAAAACTTGAAAATGAGGGGGTGCAACACAAGGATTTCTCAGGGGGTCACCCATCCTAGTACTACTCTCACCCAAGCACGCTTAACTTCAAACTTTTGATGGGATCCAGTGCATTAGTGCTGGTATGATCGCACCCGTTATGTTGTGGGCACAAATCCTTTATGTGTTGACGGTTCACAGTCCCAGCCTAGAGAGATGGCCTATTCAAAAAGCCCAAAGGGCTTAACGACAACCCATCCACTTCAACAACGCAGTATCCTCGCAAGACGTAATATCGATGCGTTGTAGGGCCCTCTAATGTCCCGCGAGTTAGGTTGTCGTCCTTTTAACAGCTCACGACGTACGATTCAGGATGAAAAAATAGAGCAAATGTTGAAAAGTGGCCCAAAACTGATGAAAACGTTCGATTTTGCTGCCCCCGTCATAGAGCTGTCGGAGAGCTTTCCAACGGTATGCTTTGCACTGCGTAACTCCTTACGAATCAAAATTTAAGGGCACCGGAGCGACGGAGACCTAGTCACAAGCCCTACGCCTTCAGTTTGCGGGCCCAGCCTCTACGTGAAGCGAAGTTGTCTTGCCCAAGGTGCCGTTGGATTCGATAATAGAAATGTGGTAGATAAAGAATCTTGGCAGCCCTAACCGTGGCAAAAAAAATTGAAAAGGGGGGTGCAACACGAGGACTTCCCAGGGGGTCACCCATCCTAGTACTACTCTCGCCCTACCACACTTAACTTTGTAGTTCTGATGGGATCCGGTGCACTAGTGCAGGTTTGATCGCACCCGTCATGTTGTGGGAAGAAATCCTTTATGTGTTGAAGGTTCACAGTCCCAGCCCAAAGAGATGTCCCATTGAAAAGGCCCAAAGGGCTTAACGACAACCCATCCACTTCAACAACGCAGCATCCTCGTAAGACATGATATCGATGCGTCGTAGGGCCCTGTAATATCGGGCTAGTTAGGTTGTCGTCCTTTTAACAGCACACGACGTACAATCCGGGACGGAAAAATAGAGCAAAAGAAGAAAAGTGGCCCGAAACTGATGAAAACGTTCGATTTTGGGCTTCAAAATTACGCGCAGCAGAGCAAACTTGCTGCCCCTGTCATAGAGCTCTCGGAGAGTTTTCCAACGTTATGCTGTGCGCCGCGTAACTCCTTACGGATCAAAATTTATGGGCACTGGAGCGACGGAGACCTGGTCTCAAGCCCTACGCCCTCAATTTGCTGGCCCAACCTCTACGTGAAGCGAAGTAGTCTTGCCCAAGGTGCCGTGGGATTCGGTAATAGAAATGTGGTAGATAAAGAATCTTGGCAACCCTAACCGGGGCAAAAAAAATTGAAACGGGGGGTGCAACACGAGGATTTCCCAGGGGCTCACCCATCCTAGTACCACTCTCGCCCTAGCACGCTTAAATTCGGAGTTCTGAAAGGATCCGGTGCATTAGTGCTATTATGATCGCACCCGTCATGTTGAGGGCACAAATCCTTTATTTGTTGACGGTTCACAGTCCTAGCATAGAGAGATGGCCTATTCAAAAGGCCCAATGGGCTTAACGACAACCCATCCGCTTCAACAACGCAGAATCCTCGTAAGACATGATATCGACGCGTTGTAGGGTCCTGTAATATCACGTGGGTTAGGTTGTCGTCCTTTTAACAGCTCACGACGTACGATCCAGGACGGAAAAACAGAGCAAAAGAAGAAATGTGGCCCGAAACTGATGAAAACGTTCGATATTGAGCTCTAAAAAAAGGTACAGCCGAGCAGGCTTGCTGCCCCCGTTGTAGAGCTCTCGGAGAGCTTTCCAACGGTATGCTATACGTCGTGTAACTCTTTACGGATTAAAAGTTATGGGCACCGGAGCGACGGAGACCTAGTCACAAGCCCCACGCCCTCGGTTTGCGGGCCCAGCCTCTACGTGAAGCAAAGTTGTCTTGCCCAAGGTGCCGTAGGATTCGGTAATAGAAAGTATGTGGATAAAGTATCTTGGCAACCCTAACCGGGGCAAAAAAAATTGAAAAGGAAAGGTGCAACATGAGGACTTCCCAGGGGGTCACCCATCCTAGGATTACTCTCGCCCAAGCACGCTTAACTTCGGAGTTCTGATGGGATCCCGTGCATTAGTGTTGGTATGATCGCACCGATCATGTTGTGGCTGCAAATCCTTTATGTGTTGACAGTTCACAGTCCCAACACAGAGAGATGACCCATTCAAAATGCCCAAAGGGCTTAACGACAACCCATCCACTTCAACAACGCCGCATCCTCGGAAGACGTGATATCGACGCATTGTAGGGCCCTCTAATGTCCAGCGGGTTAGGTTGTCGTCCTTTTAATAGCTCACGACAAACGATTCGAGACGAAAAAACAGAGCAAAAGAAGAAAAGTGGCCCGAAACTGATGAAAACGTTCGATTTCGGCCCACAAAAACGGGCACAGCTGAGCAGGGTTGCTGCCCCCATTGTAGAGCTCTCGGAGAGCTTTCCGACGGTATGCTTTACGCCGTGTAACTCCTTACGGATTAAAAGTTATGGGCACCGGAGCGACGGAGACTTGGTCACAAGCAACACGCCCTCGGATTACAGGCCTAGCCTCTACGTGAAGCGAAGTTGTCTTGCCCAAGGTGCTGTGGGATTCGATAATAGAAATGTGGTGGATAAAGTATCTTGGCAACCCTAATCGGGGAAAAAAAATTGAAAAGGGGGAGGTGCAACGCAAGGACTTTCTCGAGGGTCACCCATCCTAGTACTATTCTCGCCCAAGCACGCTTAACTTCGAAGTTCTGATAGGATCCAGTGCATTAGTGCTGGTATGATCGCACCCGTGATGTTGTGGGCACAAATCCTTTATGTGTTGACGGTTCACAGTCCCAACCCAGAGAGATGGTGTCACGCCCCAACCCGGCCTATAAAGGTTAGACTAGGGTGTGATCTAAACATTCAAGTCCTTTCACGTACTTAATCGTTCAAGGAGGTTTAGCACTTAACGTTTTATCTTAGACTCCAAAATGATTCGGTAAACCGGCAGCATAACGGCTGTAATTGGGCTCTTGGTTTGACCTAGTTTTCTAAAGGCCTCAAAACTTTCAATCTCAAATAAATTTCCAACTAAGATTACTATTCATCACCAATTGAAACGCCTACTAGTTATCTTGAAAGTCTCGTTTGGTTAATAAGCCTGACTTGATAACTATGTCCCGTTTATTTGTCAATTTCCTATCATGCAAGTACCTATTATCCTTTAGTTTGCAAATGAGCACCTAAGTGAAATTAGATAGACTTAACTTAGTTGATTGTTCATCTAGTGGTTTGAATGCCTACGATAACTACTAATTAAGAAAACGAAAGCAAACAACCAAATAAAAGTTCGTCCGGTTATAGATAGTACAATCCCAGAATTAGACCTAAATTACAACGGGGTCATTTACATTACAACATCGAGCAACATAAAAGAAATAGTCTTCAAGTAGCATGGAGTTCACAAATGGCCACAAACACACAAAACACATAGGACAGGCAATCACTCCAAGGAATCATCGATAGGCACGTTGTCCTCGGGTACCTGTACCTGTTCTTCTTCACCTGTGATGAAAAAGAGGGTGAGTCCTTATGAACTCAGCGAGGAGGAACGAGAAATAAGTTTTGAAACTCGTTTTCTGGTTCAACTTATGAAGACTCATTTTTTTTAAAACATGTCACGTACTACAAATAATAAGGTACGCAAATATATGAAACAAATCGAGTAACGGATACAAAGTAAAGGAACAGAAATACCAGTCTTTCCTCCCTGAGGTTCTCTAGGAACCAAGCGAGAGTACTTACATATAAGTGAAAAGGATACAGTTGATACGTACAGGACTCTAGAGGTAGCTCATACGGGCTCAAGAGGTAGCTCCCACCACATTTAGGTGTAGCACTTTCCCCCGCATAGCACTTACTTCCTGCCGTTCAAGTTCATTTTCAATAACAGTTGTTGCGGCCGGCTTCAATCATCCACTTATCGCTCCCAATTGGGTGTACTCCGGATGTACCCCGAAACCTACGACCCAACTCTCCGAGGGTGAAATGCCAAGCGAGAGAGGGAATTGGACCATGGTAGTCACGGTAACACCGGCAAGCCCGATGCCGCCCGGCGTGCGTGAAACACTACCATGCCATACTGAAAGGTTGCAACCTCGTATGCAATGCACATTTATAACATTTAACATATCACATTAGGAGGACAACAAAGTAGGTCGCTTCCGAGCAGTTATAAGATCGCATGTTGACAAATAATCAAACAAGGCATGATAAGACAAGTAATTTCACTTGAAAAGCATATGGAGTCATATGAACATTAAACGGGCAGCCATGTAACACATGCAAGTCAAGCCATATAACTCATTTCGAAGTTCACGTAATCAAGTGATACGAATATTCAACATGCAACAACATTTACGTGGGTTCGGTTGCAAGAAAAGCTTATTTGACAACATGCAATGGTCAAAATCACATTTGTAGTTATAAGACATTTACGGGCAGCCCACTAAGCATATAATTTTCACACAATAACCAAAAGATCAACACTTAGCAAACTACCTAGTCGTTAGGGTTACCATTTCATATATATTCATGCAATTTGAGCCTCAACCCAACTCAAAGTCAACCTCCAACCATGCATCATTTAATTCAACATCCTCAAACATTCAAAACAGTCCACACAACATCCCGAAGCTACAATCCAAAGCATTTAATTCAACAAGAGAAGTCACCACAATTTTTCTAAGTACAACATTAAGTGAAACCCTTACTGCAATAGGCTGTTTTCACACAATCAATAGGATAATCAAACAATCTCCAAATCCAGTGAATAAGATGTCAAATTAAATCTTAAGAGGTTAAATAAAATCAGAAACAAACCTTGCATCAATTGGAGTTCGGAATCATTAGATATAGCCGAAACAGTGGAATAGCACAAAACTGTCCAGATTTTCACACATTTCGATAATTGACGTTTTTGAGGTCCTTAGGGTCAGACTTAGCCTTGGTACATTTCTGAAAAAAATGTCCAGAACTGAAAAATATAGCAGGACACCAAATTTCATGCATTTTGAACATCATTTACTAAGTAAAATATGGTTCGTTCCACAAGGTCAGTGCATCTGCCAAAACCTGCTTCATTTTTCCAGATTTTCAGATTTGGTCACATTTTAAAGATTTTCCATTTTGAGGACCTTAGAGTCAAAATTAGCTTCGGCCTATTTCTGGGAAAAATGTTCAAAACTGTCCAAAATAGTTACGTACCAATTTTCAAGCATTTTCAACATCATTTTCCTAGCTAAACTTACCTCGAACAGACTGGTCAGAGAGCTGTCAACAATTTCGACTTCACCTAGCATCATTTTCAAGCCAAGATCTTGCCATGCATGGTTGTTTAAGCTTATGAACGACCATATAGCTCAAGTACAGAAGCAAATACACACATTTATGAGCATGCATGTGAATTTTTGAAGAGTTTTCAAAAGGTTTTAACCCTCACCTTAGCAATCAACCAAAAGATGCACAAAAACCTTGTTGAGGCTCAAATTTCTTCTTCTTCTTGCTTAGCCGAGTTTCCAACTTGGTTTTCTCTATTTTTCCTAGCCTAGTAAGCAATCTCTTAGTACATGCATGTAGTTAGGACTTGAAGAAATGAAATGGAAGCTTAGTAACTCACCTAGGCCGAAAATGAAGCTTCAATGCACATGCATGAGTGATTTTCGAACTCTAGCTTGTTTGCTCGACTTTCTTGATGATTGCTTGACTTGGCTTAGCTAAGTTATGAAGAAGACAAGCCAAGGAGATAGAGAACTCAGCCAAGAACCGAAATGGAGAGAGAAAATGAGAGGGAGAGAGAGAAGAATGAAAGAGAAATGAGAGAATATGACAAAAGTGATGGCTTTGCAATTTTTTGAGCATGTGGTCAGCCTTGGGCATACAAATTCAGACTTTTTTTGTCTTCAAGATGGAATTTTGAAATGTTAGCATGGGCATAGGTGGTTTGGTCGAAAATGGTGTGAGAATTGAGGTGGTTTGAGCAATTTTTTATGCATTTGTGTCATAGTTTGTCTAAGCATGCATAGTTAATTGTATAATTGTTCAAACCTTGTGCAAAAACCATGGTATGGTCGGCCAAAGCATGTGCCAAATCTTAATTTTTGTCATGTTTTGGATGTTATTTAATTGTGTATTGAAAGTGCAAAAAGAATAAAGAATAAGGAATAAAGAATGTCTAGCTTTTTGTGTTATTTTGTCTTCTAGTGAGTTGAATTAGGATTATAATATTGATAGTGGATTTTGTAGGATTGTTTAATAGTCTAGTGCTCCGTGTAAGATGCTCTCTTGATTAGCGTGAAAGCACGCTTTCCTAGGTCTAGGGCACGCACTACGAGGTAGGACACAAATTACGAGACGAACGTACGTTTTTCAAGACTAAGGCACATACTTCAAGATAAGTGCACGGATTCTAATGCTAACACACACAACCCTAGATGAATGAACGTAGATCAAAATAAGGCACGTAATTCAATGCAATGCACGTAATTCAAGACACGACTCTTAAACCTAGGTTAAGGCATGCAGTTCAAGGTTAATGCACACGAAACGAAGAGACACACGCAAATCAAGGTCTCGCACGTAAATTAAGGTCATGGCATGTTTATCTAGGTATTGCACGTATATCGAGGATTAGGGCACACAATTCTAGGTCGGTCATATAATTTTAGGTCTAAGGCACGCAAATCGAGGTAGGACACGTTATTCGGGGTCGAGCCTCACAGATGGCCCATTCAAATGGCCCAAAGGGCTTAACGACAACCCATCTGCTTCAACGACGTAGCAACCTCGTCAGACGTGATATCGTCGCGTTGTAGGGCCCTGTAATAGCCCGCGAGTTAGGTTGTCGTCCTTTTAACAGCTCACGGCATGTGGTCCGGGATGAAAAAATAGAGGAAAAGAAGAAAAATGGCCCAAAACCAATGAAAATGTTCAATTTTGGGCTCCGAAAATAGGCGTAGCTTGGCAGACTTGCTGCCCCCGTCGTAGAGCTCTTGGAGAGCTTTCCAACGGTATGCTGTGCGTCGTGTAACTCGTTACATATTAAAAGTTATGGGCACCGGAGCGACGGAGAACTAGTCACAAGCCCTACGCTCTCGGTTTGCGAGCCCAGCCTCTACGTGAAGTGAAATTGTCTTGCCCAAGGTGCCGTGGGACTCGTAATAGAAATGTGGTGGATAAACTATCTTGGCAACCCTAACTAGGGCAAAAAAAATTAAAAATGGGGGGTGCAACACGAGGACTTCCCAAGGGGTCACCCATCCTAGTACTACTCTCGCCCAAGTACGCTTAACTTCGGAGTTCTGATGGGATCCGGGGCATTAGTGCTGGTATGATCGCACCCGTCATGTTGTGGGCACAAATCCTTTATGTGTTGACGGTTCACAGTCCCAGCCTAGAGAAATGGCCCATTCAAAAGGCCCAAAGGCTTAACGACAACCCATCCACTTCAACAACGCAGCATCATCGCGAGACGTGATATCAACGCGTTGTAGGCCCTCTAATGTTCCGGGAGTTAGGTTGTCGTCCTTTTAACAGCTCACGACGTACGATTCGGGATGGAAAAACAGGGCAAAAATAGAAAAGTAGCACGAAACAGATGAAAACGTTCAATTTTGGGCTCCAAAAAGGGGCATAGCCGAGCAGGCTTGCTGCCCCCGTCGTAGAGCTCTCAGAGAGCTTTCCAACAGTATGTTGTGCGCCGCGTAACTCCTTACGGATCAAAAGTTATGGGCACCGGAGCGACGGAGACCTGGTCACAAGCCCTACGCCCTCGGTTTGCGGGCCCAGCCTCTACGTGAAACAAAGTTGTCTTGCCCAAGGTGCCGTGGGATTTGGTAATAGAAATGTGGTGGATAAAGAATCTTGGCAACCCTAACCGGGGCAAAAAAAATTGAAAATGGGGGGTGCAACACGAGGACTTCCCAGGGGATCACCTATCCTAGTACTACTCTCGCCCAAGCACACTTAACTTCGGAGTTCTGATGGGATCCGGTGCATTAGTGCTGGTATGATCGCACCCGTCATGTTGAGGGCACAATTCCTTTATGTGTTGATGGTTCACAGTCCCAGCCCAGAGAGTTGGCCTATTCAAACGTACCAATGGGTTTAACGACAACCCATCTGCTTCAACAACGCAGCATCCTCGTAAGACGTGATATCGACGCATTTTTGGGCCTTGTAATAACCCGGGAGTTAGGTTGTCATCCTTTTAACAGCTCACAACGTACGATCCGGGATAGAAAAACAGAGCAAAAGTAGAAAAGTGGCCCGAAGCTGGTGAAAACGTTCGATTTTGGGCTCCAAAAACGGGCGTAGCTGAGCAAGCTTGCTGCCCCCGTCGTAGAGCTCTCGGAGAGCTTTCCAACGGTATGCTTTGCGCCGCATAACTGCATAAGGATTAAAAGTTATGGGCACCGGAGCGACGGAGACCTGGTCACAAGCCCCACGCCCTCGGTTTGCAGGCCCAGCCTCTACGTGAAGCGAAGTTATCTTGCCCAAGGTGCCGTGGGATTTGGTAATAGAAATGTGGTGGATAAACTATCTTGGCAGCCCTAACCGGGGCAAAAAAAATTGAAAAGGCGGGGTGCAACACGAGGACTTCCCCGGGGGTCACCCATCCTAGCACTTCTCTCGCCCAAGCACGCTTAACTTCGGAGTTCTGATGGGATCCGGTGCATTAGTGCTGGTATGATTGCACCCGTCATGTTGTGGGCACAAATCCTTTATATCTTGACAGTTCATAGTCCCAGCCCAGAGAGATGGCCCATTCAAAAGGCCCAAAGGGCTTAACGACAACCCATCAACTTCAACAACGCAGCATTGTGATGTCCGACCCCGAATAACGTGTGTTACCTTGATTTGCGTGCCATAGACCAAGAATGATATAACTGACCTTGGATTACGTGCCCTATCTTGGTTTTCGTGCATGCCTCGTCATTCGTGCCTTGACCTAGAATTATGTGCCCTAATCCTCGACTTACGTGCCCCAACTTTGAATTGCGTGCGTTATCTCGTTTTGTGTGCCCTGACCTTGAATTGCGTGTCCTAACCTAGGTTTAAGAGTCGTACCTCAATTTACGTGCATTGCATTGAATTACATGCCTTATATTGGTTTACGTGCATTTACTTAGGGTTGCGTGCATTTGCATTGGAATCCATGCATTTATCTTGAAGTATGTGCCTTACCTCGTAGTTCGTGTCTACCCCGTGATTCGTGCCCCGTATTGAATTCGGTGCGTGCCTCGTAGTGCGTATCCTAAACCTCGAACTATGTGCCTACACGCTAACCAATAAAGAATCCTACACAAAGCACTAGACTATTAAATAATCCTACATAATCCACTAACCAATATTATATTCCTAATTCAAATCTCTACAAAACTCACTAACTATAAAATATTTTATTCTACCCAACATTCTCTTACACCATGTCATGCTTTTCCTTGCACCTATGCGCTATTTTACTAACACCCAAGCTCACTTTCTTGTCCCTCTCAACCCACATGCTAAAAAAATTCAAAAGATGCTCAAAAGATGACACAAAATCAGATTTTTCAAAGCTCAAGGCCGACACATAAGCCAATGCTCACAAACAACTCTTTAAACATTCATTTTTCTCTCAAAACTCTCCCATTCTCTCTCCTTCTCTCTCATTTTCGACCATGGCTCCTCCTTGAGCATTCAAGACTCCTAACAACTCTCTAAGACTCTCCCAAGCTCGGCCATAGCAAGCACAAGCAAGAAACATAGCAAGAAAACTCACACAAAGCTCAAAAACAAGGATTTTGTGCTCATTTGCTAGATCTTCAAAGAGGTGAGGGCTAAAACTTCTTGAAAAGCTTTCAAAATCCACATGCATGCCTTTAAATGTCTATCTTTACTTCTGTACTTGTGATATATGTGTGTTCATGAGCTTTTGTAAACATGCATGGCAAGATATTTGGCTAGAATGTGATGTTAGATGAAATCGTGTATGGGACAGCCTTCTGTCTTGTTGTTGCGAGGTGATTTTGACCAGGTAAATGATGTTGAAAATGCTTTCAAATTGGGAGGTAACTAGTTTTGCCAGTTCTGAACACTTTTCGAAGAAATAGGCCAAAGCTAATTTTGACTCTAAGGTCCTCAAAATGGCAAAATATTAAAATGTGTCCAAATCTTGAAAATCTGGGAAAATGAAGCAGGTTTTGGCAGATTTCCTGTCCTTGTAGAAAGAACCAGTTTTGACTTAGTAAATGATATCCAAAATGCATGAAATTTGGTATGCTGCTAGATTGTTTAGTTCTGGACATTTTTGTCAGAAATGGACTAAGGCTAAATCTGACCCTAAGGCCCTCAAAAACGACAAGTATTACAATGTGTGCAAATCTGGACAGTTTTGTGTAGTCTCACGGTTTTGGCTATAACTCTTGAACCCGAACTCCAAATGATGCGAGGTTTGTTTCTGAATTTAGTTCACTCCTTAAGCTTTAATTTGACATCTTTTTCACTGGAATTGGATATTGTTTGATGGTCTCAATTATTGTGAGAAAACAGTCCATTGCAGTGAGGATTTCACCTAGTGATATGCTTAGAAAAATTATTGTAGCTTCTCTTGTTGTATTAAATGCTTGGGATTGTGGCATTTGGATGTTTTGTGGACTTTTTTGAATACTTGAGGGTGTTTGAATTAATCGATGCATGGCTTGAGTTTGATTTCGAGATAACTTGGAGCTTAATCACACGGGTAAGCACGAATTGAAACCCTAGTGACTAGGTAATTTCGCTAAGTGTTGATCCTGTAATTCTCGTGTTTAATTATATGATTAGTAGGCTGCCCGTAGTTGCCCTTGTAGCCCTCAATGTGAATTTTGATCATTACATGTTGACAAGTAGGCCTTTCTTGCACCCAGACCCACGTAGATGTCGTTGCATGTTGAATAATCTTGTTATTTGATTACGTGAACTTCGAAGTGAGTTATATGACTTGATTTACATGCATTACATGGCTGCCCATTTAAAATTCATATAACTCCATGTGCTTTTCAAGTGAAATTACTTGTCATATCGTGCTTCGCTTGTTTACTTGTCAATGTGCAATCTTATGACTGCTTGGAGGCAACCTACTTTGTTGTCCTCCAAATGTGATATATTAAATGTCATAATTGTGCATTGCATACAAGGTTGCAACCTTTCATTCTGGCGTGGTAGCGTTCACGCACACCGGGCGGCATCGGGCTTGCCGGTGCAACCGTGACTACCATTGTCCAATTCCCTCTCTCGCTTGGGTGCTAGACTTCCTCGGAGAGTTGGGTCGTAGGATTTCGGGGTACATCCGGAGTACACCCATTTGGCGTGATAAGGGGATGATTTGAAGTCGGCCGCAACAACTGATACTGGAAATGAACTGAGAGCAAAAGCTCACTGTATCCTTTTTACTATGTGTATAAGTACTCTCGCTTGGTTCTTGGAGGACCTCGGGGAGGAAAGACGAGTAATTGTATTCTTTTACTTTTATATTACATTATGTACTTACTTGTGATATATGTCATGCTTGCAAAAATGGTTTTCATAAGTTGAACCGGAAAAAGAGTTTTAAAACTTATTTCTCGTTCCCCCTCGCTGAGTTCATAAGGACTCACCCTATTTTATCATCTCAGATGAAGAAGACGAGGAACAGGTACCCGAGGACAATGTGCCTTTTGATGATTCTTTGGAATGATTGCTTGCCCTACGTGCCTTTCTTGACAGTGGCTGTTTTGTGAACGTTGTGTTTGCTTTGAAGAATATTTATTTTGTTGATGTAAATGACCCCGTTGTAATTTGGGTCTAATTTTGGATTGTACTATCTATAACCGGACGAACTCCTTATTTGGTTACTGTTTTATTGTCTTGATTAGTAGTTATCATAGGGGTTTAAACCACTAGGTGAATAATCAACAAAGTTAACTCTATCCAACTCCACTTAAGTACTAATTCGTAAGCTAAAGGATAATAGTTACGTGCATGATAGGGGTAAATTGAAAAATAAACGGGACATAGTTATCATGCTAAGTTATTAGTCAAACGAGGCTTCGTGATAATTAGTAGGCATTTCTATTGATAACAAAATAGGAAATCTTAGTTGGAATTGAATCGATGATTAAAGGTTTTGAGGCGTTTTAGAAAATAGGGCAAACCAAAGGTCTTAAATATAGCCGTCATACTGCCGGATTTTTGAAAAATCTTTTGGAATTCTAAATCAACGTTAAGTATTAATCGTAAGAAATGACCAAGTCGTACAAATAGCATAGAAGAATTAGGTCATTCCCTAGTCTAGTCTCCATAGGTCGGGTTGGGGCATGACAACATCCTCGCAAAACTTAATATCGAGGCGTTGTAGGGCCCTCTAATGTCCCACGAGTTAGGTTGTCATCCTTTTAACAGCTCACGACGTACGATCCGGAATGAAAAAACAGAGCAAAAGAAGAAAAGTGGCCCGAAACTGGTTCGATTTTGGGCTTTGAAAACAAGCGCAGCTGAGCAGGCTTGCTGCCCCCGTCGTAGAGGTATCGAAGAGCTTTCAATCGGTATGCTGTGTGTTGCGTAACTCTTTACGGATTAAAAGCTATGGGCACTGGAGCGACGGAGACCTAGTCACAAGCCCCACGCCCCCAGTTTGGGGGCCCAGCCACTACGTGAAGCGAAGTTGTCTTGCCCAAGGTGCCGTGGGATTCGGTAATAGAAATGTGGTGGATAAAGTATCTTGGCTACCCAAACCGGGGCAAAACAAATTGAAAAGCGGAGGTACAACACGACGACTTCGCAAGGGGTCACACATCCTAGTACTACTCTTGCCCAAGCATGCTTAACTTCGGAGTTCTGATGGGATCCGATTCATTAGTTCTGGTATGATCGCACCCGTCATGTTGTGGGCACAAATCCTTTATGTGTTGACGGTTCACAGTCCCAACCCAAAGAGATGGCCCATTCAAAAGGCCCAAAGGGCTTAACGACAACCCATCCACTTCAACAACATAGCATCCTCGTGAGACATGATATCGACGCATTGTAGGGCCTCTAATGTCCCGCGAGTTAGGTTCTCGTTCTTTTAACAGCTCACGACGTACGATTTGGGACGGAAAAACATAGCAAAAGAAGAAATGTGGCCCAAAATGGATGAAAACGTTCGATTTTGGGCTCCAAAAATGGGCGCAGCAGAGCAGGGTTGCTGCCCCTATCGTAGAGCTCTCGGAGAGCTTTCCAACGGTATGCTGTGCGCCACGTAATTCCTTACGGATCAAAAGTTATGGGCACCGGAGCGACGGAAACCGGGTCACAAGCCCTACGCACTCAGTTTGCTGGCCCAACCTCTACGTGAAGTGAAGTATATAAAAGTCTGCTAAGGTAATGTACATGACTTTAAACAACACAAAATCATGGATAAGACTCAGGGACGTATGACTCATCCACGAAAGGCACATTTTCCTCCTCAGGAGGCACGTACCCGTAATTCGGCTCTACAACACCTGTAAACATGCAATAATAGAGAGTGAGCTTATATAAAATAAGCCCAGTGAGGATCCGATAGATCTCGACAGTATTCACTATGCTCCTTGGATTTAGTCCTTTGAGCAAGTAAACACACAACAACAATAACATTATCATCACATAACTATATAACCATTCAATAAAGGATACTCTATTTGGTGTAGCTCCAAACGCCATCACGATCTCAACCGTTCTTCTTATAACTCCCCATTACTCACGCACCCGAGGTACCTCACTAGCCCCTCCCTCCATGACACCTCCGTCATGCGAGCTGGGGGTAGCCTATGGCAGTCATGCCGTTATCAACCCGATAGCCCAACGCTGCCCGAGAGGTGGCACACACATACCAAGACTCCATAATCATCATCAATCATCAATCAATCATCAATCAATCATCATTGATAGCATCAATTATCATTTAAACAACAATAACTTAGTTAGATGACAAAGTAGGCCATCTAACCGGACATGCATTATATACACAATTAAACCCTAAATTACTCATCAACAACTCACCATTCAACACTCAAACACCACCCAATCATCTAATGGCATCGTTCAAGAAATTAAAGAATGACAACCTAAACTTCTAAGATTCATAACTTACAATCTACTAATCCCAACATTGCCAAATCAGTTTCTATCACTCACCCATTCAACCTACTACATTAGCCCTCTCGGAAATCCACCATAACACCTCCAAATCATGCCCGATAACCCTAAAACCCTAGGATGTCTTGGCTGGATTTTCCGGATTTTCCCACGAAAAATGTAATCGAAAATTCGGCATTACAACAGCGCTAACACGTAATTATCAAGTATTTAGAAATCGACGGCAATCGATTTCGATCATCGCAACTCAATTAATTCAACATTAAACAATTTAATCAAAATTTAATACCCGAAAAATAAAAATTATGCTACATCCGACAGAAACTCGTAGTATTAGCATATAACGATCCCTAGCATGCAAGGAGCAATAATCTATCATCAGATTACAATTCTAAGGGTTCAATCTTGATTTATACGCAAAAATGCAAAAGACAAGTTTTGAGATCTAGAATTTTTCTCTCACCTTTGATGTGATAAAAGCCTAGGGATGCGTGAAGTGCGTGTCCAACAAGTAGAATCCAAGTCGGTGCGAAGTTCTACGGACAAAAACCAAGTTTTTCTTTGAAAAATTGGATTGAAAAGCTTTGAAATCTCTTTTCTTTTTCTCTCCTTCTTCTCTCGGCCTTGTGTGTGTTTGTGATGGTGTTTTGTGTTATTTTTAGTGTGTGTAACTACTTATGCATGATATAGTTTATATTTAATATAGTTTAAGTTAGAAAAACTAATTAATTTTTGTGTTTTAATGACTTTAAACTAATTTTATTGCTCACCATCGCTAAAAAAAATTATGCAACCCCCAAGATATCTCAAGTGGATTATTTTTAGGTGACAAGAAGTTTTACAATCAAAAAATTCCACCCGAATCGCCTTAAAACTCGATTTTTGCGAAAGTCGGTGTAAAAACCCAAATAAATTCCTAAGCCGATTTTAAAATCATTTTCATCAAGCACAGGTCTATTAAAGTCTATGGACTAGGTCTAGAAGGGTTAAAAAGACCAGTTTCAAAATTTAGCAAACGTGTTTCGAAAACACTATTCTCTGAAAATCGATGATAAAATTTCTGATCCCGTTTTTTATGAAAATTTCATGAATGCGCATTTGGCACGTATTAGGAGTATTGATATCAAAATTATAACATTCTAGGCCCTATAGCACATAAACAGGTCATATGCACGCAAAACGAGACAAGGCACGTAAATCGAGTTAAAGCAGATAAGTGGGGTTTCACAAATTTGGTGGATAAAGTATATTGGCAACCCTAACCGGGGCAAAAAAAATTGAAAAGGGGGTACAATACGAGGACTTCCCAGGGGGTCACCCATCCTAGTACTACTCTCTCCCAAGCACGCTTAACATCGGAGTTCTGATGGGATCCGGTGCATTAGTGCTGGTATGATCGCACCCGTCATGTTATGGGTACAATTCCTTTATGTGTTGACGGTTCACTGTCCTAGCCCATAGAGATGGGCCATTCAAAAGGCCAAAAGGGCTTAACGACAACCCATCCACTTCAACAACGCAGCATCCTCGTAAGACATGATATCGACGCATTGTTGGGCCCTCTAATGTACCCCGAGTTTGGTTGTCGTCCTTTTAACAACTCACGACGTGTGATTCGAGACGGAAAAACAGAGCAAAAGAAGAAAAGTGGCCCGAAACTGATGAAAACGTTCGATTTTGGGCTCCAAAAATGTGCGCAGTCGAGTAGGCTAGCTACCCCCGTCGTAGAGCTCTCGGAATGCTTTCGAACGGTATGTTGTACGCCACGTAACTCCTTACAGATTAAAAGTTATGGGCACCAGAGCGACAGAGACCTAGTCCTAAGCCCCACGCCATCGGTTTGCAGGCCCAGCCTCTACGTGAATCGAAGTTGTCATGCCCAAGATGCCATGGGATTTGGTAATAGAAATGTGGTGGATAAAATATCTTGGCAACCCTAACCGGGGCAAAAAAAATTGAAAAGGCGGGGTGCAACACAAGGACTTCCTAGGGGGTCACCTATCCTAGTACTACTCTCGCCTAAGCACGCTTAACTTCGAAGTTCTGATGGGATCCGGTGCATTAGTGCTGGTATGATCACACTCGTCATGTTGTGGGCACAAATCCTTTATGTGTTGACGGTTCACAGTCCCAGCCCAGAGAGACGGCCCATTCAAAAGGCCTAAAGGGCTTAACGACAACCCATCCACTTCAACAACGCAGCATCCTCGCAAGACGTGATATCGACGCGTTGTAGGGCCCTCTAATGTCCCGCGAGTTAGGTTGTCATCCTTTTAACAGCTGACGACGTACGATTCGGGATGGAAAAATAGAGCAAAAGAAGAAAAGTGGCCCTAAACTGATGAAAACGTTTGATTTTGGGATACAAAATCCAGCGCAGTCGAGCAAGCTTGCTGCCCCAATCGTAGAGCTATTGGATAGCTTTCAAACAGTATGCTATGCGCCGCGTAACTCCTTACGGATTAAAAGTTATGGGCACCAGAGCGACGGAGACCTGGTCACAAGCCCCACGCCCTCGGTTTAGGGGCCAAGCCACTACGTGAAGTGAACTTGGCTTGCCCAAGGTGTCGTGGGATTCGGTAATAGAAATGTGGTGGATAAAGTACCTTGGCAACCCTAACCGGGGCAAAAAAATTGAAAATGGGGGGTGCAGCACGAGGACTTCCCAGGGGGTTACCCATCCTAGTACTACTGTCACGCCCCAACCCGGCCTATAAGGTTAGACTAGGGTGTGATCTAAACGTTCAGGACATGTCACATACTTAACCGTTTATGAAGATTTAACACCTATCGTTTGAGTCTAGACTCCAAAGTTTTCCAAAAAACCGGCAGCATGACGGCTGTAATTGGACTCTTTGGTTTCGCCTAAATCTCTAAACGCCTCAAAATTTTCTAATCTCAAGTTTAATTTCCAACTAGGATTACTATTTAACATCAATTGAAATGCCTATTGGTTATCTCGATGTCTCGTTTGATTTATAACCTAGCATGATACTATGTCTCGTTTGTTTGTTTATCCCCGTTACAAAAGTGCCTGTTGATCTTAGCTTAATAGCGAGTACCTGTTTAAGATTGGATAGGTTCATTTACTTAGTCCTTAACTAATACGTCGTAACCTATGATAGATACTAGCGGTAATAATAACAAAACGATCATAGTAGTGTCTAGTGTCTGTCTAGCAATATCAGTACAAACCAAAATTAGACCCCAAATTACAACTGGGGTCTTTACATTACAACATCGAGCAACATAAAAGGAAATAGTCTTCAAGTAGCATAGAGTTCACAAGTAGCCACAATCATGCAAAGCACACAAACAGGCAATCACTCCAAGGATTCATCGTTAGGCACACCGTCCTCGGGTACCTGTTCTGGATCTTCTTCACCTGAGATGATAAAAGATGGTGAGTCCTTATGAACTCAGCGAGGGGGAACGAGAAATAGGTTTTGAAACTCATTTTCTGGCTCAACTTATGAAATCCTTTTGCAAGCATGAATATAACAATAATATAAGTACAGGAACAGGAATACCGGTCTTTCCTCCCCGAGGTTCTCTAGGAACCAAGCGAGAGTACTTATACACATAGTAAAAAGGATACATTGAGCTTTTGCTCTCAGATCAGTTCCAGAATCAGTTGATGCGGCCGACTTCAAATCATCCCCCAAACACGCCAGGTGGGTGTACTCCGGATGTACCCCGAAATCCTACGACCCAACTCTCTGAGGAAGTCTAGCCCCCAAAAGAGAGAGGGAATGGGACCATGGTAGTCACGGGTGCACCGACAAGCCCGATGCCGCCCAGTGTGTGTGATCGCTAGCATGCCGACAGGAAAGGTTGCAACCTTGTGTGCAATGCACATTTATGACATTTAATATATCACATTAGGAGGACAACAAAGTAGGTTGCCTCCGAACAGTCATAAGATTGCACATTGACAAGTAAACAGGTAGGGCACGATAAGACAAGTAATTTCACTTGAAAGGCATATAGAGTTATATGAACATTAAACGGGCAGCCATGTAACACATGTAAATCAAGCCATATAACTCATTACGAAGTCCACGTAATCAAGTGATAGGATTATTCAAAATGCTACAACAGCTACGTGGGTTCGGATGCAAGAAAAGCCTATTTGTCAACATGCAATGATCAAAACCACATTTAAGGCTATAAGACAACTACGGGCAGCCTACTAAACATATAATTACACACAATATCCAAATGATCAATACTTAACAAGCCTACCTAGTCATTAGGGTTTCCATTTCGTGCTTACCCGTGTAATTAAACCCTAAGTCAACTCAAAATCAATCTCAAGCCATGCATCATTTAATACAAACATACTCAAGTACTCAAAACAGTCGACACAACATCCCAACACCACAATTCCAAGCAACTAACACCACATGAGAGGTTACAACAATTTTCCAAGCATATAACTAAGTGAAACCCTCACTGCAATAGGCTGTTTTCTCACAAAACTTAAGACAAGCAAACAATCAATAATTCCAGTGAATAAGATTTCAAATTAAAGCTTAAGAAGTGAACTAAAATCAGGAACAAACCTTGCATCAATTGGAGTTCGGGATCATTAGATATAGCCGAAACAGTGGGATAGCACAAAACTGTCCAGATTTGTACACATTTCGATAATTGACGTTTTTGAGGTCCTTAGGGTCAGATTTGGCCTTGGTCCATTTCTGACAAAAATGTCCAGAACTGAAAATTAAAGCAGTACACCCAATTTCATGACATTTGGGACATCATTTACTAAGTCAAATCTGGTTCGTTTTACGAGATCAGTGCATCTGCTAAAACCTGCTTCATTTTTCCAGATTTCCATATTTGGACACATTTCAAAGATTTGATATTTTGAGGACCTTAGAGTCAAAATTAGCTTCGGCCTATTTCTGTGAAAAATGTTCAAAACTGGAAAAACTAGTCACCTACAAAGTTTCATGCATTTTTAACATCATTTGCCTAGCTAAACGTACCTCGGAACAAACTGGTCAGAAAGCTGTCAACAATCCGACTTCACCTATCATCACTTTCAAGCCAAGATCTTGCCATGCATGGTTGCAAAAGCTTATGAACGAACATATAAATCAAGTACAGAAGCAAAGACATACTTTTATGAGCATGCATGTGGATTTTTGAAGGATTTTCAAAAGGTTTTAGCCCTCACCTTAGCAATCAACCAAGAAGATGCACAAAAACTTGTTGAAGCACAATCTTCTTCTTCTCCTTTGCCTAGCCGAGGTTCCAACTAGATTTTCTCTATTTTTCCTAGCTTAGTGACCAAGATCTTAGTACATGCATGTGATTAGAACAAGAAGAAAAGAAATGGAAGCCAAGAAACTTACCTAGGGCCGAAATGAAGACTTCAAAGGACATGCATGTGTGATTTTCGTATCCTAGCTTGTTTGCTTGAGTTTCTTTGATTGTTGCTTGTCTTGATGCACCATGAGTTGATGAAGATGAGCAAAGGATGGTGAGAACTCAGCCAAGGCCGAGAGATGGTGAGGAGAATGAGAGGGAGAGAGAGAACTTGAGAGGAAATGAGAGAATATGACAAAGAGTGAAGCCTTTGCATTCTTCAAGCAAGTGGTCGGTCTTGGGCCATTAAAAATCTGATTTTTGTGTCTTCAATGTGTGATTTTAAAATGTTAGCATCGGAATGAAGTGTTTGGTCGAGCAAGGTGAAGAATTGAGGTGGTTTTGAGCAATTTTTTATGCATTGATAAGTGTTTTTGTCATAACTTGTCTAGAAATGAATTTGAATTGAGCAACCAAGCAAAAATACCACATAGTGGTCGGCCAAAGCTAGTTTCAAATCTGAATTTTTGTCATCTTTGAGCATTATTTTAATTGTGTCTTGAAAGTGCAAAAAGAATAAGGAATAAAGAATAAAGAATGTCTAGCTTTTTGTGTTATTTTGTCTTCTAGTGAGTTGAATTAGGATTATAATATTGATAGTGGATTTTGTAGGATTGTTTAATAGTCTAGTGCTTTGTGTAAGATGCTTTCTTGATTAGCGTGAGGGCACGCTTTCCTAGGTCTAGGGCACGCACTACGAGGTAGGACACGAACTACGAGACGAATGCACGTTTTTCAAGTAAATGCACGTAACCCTAAATTAATGCACGTAATTCAATGCATGTCACACAAAACGAACACAATTCTCAAACCTAGGTCAAGGCACGTAAATCTAGATTAGGGCACACGAAACGAGGTATCGAACGCAAATCGGGGTCGGGCCTCACAACTACTCTCACCCAAGCACGCTTAACTTCGGAGTTCTGATGGGAACCGGTACACTAGTGCAGGTATGATCGCACCCGTCATGTTGTGGGCACAAATCCTTTATGTGTTGACGGTTCACAGTCCCAGTCCAGAGAGATGGCTCATTCAAAAGGCCCAAAGGGCTTAACGACAACCCATCCACTTCAACAACGCAGCATCCTCTCAAGACGTAATATCAACGAGTTGTAGGGCCCTCTAATGTCCCGCGAGTTCGGTAGTCGTCCTTTTAACAGCTCACGACGTACGATCCGGAACGAAAAAATAGAGCAAAAGAAGAAAAGTAGCCCGAAACTGATGAAAACGTTCGATTTTGGTCTCAAAAAATGGACGCAGCCGAGCAGGCTTGCTAACCCCGTCGTAGAGCTCTCGGAGAGTTTGCCAACGGTATGCTGTGCGCCTCGTAACTCTTTTCAGATCAAAAGTTAAGGGCACCGGAGCGACGGAGACCTGGTCACAAGCCCTACGCCCTCGGTTTGCGGGCCCAGCCTCTGTGTGAAGCGAAGTTTTCTTGCCCAAGGTGCCGTGGGATTTGGTAATAGAAATGTGGTGGATAAAGAATCTTGGCAACCCTAACCGAGGCAAAAAAAATTGAAAATGTGGTGCAATACGAGGACTTCCCAGGGGGTCACCCATCCTAGTACTACTCTCGCCCAAGCGCGCTTAACTTCGAAGTTCTTATGGGATCCGGTGCATTAGAGCTGGTATGATCGCACCCGTCATGTTGAGGGCACAAATCCTTTATGTGTTGACGGTTCACAGTCCCAGCCCAGAGAGATGGCCTATTCAAAAGGCCCAAAGGGCTTAACGACAACCCATCCGCTTCAACAACACAGCATTCTCATAAGACGTGATATCGACGCATTGTAGGGCCCTTTAATATCCCGCGAGTTAGGTTGTCGTCCTTTTAACAGCTCACAACGTACGATCTGGGATGGAAAAACAGAGCCAAAGAAGAAAAGTGGCCCGAAATTGGTGAAAACGTTCCATTTTGGGCTCCAAAAACTGGCGCAGCCGAGCAGGCTTGCTGCCCCCGTCATAGAGCTCTCGGAGAGCTTTCCAACAGTATGCTTTGCGCCGCGCATCTCCTTACGGATTAAAAGTTATGGGCATCGGAGCGACGGAGACTTGGTCACATGCCCCACGCCCTCGGTTTGCGGGCCTAGCCTCTACGTGAAGCGAAGTTTTCTTACCCAAGGTGCCGTGGGATTTGGTAATAGAAATGTGGTGGATAAAGTATCTTGGCAACCCTAACCGGGGAAAAAATAATTGAAAAGGGAGGGTGCAACACGAGGACTTCCCAAGGGGTCACCCATCCTAGAACTACTCCCGCCCAAGCACGCTTAACTTCGGACTTCTGATGGGATCCGGTGCATTAGTGCTGGTATGATCGTACCCGTCATGTTGTGGGCACAAATCCTTTATGTGTTGACGTTTCACAGTCCCAACCCAGAAAGATGGCCCATTCAAAAGGCCCAAAGGGCTTAACGACAACCCATCCACTTCAACAACGTAGCATCCTCGCAAGACGTGATATCGAAACGTTGTAGGGCCCTTTAATGTACCACGAGTTAGGTTGTCGTCCTTTTAATAGCTCACGATGAACGATTCGGGATGGAAAAATAGAGCAAAATAAGAGAAGTGGCCCGAAATAGATGAAAATGTACGATTTTGGGCTCCAAAAATGGGCGCAGCTGGGCAGGCTTGTTACCCCTGTCTTAGAGCTCTCAGAGAGCTTTCCAATGGTGTGCTTTGCGCCGCGTAACTCCTTACGGATTAAAAGTTATGCGCACCGGAGCAACAGAGACCTGGTCATAAGCCCCTCGCCATCGATTTACGGGCCCAGCCTCTACGAGAAGTGAAGTTGTCTTGCCCAAGGTGCCGTGGGAATCGGTAATAGAAATGTGGTGGATAAAGTATCTTGTCAACCTTAACCGGGGCAAAAAAAATTGAAAAGGGGGGGTGCAACACGAGAACTACCCAGAAGGTCACCCATCCTAGTACTACTCTCGCCCAAGCACGCTTAACTTCGGAGTTCTGATGGGATCTGGTGCACTAGTGCTGGTATGATCGCACCCGTCATGTTATGGGCACAAATCCATTATGTGTTGACGGTTCATAGTCCCAGCCCAGAGAGATGGCCCATTCAAAAGGCCCAAAGGGCTTAACGACAACTCATCCACTTCAACAACGCAGCATCCTCGCAAGACGTGATATCGACGCGTTGTAGGGCCCTCTAATGTCCTGCGTGTTAGATTGTCGTCCTCTTAACAGCTCACGACGTACGATCCAGGATCGAAAAACAGAGCAAAAGAAGAAAAGTGGCCCGAAACTGATGAAAATGTTCAATTTTGGGCTCCGAAAATAGGCGCAGCTGAGCATGCTTGCTACACCCGTCGTAGAGCTCTTGGAGAACTTTCCAACGGTATGTTGTGCATCGCGTAACTCCTTACGGATTAAAAGTTATGGGCACCAGAGCGACAAAGACCTAGTCACAAGCCCCACGCCCTCGGTTTGCGGGCCCAGCCTCTACGTGAAGTGAAGTTGTCTTGCCCAAGGTGCCGTGGGATTCGGTAATAGAAATTTGGTGGATAAAGTATATTGGCAACCCTAACCGGGGCAAAAAAAATTGAAAAGGGGGTACAACACGAGGACTTCCCAGGGGGTCACCCATCCTAGTACTACTCTCGCCCAAGCACGCTTATCATCGGAGTTCTGATGGGATCCGGTGCATTAGTGCTAGTATGATCGCACCCGTCATGTTATGGGTACAAATCCTTTATGTGTTGACGGTTCACTGTCCTAGCCCATAAGATGGGCCATTCAAAAGGCCCAAAGGGCTTAACGACAACCCATCCACTTCAACAACGCAGCATCCTCGTAAGACATGATATCGACGCATTGTTGGGCCCTCTAATGTCCCCCAAGTTTGGTTGTCGTCCTATTAACAACTCACGACGTGTGATTTGGGACGGAAAAACAGAGCAAAAGAAGAAAAGTGGCCCGAAACTGATGAAAACGTTCGATTTTGGGCTCCAAAAATGTGCGCAGTCGAGCAGGCTAGCTACCCCCGTCGTAGAGCTCTCAGAATGCTTTCGAACGGTATGATGTACGCCATGTAACTCCTTACGGATTAAAAGTTATGGGCACCGGAGCGACGGAGACCTAGTCCTAAGCCCCACGCCCTCGGTTTGCAGGCCCAGCCTCTACGTGAATCGAAGTTGTCTTGCCCAAGATGCCATGGGATTCAGTAATAGAAATGTGGTGGATAAAATATCTTGGCAACCCTAACCGGGGCAAAAAAAATTGAAAAGGCAGGGTGCAACACGAGGACTTCCTAGGGGGTCACCTATCCTAGTACTACTCTCGCCTAAGCACGCTTAACTTCGAAGTTCTAATGGGATCCGGTGCATTAGTGCTGGTATGATCACACTCGTCATGTTGTGGGCACAAATCCTTTATGTGTTGACGGTTCACAGTCCCAGCCCAGAGACACGGCCCATTCAAAAGGCCTAAAGGGCTTAACGACAACCCATCCACTTCAACAACGCAGTATCCTCGCAAGACGTGATATCGACGCATTGTAGGGCCCTCTAATGTCCCGCGAGTTAGGTTGTCGTCCTTTTAACAGCTGACGACGTACGATTCGGGATGGAAAAATAGAGCAAAAGAAGAAAATTGGCCCTAAACTGATGAAAACGTTTGATTTTGGGATACAAAATCCAGCGCAGCCGAGCAAGCTTGCTGCCCCAATCGTAGAGCTATTGGAGAGCTTTCAAACAGTATGTTGTGCGCCGCGTAACTCCTTACGGATTAAAAGTTATGGGCACCAGAGCGACGGAGACCTGGTCACAAGCCCCACGCCCTCGGTTTGGGGGCCAAGCCACTACGTGAAGTGAACTTGTCTTGCCCAAGGTGTCGTGGGATTCGGTAATAGAAATGTGGTGGGTAAAGTATCTTGGCAACCCTAACCGGGGCAAAAAAATTTGAAAATGGGGGGTGCAGCACGAGGACTTCCCAGGGGGTCACCCATCCTAGTACTACTGTCACGCCCCAACCCGGCCTATAAGGTTAGACTAGGGTGTGATCTAAACGTTCAGGACATGTCACATACTTAACCGTTTATGAAGATTTAACACCTATCGTTTGAGTCTAGACTCCAAAGTTTTTCGAAAAACCGGCAGCATGACGGCTGTAATTGGACTCTTTGGTTTCGCCTAAATCTCTAAACGCCTCAAAATTTTATAATCTCAAGTTTCATTTCCAACTAGGATTACTATTTAACATCAATTGAAATGCGTATTGGTTATCTCGATGTCTCGTTTGATTTATAACCTAGCATGATACTATGTCTCGTTTGTTTGTTTATCCCCGTTACAAAAGTGCCTGTTGATCTTAGCTTAATAGCGAGTACCTGTCAAAGATTGGATAGGTTCATTTACTTAGTCCTTAACTAATACGTCGTAACCTATGATAGATACTAGCGGTAATAATAACAAAACGATCATAGTAGTGTCTAGTGTCTGTCTAGCAATATCAGTACAAACCAAAATTAGACCCCAAATTACAACGGGGGTCTTTACATTACAACATCGAGCAACATAAAAGGAAATAGTCTTCAAGTAGCATAGAGTTCACAAGTAGCCACAATCATGCAAAGCACACAAACAGGCAATCACTCCAAGGATTCATCGTTAGGCATACCGTCCTCCGGTACCTGTTTTGGATCTTCTTCACCTGAGATGATAAAAGATGGTGAGTCCTTATGAACTCAGTGAGGGGGAACGAGAAATAGGTTTTGAAACTCATTTTCTGGTTCAACTTATGAAATCCTTTTGCAAGCATGAATATAACAATAATATAAGTACAGGAACAGGAATACCGGTCTTTCCTCCCCGAGGTTCTCTAGGAACCAAGCGAGAGTACTTATACACATAGTAAAAAGGATACAGTGAGCTTTTGCTCTCAGATCAGTTCCAGAATCAGTTGTTGCGGCCGACTTCAAATCATCCCCCAAACACGCCAGGTGGGTGTACTCCGGATGTACCCCGAAATCCTACGACCCAACTCTCCGAGGAAGTCTAGCCCCCAAGCGAGAGAGGGAATGGGACCATGGTAGTCACGGGTGCACCGACAAGCCCGATGCCGCCCAGTGTGCGTGATCGCTACCATGCCGACAGGAAAGGTTGCAACCTTGTGTGCAATGCACATTTATGACATTTAATATATCACATTAGGAGGACAACAAAGTAGGTTGCCTCCGGACAGTCATAAGATTGCACATTGACAAGTAAACAGGCAGGGCACGATAAGAAAAGTAATTTCACTTGAAAGGCATATAGAGTTATATGAACATTAAACGGGCAGCCATGTAACACATGTAAATCAAGCCATATAACTCATTACGAAGTCCACGTAATCAAGTGATAGGATTATTCAACATGCTACAACATCTACGTGGGTTCGGATGCAAGAAAAGCCTATTTGTCAACATGCAATGATCAAAACTACATTTAAGGCTATAAGGCAACTACGGGCAGCCTACTAAACATATAATTACACACAATATCCAAATGATCAATACTTAACAAGCCTACCAAGTCATTAGGGTTTCCATTTCGTGCTTACCCGTGTAATTAAACCCTAAGTCAACTCAAAATCAATCTCAAGCCATGCATCATTTAATACAAACATCCTCAAGTACTCAAAACAGTCCACACAACATCCCAACACCACAATTCCAAGCAATTAACACCACAGGAGAGGTTACAACAATTTTCCAAGCATATAACTAAGTGAAACCCTCACTGCAATAGGCTGTTTTCTCACAAAACTTAAGACAAGCAAACAATCTATAATTCCAGTGAATAAGAAGTCAAATTAAATCTTAAGAAGTGAACTAAAATCAGGAACAAACCTTGCATCAATTGGAGTTCGGGATCATTAGATGTAGCCGAAACAGTGGGATAGCACAAAACTGTCCAGATTTGTACACATTTCGATAATTGACGTTTTTGAGGTCCTTAGGGTCAGATTTGGCCTTGGTCCATTTCTGGAAAAAATGTCCAGAACTGAAAATTTTAGCAGCACACTCAATTTCATGACATTTGGGACATCATTTACTAAGTCAAATCTGGTTCGTTTTACGAGATCAGTGCATCTGCTAAAACCTGCTTCATATTTCCAGATTTCCAGATTTGGACACATTTCAAAGATTTGATATTTTGAGGACCTTAGAGTCAAAATTAGCTTCGGCCTATTTCTGCGAAAAATGTTCAAAACTGGAAAAAATAGTCACCTACAAATTTTCATGCATTTTCAACATCATTTGCCTAGCTAAACGTACCTCGGAACAAACTGGTCAGAAAGCTGTCAACAATCCGACTTCACCTATCATCACTTTCAAGCCAAGATCTTGCCATGCATGGTTGCAAAAGCTTATGAACGAACATATAACTCAAGTACAGAAGCAAAGACATACTTTTATGAGCATGCATGTGGATTTTTGAAGGATTTTCAAAAGGTTTTAGCCCTCACCTTAGCAATCAACCAAGAAGATGCACAAAAACTTGTTGAAGCACAATCTTCTTCTTCTCCTTTGCCTAGCCGAGGTTCCAACTAGATTTTCTCTATTTTTCCTAGCTTAGTGACCAAGCTTGTGAAACCCCACTTTTCTGCTTTAACTCGATTTACGTGTTTTATCTCGTTTTGCGTGCATTTGACCTATTTATGTGCTATATGACCTAGAATGTTATAATTTTGATGTCAATACTCCTAATACGTGCTAAATGTGCATTCATGAAATTTTCATCAAAAACGGGATCAGAAATTTTATCGTCGATTTTCAGTGAATAGTGTTTTCGAAACACGTCCGCTAAAATTTTGAAACTGGTCTTTTTAACCCTTCTAGATCTAGACCACGGACTTTAATAGACCTGTGTTTGATTAAAACGGTTTTAAAATCGGCTTAAGAATTTATTAGGGTTTTTACATCGACTTTTGCGAAAATCGAGTTTTAAGCCGACTCGGGTGAAATTGTTTGATTGTAAAACTTCTTGTCACCTAAAAATAATTTACTTGAGCTATCTTGGGTGTTGAATAATTGTTTTGAACTTTGGTGATCAATAAAATACATTTAAAGTCAAGAAAACACTAAAAATAATTAGTTTCCACTTTGACTTTTATTTATTTATTTGACCTTTGCTTAATATATGATCAACACACATTAAAAACAAAGCAAAACACCACCAAAAACACACCCAAAACCGTGGCTCCTTGGAGGAGAAAGATAAAGGCATTTTCAAAGCATTTTTCTCACAGATTTTGCGTTTCAAAGCCGAATCGAGTGATTCAAAGCTTGAAATTGATTGTTTGGCATCCATTCTACACATTTCTTGCATCAAAACACATCAAAGGTGAGAGAAAAATTCTAGATCTCAAAACTTGTCTTTTGCATTTTTGCGTATAAATGAAGATTGAACCGTTAGAATTGTAATATGATGTTAGATTATTGCTCCTTGCATGCTAGGGATCGTTTAGTGGTAATACTACGAGTTTCTGTCGGATGTAGCATAATTTTTATTTTTCGGGTATTAAATTTTGATTAAATTGTTCAATGTTGAATTAATTGAGTTGTGATGATCGAAATCGATTGCCGTCGATTTCTAAATACTTGATAATTACGTGTTAGCGCTGTTGTAATGCCGAATTTTCGATTACATTGTTTGTGTGAAAGTCCGGAAAATCCAGCCAAGATATCCTAGGGTTTTAGGGTTATCGGGCATGATTTGGAGGTGTTATGGTGGATTTCCGAGAGGGCTAATGTAGTTGGTTGAATGGTTGAGTGTTTGAAACTGATTTGGGGTTGTTTGGATTAGTAGAATGTAAGATATGATTATTTGAAGTTTAGGTTATCTTTCTTTAAATTATTGAATTGAGCCTTAGTTTATCGGGTGTGGTTTGAGTGATTGAATTGTGAGTTGTTGATGGGTAAACTAGGGTTTGATTGTGTATTTAATGCATGTCCGGTTGGATGGCCTACTTTGTCATCTAACTTAGTTAATTGTTGTTAAATTGATTATTGATATGATTATTGATGATGATAATATGATGATTGATGATTATTGATTGATTATTGAGTATGGGCTCTCGGAATATTGATGATTGATGTTTATATTTATTGCTGAGTCTCTGGTATGTGTGTGCCACCTCTCGGGCAGCATCGGGCTGTCGGGTTGATAACGGCATGACTATCAGAGACTGCCTCCAGCTCGCATGACGGAGGTGTCATGGAGGGAGAGGTTATTGAGGGTACCCTGGGTGCGTGAGTAATGGGGAGTTATAAGAAGAATGGTTGAGATCGTGATGGCGTTTGGAGCTACACCAACTAGAGAGAGTATCATTTATTGAATGGTCATATAGTTATGTGATGATAGTATTATTGATGTTATTGTGTGTTTACTGACTCAAAGGATTATTCCAAGGAGTTTAGTAGACCTTGCTCGAGATCTATCGGATCCTCACTGGGCTTATTTATATAAGCTCACTCTCTATTATTGCATGCATACAGGTGTACTTTTACAGGATTACGGGTACGTGCCTCCTGAAGAGGAGAATGTGGAAAACGTGTCTTACGTGGATGAGTCCTATGTTCCAGAGTCTTATCCATGATGTCGTACATGTTTTATTATCTTGTAAATTAACTTAGTAGGCTTTTATCTGCTTTATAGTTTATAATGTATAAGATGTTGATAAGTTAATGAATTAGTTGATGTTGTCTTAGTAGATTCTCTTTTGTTTATGATTAGGTTGCTAGATTGGCTCAATATGTTTTTGTATTGTATATTAAGGGTTAATGTATTATGTTGGAACGGAGGCGCATAACTATGAATGAGTTGATGAAAGAATGTTTAATGTATGAAATGGTTGCGTTGTATGTTGTTAATTTGATTGTGGAGTTGGTTGGTGATTTGTGGAGTTTGATGTATGTTGTTATTAAGGGTTGGTTTAGAGCCCTGATGTTCATGTTACTATCGTTATGCTGCCGAAATTCCGTTGCGTCCTGACTGATTGTAAGAGGGGTCGAGTTGGGGCGTGACATTTAAGTGGTATCAGAGCTTGATTAGCTGTCAGCCGGGGTATCCTCGGAATGTGGGTAGTGGTCTAAGCATGCAAGTATGTATTAAGTGAAAGAAAAGTGAAACATATGTTAATATGTTTATGTGATTAATTTACTTATGTGTCTTACTTTCTATGTGACCAGTATGCCTTGTGTGTTAAGTGAACAAATGTGGTCAATATGTTTTATGTGATAACGTGCTATACTTACTCAATGTGTTGTGATTAATGTGCATTATGTGATTAATGTGCATTATGTGATTAATGTGTATTATGTGACAATTGTGTTTTATGTGATCAAAGTGCTTTATGTGAAGTTTGTTGCTTATGTGAATTTAATTGTTTATAACTTACTTCTGTGATATAACCTGTTTATGTGATGTTGGCTTCTTATATACTGAATTGTGTGTTATGTGATAATGTTAAATTATATGATAATCATGCATTACGTTGTACATGTTTTCATGTGATGTAATTGTATATATTCTATAACTGTGGGTGATTCTTTTAGGTGAAGTAAGGATGACTGCAAGAGTTTTCGAAAATAGTGGTAGGCCATGATTTTGAATTATTATTATTCTAGAAGTTTATCAGTTAGATTTTAATTGTTATGTTTATGGATTTTAGTTTCGGCTTAGTGGATTGATTTTGATGTTCCTTTAGCGAGAATGAAGTTGTTCGAGGAAATAGCAATGTATCTTGATGATTATAATTACTTTTGTTGCCATGTTTAATTTGTTATTATTTGGAGATGAATCATAAGTTGAGGTTTCTGTGAGGTTGTGATTAGACACTTTTGGAGTCTCAACTCAGATTATACTTTCTTGAGGTTATTTTAGAATGAATTTATTTGAGGAATTAGTGATGTATATTTGTGAATGGAATGAAGTGTAGTATAACATGTGAATATGTCTACTATTTGGGATTGCTATATTATTAATGGATATTTTGGAGTTTTGATCTTTAAACCTTGGAGACAATTGGAGTGATTCCTGACTAAAGTTACTTTATTCGAAGATGTAATTGTTGGGAGATAGAATTATTTGAGGAAATAAGAATGCATTTTGATGGCTGAACATTTACTTGCCTATATCAAGCTTTTGAGTTCAAGGTGGTGTGACTTTCTAAATTGTTGATTGGGGATTCTGTTGTGTTATAATGGGTTAATATGAATATGTATTGTGTTATCAGATTTTGGAGTCCTCATTAGTTAATCTTGTTGGGTAATCGGTGATTTATCTCGTTTAGTGATTGGTCTGGTACGGAATGTAAAATTTTGGAGTGATTTATCTTGTTTGGTGATTGTTATGACTCTTTAGGTTCTCTAGATCTCCTTAGTGTCTTGTTTTGGAGGAAGATAGATTGTAGGATTTGACTTGTTGGTGTTTAAGTGTGTAGGTGGGACACCCTTCTTGTGCTTCATAATTCTATCGGTCTTATTATTCTTTTCTACTATATTCTCACTTATTTGAGAGAGGGTTACACTTTTCTAGCCTATCAATTGTTTCTTGAAAGTTTTGCTTACTGGATTAATGGATCCTATACTCATTTGATATTGTTTCTATTCTTAACATTCATATTTGCTTCTTATAGCAATGTCACTTATTGGAGTAAAGGTTTGAGACTTCTATATTTCATTCTATATCTCCAGCCATTGGTTTCAATATTTCATTTCATCCTATTACTATTCATTTGAAAGTAATTTTTCCTTTGGTATACCATTTTACTTGTTCGAATTCTACTTGCTTGATGTACTTCCTACCTAAGTACATCATTGTCATTCTTGTTGATCCTTGTTAATCCTATTATTTTATTATTAAATCCTTGCCATTACTTTGTTTGTAATTGCTCATTTAATATACTCAGCATTGTCCTTTCTTATTTATACTTCTTTGGTTATTGCGTGCTGAGATACTCATTATCTTGACACTCATATTTTCTATTAAATTAATCATCTCTTATTTCTTAATTTCATTTCACCTCAAGTACAACTTACTTGTTGGTTCCTTGAACAATCATCGAGAATTGAAATATCTACTTGTTCAGGAATTTTTGTTCAAGATACTCAGCACTGTTTTGACTCGTCATCATCCTTTGTTCGTACTTATTTAACTGATAGGTGCTGAGACATTCCTTATCTTAGTTATCATGCTTCCTTATTAAACTATTAATCTTTTGATTCTCTAACCTGTTTGACCTCCTGTTCACTTGATTGTTGGCTCGAATATGATTTTTCATATTCGTATTTCCTTGTAAATTTCATAAGAGCCATATTCTGACAAATGTCACTTTTGAGATATTCCCTTGATCAGTAATCATTCATGTTATCGTAAATGAGTTTTTAAACCCTCGGGGTGTTCATAGAACTCTTTTGTGTAGTAGGGGATGATTGATAAGGAGTGGTGTCATGCTAAGACTTGGAGTTTCAATTTCTTTCATCTGCAATATGATATGAGGTAGGAGAGAATTATGAATTGAAGATTGTCTTGGAACTATGATCATCAACTTGCAGTCAACAGCGATTGTTCTTTTGAGGTCTTTGGTTAGTTGTCATCCTAAGAGATAAATGGGAACTAAGAGAAGTATTGTTAAGTGTAACGATTGAGGATTTAATTGTCTGTCAGTTCGAGAATTGCGCGGACGCAATTGTTTTAAGGAGGGGAGAATGTGAAACCCCACTTTTCTGCTTTAACTCGATTTACGTGTTTTATCTCGTTTTGCGTGCATTTGACCTATTTATGTGCTATATGACCTAGAATGTTATAATTTTGATGTCAATACTCCTAATACGTGCTAAATGTGCATTCATGAAATTTTCATCAAAAACGGGATCAGAAATTTTATCGTCGATTTTCAGTGAATAGTGTTTTCGAAACACGTCCGCTAAAATTTTGAAACTGGTCTTTTTAACCCTTCTAGATCTAGACCACGGACTTTAATAGACATGTGTTTGATTAAAACGGTTTTAAAATCGGCTTAAGAATTTATTAGGGTTTTTACATCGACTTTTGCGAAAATCGAGTTTTAAGCCGACTCGGGTGAAATTGTTTGATTGTAAAACTTCTTGTCACCTAAAAATAATTTACTTGAGCTATCTTGGGTGTTGAATAATTGTTTTGAACTTTGGTGATCAATAAAATACATTTAAAGTCAAGAAAACACTAAAAATAATTAGTTTCCACTTTGACTTTTATTTATTTATTTGACCTTTGCTTAATATATGATCAACACACATTAAAAACAAAGCAAAACACCACCAAAAACACACCCAAAACCGTGGCTCCTTGGAGGAGAAAGATAAAGGCATTTTCAAAGCATTTTTCTCACAGATTTTGCGTTTCAAAGCCGAATCGAGTGATTCAAAGCTTGAAATTGATTGTTTGGCATCCATTCTACACATTTCTTGCATCAAAACACATCAAAGGTGAGAGAAAAATTCTAGATCTCAAAACTTGTCTTTTGCATTTTTGCGTATAAATGAAGATTGAACCGTTAGAATTGTAATATGATGTTAGATTATTGCTCCTTGCATGCTAGGGATCGTTTAGTGGTAATACTACGAGTTTCTGTCGGATGTAGCATAATTTTTATTTTTCGGGTATTAAATTTTGATTAAATTGTTCAATGTTGAATTAATTGAGTTGTGATGATCGAAATCGATTGCCGTCGATTTCTAAATACTTGATAATTACGTGTTAGCGCTGTTGTAATGCCGAATTTTCGATTACATTGTTTGTGTGAAAGTCCGGAAAATCCAGCCAAGATATCCTAGGGTTTTAGGGTTATCGGGCATGATTTGGAGGTGTTATGGTGGATTTCCGAGAGGGCTAATGTAGTTGGTTGAATGGTTGAGTGTTTGAAACTGATTTGGGGTTGTTTGGATTAGTAGAATGTAAGATATGATTATTTGAAGTTTAGGTTATCTTTCTTTAAATTATTGAATTGAGCCTTAGTTGATCAGGTGTGGTTTGAGTGATTGAATTGTGAGTTGTTGATGGGTAAACTAGGGTTTGATTGTGTATTTAATGCATGTCCGGTTGGATGGCCTACTTTGTCATCTAACTTAGTTAATTGTTGTTAAATTGATTATTGATATGATTATTGATGATGATAATATGATGATTGATGATTATTGATTGATTATTGAGTATGGGCTCTCGGAATATTGATGATTGATGTTTATATTTATTGCTGAGTCTCTGGTATGTGTGTGCCACCTCTCGGGCAGCATCGGGCTGTCGGGTTGATAACGGCATGACTATCAGAGACTGCCTCCAGCTCGCATGACGGAGGTGTCATGGAGGGAGAGGTTATTGAGGGTACCCTGGGTGCGTGAGTAATGGGGAGTTATAAGAAGAATGGTTGAGATCGTGATGGCGTTTGGAGCTACACCAACTAGAGAGAGTATCCTTTATTGAATGGTCATATAGTTATGTGATGATAGTATTATTGATGTTATTGTGTGTTTACTGACTCAAAGGATTATTCCAAGGAGTTTAGTAGACCTTGCTCGAGATCTATCGGATCCTCACTGGGCTTATTTATATAAGCTCACTCTCTATTATTGCATGCATACAGGTGTACTTTTACAGGATTACGGGTACGTGCCTCCTGAAGAGGAGAATGTGGAAAACGTGTCTTACATGGATGAGTCCGATGTTCCAGAGTCTTATCCATGATGTCGTACATGTTTTATTATCTTGTAAATTAACTTAGTAGACTTTTATCTGCTTTATAGTTTATAATGTATAAGATGTTGATAAGTTAATGAATTAGTTGATGTTGTCTTAGTAGATTCTCTTTTGTTTATGATTAGGTTGCTAGATTGGCTCAATATGTTTTTGTATTGTATATTAAGGGTTAATGTATTATGTTGGAACGGAGGCGCATAACTATGAATGAGTTGATGAAAGAATGTTTAATGTATGAAATGGTTGCGTTGTATGTTGTTAATTTGATTGTGGAGTTGGTTGGTGATTTGTGGAGTTTGATGTATGTTGTTATTAAGGGTTGGTTTAGAGCCCTGATGTTCATGTTACTATCGTTATGCTGCCGAAATTCCGTTGCGTCCTGACTGATTGTAAGAGGGGTCGAGTTGGGGCGTGACAAAGCTCTTAGTACATGCATGTGATTAGAACAAGAAGAAAAGAAATGGAAGCCAAGAAACTTACCTAGGGCCGAAATGAAGACTTCAAAGGACATGCATGTGTGATTTTCGTATCCTAGCTTGTTTGCTTGAGTTTCTTTGATTGTTGCTTGTCTTGATGCACCATGAGTTGATGAAGATGAGCAAAGGATGGTGAGAACTCAGCCAAGGCCGAGAGATGGTGAGGAGAATGAGAGGGAGAGAGAGAACTTGAGAGGAAATGAGAGAATATGACAAAGAGTGAAGCCTTTGCATTCTTCAAGCAAGTGGTCGGCCTTGGGCCATTAAAAATCTGATTTTTGTGTCTTCAATGTGTGATTTTAAAATGTTAGCATCGGCATGAAGTGTTTGGTCGAGCAAGGTGAAGAATTGAGGTGGTTTTGAGCAATTTTTTATGCATTGATATGTGTTTTTGTCATAACTTGTCTAGAAATGAATTTGAATTGAGCAACCAAGCAAAAATACCACATAGCGGTCGGCCAAAGCTAGTTTCAAATCTGAATTTTTGTCATCTTTGAGCATTATTTTAATTGTGTCTTGAAAGTGCAAAAAGAATAAGGAATAAAGAATAAAGAACGTCTAGCTTTTTGTGTTATTTTCTCTTCTAGTGAGTTGAATTAGGATTATAATATTGATAGTGGATTTTGTAGGATTGTTTAATAGTCTAGTGCTTTGTGTAAGATGCTTTCTTGATTAGCGTGGGGGCACGCTTTCCTAGGTCTAGGGCACGCACTACGAGGTAGGACACGAACTACGAGACGAACGCACGTTTTTCAAGTAAATGCACGCAACCCTAAATTAATGCACGTAATTCAATGCATGGCACACAAAACGAACACAATTCTCAAACCTAGGTCAAGGCACGTAAATCTAGATTAGGGCACACGAAACGAGGTATCGCACGCAAATCGGGGTCAGGCCTCACAACTACTCTCGTCCAAGCACGCTTAACTTCGGAGTTCTGATGGGAACCGGTACACTAGTGTAGGTATGATCACACCCGTCATGTTGTGGGCACAAATCCTTTATGTGTTGACGGTTCACAGTCCTAGTCCAGAGAGATGGCTCATTCAAAAGGCCCAAAGGGCTTAACGACAACCCATCCACTTCAACAACGCAGCATCCTCGCAAGACATGATATCGACGGGTTGTAGGCCCTCTAATGTCCCGCGAGTTAGGTTGTCGTCCTTTTAACTACTCTCGACATTCGATTCGGGACAGAAAAAAAGAGCAAAAGAAGAAAAGTGGCCCGAAACTGTTGAAAATGTTTGATTTTGGGCTCCAAAAATGAGCGCAGCCGAGCAGGCTTGCTCCCCCGTCTTAGGAGTTACGCGGCGCAAAGCATACCGTTGCAAAGCTCTCCGAGAGCTCTATGACGGGGGCAGCCAACTTGCTCGCTATACCCGTTTTTGGAGCCCAAAATCGAACGTTTTAATCAGTTTCGGACCACTTTTCTTCTTTTGCTCTGTTTTTCCTTCCCGGATCGTACGTCATGAGCTGTTAAAAGGACGACAACCTTACTCGCGGGACATTAGAGGGCCCTACAACTTGTCGATATCACGTCTTGCGAGGATGCTACGTTGTTGAAGCGGATGGGTTGTCGTTAAGCCTATTGGGCCTTCTGAATGGGCCATCTCTCTAGGCTGGGACTGTGAACCGTTAACACATAAAGGAATTGTGCCCTCAACATGACGGGTGCGATCATACCAGTACTAATGCACCGGATCCCATCAGAACTCCTAAGTTAAGCGTGCTTGGGCAAGAGTAGTACTAGGATGGGTGACCCCCTGGGAAGTCCTCGTGTTGCACCCCCCTTTTCAATTTTTTTTGCTCCGGTTAGGGTTGCCAAGATACTTTATCCACCACCACATTTCTATTATCAAATCCCACGGCACCTTGGGCAAGACAACTTCGCTTCACGTGGAGGCTGGGCCCGCAAACCGAGGGCGTAGTGCTTGTGACCAGGTCTCCGTCGCTCCGGTGCCCATAACTTTTGATCCGTAAGGGGTTACGTGGCGCACGGAATACCTTTGCAAAGCTCTCCGAGAGCTCTACGACGGGGGCAGCTAGCTAGCTCGTTGTGCCCTTTTTGGAGCTCAAAATCGAACGTTTTCATCAGTTTCGGGCCACTTATCTTCTTTTGTTCTATTTTTCCGTCCCGGATCGTACGTCGTGAGCTGTTAAAAGGACGACAACCTTACTCGAGGGACATTAGAGGACCCTACAACGAGTCGATATCACATCTTGCGAGGATGCTGCATTGTTGAAGCGGATGGGTTGTCGTTAAGCCCATTGGGCCTTTTGAATGGGGCCATCTCTCTAGGCTGGGACTGTGAACCGTTAACACATAAAGGAATTGTGCGCTGAACATGACGGGTGCGATCATACCAGCACTAATGCACCGGATCCCATCAGAACTCCGAAGTAAAGCGTGCTTAGGCGAGAGTAGTACTAGGATTGTCACGACCCCATTTTTTTTTTTTTTTATTCAATCGCTAATACAATCTTTGATACCATAATAAAATCACAAACATTTCTGGGATCGTGATGCCACGGGCTTAAGAAGATCGTTCCACCTAAGTCCGCTAAGGCACAATTACAATAGCCCAAGCACTATTATCATAATTCAAAATATCAAGACTATTAAATAATTACCTTTCAATTGCTAAATTCCAAATTGTAAAATTTCAATTACCTTAGTCGAGAGGCTAAATCTACCCAACCTTGCTTAGGACTAAGTCCGAGGGCAACCGTTAATTCAAATACCAATCCTTACTTAGTAAAATTTTCAGCTTATTATTAATTTCCTCAAAAATTGGGCAGCACAACGGCTGTATTTTGGATAATCCCGTTTTAACCTGCAACCAGAAAAGCCACAACCACATCTCCAAATTATTCACTACAGTACCTCAACTTCCAATCAACAATAATGTAACAGTTCCCAACATACAATCCACAACGTCGTATTATAACTCAAGCTTGCATTCCAATATAGTTCATTCATTCACTAACATGATATAATCATTTGCAAATTCAATTTAAAAATATACATTTAATTGTTCAAGTCATATAAGTCAACAATACACCCAAGACAGGTGTATTTCACATATCGGGTACTTCCGGTCCAGTATGATGAGGATTATCCTCATAGTATTCTACAAACTCCTCTTCATTGCCTGAAAAGGGGGGAAAACAAAGAGGGTGAGCTTATAACAACACTAAGCTCAGCGAGAGGGGAATCTGGGAAGGGTTTTCGAATTCATTTTTTTCTTTTTCATAAACCGCTTTGTAAATCCGTGGATGCAATGCAAGTAACATATGCAGTCAAGAAACAGTTCAAGTATACATAGTCAAGCAAGCAGTTCTACTCTCCAAGGGCCTCAAGGAACCAAGCGAGAGTAGGAAATCATATATAACATATTAAGTAGGAAATAACTTATTCTTTCCAACAACTCCGAAGAAGTCAATGCCCCCAAGCGAGAAGAGGTTTACAAATCATATAACAAGTATCACATACGAAGTAAGAACAACTTACTCTTTCCAAGTGAATCTGATTCAAGCAATAGTAACTGAGATGTTCAACATCTCCTTCCTTATCCCCCCAAAAATAGAGTATTCCGGATAATACTCGAATCCTACGACCCGATTCTCCAAGGAAATCAAAGTTCCCGAGCGAGAGGGGAATACGGACCATGGTAGACATAAGATCACCGACACCCCTAAGATGTCCGACGTAGTATGCACACTACCATGCCAAGACTAGGTGGTTGCAACCCCTTTTGGACACCAATTTCAATGCAAGTTTATGCAAACAAGCAATATAGCAATCATGTAGTCATCGAGATCACAACTAGCACATAGTTGTTCATTTATAGCATATCGAGTAGTTTAACGAGAAATCAAGTAATATAATTCAAATTAAATGACTCCATAATTGTTCTAACACATATAAAGGTCATATAGTAACACTACACATTAATAATCCAAGTACTTAGTCATTCAATCAATAGCAATTTACATTAGAGCTAAACTTATTAGCTTAAAACAATATTTATCTCACTACATTAATCTAACTTTAGTCAATCCGTAACCTATCTTCCTGAACTCCAAATTATTCGAATTAGATATAGAATTAAGGCTCTTTGAGTGTAGATAATTATAAATTCAAGCGGAACTCAATTTCGCCTTAAGTTGACCGACTTATGGCTCAATTAGTGCTACTATGTTTTTCTGTCCAGATTGAATGTTATTCTTGCGTCATTTCAGAAATGGAAATTTCAGAGCCTTTTAGAGATATAATTTGACGATCTGGAAAATACAAAGTTTGTTCCTAACTTCCTAATATAGATACTGTAAAAATTTCATTCAATTCCAAGATCGTATACTATTTTTAAAACACATAATACTACACGGGCAGTAGCCTGTCCAGTAGCAGCATATTTCCAAAACCTACTGTCTTGTGTATTTTCGAGCATGAAAACGATTTTTACTCATGATATGGCCAACAGAAGAAATGTTCCTATATGAGTTTTCTACATTTCCTGAATTTTTAGATTTTTATAAAATCATCCAACCATAAAAACGGGCTAAAATTTCTGGTTGGACAAATCTGTCCAGTAACTATTCCGAGATTTTCATTGCATGTTCTAGCTTCTAAATCATCAACAAAAACTACTATACAACCAAGCAACCTCTAGCAACCTAAATAAGCAACAATCAATCATATTTACATAGCTAGATACAAGATTCATCATCAAGAACAATCAAAAATTTCAGCAACATCATATTTCATTTAAATCATCAATAGTAAGCTCCAACAACATTTCAACCATAGGTTTGCTAATATAACTCCTTACAAACCTCATAAATCCATCATTATGCATTTATATCTCACAAAACTTCATTTTGAAAGAACCCTCACCTTATGAAGATTAAAGTCAAAGATGGTTGAGAAATGGTAAGAACCAAGCAAGTTGAATCAAAGTCAAGTGCTTCCTTCTTCTCCTAGCAAAACCGAGCAATCTTCTTCTTCTTCTTCTTCTAACTTCTTACTTCTAGTCTAGTGTGTGTGTATGTGTGTTGCAGAGATTGAGAGGAGAAGGAGAATAATCTGAATTTGATCTAAAGCTAAACAATAGTAGACAAGTTGGGGACAAGAAGACAACTTTTCCCTAAATTCTTCCATGTTTTCATCCTTCTTTTGGCTAAAGCAAGACTTCTTTTTCTTTCTTTTTTCCCTCCTATGACCAGCTATGGCCTCCCTTTTGTCCCCCAATTATCATTGTTTTTTTTTATCCAAGTTAGGTAGAAGAATATCTAAGGTAATTGGGTAAAAGGTTAAGTCAAATAGTCAAGTTTCGTCAAACCCGCGTAACAAATCAGCTCTGCAACACTTTACGAAAATCACCATAACTTCTTCTAGAAAACTCCAATTCATGAACGGTTTGAAGCATTAGAAACTAGACTCGTAGAGCTTTCCAACCATATATAATTTGATACATAAATCCTTCCCAATTGGTGCAGGTTTCATTTTAAAGTAGACTCAAAGTTTACTCATAACTTCCGAGTATGACTTATTTAATTGAACTCGATATCCATCTTGAATGTCCAACATCATTTTCGACACATTCTATATCGCTCATCATCTTTTTAAACATTTATGGATCATTTCTTAATAATCATCAATTTATTCTGACTCGCCTCTGGCACAAGTATTACCCCGAAATCTTTTCTACTTAGTTCATGTTCTTCTAGCTTATTTCCTAGCCTAATACTATTGCACCCATTTAGGGTTTACAGGTATTTAATATATATATACATACATATAACATGGAATTACATGTAATTTACACATAGTGGAATAGTAATGCATATGCAGTTGGGTCAGGGTCTTACATTCTTCCCTCCTTAAAAGAATTTCGTCATCGAAATTTTAGTTACTTGTCAAACAATTCTGGGTACTGTTGCTCCATCTGATCTCGCCGCTCCCAGGTTGCTTCTTCTATTCCATGATGGTTCCATAAAATTTTGACCATCAGGATCTTTTTCGTCCTCAACTCCCGCTCCTGTTCGTCCAGAATCCGAATTGGTTTCTCCTCATACGACAAGTTCTCCCGTATTTGTAATGGCTCGGGTCTCAGAACATGAGAGGGATCGGGTTGATATTTTCTCAAGGTCGACACATGAAAGGCATTATGCACATTGGCGAGATTCGGAGGTAACTCCAACCTGTATGCCAATTTCCCAATCTTATCAATCACCTCAAATGGCCCCACATATCTCGGGCTAAGTTTTCCACCTTTACCATAGCGGACCAATCCCCTCCGTGGGGACACTTTCAGGAATACCCGATCACCAATTTCAAATTCTAGATCCCGTCTTCGTTTATCCGCATAGCTCTTTTGTCGGCTCTGAGCAGTGAGCATCCTCTTTCGGATCAGATGTACATTCTCGATATTTTCTACCAACTCTGGCAACAATATGCGGTCGACGGCTTTCATTTCTCCAACCTCATTCCAGTACAGTGGAAATCTACATTTACGTCCATATAAAGCCTCGTAGGGAGCCATCCCTATCGTCGATTGATAACTGTTGTTGTACGCGAACTCTGCCAAAGGAAGATGTTTCTCCCATCCTTTACCAAAGTCTAGGACACAAGCCCTCAACATATCTTCCAGTATTTTTATAGTCCTTTCTGACTGTCCGTCCGTCTGGGGGTGATATGCTGTACTGAATTTCAAGTTTGTTCCCATGGCTTTCTGGAACAACGGCCAAAACTGAGATGTAAAGCGGGGATCCCTGTCCGATACAATGCTCGTTGGTACTCCATGTAATCTCACAATATTATTCACATACAGCTCGGCAAGTTTCTCCAGATCATTTGTCTTTTTCATAGAAATAAAGTGTGCTGTTTTGGTTAGTCTGTCAACTACAACCCATATAGCATCATTCCCTCTCGGTGACTTCGGCAATTCCATTACGAAGTCCATCGTTACATGCTCCCACTTCCACTGGGGAATTTCCAATGGTTGTAATAGCCCTGCCGGCCTCTGATGTTCAGCTTTCACTTTCTGACAAGTCAAACACCGACTTACAAACTGTGCAATCTCTCTTTTCATGTTGTTCCACCAATAGTATTGCCTTAAGTCCTGGTACATCTTTGTTCTGCCGGGATGAATGGTGTACTTGGTGTTATGTGCCTCTTCAAGAATCATCCGTTTCAGTTCAGAGTCATTAGGAACACAAATTCGGCCCCGAAATCTTAGAATTCCGTCATTATACACCTGAAAATCAGGTTTTTCCTTAGTGATTTCCTGGAGTCTTTTGTCTTGCTGTTGAGTTTCCTTAATTTGTGTCAACATTAAGGGTCGAACTTGTAGATGAGCAAACAAAACTCCCTTTCTAGTTAACTCTGGTTTCCAACGAACCACCTCTTCCAGCATTTCAAACTCTTTTATTCTCAATGTTGCCAACCCTGCCTTTCGGCTCAAGGCATCAGCCACAATATTTGCTTTCCCTGGCACATAGTTGATTGAACAGTTATAGTCATCTAACAACTCCATCCATCGCCTTTGCCTCATATTTAACTCTTTCTGTGAAAACAAATACTTAAAGCTTTTATGATCTGTGAATATCTCGAACCTACTACCCCACAGGTAGTGCCGCCACTTCTTCAGGAAAAATACAATTGCTGCCAGCTCCAAATCATGAGTGGGATAGTTCAACTCATAGTTCTTCAACTTTCGGGAGGCATAAGCAATTACCTTCCCGTTCTGCATTAACACACAACCTAAACCTTCCTTGGAAGCATCATTGTAAATAACGAAGTTCTCGGTCCCCTCCGGTAATGCAAGAATAGGTGCCGTAGTTAGTCTTTTCTTTAGTTCTTGAAAACTATTCTCGCATTTATCATCCCAAACAAAACTTATCTTTTTCTGGGTTAACTTGGTAAGCGGTCCAGCAATTTTTGAGAAGTCTTTGACAAACTTCCTGTAATAACCAGCTAATCCCAAAAAACTCCGAATCTCCGTTACCGTCTCTGGTCTTTTCCATGACAGTACACCCTCAATCTTTGCTGGATCTACAGATATTCCCCCTTGGGATATAATGTGCCCCAAAAAAGCCACTTGGTTCAACCAGAATTCGCATTTGTTAAATTTGGCATATAGTTGGTGTTCCTGAAGTTTCTGTAGTACCAATCGCAAATGTTGCTCGTGCTCCGCTTCCGATTTAGAGTAGACCAATATATCATCTATGAAAATTATCACGAACTGGTCCAAATATGGTTGGAACACTCTATGCATTAAGTCCATAAATGCCACAGGGGCATTAGTCAACCCAAATGGCATAACCACAAACTCGTAATGCCCGTACCTCGTTCTGAAGGCTGACTTAGGTACATCCTCATTCTTGATCCGAAGTTGATAATAACCCTGCCTCAAATCAAACTTCGGGTACACCTTAGCCCCTTGGAGTTGATCAAACAACTCATCGATTAGTGGCAATGGGTATTTGTTCTTGATCGTTGCCTGGTTCAAGCCCCTATAGTCAATGCACAGTCTCAATGACCCATCCTTCTTTCTCACGAACAACACCGGTGCACCCCACGGAGATGAACTCGGTTGAATAAAACCTTTCTCCAATAACTCCTGTAATTGGACTTTCAATTCTTGTAATTCTGTAGGAGCCATCCGATAAGGAGCCCTTGATATCGGTTGAGTACCTGGTAGCACCTCTATCCTGAACTCCACCTCCCTGTCCAGTGGCAAACCCGGTAACTCTTTTGGAAACACATCCGTATACTCCTTAATTACCGGTACTTCTTCCATTTTGACCTTATCCGCCGGTTTGTTAATCATGTAGGCAAGATATCCGTGACATCCCTTATTGATCATCTTTACTGCTTTTATGGATGAAATGGTTGGTTTTCTAGTCAAACTCCTCATTCCCTTTAGTTCAATAACCGGTTGACCCGGTATTTTAAACTTCACTACTTTCGTTCGACAATTCAGTCTTGCATGATGTCGTGCTAGCCAGTCCATTCCTAGAATAACGTGATAGTCCCGAAAGATAAATACTATGAGATCTGCCAAAAATTCCCGATCCCCAATCTGTATCCTACTTGCTCTACATATTAATCTACTTGCACATTTGGGACCCGTTGGTGTATTAACTTGTACATGATAAGGTAAATTTTCAATCGGCAACTTTGTACGATATGCACATTTAGGAGTTATAAATGAGTGTGTAGCACCAGGATCAATAAGTACTTTAATCAACTGATTTGAGATTAGAAAAGCACCTTCAACAACGGCCGCCTCATCTGGGAGTTCCTGTACATCTACAGCATATGCCCGAGCTTGCATCCTCGGTGCTGGAACAACTTCCCCAGGCCTGGTCTGTGCTACTCCCCCGGTAGCCCGAATTTGTCCTCTCTGCCTCTTCGGGCAATCTTTTACCCTGTGTTGATCACTGCCGCACCCTATACAATTTCCTGACTTTTTCCAACACTGGGCCTCAATATGACCCTTCTTCTCACAAAATGAACACGTAACAATCGGGCCTGTAGCGGTGGTACGTGTTCCTCCCCGTGCTGTAGAAGCTACCGATGCATTTGGCTGGGGCCGGGGAGCTGCCGACCTAGTCTGGCTGCTCTGAGTCTGAAATGGTCGGGATTGGCCCTGAGTTTGAAATGATCGGGACTGCCCTTGAGTCTGAAAGGGCCTCTTGTTCTGTTGTGCTAGGCCAACTCTCATGGCAAGTTTCTTCTCTTCTATCCTCGATGCAGCAGCATAGACAGCGTCATATGTGTCAAACTCAGCAACTGCTAACCCATCTTGGATTTCTAGTCTCAGCCCTTGTTTAAACTTCCAAATCTTCGTGGTCGGGGTCAGTACCATATGCGGTGCATACTGAGAAAGTTTATCGAACTGGGCCCCATATTCCTCCACGGACATACTGCCCTGTCGTAAGTACATGAATTCCTTCATCTTCCTATCCTTGGAAACCTCGGATATGTATTTATTCTTGAACACCCTGACGAAGTTTCTCCAAGTATATGGGGTGTGTTGTGTCTCCCATTGAGCATTTACTGTACCCCACCACATCTCAGCGCTACCCTCTAGCTGAAAGACCGCAAAGGTGACCTTTCGTTCGTCCGAGTAGTTCATGGCCGCATAGATTTTCTCAATCCGAGAAAGCCAATGCTCTGCCTTCTCACTATCTGGTTGTCCCATAAATTTAGGAGGGTCGTAAGTCAGGAATTCCTTAAGTGTGTCATTGTTCCGGTTACCTCCGTTTCCGCCGCTACTACCTGCTCCGTTTCCACCTTCACTATTAGTACCCGAACCTCCAACTGGCTGTCGACCCATAACTTGGACCATCTGAGCCATCGTTTCAGCCATCTGCTGTAGTACCTGGTCCCCTACTGTCTGTCGACCTTCCCTGCCAATATTATCCTCTTCGTCATCCCTACTATTACCTCGAGTCCTGGGACTACCTGCCATCTATAGGCACATAAACCCACCCACCGTTATATATTATACAAGTGCTAGAGAAGATAGATAATATATCTAGTATATAACTAACTTACATAACTATATAACAATCCAATGCACATTTTTTTATTACATAAGATCCACACATAGCACATAATCACATATACATATATAATAATTCAAGTTTTACCTATTCACATCAAGTCTTTCTACCCACTTGCCTGAGGTTCTAAACCCAACTACGCCTAACCAACTGGCTAAGCTCTGATACCACCTGTCACGACCCCATTTTTCTTTTTTTTTTTTCAATCGCTAATACAATCTTTGATACCATAATAAAATCGCAAACATTTCTGGGATCGTGATGCCACGGGCTTAAGAAGATCGTTCCACCTAAGTCCGCTAAGGCACAATTACAATAGCCCAAGCACTATTATCATAATTCAAAATATCAAGACTATTAAATAATTACCTTCCAATTGCTGAATTCCAAATTGTAAAATTTCAATTACCTTAGTCGAGAGGCTAAATCTACCCAACCTTGCTTAGGACTAAGTCCGAGGGCAACCGTTAATTCAAATACCAATCCTTACTTAGTCAAATTTTCAGCTTATTATTAATTTCCTCAAAAATTGGGCAGCACAACGGCTGTATTTTGGATAATCCCGTTTTAACCTGCAACCAGAAAAGCCACAACCACATCTCCAAATTATTCACTACAGTACCTCAACTTCCAATCAACAATAATGTAACAGTTCGCAACATACAATCCACAACGTCGTATTATAACTCAAGCTTGCATTCCAATATAGTTCATTCATTCACTAACATGATATAATCATTTGCAAATTCAATTTAAAAATATACATTTAATTGTTCAAGTCATATAAGTCAACAATACACCCAAGACAGGTGTATTTCACATATCGGGTACTTCCGGTCCAGTATGATGAGGATTATCCTCATAGTATTCTACAAACTCCTCTTCATTGCCTGAAAAGGGGGGAAAACAAAGAGGGTGAGCTTATAACAACACTAAGCTCAGCGAGAGGGGAATCTGGGAAGGGTTTTCGAATTCATTTTTTTCTTTTTCATAAACCGCTTTGTAAATCCGTGGATGCAATGCAAGTAACATATGCAGTCAAGAAACAGTTCAAGTATACATAGTCAAGCAAGCAGTTCTACTCTCCAAGGGCCTCAAGGAACCAAGCGAGAGTAGGAAATCATATATAACATATTAAGTAGGAAATAACTTATTCTTTCCAACAACTCCGAAGAAGTCAATGCCCCCAAGCGAGAAGAGGTTTACAAATCATATAACAAGTATCACATACGAAGTAAGAACAACTTACTCTTTCCAAGTGAATCTGATTCAAGCAATAGTAACTGAGATGTTCAACATCTCCTTCCTTATCCCCCAAAAAATAGAGTATTCCGGATAATACTCGAATCCTACGACCCGATTCTCCAAGGAAATCAAAGTTCCCGAGCGAGAGGGGAATACGGACCATGGTAGACATAAGATCACCGACACCCCTAAGATGTCCGACGTAGTATGCACACTACCATGCCAAGACTAGGTGGTTGCAACCCCTTTTGGACACCAATTTCAATGCAAGTTTATGCAAACAAGCAATATAGCAATCATGTAGTCATCGAGATCACAACTAGCACATAGTTGTTCATTTATAGCATATCGAGTAGTTTAACGAGAAATCAAGTAATATAATTCAAATTAAATGACTCCATAATTGTTCTAACACATATAAAGGTCGTATAGTAACACTACACATTAATAATCCAAGTACTTAGTCATTCAATCAATAGCAATTTACATTAGAGCTAAACTTATTAGCTTAAAACAATATTTATCTCACTACATTAATCTAACTTTAGTCAATCCGTAACCTATCTTCCTGAACTCCAAATTATTCGAATTAGATATAGAATTAAGGCTCTTTGAGTGTAGATAATTCTAAAGTCAAGCGGAACTCAATTTTGCCTTAAGTTGACCGACTTATGGCTCAATTAGTGCTACTATGTTTTTCTGTCCAGATTGAATGTTATTCTTGCGTCATTTCAGAAATGGAAATTTCAGAGCCTTTTAGAGATATAATTTGACGATCTGGTAAATACAAAGTTTGTTCCTAACTTCCTAATATAGATACTGTAAAAATTTCATTCAATTCCAAGATCGTCTACTATTTTTAAAACACATAATACTACACGGGCAGTAGCCTGTCCAGTAGCAGCATATTTCCAAAACATACTGTCTTGTGTATTTTCGAGGATGAAAACGATTTTTACTCATGATATGGCCAACAGAAGAAATGTTCCTATATGAGTTTTCTACATTTCCTGAATTTTTTAGATTTTTATAAAATCATCCAACCATAAAAACGGGCTAAAATTTCTGGTTGGACAAATCTGTCCAGTAACTATTCCGAGATTTTCATTGCATGTTCTAGCTTCTAAATCATCAACAAAAACGACTATACAACCAAGCAACCTCTAGCAACCTAAATAAGCAACAATCAATCATATTTACATAGCTAGATACAAGATTCATCATCAAGAACAATCAAAAATTTCAGCAACATCATATTTCATTTAAATCATCAATAGTAAGCTCCAACAACATTTCAACCATAGGTTTGCTAATATAACTCCTTACAAACCTCATAAATCCATCATTATGCATTTATATCTCACAAAACTTCATTTTGAAAGAACCCTCACCTTATGAAGATTAAAGTCAAAGATGGTTGAGAAATTGTAAGAACCAAGCAAGTTGAATCAAAGTCAAGTGCTTCCTTCTTCTCCTAGCAAAACCGAGCAATCTTCTTCTTCTTCTTCTTATAACTTCTTGCTTCTAGTCTAGTGTGTGTGTATGTGTGTTGCAGAGATTGAGAGGAGAAGGAGAATAATATGAATTTGATCTAAAGCTAAACAATAGTAGACAAGTTGGGGACAAGAAGACAACTTTTCCCTAAATTCTTCCATGTTTTCATCCTTCTTTTGTCTAAAGCAAGACTTCTTTTTCTTTCTTTTTTCCCTCCTATGACCAGCTATGGCCTCCCTTTTGTCCCCCAATTATCATTGTTTTTTTTTATCCAAGTTAGGTAGAAGAATATCTAAGGTAATTGGGTAAAAGGTTAAGTCAAATAGTCAAGTTTCGTCAAACCCGCGTAACAAATCAGCTCTGCAACACTTTACGAAAATCACCATAACTTCTTCTAGAAAACTCCAATTCATGAACGGTTTGAAGCATTAGAAACTAGACTCGTAGAGCTTTCCAACCATATATAATTTGATACATAAATCCTTCCCAATTGGTGCAGGTTTAATTTTAAAGTAGACTCAAAGTTTACTCATAACTTCCGAGTATGACTTATTTAATTGAACTCGATATCCATCTTGAATGTCCAACATCATTTTTGACACATTCTATATCGCTCATCATCTTTTTAAACATTTATGGATCATTTCTTAATAATCATCAATTTATTCTGACTCGCCTCTGGCACAAGTATTACCCCGAAATCTTTTCTACTTAGTTCATGTTCTTCTAGCTTATTTCCTAGCCTAATACTATTGCACCCATTTAGGGTTTACAGGTATTTAATATATATATACATACATATAACATGGAATTACATGTAATTTACACATAGTGGAATAGTAATGCATATGCAGTTGGGTCAGGGTCTTACAAGGATGGGTGACCCCATGGGAATTCCTCGTGTTGCACCCCCCCCTTTCAATTTTTTTGCTCCAATTAGGGTTGCCAAGATTCTTTATCCACCACATTTCTATTATCGAATCCCACGGCACCTTGGGTAAGACAACTTCGCTTCACGTGGAGGCTGGGCCCGCAAACCGAGGGCGTAGGGCTTATGACCAGGTCTCCGTCGCTCCGGTGCCCATAACTTTTGATCCGTAAGGAGTTACGCGGTGCACAGCATACCGTTGCAAAGATCTCCGAGACCTCTACGACGGGGGCAGCTAGATAGCTCGCTGTGCATTTTTGGAGCTCAAAATCGAACATTTTCATCAGTTTCGGGCCACTTTTCTTCTTTTGCTCTGTTTTTCCGTCCCGGATCGTACGTCGTGAGCTGTTAAAAGGATGACAACCTTACTCGCGGGACATTAGAGGACCCTACAATGCGTCGATATCACGTCTTGCGACGATGTTGCGTTGTTGAAGCGGATGGGTTGTCGTTAAGCCCATTGGGCCTTTTGAATGGGCCATCTCTCTTGGCTGGGACTGTGACCCGTTAACACATAAAGGAATTGTGCCATCAACATGACGGGTGCGATCATACTAGCACTAATGCACCGGATCCCATCAGAACTCTGAAGTTAAGCGTGCTTGGGCGAGAGTAGTACTAAGATGGGTGACTCCATGGGAATTCCTCGTGTTGCATCCCCCCTTTCAATTTTTTTTGCTCCGGTTAGGGTTGCCAAGATACTTTATCTACCACATTTCTATTATCGAATCCCACGGCACCTAGGGCAAGACAACTTTACTTCACGTGGAGGCTGGGCCGGCAAACCGAGCGCTTAGGGCTTGTGACCCGGTCTCCATCGCTCCGGTGCCCATAACTTTTGATCCGTAAGGTGTTACGCGGCGCAAAGGAAACCGTTGCAAAGCTCTCCGAGAGCTCTACGACAGGGGCAGCCAGCTTGCCCGTTGTACCCATTTTTGGAGCCCAAAATCGAAATTTTCATCGGTTTCGGGGCCACTTTTCTTCTTTCGCTTTGTTTTTCCGTCCCGGATCGTACGTCGTGAGCTGTTAAAAGGACGACAACCTTACTCACGGGACAATAGAAGGCCCTACAACTTGTTGATATCAAGTCTTGCGAGGATGCTGCGTTGTTGAAGTGGATGGGTTGTCATTAAGCCCATTGGGCCTTCTGAATGGGCCATCTATCTAGGCTGGGACTATGAACCGTTAACACATAAAGGAATTGTGCCCTCAACATGATGGGTGCGATCATACCAGCACTAATGCACCGGATCCCATAAGAACTCCGAAGTTAAGTGTGCTTGGGCGAGAGTAGTACTAGGATGGGTGACTCCATGGGAATTCCTCGTGTTGCACCCCCCCCTTTCAATTTTTTTTACTCCGATTAGGGTTGCCAAGATACTTTATCCACCACATTTCAATTATCGAATCCCACGGCTCCTTGGGCGAGACAACTTCGCTTCACGTGGAGGCTTGGCCGGCAAACCTAGGGCGTAGGGCTTGTGACCAGGTCTCCGTCGCTCCGGTGCCCATAACTTTTGATCCGCAAGGATTTACGCGGCGCAAAGCATACCGTTGCAAAGCTCTCCGAGAGCTCTACGACGGGGGCAGCTAGCTTGCTTGCTATGCCTGTTTTTGGAGCCCAAAATCGAACGTTTTCATCAGTTTCGGGCCACTTTTCTTCTTTTGCTCTGTTTTTCGGTCCCGGATCGTACGTCGTTAGCTATTAAAAGGACGACAACCTTACTCGAGGGACATTAGTTGACCTTACAACACGTCGATATCACGTCTTGCGAGGATGCTGCGTTGTTGAAGCGGATGGGTTGTCGTTAAGCTCGTTGGGCCTTTTGAATGGGCCATCTCTCTTGGCTGGGACTGTGAACCGTTAACACATAAAGGAATTGTGCCCTCAACATGACGGGTGCGATCATACCAGGACTAATGCACCGGATCCCATCAGAACTCCGAAGTTAAGCGTGCTCGGATGAGAGTAATACTAAGATAGGTGACCCCTTGGGAAGTCCTCGTGTTGCACCCCCCTTTTCAATTTTTTTTTGCTTCGGTTAGGGTTGCCAAGATACTTTATCCACCACATTTCTATTATCGAATCCCACGGCACCTTGGGCAAGACAACTTCGCTTCACGTGGAGGCTGGGCCAACAAACCGAGGGCGTAGGGCTTGTGACCAGGTCTCCGTCGCTTCGGTGCCCGTAATTTTTGATACGTAAGGAGTTACGCGGCGCAATGCATACCGTTACAAAGCTCTCCGACAGCTCTACGACGGGGGCACCCAGCTTGCTCGCTTTACCCGTTTTTGGAGCCCAAAATCGAACATTTTCATCAGTTTTGGGCCACTTTTCTTCTTTTGCTATGTTTTTCGGTCCCGGATCGTATGTCGTGAGCTGTTAAAAGGACGACAACCTTACTCGAGGGACATTAGAGGACCTTACAACGCGTCGATATCAAGTCTTTCGAGAATGCTGCGTTGTTGAAGAGGATGGGTTGTCATTAAGCCCATTGGGCCTTCTGAATGGGCCATCTCTCTAGGCTGGGACTGTGAACCGTTAACACATAAAGGAATTGTGCCATCAACAAGACGGGTGCAATCATACCAGCACTAATGCACCGGATCCCATCAGAACTCCGAAGTTAAGCGTGCTTGGGCGAGAGTAGTACTAGGATGGGTGACTCCATGGGAATTCCTCGTGTTGCACTCCCCCTTTCAATTTTTTTTGCTCCGGTTAGGGTTGCCAAGATACTTTATCTACCACATTTCTATTATCGAATCCCACGGCACCTTGGGCAAGACAACTTCGCTTCAAGTGGAGGCTGGGCCAGCAAACCGAGGGCGTAGGGCTTGTGACCAGGTCTCCGTCGCTCCGGTGCCCATAACTTTGATCTGTGAGGAGTTATGCGGCGCAAAGCATACCATTGCAAAGCTCTCCAAGAGCTCTATGATGGGGGTAGCCAGCTTGCTCGCTGTACCCGTTTTTGAAGCACAAAATCAAACGTTTTCATCAGTTTCGGGCCACTTTTCTTCTTTTGCTCTGTTTTTCCGTCCCGAATCGTACGTCCTGAGCTGTTAAAAGGACGACAACCTTACTCGCAGGACATTAGAGGACCCTACAATGCGTCGATATCACGTCTTTCGAGGATGCTACGTTGTTGAAGTGGATGGGTTGTCGTTAAGCCTATTGGACCTTTTGAATGGGCCATCTCTCTAGGCTGGGATTGTGAACTGTTAACACATAAAGGAATTGTGCCCTCAACATGACGAGTGCGATCATACCAGCACTAATGCACCGGATCCCATCAGAACTCTGAAGTTAAGCGTGCTTGGACGAGAGTAGTACTAGGATGGGTGACCCCTTGGGAAGTCCTCGTGTTGCATCCCCCTTTTCAATTTTTTTTGCTCCGGTTAGGGTTGCCAAGATACTTTATCCACCACATTTCTATTATCGAATCCCACGGCACCTTAGGCAAGAAAACTTGGCTTCACGTGGAGGCTTGGCCAGCAAACCGAGGGCGTAGGGCTTGTGACCAGGTCTCCGTCGCTCCAGTGCCCATAACTTTTGATCCGTAAGGAGTTACGCGGCGCAAAGCATACCGTTGCAAAGCTCTCCAAGAGCTCTACGACGGGGGCAGCCAGCTTGCTCGCTGTGCCCCTTTTTGGAGCCCAAAATCGAACGTTTTCATCAGTTTCAGGCCACTTTTCTTCTTTTGCTCTGTTTTTCCGTCCTAGATCATACGTCGTGAGCTGTTAAAAGGACGAAAACCTTACTCGCGGGACAATAGAGGGCCCTACAACTTGTCGATATCACGTCTTGCGAGGATCCTACGTTGTTGAAGCGGATGGGTTGTCGTTAAACCCATTGGGCCTTCTGAATGGGCCATCTCTCTTGGCTGGGACTGTGAACCGTTAACAAATAAAGGAATTGTGCCATTAACATGACGGGTGTGATCATACTAGCACTAATGCACCGGATCCCATCAGAACTCCGAAGTTAAGCGTGCTTGGGCGAGAGTAGTACTAGGATGGGTGAACCATGGGAATTCCTCGTGTTGCACCCGCCCTTTCAATTTTTTTTGTTCCGGTTAGGGTTGCCAAGATACTTTATCCACCACATTTCCATTATTGAATCCCACGGCACCTTGCACAAGACAACATCGTATAACGTAGAGGCTGGGCCCGCAAACCGAGGGCGTAGGGCTTGTGACCAAGTCTCCGTCGCTCCGGTGCCCATAACTTTTGATCCGTAAGGAGTTACGCGGCACCAAGCATACCGTTGCAAAGTTCTCCGAGAGCTCTACGACGGGGGCAGCCAGCTTGCTCGCTGTGCCCATTTTTTAAGCCCAAAATCGAATGTTTTCATCAGTTTCGGGCCACATTTATTCTTTTGCTATGTTTTTTCGTCCCGAATCGTACGTCGTGAGCTGTTAAAAGGACGACAACCTTACTCGCGGCACATTAGAGAGCCCTACAACTTGTCGATATCACGTCTTGCGAGGATGCTGCGTTGTTGAAGCGGATGGGTTGTCGTTAAGCCCATTGGGCCTTCTGAATGGGCCATCTCTCTAGGCTGGGACTGTGAACCGTTAACACATAAAGGAATTGTGCCCTCAACATGACGGGTGCTATCATACCAGCACTAATGCACCGGATCCCATCAGAACTCCGAAGTTAAGCGTGATTGGGCGAGAGTAGTACTTGGATGGGTGACCCCTTGGGAAGTCCTCGTCTTCCAGCCCCCTTTTCAATTTTTTTTGCTCCGGTTAGAGTTTCCAAGATACTTTGTCCACCACCACATTTCTATTATCGAATCCCATGGTACCTTGGGCAAGACAACTTCGCTTCACGTGGAGGCTGGGCCCGTAAACCGAGGGCGTAGTGCTTGTGACCAGGTCTTCGTCGCTCCGGTGCCCATAACTTTTTATCCGTAAGGAGTTACGCGGTGCATAACATACCTTTTCGAAGCTTTCCAAGAGCTCTACGACGGGGGTAGCCAGCTTGCTCGCTGTGCCCTTTTTTTAGCCCAAAATTGAACATTTTCGTCAGTTTCGGGCCACTTTTCTTCTTTTGCTTTGTTTTTTTTTCCCGGGTCGTACGTCGTGAGCTGTTAAAAGGACGACAACCTTACTCGCGGGAAATTAGAGGACCCTACAACGCGTCGATATCACGGCTTGCGAGGATGCTGCGTTGTTGAAGCGGATGCGATACCTCGTTTCGTGTGCCCTAATCTAGATTTGCGTGCCTTGACCTAGGTTTAAGAATTGTGTTCATTTTGTGTGCCATGCATTGAATTACGTGCATTCATTTAGTGTTGTGTGCATTTACTAGAAAATGTGCATTTGTCTTGTAGTTCGTGCCCTACCTCGTAGTGCGTGCCCTAGACCTTGGAAAGCGTGCCCTCACGCTAATCAAGAAAGCATCTTACACGAAGCACTAGGTCATTAATTAATCCTACAAATTCCACTAACTATTATTAAATTACTAATTCAACCCACTAGAAGACAAAATCTCACAAAAAGCAAGACATTCCTTATTCTTTATTCCTTATTCTTTTTGCACTTTCAACACACAATTAAATAATGCTCAAAAGATGACAAAAAAATCAGATTTTTGATGCCTTGGCCGACCACCACATGAGTTTTGTGCTTGCTTGCTCAATTCAATTTAATTCTAGACAATCTATGACAATTCTATGACACAAATGCATAAAAAAATTATCTCAAAAACCTCCCAAAAGCTTCCATTCTCGACAATGCTCCCTTGCCCATGCTAAGTAATTCAAAAACCATGCATCTTGAAGACACAAATCTGAAAATTGCAAGCCCCTAGGCCGACAATGCTCCTTTGCCCATCAAAGCTCTTTTTTTTTTTTCATTTCTCTCATTTTCCTCTCACATTTCTCTCTCTCCCTCTCATTCTTCTCTCTGTCTCTCGGCCTTGGCTGAGTTCCTCCACTTCATAGTTCATCTTCATCACACCATAGTTAATCAAGACAAGCAACAAGCAAAGAAACTCGCCCAAGGTAGCTAGGATGCAAGAATCACACATGCATGCTCTTTGAGTCACCATTTCGGCCTTGGTGAGTTTACTAGCTTCCATTTATTTTCTTCTTGTTCTAACCACATGCATGTACTAAGAACTTGGCCACTAAGCTAGGAAAAATAGAGAGAAATCGGGTGGTGTCTTGGCCAAGCAAGGAAGAAGAAGAAAATTGTGCTTCATCAAGTTTTGTGCATCTTCTTGTTGATTTGCTAAGGTGAGGGCTAAAACCTTTTGAAAATCCTTCAAAAATCCACATGCATGCTCTTAAATGTATGTCTTTGCTTCTGTACTTGAGTTACATGTGTGTTCATAAGCTTTGACAACCATGCATGGCAAGATTTTGGCTTGAAGTTAATGATAGATGAAATCGGGTTTGTTGACAGCTCTCTGACTTGTTCTTGCGAGGTAAGTTTGGCTAGGCAAATGATGTTGAAAATGCATGAAAATTTGTAGGTGACTATTTTTTCCACTTTTGAACATATTTCTCAGAAATAGGCCAAAGCTAATTTTGATTCTAAGGCTCTCAAAATGGCACATTATTAAAATGTGTCCAAATCTGGATGTCTGGGAAAAATGAAGCAGGTTTTTGGCAGATGCACTGACCTTGTAGAACGAACCAGTTTTGGCTTAGTAAATGATATCCAAAATGCATGAAATTTGGTGTGCTGCTATATTTTTTAGTTCTGGACATTTTTTTTTCAAAAATGGACTAAGGCTAAATCTGACCCTAAGGACCTCAAAAACGACAATTATTGAAATGTGTGCAAATCTGGACAATTTTGTGCAATCCCACTGTTTTGGCTATAACTATTGGACCCGAACTCCAAATGATGCAAGGTTTGTTTCTTATTTTAGTTCACTTCTTAAGCTTTAATTTGACATCTTATTTACTGGAATTGGAGATTGTTTTCTTGACTTACTGATTGTGAGAAAACAGCCTATTGCAGTGAGGGTTTCACTTAGTTATATGCTTAGAAAATCAGTTGTAACTTCTCTTGTGGTATTAATTGATTGGGATTGTGGCATTGAGATGTTGTGTGGACTGCTTTGAGTACTTGGGGATGTTCGAATTAATTGATGCATGGCTTGAGATAGATTTTGAGTTGACTTGAGGCTTAATCGCACGGGTAAGCACAAAATGGAAACCCTAGTGACTAGGCGAACTTGCTAAGTGTTGATCCTTTGAATATTGAGTGTAATTATATGTTTAGTAGGCTGCCCGTAGTTGCCTTATAGCCCTAAATGTGATTTTGATTCCTTGCATGTTGAATAACCTTATTATTTGATTACGTGGACGTTGAAATGAGTTATATGACCTGATTTACGTGCGTTACATGGCTGCCCATTTAATGTTCATATAACTCCATATGCTTTTCAAGTGAAATTACTTGTCTATTCGTACCTCGCTTGTTTACTTGTCAATGTGCAATCTTATAACTGTCCGGAGGCAACCTACTTTGTTGTCATCCTAATGTGATATATTAAATGTCATAAATGTGCATTGCATACAAGGTTGCAACCTTTCATTCTGGCGTGGTAGCGTTCACGCACACTGGGCGGCATCGGGCTTACCGGTGCAACCGTGACTACCATGGTCCAATTCCCTCTCTCGCTTGGGGGCTAGACTTCCTCGGAGAGTTGGGTCGTAGGATTTCGGGGTACATCTGGAGTACACCCACTTGGCGTGTTAAGGGGATGATTTGAAGTCGGCCGCAACAACTGAGAGCAAAAGTTCAATGTATCCTTTTTCTATATGTATAAGTACTCTCACTTGGTTCCTAGAGAACCTCGGAGAGGAAAGACTGGTAATTGTGTTCCTTTACTTTATATTATCGTTATGTACTTAATTGTGTTATATTCATGCTTGCAAAAGGATTTTCATAAGTTGAACCGGAAAATGTGTTTCAAAACCTATTTCTCGTTCCCCCTCGCTGAGTTCATAAGGACTTACCCTCTTTTATCATCTCAGGTGAAGAAGATCAAGAACAGGTACCTGAGGACGATGTGCCTAACGATGATTCCTTGGAGTGATTGCCTGTCCTATGTGCTTTGCGTGATTATGGCTATTTGTGAACTATGCTACTTGAAGACTATTTCTTTTCATGTTGCTCAATGTTTGTAATGTAAAAGACCCCCGTTGTAATTTGGGGTCTAACTTTGGGTTGTACTGATATTAACTAGACAGACGCTAGACACTACTATGATCGCTTTGCTATTATTACTGCCAGTATCTATAATAGGATTATGAAGTATTAGGTAAAGGCTAAGTAAAATGAACCAACCAAATCTTGAGCAGGTACATGTTATTAAGCTAGGATCAACAGGTACTTTTGTAACGAGGATAAACAAACGAATGAGACATAGTATCATGCTAGGTTATTAATCAAACGAGACATCAAGACAACCAGTAGGCATTTCAATTGATGATAAATAGTAATCTTAGTTGGAAATGAATTTGAGATGGTAAATTTTGAGGCGTTTAGAGATTTAGGTCAAACCAAAGAGCCCAATTACAACCGTTATGCTGCCGGTCTTCCGGAAAATTTTGGAGTTTAGGCCAAAACGTTAAGTGTTAAATCTTCATAAACGGTCAAGTATGTGATATGACTTGAACGTTAGATCACACCCTAGTCTAACCTTTATAGGCCGGGTTGGGGCGTGACACCCTATAGGAAAAGAATAGTATCAGAGCTTTGATTGCTTAAGCTGGGTTTAACTCTCGGACCATGGGTAGAGCCCTAAGATAATTAGGATGACTTGTTTATATGTTATTGTGTGATAATGTTAAATGTGCCTTCTATGTTCTATGTGCTTAAGTGTTTAACATGTCTTAATTATTTCTAGAGTTATGTATCTATGTTATGTTGCATATCTTCTGCATTAAATTCTTATTTGTCATACTTCAATAAATTGTGCATCGTAATTTATGCCTATAGATGGCTGGCCCTAGTACCCGCACTACTAATAGAAGCGGTGAACCCCAAGAGACCAGAGATGCCTATCAAACTAATCCCGGTATAGCTATGTTTAACATGATGGCAAATGCCATGGATCGCGTATCACGAGTGATGGAGCACCAAGTTGCACGTGAGGCCAACAACAACAACAACAACAACAACAACAACAACAACATGAATGATGGTAACCATGGGAGACATAGCAAAATGAGGGAGTTTCTTGACTTTTACCCGTCCAAATTCCACGGGGAAGCTGATGATGAGAAAGCTGAGGCTTGGCTATCCAAGATCGAGAAGATTTTCAGGCCACTTGATTATACTGATGAAGAAAAGGTGGAGTTTACAGTGTTTTTGTTGCACGGGGATGCTGAACATTGGTGGCACACTATAGAGGCACTATAGGAAACTGATCAGACACCTCGCTTGTGGGGTAATTTCGTTAAGGCATTCAAGGAGAAATATGTACCTGCAGTTTCCAGGTAGAGGCGGATTGAGAAGTTCATGCACTTGACCTAGGGTAACATGATGGTGGCCCAGTACGAGGCTCGTTTTGACCGACTGTCCCGTTATGCTCAATATATGGTTAGTACTCCGGAGGCAAAGATGTGGAAATTTACGACTGGATTGAGGCCAGAGATTCAGGACCAGTTGGCTTCTCATGACTTCGATACCTATTCTGCCCTCTTTGCTGTTGTTTCCCGAGTTGAGAAAAGGAAACTAGATAGAGCCAGTTCGAGTCAGCCGAACAAGAAACCATACCAGCCTCCAGGTCAGCAGAGGAAATTCCAGGGCCAGAGTCGTAGTCAGGGCCAGAGCCAGAACAGACCAGTGAATAATTGTGGCCCGACTAAAGCGCCATCAGCCTCTTCTACCCGCGGATCCACAGGTAGTTCACCTGCTACTCAGTCTGTCAACTGTTCTTACTGTGACAGGAAGGATCATACCGAGGCCCAGTGCTGGAAAAAGTCAGGACGATGTATGAGATGTGGCAGTGATCAGCATCAGATCAAGGATTTCCCTAAACGACAGGCAGGACAGAATCAGGGTAAACCAGCTGGTAGAGGCAAGACTCCAGTTCCCAGAGTCCAGGGTCGAGCTTATGCTATCGAGTGCGAGGAGCTTCCAGATGAGACCGCTGTTGTTGAAGGTACATTCTTCATACTGAATCAACCTGTTAGGGTGCTAATTGATCCGGGTGCTACTCATTCAATTATTACTCCCTTATGTGTGGAACGTGTGAAACTAAAAGTTGTATGTTTGCCATACGAAGTAGAAGTTGGTACTTCGATGGGTTTTAAACTTGTTACTAGCTCAGCTTGTAAAGCATGTAAAATCCAAATTAAGGATAGGGAATTCTCAGCCAATCTTATTGTATTACCTTTTTGAGACTATGAAGTCATTTTAGGGATGGACAGGCTGGCAAAACATCATGTCCAACTAGATTACCGGACGAAGATTATAACGTTTCGGGTACCTGGTCAACCAATACTGGAGGTAATGGGTTGAAGAGAATTCACCAAGAGTTCCATCATTTCATCTACGAAAGCAATGAAGTCCTTGAGGAAAGGGTGTAGCGGATACTTAGCTTACCTCATCAACAAGCCGTCGGATAAAGCTAAGTTTGAGGAGATGCCAGTGATCAAAGACTATGCAGATGTGTTTCCAGAAGAATTGCCCGGTTTACCCCCAAATCGGGAGATCGAGTTCGTTATAGAGCTACTGCCTGGCACCCAGCCGATATCTAAAGCTCCCTATCGTATAGCACCAGCCGAGCTACAAGAATTGAAGGACCAATTGCAAGGATTGTTGAAGAAGGGGTTTGTTCAACCGAGTTCTTCACCGTAGGGTGCACCAGTTCTATTTGTGAAGAAGAAAGATGGAACGTTGAGGCTATGCATTGATTACCGAGGATTGAACCAAGTGACTGTCAAGAATAAATACCCACTTCCTCTGATCGACGAGTTGTTTGATCAACTTCAAGGAGCCAAAGTGTATTCGAAACTCGACTTGAGGCAAGGGTACTATCAGTTACGGATCAAAAAAGAAGATGTGCCTAAAACGGCTTTCAGAACAAGATACGGGCATTATGAATATGTGGTGATGCCATTTGGACTAACTAATGCCCCTGCAGCTTTTATGGATTTGATGCACAGGGTGTTTCAACCCTACTTGGACCAATTTGTGGTGATCTTCATTGATGATATTTTGGTATACCCGAAATCCGAGGCGGAGCATGAACAACATCTGCGGTTAGTACTACAGAAACTTCGAGGGCATCAATTGTATGCAAAGTTTAGCAAGTGTGAATTTTGGTTGCAACAGATTGCATTTTTGGGGCATATCATATCCCAAGAGGGAATAGCAGTGGATCCAGCAAAGATAGAAGCAGTAATGTCTTGGAAGAAGCCGAAAAACGTTACGGAGGTTCGGAGTTTTCTTGGTCTAGCCGGCTATTATCGGAGATTCGTGAAGGATTTCTCTAAGATTGCAGGACCGCTTACAAAGCTCACTCAAAAGAAAACAAAGTTCGTGTGGGATGATAAGTGTGAGAACAACTTTCAAGAGTTGAAGAAAAGATTGACTACCGCACCTGTTCTTGCATTGCCTGAAGGAAGTCAAGGTTTTGTAATCTATAGCGATGCTTCGAAGGAAGGATTGGGTTGTGTGTTGATGCAAAATGGTAGAGTGATTGCGTATGCTTCTAGGAAACTGAAGCCGTATGAATTGAACTACCCGACGCATGATTTGGAGTTAGCGGCTATTGTGTTTGCACTCAAGAAATGGAGGCATTATCTGTGGGGTAACAAGTTTGAGGTATTTACTGATCACAAGAGCTTGAAATACTTGTTCTCTCAAAAAGAGTTGAATATGAGGCAAAGGCGGTGGATGGAGCTTTTGGATGATTATAACTGCACAATCAATTATGTGCCCGGTAAAACGAATGTAGTTGCAGATGCCTTAAGTAGGAAAGCAAGCATGGAAAAACTGGAAGTCAAGGTGCAGGAGTTGTTGGAGGAAGCATTTTTGTGGAAACCACAATTGACTCGTAAGGGGTTACTTTTTGCCACTACGCAAGTTCAATCGACCTTGTTATCTGAGTTACGAGAGGCTCAACAGAAGGACCAACAGTTTCAGAAGATTAAAGAAAGCAACACATATTTCAAGTTTCATGATGATGGTATTTGGAGGTTTAGGAATCGGATTTGTGTTCCTAATGAACCAGAGCTGAAAAAGAAGATTCTTGAAGAAGCCCATAATTCAAGATACACTATTCATCCCGGTGGAACAAAGATGTACCGGGATTTGAAGCAACACTATTGGTGGAATAATATTAAGAGAGAGATTGCGGAGTTTGTGGCATGGTGTTTAACTTGCCAGAGAGTCAAAGCGGAACATCAACGACCAGCAGGGTTACTTCAGCCATTGGAGATTCCTCAATGGAAATGGGAACATATAACTATGGACTTTGTTATGGACCTGCCCAGGTCACAAAAGGGTCATGACGCCGTTTGGGTCATAGTGGATAGATTGTCTAAGTCGGTGCACTTTTTACCGATGAACAAGGAGGATAGTCTTGAGAAATTGGGAGATATGTATGTAGCGGAGATTGTAAGATTGCACGGGATGCCTGTGAGTATTGTGTCGGATAGGGATCCTCGTTTTACTTCCCGATTTTGGAAGAGATTGCAAGAATCTTTGGGAACGAAGTTGAGTTTCAGCACGGCTTATCACCCTCAGACTGATGGACAATCGGAGAGAACTATTCAGATTCTGGAGGATATGCTGAGGGCGTGTGTTTTAGATTTCGGAAAAGGTTGGGAGAAATATCTGTCTCTAGCGGAGTTCGCTTATAATAATAGTTATCAGGTCACTATCGGGATGGCCCCGTTTGAGATGTTGTATGGACGAAAGTGTCGATCCCCAATTTACTAGGATGAAGTAGGTGAGACGAAGACTTTTGACCCGACCCTTCTACCTGAACTTATGAAGACTGTTGATAATATCCACCTCATCCGGAAACGGATGCTTACCGCCCAAAGCAGGCAGAAGAGTTATGCAGACCGACGGAGACGGAGTCTAGAGTTTGAGGTCGGTGACAAGGTGTTCTTGAAGATATCACCTCGGAGGGGACTGATTAAACACGGTAAGGGTGGAAAGTTGAGCCCGAGGTTTGTAGGACCATTTGAGGTAATTGAGAAGGTTGGCAAGTTGGCGTATCGCCTGGCACTACCCCAAAACCTCTCCAATATTCACGACGTCTTTCATGTTTCAATGCTGTGGAAGTATCATCCTGATCCGTCGCATATCTTGGAGCCAGAGCCGTTGCAGCTTCGGGAGAACTTGTCCTACGAGGAGAAGCCCATTCGGATCCTAGACCAGCAAGATCGGGAGTTGCGCAACAAAACTATACCGATGGTGAAGGTGCTGTGGGATCATCATGGAGTTGAAGAAGCAACGTGGGAAAGGCGAGACCAGATGGAGCAGCAATATCCAGCTTTATTTCAAAGGTAATACTGAATTTCGGGACGAAATTCTTTTAAGGAGGGGAGGATGTGAGGCCCGACCTTGTTTTGCGTGCGATACCTCGTTTCGTGTGCCCTAATCTAGATTTGCGTGCCTTGACCTAGGTTTAAGAATTGTGTTCGTTTTGTGTGCCATGCATTGAATTACGTGCATTCATTTAGGGTTGCGTGCATTTACTAGAAAAATGTGCATTTGTCTCGTAGTGTGTGCCCTACCTTGTAGTGCGTGCCCTACCTCGTAGTGCGTGCCCTAGACCTTGGAAAGTGTGCCATCACGCTAATCAAGAAAGCATCTTACACGAAGCACTAGGTCATTAATTAATCCTACAAATTCCACTAACTATTATTAAATTACTAATTCAACCCACTAGAAGACAAAATCTCACAAAAAGCTAGACATTCCTTATTCTTTATTCCTTATTCTTTTTGCACTTTCAACACACAATTAAATAATGCTCAAAAGATGACAAAAAAATCAGATTTTTGATGCCTTGGCCGACCACCACATGAGTTTTGTGCTTGCTTGCTCAATTCAATTTAATTCTAGACAATCTATGACAATTCTATGACACAAATGCATAAAAAAATTATCTCAAAAACCTCCCAAAAGCTTCCATTCTCGACAATGCTCCCTTGCCCATGCTAAGTAATTCAAAAACCATGCATCTTGAAGACACAAATCTGAAAATTGCAAGCCCCTAGGCCGACAATGCTCCTTTGCCCATCAAAGCTCTTATTTTTTTTTCATTTCTCTCATTTTCCTCTCACATTTCTCTCTCTCCCTCTCATTCTTCTCTCTCTCTCTCCTCCTTGGCTGAGTTCCTTCACTTCATAGTTCATCTTCATCACACCATAGTTAATCAAGACAAGCAACAAGCAAAGACACTCGCCCAAGCTAGCTAGGATGCAAGAATCACACATGTATGCTCTTTGAGTCACCATTTCGGCCTTGGTGAGTTTACTAGCTTCCATTTCTTTTCTTCTTGTTCTAACCACATGCATGTACTAAGAACTTTTCCACTAAGCTAGGAAAAATAGAGAGAAATCGGGTGGTGTCTTGGCTAAGCAAGGAAGAAGAAGAAAATTGTGCTTCATCAAGTTTTGTGCATCTTCTTGTTGATTTGCTAAGGTGAGGGCTAAAACCTTTTGAAAATCCTTCAAAAATCCACATGCATGCTCTTAAATGTATGTCTTTGCTTCTGTACTTGAGTTACATGTGTGTTCATAAGCTTTGACAACCATGCATGGCAAGATTTTGGCTGGAAGTTAATGATAGATGAAATCGGGTTTGTTGACAGCTCTCTGACTTGTTGTTGCGAGGTGAGTTTGGCTAGGCAAATGACGTTGAAAATGCATGAAAATTGGTAGGTGACTAGGTTTTCCAGTTCTGAACATTTTTCACAGAAATCGGCCAAAGCTAATTTTGACACTAAGGTCCTCAAAATGGCAAATTATTAAAATGTGTCCAAATCTGGAAGTCTGGGAAAAATGAAGCAGGTTTTGGCAGATGCACTGACCTTGTAGAACGAACCAGTTTTGGCTTTGTAAATGATATCCAAAATGCATGAATTTTGGTGTGCTGCTAGATTTTTCAGTTCTAGACATTTTTGTCAGAACTGGACTAAGGCTAAATCTGACCCTAAGGACCTCAAAAACGATAATTATTGAAATGTGTGCAAATCTGGACAGTTTTGTGCAATCCCACTGTTTTGGCTATAACTATTGGACCCGAACTCCAAATGATGCAAGGTTTGTTTATGATTTTAGTTCACTTATTAAGCTTTAATTTGAAATCTTATTTACTGGAATTGGAGATTTTTTGCTTGACTTAATGATTGTGAGAAAACAGCCTATTGCAGTGAGGGTTTCACTTAGTTATATGCTTAGAAAATTTGTTGTAACTTCTCTTGTGGTATTAATTGCTTGGGATTGTGGCATTGAGATGTTGTGTGGACTGCTTTGAGTACTTGGGGATGTTCGAATTAATTGATGCATGGCTTGAGATAGATTTTGAGTTGACTTGAGGCTTAATCGCATGGGTAAGCACGAAATGGAAACCCTAGTGACTAGGCGAACTTGCTAAGTGTTGATCCTTTGAATATTGAGTGTAATTATATGTTTAGTAGGCTGCCCGTAGTTGCCTTATAGCCCTAAATGTGATTTTGATTCGTTGCATGTTGAATAACCTTATTATTTGATTACGTGGACATTGAAATGAGTTATATGACCTGATTTACGTGCGTTACATGGCTGCCCGTTTAATGTTCATATAATTCCATATGCTTTTCAAGTGAAATTACTTGTCTATTCGTGCCTCGCTTGTTTACTTGTCAATGTGCAATATTATGACTGTCCGAAGGCAACCTACTTTGTTGTCCTCCTAATGTGATATATTAAATGTCATAAATGTGCATTGCATACAAGGTTGCAACCTTTCATTCTGGCGTGGTAGCGTTCACGCACACCGGGCGGCATCGGGTTTGCCGGTGCAACCGTGACTACCATGGTCCAATTTCCTCTCTCGCTTGGGGGCTAGACTTCCTCGGAGAGTAGGGTCGTAGAATTTCGGGGTACATCTGGAGTACACCCACTTGGCGTGTTAAGGGGATGATTTGAAGTCGGCCGCAACAACTGAGAGCAAAAGCTCACTGTATCCTTTTTCTATATGTATAAGTACTCTCACTTGGTTCCTAGAGAACCTCGGGGAGGAAAGACTGGTAATTGTGTTCCTTTACTTTATATTATCGTTATGTACTTAATTGTGTTATATTCATGCTTGCAAAAGGATTTCATAAGTTGAACCGGAAAATGAGTTTCAAAACCTATTTCTCGTTCCCCCTCGCTGAGTTCATAAGGACTCACCCTCTTTTATCATCTCAGGTGAAGAAGATCAAGAACAGGTACCTGAGGATGATGTGCCTAACGATGATTCCTTGGAGTGATTGCCTGTCCTATGTGCTTTGCGTGATTATGGCTATTTGTGAACTATGCTACTTGAAGACTATTTCTTTTCATGTTGCTCAATGTTTGTAATGTAAAAGACCCCCGTTGTAATTTGGGGTCTAATTTTGGGTTGTACTGATATTAACTAGACAGACACTAGACACTACTATGATCGCTTTGCTATTATTACTGCCAGTATCTATAATAGGATTATAAAGTATTAGGTAAAGGCTAAGTAAAATGAACAAACCAAATCTTGAGCAGGTACACGTTATTAAGCTAGGATCAACAGGTACTTTTGTAACGAGGATAAACAAACGAACGAGACATAGTATCATGCTAGGTTATTAATCAAACGAGATATCAAGACAACCAGTAGTCATTTCAATTGATGATAAATAGTAATCTTAGTTGGAAATGAATTTGAGATGGTAAATTTTGAGGCGTTTAGAGATTTAGGTCAAACCAAATAGCCCAATTACAGCCATTATGCTGCTAGTCTTTCGAAAAATTTTGGAGTTTAGGCCAAAACGTTAAGTGTTAAATCTTCATAAACGGTTAAGTATGTGATATGACTTGAACGTTAGATCACACCCTAGACTAACCTTTATAGGCCGGGTTGGGGCATGACAAAGCATACCGTTGCAAAGCTCTCCAAGAGCTCTACGACGGGGGCAGCCAACTTGATCGCTGCGCCCGTTTTTGGAGCCCAAAATCGAACGTTTTCATCAGTTTCGAGCCACTTTTCTTCTTCTGCTCTGTTTTTCCATCCCGGATCGTACGTCGTGAGCTGTTAAAAGGACGACAACCTTACTCGCGGGACAATAGAGGGCCCTACAACTTGTCGATATCACGTCTTGCGAGGATGCTGCGTTGTTGAAGCGGATGGGTTGTCGTTAAGCCCATTGGGCCTTCTGAATGGGCCATCTCTCTAGGCTGGGACTGTGAACCGTTAACACATAAAGGAATTGTGCCCTCAACATGACGGGTGCGATCATACCAGCACTAATGCACCGGATCCCATCAGAACTCTGAAGTTAAGCGTGCTTGGGCGAGAGTAGTAGCAGAATAGGTGACCCCCTGTGAAGTCCTCGTGTTGCCCCCCCCTTTTCAATTTTTTTTGCTCCGATTAGGGTTGCCAAGATACTTTATCGACCACCACATTTCTATTATCGAATCCCACGGCACCTTGGGCAAGACAACTTCGCTTCACATGGAGGCTGGGCTCGTAAACCGAGGGCGTAGTGCTTGTGACCAGGTCTCCGTCGCTCCCGTGCCCATAAATTTTGATCGGTAAGGATTTACGCGGCGCACAGCATACCGTTGCAAAGCTCTCCGAGAGCTCTATGACGGGGGCAGCCAGCTAGCTCGTTGTGCCTTTTTGAAGCTCAAAATCGAACATTTTATTCAGTTTCGGGCCACTTTTCTTCTTTTGCACTATTTTTCCGTCCCGGATCGTACGTCGTGAGCTGTTAAAAGGACGACAACCTTACTCGCGGGACATTAGAGGACCCTACAACGCATCGATATCACGTCTTGCGAGGATGCTGCGTTGTTGAATCGGATGGGTTGTCGTTAAGCCCATTGGGCGTTTTGAATGGGCCATCTCTCTAGGCTGGGACTGTGAACCGTTAACACATAAAGGAATTGTGCCCTCAACATGACGGGTGCGATCATACCAGCACTAATGCACCGGATCCCATAAGAACTCCGAAGTTAAGCGTGCTTGGGCGAGAGTAGTACTAGGATGGGTGACCCCATGGGAATTCCTCGTGTTGCACCCCCCCTTTCAATTTTTTTTGCTCCGGTTAGGGTTGCCAAGATACTTTATCCACCACATTTTTATTATCGAATCCCACGGCACCTTGGGCAAGACAACTTCGCTTCACGTGGAAGTTGGGCCAGCAAACCGAGGGCGTAGGGCTTGTGACCAGGTCTCCGTCGCTCCGGCGCCCATAACTTTTGATCCGTAAAGAGTTACGCGGCGCACAGCATACCGTTGCAAAGCTCTCCGAGAGCTCTACGACGGGGGCAGCTAGCAAGCTCGCTGTACCCTTTTTGGAGCTCAAAATCGAACGTTTTCATCAATTTCAGGCCACTTTTCTTCTTTTGCTATGTTTTTCCGTCCCGGATCGTACGTCGTGAGCTGTTAAAAGGATGACAACCTTACTCGCGGGACATTAGAGGACCCTACAACATGTCAATATCACGTCTTGCGAGGATGCTCCGTTGTTGAACCGGATGGGTTATCGTTAAGCCCATTGGGCGTTTTCAATGGGCCATCTCTCTAGGCTGGGACTGTGAACCGTTAACACATAAAGGAATTGTGCCCTCAACATGACGGGTGCGATTATACCAGGACTAATGCACCGGATCCCATCAGAACTCCGAAGTTAAGTGTGCTTGGACGAGAGTAGTACTAAGATGGGTGACCCCTTGGGAAGTCCTCGTGTTGCACCCCCCTTTTCAATTTTTTTTGCTTCGGTTAGGGTTGCCAAGATACTTTATCCACCACATTTCTATTATCGAATCCCACGGCACCTTGGGCAAGACAACTTCGCTTCACATAGAGGCTGGGCCAGCAAACCGAGGGCGTAGGGCTTGTGACCAAGTCTCCGTCGCTCCGGTGCCCATAACTTTTGATCCGTAAGGAGTTACGCGGCGCAAAGCATACCGTTGCAAAGCTCTCCGAGAGGTCTACGATGGGGGCAGCCAGCTTGCTCGCTGTGCCCCTTTTTGGAGCCCAAAATCGAACGTTTTCATCAGTTTCGGGCCAATTTTCTTCTTTTGCTCTATTTTTCCGTCCTGGATCGTACGTTGTGAGCTGTTAAAAGGACGACAACCCTACTCGTGGGACATTAGAGGGCCCTACAACGCGTCGATATCACGTCTTGCGAGGATGCTGCGTTGTTGAAGTGGATGGGTTGTTGTTAAGCCCATTGAGCCTTCTGAATGGGCCATCTCTCTATGCTGGGACTGTGAACCATTAACACAAAAAGGAATTGTGCCCTCAACATGACGGGTGCGATCATACCAGCACTAATGCACCGGATCCCATCAGAACTCCGAAGTTAAGCGTTCTTGGGCGAGAGTAGTAATAGGATGGGTGACCCCCTGGGAAGTCCTCGTGTTGCACCACCCTTTTCAATTTTTTTTGCTCCAGTTAGGGTTGCCAAGATACTTTATCCGCCACATTTCTATTATCGAATCCGGCGGCACCTTGGGCAAGATACCTTCTCTTCACGTGGAGGCTGGGCCAGCAAACCGAGGGCGTAGGGTTTGTGACCTTGTCTCTCTCGCTCCGGTGCCCATAACTTTTGATCCGTAAGGAGTTACATGGCGCACATCATACCGTTGAAAAGCTCTCCGAGAGCTCTACGACGGGGGTAGCCAGCTAGCTCGCTGTGCCTTTTTTGGAGCTCAAAATCGAACCTTTTCATCAGTTTCGGGCCACTTTTCTTCTTTCGCTCTGTTTTTCCGTCCCGGATCGTACGTCGTGAGCTGTTAAAAGGACGACAACCTTACTCGTGGGACATTAGAGGGCCCTACAACGCGTCAATATCACGTCTTGCGAGGATGCTGCGTTGTTGAAGCGGATGGGTTATCGTTAAGCCCATTGAGCCTTCTGAATGGGCCATCTCTCTATGCTGGGACTGTGAACCGTTAACACAAAAAGGAATTGTGCCCTCAACATGACGGGTGTGATCATACCAGCACTAATGCACCGGATCCCATCAGAACTTCAAAGTTAAGCGTGCTTGGGCGAGAGTAGTACTAGGATGGGTGACCCCTTGGAAGTCCTCGTGTTGCACCCCGCTTTTCAATTTTTTTTGCTCCGGTTAGGGTTGCCAAGATACTTTATCCACCACATTTGCAAAATAAAAGATAATAGGTACTTGCATGATAGGAAATTGACAAATAAACGGGACATAGTTATCATGTTAGGCTTATTAACCAAACGAGACTTTCAAGATAGACTAGTAGGCATATCAGTTGATGACAAAATAGGAGTCCTTAATGGAATTGGATTAATGATTGGGATAATTGAGGCGTTTAGAAATTAGGTCAAACTAAAAGGTCTTAAATACAACCGTCATACCGCCGATTTTCCGGAAAAACTTTTGGAGTTCTAGGCTAACGTTAAGCATTAATCATAGTGAAACAGTTAAGGACGTAAAATAACGATAATGATTAGCTCACCCCTAGTCTAGCCTCTATAGGTCGGGTTGGAGCGTGACACCTTATATTAGAATGGTATCAGAGCTTAGTTTTGTAACTAGGCATTAGTCGAGTTCAACTCTCAAACCATGGGTAGAAGCCCTAAGATAATTATGATGTCTTGTTTATATGTGTTAATGTGTGCTAATGTTAGCTTTAATTGCTTTGAGCATTGAATGAGGACCATATGTATTATTTGTCATGCACACCGACACGCTAGTGACCTCGATAATGCATGCATGCTTTTATACTCCTTCCTTGATACATGTTCATGTTATATAACCGTGAATGACTGTTTATACACATAGATAGTTAGGATTAGGACTTTCAGGGAAGTGAATTTGTGCAGGACAAAGGAAAAGCTCGGTGAGAGATTTCTCCCATCTTCACAGGTACTCGATGGATCGTATGTATTATTGGATATGCATGTATATAAAATGCGTAGCACATGTATAATTGTTGAGGTAAAATTATCTCCTTATCTTTGGAATACCCATACCTATGATTAAGTTATCAATTTTATGGCTATGAAGTTTTGATTCTGTTAAACTGTTCTTCTCATTGTGGTTCAAGTATAAAGGTTAAAGACATGCTACTTCCTTAGATATAAGGGTATACTATTAAATATGTAGAGTAGTATATATTCTCAAGTGCTGATAGTAGAAGTTGACTTGGAGGTTTCTTTGAATCCATTTCTCACATCTTAAAATTGGCTTGATAGACTATCTAAGAAGTTAGCAATATACTCGTACGATTGAATCCTTACTCGATTGGAATTAAGCATTAATGAATTTGATATAGTGTATACTAGCGAGTTTCAAGTTCACTAAATGTTGAGATCATGACCTAGAAATTAAAAGATAAATTCGTGGAAGTTGACGATAGTTATTTTAGGGGTTAGATTATTGAGACATGGATAGTGTATTTGAGTGACTTAACAATGGATAACCTCAAGACATGTAGGCAACTCTAGAGACCGAATTTAACAAGGTTGATGATTCTTTAATATAACAAGATATAAGAATGCTGGAATCGAGGAATTCACGTAGCTAGAACTCGTGTTCGAAAGACTACACCTAAATGTTAGGTCGAATAGAAGCGTAAGGTATTGAATTATGCATTAGATGACTAACGTTGCTAAAGGTCCTAAGTTGGATATGGGTGATATTTAGAATCATGGTATTAATTTGGTGCCTCTCGGATTTAGTTGTAATTATGCAAGTAAGTCAATCTGTGCACTCGTTGTTTGGATACCCTAGAGGATGTTAGGAAGCATATATCCCTAAGTAATACCGATGGGCCCGGTATATAAACCATGGAAATGATATTAAGCATCTGGTTGCAAAGTGGAGTCGTTAGGGTATGATTAGTAATCCTAAATAGCTAATAGTGAGTATGCATGATGATTCATGGTGAACCCAAGTACCTAAGGTCAATGAGACTTGATGCTCTTAGCTAGTTGAACATGTAAATGAAGAGAGTAAGATTCCATATAGTTAAGATAGAGATGAATTAGAGTCATGATGACCCAAGAGACTGCTGTTAGACAACCGTATTATGTGCACCGTTTCACGTCTAGAAACTAGCCGTTGGTAGACTTCGAATCGTGGTCGTTAAATGGAGGGCAAATCTTGTAGTGATAGTTAAATGAGTCGTTGACTACTTTTGAAGTTCTATTAGATTATATTGTGGTTATAATTCTTATGTTGACACAGCCTTGAAGTTATTTTGTGTAACAAGCTACTTGGATTAGTATGGTAAGTATCTTATGAGTTAGATCATTTCGGTACCCATTTATAGTCCTAGGATTGTTGTTGTATGACCGGTAACCTAGTAGAGAATTGATCTCACTTACATGGCTATGAACCTAGCTTAGTAACATTAATGTTGAAGATATATTGGCGGGCATTAAGTGTTCAAAGGAATGACTAGTTCGCTAAGTGAGTAGGACCATTGTCTCCTTAAGTATGACATAACATTGGGTTGAGGTGAGTGAAATTTATTTGAGATTGAAACTATTCGCCTTAGGAGCCTTGGTTAAGATTAAAGGAAATTCCGAAGCTTCGTGACTTGAAGATAGAGATTTGAATAAGGAAATAAATTGTGGATTACGAGTTGATGAATTTACTTGTAAGAGTTGAACTAGTGCAACATGATCGGTTTGCCCATGCAATTTCAATGGCAATTTGTTGGTGGTACCTAATAAAACTTAGAGTTTGAGTTTAACGAATCTCAACGGTCTTTCTCATTGATTAATGGAACTGGGGAAGAATGTTAGTGAATAGGAGCCTGTAACCGGGAGACTAGTCATTAGAAGATTTGTTAATCTAACGTACCTACGAGATAAGGATTATGATATTGTCGATAGATGACGATTTGAGATGGATTAGTTGTTTGGTGAGTTCTTCTTGAAGATAGGGTCGTATTGTAGAAATGATCCATAACATGTGTAGGTCCTACGTGTTAACAATTTTGAAACTAGTTGGTAGGATATATAAATCGGATATAGACCTATCATCTTGAAATTGGTATATGTCACCATAGGATCATGGTATTATTGTGATATTCCTTTTGAGGTATGAATGCGAGATTGATACAACATGAGTCATCATTTTGGAATTATAGTTATATAGTCAGAATACCGATGCAACTTTGATGACTATGTTTGAAGACTCTAACCTTAGTTAATGAACTTGAACTTAAGATCAAATGGAAGGAATAGAGTCGTTCAAAGGAAAGAACTGTAAATGTAGAGGTCACACCGAATTAAATGATTGGAGAAACGTAGGAAGTGAATTTGTTGTGGTAAGAGAGATCACAGAACGTGGGACAAAACGGAATGGGACAATAACAAAGGTCAGAATCCGTTTAAATGAAATCAACAAGTAGGAATGAATTTCGAGACGAAATTCTTTTAAGGAGGGGAGGATGTGAGGCCCAACCCCGAATAACGTGTCATACCTCGATTTGCGTACATTGGACCCAGAATTATATGATTGATCTTGGATTATGTGCCTTGCATTGGTTTACGTGCATTCACCTAGGATTGCATGCATTAGTCTTGAAGTACGTGCCTTAGTCTTGAAGTTTGTGTCTTACCTCGTAGTTCGTGTCTACCTCGTGATTCGTGCCCCGTATTGATTTTAGTGCGTGCCTCGTAGTACGTATCCTAAACCTTGAACTGTGTGCCTACACGCTAACCAATAAAGAATCCTACACAAAGCACTAGACACTAAAATAATCCTACACAATCCACTAACCAATATTATATTCCTAATTCAAATTCTCTACAAACTCCACTAACAATAAAATAATGCTAAACTATTCCTACATTTCCCACTATCTATTATTCTATTCATAATTCAACTCATCAACAAACATTCCTATATTTTATTCTACCTAGATTCCCTAATTTTCCAACATTCCTATGACAATTCTATGACACAAATGCATAAAAGAATTAGCTCAAATACCTCCCCAAAGCCACCAAACTCGACAAAGGCTCCTTGCCCATACTAGGTAATTCAAAAACCATGCTTCTTGGAGACACAAATCTGATTTTTGCATGCCCAAGGCCAACATATGCATCAATATTTGCAAAAGCTATCATTTTTTTTCATTTCTCTCATTCTCCTCACATTTCTCTCTCTCCCTCTCATTCTTCTCTCTCAATCTCGGTTTTGGCTGAGTTCATACACTCCATAGCTCATCTCCATCATTCCATGGTTCATCAAGGCAAGCTAGAAGATAAGAAACTCGATTAAACAAGCTAGGATGCAAGAAACACACATGCAAGCTCTTTGAACTTCCATTTCGGTTTAGGTGAGTTTCCTAGCTTCCATTTCTTTTCTTCTTGTTCTAACCTCATGCACCTACTAAGAAATTTGTCACTAAGCTAGGAAAATTGAGAAAAAACGGGTGGTGTCTTGGCTAAGCAAGGAAAAGAACAAATCTTGTGCTTCATCAAAGTCTTGTGCATCTTCTTGTTGTTTTGCTAAGGTGAGGGCTAAAACTTCTTGAAAATCTCTCAAAAATCCACATGCATGCTCTTAAATGTATGTCTTTGCTTTTGTACTTGAGTTATATGTGTGTTCATAAGCTTTTACAACCATGAATGGCAAGATTTTGGCTTGAAGATGATGATAGATGAATTCGGGTTTGGTGACAGCTCTCTGTCTTGTTGTTTCGAGGTGAGTTTGGCAAGGAAAATGATATTGAAACTGCATGAAAATTGGTAGGTAACTATTTTTTCCAGTTTTGAACATTTTTCACAGAAATATGCCAAAGCTAATTTAATTCTAAGGTCCTCAAAATGGCAAATCATTAAAATGTGTCCAAATCTGGAAGTCTGGAAAAATGAAGCAGGTTTTGGCAGATGCACTGACCTTGTGGAACGAACATGTTTTGACTTAGTAAATGATATCCAAAATGCTTGAAATTTGGTGTACTACTCGATTTTTCAGTTCTGGACATTTTTGTCAGAAATGGACTAGGGCTAAATCTGAACCTAAGGACCTCAAAAACGATAATGATTGAAATCTGTGCAAATCTGGACAGTTTTGTGCAATCCCACTGTTTTGGCTATAACTATTGATCCCGAACTCCAAATGATGCAAGGTTTGTTTCTGAATTTATTTCACTTCTTAAGATTTAATTTGAAATCTTATTCAATGGAATTGGAGATTGTTTTCTTGTCTTAATGATTGTGAGAAAACAGCCTATTGCAGTGAGGGTTTCACTTAGTTATATGCTTAGAAGATTTGTTGTAACTTCTCTTGTGGTATTAATTGCTTTGGATTGTGGCATTGGGATGTTGTGTGGACTGTTTTGAGTACTTGGGGATGTTTGGATTAATTGATGCTTGGCTTGAGATTGATTTTGAGTGGACTTGGGGCTTAATCGCACGGGTAAGCACGAAATGGAAACCCTAGCAACTAGGTAAACATGCTAAGTGTTGATCCTTTGAATATTGGGTGTAATTATATGCTTAGTAGGCTGCCCGTAGTTGCCCTTATAGCCCTAAATGTGATTTTGATCATTGCATGTTGACAAATAGGCCTTTCTTGCATCCGAACCCACGTAGATTGTTGTTGCATGTTGAATAACCTTATTATTTGATTACGTGGACGTTGAAATGAGTTATATGACCTGAATTACGTGCGTTACATGGCTGCCCGTTTAATGTTCATATAACTCCATATGCCTTTCAAGTGAAATTACTTGTCTATTCGTGCCTCGCTTGTTTACTTGTCAATGTGCAATCTTATGACTGTCCAGAGGCAACCTACTTTGTTGTCCTCCTAATGTGATATATTATATGTCATAAATGTGCATTGCATATAAGGTTGCAACCTTTCATTCTGGCGTGGTAGCGTTCATGCACACCGGGCGGCATCGGGATTGCCGGTGCAACCGTGACTACCATTGTCCAATTCCCTCTCTCACCTGGGGGCTAAACTTCCTCGGAGAGTTGGGTCGTAGGATTTCGGGGTACATCCGGAGTACACCCATTTGGCGTGAAAAGTGGATGATTGAAGCCGGCCGCAACAACTGTTACTGAAAATGAACTTGAACGGCAGGAAGTAAGTGCTATGCGGGGGAAAGTGCTACACCTAAATGTGGTGGGAGCTACCTCTTGAGCCCGTATGAGCTAACTCTAGAGTCCTGTACGTATCAAAGCGTATCCTTTTCACTATGTGTGTAAGTACTCTCGCTTGGTTCCTAGAGGACCTCGGGGAGGAAAGACGGGTAATTGTGTTTCTTTACTTTTATATTATGTTATATACTTACTGGTGTTATATGTCATGCTTTCAAAAGGGTTTTTCATAAGTTAACCTGAAAAGGATTTTCAAAACATTATCTCTCGTTCCTCCCTCGCTGAGTTCATAAGGACTCACCCTCTTTTTTGTCATAGATGCAGCAGATTTGGAACAGATACCCGAAGTAAATGTGCTTGTTGATGATTCCTTGGAGTGACTACATGCTTTTGTGCTTTGCCTGGAAGTGGTTGCTATATGGATGTTGTGTTTGATTGCAAACTATTCATTTTATTGATGTAAATGACCCCGTTGTAATTTGGGTCTAATTCTGGGATTGTACTATCTATAACCGGACGAACTTTTTATTTGGTTGTTTGATTTCGTTTTCTTAATTAGTAGTTATCGTAGGCATTCAAACCACTAGATGAACAATCAACTAAGTTAATTCTATCTAATTTCACTTAGGTGCTCATTTGCAAAATAAAAGATAATAGGTACTTGCATGATAGGAAATTGACAAATAAACGGGACATAGTTATCATGTTAGGCTTATTAACCAAACAAGAATTTCAAGATAGACTAGTAGGCATATCAGTTGATGACTAAATAGGAGTCCTTAATGGAATTGGATTAATGATTGGGATAATTGAGGCGTTTAGAAATTAGGTCAAACTAAAAGGTCTTAAATACAACTATCATGCCGCCGGTTTTCCGGAAAAACTTTTGGAGTTCTAGGCTAACGTTAAGCATTAGTCATAGTGAAACAGTTAAGGACATAAAATAACGATAATGGGTGGCTCACCCCCTAGTCTAGCCTCTATAGGTCGGGTTGGGGCGTGACATCGAGCTACAAGAATAACTAAACCACCCTGGCAAACTTTCTCAACAGGTAGCCCCTCCGGGCTCTGAACTTGACTCGGTTGACTCGACCCTACCAGTCCCTGACTCTTTCCTCTCTAAGCTTTTATTGCCTCGGAAAGAACTTCACCATAGGTGAGAAACTGAAAAGTAGCCAAGCTATTTTGAATCTCGGATCTCAGCCCTCGAATAAATCTCTGGATCTTTTCCTCAGTAGTTTGTACCATTTCAGGAGCATACTGGGACAGTTGATTCAATCGGGTTTCGTACTGTGCAACCGTCAAATCCCCTTGTTTGAAGGTCACGAACTCATTCCTTCGAAGTCTCCCTCTACTTCCAAGAACTCTTCCAACCATTCTAAAAGAGGTAGCCCCATAATATGATATGTATTTATATATACAATTATGTTACACGAGAAGCAAAGGTGTACTTATATAATCATACCACATAGGAACAACCATATCTTAATGCATAGGATTGTATAATAAAACATTAACAACTAGTATACAGCCTAGCATACAAGAAACCTACCATTCTCTAAGGTGTCACGCCCCAACCCGACCTATAGAGGTTAGACTAGGGAGTGATCTAGACATTCAAGTCATTTCACGTACTTAATCGTTCAAGAAGGTTTAACACTTAACGTTTAGCCTAAACTCCACAAATTTTTCGGAAAACTGGCAGCATAACGGCTGTAGTTAGGACCTTTTTGTTTGCCCTAATTTCTAAACGCCTCAATTATTCCAATCATTAATCCAATACCATTAAGGACTCCTATTTTGCCTCATCAACCGATATGCCTAGTAGTCTATCTTGAAGGTCTCATTTGGTTAATAAGCCTAGCATGATAACTATGTCTATGTCCCGTTTATTTATCAATTTCCTATCATGCAAGTACTTATTATCCTTTAGCTTATGCATAAACACCTAAGTGAGATTAGATAGAGTTTCATTATAAGCTTCTTCACCTAGTGGTTTAAACACATATGATAACTACTAATTAAGATAATGAAAGGAAACAACCAATAAAGAGTTCATCCGGTTATAATCAGTACAAGCCAAAATTAGACTCAAATTACAACGGGGTCATTTACATCAACAAAATAAACAGTCTACAATCAAACACAACATCCCTAATAACATCCATGTTCACAAAAAGCACGCAATGCACATAGTCATTCCAAAGGTTCATCAACTAGCACATTTGCTTCGGGTACCTGTTCCAAATCTGCTTCACCTGTGACAAAAAAAGAGGGTGAGTCCTTATGAACTCAGCGAGGGGGAACGAGAGATAACGTTTGAAATCCTTTTTCTGGTTAAACTTTATGAAAACTCCTTTGAAAACATGTCAAACAGAATAAGTAAGCTCATAATATAGCATATATATGTAAGTGAACACATTTACCCGTCTTTCCTCCCCGAGGTCCTCTAGGAACCAAGCGAGAGTACTTAAACACATAGTAAAAAAAAGGATACGATTTGATAAGTACAGGACTCTAGAGGTAGCTCATACAGGCTCAAGAGGTAGCTCCCACCACATTTAGGTGTAGCACTTTCCCCCGCATAGCACTTACTTCCTGCCGTTCAAGTTCATTTTCAGTAACAGTTGTTGCGGTCGGCTTCAATCATCCACTTTTCATGCCAAATGGGTGTACTCCGGATGTACCCCGAAATCCTACGACCCAATTCTCCGAGTAAGTTTAGCCCCCAGGCGAGAGAGGGAATTGGACAATGGTAGTCACGGTTGCACCGATAATCCCGATGCCGCCCGGTGTGCATGAACGCTACCACGCCAGAATGAAAGCTTGCAACCTTATATGCAATGCACATTTATGACATATAATATATCACATTAGGAGGACAACAATGTAGGTTGCCTCCGAGCAGTCATAAGATTTCACATTGACAAGTAAACAAGCGAGGCACGATAAAACAAGTAATTTCACTTAAAAGGCATATGGAGTTATATGAACATTAAACGGGCAGCCATGTAACGCACGTAAATCAAGTCATATAACTCATTTCAACGTTCCCGTGATCAAATAATAAGATTATTCAACATGCAACGACAATCTACGTGGGTTCGGGTGCAAGAAAGGCCTACTTGTCAACATGTAATCATCAAGATCGCATTTAGGGCTACAATGGAAACTACGGGCACCCTACTAAGCATGTAATTAAACACGATATTCATAGGATCAACACTTAGTGAATTTACCTAGTCACTAGGGTTTCCATTTCGTGCTTACCCGTGCGATTAAGCCCCAAGTCAACTCAAAATCAATCTCAAGCCATGCATCAATTAATTCAAACATCCCCAAGTATTCAAAACATTCCACCCAACATCCCAATGCCACAATCCCAAGCATTTGATACCACAAGAGAAGTTACAACAAATTTTCTAAGCATATAAATAAGTGAAACCCTCACTGCATTAGGCTATTTTCTCACAATAATTAAGACAAGAAAACAATCTCCAATTCCATTGAATAAGATGTCAAATTAAATCTTAAGAAGTGAACTAAATTCAGAAACAAACCTCACATCATTTGGTGTTCGGGTCCAATAGTTATAGCCAAAACAGTGAGATTGCACAAAACTGTCCAGATTTGCACACATTTCAATACTTGTCGTTTTTGAGGTCCTTAGGGTCAGATTTAGCCTTAGTCCATTTCTGACAAAAATGTCCATAACTGAAAAATATAGCAGCAAAGCAAATTTAATGCATTTTGGATATCATTTACTAATTCAAAACTGGTTCGTTCTACAAGGTCAGTGAATCTGCCAAAACCTGCTTCATTTTTCCAGACTTCCAGATTTGGACACATTTTAATGATTTGCCATTTTGAGGACCTTAGAGTCAAAATTAGCTTTGGCCTATTTCTGGGAAAAATGTTCAAAACTGGCAATATTAGTTACCTACCAATGTTCACTCATTTTAAACATCATTTTCCTAGCCAAAATCACCTCGTAACAACAAGACAGAGAGCTGTCACAAACCCGACTTCATCCATCATCACCTTCTAGCCCAAAATCTTGCCATGCATGGCTATAAAAGCTTATAAACATACATATATCTCAAGTACAGAAGCAAAGCTAAACATTTAAGAGCATGCATGTGGTTTTTTGAAGGATTTTCAAGAAGTTTTAGCCCTCACCTTAGCAAAACAACAAGAAGATGCACAAAACTTTGATGAAGCACAAGGTTGACTCCTTTCCTTGCTTAGCAGAGATACCACTCGAATTTTCTCTATTTTTCCTAGCTTAGTGACCAATTTCTTAGTAGGTGCATGTGGTTAGAACAAGAAGAAAAGAAATTGAAGCTAGCAAACTCACCTAGGCCGAAATGGTTGCTCAAGGAGCTGGCATGTGTGATTCTTGCAACCTAGCTTGCTTAGTCGAGTACCTTACCTTCTTGCTTGCCTTGATGAACCATGGTGTGATGAAGATAAGCTAAGGAGTGTAGAAACTCAGCCAAAGCCGAGAGAGAGAGAGAAGAATGAGAGGGAGAGAGAAGAATGAAAAGAAATGAGAGAAATGAAGAAAAATAAAAGCTTTGTTGGGCAAAGGAGCATTGTCGGCCTAGGGGCTTGCAATTTTCAGATTTGTGTCTTCAAGAAGCAAAATTTTTGAATCACCTAGCATGGGCAAAGAGCTCATGTCGAGATTGGGAGCTTTGAGGAGGTATTTGAGCTAATTTTTTATGCATTTGTGTCATAGAATGTTTGAGGAATTTATTTTGAAATTGAAGTGCAAGCACAAGACTCTAAGTGGTCGGCCAAGGGTAGTGCTAGGATCTGAATTTTTGTCATCTATTGGAGCATTATTTAATTGTGTGTTCAAAGTGCAAAAGAATAAGGAATAAAGAATAAAGAATGCCTAGCTTTTTGTGAGATTTTGTCTTCTAGTGGGTTGAATTAGTAATTTAATATTAGTTAGTGGAATTTGTAGGATTAATTAATGACCTAGTGCTTCGTGTAAGATGCTTTCTTGATTAGCATGAGGGCACACTTTCCTAGGTCTAGGGCACGCACTACGAGATAGGGCACGTACTACGAGACGAATGCACATTTTCCAAGTAAATGCACGCAACCCTAAATGAATGCACATAATTCAATGCAAGGCACACAAAACAAAACACAATTCTTAAACCTAGGTCAAGGCACGCAAATCTAGGTTAGGGCACGAATGACGAAGCATGCACAAAAATCAAGACAGGGCACGTAAACCAAGGTCAGTCGTATAATTCTTGGTCCATGGCACGCAAATCTAAGTAACACGAGTTATTTGGGGTCGGGCCTCACACCATATCTCTATGCTGGGACTGTGAACCGTTAACACAAAAAGGAATTGTGCCCTCAACATGACGAGTGCGATCATACCAGCACTAATACACCGGATCCCATCAGAACTCCGAAGTTAAGCGTGCTTGGGCGAGAGTAGTACTAGGATGGGTGACCCCCTGGGAAGTCCTCGTGTTGCACCCCGCTTTTCAATTTTTTTTGCTCCGGTTAGGGTTGCCAAGATACTTTATCCAGCACATTTCTATTATCGAATCCCACGACACCATGGGCAAGACAACTACGCTTCACGTGGAGGCTGGGCCAGCAACCGAGGGCATAGGGCATGTGACCAGGTCTCCGTCGCGCCGGTGCCCATAACTTTTGATCCGTAAGGAGTTACGCGGCACAAAGCATACCGTTGCAAAGCTCTCTGTGAGCTCTACGACGGGGGTAGCCAGCTTGCTCACTGTGCCAATTTTTGGAGCCCAAAATCGAACGTTTTCATCAGTTTCGGGCCACTTTTCTTCTTTTGCTCTGTTTTTCCGTCCCGGATCGTATGTCGTGAGCTGTTAAAAGGAAGACAACCTTACTCGCGAGACATTAGAGGGCCCTACAACGCGTCGATATCACGTCTTGCGAGGATGCTGCGTTGTTGAAGCGGATGGGTTGTCGTTAAGCCCATTGAGTCTTCTGAATGGGCCATCTCTCTATGCTGGGATTGTGAACCGTTAACACAAAAAGGAATTGTGCCCTCAACATGACGGGTGCGATCATACCAGCACTAATGCACCGGATCCCATCAAAACTCCGAAGTTAAGCGTGCTTGGGCGAGAGTAGTACTAGGATGGGTGACCCCCTGGGAAGTCCTCGTGTTGCACCCCCCTTTTCAATTTTTTTTGCTCCGGTTAGGGTTGCCAAGATACTTTATCCAGCACATTTCTATTATCGAATCCCACGGCACCTTGGGCAAGACAACTTCGCTTCACGTGGAGGCTGGGCCAGCAAACCGAGGGCGTAAGGCTTGTGACCAGGTATCCGTCGCTCCGGTGCCCATAACTTTTGATCCGTAAGGAGTTACGCGGCACAAAGCATACCGTTGCAAAGCTCTCCGAGAGCTCTACGACGGGGGAAGACAGATTACTCGCTGTGCCCATTTTTGGAGCCCAAAATTGAACGTTTTCATCAATTTTGGGCCAATTTTCTTCTTTTGCTCTGTTTTTTCGACCCGGATCGTACGTCATGAGCTATTAAAAGGACGACAACCTTACTCACGGGACATTAGAGGGCCCTACAACACGTCGATATCACGTCTTGTGAGGATGCTGCATTGTTGAAGCGTATGGGTTGTCGTTAAGCCCATTGGGCCTTCTGAATGGGCCATCTCTCTAGGATGGGACTATGAACCGTTAACACATAATGGAATTGTGCCCTCAACATTACGGGTGCGATCATACCAGCACTAATGCTGTGGATCCAATCAGAACTCCGAAGTTAAGCGTGCTTGGGCGATAGTAGTACTAGGATGGGTGACCCCCTGGGAAGTCCTCGTGTTGTACCCCCCTTTTCAATTTCTTTTGCTCCAGTTAGGGTTGCCAAGATACTTTATCCACCACATTTCTATTATCGAATCCCATGGCACCTTGGGCAAGACAACTTCGCTTCACGTGGAGGTTGGGCCAGCAAACCGAGGGCGTAGGGCTTGTGACCAGGTCTCCGTCGCTTCGGTGCCCATAACTTTTGATCCGTAAGGAGTTACGCGGCGCAAAGCATACCGTTGCAAAGCTCTCTGAGAGCTCTACGTCGGGGGCAGCCAGCTAGCTCGCTTTGCCCATTGTTGGAGCCTAAAATCGAACGTTTTTCATCAATTTTGGGCCACTTTTCTTCTTTTGCTCTGTTTTTCCGTCCCCGATCGTACGTCGTGAGTTGTTAAAAGGACGACAACCTTACTCGCGGGACATTAGAGGGCCCTACAACGCGTCGATATCACGTCTTGTGAGGATGCTGCGTTGTTGAATCTGATGGGTTGTCGTTAAGCCCATTGGGCCTTTTCAATGGGCCATCTCTCTAGGTTGTGACTGTGAACCGTTAACACATAAAGGAATTGTGCCCTCAACATGACGGGTGCGATCATACCAACACTAATGCACCGAATCCAATCAGAACTCCGAAGTTAAGCGTGCTTAGGCGAGAGTAGTACGAGGATGGGTGACCCCCTGGGAAGTTCTCGTGTTGCACACCCCTTTTCAATTTTTTTTTTACTCCGGTTAGGGTTGCCAAGATACTTTATCCACCACATTTCTATTATCGAATCGCATGGTACCTTGGGAAAGACAACTTCGCTTCACGTGGAGGCCGAGCCAGCAAATCGAGGGCGTAGGGCTTGTGACCAAGTCTCCGTCGCTCCGGTGCCCATAACTTTTGATCCGTAAGGAGTTACGCAGTGCAAAGAAATACCGTTGCAAAGCTCTCCGAGAGCTCTACGACTGGGGTAGCCAGCTTGATTGTTGTGCCCATTTTTGGAGCCCAAAATCGAACGTTTTAATCAGTTTTGGGCCACTTTTCTTCTTTTGCTCTGTTTTTCCATCCCGGATCGTACGTCATGAGCTGTTAAAAGGACGACAACCTTACTCGCGGGACATTAGAGGGCCCGACAACGCGTCGATATCACATCTTGCGAGGATGCTGCGTCGTTGAAGCGGATGGGTTGTCGTTAAGCCCATTGAGCCTTCTGAATGGGCCATCTCTCTTTACTGGGATTGTGAACCGTTAACACAAAAAGGAATTGTGCCCTCAACATGACAGGTGCGACCATTCCAGCACTAATGCACCGGATCCCATCAAAACTCCGAAGTTAAGCATGCTTGGGCAAGAGTAGTACTAGGATGGGTGACCCCCTTGGAAGTCCTCGTATTGTACCCCTCTTTTCAATTTTTTTTCTCCGGTTAGGGTTGCCAAGATACTTTACCCACCACATTTCTATTATCGAATCCCACGGCACATTGGGCAAGACAACTTTGCTTCACGTGGAGGCTGGGCCAACAAACCGAGGGCGTAGGGCTTGTGACCAGGTCTCCGTCGCTCCGGTTGCCATAACTTTTGATCCGTAAGGAGTTACGCAGCGCAAAGCATACCGTTGCAAAGCTCTCCGAGAGCTCTACGACGGGGGCAGCCAGTTTGCTCGTTGTGCCCTTTTTGGAGCGCAAAATCGAACGTTTTCATAACTTTCGGGCCACTTTTATTCTTTTGCTCTGTTTTTTCGTCCCGGATCATACGTCGTGAGCTGTTAAAAGGACGACAACCTTACTCGCGGGACATTAGAGGGCCCTACTACGAGTCGATATCACGTCTTGTGAGGATGCTACGTTGTTGAAGCGGATGGGTTGTCGTTAAGCCCATTGAGCCTTCTGAATGTGCCATCTCTCTATGCTGGGATTGTGAACCGTTAACACAAAAAGGAATTGTGCCCTCAACATGACGGGTACGATCATACCAGCAATAATGCATCGGATCCCATCAAAACTCTGAAGTTAAGCGTGCTTGGGCGAGAGTAGTACTAGGATGGGTGACCCCCTGGGAAGTCCTCGTGTTGCACCCCTCTTTTCAATTTTTTTTGCTCCGGTTAGGGTTGCCAAGATACTTTATCCACCACATTTCTATTATCGAATCCCACGGCACCTTGGGCAAGACAACTTTGCTTCACGTGGAGGCTGGGCCAGCAAACCGAGGGAGTAGGGCTTGTGACCAAGTCTCCGTCGCTCCGCTGCCCATCACTTTTGATCCGTAAGGAGTTACGCGGCGCACAACATACCGTTGCAAAGCTCTCCAAGAGCTCTACGATGGGGGCAGCCAGCATGCTCGCTGGGTCCATTTTTGGAGCACAAAATCGAATGTTTTCATCAGTTTCGGGCCACTTCTCTTATTTTGCATTGTTTTTCCGTCCCGAATCGTACGTCATGTGCTGTTAAAAGGACGACATCCTTACTCGCGGGACATTAGAGGGCCCTAGAATGCGTCGATATCACGTCTTCCGAGGATGCTGCGTTGTTGAAGTGGATGGGTTGTCGTTAAGCCCATTGAGCCTTCTGAATGGGCCATCTCTCTAAGCTGGGACTGTGAACCGTTAACACAAAAAAGAATTGTGCCCTCAACTTGACGGGTGCGATCATACCAGCACTAATGCACCGGATCCCATCAGAACTCCGAAGTTAAACGTGCTTGGGCGAGAGTAGTACTAGGATGGGTGACCCCATAGGAAGTCCTTGTGTTGCACCCCTCTTTTCAATTTTTTTTGCTCCGGTTAGGGTTGCCAAGATACTTTACCCACCACATTTCTATTATCGAATCCCACGACACCTTGGGCAAGACAACTTTGCTTCACGTGGAGGCTGGGCCAACAAACCGAGGGCATAGGGCTTGTGACCAGGTCTCCGTCGCTCCGGTGCCCATAACTTTTGATCTGTAAGGACTTACGCGGCGCAAAGTATACCGTTGCAAAGCACTCCGAGAGCTCTACGACGGGGTCAGCCAGTTTGCTCACTATGCCCTTTTTGGAGCGCAAAATCGAACGTTTTCATCAGTTTCGGGCCACTTTTATTCTTTTGCTCTGTTTTTTCATCCCGGATCGTACGTCGTGAGCGGTTAAAAGGACGACAACCTTACTCATGGGATATTAGAGGGCCCCACTATGAGTCGATATCACGTCTTGCGAGGATGCTGCATTGTTGAAGCAGATGGGTTGTCGTTAAGCCCATTGAGCCTACTGAATATGCCATTTCTCTATGCTGGGATTGTGAACCGTTAACACAAAAAGGAATTGTGCCCTCAACATGACGGGTGCGATCATACCAGCACTAATGCACCGGATCCCATCAAAACTCCGAAGTGAAGCATGCTTGGGCGAGAGTAGTACTAGGATGGGTGACCCCCTTGGAAGTCCTCGTATTGCACCCCTCTTTTCAATTTTTTTTGCTCCGGTTAGGGTTGCCAAGATACTTTACCCACCACATTTCTATTATCGAATCCCACTGCACCTTGGGCAAGACAACTTTGCTTCACATGGAGGCTGGGCCAACAAACCGAGGGCGTAGGGCTTGTGACCAGGTCTCTGTCGCTCCGGTGCCCATAACTTTTGATCCGTAAGGAGTTACGCGGCGCAAAGCATACCGTTGCAAAGCTCTCCGAGAGCTCTACGACGGGGGCAGCCAGTTTACTCGCTGTGCCCTTTTTGGAGCGCAAAATCGAACGTTTTCATCAGTTTCGGGCCACTTTTATTCTTTTGCTCTGTTTTTTCGTCCCGGATCGTAAGTCGTGAGCTGTGAAAAGGATGACAACCTTACTCGCGGGACATTAGAGGGCCCTACTAAGAGTCGATATCACGTCTTGTGAGGATGCTGCGTTGTTGAAGCGGATGGGTTGTCGTTAAGCCCATTGAGCCTTCTGAATGTGCCATCTCTCTATGCTGGGATTGTGAATCGTTAACACAAAAAGGAATTGTGCCCTCAACATGACAGGTGCGATCATACCAGCACTAATGCACCGGATCCCATCAAAACTCCGAAGTGAAGTATGCTTGGGCGAGAGTACTACTAGGATGGGTGACCCCCTTGGAAGTCCTCGTATTGCACCCCTCTTTTCAATTTTTTTTGCTCCGGTTAGGGTTGCCAAGATACTTTATCCACCACATTTCTATTATCGAATCCCACGGCACATTGGGCAAGACAACTTTGCTTCAAGTGGAGGCTGGGCCAGCAAACCGAGGGCGTAGGGCTTGTCACCAAGTCTCCGTCGTCCCGGTGCCCATAACTTTTGATCCGTAAGGAGTTACGCGGCGCACAGCATACCGTTGCAAAGCTCTCCGAGAGCCCTACGACGGGGGCAGCCAGCATGCTCGGTGTGCCCATTTTTGGAGCACAAAATCGAATGTTTTCATCCGTTTCGGGCCACTTCTCTTCTTTTGCTATGTTTTTTCGTCCCGGATCGTACGTCGTGAGCAGTTAAAATGATGACAGCCTTACTCGCGTGACATTAGAGGGCCCTAGAATGCGTCGATATCACGTCTTGCGAGGATGCTGCGTTGTTGATGCGGATGGGTTGTCGTTAAGCCCATTGAGCCTTCGGAATGGGCCATCTCTCTATGCTGGGACTGTGAATCGTTAACCCAAAAAAGAATTGTGCCCTCAACATGACGGGTGCGATTATACCAGCACTAATGCACCGGATCCCATCAGACCTCCGAAGTTAAGCGTGCTTGGGCGAGAGTAGTACAAGGATCGGTGACCCCATAGGAAGTCCTTGTGTTGCACCCCTCTTTTCAATTTTTTTTGCTCCGGTAAGGGTTGCCAATATACTTTACCCACCACATTTCTATTATCGAATCCCACGGCACCTTGGGCAAGACAACGTTGCTTCACGTGGAGGCTGGGCCAACAAACCGAGGGCGTAGGGCTAGTGACCAGGTCTCCGTCGCTCCGGTGCCCATAACTTTTGATCCGTAACGAGTTACGCAGCGCAAAGCATACCGTTGCAAAGCTCTCCGAGAGCTCTACGACGGGGGCAGCCAGTTTGCTCACTGTACCCTTTTTGGAGTGCAAAATCGAACATTTTCATCAGTTTCGGGCCACTTTGATACTTTTGCTCTATTTTTTCGTCCCGGATCGTACGTCGTGAGCTGTTAAAAGGACGACAACCTTACTCGTGGGACATTAGAGGGCCCTACTACGAGTCGATATCACGTCTTGCGAGGATGCTGTGTTGTTGAAGTGGATGGGTTGTCGTTAAGCCCATTGAGCCTTCTGAATGTGCCATCTCTCTATGCTGGGATTGTGAACCGTTAACACAATAAGGAATTGTGCCCTCAACATGACGGGTGCAATCATACCAGCACTAATGCACTGGATCCGATCAAAACTCCGAAGTTAAGCGTGCTTGGGCGAGAGTAGAACTAGGATGGGTGACCCCCTAGGAAGTCCTCGTGTTACACCCCTATTTTCAATTTTTTTTGCTCCAGTTAGGGTTGCCAAGATACTTTATCCACCACATATCTATTATCGAATCCCACGGCACCTTGGGCAAGACAACTTTGCTTCACGTGGAGGCTGGGCCAGCAAACCGAGGGCGTAGGGCTTGTGACCAGGTCCCCGTCGCTCCGGTGCCCATAACTTTTGATCCGTAAGGAGTTACGCGGCGCATAGCATACCGTTGCAAAGCTGTCCGAGAGCTCTACGACGGGGGCAGCCAGTTTGCTCACTTTTCCCTTTTTGGAGCGCAAAATCGAACATTTTCATTAGTTTCGGGCCACTTTTATTCTTTTGCTCTATTTTTTCATCCCGGATCGTACGTCGTGAGCTGTTAAAAGGATGACAACCTTACTCGTGGGACATTAGAGGGCCCTACTACGAGTCGATATCACGTCTTGCAAGGATGCTGCGTTGTTGAAGCGGATGGGTTGACGTTAAGCCCATTGAGCCTTCTGAATGTGCCATCTCTCTATGCTGGGATTGTGAACCGTTAACACAAAAAGGAATTGTGCCCTCAACATGACGGGTGCGATCATACCAGCACTAAAGCTCCGGATCCCATCAAAACTACAAAGTTAAGCGTGCTTGGGCGAGAGTAGTACTAGGATGGGTGACCCCCTGGGAAGTCCTCGTGTTACACCCCTCTTTTCAATTTTTTTTGCTCCGGTTAGGGTGTGCAAGATACTTTATCCACCACATATCTATTATCGAATCCCACGGCACCTTGGGCAAGACAACTTTGCTTCACGTGGAGGCTGGGCCAGCAAACCGAGGGCATAGGGCTTGTGACCAGGTCTCCGTCGCTCCGGTACCCATAACTTTTGATCCGTAAGGAGTTACGCGGCGCAAAGCATACCGTTGCAAAGCTCTCTGAGAGCTCTACGACGGGGGTAGCCAGCTTGCTCGCTTTACCCTTTTTGGAGCTCAAAATCGAACGTTTTCATCAGTTTTGGGCCACTTTTCTTCTTTTGCTCTATTTTTCCGTCCCGGATCGTACGTCGTGAGTTGTTAAAAGGACGACAACCTTACTTGCGGGACATTAGAGGGCCCTACAATGCGTCGATATCACGTCTTGCGAGGATACTGCGTTGTTGAAGCGGATGGGTTGTCGTTAAGCCTATTGGGCCTTCTGAATGGGCCATATCTCTAGGCTGGGACAGTGAACCGTTAGCACATAAAGGAATTGTGCCCTCAACATGACGGGTGTGATCATACCAGCACTAATGCACCGGATCCAATCAGAACTCCGAAGTTAAGCGTGCTTGGGCAAAAGTAGTACAAGGATGGGTGACCCCTTGGGAAGTCCTCGTGTTGCACCCCCCTTTTCAATTTTTTTTGCTTCGGTTAGGGTTGCCAAGATACTTTATCGACCACATTTCTATTATCGAATCCCACGGCACCTTGGGCAAGACAACTTCGGTTCACGTGGAGGCTAGGCCAGCAAACCGAGGGCGTCGGGCTTGTGACCAGGTCTCCGTCGCTCCGGTACCCATAACTTTTGATCCATAAGGAGTTACGCGGCGAAAAGCATACCGTTGCAAAGCTCTCCGAGAGCTCTACGACGGGGGCAGCCAGCTTGCTCGCTTTGCCCTTTTTGGAGCTCAAAATCGAACGTTTTCATCAGTTTTGGGCCACTTTTCTTCTTTTGCTCTATTTTTCAGTCACGGATCGTACGTCGTGAGTTGTTCAAAGGACGACAACCTTACTTGCGGGACATTAGAGGGCCCTACAATGCGTTGATATCACGTCTTGCGAGGATACTGCGTTGTTGAAGCAGATGGGTTGTCGTTAAGCCTATTGGGCCTTCTGAATGGGCCATATCTCTAGGCTGGGACAGTGAACCGTTAGCACATAAAGGAATTGTGCCCTCAACATGACGGGTGGGATCATACCAGCAGTAATGCACCGGATCCAATCAGAACTCCGAAGTTAAGCGTGGTTGGGCGAAAGTAGTACAAGGATGTGTGACCCCCTGGGAAGTCCTCGTGTTGCACCCCCCTTTTCAATTTTTTTTTTGCTTCGGTTAGGGTTGCCAAGATACTTTATCCACCACATTTCTATTATCGAATCCCACGGCACCTTGGGCAAGACAACTTCGGTTCACGTGGAGGCTAGGCCACCAAACCGAGGGCGTAGGGCTTGTGACCAAGTCTCCGTCGCTCCGGTGCCCATAACTTTTGATCCGTAAGGAGTCACGCGGCGCACAGCATACCGTTGCAAAGCTCCGCGAGAGCTCTACGACGAGGGCAGCCAGCTTGCTCGCTTTGCCCATTTTTAGAGCCCAAAATTGAACGTTTTCATCAGTTTCGGGCAACTTTTCTTCTTTTGCTCTATTTTTCCATCCCGGATCGTACGTCGTGAGCTGTTAAAAGGACGACAACCTTACTCACGGGACATTAGAGGGACCTACAACACGTCGATATCACGTCTTGCGAGGATGCTGCGTTGTTGAAGCGGATGGGTTGTCGTTAAGCCCTTTGAGCCTTCTGAATGGGCCATCTCTCTATGTTGGGACTGTGAACCGTTAACACAAAAAGGAATTGTGCCCTCAACATGACGGGTGTGATCATACCAGTACTAATGCACCGGATCCCATCAGATCTCCGAAGGTAAGCGTGCTTGGGCGAGAGTAGTACTAGGATGGGTGACCCCATGGGAAGTCCTCGTGTTGCACCCCCCTTTTCAATTTTTTTTGCTCCGGTTAGGGTTGCCAAGATACTTTATCCATCACATTTCTATTATCGAATCCCACGGCACCTTGGGCAAGTCAACTTCGCTTCACATGGAGGCTGGGCCAGCAAACCGAGGGCGTAAGGCTTGTGACCAGGTCTCCGTCGCTCCGGTGCCCATAACTTTTGATCCGTAAGGAGTTACGCAGGACACAGCATACCATTGCAAAGCTCTCCGAGAGCTCTACGTCGGGGGCAGCCAGCTTGCTTGCTGTGCCCATTTTTGGATTACAAAATCGAACGTTTTCATCAGTTTCAGGCCACTTTTCTAATTTTGCTATATTTTTTCATCCCGGATCGTACGTCGTGAGCTATTAAAAGGACGACAACCTTACTCACGGGACATTAGAGGTCCCTACAAGGCGTCGATATCACATCTTGCGAGCATGATGCGTTGTTGAAGCGGATGGGTTGTCGTTAAACCTATTGAGCCTTCTGAATGGGCCATCTCTCTATGCTGGGATTGTCAACCGATAACACAAAAATGAATTGTGCCCTCAATATGACGAGTGCGATCATACCAGCACTAATGCACCGGATCCCATCAAAACTCCGAAGTTAAGCGTGCTTGGGCGAGAGTAGTACTAGGATGGGTGACCCCCTGGGAAGTCTTCGTGTCGCACCCCCTTTTCAATTTTTTTTGCTCCGGTTAGGGTTGCCAAGATACTTTATCCACCACATTTCTATTATCGAATCCCACGGCACCTTGGGCAAGACAACTTCGCTTCACGTGGAGGCTGGGCAAGCAAACCGAGGGCGTAGGGCTTGTGACCAAGTCTCCGTCGCTCCGATGCCCATAACTTTTGATCCGTAAGGAGTTACGCGGCGCACAGCATACCGTTGCAAAGCTCTCCAAGAGCTCTACGACGGGGGCAGCCATCTTGCTCGCTTTGCCCATTTTTGGAGACCAAATTCGAACGTTTTCATTAGTTTCGGGCCACTTTTCTTCATTTGCTCTTTTTTTTCCGTTCCGGATCGTACGTCGTGAGCTGTTAAAAGGATGAAAACCTTACTCGCGGGACATTAGAGGGCCCTACAGCGCGTCGATATCACGTCTTGCGAGGATGCTGTGTTTTTGAAGCGGATGGGTTGTCGTTTGGCCCATTGGGCCTTCTGAATGGGCCATCTCTCTAGGCTGGGACTGTGAACCGTTAACACATAAAGGAATTGTGCCCTCAACATGACGGGTGCGATCATACCAGCACTAATGCACCGGATCCCATCAAAACTCCGAATTTAACATGTTTGGGCGAGAATAGTACTAGGATGGGTGACCCCCTAGGAAGTCCTCGTGTTGCACCCCCTTTTAATTTTTTTTTGTTCCGGTTAGCGTTGCCAAGATACTTTATCCACCACATTTCTTTTATCGAATCCCATGGCACCTTGGGCAGGACAACTTCGCTTCAGGTGGAGGCTGGGCCAGCAAACCGAGGGCGTAGGGCTTGTGACCAGGTCTCCGTCGCTCCGGTGCCCATAACTTTTGATCCGTAAGGAGTTAAACGGCGCACAACATACAGTTGCAAAGCTCTCCGAGAGCTCTACGACAGGGGCAGCCAGCTTGCTCACTGTGCCCATTTTTGGAGCCCAAAATTGAAGGTTTCCATCAGTTTCGGGCCACTTTTCTTCTTTTGCTATGTTTTTCCGTCCCGAATCGTACGTCGTGAGCTGTTAAAAGGACGGCAACCCTACTCGCGGGACATTAGAGGGCCCTATAGTGCGTCGATATCACGTCTTGCGAGGATGCTGTGTTTTTTAAGCGGATGGGTTGTCGTTAAGCCCATTGGGCCTTCTGAATGGGCCATCTCTCTAGGCTGGGACTGTGAACCGTTAACACATAAAGGAATTGTGCCCTCAACATGACAGGTGCGATCATACCAGCACTAATGCACCGGATCCCATCAGATCTCCGAAGTTAAGCGTGCTTGGGCGAGAGTAGTACTAGGATGGGTGACCCCATGGGAAGTCCTCGTGTTGCACCCCCGTTTTCAATTTTTTTTGCTCCAGTTAAGGTTGCCAAGATACTTTATCCACCATATTTCTATTATCGAATCCCACGGCACCTAGGGCAAGACAACTTCGCTTCACGTGGAGGCTGGGCCAGCAAACCAAGGGCGTAGGGCTTGTGACCAGGTCTCCGTCGCTCCGGTGCCCATAACCTTTATCCGCCAGGAGTTACGCGGAGCAAAGCATACCATTGCAAAGCTCTCCGAGAGCTCTACGACGGGGGTAGCTAGCTTGCTCGCTGTGCCCATTTTGGAGCCCAAAATCGAACGTTTTCATCAGTTTCAGGCCACTTTTCTTCTTTAGCTCTGTTTTTCCATCCCGGATCGTACGTCGTGAGCTGTTAAAAGGACGGCAACCCTACTCGCGGGACATTAGAGGGCCCTACAGCGCGTGGATATCACGTCTTGCGAGGATGCTGTGTTTTTGAAGTGGATGGGTTGTCGTGAAGCCCATTGGGCCTTTTGAATGGGCCATCTCTCTAGGCTTGGACAGTGAACCGTTAACACATAAAGGAATTGTGCCCTCAACATGACGGCTGCGATCATACCAGCACTAATGCACCGGATCCAATCAGAACTCCGAAGTTAAGCGTGCTTGGGCGAAAGTAATACTAGGGTGGGTGACCCCATGGGAAGTTCTCGTGTTGCACCCCCCTTTTCAATTTTTTTTGCCTCGGTTAGGGTTGCCAAGATACTTTATCCACCACATTTCTATTATCGAATCCCACGTCACCTTGGGCAAGACAAGTTCGCTTCACGTGGAGGCTGGGCTAGCAAACTGAGGGCGTAAGGCTTGTCACCAGGTCTCCGTCGCTCCGGTGCCCATAACTTTTGATCCGTAATGAGCTACGCGGTGCAAAGCATACCGTTGCAAAGCTCTCCGAGAGCTCTATGACGGGGGCAGCAAGCTTGCTCGTTGTACCCATTTTTGGAGCCCAAAATCGAACATTTTCATCAGTTTCGGGCCTCTTTTCTTCTTTTGCTCTGTTTTTCCGTCCCGGATTGTACGTCGTGAGCTGTTAAAAGGACGGCAACCCTAGTCGCAGGATATTAGAGGGCCCTACAGTGCATCGATATCACGTCTTGCGAGGATGCTGTGTTTTTTAAGCGGATGGGTTGTCGTTAAGCCCATTGGGCCTTTTGAATGGGCCATCTCTCAAGGCTTGGACTGTGAACCGTTACCATATAAAGGAATTGTGCCCTCAACATGACAGGTGCGATCATACCAGCACTAATGCACCGGATCCCATCAGATCTCCGAAGTTAAGCGTGCTTGGGCGAGAGTAGTACTAGGATGGGTGACCCTATGGGAAGTCCTCGTGTTGCACCCTCGTTTTCAATTTTTTTTTGCTCCGGTTAAGGTTGCCAAGATACTTTATCCACCACATTTCTATTATCGAATCCCACGGCACCTTGGGCAAGACACCCTCGCTTCACGTGGATGCTGAGCCAGCAAACCGAGGGCGTAAGGCTTGTGTCCAGGTCTCTGTCGCTCCGGTGCCCATAACTTTTGATCCATAAGGAGTTACACAGCGCACAACATACAGTTGCAAAGCTCTCTGAGAGCTCTACGACAAGGGTAGCTAGCTTGCTCACTCTGCCCATTTTTGGAGCCCAAAATTGAACGTTTTCATCAGTTTCGGGCCACTTTTCTTCTTTTGCTATGTTTTTTCGTCCCGGATCGTACGTCGTGAGCTATTAAAAGGACGGCAACCCTACTCGCGGGACATTAGAGGGCCCTATAGTGCGTCGATATCACGTCTTGCGAGGATGCTGTGTTTTTGAAGTGGATGGGTTGTCGTTAAGCCCATTGGGCCTTCTGAATGGGCCATCTCTCTAGGCTAGGACTGTGAACCGTTAACACATAAAGGAATTGTGCCCTCAACATGACGGGTGTGATCATACCAGCACTAATGCACCGGATCCCATCAGAACTCCGAAGTTAAGCGTGCTTGGGCGAGAGTAGTACTAGAATGGGTGACCCCATGGGAAGTCCTCGTGTTCCACCCCCGTTTTCAATTTTTTTTGCTCCGGTTAAGGTTGCCAAGATACTTTATCCACCATATTTCTATTATCGAATCCCACGGCACCTTGGGCAAGACAACTTCGCTTCACGTGGCGGTTGGGCCAGCAAACCGAGGGCGTAGGGCTTGTGACCAGGTCTCCGTCGCTCCGGTGCCCATAACTTTTGATCCGTAAGGAGTTACACGGCGCACAACATACAGTTGCAAAGCTCTCCGAGAGCTCTACGACGGGGGTAGCTAGCTTGCTCACTCTGCCCATTTTTGGAGCCCAAAATTGAACGTTTTCATCAGTTTCGGGCCACTTTTCTTCTTTTGCTATGTTTTTCCGTCCCGGATCGTACGTCGTGAGCTGTTAAAAGGACGACAACCATACTCGCGGGACATTAGAGGGCCCTACAACGCGTCGATATCACGTCTTGAAATGATGCTGCGTTGTTGAAGTAGATGGGTTGTCGTTAAGCCCATTGAGCCTTCTTAATGGGCCATCTCTCTATGCTGGGATTGCGAACCGTTAACACAAAAAGAAATTGTGCCCTCAACATGACGGGTGTGATCATACCAGCACTAATGCACCGGATCCCATCAAAACTCCGAAGTTAAGCGTGTGTGGGCGAGAGTAGTACTAGGATGGGTGACCCCCTGGGAAGTCCTCGTGTTGCACCCCCCTTTTCAATTTTTTTTGCTCCAGTTAGGGTTACCAAGATACTTTATCCACCAAATTTCTATTATCGTATCCCACGGCACCTTGGGCAAGACAACTTTGCTTCACGTGGAGGCTGGGCCAGCAAACCGAGGGCGTACGGCTTGTGACCAAGTCTCCGTCGCTCCGGTGCCCATAACCTTTGATCCGCAAGGAGTTACGAGGAGCAAAGCATACCGTTGCGAAGCTCTCCGAGAGCTCTACAACGGGGGTAGCCAGCTTGCTCGCTGTGCTTTTTTTGGAGCCCAAAATTGAACGTTTTCATCAGTTTCGGGCCACTTTTCTTCTTTAGCTCTGTTTTTCCGTCCCGGATCGTACGTCGTGAGCTGTTAAAAGGATGGCAACCCTACTCGCGAGACATTAGAGGGCCCTACAGCGCTTCGATATCACGTCTTGCGAGGATGCTGTGTTTTTGAAGCGGATGGGTTGTCGTTAAGCCCATTGGGCCTTCTGAATGGGCCATCTCTCTAGGCTGGGACTGTGAACCGTTAACACATAAAGGAATTGTGCCCTCAATATAACGGGTGCTATCATACCAGCACTAATGCACCGGTTCCAATCAGAACTCCGAAGTTAAGCGTGCTTGGGCGAGAGTAGTACTAGGATGGGTGACCCCCTAGGAAGTCCTCGTGTTGCACCCCCCTTTTCAATTTTTTTTGCTCCTGTTAGGGTTGCCAAGATACTTTATCCACCACATTTCTATTATCGAATCCCACGGCACCTTGGGCAAGACAACTTCGCTTCACGTGGAGGATGGGCCAACAAACCGAGGGCGTAGGGCTTGTGACTAGGTCTCCGTCGCTCCGGTGCCCATAACTTTTGATCCGTAAGGAGTTACGCGTCGCAAAGCATACCGTTGCAAAGCTCTCCGAGAGCTCTACGACGGGGGCAGCCAGCTTGCTCGCTTTGCCCTTTTTGGAGCCCAAAATCGAACATTTTCATCAGTTTCGGGCCACTTTTCTTCATTTGCTCTATTTTTCCATCCCGGATCGTACGTCGTGAGCTGTTAAAAAGACGACAACCCTACTCGTGAGACATTTGAGGGACCTACAATGCGTCGATATCACATCTTGTGAGGATGCTATGTTGTTAAAGCGGATGGGTTGTCGTTAAGCCCATTGGGCCTTCTGAATGGTCCATTTCTCTAGGCTGGGACTGTGAATTGTTAACACATAAAGGAATTGTGCCCTTTACATGTCGGGTTCGATCATACCAGCACTAATGCACCGGATCCAATCAGAACTCCGAAGTTAAGCGTGCTTGGGCGAGATGAGTACAAGGATGTGTGACCCCCTATGAAGTCCTCGTGTTGCACCCCCATTTTCAATTTTTTTTGCTCCGGTTAGGGTTGCCAAGATACTTTATCCATCACATTTCTATTATGGAATCCCACGGCACCTTGGGCAAGACAACTTCGTTTGACGTGGAGACTGGGCCAGCAAACCGAGGGCGTAGGGCTCGTGACCAAGTCTCCGTCGCTCCGGTGCCTATAACATTTTATCCGTAAGGAGTTACGCGGCGCACAGCATACCGTTGCAAAACTCTCCGAGAGCTCTACGACGAGGGTAGCCAACTTGCTCACTGTGCCCATTTTTGGAGCCCAAAATCGAACGTTTTCATCAGTTTCGGTCCACTTTTCTTCTTTTGCTCTGTTTTTCCGTCCAAGATCGTAAGTCGTGAGCTGTTAAAAGGACGACAACCTTACTCGTGGGACATTAGAGTGCCCTACAATGCATCGATATCACGTCTTGCGAGGATGCTACGTTGTTGAAGTGGATGGGTTGTCGTTAAGCCCATTGAGCCTTCTGAATGGACCATCTCTCTATGTTGGGACTGTGAACCGTTAACACAAAAAGGAATTGTGCCCTCAACATGACGGGTACGATCATACCAGCACTAATGCACCGGATCCCATCAGAACTCCGAAGTTAAGCGTGCTTGGGCGAGAGTAATACTAGGGTGGGTGACCCCATGGGAAGTCCTCGTGTTGCACCCCCCTTTTCAATTTTTTTTGCTCCGGTTAGGGTTGCCAAGATACTTTATCCACCACATTTCTATTATCGAATCCCACGGCACCTTGGGCAAGACAAGTTCGCTTCACGTGGAGACTGGGCTAGCAAACCGAAGGCGTTGGGCTTATGACCAGGTCTACGTCCCTCCGGTGCCCATAACTTTTGATCCGTAATGAGCTACGCGGCGCAAAGCATACCGTTGCAAAGCTCTCCGAGAGCTCTACGACGGGGGTAGCCAGCTTGCTCGTTGTGCCCTTTTTGGAGCCCAAAATCGAACGTTTTCATTAGTTTCGGGCCAATTTCTTCTTTTGCTCTATTTTTCCATCCCGAATCGTACGTCGTGAGCTGTTAAAAGGACGACAACCTTACTCGCGGGACATTAGAGGGCACTACAACACGTCGATATCACGTCTTGCGAGGATGCTGCGTTGTTGAAGCGGATGGGTTGTCGTTAAGCCCATTGGGCCTTCTGAATGGGCCATCTCCCTATGCTGGGACTGTGAACAGTTAACACATAAAGGAATTGTGCACTCAACATGACGGGTGCGATCATACCAGCACTAATGCACCTGATCCAATCAGAACTCTGAAGTTAAGCGTGCTTGGGCAAGAGTAGTAGAAGGATGGGTGAACCCCTGGGAAGTCCTCGTGTTGCACCCCCCTTTTCAATTTTTTTTGCTCCGGTTAGGGTTGCCAAGATACTTTATCTACCACATTTCTATTATCGAATCCCACAGCACCTTGGGCAAGACAACTTCGCTTCACGTGGAGGCTGGGCTAGCAAACCGAGGGCGTAGGGCTTGTGACTAGGTCTCCGTCGCTCCGGTGCCCATAATTTTTGATCCGTAAGGAGTTACGCGGTGCACAGCATACCTTTGCAAAGCTCTCCGAGAGCTCTACGACGGGGGCAGCCAGCTTGCTCGTTGTGCCCATTTTTGGAGCCCAAAATTGAACATTTTTATCAGTTTCGGGCCACTTTTCTTCTTTTGCTATGTTTTTCTGTCCCGGATCGTACGTCGTGAGCTGTTAAAAGGACGACAACCTTACTCGCTGGACATTAGAGGGCCCTACAACGCGTCGATATCACGTCGAGGATGCTGCATTGTTGAAGCGGATGGGTTGTCGTTAAGCCCATTGAGCCTTCTGAATGGGCCATCTCTCTATGCTGGGATTGTGAACCATTAACACAAAAAGGGATTGTGCCCTCAACATGACGGGGGCGATCATACCAGCACTAATGCACCGGATCCCATCAGAACTCCGAAGTTAAGCGTGCTTGGGCAAGAGTAGTACTAGGATGGGTGACCCCATGGGAAGTCCTCTTGTTGCACCCCCATTTTCAATTTTTTTTGCTCCGGTTAGGGTTGCCAAGATACTTTATCCACCACATTTCTATTATCGAATCCCACGGCACCGTGGGCAAGACAACTTCGCTTCACGTGGATGCTGGGCCAGCAAACCGAGGGCATAGGGCTTGTGACCCGGTCTTCGTCGCTCCGGTGCCCATAACTTTTGATCTGTAAGGAGTTACACGACTCAAAGAATACCGTTGCAAAACTCATTAAGAAGCCCACGTAATCAAGTGACAAGATTATTCGACATGCAGTGGAATTAACATGGGTTCGGTAGCAAGAAAAGCTTATTTGACAACATGCAACGGTCAAGATCACTTTTGAAGTTATAAAACAATCACGGGCAGCCCACTAAGTGTATAATTACCACACAATACCCAAATGATTAACACTTAGCAAAACTACCTAGTCATTAGGGCTTCCATTTCATGTATATTCGTGCAATTTGAGCCTCAACCCAACTCAAAGTCAATCTCAAACCATACATCATTTAATTCAACATCCTCAAACATTCAAAACAGTCCACACAATATCCCAACACCACATTTCCACACAATTAGTACCACAAGAGAGGTTGCAACAATTTTCCATGCATGTAACTAAATGAAACCTTTGCTGCAATAGGCTGTTTTCTCACAATCAATAGGATAATCAAACAATCTCCAAATTTAGTGAATAAGATGTCAAATTAAAGCTTTGGAAGTTAACTAAAATCAGAAACACACCTTGCATCAATTGGAGTTCAGAATCATTAGTTATATCCGACACAGTGAGGTAGCACAAAACTGTCCAGATTTGCACACATTTCGATAATTGACGTTTTTGAGGTCCTTAGGGTCAGATTCAGCCTTAGTCCATTTCTGACAAAAATGTCCATAACTGAAAAATATAGTAGCACACCAATTTTAATACATTTTGGACATCATTAACTAAGTCAAATATGGTTCGTTCCACAAGGTCAGTGCATCTGCCAAAACCTGCTTCATTTTTCCAGATTTCCAGATTTGGTCACATTTTAACGATTTGCCATTTTGAGGACCTTAGAGTCAAAATTAGATTCGGCCTATTTCTGGGAAAAATGTTCAAAACTGTCCAAAATGGTCACCTACCAATATTCATGAATTTTAAACATCATTTTCCTTGCTAAACTTAGCTCGAACAGACTGGTCAGAGAGCTGTCAACAATTTCGACTTCACCTAGCATCATTTTCAAGCCAAGATCTTGCCATGCATGGTTGTTTAAGCTTATGAACGACCATATAGCTCAAGTACAGAAGAAAATACACACATTTATGAGCATGCATGTGAAATTTTGAAGAGTTTTCAAAGGGTTTTAACCCTCACCTTAGCAATCAACCAAAAGATGCACAAAAACCTTGTTGAGGCTCAAATTTCTTCTTCTTCTTGCTTAGCCGAGTTTCCAACTTGGTTTTCTCTAATTTTCCTAGCCTAGTAAGCAATCTCTTAGTACATTCATGTAGTTAGGACTTGAAGAAAAGAAATGGAAGCTTAGTAACTCACCTAGGCCGAAAATGAAGCTTCAACGCACATGCATGAGTGATTTTCGAACTCTAGCTTGTTTGCTCGACTTTCTTGATGATTGCTTGACTTGGCTTAGCTAAGTTATGAAGAAGACAAGCCAAGGAGATAGAGAACTCAGCCAAGAACCGAAATGGAGAGAGGAAAAGAGAGGGAAGTGAGAGAAGTTGAAGGAAATGAGAGAATGTGACAAAGTGATGGCTTTGCAAGTTATTTGAGGATGTGGTCGGCTTTGGGCAGTCCAAATTCAGCTTTGTGTCTTCAAAATGCTTCAATTTTAAATGCTTAGCATGGGAAAAGTGATATGGCCGAGAATAGTGTGCAAGTGGTAGGTTTTTTGAGCAATGTTTAATGCATTATGCTAAGTCTTTGACTAAGATTATGAATAAAATATGCAATTGCTAAAACAATGCTCTTAGTGGTCGGCCAAAGCTATTAAATTGGCTGAATTTTTGTCATCTTAAGCATTATTTTAATTGTATCTTGAAGGTGCAAAAAGAATAATGGATAAAGAATAAGGAATGTTTTGTTTTTAGTGACTTTTTGTCTTCTAGTGAATTGAATTTGGATTATTATATTGATAGTGGATTTTGTAGGATTGTTTTAGGATTATTTTACAGTTTAGTGCTCCGTGTAAGATGCTTTCTCGGTTAGAGTGAAGGCACGCTTTCCTAGGTCTAGGGAACGCACTACGAGGTAGGACACGAACTACGAGACGAACTAACGTTTTTCAAGTAAACGCACGCAACACTATATGAAAACACGTAATTCAATGCAAGGCACACAAGATAAACACAATTCTCAAACCTAGGTCATGGCACGCAAATCTAGGTTACGGAAAACGAAGCTAGGTTTCGCACGCAAATTGGGATCGGGCCTCACATCCTCCCCTCCTTAAAAGAATTTCGTCCCGAAATTCATTCTTTCCTATTGAGGTCATTTAGACGGATTCTGACCCTTGTTATTCGTCCTACTCCGGTTCGTCCCGAGTTTGGTGATCTCTTATCACAACCAATTCACTTCCTATGTTTCTTCAATCATTTAGTTCGGTGGGACCCCTACATTTACAATTCTTTCCTTTGAACGATTCTATTCTCCATTTGATCTTAAGGTCAAGTTTATTAACTAAGGTTAGAATCTCCATACATAGTCATCAAGGCTGCATCGGTATTCAGACTATATAACTATAACTCCAAAATGATGACTCATGTTGTATCAATCTCGCATTCATACCTCAAAAGAAATATCACAATAATTCCATGATCCTAGGGTGACATACGCTAATTTCAAGATGATAGGTCTATATCCGATTTACATATCCTGTCAACTAGCTTCAAAATTGTTAACACGTAGGATATACACATGTTATGGATTATTTCTACAATACGACCCTATCTTCAAGAAGAACTCACCAAACAACTAATCCATCTCAAATCGTCATCTATCGACAATATCATAATCCTTATCTCGTAGGTGCATTAGATTAGCAAATCTTCTAACGACTAGTCTCCCAGTTACACGCTCCTATTCCTTAACATTCTTCCCCAGCTTCGTTAACCTTCAAGCTCGTAATCAAGAAGAAAGACCGTTGAGATTCGTTAAACTCAAACTCTAAGGTTTATTAAGTATCACCAACAAATTGCCATCGAAATTGCATGGGTAAACTAATCATGTAGCACTAGTTCAACTTTTCAAGTAAATTCATCAACTCGTAATCCACAATTTATTTCCTTATTCAAATCCCTATCTTCAAGTCACGAGGCTTCAGAATTTCTTTAATCTTAACCAAACTCCTAGGGCGAATAGTTTCCACCTCAAATAAATTCCACTCACCTCAATCCAAGGTTACGTCATACTTAAAAAGACAATGGTCCTACTCACTTAGCGACCTAGTCATCCCTTCGAACACTTAATGCCTGCCAATATATCTTCGACATTAATGTTACTAAGCTAGGTTCATAGCCATATAAGTGAGATCAATTCTCTACTAGGTTACCGGTCGTACAACAACAATCCTAGGACTATAAATGGGTACCGAAATGATCTAGCTCATAAGACACTTACCATACTAATCCAAGTAGCTTGTTACACAAAATAACTTCAAGGTTGTATCAACATAAGAATTATAACCACGAGGCATCCTTCAACATAACCTAATAGAACTTCAAAAGTAATCAACCACTTATTTAACTATTACTACAAGATTCACCCTCTATTCAACAACCACGATTCGAAGTCTACCGATCGCTAGTCTCTAGATGTGAAACGGTGCACATAGATACGGTGGTCTAACAATAGTCTCTTGGGTCATCATGACTCTGATTCATCTCTATCTTACTCTCTTCGTTTACATGTTCAACTAGCTAAGAGCATTAAGACTCATCGACCTTAGGTCCTAGGGTTCACCATGAATCATCATGCATACTCACTATTAGCTATTTAGGATTACTAATCATATCCTAACGACTCCACTTTGCAACCAGATGCTTTAATCTCATTTCCATGGTTTATATAATAGGTCCATCGGTCTTACTTAAGGATATATGCTTTCCAACATACTCTAGGGTATCTAAACAATGAGTGTATAGAATGACTTACTTGCATAATCACAACTAAACCCGAGAGGCACCAAATTAATACCATGATTCTAAATATCACCGATATCCAACTTAGGACCTTTAGCAATGTTAGTCATCTAATGCACAATTCCATTCCTTACACTTCTATCCGACCTAACATTTTAGGTGCAGTCTTCCGAACACGAATTCTAGCTACATGAATTCCTTGATTCCAACATCTCTGTATCTTGTTATACCAAAGAATCATCAACCTTGTTAAATTCGGTCTTCAGAGTTGCCTACATGTTTTGAGGTTATCCATTGTTAAGTCACTCAAATACACTATCCATGTCTCAGTAATCTAACCCCTAAAAGTAACTATCGTCAACTTCCACGAATTCATCTTTTAATTTCTAGGTTATGATCTCAGCTTTTAGTGAACTTGAAACTCGCTAGTATACACCATATTAGGTTCAACGATGCTTAATTCCAATCAAGTAATGATTCAATTATGTAAATAATCTATTACACCAATTCAAGATATAAGAATTTGATTCAAAAGCAGCTCCTAAGTCAAACTTCCATTATAAGCATATGAATATATATATACTACTCCACATGTCCAATAGTATGTTCTTACATCTAAGGGAAGTTGTATGTCCTCAACATTTATTCTTGAACCACAATTAGAAGAACGGTTTAACAGAATCAAGAACTCTATAGCTATAAAATTGATAACTTAATTACAGGTATGGGTATTCCAAAGATAAGGAGATAACTTTACCTCAACAATTATACCTGTGCTACACATTTTATATATGCATATCCAATAATACATACTATCCATCGATTACCTGTGAAGATGCCAGAAATCTCTAACCGAGACTTTTCGTTCTTCCTGTATGAATTCAGTTCCCTGAAAGTTCTAATCCTAACTATCTATGTGTATAAATAGTCATTCATGGTTATATAACATGCACATGTATCAAGGAAGGAGTATAAAAGCATGCATGCATTATTGAGGACGTGTCGGTGTGCATGATACATAATACATATAGTCCACAAAGGCACATAATATTCAATGCACAAAGCAATTAAGGCACATTAGCACACATTAACACATATAAACAAGACAACATAGTTACCTTAGGGCTTCTATCCACGGTCCGAGAGTTGAACCCGACTAATGCCTAGTTACTAAACTAAGCTCTGATACCATTCTTCTAAGGTGTCACGCCCCAACCCGGCCTATAAAGGTTAGACTAGGGTGTGATCTAAACATTCAAGTCCTTTCACATTCTTAATCGTTCTAGGAGGTTTAACACTTAACGTTTTATTCTAGACTCCAAAATTTTCCGGAAATCCGGCAGCATAACGGCTGTAATTGGGCTCTTTGTTTTGACCTAAATTTTCTAACAGCCTCAAAACTTTCAATTCAAGTTCATTCCCGACTAGAGTTTACTATTTTATCATCAATTGAATTGCCTAATGGTTATTTCGACGTCCCGTTTGATTTATAACCTAGCATGATACTATGTCTCGTTTGTCCATTTATCCTCATTTCAAAATATACCTGTTGATCTTAGCTTATTAGCGAGTACCTGTTGAGATTGGATAAGTTCATTTGCCTATTCCTTAACTAAGCATCATAACCTATGATAGATACTAGTGATAATAAAAGCAAAAACGATCATAGTATGTCTAGTATCAGTCTACTTAATATAAGTACAAACCAAAATTAGACCCCAAATTACAACGGGGGTCTTTTACATCACAAACAACAAATAACGTAAGGGAAATAGTCTTCAAGTAGCAAAAGTTCACAAGTAGTCACAATCAAGCAAAATAAGCAATGACAGGCATTCACTCCAAGGGTTCATCATTAGGCACACCGTCCTCGGGTACCTGTTCTGGATCTTCTTCACCTGTGATGAAAAGAGGGTGAGTCCTTATGAACTCAGCGAGGGGGAATGAGAAATACGTTTTGAAACTCATTTTCCGATTCAATTATGAAAATCCTTTTGCAAGCATAAATATAACAATGATATAAGATACATGAACAGGAATACCAGTCTTTCCTCCCCGAGGTCCTCTAGGGACCAAGCGAGAGTACTTATACACGTAGTAAAAGGATACGGTGGGCTATTGCTCTCAGATCAAGCCAAGTAACAGGAGTTGCGGCCGACTTTAACTCATCCCCAAAACACGCCAGGTGGGTGTACTCCGGATGTACCCCGAAATCCTACGACCCAACTCTCCGAGGAAGTCTAGCCCCCAAGCGAGAGAGGGAATGGGACCATGGTGGTCACGGTAACACCGGCAAGCCCGATGCCGCCCGGCGTGCGTGATCGCTACCATGCCGACAGGAAAGGTTGCAACCTTGTATGCAATGCACATTCATGATAGGTAATATCTCACAGTAGGAGGACAACAAAGTAGGTTGCCTCCGGACAGTCATAAGATTGCACATTGACAGGTAAACAAGCAGGGCACGATAAGACAGGAAATATATCACAATAGGAGAACAACAAAGTAGGTTGCCTCCGGACAGTCATAAGATTGCACATTGACAGGTAAACAAGCAGGGCACGATAAGGCAGGTAATTTCACTTGAAAGGCATATAGAGTTATATGAAAATTAAACGGGCAGCCATGTAACACATGTAAAACAGGCCATAAAACTCATTAAGAATGCCACGTAATCAAGTGATAAGATTATTCGACATGCAGTGGAATTAACATGGGTTCGGTATCAAGAAAAGCTTATTTGACAACATGCAACAGTCAAGATCACTTTTGAAGTTATAAAACAATCACGGGCAGCCCACTAAGTGTATAATTACCACACAATACCCAAATGATTAACACTTAGCAAAACTACCTAGTCATTAGGGCTTCCATTTCATGTATATTCGTGCAATTTGAGCCTCAACCCAACTCAAAGTCAATCTCAAACCATACATCATTTAATTCAACATCCTCAAACATTCAAAACAGTCCACACAACATCCCAACACCACATTTCCACACAATTAGTACCACAAGAGAGGTTACAACAATTTTCCATGCATGTAACTAAATGAAACCTTTGCTGCAATAGGCTGTTTTCTCACAATCAATAGGATAATCAAACAATCTCCAAATTCAGTGAATAAGATGTCAAATTAAATATTTAGAAGTTAAATAAAATCAGAAACAAACCTTGCATCAATTGGAGTTCTGAATCATTAGTTATATCCGACACAGTGAGGTAGCACAAAACTGTCCAGATTTGCACACATTTCGATAATTGACGTTTTTGAGGTCCTTAGGGTCAGATTCAGCCTTAGTCCATTTCTGAAAAAAATGTCCATAACTGAAAAATATAGTAGCACACCAATTTTAATACATTTTGGACATCCATAACTAAGTCAAATATGGTTCGTTCCACAAGGTCAGTGCATCTGCCAAAACCTGCTTCATTTTTCCAGATTTCCAGATTTGGTCACATTTTAACGATTTGCCATTTTGAGGACCTTAGAGTCAAAATTAGTTTCGGCCTATTTCTGGGAAAAATGTTCAAAACTGTCCAAAATAGTCACCTACCAATATTCATGAATTTTAAACATCATTTGCCTTGCTAAACTTACCTCGAACAGACTGGTCAGAGAGCTGTCAACAATTTCGACTTCACCTAGCATCATTTTCAAGCCAAGATCTTGCCATGCATGGTTGTTTAAGCTTATGAACGACCATATAGCTCAAGTACAGAAGAAAATACACACATTTATGAGCATGCATGTGAAATTTTGAAGAGTTTTCAAAGGGTTTTAACCCTCACCTTAGCAATCAACCAAAAGATGCACAAAAACCTTGTTGAGGCTCAAATTTCTTCTTCTTCTTGCTTAGCCGAGTTTCCAACTTGGTTTTCTCTATTTTTCCTAGCCTAGTAAGCAATCTCTTAGTACATTCATGTAGTTAGGACTTGAAGAAAAGACATGGAAGCTTAGTAACTCACCTAGGCCGAAAATGAAGCTTCAATGCACATGCATGAGTGATTTTTGAATTCTAGCTTGTTTGCTCGACTTTCTTGATGATTGCTTGACTTGGCTTAGCTAAGTTATGAAGAAGACAAGCCAAGGAGATAGAGAACTCAGCCAAGAACCGAAATGGAGAGAGGAAAAGAGAGGGAAGTGAGAGAAGTTGAAGGAAATGAGAGAATGTGACAAAGTGATGGCTTTGCAAGTTATTTGAGGACGTGGTCGGCTTTGGGCAGTCCAAATTCAGCTTTGTGTCTTCAAAATGCTTCAATTTGAAATGCTTAGCATGGGCAAAGTGATATGGCCGAGAATAGTGTGCAAGTGGTAGGTTTTTTGAGCAATTTTTAATGCATTATGCTAAGTCTTTGACTAAGATTATGAATAAAATATGCAATTGCTAAAACAATGCTCTTAGTGGTCGGCCAAAGCTATTGAATTGGCTGAATTTTTGTCATCTTAAGCATTATTTTAATTGTATCTTGAAGGTGCAAAAAGAATAATGGATAAAGAATAAGGAATGTTTTGTTTTTGGTGACTTTTTGTCTTCTAGTGAATTGAATTAGGATTATTATATTGATAGTGGATTCTGTAGGATTGTTTTAGGATTATTTTATAGTTTAGTGCTCCATGTAAGATGCTTTCTCGGTTAGAGTGAAGGCACGCTTTCCTAGGTCTAGGGCACGCACTACGAGGTAGGACACAAACTACGAGACGAACGCACATTTTTCAAGTAAACGCACGCAACACTATATGAAAACACGTAATTCAATGCAAGGCACACAAGCTAAACACAATTCTCAAACCTAGGTCATTGCACGCAAATCTAGGTTAGGGCAAACGAAGCTATGTTTCGCACGCAAATCGGGGTCGGGCCTCACAACTAATGCACCGGATCCCATCAGAACTCCGAAGTTAAGCGTGCTTTGGCGAGAGTAGTACTAGGATGGGTGACCCCCTGGGAAGTCCTCGTGTTGCACCCCCCTTTTCAATTTTTTTTTGCTCCGGTTAGGGTTGCCAAGATACTTTATCCACCACATTTCTATTATCGAATCCCACGGCACTTTGGGCAAGACAACTTCGCTTCACGTGGAGGCTGGGCCAGCAAACCGAGGGCGTAGGGCTTTTGACCAGGTCTCCGTCGCTCCGGTGCCCATAACTTTGGATCCGTAAGGAGTTACGCGGCGCACAACATACCGTTGAAAAGCTCTCCAGGAGCTCTACGACTAGGGCAGTCAGCTTACTCACTGTGCCCTTTTTGGAACCCAAAATTGAACATTTTCATCAGTATCGGGCCACTTTTCTTCTTTTGCTCTGTTTTTCTATCCCGGATCGTACGTCGTGAGCTGTTAAAAGGACGACAATCGTACTCGCGGGACATTAGAGGGCCCTACAACGCGTCGATATAACGTCTTGCGAGGATGCTGTTTTTGAAGCGGATGGGTTGTCATTAAGCCCATTGAGCCTTCTGAATGGGCCATCTCTCTATGCTGGGACTGTGAACCGTTAACACAAAAAGGAATTGTGCCCTCAACATGACGGGTACGATCATACCAGCGCTAATGCACCGGATCCCATCAGAACTCCGAAGTTAAGCGTGTGCTTGGGCGAGAGTAGTACTAGGATGGGTGACCCCATGGGAAGTCCTCGTGTTGCACCCCCCTTTTCAATTTTTTTTGCTCCGGTTAGGGTTGCCAAGATACTTTATCCACCACATTTCTATTATCGAATCCCACGGCACCTTGGGCAAGACAACTTCGCTTCACGTGGAGGCTGGGCTAGCAAACCGAGGGCGTAGGGCTTGTGACCAGGTCTCCGTCGCTCCGGTGCCCTTAACTTTGGATCCGTAAGGAGTTACGCGGCGCACAGCATACCGTTGAAAAGCTCTCCAAGAGCTCTACTACTAGGGCAGCCATCTTCCTCCCTGTGACCGTTTTTGGAGTCCAAAATCGAACGTTTTCATTAGTTTCGGGCCACTTTTCTTCTTTTGCTCTATTTTTCCATCCCGGATGGTACGTCGTGAGCTGTTAAAAGGACGACAACCTTACTCGCGGGACAATAGAGGGCCCTACAACGCGTCGATATCACGCCTTGCGAGGATGGTGCGTTGTTGAAGCGGATGGGTTGTCGTTAAGCCCATTGGCCTTTTGAATGGACCATCTCTCTAGGCTGGGACTGTGAACCGTTAACACATAAAGGAATTGTGCCCTCAACATGACGAGTGCGATCATACCAGCACTAATGCACCGGATCCCATCAGAACTCCGAAGTGAAGCGTGCTTGGGCAAGAGTAGTACTAGGATGGGTGAGCCCCTGGGAAGTCCTCGTAGTGCACCCCCCTTTTCAATTTTTTTTGCTCCGGTTAGGGTTGCCAAGATACTTTATCCACCACATTTCTATTATCGAATCCCACGGCACCTTGGGCAAGACAACTTCGCTTCACATGGAGGCTGGGCCAGCAAACCGAGGGCGTAGGGTTTGTGACCATGTCTCCGTCGCTCCGGTTTCCATAACCTTTGATCTGTAAGGAGTTACATGGCGCACAGCATGCCGTTGAAAAGCTCTACAAGAGCTCTACGACTGGGGTAGCCAGCCTGCTCGCTGTGCCCATTTTTGGAGCCCAAAATCGAACATTTTCATCAGTTTCGGACCACTTTTCCTCTTTTGCTCTATTTTTCCATCCCGGATCATACGTCGTGAGCTGTTAAAAGGACGACAACCTTACTCGCGGGGCATTAGAGGGCCCTACAACGTGTCGATATCACGTCTTGCGAGCATGCTGCGTTGTTGAAGTGGATGGGTTGTCGTTAAGCCCATTGGGCCTTTTGAATGGAACATCTCTCTAGGTTGGGACTGTGACCCGTTAACACATAAAGGAATTGTGCCCTCAACATGACGGGTGCGATCATACCAGCACTAATGCACCGGATCCCTTCAGATTTCCGAAGTTAAGCGTGCTTGGGCGAGAGTAGTACTAGGATGGTTGACCCCCTGGGAAGTCCTCGTGTTGCACCCCCTTTTCCATTTTTTTTGCTCCGGTTAGGGTTGCCAAGATACTTTATCCACCACATTTCTATTATCGAATCCCACGGCACCTTGGGCAAGACAACTTCGCTTCACGTGGAGGCTGGGCTAGCAAACCGAGGGCGTAGGGCTTTTGATCAGGTCTCCGTCGCTCCGGTGCCCATAACTTTGGATCCGTAAAGAGTTACACGGCGCGCAATATACCGTAGAAAAGCTCTCTAGGCTGGGACTGTGACCCGTTAACACATAAAGGAATTGTGCCCTCAACATGATGGGTGCGATCATACCAATACTAATGCACCGGATCCCATCAGATTTCCGAAGTTAAGCGTGCTTGGGCGAGAGTAGTACTAGGATAGGTGACCCCCTGGAAAGTCCTCGTGTTGCACCCCCTTTTCCATTTTTTTTTGCTCCGGTTAGGGTTGCCAAGATACTTTATCCACCACATTTCTATTATCAAATCCCACGGCACCTTGGGTAAGACAACTTCGCTTCACGTGGAGGATGGGCCAGCAAACCGAGGGCGTAGGGCTTGTGACCAAATCTCCGTCGCTCCGGTGCCCACAACTTTTGAACCGTACGTAGTTATGCGGTGCACAGCATACCGTTGCAAAGCTCTCCGAGAGCTCTACGACGGGGGCAGCCAGCTTACTCGCTGTGCCCATTTTTGGAGCCCAAAATCGAACGTTTTCATTAGTTTCGGGCCACTTTTCTTCTTTTGCTATGTTTTTCCATCCCGGATCGCACGTCGTGAGCTGTTAAAAGGACAACAACCTTATTCGCGGGACATTAGAGGGCCCTACAACGCGTCGATATCACGTCTTGCGAGGATGCTGTGTTATTGAAGCAGATGGGTTGTCGTTAAGCCCATTGAGCCTTTTGAATAGGCCATCTCTCTATGCTGGGATTGTGAACCGTTAACACAAAAAGGAATTGTGCCCTAAATATGACGGGTGTGATCATACAAGCACTAATGCACCGGATCCCATCAGAACTCCGAAGTTAAGCGTGCTTGGGCGAGAGTAGTACTAGGATGGGTGACCCCTTGGGAAATCCTCGTGTTGCACCCCGCTTTCCAATTTTTTTTGCTCCAGTTAGGGTTGCCAAGATACTTTATCCACCACATTTCTATTATCGAATCCCACGGCCCCTTCGGCAAGACAACTTCGCTTCACTTGGAGGCTGGGCCCATAAACCGAGGGCGTAGGGCTTATGACCAGGTCTCCGTCGCTCCGGTGCCCATAACTTTTGATCCGTAAGGAGTTACGTAGCGCACAACATGCCGTTGCAAGGCTCTCTAAGAGGTCTACGACGGGGGCAGCTAGCTGGCTCGCTGTGTGATAACCTGAAACCGGCATGCATTTAATGGCATTTGACTGCATTTAATTAAATGTCTAATTAGTTAAATCATCTAATTTTCACTGTTTTGCTATTTCTTTTAGAAGAATTCGAAAAGGATTTATATTAATTGATTAAAAGATTATTACCTATTTCTAATAATTGTAGTAATTGAATTTATTCTCTTGTGATTAATTAAGTGTCATCTTAAGTGTTAATATTTAATTGCACTTGATTTCATGTTTATATTTATTTGTTCATTTGTAACTTAACATAACTTCATAAATTCTTTAAAATGTTCTAGAAATAGTTAAATTAATTATTTTAAATGAATATTGATTACCTTGATTGTTTTGATTATTTTAATAATCGGTTTTGGCTGTCTTACATTAAAATCACTCGGTTTTCAAATAAATGAGGAAAGTAACTCCGAGCCGGAGTGAATTTTAAACTATTCTACTATTCTAATTTTCAAACAATTAAAGTTTTATATTATTGCTCATCACTTTTTTTAGCGATCGATTAGTGACCGTTCGATTGTAGAATTTCGAAAATAAGAGTTAGAGAAATATTTTTCGGATTTAGTGAAAAATGTTTTTAGCTTAATTTAACTAGTTTTAAGTTGTTTTTCATTTAATTGCATTGTTTTAACTTGAATTGGATTTAATGGCATCAAAATAAGCTTATTTGACTATTTTTAATTAAAGTTTGAATTTGCAAAAGACCAAAATGCCCTTTGTCACCTAATAAATAATAAAACAAGGCTAAAATCAAAACAAACAATTTGCAAAATGCCTCCTATTTCCTTGCCATGGCCGAAAATCACAAGGAAGGAAAAAAGATGATTTTTCTTGCATTTTCTTCTACAATTGCGCGTGGAATTGCTCGGGGGTCGTGGCTCGGGTCCTTGCGGGTCTTGGTCTTCAATCTCTGTGAGGGTTTTCATGCTTTTGTGCATATTAAATGAAATTTGATTTTTGATACAATTTTTTAGATTTGATATTTAATGCGTTATAATGCCTGAAATTGATTGGAAATGGTTCTTTAGGGTTCGTAGAGCATTGCTTGATAGTTATTTAGCAATTTTTACGGTTGAAACTGCGTATTTGAAATTGAGGAAAAATAATGAATAGTGAATTATGAATAATAAACCCTAGAATTTCATATTTCGATCCGAATTGCGATTGCTTGATTTGGATAGGTGCCATTAGTGATAGAAAGCTAAAATGTGAAATAAAAACGGATCGGCTTTTGTTAAAATTGGAAATTAGACAAAGAAACGTAAAGGGGCCGTTTGACCAAAAGTTGACCGTGCTCGAATTGAGTTGGGGGTTTTGCAATTGAGGGCATGGAAGCACTTTTGGCGCTGTTGTGGCGTTGATTGAGTGACCGGTTAGCATAGTTGTAGTTCAAACGCAGTAGGTGGACTTCCGGGTCTCGGGTGAGAAAGTGAAGTTTAGTGACATAGAAACGTGCCTTGTAGTACCTGAGTGAATGTAGTGAAATTGGTTTCCTAATTCCGTAGCTCGTTTCGTAATTGTCCTTGGAAGTTGGGGTTGAATAGTGATATTTGTTGTTTTCGTGTTTGAACTGTCGTTACTTGTTTAATTGTTGTTATTGTTGCTTATTATTTCTTGTTATGCTTGAAAAGTTAGTTGAATGCTAGTATTGATTGTGATTGCTTGTTATCTCGTTTGTTGTCACTAGTTTGTATTGTTGTGCTATCGCTCGTTTATTGTCTTGTATCGAGTCTTGCATTGCATAGTATCTCGCGCGTGAGTGATGGGCCTCTCTGGGTAGCCTCGGGTTGCCAGTGTTGGTTGCTCTAGCTCTGCTGCTATTCCCTTTTCTCGCTTGGGTTGCCTTCCAGGGAGATTTGGGTCGTAGATTATTGGATACTTCCGGGGTATTCCAAACTGGTGTTATAAGGTGGATGAGCGCTTATTGTCATCGTTGTCAACATCAAGCTCGAGATTGATGCATCGCTCGTGAAATGGTACATTGCTCGTATGAGTGAACCACAGCCTTCAAAGTGTGGTATAGCTATAAAGGGCTGTGTTAATGCTTTCTTGATTGTTTATAGTATTGTTGTTTGTATTGAATGTTTCCTTATTGTCTTTATTGCTTAACTGTGTTTATTTGTATTGCACGATCTTCTTTCTCTCCAATTCGATATCTGTCTCGCCCTCACTGAGTATACGTGTTGTGTATACTCACTCCTCACCACCACATTTCAGGAAATGTCATGTTAGTTGGAAAGTTCGTGATTTCGTGAAAGTTTGTGCCTGAAGAGTTGTCTTGCATGCCTATGTGGCTTGAGTGTCAAAGTTGTAAAGATATATGCCTTCATATGTTGTATGTATTTAATGTCAAAAAGTATGTAATTTAGGTTTCATTAGGTTGTTGAAGTAGTTTGATAAGTTAGATTATGTATCTAGTTATTATAATTTAACTTCAATGCATGTTTGTAATGATCAAAGGAAATGAATTAGAATGGCATGATAGTTTATTTTATGCAGCAGCTTAGTATGGTTTAATTGTCTAGTTTGAATGTACTTGTCAAAATGAAAAAGATAGGTTAGCTTTTAAATTGGAAATGTATGTATACTTGCTGAGTTTAAATTGTTGAGAACCGAGGCTCGGATGGCCTTGAGGAAGTTTTGTATGGCTAGACACGGTGGTGGTCCATTTATATGCTATTACAGGTTTTACATTTCGCCTAGAAACATGGGAGACTCCGTCCGTTTTCCCTAAAATTTATGCCTGGGTTTGGATTTGGGTTGTGATTAGATCGATTGATAGAACTCCCGGTCTCGAGAGGGATCGGGGTGTTACAGGTGGTAGTAGAGCTTGTTTGGCTCATAAGCCGGGACAGGGTCCTCGGTCTGGTGGGTAGTGGTCCTTGAATGTGTGCTTGTTAAGTGTGTCTTGAAAGTGTATGCTTGTATGTGAGATTATGTGTCTTGACATGAATGTGTGCTCCTATGTGATATAGTTATGTGTTATGTGTTAATTGTGTGTTAAGTGAAGTAAAGTGTCTAGTTGTGTATTGAATTGACCTATCGAATTGGTATTGTGAATCGAATCAACCTCGTGAATTGTTATTTGCTTGGAGTATTGCTTGTAATGTGTGTATTGAAATGTCTTGAATTGGTTATGCTGTGATTTGAATTGATTATGTTGTGCTTGATATGATTGTCATGCTTGAGTGACTTTGTTGAATAAACTCTTTTGTAAACTTGCTGGCATAATAGCTTAAGGCATATGTATAACTGTGATATATTGGCATTCATACATGTCCTATTGAAATGGTAAGAGAGACTTCCTCATTCCCTGAAGAAAGTGGTTCACCACTGGCTTTTCAAGGTGTATGGATTGGCAGGAAATGAATGGCATTTGACTAGCCTTATTTGGGAGTTGGTGTTTGCTTATGGAGCTCAGTTGTTGGTATACTTCTAAGACTCTTATTTGTGAATGGCAATCATAAAAAGAATAGCTTTCTCTTGGGGTTTTATTTGGTTATTCTTTGGAGTATTCTTTGGTTTTCTTAATGGGTATTCTTTGGAGACTTCTATTGGCACTTCTTGGTAGACTTGGCTATTGGGTTTTCAATCGGACTTACTACACAGTATTATCTATGGTATATATGTGTCTCGGTCTTTACTAGTGTGTCATTGGCATCCCTGATTAGAAATTCTTCAATGGCATTCTCTAGGATTCTTAGTGGCCATTTATTTTGTATTACTTATTGGGCAATTCTCGGTACTTTCTTACTGGAGCATTGTTCGGGTATTTTCTTTGGCATCCCTCGGTTGGTTTGGTAACTGGAATCCCTATCAGACTCATTATCTCATATTACGTACGGTATTCTTTGGAATTCTTATCGGGCATTTTACTAGTATTTTACTTATTGGCATTTATTGGAAGATCCTACACTTGGAATTCTGCTTGGACATATTATCTTGTACTGTTTACGGCTTCTCCTTCGGCCTTTCCACTCAGGGGAATCTATACTTGCTGTTTGACTAAGATGTTGCGGTAGGAACACAGTGATTGGAAGATTTCATTTAGAGGTTGGCCTTTGGTATTCTTCTCTATATTCCTTTACAGAACTTTCAGCTGGGTATATATTTACGGTAGTCAGTACTGCATGAGGTGCATCTACTCTGGCTATCTCTTAACTTTCTTATTTGGTACTTGTTAGACTTCTATTGAAGATTCTTAAATAGGGTATTCCTTTGGTACTCTTCCTACCATTAGTATGTGGTATTGATAATATCTACAGTATCTTTGCTTCAGTCTTTAGTTGGTATTTCCTCGGCATTCTTGACTGGGATTTCTCTTCGGGATTTCCTACGAGCATTCTTATATACTATCTTGCTCAGCAACCGATGAAGATTAGTCAGAGTTGGATTTTAGATGATGCAGGGTCCTATTGGAAGAAGAATTGCGAGGACGCAATTGTTCTAAGGGGGGAATGATGTGATAACCCGAAACCGGCATGCATTTAATGGCATTTGACTGCATTTAATTAAATGTTTAATTAGTTAAATCATCTAATTTTCACTGTTTTGCTATTTCTTTTAGAAGAATTCGAAAAGGATTTATATTAATTGATTAAAAGATTATTACCTATTTCTAATAATTGTAGTAATTGAATTTGTTCTCTTGTGATTAATTAAGTGTCATCTTAAGTGTTAATATTTAATTGCACTTGATTTCATGTTTATATTTATTTGTTCATTTGTAACTTAACATTAACTTCATAAATTCTTTAAAATGTTCTAGAAATAGTTAAATTAATTATTTTAAATGAATATTGATTACCTTGATTGTTTTGATTATTTTAATAATCGGTTTTGGTTGTCTTACATTAAAATCACTCGGTTTTCAAATAAATGAGGAAAGTAACTCCGAGCCGGAGTGAATTTTAAACTATTCTACTAATCTACTTTTCAAAGAATTAAAGTTTTATATTATTGCTCATCACTTTTTTTAGCGATCGATTAGTGACCGTTTGATCGTAGAATTTCGAAAATAAGAGTTAGAGAAATATTTTTCGGATTTAGTGAAAAATGTTTTTAGCTTAATTTAACTAGTTTTAAGTTGTTTTTCATTTAATTGCATTGTTTTAACTTGAATTGGATTTAATGGCATCAAAATAAGCTTATTTGACCTTTTTTAATTAAAGTTTGAATTTGCAAAAGACCAAAATGCCCTTTGTCACCTAATAAATAATAAAACAAGGCTAAAATCAAAACAAACAATTTGCAAAATGCCTCCTATGTCCTTGCCATGGCCGAAAATCACAAGGAAGGAAAAAAGATGATTTTTCTTGCATTTTCTTCTACAATTGCGCGTGGAATTGCTCGGGGGTCGTGGCTCGGGTCCTTGTGGGTCTTGGTCTTCAATCTCTGTGAGGGTTTTCATGCTTTTGTGCATATTAAATGAAATTTGATTTTTGATACAAATTTTTAGATTTGATATTTAATGCGTTATAATGCCTGAAATTGATTGGAAATGGTTCTTTAGGGTTCGTAGAGCATTCCTTGATAGTTATTTAGCAATTTTTACGGTTGAAACTGCGTATTTGAAATTGGAGAAAAGTAATGAATAGTGAATTATGAATAGTAAACCCTAAAATTTCGGATTTCAATCCGAATTGCGATTGCTTGATTTGGATAGGTGCCATTAGTGATAGAAAGCTAAAATGTGAAATAAAAACGGATCGGCCTTTGTTAAAATTGGAAATTAGACAAAGAAACGTAAAGGGGCCGTTTGACCAAAAGTTGACCGTGCTCGAATTGAGTTGGGGGTTTTGCAATTGAGGGCATGGAAGCACTTTTGGCGCTGTTGTGGCGTTGATTGAGTGACCGGTTAGCATAGTTGTAGTTCAAACGCAGTAGGTGGACTTCCAGGTCTCGGGTGAGAAAGTGAAGTTTAGTGACATAGAAACGTGCCTTGTAGTACCTGAGTGAATGTAGTGAAATTGGTTTCCTAATTCCGTAGCTCGTTTGCTCGTAATTGTCCTTGGAAGTTGGGGTTGAATAGTGATATTTGTTGTTTTCGTGTTTGAACTGCCGTTACTTGTTTAATTGTTGTTATTGTTGCTTATTATTGCTTGTTATGCTTGAAAAGTTAGTTGAATGCTAGTATTGATTGTGATTGCTTGTTATCTAGTTTGTTGTCACTAGTTTGTATTGTTGTGCTATCGCTCGTTTATTGCCTTGTATCGAGTCTTGCATTGCATAGTGTCTCGCGCGTGAGTGATGGGCCTCTCTGGGTAGCCTCAGGTCGCCAGTGTTGGTTGCTCTAGCTCCGCTGCTATTCCCTTTTCTCGCTTCGGTTGCCTCCCAGGGAGATTTGGGTCGTAGATTATTGGATGCTTCCGGGGTATTCCAAACTGGTGTTATAAGGTGGATGTGCGCTTATTGTCATCATTGTCAACATCAAGCTCGAGATTGATGTATCGCTCGTGAAATGGTACATTGCTCGTATGAGTGAACCACAGCCTTCAGAGTGTGGTATAGCTTTAAAGGGCTGTGTTAATGCTTTCTTGATTGTTTATAGTATTGTTGTTTGTATTGAATGTTTCCTTATTGTCTTTATTGCTTAACTTTGTTTATTTGCATTGCACGATCTTCTTTCTCTCCAATTCGATATATGTCTCGCCCTCACTGAGTATACGTGTTGTGTATACTCACTCCTCACCACCACATTTCAGGAAATGTCATGTTAGCTAGAAAGTTCGTGATTTCGTGAAAGTTCGTGCCTGAAGAGTTGTCTTGCGTGCCTATGTGGCTTGAGTGTCGAAGTTGTAAAGATATATGCTTTCATATGTTGTATGTATTTAATGTCAAAAAGTATGTAATTTAGGTTTCATTAGGTTGTTGAAGTAGTTTGATAAGTTAGATTATGTATCTAGTTATTATAATTTAACTTCAATGCATGTTTGTAATGATCAAAGGAAAAGAATTAGAATGGCATGATAGTTTATTTTATGCAGCAGCTTAGTATGGTTTAATTGTCTAGTTTGAATGTACTTGTCAAAATGAAAAAGATAGGTTAGCTTTTAAATTGGAAATGTATGTATACTTGCTGAGTTTAAATTGTTGAGAACCGAGGCTCGGATGGCCTTGAGGAAGTTTTGTATGGTTGGACACGGTGGTGGTCCATTTATATGCTATTACAGGTTTTATATTTCGCCTAGAAACAAGAGAGACTCAGTCCGTTTTTCCTAAAATTTATGCCCGGGTTTGGATTTGGGTTGTGATTAGATCAATTGATAGAACTCCCGGTCTCGAGAGGGATCGGGGTGTTACACGTTGTGCCCTTTTTGGAGCCCAAAATTGAACATTTTCATCAGTTTCGGTCCACTTTTCTTCTTTTGTTCTGTTTTTCCGTCCCGGATCGTACGTCGTGAGTAGTTAAAAGGATGACAACCTTACTCGCGGGACATTAGAGGGCCCAACAACGCGTCTATATCACGTCTTGCGAGCATGCTACGTTTTGAACTGGATGGGTTGTCGTTAAGCCCATTGGGCCTTTTGAATGGGCCATCTCTCTAGGCTGGGAGTGGGAGCAGTTAACAGATAAAGGAATTGTGCCCTCAACATGACGGGTTCGATCATACCAGCACTAATGCACCAGACCCCATCAGATTTCCAAAGTTAAGCGTGCTTGGGTGGGAGTAGTACTAGGATAGGTGACGCCCTTGGAAGTCCTCGTGCTGCACCCCCTTTTTCCATTTTTTTTGCTCAGGTTATGGTTGCCAAGATACTTTATCCACCACATTTCTATTATCGAATCCCACGGGACCTTGGACAAGACAACTTCGCTTCACGTGGAGGCTAGGCCAGCAAACCGAGGGCGTTGGGCTTATGACCAGGTCTTCGTCGCTCCGGTGCCCATAACTTTTGATCAGTAAGGAGTTACACGGCGCACAGCATAACGTTCAAAAGCTCTCCGAGAGCTCTACGACGGTGGCAGCAAGCTTGCATGCTGTGCCCTTTTTGGAGCCTAAAATCGAACATTTTCTTCAATTTCGGGCCACATTTCTTCTTTTGCCCTGTTTTTCCGTCTCGGACCGTACGTCGTGAGTTGTTAAAAGGACGACAACCTTACTTGCGGAACATTAGAGGGCCCTACAACGCGTCGATATCACGTCTTGCGAGGATGCTGCGTTGTTGAAGCGGATGGGTTGTCGTTAAGCCCATTGGGCCTTTTCAATGGGCCATCTCTCTAGGTTAGGACTGTGAACCTTTAACACATAAAGAAATTGTGCCCTCAACACGACGGGTGTGATCATACCAGCCCTAATGCACCGGATCCCATCAGAACTCCGAAGTTAAGCGTGCTTGGGTGAGAGTAGTGCTAGGATGGGTGACCCTCTAGGATGTCCTTGTGTTGCACCCCCTTTTCAATTTTTTTTTGCTCCGGTTAGGGTTGCCAAGATACTTTATCAACCACATTTCTATTATCAAATCCCACGGCACCTTGGGCAAGACAACTTCGCTTCACGTGGTGGCTGGGCCCGCAAACCGCGGGCGTAGGGCTTGTGACAAGGTCTCCGTCACTCCGGTGCCCATAACTTTTGATCCATAAGGAGTTACGCGGTGCACAGCATACCGTTGCAATGCTCTCCGAGAGCTCTAAGTCGAGGGCAGCCAACCTGCTCGTTGTGCACATTTTTGGAGCCCAAGATCGAACGTTTTCATCAGTTTCGGGCCACTTATCTTCTTTTGCTCTGTTTTTCCGTCCCGGATCGTACGTCGTGAGCTGTTAAAAGGACGACAACCTTACTCGCAGGACATTAGAGGGCCCTACAACGCGTCAATATCACGTCTTACGAGGATGCGGCGTTGTTGAAGCGGATGGGTTGTCGTTAAGCCCATTGGGCCTTCTGAATAGGCCATCTCTCAAGGCTGGGACTGTGAATCTCTAACACAAAAAGAAATTGTGCCCTCAACATGACAGGTGCGATCATACCAGCACTAATGCCCCGAATCCCATCAAAACTCCGATGTTAAGCGTGCTTGGGCGAGAGTAGTACTAGGATGGGTGACCCCCTGGGAAGTCCTCATGTTGCACCCCTCTTTTCAAATTTTTTTGCTCCGGTTAGGGTTGCCAAGATACTTTATCCACCACATTTCTATTATCGAATCCCACGGCACCTTGGGCAAGACAACTTCGCTTCACGTGGAGGCTGGGCCTACAAACCGAGGGCGTAGGGCTTGTGACCAGGTCTCCGTCGCTCCGGTACCCATAACTTTTGATCCGTAAGGAGTTACGCGGTGCACAGCATACCGTTGCAAAGCTCTCCGAGAGCTCTACGACGGGGGCAGCCAGTTTGCTCGCTGTGCCCATTTTTGGATCCCAAAATCGAACGTTTTCATCAGTTTCGTGCCACTTTTCGACTTTTGCTGTGTTTTTTCATCCCGGATCATACGTCGTGGGCTATTAAAAGTACGACAACCTTACGCACGGGACATTAGAGGGCCCTACAGCGCGTCAATATCACGTCTTGCGAGGATGTTGCGTTGTTGAAGTGGATGGGTTGTCGTTATGCCCATTGGGCCTTTTGAATGGGCCATCTCTCTAGGCTGGGACTGTGAACCGTTAACACATAAAGGAATTGTGCCCTCAACATGACGGGTGCGATCATACCAGCACTAATGCACCGGATCCCATCAGATTTCTGAAGTTAAGCGTGCTTGGGCGAGAGTAGTACTAGGATGGGTGACCCCTGGGAAGTCCTCATGTTGCACCCCATTTCAATTTTTTTTGGTCCGGTTAGGGTTGCCAAGATACTTTATCCACCACATTTCTATTATCGAATCCCACGGCACCTTGGGCTAGACAACTTCGCTTCACGTGAAGGCTGGGCCAGCAAACCGAGGGCGTAGGGCTTGTGACCAGGTCTCCGTCGCTCCGGTTCCCATAACTTTTGATCCGTAAGGAGTTACGCGGCGCACAGCATATCGTTGCAAAGCTCTCCGACAGCTCTACGATGGGGCAGCTAGCTTGCTTGCTGTGCCCATTTTCGGAGCCCAAAATTGAATGTTTACATCAGTTTTGGTCCACTTTTCGTCTTTTGCTCTATTTTTCCGTCCCGGATCATACGTCGTGAGTTGTTAAAATGTCGACAACCTTACTCGCGGAACATTAGAGGGCCCTACAATGCGTTGATATCACGTCTTACGAGGATACTGCGTTGTTGAAGCGGATGGGTTGTCGTTAAGCCCATTGGGCCTTTTCAATGGGCCATCTCTCTAGGCTAGGACTGTGAACCTTTGACACATAAAGAAATTGTGCCCTCAACATGACGGGTACGATCATACCAGCACTAATGCACCGGATCCTATCAGAACTCCGATGTTAAGAGTGCTTGGGCGAGGGTAGTGCTAGGATGGGTGACCCCCTGGGAAGTGCTCGTGTTGCACCCCCCTTTTCAATTTTTTTTGCTCCGGTTAGGGTTGCCAAGATACTTTATCAACCACATTTCTATTATCGAATCCCACGGCACCTTGGGCAAGACAACTTCGCTTCATGTGGCAGCTGGGCCCGCAAACCGGGGGCGTAGGGCTTGTGACAAGGTCTCCGTTACTCCGGTGCCCATAACTTTTGATCCGTAAGGAGTTACGCGGTGCACAGCATACCGTTGCAAAGGTCTCTGAGAGCTCTACGTCGGGGGCAGCCAGCTTGCTCGTGGTGTCCATTTTTGGAGCCAAAATCGAACGTTTTCATCAGTTTCGGGCCACTTTTCTTCTTTTGCTCTGTTTTTCCGTCCCGGATCGTACGTCGTGAGCTGTTAAAGGACGACAACCTTACTCGCGGGACATTAGAGGGCCCTACAATGCGTCGATATCACGTCTTGCGAGGATGCTGCGTTGTTGAAGCGGATGGGTTGTCGTTAAGCCCATTGGGCCTTTTGAATGGGCCATCTCTCTAGGCTGGGACTGTGAACCGTTAGCACAAAAAGGAATTGTGCCCTCAACATGATGGGTGCGATCACACCAGCACTAATGCACTGGATCCCATCAGATTTCTGAATTTAAGCGTGCTTGGCCGAGAGTAGTACTAGGATGGTTGACCCCTTGGGAAGTCCTCGTGTTGCACCCCCTTTTCAATTTTTTTTGCTCCGGTTAGTGTTGGCAAGATACTTTATCCACCATATTTCTATTATCGAATCCCACGGCACCTTGGGCTAGACAACTTCGCATCACGTGGAGGCTGGGCCAGCAAACCGAGGGCGTAGGGCTTGTGGCCAGGTCTACGTCGCTCCGGTGCCCATAACTTTTGATCCGTAAGGAGTTAAGCGGTGCAAAGCATACCATTGCAACGCTTTCCAAGAGCTCTACGACGGGGGAAGCCAGCTTGCTTGTTGTGCCCATTTTTGGAGCCCAAAATCTAACGGTTTCATCAGTTTTGGGCCACTTTTCTTCTTTTGCTCTATTTTTCCATCACGGATCGTACGTCGTGAGCTGTTAAAAGGATGATAACCTTACTCGCGGGACATTATAGGTCCTTACAATGCGTCGATATCACGTCTTGCGAGGATGTTGCGTTGTTGAAGAGGATGGGTTGTCGTTAAGCCTATTAGGCCTTCTGAATGGGCCATCTCTCAAGGCTGGAACTGTGAACCTTTAACACATAACGAAATTGTGCCCTCAACATGACGGGTGCGATCATACTAGCACTAATGCACCGGATCCCATCAGAACTCCGATGTTAAGCGTGCTTGGACGAGAGTAGTACTAGGATGGGTGACCCCCTGGGAAGTTCTCGTGTCGCACCCCCCTTTTCAATTTTTTTTGCTCCGGTTAGGGTTGCCAAGATATTTTATCCACCACATTTCTGTTATCGAATCCCACGGCACCTTGGGCAAGACAACTTCACTTCACGTGGAGCTGGGCCCACAAACCGAGGACGTAGGACTTGTGACCAGGTCTCCGTCGCTCCGGTACCCATAACTTTTGATCCGTAAGGAGTTACGCGGTGCACAGCATACCGTTGGAAAGCTCTCTGAGAGCTCTACGACAGGGGCAACCAGCTTGCTCGCTTTGCCTATTTTTGGAGCCCAAAATTGAACGTTTTCATCAGTTTCAGGCTATTTTTCTTCTTTTGCTCTGTTTTTCGATCCCGGATCGTACGTCGTGAGCTATTAAAAGGACGACAACCTTATTCACGGGACATTTGAGTGCCCTACAACGCGTCGATATCACGTCTTACGAGGTTGCTGCGTTGTTGAAGTGGATGGGTTGTCGTTATGCCCATTGGGCCTTTTGAATGGGCCATCTCTCTAGGCTGGGACTGTGAACCGTTAACACATAAAGGAATTGTGCCCTCAACATGACGGGTGCGATCATACCAGTACTAATGCACCGGATCCCATCAGATTTCTGAAGTTAAGCGTGCTTGGGCGAGAGTAGTACTAGGATGGGTGACCCCTGGGAAGTCCTCATGTTGCACCCCTTTTCAATTTTTTTTGGTCCGGTTAGGGTTGCCAAGATACTTTATCCACCACATTTCTATTATCGAATCCCACGGCACCTTGGGCTAGATAACTTCGCTTCACGTGAAGGCTGGGCCAGCAAACCGAGGGCGTAGGGCTTGTGACCAGGTCTCCGTCGCTCCGGTTCCCATAACTTTTGATCCGTAAGGAGTTACGCGGCACACAGCATACCGTTGCAAAGCTCTCCGAGAGCTCTACGATGGGGCAGCTAGCTTGCTTACTGTGCCCATTTTCGGAGCCCAAAATTGAATGTTTACATCAGTTTTGGTCCACTTTTCGTCTTTTGCTCTATTTTTCCGTCCCGGATCATACGTCGTGAGTTGTTAAAATGTCGACAACCTTACTCGCGGAACATTAGAGGGCCCTACAATGCGTTGATATCACGTCTTACGAGGATACTGCGTTGTTGAAGCGGATGGGTTGTCGTTAAGCCCATTGGGCCTTTTCAATGGGCCATCTCTCTAGGCTAGGACTGTGAACCTTTGACACATAAAGAAATTGTGCCCTCAACATGACGGGTACGATCATACCAGCACTAATGCACCGGATCCTATCAGAACTCCGATGTTAAGAGTGCTTGGGCGAGGGTAGTGCTAGGATGGGTGACCCCCTGGGAAGTGCTCGTGTTGCACCCCCCTTTTCAATTTTTTTTGCTCCGGTTAGGGTTGCCAAGATACTTTATCAACCACATTTCTATTATCGAATCCCACGGCACCTTGGGCAAGACAACTTCGCTTCATGTGGCAGCTGGGCCCGCAAACCGGGGGCGTAGGGCTTGTGACAAGGTCTCCGTTACTCCGGTGCCCATAACTTTTGATCCGTAAGGAGTTACGCGGTGCACAGCATACCGTTGCAAAGGTCTCTGAGAGCTCTACATCGGGGGCAGCCAGCTTGCTCGTGGTGTCCATTTTTGGAGCCAAAATCGAACGTTTTCATCAGTTTTATGGCCACTTTTCTTCTTTTGCTCTGTTTTTCCGTCCCGGATCGTACGTCGTGAGCTGTTAAAGGACGACAACCTTACTCGCGGGACATTAGAGGGCCCTACAATGCGTCGATATCACGTCTTGCGAGGATGCTGCGTTGTTGAAGCGGATGGGTTGTCGTTAAGCCCATTGGGCCTTTTGAATGGGCCATCTCTCTAGGCTGGGACTGTGAACCGTTAGCACAAAAAGGAATTGTGCCCTCAACATGATGGGTGCGATCACACCAGCACTAATGCACTGGATCCCATCAAATTTCTGAATTTAAGCGTGCTTGGCCGAGAGTAGTACTAGGATGGTTGACCCCTTGGGAAGTCCTCGTGTTGCACCCCCTTTTCAATTTTTTTTGCTCCGGTTAGTGTTGGCAAGATACTTTATCCACCATATTTCTATTATCGAATCCCACGGCACCTTGGGCTAGACAACTTTGCTTCACGTGGAGGCTGGGCCAGCAAACCGAGGGCGTAGGGCTTGTGGCCAGGTCTACGTCGCTCCGGTGCCCATAACTTTTGATCCGTAAGGAGTTAAGCGGTGCAAAGCATACCATTGCAACGCTCTCCAAGAGCTCTACGACGGGGGAAGCCAGCTTGCTTGTTGTGCCCATTTTTGGAGCCCAAAATCTAACGGTTTCATCAGTTTTGGGCCACTTTTCTTCTTTTGCTCTATTTTTCCATCACGGATCGTACGTCGTGAGCTGTTAAAAGGACGAAAACCTTACTCGCGGGACATTATAGGGCCTTACAATGCGTCGATATCACGTCTTGCGAGGATGTTGCGTTGTTGAAGAGGATGGGTTGTCGTTAAGCCTATTAGGCCTTCTGAATGGGCCATCTCTCAAGGCTGGAACTATGAACCTTTAACACATAACGAAATTGTGCCCTCAACATGACGGGTGCGATCATACTAGCACTAATGCACCGGATCCCATCAGAACTCCGATGTTAAGCGTGCTTGGACGAGAGTAGTACTAGGATGGGTGACCCCCTGGGAAGTTCTCGTGTCGCACCCCCCTTTTCAATTTTTTTTGCTCCGGTTAGGGTTGCCAAGATATTTTATCCACCACATTTCTATTATCGAATCCCACGGCACCTTGGGCAAGACAACTTCGCTTCATGTGGCAGCTGGGCCCGCAAACCGGGGGCGTAGGGCTTGTGACAAGGTCTCCGTTACTCCGGTGCCCATAACTTTTGATCCGTAAGGAGTTACGTGGTGCACAGCATACCGTTGGAAAGCTCTCTGAGAGCTCTACGACAGGGGCAACCAGCTTGCTCGCTTTGCCTATTTTTGGAGCCCAAAATTGAACGTTTTCATCAGTTTCAGGCTATTTTTCTTCTTTTGCTCTGTTTTTCGATCCCGGATCGTACGTCGTGAGCTATTAAAAGGACGACAACCTTATTCACGGGACATTTGAGTGCCCTACAACGCGTCGATATCACGTCTTACGAGGTTGCTGCGTTGTTGAAGTGGATGGGTTGTCGTTATGCCCATTGGGCCTTTTGAATGGGCCATCTCTCTAGGCTGGGACTGTGAACCGTTAACACATAAAGGAATTGTGCCCTCAACATGATGGGTGCGATCATACCAGCACTAATGCACTGGATCCCATCAGATTTCTGAAGTTAAGCGTGCTTGGCCGAGTGTAGTACTAGGATGGGTGACCCCTGGGAAGTCCTCGTGTTGCACCCCCCTTTTCAATCTTTTTTGCTCCGGTTAGGGTTGCCAAGATACTTTATCCACCACATTTCTATTATTGAATCCCACGGCACCTTGGGCTATACAACATCGCTTCACGTGGAGGCGGGGCCAGCAAACCGAGGGCATAGGGCTTGTGACTAGGTCTCCGTCGCTCCGGTTCCCATAACTTTTGATCCGTAAGGAGTTACGCAGTGCACAGCATACCGTTGCAAAGCTCTCCCAGAGCTATACGATGCGGCTGCCAGCGTGCTTACTGTGCCCATTTTTGGTGCCCAAAATCGAACATTTTCATCATTTTTGGGCCACTTTTCATCTTTTGCTCTGTTTTTCTGTCCCGGATCGTACGTCGTGAACTGTTAAAAGGGCAACAACCTTACTCGCGGAACATTAGAGGGCCCCACAACGCGTCGATATCACGTCTTGCGAGGATGCTGCGTTGTTGAAGCGGATGGGTTGTCGTTAAGCCCATTGGGCCTTTTCAATGGGCCGTCTCTCTAGGCTGGGACTATGAACCTTTAACACATAAAGAAATTGTGCCCTCACCACGACGGGTGCGATCATACAAGCACTAATGCATCGGATCCCATCAGAACTCCGATGTTAAGCGTGCTTGGGCGAGAGTAGTGCTAGGATGGGTGACACCCTGGGAAGTGCTCGTGTTGCACCCCCCTTTTCAATTTTTTTTGCTCCGGTTAGGGTTGCCAAGATACTTTATCAACCACATTTCTATTAACGAATCCCACGGCACCTTGGGCTAGACAACTTCGCTTCATGTGGCGGCTTGGCCCGCAAACCGCGGGCGTAGGGTTTGTGACAAGGTCTCCGTCACTCCGGTGCCCATAACTTTTGATCCGTAAGGAGTTACGTGGTGCACAGCATACCGTTGCAAAGCTCTCCGAGAGCTCTAGGTCGGGGGCAGCCAGCTTGCTCGTTCTGTCCATTTTTGGAGCCCAAAATCGAACGTTTTCATCAGTTTCGGGCCACTTTTCTTCTTTTGCTCTGTTTTTCCCTCCCGGATCTTGCGTCGTGAGCTGTTAAAAGGACGACAACCTTACTTACGGGACATTAGAGGGCCCTACAACGCGTCGATATCACGTCTTGCGAGGATGCTGCGTTGTTGAAGCGGATGGGTTGTCGTTAAGCCCATTGGGCCTTTTGAATGGGCCATCTCTCTAGGCTGGGACTGTGAACCGTTAGGCTGGGCCAGCAAACCGAGGGCGTAGGGCTTGTGACCAGGTCTCCGTCGCTCCGGTGCCCATAACTTTTGATCCGTAAGGAGTTAAGGGCGCACAACATACTGTTGCAAAGCTCTCCAAGAGCTCTACGACGGTGGCAGACAGCTTGCTCGCTGTGCCCATTTTTGGAGACCAAAATTGAACCTTTTCATCAGTTTTAGGCCACTTTTCTTCTTTTGATATGTTTTTCCATCCCGGATCGTACGTAGTGAGCTGTTAAAAGGACGACAACCTTACTCGCGGGACATTAGAGGGCCTTACAACGCGTCGATATCACGTCTTGCGAGGATGCTGCGTTGTTGAAGCGGATGGGTTGTCGTTAAGTCAATTAGGCCTTCTCAATGGGCCATCTCTCAAGGCTGGGACTGTGAACCTTTAACACATAAAGAAATTGTGCCCTCAACATGACGGGTGCGATCATACCAGCACTATTGCAACGGATCCCATCAGAACTTCGATGTTAAGCGTGCTTGGGCGAGAGTAGTACTAAGACGAGTGAGCCCCTGGGAAGTCCTCGTGTTGCACCGCCCTTTTCAATTTTTTTTGCTCCGGTTAGGGTTGCCAAGATACTTTATCCACCACATTTCTATTATCAAATCCCACGGCACCTTGGGCAAGACAACTTCGCTTCACGTGGAGGTTGGGCCCACAAACCGAGGGCGTAGGGCTTGTGACCAGGTCTCCGTCGCTACGGTACCCATAACTTTTGATCCGTAAGGAGTTACGCGGTGCACAGCATACCGTTGCAAAGCTCTCCGAGAGCTCTACGACAGGGGCAGCCAGCTTGCTGCTGTGCCCATTTTTGGAGCCCAAAATTGAACATTTTCATCAATTTTTGGCCACTTTTCTACTTTTGCTCTGTTTTTTCGTCCCGGAATTAACGTCGTGAGCTATTAAAAGGACGACAACCTTACTCGCGGGACATTAGAGTGCCCTACAACCTGTCAATATCACGTCTTGCGAGGATGCTGCGTTGTTGAAGCGGATGGGTTGTCGTTAAGCCCATTGGGCCTTTTGAATGGGCCATCTCTCTAGGCTGGGACTGTGAACCGTTAACATATAAAGGAATTGTGCCCTCAACATGACGGGTGCGATCATACCAGCACTAATGCACCAGATCCCATCAGATTTCTGAAGTTAAGCGTGCTTGGGCGAGAGTAGTACCAGGATAGGTGACCCCTGGGAAATCCTCGTGTTGCATCCCCCTTTTCAATTTTTTTTGCTCCGGTTAGGGTTGCCAAAATACTTTATCCACCACATTTCTATTATCGAATCCCAAGGCACCTTGGGCAAGACAACTTCGCTTCACGTGAAGGCTGGGCTAGCAAACCGAGGGCGTAGGGCTTGTGACCAGGTCTCCGTCGCTCCGGTGCCCATAACTTTTGATCCGTAAAGAGTTACGCGGCGCACAGCATACCGTTGCAAATTTCTCCGAGAGCTCTACTACGGGGGAAGCTAGCTAGCTCGCTTTGCCCTTTTTGGAGCCCAAAATCGAACATTTTCATCAGTTTCGGTCCACTTTTCTTCTTTTGCTCTGTTTTTCCATCCTGGATCGTACGTCGTGAGCTGTTAAAAGGACGACAACCTTACTCGCGGGACATTAGAGGACCCTACATCGCGTCGATATCACGTCTTTCCAGGATGCTGCGTTGTTGAAGCGGATGGGTTGTCGTTAAGCCCATTGGGCCTTTCAAATGGGCCATCTCTCTAGGCTGGGACTGTGAACCGTTAACACATAAAGGAATTGTGCCCTCAACATGACGGGTGCGATCATACCAGCACTAATGAACTGGATCCCATCAGAACTCCGAAGTTAAGCGTGCTTGGGCGAGAGTAGTACTAGCATGGTTGACCCCCTGGGAAGTCCTCGTGTTACACCCCTCTTTTCAATTTTTTTTGCTCCGGTTAGGGTTGCCAAAATACTTTATCCACCACATTTCTATTATCGAATCCCAAGGCAGCTTGGGCAAGACCACTTCGCTTCACGTGAAGGCTGGGCCCGCAAACCGAGGGCGTAGGGCTTGTGACCAGGTCTCCGTCGCTCCGGTGCCCATAACTTTTGATCCGTAAGGAGTTACGCGGCGCACAGCATACCGTTGCAAAGCTCTCCGAGAGCTCAAAGACGAGGAAAGCTAGCTAGCTCGCTATGCCCTTTTTGGAGCTCAAAATCGAATGTTTTCATCAATTTCGGGCCACTTTTCTTCTTTTGCTCTGTTTTTCCGTCCGGTATCGTACGTCGTGAGCTGTTAAAAGGACGACAACCTTACTCGCGGGACATTAGAGGACCCTACATCGCGTCGATATCACGTCTTGCGAGGATGCTGCGTTGTTCAAGCGGATGGGTTGTCGTTAAGCCCATTGGGCCTTTTGAATGGGCCATCTCTCTAGGCTGGGATTGTGAACCGTTAACACATAAAGGAATTGTGCACTCAACATGACGGGTGCGATCATACCAGCACTAATGCACCGGATCCCATCAGAACTCCGAAGTTAAGCGTGCTTGTGCGAGAGTAGTACTAGGATGGGTGACCCCCTGGGAAGTCCTCGTGTTGCACCCCCTTTTTCAATTTTTTTTGCTCCGGTTAGGGTTCCCAAAATACTTTATCCACCACATTTCTATTATCGAATCCCAAGATACCTTGGTCATGACGACTTCGCCTCACGTGAAAGCTGGGCGCGCAAACCGAGGGCATAGGGCTTGTGACCAGTTCTCCGTCGCTCCGGTGCCCATAACTTTTGATCCGTAAGGAGTTACACGGTGCACAGCATACCATTGCAAAGCTCTCCGAGAGCTCTACGACGGGGGATGCTATTGAGCTCGCTGTGCCCTTTTTGGAGCTCAAAATCGAATGTTTTCATTAGTTTCGGGCCACTTTTCTTATTTTGCTCTGTTTTTCCGTTCGGTATCGTACGTCGTGAGCTGTTAAAAGGACGACAGCCTTACTCGCGGGACATTAGAGGACCCTACATCACGTCGATATCACGTCTTGCGAGGATGCTGCGTTGTTCAAGCGGATGGGTTGTCGTTAAGCCCATTCGGCCTTTTGAATGGGCCATCTCTCTAGGCTGGGACTGTGAACCGTTAACACATAAAGGAATTGTGCCCTCAACATGACGGATGCGATTATACCAGCACTAATGCACCGGATCCCATCAGAACTCCGAAGTTAAGCGTTTTTGGGCGAGAGTAGTACTAGGATGGGTGACCGCCTGGGAAGTCCTCGTGTTGCACCCCTGTTTTGAATTTTTTTTTGCTCCGGTTAGGGTTGCCAAGATACTTTATCCACCACATTTCTATTATCGAATCCCACGACCCCTTGGGCTAGGCAACTTAACTTCACGTGGAGGCTGGGCCAGCAAACCGAGTGCGTAGGGCTTGTGACCAGGTCTCCGTCGCTCCGGTGCCCATAACTTTTGATCCGTAAAGAGTTACGCGGCGCACAACATACCGTTCCAAAGCTCTCCAAGAGCTCTATGACGGGGGCAGCCAGCTTGCTCGCTGTGTCCTTTTTGGAGCCCAAAATCGAACGTTTTCATCAATTTTGGGCCACTTTTCTTCTTTTGCTCTGTTTTTCCATCCCGGATCGTACGTCGTGAGCTGTTAAAAGGACGACAACCTTACTCGTCGTACATTAGAGGGCCCTACAACTCGTCGATATCACGTCTTGCGAGGATGCTGCGTTATTGAAGAAAATGGGTTGTCGTTAAGCCCATTGGGCCTTTTGAATGGGCCATCTCTCTAGGCTGGGACTGTGAACCTTTAACAAATAAAGAAATTGTGCCCTCAACATGACGGGTGTGATCATACCAGTACTAATGCACCGGATCCCATCAGAACTCCGAAGTTAAGCGTGCTTGGGCGAGTGTAGTACTAGGATGGGTGACCCCCTGGGAAGTCCTCGTGTTGCACGCCCCTTTTCAGTTTTTTTTGCCCCGGTTAAGGTTGCCAAGATACTTTATCCTCCACATTTCTATTATCGAATCCCACGGCACCTTGGGCAAGACAACTTCGCTTCAGGTGGAGGCTGGGCCCGCAAACCGATGGCGTAGGTGTCACGCCCCAACTCGACCCCACCTACGATCAGTCAGGACGCAACGGAATTTCGGCAGTATAACAATAATAATTAAGACACCGAGGCTCTAAACCAACCTCTCTAGAACATCATATATCAAACTCCATAAACAATCCCAACAATCATCTCCTCAATTAAGTTAACAACATACAACACATCCATATTACAGAATAATCATTCTTCAACATTCCAATCATAGTTATACGCCTCCGTTCCAACTTAATACATAGGCTATACATACTTTCAAAATAGATTATACAAAACATTATTTTACAACAACTAAGATAATCTCATGGCAATGACTCCTGCACATAAGACTCATCCACATACGACACATTTCTCTCTTTAGGAGGCACATACCCGTAGTCAAGATCAGTAACACCTGCATGCATGCAATAATAGAGAGTGAGCTTATATCAAATAAGCCCAGTGAGGATCCAATAGATCTCGAGCAAGGTCTACTAAACTCCTTGGAATAATCCTTTGAGTCAGTAAACACACAATAACATCAATAATACTATCATCACATAACTATATGACCATTCAATAAAGGATACTCTCTCTAGTTGGTGTAGCTCCAAACGCCATCACGATCTCAACCATTCTTCTTGTAACTCCCCATTACTCACGCACCCGGGGTAACCCCAATAACCTCGCCCTCTATGACACCTCCATCATGCGAGCTGGAGGCAATCTCTGATAGTCATGCCGTTATCAACCCGACAGCCCGATGCTGCCCGAGAGGTGGCACACACATACCAGAGACCCAGCAATAATAATAAACATCAATCATTCACAGGAGGACAGTCTAGCAGAACTGTTTATCTCCCGGCATCAATCATCAATCAATAATCATCAATCATCATCAATAAACATATTATCATCATCAATAATCATATTATCATCATAATAACATCAATAAACAATTTAACAACAAATAACTAAGTTAGATGACAAAGTAGGCCATCCAACTGAACATGTATTAAACACACAATCAAACTCTAATTTACCCATCAACAACTCACAATTCAATCACTCAAACCACCCCCTATCAACTAAGGCTCAATTCAATAATTTAAAGAAAGATAACCTAAACTTCAAAAATTCATAACCTACATTCTACTAATCCAAACAACCCCAAATCAGTTTCAAACACTCACCCATTCGATCAACTACATTAGCCCTCTCGGAAACCAACCAAGACACCTCAAAATCAAGTTCAACAACCCTAAAACCTCAAGGCACCTAGGCTGAAATTTCTGGATTTTCACCCTGTCACGCCCCGACCCAACCCCGCAAAAGGCCAAGCCCGGACCCGACACACGGACGGAGTCTCCTCTGTACCGCGGACAATCCGAAAACCCTAAAATCAATATAACACTTGCGAAAGCTATAAAATAATCAAAACAAGCCAACTTTCTATAAAACATACATTTCTTATTATCCAACTTTCCAAACCAAAAATGATATGCATACTACACAAGTACTTATGCCACTAAACCATTAGTCATTAGCATGCATTCTTCACTAGTCATCCGAGTATAAGTTTACAACTTACAAACTTTAATCCATTTCAACATAAGACTAATAAAGATTTCAACTAGAAAATATATATACAAGGCTACAAGCCTCAAAATTAAGCGTTCCTCACGCAATATACATAACAGCAAGGTTTGCACAAAACTGGTAACCAACCACCAGCAAAGCAGGTAAGTGCTATCACGGAAACACCTCCACCTGCTCCTCCTCCTCAATTACCTCGAGAGGGTCTGCCTCAACTACTCCTGTAAAAACATAGTATAGAGAGGAATGAGCAAAAACTATTGCTCAGCGAGGGCAATTGGTCTCAAGGACGGAGATGAGAGGAGTATGCAATGCAATTAGCCAAGCAATACATTCAAAACATATAAAGATACATCCAAAGCCAACAATAAAGCAAGGCAAGTATTTAAAGCTGCAAACACTCAATCAAAGGATACGATACTATTTTCACGAACCACTTTCAAACTCGAATTCGATGATGACGCGCCGGCCCAAAACAACCTTATAACACCAGTTTGGAATACTCCGGAAGTATCCATCAATCCTACGACCCAAATCTCCCTGGGAGGCAACCCAAGCGAGAAAGGGAATAGCAACGGAGCTAGAGCAACCAACACTGGCAACCCAAGGCTACCCAGAGAGGCCCATCACTCACGTGCGAGACACTATGCCATGCAAGACTCGATACAAGACAATAAACAAGCAATAAACAAGCGATAAACCACACGTGGGAGAATAACAAAGTAGGTTACTCTCGCACGCAATAGCAGCAATTTGATAAGCAATTCAATCCGAAACAACTCAAACAAGTAATTCAAGTAATTCTAAGCATTCTATAAGCATAAAGACAAGTAAACACACAAAAACACAAATCGGCCCCAACTGTCAAAATGCTACCATTTCCAAACGAGCCACGAGTTCTGGAAACCGACTTCGCCAACCCTCCTAGGTCACCATAAGGCACGTCTAAAGACCCCGAAACCTTACTTCACCCTAGAACTCGCGCAAAGCCCCGATTTCCCCCTTTCTCGTTTGAACTACAACTACAACAACCAAACACCCAACCAACGCCATATTCGCACCAAAAGTGCTTCCATGGCTTCCCGAAGCAATGCCAACACGCAAAACGAGAAAACGCAAAAGTCGACCTAAACGACCCCGACTTTCCCAAAGGCTTAATTCTCGTTTTTTCCACTACGCAACCCAAACAAACCACACATTTTAGCATTCTAGCATACCTAGCACGTTTCTACATCAACGGAAAGCATAACAGCGCAATTTCAACGTTTCAAGGTTTTACTATTCACAAAGTACTATTCATATCACAATTCAAGTTGCAATCACAACATTTAACCGCAGAAAATGTTACAAAGCCATAAATACATGTTCTACCAATGCTAAGGAACATTTTAGAAGCATCAATTCGCTTTAAATAACGATCTACGGATAAATCTAAAAACTGATAAAGTTAACTAACACAACGTATAAATGCGCAAATAACATGCTTCCCTCACCTTAGGTACTCCTAGTCGCTAGGAAAACAACGTTGGTTGCCTCGGAAATCACCCCGCACGAGCACACGCGAAGATTGATCGTTTGGAAGGTTGAAAGGTTTTTTTTTTTTTTCCTCTAAGGGAGATCACGACCTGCTGCTGTTTTGCTGCTGTTTTTATTTTATTTTGCTTAATTTTAACTTATTTAAGGGTCAAATGGTCAAAGGGTCAAAGGGCTAAGTCAAACTACTTAAAAACTTGGTCAAAGGGCCCTATTTCGCGCGTTTTAAAGCCGTTTCAGTTAAGGTAAGTTCAATTAAAGTTAGCTACAATTAAAATATAAAATTTAAGTCGTCTAAATACTAGTTTCACTATTTGCTGAGGACTGGAACTCGTTATCTAGCTATCGCTCCTTAAATGCAATGCACGTTGCGTCGGCGAGAAAGTAACAGTTAATTCACAAAGAATTTAAGGAAATATAATTTTCAAAATAATAAACAAAGAAAATTCACATTCCGGGCTCGGGTATTACACCCTCTCCCCCTTAAAACAATTGCGCCCACGCAATTCTTACCTGGTCAACAAACAACTCTGGATACTGATCTCGAACTTGGTCCTCTCTTTCCCAAGTCGCTTCCTCAAACCCATGATGATTCCACAGAACCTTTACTAACGGAATACTCTTCCTGCGAAGCTCCTGAATCTTTCGATCCACAATTCTAATCGGTTTCTCTTCGTAGGATAACTTCTCTTCAATCTGCAAAGGCTCTGGTTCAAGTACATGCGAAGGGTCTGGATGATACTTCTTCAACATAGACACGTGGAACACATCATGCAGTCGCGACAAGCTCGGAGGCAAAGCTAATCGATAAGCCAAAGGACCTACCTTTTCGGTGATCTCATACGGACCCACATACCTGGGACTAAGCTTCCCGCTCTTACCGTGCCGAATCAATCCCTTCCGTGGAGAAATCTTAAGAAACACCCAATCTCCCAAATCAAACTTAAGATCCCGACGGTGCTTATCTGCATAACTCTTCTGACGACTCTGAGCTGTAAGCATACGCTGGCGAATAAGGTGAACATTATCTACCATCTTAATCATCTCAGGTAACACAGTCGGATCAACTGTTCTCATCTCTCCAACCTCCTCCCAATATAACGGGGATCTGCATTTACGACCATACAATGCCTCGTAGGGAGCCATACCTATAGTAGATTGATAACTATTGTTATAGGCGAACTCCGCTAAAGGCAAAAACTTCTCCCAATTCTTCCCAAAGTCAAGCACACATGCCCGAAGCATGTCTTCCAAGATCCTGATGGTTCTCTCAGACCGGCCATCAGTTTGCGGATGATATGCAGTACTGAAGCTCAACTTAGTTCCCATGGCCTCTTGCAACTTCTGCCAAAAACGAGATCTGAATCTGGGATCCCTATCTGACACTATACTCTGTGGCACACCATGCAATCTCACAATATTAGCAACATAAAGCTCAGCTAGCTTATCAAGGCTATCCTGTTTGTTCACGGGAATAAAATGTGTAACTTTAGTCAAGCGGTCCACAACAACCCAAACAGAATCACATCCTCTCGGAGATCTAGGAAGATCGGTCACAAGGTCCATTGTAATATGTACCCACTTCCATTGCGGAATCGATAACGGCTGTAGAAGTCCGGCTGGCCTCTGATGCTCAACTTTAACCCTCTGACAAGTCAAACATCTGGATACATACCCAGCAATCTCCCTCTTCATATTGTTCCACCAGAAGTGTTGCTTCAAATCTCTATACATCTTAGTACTGCCCGGGTGAATCGTGTACCTCGAATTATGTGCCTCGGACAGGATCTCATTCTTCAAAGTCGGATCATCAGGAACACATACTCTATCCCTGAATCTGAAAATGCCATCTGCATGTAATTTAAACTCCGACTCTCCCTCTTTAGCTTTCTCTTGGATCTTCAAGATGTGAGGATCAGTCTTCTGAGCCTCTCTGATCTGTGCTAGCAGCCCTGACTGAATCTGTAAACTAGCAAACCGAATCCCTACCTCAGTAGCTTCTGGTTTCCACGAACAAATTTCTTCCAAAGTCTCCCAGTCCTTGATAATCAAGCTCGCAACAGTAGCCTTTCGGCTCAAAGCATCAGCAACAACATTTGCCTTACCTGGCACATAGTTAATAGAACAGTTATAACCACCCAATAGCTTTAGCCATCTCCGCTGCCTCATATTTAGATCCTTCTGTGAAAACAAATACTTGAGACTCTTGTGGTCAGTAAATATTTCAAATCTGCAACCCCACAAGTAATGACGCCACTTCTTCAATGCAAACACAACTGCAGCTAACTCAAGATCATGTGTAGGGTAATTGACTTCATAAGGTTTCAATTTCCTAGAAGCATAGGCAATCACCTTACCATTCTGCATTAAAACACAGCCCAATCCTTCTTTAGATGCATCACTGTAGACAACGAAGTTCTCTGTTCCCTCAGGTAAAGCTAGTATAGGAGCTGTAGTTAGTCTCTTCTTCAATTCCTGGAAACTGGATTCACACTTGGCATCCCAATTGTAAGCAACTTTCTTCCGAGTTAACTGGCTCAAAGGTCCAGAAATTTTAGAAAAGTCTTTAACAAATCTCCGGTAGTAACCTGCCAATCCAAGAAAACTCCGAATCTCTGGCACCGTCTCAGGTCTCTTCCAAGCTGAAACAACTTCAATCTTAGCTGGGTCCACTGAAATTCCTCGGTCTGAAATGATATGGCCTAGAAAAGATATCTGGTTCAACCAGAACTCACACTTGCTGAATTTAGCAAAAAGCTTGTTTTCCTGCAAAGTCTGAAGCACAATCCTCAAGTGTTGCTCATGTTCAGCCCCGTTCTTCGAATACACTAAAATGTCGTCAATGAAGATCACGACAAACTGATCAAGGTAAGGCCGAAAAACCCTCTGCATCAAGTCCATGAATGCGGCTGGTGCATTCGTCAAACCAAACGGCAAAACAACAAACTCATAGTGGCCATATCTAGTCCTGAATGCCGTCTTTGGTATATCGTCACTCCGAATTCTAAGTTGATAGTAACCCTGCCTCAAGTCAAATTTGGAGTAAACACTCGCACCCTGCAACTGGTCAAACAATTCTTCAATCAACGGCAAGGGGTATTTATTCTTAATCGTGACTTGATTAAGTCCCATGTAATCAATGCATAACCGTAGCGTGCCATCTTTCTTTCTTACAAACAACACAGGTGCGCCCCACGGTGAAGAACTAGGTTTTATAAACCCTTTCTCAAGCAAGTTCTGAAGCTGAATTTTTAACTCCTGAAGTTCAGCCGATGCCATCCTGTAAGGACTCCTAGAAATAGGCGCAGTGCCTGGCGCAAGATCAATCACGAACTCAATCTCCCTATCTGGTGGTAAACCCGGTAATTCCTCGGGAAATACACCAGGAAAGTCTCTAACAATCGGAACCTCATTCAAACTCAACTTATCAGCAGGCTGATTGATCAAATAGGCTAAGTAGGCTTCACAACCCCTATTCAACAACTTAGAAGTCTTGATCGCTGATAAAAGTGGAATGCGGGCAGCCCTGCAGTTCCCAATAATCTCTAGTACCGGTAGGTCAGGAACCTTAAGATAAACGATCTTTGTTCTACAATCCAACTGTGCATAATACTTTCCCAACCAGTCCATTCCCAAAATGATTTCAAAGCCACGGAATGGTAATATAATTAAATCAGCAGGAAATTTACGGTTCTCAATACATATATCACAAGATTTGCAAATAGATTCAGCAACAAATTTTGCACCCAAAGGAGTACTAACTTCAACTTCATGAGGCAAATTATCAATGCAAACATTCACAGATTGTGCACATGCAGGAGTTATAAACGAATGTGTAGCTCCAGGATCAATCAAAACTTTAACTGGCTGAGTATTGAGAAGAAAGGTACCTTCCACTATAGCTGTATTATCGGGCAGCTCCTCTGCATCCAGTGCAAAGACCCTAGCCTGAACTCTCTGTGCTGGTCGTGCACCTGCAGCCCTATTCTGAACACCTCGGCCTCCACCACGGCCCTGAACATTATTAAATTTAGGGCAATCCTTCACCCTATGCTCATCACTGCCACAACCCGTACATTTTCCACTCTTCCTCCAGCAGTTAGCCTCAATATGCCCTGGTCGATTACAATAATCACACTGCTGATTTTGCCTAACCGCAGTGTTTCCTGTAGGTGCTGGGGCTCTGGCAGGGGTAGGAACTGTACCTCCCTGCTGAGGTCTAGTCACAGCTGGTCTAGCCTGAATCTGCTGCTGTGGCTGGTACGGACGTTGCTGAGGACCCTGTGCAGAAGCCTGAAACTGCCTCGGCTGACTCTGGCTGCTCTGGCCCAAAAACTGCTTCTTACTCGGCTGACTGCTCTCAGCTAACATCTCAGCCTTCCGTTTCTCAAACTTCGAGGCTGCCTGAAATGCCTCGGGAAAAGTAGTGTAGGTCTGTCCAGTCAAATGCAACTGTATGTCCATTCTCAACCCACGGACAAACCTATGTATCATCCTCCTAGCTGGCCGTACCAACTCGGGCATATACCTCGACAGGCTAACAAATCTAGCCTCATATTGTGCAACAGTCATATTTCCCTGCTTCAGGGCCACAAACTCATCTTCCCGTCTCTCCATAGCCATCTCGGGAATATATTTGTCCCGGAACTCACTTACAAAATCATCCCATAAATGTGGAACATCCTCACAATCCCACCTCAGCCTAACAGTATTCCACCACTGCTCTGCATCACCCTCAAATAAAAATGATGCATAATCTATTCTTGCCTCATCGGTATACCTCAAAGCAGTGAAAATTTTCTCAACTCGATTAATCCATCTCTCGGCCGCCTCATCATCCGGCTCCCCGAAGAACTTTCCCGGCTCGTGCCTCAGAAATTTCTCAAGCTGGTTATTCTCAACTCTGTACCCCTGTCCACCAGGATTAGCTTGATTACCCTGGGGATTAATCCGGTCCTGCCTCTGCTCATGTAGTACCTGTGTGATCCGGTCTACTGCAGTAGTCATGGTAGCCATAAACTGCTCAGGCAACGGCTGCTGACCCTGTTCTGCTGCCTCTTCATCTGATCCTATACCTTGAGTACCACGACGTGGCGGCATAGTAGCAACTCACAATAGCTGGCAACATTTAAAAGCAGTTTATAGATAGAAATATAACACATAAGATTAGATAACACTCAAGTCAATAACAATCCAATATTCTATCACACAATTCACATAAGACAAGTTTAACTTGCCAAACTATTTCACTTAAACACATAAACATTCCAAGTTCACAAAGTCATGCTAGAACATTTTCTTTTCACTTAGCAATCATTCATAAACACTTTAGCATTTTAGACCTTTACCCCACAGACCGAGAATCATATCCCGGCTCATGCAAGACTATCATGCTCTGATACCACCTAAAGATGTCACGCCCCGACCCAACCCCGCAAAAGGCCAAGCCCGGACCCGACACACGGACGGAGTCTCCTCTGTACCGCGGACAATCCGAAAACCCTAAAATCAATATAACACTTGCGAAAGCTATAAAATAATCAAAACAAGCCAACTTTCTATAAAACATACATTTCTTATTATCCAACTTTCCAAACCAAAAATGATATGCATACTACACAAGTACTTATGCCACTAAACCATTAGTCATTAGCATGCATTCTTCACTAGTCATCCGAGTATAAGTTTACAACTTACAAACTTTAATCCATTTCAACATAAGACTAATAAAGATTTCAACTAGAAAATATATATACAAGGCTACAAGCCTCAAAATTAAGCGTTCCTCACGCAATATACATAACAGCAAGGTTTGCACAAAACTGGTAACCAACCACCAGCAAAGCAGGTAAGTGCTATCACGGAAACACCTCCACCTGCTCCTCCTCCTCAATTACCTCGAGAGGGTCTGCCTCAACTACTCCTGTAAAAACATAGTATAGAGAGGAATGAGCAAAAACTATTGCTCAGCGAGGGCAATTGGTCTCAAGGACGGAGATGAGAGGAGTATGCAATGCAATTAGCCAAGCAATACATTCAAAACATATAAAGATACATCCAAAGCCAACAATAAAGCAAGGCAAGTATTTAAAGCTGCAAACACTCAATCAAAGGATACGATACTATTTTCACGAACCACTTTCAAACTCGAATTCGATGATGACGCGCCGGCCCAAAACAACCTTATAACACCAGTTTGGAATACTCCGGAAGTATCCATCAATCCTACGACCCAAATCTCCCTGGGAGGCAACCCAAGCGAGAAAGGGAATAGCAACGGAGCTAGAGCAACCAACACTGGCAACCCAAGGCTACCCAGAGAGGCCCATCACTCACGTGCGAGACACTATGCCATGCAAGACTCGATACAAGACAATAAACAAGCAATAAACAAGCGATAAACCACACGTGGGAGAATAACAAAGTAGGTTACTCTCGCACGCAATAGCAGCAATTTGATAAGCAATTCAATCCGAAACAACTCAAACAAGTAATTCAAGTAATTCTAAGCATTCTATAAGCATAAAGACAAGTAAACACACAAAAACACAAATCGGCCCCAACTGTCAAAATGCTACCATTTCCAAACGAGCCACGAGTTCTGGAAACCGACTTCGCCAACCCTCCTAGGTCACCATAAGGCACGTCTAAAGACCCCGAAACCTTACTTCACCCTAGAACTCGCGCAAAGCCCCGATTTCCCCCTTTCTCGTTTGAACTACAACTACAACAACCAAACACCCAACCAACGCCATATTCGCACCAAAAGTGCTTCCATGGCTTCCCGAAGCAATGCCAACACGCAAAACGAGAAAACGCAAAAGTCGACCTAAACGACCCCGACTTTCCCAAAGGCTTAATTCTCGTTTTTTCCACTACGCAACCCAAACAAACCACACATTTTAGCATTCTAGCATACCTAGCACGTTTCTACATCAACGGAAAGCATAACAGCGCAATTTCAACGTTTCAAGGTTTTACTATTCACAAAGTACTATTCATATCACAATTCAAGTTGCAATCACAACATTTAACCGCAGAAAATGTTACAAAGCCATAAATACATGTTCTACCAATGCTAAGGAACATTTTAGAAGCATCAATTCGCTTTAAATAACGATCTACGGATAAATCTAAAAACTGATAAAGTTAACTAACACAACGTATAAATGCGCAAATAACATGCTTCCCTCACCTTAGGTACTCCTAGTCGCTAGGAAAACAACGTTGGTTGCCTCGGAAATCACCCCGCACGAGCACACGCGAAGATTGATCGTTTGGAAGGTTGAAAGGTTTTTTTTTTTTTCCTCTAAGGGAGATCACGACCTGCTGCTGTTTTGCTGCTGTTTTTATTTTATTTTGCTTAATTTTAACTTATTTAAGGGTCAAATGGTCAAAGGGTCAAAGGGCTAAGTCAAACTACTTAAAAACTTGGTCAAAGGGCCCTATTTCGCGCGTTTTAAAGCCGTTTCAGTTAAGGTAAGTTCAATTAAAGTTAGCTACAATTAAAATATAAAATTTAAGTCGTCTAAATACTAGTTTCACTATTTGCTGAGGACTGGAACTCGTTATCTAGCTATCGCTCCTTAAATGCAATGCACGTTGCGTCGGCGAGAAAGTAACAGTTAATTCACAAAGAATTTAAGGAAATATAATTTTCAAAATAGTAAACAAAGAAAATTCACATTCCGGGCTCGGGTATTACACACCCGAACATCGTAATCGAAAATTCGGCATTATAACGGCGTTACCACGTAATTAACAAACTTTTAGAAATCGACGGCAATCGATTCCAACCACAACAACTCAAAATAATCCCCAAAAAGCCATTCTATCAACTTTAAATACCCGAAAATAAATAATTTCGCTACAATGGCTCAAATCTCGTAGTAATACACATAAACGATCCCTAGCATGCATGGAGCAATAATCTAACATCAGATTAACATTCTAACGGTTCAAAATGCAGTTATGAGCAAAAACAAAAAAATGAGTTTTGAGATCTAGAATTTTTCTCTCACCTTTGATGTGTTTTGATGCAAGAAATGTGTAGAATGGATGCCAAACAAGTGAAATCAAGCTTTGAATCACTCAATTCGGCTTTGAAATGCAAAATCTATGAGGAAAATGCTTTGAAAATGCCTTCATCTTTCTCCTCCAAGGAGCGACGGTTTTGTGTGTGTTTTTGGGGTGTTTTTGTGCTTTGTGAATGTGTGTTGGTGATATAAGCTTGTTGGTCAACCATTTAAATGATAGTCAAAGTTGAAACTTAGCATTTTTTTGTGTTTTCTTGACTTTAAATGCATTTTCTTGATCACCAAAGTTCAAAACAATTATTCAACACTCAAGATAGTTCAAGTAGATTATTTTTAGGTGACAAGAAGTTTTACAATCAAACAATTCCACCCGAGTCGGCTTAAAACTCGATTTTCGCAAAAGTCGGTGTAAAAACCCTAATAAATTCCTAAGCCAATTTTAAAACCGTTTTCATCAAACACAGGTCTATTAAAGTCCGTGGACTAGGTCTAGAAGGGTTAAAAAGACCAGTTTCAAAATCCCAGCGGACGTGTTTCGAAAACACTATTCACTAAAAGTAGGCGATAAAATTTCTGACTCCGTTTTTTATGAAAATTTCATGAATGCACATTTAGCACGTATTAGGAGTATTGACATCAAAATTATAACATTCTAGGTCATATTGCACATAAACAGGTCAATTCACGCAAAACGAGACATGATAGAAAAGTGGGGTTTCACATTCTCCCCTCCTTAAAACAATTGCGTCCGCACAATTCTCGAACTGACAGACAATTAAATCCTCAATCGTTACACTTAATAATACTTCTCTTAGTTCTCATTTATCTCTTAGGATGACAACTAACCAAAGACCTCAAAAGAACAACCTCTGTTGACTGCAAGTTGATGATCATAGTTCCAAGACAATCTTCAATTCATAATTCTCTCCCACCTAACATCATATTGCATATGAAAGAAATTGCAACTCCAAGTCTTAGCGTGACACCACTAATTATCAATCATCCCCTACTACAGAAAAGAGCTCTATGAACACCCCGAGGGTTGAAAAACTCATTTACGATAACATGAATGATTACTGATCAAGGAAATATCTCAAAAGTGACATTTGTCAGAAAATGGCTCTTATGAAATTTATAAGGAAATAAAAATATGGAAAGTCATATTCGAGCCAACAATCAAGTGAACAAGAGCTCAAACAGGTTAGAGAATCAAGAGGCTAATAGTTTAATAAGAAAGCATGATAACTAAGATACGAAATGTCTCAGCACCTATCAATTAAATAAGTACGAACAAAGGATGATGATGAGTCAAAACAGTACTGAGTATGTTGAACAAAAATTCCTGAACAAGTAGATATTTCAATTCTCGATGATTGTTCAAGGAACCAATAAGTAAGTTGTACTTGAGGCGAAATGAAATTAAGAAATAAGAGATGATTAATTCAATAGAAAATATGAGTGTCAAGATAATGAGTATCTCAGCACACAATAACCAAAGAAGTATAAATAAGAAAGGACAATTCTGAGTATATTAAATGAGCAATTACAAACAAAGTAATGGCAACGATTTAATAATAAAACAATAGGATTAACAAGGATCAACAAGAATGACAATGATGTACTTAGGTAAGGAGTACATCAAACAAGTGAAATCGAATAAGTAAAATGGTATACCAAAGGTGAAATTACTTCCAAATGAATAGTAATAGGATGAAATGAAATATTGAAACCAATGGCTGGAGATATAGAATGAAATATAGAAGTCTCAAACCTTAACTCCAATAAGTGACATTGCTATAAGAAGCAAATATGAATGTTAAGAATAGAAACAATGTCAAATGGGTATAGGATCCATTAATCCAATAAGCAAAACTTTCAAGAAATAATTGATAAGCTAGAAAAGTGTAACTCTCTCTCAAATAAGTGAGAATAGAGTAGAAAAGAATAATAAGACCAATAGAATAAGAAGCACAACGGGGATGTCCCACCTACACATTTAAATACCAACAAGTCAAATCCTACAATCTATCTTCCTCCAAAACAAGACACTAAGGAGATCTAGAGAACCTAAGGAGTCATAACAATCACCAAACAAGATAAATCACTCCAAAATTTATATTCCGTACCAGACCAATCACTAAACAAGATAAATCACTGATTACCCAACAAGATTAACTAATGAAGATTCCAAAATCTGATAACACAATACAGATTCATACTAACCCATTATAACACAAGTGAATCCCCAATCAACAATTTAGAAAGTCATACTACCTAGAACCCAAAAGCTTGATATAGGCAAGTAAATGTTCAGTCACCAAAATGCATTCTTATTTCCTCAAATAATTCTATCTCCCAACAATTACATCCTCGAATAAAGTAACTTTAGTCAGGAATTACTCCAATTGTCTCCAAGGTTTAAAGATCAAAAATCCAAAATATCCATTAATAATATAGCAATCCCAAATAGTAGAAATATTCACATGTTATACCACACTTCATTCCATTCACAAATATACATCACTAATTCCTCAAATAAATTCATTCTAAAATAACCTCAAGGAAGTATAGTCTGAGTTGAGACTCCAAAAGTGTCTAATCACAACCTCACAGAAACCTCAACTTATGATCCATCTCCAAGTAATAACAAGTTAAACATGGCAACAAAAGTAATTATAATCATCAAGATACATTGCTATCTTCCTCGAACAACTTCATTCTCGCTAAAGGAACATCAAGATCAATCCACTAAGCCGAAACTAAAATCCATAAACATAACAATTAAAATCTAACTGATAAACTTCTAGAATAATAATAATTCAAAATCATGGCCTACCTCTATTTCCGAAAACTCTTGCAGTCATCCTTACTTCACCTAAAAGAATCACCCACAGTTATAGAATATATACAATTACATCACATGAAAACAGGTACACCGTAATGCATGATTATCATATAATATAACATTATCACATAACACACAATTCAGCATATAAGAAGCCAACATCACATAAACAGGTTATATCACAGAAGTAAGTTATAAACAATTAAAGTCACATAAGCAACAAACTTCACATAAGGCACTTTGATCACATAAAACACAATTGTCACATAATACACATTAATCACATAATGCACATTAATCACATAATGCACATTAATCATAACACATTGAGTACGTATAGCATGTTATCACATAAAACATATTGACCACATTAGTTCACTTAACACACAAGGCATACTGGTCACATAGAAAGTTAGACACATAAGTAAATTAATCACATAAACATATTAACATATGTTTCACTTTTCTTTCACTTAATACATACTTGCATGCTTAGACCACTACCCACATTCCGAGGATACCCCGGCTGACAGCTAACATGCGCTCTGATACCACTTAAATGTCACGCCCCAACTCGACCCCACCTACGATCAGTCAGGACGCAACGGAATTTCGGCAGTATAACTATAGTAATTAAGACACCGAGGCTCTAAACCAACCTCTCTAGAACATCATACATCAAACTCCATAAACAATCCCAACAATCATCTCCTCAATTAAGTTAACAACATACAACACATCCATATTACACAATAATCATTCTTCAACATTCCAATCATAGTTATACGCCTCCGTTCCAACTTAATACATAGGCTATACATACATTTCAAAATAGATTATACAAAACATTATTTTACAACAACTAAGATAATCTCATGGCAATGACTCCTGCACATAAGACTCATCCACATACGACACATTTCTCTCTTCAGGAGGCACATACCCGTAGTCAAAATCAGTAACACCTGCATGCATGCAATAATAGAGAGTGAGCTTATATCAAATAAGCCCAGTGAGGATCCAATAGATCTCGAGCAAGGTCTACTAAACTCCTTGGAATAATCCTTTGAGTCAGTAAACACACAATAACATCAATAATACTATCATCACATAACTATATGACCATTCAATAAAGGATACTCTCTCTAGTTGGTGTAGCTCCAAACGCCATCACGATCTCAACCATTCTTCTTGTAACTCCCCATTACTCACGCACCCGGGGTACCCCCAATAACCTCGCCCTCCATGACACCTCCGTCATGCGAGCTGGAGGCAATCTCTGATAGTCATGCCGTTATCAACCCGACAGACCGATGCTGCCCGAGAGGTGGCATACACATACCAGAGACCCAACAATAATAATAAACATCAATCATTCACAGGAGGACAGTCTAGCAGAACTGTTTATCTCCCGGCATCAATCATCAATCAATAATCATCAATCATCATCAATAAACATATTATCATCATCAATAATCATATTATCATCATAATAACATCAATAAACAATTTAACAACAAATAACTAAGTTAGATGACAAAGTAGGCCATCCAACCGAACATGCATTAAACACACAATCAAACCCTAGTTTACCCATCAACAACTCACAATTCAATCACTCAAACCACCCCCTATCAACTAAGGCTCAATTCAATAATTTAAAGAAAGATAACCTAAACTTCAAAAATTCATAACCTACATTCTACTAATCCAAACAACCCCAAATCAGTTTCAAACACTCACCCATTCGATCAACTACATTAGCCCTCTCGGAAACCAACTAAGACACCTCAAAATCAAGTTCAACAACCCTAAAACCTCAAGGCACCTAGGCTGAAATTTCTGGATTTTCACCCGAACATCGTAATCGAAAATTCGGCATTATAACGGCGTTACCACGTAATTAACAAACTTTTAGAAATCGACGGCAATCGATTCCAACCACAACAACTCAAAATAATCCTCAAAAAGCCATTCTATCAACTTTAAATATCCGAAAATAAATAATTTCGCTACAATGGCTCAAATCTCGTAGTAATACACATAAACGATCCCTAGCATGCATGGAGCAATAATCTAACATCATATTAACATTCTAACGGTTCAAAATGCAGTTATGAGCAAAAACAAAAAAATGAGTTTTGAGATCTAGAATTTTTCTCTCACCTTTGATGTGTTTTGATGCAAGAAATGTGTAGAATGGATGCCAAACAAGTGAAATCAAGCTTTGAATCACTCAATTCGGCTTTGAAATGCAAAATCTATGAGGAAAATGCTTTGAAAATGCCTTCATCTTTCTCCTCCAAGGAGCGACGGTTTTGTGTGTGTTTTTGGGGTGTTTTTGTGCTTTGTGAATGTGTGTTAGTGATATAAGCTTGTTGGTCAACCATTTAAATGATAGTCAAAGTTGAAACTTAGCATTTTTTTGTGTTTTCTTGACTTTAAATGCATTTTCTTGATCACCAAAGTTCAAAATAATTATTCAACACTCAAGATAGTTCAAGTAGATTATTTTTAGGTGACAAGAAGTTTTACAATCAAACAATTCCACCCGAGTCGGTTTAAAACTCGATTTTCGCAAAAGTCGGTGTAAAAACCCTAATAAATTCCTAAGCCGATTTTAAAACCGTTTTCATCAAACACAGGTCTATTAAAGTCCGTGGACTAGGTCTAGAAGGGTTAAAAAGACCAGTTTCAAAATCTCAGCGGACGTGTTTCGAAAACACTATTCACTAAAAGTAGGCGATAAAATTTCTGACTCCGTTTTTTATGAAAATTTCATGAATGTACATTTAGCACGTATTAGGAGTATTGACATCAAAATTATAACATTCTAGGTCATATAGCACATAAACAGGTCAATTCACGCAAAATGAGAATAAACACGCAAAACGATACAGGATAGAAAAGTGGGGTTTCACAGTAGGGCTTGTGACCAAGTCTCCGTCGCTCCGGTGCCCATAACTTTTGATCCGCAAGGAGTTACACAGCGCACAGCATACCGTTGCAAAGCTCTCTGAGAGCTCTACGACGGGGACAGCTAGCTCGCTCGATGTACCCTTTTTGGAGCCCAAAATCGAATGTTTTCATCAGTTTCGGGCTACTTTTCATCTTTTGCTCTATTTTTCCATCCTGGATCGTACGTCGTGAGTTGTTAAAAGGACGACAACCTTACTCGCGGGACATTAGAGGGCCCTACAACGCGTCAATATCACGTCTTGCAAGAATACTGCGTTGTTGAAGCAGATGGGTTGTCGTTAAGCCCATTGGGCCTTTTGAATAGGCCATCTCTCTAGGATGGGACTGTGAACCGTTAACACATAAAGGAATTGTGCCCTCAACATGACGGGTGCGATTATACCAGCACTAATGCACCGGATCTCATCAGATTTCCAAAGTTAAGCGTGCTTGGTCGAGAGTAGTACTAGGATGGGTGACCCCCTGGGAAGTCCTCGTGTTGCACCCCCCTTTTCAAATTTTTTTGCTCCGATTAGGGATGCCAAGATACTTTATCCACCACATTTCTATTATCGAATCCCACGACACCTTGGGCAAGACAACTTCGCTTCACGTGGAGGCTGGGCCCGCAAACCGAGGGCGTAGGGCTTGTGACCAGGTCTCCGTCGCTCTGGTGCCCATAACTTTTGATCCGTAAGGAGTTACGTGGGGCACAGCATACCGTTGCAAAGCTCTCTGAGTGCTCTATGACGGTAGCAGCTAGCTTGCTTGCTGTGCCCTTTTTGGAGCCCAAAATCGAACATTTTCATCAATTTCGGGCCACTTTTCCTCTTTTGCTCTGTTTTTCCGTCCCGGATAGTACGTCGTGAGCTGTTAAAGGACGACAACCTTACTCGCAGGACATTAGAGGGCCTTACAACGCGTCGATATCACGTCTTGCGAGGATGCTGCGTTGTTGAAGCGAATGGGTTGTCGTTAAGCCCATTGGGCCTTTTGAATGGGCCATCTCTCAAGGCTGGGACTGTGAACCGTTAACACATAAAGGAATTGTGCCCTCAACATGACGGGTGCGATCATACCAGCACTAATGCACTGGATCCCATCAGATTTATGAAGTTAAGCGTGCTTGGGCGAGAGTAGTACTAGGATGGGTGACCCCGTGGGAAGTCCTCGTGTTGCACCCCTATTTTCAATTTTTTTTGCTCCAGATAGGGCTGCCAAGATACTTTATCCACCACATTTCTATTATCGAATCCCACGGCACCTTGGGCTAGACAACTTCGCTTCACGCGGAGGCTGGGCTAGCAAACCGAGGGCGTAGGGCTAATGACCAGGTCTCCGCTGCTCTGGTGCCCATAACTTTTGATCCGTAAGGAGTTACGCGGCACACAACATACCTTTGTAAAGCTATCCAAGAGCTCTACCACGGGGACGTCCAGCTAGCTCGCTATGCCCTTTTTGGAGCCCAAAATCGAACGTTTTCATCAGTTTCGGGCCACTTTTCATCTTTTGCTCTATTTTTTCGTCCTGGATCGTACGTCATGAGCTGTTAAAAGAACGACAACCTTACTCGCGGGACATTAGAGGGCCCTACAACGCGTCGATATCACCTCTTGCAAGAATGCTGCGTTGTTGAAGCAAATGGGTTTTCCTTAAGCCCATTGGGCCTTTTGAATGGGCCATCTCTCTAGGATGGGACTGTGAACCGTTAACACATAAAAGAATTGTGCCCTCAACATGACGGGTGCGATCATGCCAGCACTAATGCACCGGATCCCATCAGATTTCAGAAGTTAACCGTGCTTGGGCGAGAGTAGTACTAGGATGGGTGGCCCCCTGGGAAGTCCTCGTGTTGCACCCCCCTTTTCAAATTTTTTTGCTCCGGTTAGGGTTGCCAAGATACTTTATCCACCACATTTCTATTATCGAATCCCACGGCACCTTGGGCTAGACAACTTTGCTTCACATGGAGGCTGGGCCAGCAAACCGAGGGCGTAGGGCTTGTGACCAGGTCTCCGTCACTCCGGAGCCCATAAATTTTGATCCGTAAGGAGTTAGGCAGCTCACAGCATACCGTTGCAAAGCTCTCCGAGAGCTATACGACGGGGGCAGCTGGCTCACTCCCTGTGCCCTTTTTGGAGTCCAAAATCGAACGTTTTCATCAGTTTCGGGCCATTTTTCTTCATTTGCTCTGTTTTTCTGTCCCGGATCGTATGTCGTGAGCTATTAAAAGGACGACAACCTTACTCGCGGGACATTAGAGGGCCCTACAATGCGTCGATATCACGGCTTGCGAGGATGGTGCGTTGTTGAAGCGGATGGGTTGTCGTTAAGCCCATTGGGCCTTTTGAATGGGCCATCTCTCTAGGCTGGGACTGTGAACCGTTAACGCATAAAGAAATTGTGCGCTCAACATGACGGGTGCGATCATACCAGCACTAATGCATCGGATCCCATCAGATTTCTGAAGTTAAGCGTGCTTGGCCGAGAGTAGTACGAGGATGGGTGACCCCTTGGGAAGTCCTTGTGTTGTACCCCCATTTTCAATTTTTTTTGCTCCGGATAGGGTTGCCAAGATACTTTATCCACCACATTTCTATTATCGAATCCCACGGCACCTTGGGCTAGACACCTTCGCTTCACGTGGAGGCTGGGCCAGCAAACCGAGGGCGTAGTGCTTATGACCGAGTCTCCGTCGCTCCGGTGCCCATAACTTTTGATCCGTAAGGAGTTACGCGGCGCACAGCATACCGTCGCTCCGATTCCCATAACTTTTCATATTTTGCTCTATTTTTCCATCCCGGATCGTACGTCGTGAGTTGTTAAAAGGACTACAACCTTACTCGCGGAACATTAGAGGCCCTACAACGCGTCGATATCACGTCTTGCGAGGATGCTGCGTTGTTGAAGCGGATGGGTTGTCGTTAAGCCCATTGGGCCTTTTCAATGGACCATCTCTCTAGGCTAGGACTGTGAACCTTTAACACATAAAGAAATTGTTCCCTCAACACGACGGGTGCGATCATACCAGCACTAATGCACCGGATCCCATCAGAACTCCGATGTTAAGCGTGCTTGGGCGAGAGTAGTGCTAGGATGGGTGACCCCCTGGGAAGTCCTCGTGTTGCACCTCATTTTTCAATTTTTTTTTGCTCCGGTTAGGGTTGCCAAGATACTTTATCAACCACATTTCTATTATCGAATCCCACGGCACCTTGGGCAAGACAACTTCGGTTCATGTGGTGGCTGGGCCCGCAAACCGCGGCCGTTGGGCTTGTGATAAGGTCTCCGTCACTCCGGTTGTGAGGCCCGACCCCGAATAACGTGTGTTACCTTGATTTGCGTGCCATAGACCCCTAATTATATGATCGACCTTGGATTACGTGTCCTGTCTTGGTTTTCGTGCATACCTCGTCATACGTGCCTTGACCTAGAATAGTGTGCTCTAATCCCCGACTCACATGCGGTACCTAGAAATACGTGCCCTGACCTCGATGTATGTGCGTTACCTCATTTCGTGTGCCCTGACCTTGAACTGCGTACCTTAACCTAAGTTTAAGAGTCATACTTCGAATTGCGTGCATTACATTGAATTACGTGCATTGCATTGGTTTACGTGCATTCACCTAGGATTGTGTGCATTAGTCTTGAAGTTCGTGTCTTACCTCGTAGTTCGTGTCTACCTCGTGATTCGTGCCCTGTATTGATTTCTGTGTGTGTCTCGTAGTGCATGCCCTAGACTTAGGAAAGCGTGCCCGCGCGCTAATCAATAAAGAATCCTACACAAAGCACTAGACTATAAAATAATCCTACAAACACCACTAACTATTATTATAATCCTAATTCAAATCTCTACAAAATCCACTAACACCTAAATATTATATTTTAAACTCACTACAAGACAAAATCTCACAAACCTCTAAACATATCCTATATTCTATTCTACCTAAAATCCCTAAATACCCAACATTCTCTTACACACATGTTAAAAAAATTCAAAAGATGACACAAATCTGAATTTTTGCATGCCCAAGGCCAACACATGCATCAACTTTTGCAAAAGCCTCATTTTTCTCTCATTTCTCTCACTTTCCTCACATTTTCTCTCTCTCCCTCTCACTCTCTCTCTCCATTTCGGTTCTTGGCTGAGTTTTCTATCACCTTGGCTTGTCTTCTTCATAACTTAGCTAAGCCAAGTCAAGCAATCATCAAGAAAGTCGAGCAAACAAGCTAGAGTTCGAAAATCACTCATGCATGTGCATTGAAGCTTCATTTTCGGCCTAGGTGAGTTACTAAGCTTCCATTTCTATTCTTCAGGTCCTAACTACATGCATGTACTAAGAGATTGCTTACTAGGCTAGGAAAAATAGAGAAAACCAAGTTGGAAACTCGGCTAAGCAAGAAGAAGAAGAAATTTGAGCCTCAACAAGGTTTTTGTGCATCTTTTGGTTGATTGCTAAGGTGAGGGTTAAAACCTTTTCAAAACTCTTCAAAAATTCACATGCATGCTCATAAATGTGTGTATTTGCTTATGTACTTGAGCTATATGGTCGTTCATAAGCTTAAACAACCATGCATGGCAAGATCTTGGCTTGAAAATGATGCTAGGTGAAGTCGAAATTGTTGACAGCTCTCTGACCAGTCTGTTCGAGGTAAGTTTAGCAAGGAAAATGATGTTGAAAATTCATGAAAATTGGTAGGTGACTATCGTGGACTGTTTTAAACATTTTTCCCAGAAATAGGACGAAGCTAATTTTGACTCTAAGGTCCTCAAAATGGCAAATCTTTAAAATGTGACCAAATCTGGAAATTTGGAAAAATGAAGCAGGTTTTGGCAGATGCACTGACCTTGTGTAACGAACCATATTTGACTTAGTTAATGATGTCCAAAATGTATGAAAATTGGTGCGCTGCTAGATTTTTCAGTTCTGGACATTTTTGTCAGAAATGGACTAAGGCTGAATCTGACCTAAGGACCTCAAAAACGTCAATTATCGAAATGTGTGCAAATCTGGACAGTTTTGTGCTATTCCACTGTTTCGGCTATAACTAATGATTCTGAACTCCAATTGATGCAAGGTTTTTTCTGATTTTATTTAACTTCTTAAGCTTTAATTTGACATCTTATTTACTGAATTTGGAGATTGTTTGATTATCCTATTGATTGTGAGAAAACAGCCTATTGCAGTAAAGGTTTTATTTAGCCATATGCTTGGAAAATTGTTGTAACCTCTCTTGTGACACTAATTGTGTGGAAATGTGGTGTTGGGATATTATGTGGACTGTTTTGAGCACTTGAGGATGTTGAATTAAATGATGCAAGACTTGATAATGATCTTGAGTGGACTTAGGGTTTTAATCACTTGATTAAGCATGAAATGGGAACCCTAATGAATCGATAGTCTTAATAGGTGTTGATCAATTGGATATTGTGTTGGAATCATATGCTTAGTGGGCTGCCCGTAAATGTTTTATAACTTCAAAAGTGATCTTGACCATTGCATGTTGACAAATAAGCTTTTCTTGCATCCGAACCCATGTTGATATCATTGCACGTTGAATAATCTTATCGCTTGATTGCGTGGACCTCTTAATGAGTTATATAGCCTATTTTACATGTGTTACATGGCTGCCCGTTTGATGATCATATGACTCTATATGCCTTTCAAATGAAATTACTTGTCTTATCGTGCCTTGTTTGACTACTTGACAACGTGCGATCTTATAACTGTTCGGAGGCAACCTACTTTGTTGTCCTCCTAATGTGATATTTTAAATGTTATAAATGTGCATTGCATATAAGGTTGCAACCTTTCGTGTGGCATGGTAGCGTTTCACGTCTGCCGGGCGGTATCGGGCTTGCCGGTGTTACCGTGACTACCATGATCCAATTCCTTCTCTCGCTTGGTATTCACCCTTGGAGAGTTGGGTTGTAGGATTTCGGGGTACATCCGGAGTACACCCACCTGGCATGTTTTGGGGATGAATTAAAGTCGGCCGCAAATCCTGTTACTTGACTTGATCTGAGAGCAATAGCTCATCGTATACTTTTACTACTTGTATAAGTACTCTCGCTTGGTCCCTGGAGGACCTCGGGGAGGAAAGACTGGTATTCCTGTTCCTGTATCTTATATCATTGTTATATTTATGCTTGCAAAAGGATTTTCATAATTGAACCGGAAAATGAGTTTCAAAACGTATTTCTCGTTCCCCCTCGCTGAGTTCATAAGGACTCACTCTCTTTTCATCACAGGTGAAGAAGATCCAGAACAAGTACCCGAGGACGGTGTGCCTAATGATGAACCCCTGGAGTGAATGCCTGTCATTGCTTATTTTACTTGATTGTGACTACTTGTGAACTTTTGCTACTTGAAGACTATTTCCCTTACGTTATTTGTTGTTTGTGATGTAAAAGACCCCCGTTGTAATTTGGGGCCTAATTTTGGTTTGTACTTATATTTAGTAGACTGATACTAGACATACTATGATCGTTTTTGCTTTTATTATCATTAGTATCTATCATAGGTTATGATGCTTAGTTAAGGAATAGGCAAATGAACTTATCCAATCTCAACAGGTACTCGCTAATAAGCTAAGATCAACAGGTATAGTTTGAAATGAGGATAAATGGACAAACGAGACATAGTATCATGCTAAGGTTATAAATCAAACGGGACGTCGAAATAACCAATAGGCAATTCAATTGATGATAAAATAGTAAACTCTAGTCGGGAATGAACTTGAATTGAAAGTTTTGAGGCTGTTAGAAAATTTAGGTCAAAACAAAGAGCCCAATTACAGCCGTTATGCTGCCGGATTTCCAGAAAGTTTTGGAGTCTAGAATAAAACGTTAAGTGTTAAACCTCCTAGAACGTGAAAGGACTTGAATGTTTAGATCACACCCTAGTCTAACCTTTATAGGCCGGGTTGGGGCGTGACACCTTATAATAGAATGGTATCAGAGCTTAGTTTACTAACTAGGCATTAGTCGGGTTCAACTCTCGAACCATGGGTAGAAGCCCTAAGGTAATTGTGATGTCTTGTTTATATGTGTTATGTGTGCTAATGTGCTTTAATTGCTTTGAGCATTGAATACTATATGCCTTTGTGGACTATATGTATTATGTGTCATGCACACCGACACGTTAGTGCCCTCAATAATGCATGCATGCTTTTATACTCCTTCCTTGATACATGTGCATGTTATATAACCATGAATGACTGTTTATATACATAGATAGTTAGGATTAGGATCTTTGGGGAAGTGAATTTATGCAGGAAGAACGAAGAGGATCGGTTAGAGGTTTCTCGCATCTTCACAGGTACTCGATGGATCATATATATTATTGGATATGCATACATATAAAATGCGTAGCACAGGTATAATTGTCGAGGTAAAATTATCTCCTTATCTTTGGAATACACATGCCTGTGATTAAGTTATCAATTTTATAGCTATAAAGTTCTTGATTCTGTTAAACCGTTCTTCTAATTGTGGTTCAAGAATAAATGTTAAGGACATACAACTTTCCTTAGATATAAGAATATACTATTGGAGATGTGGAGTAGTATATATATGTTCACATGCTTATAGTGGAAGTTCGACTTAGGAGTTGCTTTTGAATCAAATTCTTATATCTTAAAATGGTATAATAGACTAATTATATGATTGAATCCTTACTTGATTGGAATTAAGCATCGTTGAACCTAATAAGGTGTATATTAACGAGTTTCAAGTTCACTCAATGGTAATATTGTGACCTAGAAATTAAGAGATGAACTCGTGGAAATGGACGATAGGGGTTAGATTATTAAGGCGTGAATAATGTGTTTAAGTAACTTAACAATGGATAACCTCAAGACATGTAGGTAACTCTGGAGACTGAGTTTAACAAGGTTGATGATTCTTTAGTATAACAAGGTATAGGAATGTTGGAATCAAGGAATTCACATAGCTAGAACTCGTGTTTGGAAAACTGCACCTAAAATGTTAGGTCGGATAGAAGGGTAAGGAATGGAATTGTGCATTAGATGACTAACATTGCTAAAGGTCCTAAGTTGGATATCGGTGATATTTAGAATCATGGTATTAATTTGGTGCCTCTCGGGTTTAGTTGTGATTATGCAAGTAAGTCATTCTATACACTCGTTGTTTAGATACCCTAGAGGATGTTGGAAAGCATATATCCTTAAGTAAGACCGATGGACCTATTATATAAACCATGGAAATGAGATTAAAGCATCTGGTTGCAAAGTGGAGTCGTTAGGATATGATTAGTAATCCTAAATAGCTAATAGTGAGTATGCATGATGATTCATGGTGAACCCTAGGACCTAAGGTCGATGAGTCTTGATGCTCTTAGCTAGTTGAACATGTAAACGAAGAGAGTAAGATAGAGATGAATCAGAGTCATGATGACCCAAGAGACTATTGTTAGACCACCGTATCTATGTGCACCGTTTCATTTCTAGAAACTAGCAGTTGGAGACTTCGAATTGTGGTCGTCGAATAAAAGGGGTGAATTTTGTAGTGATAGTTAAATAAGTAATTGATTACTTTTGAAGTTCTATTAGGTTATGTTGAAGGATGCCTCGTGGTCATAATTCTTATGTTGACACGACCTTGAAGTTATTTTGTGTAACAAGCTACTTGGATTAGTATGGTAAGTGTCTTATGAGCTAGATCATTTCGGTACTATTTATAGTCCTAGGATTGTTGTTGTTTGGCCGATAACCTAGTGGAGCATTGATATCACTTACATGGCTATGGCCCTAGCTTAGTAACATTAATGTTGAAGATATATTGGCAGGCATTAAGTGTTCGAAGGAATGACTAGATCGCTAAGTGAGTAGGACCATTTTCTTCTTAAGTATGACGTAACCTGGGATTGAGGTGAGTGGAATTTATTTCAGGTTGAAACTATTCGCCTTTGGAGTTTTGGATAAGATTAAAAGAAAATTTTGAAGCCTTGTGACTTGAAAATAGAGATTTGAATAAGGAAATAAATTGTGGATCGCAAGTTGATGAGTTTACTTGTAAGAGTTGAACTAGTGCGACATGATTAGTTTACTCATGCAATTTCGATGGCAATTTGTCGGTGGTACCTAATAAACCTTAGAGTTTGAGTTTAATGAATCTCAACGGTCTTTCTTCTTGATTACGAGCTTGAAGGTTAACGAAGCTGGGGAAGAATGTTAATGAATAGGAGCCTGTAACTGGGAGACTAGTCGTTAGAAGATTTGCTAATCTAATGCACCTACGAGATAAGGATTATGATATTGTCGATAGATGACGATTTGAGATGGATTAGTTGTTTGGTGAGTTCCTCTTGAAGATAGGGTCGTATTGTAGAAATAATCCATAACATGTGTATATCCTATGTGTTAACAATTTTGAAGCTAGTAGACAGGATATGTAAATCGGATATAGACCTATCATCTTGAAATTAGCGTATGTCACCCTAGGATCATGGAATTATTGTGATATTCCTTTTGAGGTATGAATGCGAGATTGACAGAACATGAGTCATGATTTTGGAGTTACAGTTCTATTGTTAGGACACTGATGCAACTTTGATGACTATGTTTGAAGACTCTAACCTTAGTTAATGAACTTGACCTTAAGATCAAATGGAGAATAGAGTCGTTCAAAGAAAAGAACTATAAATGTAGAGGTCACACCGAACTAAATGATTGGAGAAACATAGGAAGTGAATTGGTTATGGTAAGAGATCACCAAACACGGGACGAACCGGAGTAGGAAGAATAACAAGGGTCAGAATCCGTCTAAATGACCTCAATAGGCAAGAATGAATTTTGGGACGAAATTCTTTTAAGGAGGGGAGGATGTGAGGCCCGACCCCGAATAACGTGTGTTACCTTGATTTGCGTGCCATAGACCCCTAATTATATGACCGACCTTGGATTACGTGTCCTGTCTTGGTTTTCGTGCATACCTCGTCATACGTGCCTTGACCTAGAATAGTGTGCCCTAATCCCCGACTCACATGCGGTACCTAGAAATACGTGCCCTGACCTCGATGTATGTGCGTTACCTCATTTCGTGTGCCCTAACCTTGAACTGCGTACCTTAACCTAGGTTTAAGAGTCGTACCTCGATTTGCATGCATTATATTGAATTACGTGCCTTGCATTGGTTTACGTGCATTCACCTAGGATTGTGTGCATTAGTCTTGAAGTCTGTGTCTTACCTCGTAGTTCGTGTCTACCTCGTGATTCATGCCATGTATTGATTTCTGTGTGTGTCTCGTAGTGCGTGCCCTAGACTTAGGAAAGCGTGCCCGCACGCTAATCAATAAAGAAACCTACACAAAGCACTAGACTATAAAATAATCCTACAAACACCACTAACTATTATTATAATCCTAATTCAAATCTCTACAAAATCCACTAACGCCTAAATATTATATTTTAAACTCACTACAAGACAAAATCTCACAAACCTCTAAACATATCCTATATTCTATTCTACCTAAAATCCCTAAATACCCAACATTCTCTTACACACATGTTAAAACAATTCAAAATATGACACAAATGTGAATTTTTGCATGCCCAAGGCCAACACATGCATCAACTTTTGCAAAAGCCTCATTTTTCTCTCATTTCTCTCACTTTCCTCACATTTTCTCTCTCCCTCTCACTCTCTCTCTCCATTTCGGTTCTTGGCTGAGTTCTCTATCACCTTGGCTTGTCTTCTTCATAACTTAGCTAAGCCAAGTCAAGCAATCATCAAGAAAGTCGAGCAAACAAGCTAGAGTTCGAAAATCACTCATGCATGTGCATTGAAGCTTCATTTTCGGCCTAGGTGAGTTACTAAGCTTCCATTTCTTTTCTTCAAGTCCTAAATACATGCATGTACTAAGAGATTGCTTACTAGGCTAGGAAAAATAGAGAAAACCAAGTTGGAAACTCGGCTAAGCAAGAAGAAGAAGAAATTTGAGCCTCAACAAGGTTTTTGTGCATCTTTTGGTTGATTGCTAAGGTGAGGGTTAAAACCTTTTGAAAACTCTTCAAAAATGCACATGCATGCTCATAAATGTGTGTATTTGCTTCTGTACTTGAGCTATATGGTCGTTCATAAGCTTAAACAACCATGCATGGCAAGATCTTGGCTTGAAAATGATGCTAGGTGAAGTCGAAATTGTTGACAGCTCTCTGACCAGTCTGTTCGAGGTAAGTTTATCAAGGAAAATGATGTTGAAAATTCATGAAAATTGGTAGGTGACTATTTTGGACAGTTTTGAACATTTTTCCCATAAATATGCCGAAGCTAATTTTGACTCTAAGGTCTTCAAAATGGCAAATCTTTAAAATGTGACCAAATCTGGAAATCTGGAAAAATGAAGCAGGTTTTGGCAGATGCACTGACCTTGTGTAACGAACCATATTTGACTTAGTTAATGATGTCCAAAATATATGAAAATTTTTGTGCTGCTATATTTTTCAGTTCTGGACATTTTTGTACGAAATGGACTAAGGCGGAATCTGACCCTAAGGACCTCAAAAACGTCAATTATCGAAATGTGTGCAAATCTGGACAGTTTTGTGCTATTCCACTGTTTCGGCTATAACTAATGATTCTGAACTCCAATTGATGCAAGGTTTGTTTCTGATTTTAGTTAACTTCTTAAGCTTTAATTTGACATCTTATTTAATGAATTTGGAGATTGTTTGATTATCCTATTGATTGTGAGAAAACAGCCTACTGCAGTAAAGGTTTTATTTAGCCATATGCTTGGAAAATTGTTGTAACCTCTCTTGTGACACTAATTGTGTGGAAATGTGGTGTTGGGATATTATGTGGACTGTTGTGAGCACTTGAGGATGTTGAATTAAATGATGCAAAACTTGATAATGATCTTGAGTGGACTTAGGGTTTTAATCACTTGATTAAGCATGAAATGGGAACCCTAATGACTCGATAGTCTTAATAGGTGTTGATCAATTGGATATTGTGTTGGAATCATATGCTTAGTGGGCTGCCCGTAAATGTTTTATAACTTCAAAAGTGATATTGACCATTGGATGTTGACAAATAAGCTTTTCTTGCATCCGAACCCATGTTGATATCATTGCACGTTGAATAATCTTATCGCTTGATTGCGTGGACCTCTTAATGAGTTATATAGCCTGTTTTACATGTGTTACATGACTGCCCGTTTGATGATCATATGACTCTATATGCCTTTCAAATGAAATTACTTTTCTTATCGTGCCTTGTTTGACTACTTGACAACGTGCGATCTTATAACTGTTCGGAGGCAACCTACTTTGTTGTCCTCCTAATGTGATATGTTAAATGTTATAAATGTGCATTGGATACAAGGTTGCAACCTTTCGTGTGGCATGGTAGCGTTTCACGTCCGCCGGGCGGCATCGGGCTTGCCGTTGTTACCGTGACTACCATGATCCAATTCCTTCTCTCGCTTGGTATTCACCCTTGGAGAGTTGGGTCGTAGGATTTCGGGGTACATCCGGAGTACACCCACCTGGCGTGTTTTGGGGATGAATTAAAGTCGGCCGCAACTCTTGTTACTTGACTTGATCTGAGAGCAATAGCTCACCGTATCCTTTTACTACGTGTATAAGTACTCTCGCTTGGTCCCTGGAGGACCTCGGGGAGGAAAGACTGGTATTCCTGTTCTTGTATCTTATATCATTGTTATATTTATGCTTGCAAAAGGATTTTCATAATTGAACAGGAAAATGAGTTTCAAAACGTATTTCTCGTTCCCCCTCGCTGAGTTCATAAAGACTCACCCTCTTTTCATCACAGGTGAAGAAGATCCAGAACAGGTACCCGAGGACGGTGTGCCTAATGATGAACCCCTGGAGTGAATGCCTGTCATTGCTTATTTTGCTTGATTGTGACTACTTGTGAACTTTTGCTACTTGAAGACTATTTCCCTTACGTTATTTGTTGTTTGTGATGTAAAAGACCCCCGTTGTAATTTGGGGTCTAATTTTGGTTTGTACTTATATTTAGTAGACTGATACTAGACATACTATGATCGTTTTTGCTTTTATTATCATTAGTATCTATCATAGGTTATAATGCTTAGTTAAGGAATAGGCAAATGAACTTATCCAATCTCAACAGGTACTCGCTAATAAGCTAAGATCAACAGGTATATTTTGAAATGAGGATAAATGGACAAACGAGACATAGTATCATGCTAGGTTATAAATCAAACGGGACGTCGAAATAACCAATAGGCAATTCAATTGATGATAAAATAGTAAACTCTAGTCGGGAATGAACTTGAATTGAAAGTTTTGAGGCTGTTAGAAAATTTAGGTCAAAACAAAGAGCCCAATTACAGCCATTATGCTGCCGGATTTCCAAAAAAATTTGGAGTCTAGAATAAAACGTTAAGTGTTAAACCTCCTAGAACGTGAAAGGACTTGAATGTTTAGATCACACCCTAGTCTAACCTTTATAGGCCGGGTTGGGGCGTGACACCGGTGCCCATAACTTTTGATCCGTAAGGAGTTACGCGGTGCACAGCATACCGTTGCGAAGCTCTCCAAGAGCTCTACGTCGGGGACAGCCAGCTTGCTCGTTGTGCCCATTTTTGGAGCCAAAATCGAACGTTTTATTCAGTTTCGGGGCATTTTTCTTCTTTTGCTCTGTTTTTCCGTCCCGGATCGTACGTTGTGAGCTGTTAAAAGGACGACAACCTTACTTACGGGACATTAGTGGGCCCTACAATGCGTCGATATCACGTCTTGCGAGGATGCTGCGTCGTTGAAGCGGATGGGTTGTCGTTAAGCCCATTGGGCCTTTTGAATGGGCCATCTCTTTAGGTTGGGACTGTGAACTGTTAACACATAAAGGAATTGTGCCCTCAACATGACGGGTGCGATCACACCAGCACTAATGCACCGGATCCCATCAGATTTCCGAAGTTAATCGTGCTTGGCCGAGAGTCATACTAGGATGGGTGACCCCCTGGGAAGTCCTCGTGTTGCACTCCCCTTTTCAATTTTTTTTTGCTCCGGTTAGGGTTGCCAAGATACTTTATCCACTACATTTCTATTATTGAATCCCACGGCACCTTGGGCTAGACAACTTCGTTTCACGTGGAGGCTGGGCCAGCAAACCGAGGGCGTAGGGCTTGTGACCAAGTCTCCGTCGCTCCGATGCCCATAACTTTTGATCCGTAAAGAGTTAAGCGGCACACAACATACCGTTCCAAAGCTCTTTGAGAGCTCTACGACGGGGGCAGCCAGCTTGCTCGCTCTGCCCCTTTTTGGAGCCCAAAATCGAACGTTTTCATCAGTTTCGTGCCACTTTTCTTCTTTTGCTCTGTTTTTCCGTCCCGGATCGTACGTCGTGAGCTGTTAAAAGGACGACAACCTTATTTACGGGACATTAGAGGGCCCTACAACGCGTTGATATCACGTCTTGCGAGGATGCTGCGTTATTGAAGCGGATGGCTTGTCGTTAAGCCCATTGGGCGTTTTGAATGGGCCATCTCTCTAGGTTGGGACTGTGAACCGTTAACACATAAAGGAATTGTGCCCTCAACATGACGGGTGCGATCATACCAGCACTAATTCACCGGATTCCATCAGATTTCCGAAGTTAAGCGTGCTTGGGTGAGAGTAGTACTTGGATGGGTGACCCTTAGGAAGTCCTCGTGTTGCACCCCACTTTTCAATTTGTTTTGCTCCAGTTAGGGTTGCCAAGATACTTTATCCACCACATTTCTATTATCGAATCCCACGACACCTTGGGCTAGACAACTTCGCTTCACTTGGATGCTGGACCAGCAAACCGAGGGCGTAGGGCTTGTGACCAGGTCTCCGTCGCTCCGGTGCCCATAACTTTTGATCCGTAAGGAGTTACGTGGCGCACAACATACCGTTGCAAAGCTCTCCGAGAGCTCTACGACGGGGGTAGCCAACTTGCTCGTTGTACCCGTTTTTGGGCCCAAAATCGAACGTTTTCATTAGTTTCGTGCCACTTTTCTTCTTTTGCTCTGTTTTTTCATCCCGGATCGTATGTCGTGAGCTGTTAAAAGGACGACAACCTTATTTGCGGGAAATTAGAGGGCCCTACAACGCGTTGATATCACGTCTTGCGAGGATGCTGCGTTGTTGAAGCGGATGGGTTGTCGTTAAGCCCATTGGGCCTTTTGAATGGGCCATCTCTCTAGGCTGAGACTGTGAACCGTTAACACATAAAAGTATTGTGCCCTCAACATGACGGGCGCCATCATGCCAGCACTAAGGCACCGGATCCCATCAGATTTCCGAAGTTAAGCGTGCTTGGGTGAGAGTAGTACTAGGATGGGTGACCCCCTGTGAAGTCCTCGTGTTGCACCCCCTTTTCAATTTTTTTTTTGCCGCGGTTCGGGTTGCCAAGATACTTTATCCTCCCCATTTCTATTATCGAATCCCATGGCACCTTGGGCAAGACAACTTCGCTTCACGTGGAGGCTAGACCAGCAAACCGAGGGCGTAGGGCATGTGACTAGGTCTCCGTCGCTCCAGTGCCCCTAACTTTTGATCCGTAAGGAGTTACGCGGCGCACAGCATACCGTTGCAAAGCTCTCCGAGTGCTCTACGACGATGGCAGCTAGCTTGCTTACTATGCCCTTTTTGGAACCCAAAATCGAACATTTTCATCAATTTCGGGCCACTTTTCTTCTTTTGCTCTCTTTTTCCGTCTTGGATCGTACGTCGTGAGTTATTAAAAGGACGACAACCTTACTCAAGGGACATTGGAGGGCCCTACAACGCGTCGATATCACGTCTTGCGAGGATGCTGCGTTGTTGAAGCGGATGGGTTGTCGTTAAGCCCATTGGGCCTTTTGAATGTGCTATCTCTCTAGGCTGGGACTGTGAACCGTTAACAAATAAAGGAATTGTGCCCTCAACATGACTGGTGCGATCATACCAGCACCAATGCACTGGATCCCATCAGATTTCTGAAGTTAAGCGTGTTTGGGCAATAGTAGTACTAGGATGGGTGACCCTTGGGAAGTCCACGTGTTGCACCCCCTTTTTCAATTTTTTTTGCTCCGGTTAGGGTTGCCAAGATACTTTGTCCACCACATTTCTATTATCGAATCCCACGGCACCTTGGGCAAGACAACTTCGCTTCACGTGGAGGCTGGGCTCGCAAACCGAGGGTGTAGGGCTTGTGACTAGGTCTCCGTCGCTCTGGTGCCCATAACTTTTGATCCGTTAGGAGTTACGCGGCCCACAGCATACCGTTGCAAAGCTCTCCGAGAGCTCTACGACGGTGGCAGCTAGCTTGCTTGCTGTGCCCTTTTTGGAGCCCAAAATCGAACATTTTCATCAATTTCGGCTCAGTTTTCTTCTTTTGCACTATTTTTCCGTCTCGGATCGTACGTCATGCGTTGTTAAAAGGACGAAAACCTTACTCATAGGACATTAGAGTGCCCTACAATGCGTCGATATCACGTCTTGCGAGGGTGCTGCGTTGTTGAAGCGGATGGGTTGTCGTTAAGCCCATTGGGCCTTTTGAATGGGCCATCACTCAAGGATGGGACTGTGAACCGTTAACACATAAAGGAATTGTGCCCTCAACATGATGGGTGCGATCATACTAGCACTAATGCACCGGATCCCATCAGATTTCTGAAGTTAAGTGTGCTTGGGTGAGAGTAGTACTAGGATGGGTGACCCCTGGGAAGTCCTCGTGTTGCACCCCCCTTTTCCGTTTTTTTTGCTCCGGTTATGGTTGCCAAGATACTTTATCCACCACATTTCTATTATCGAATCCCACGGCACCTTGGGCTAGACAACTTCGCTTCACGTGGAGGCTGGGCTAGCAAACCGAGGGCGTAGGGCATATGACCAGGTCTCCGTCGCTCCGGTGCCCATAACTTTTGATCCGTAAGGCGTTACGCGGTGCACAGCATACCGTTGCAAAGCTCTCTGAGAATTCTACGACGTGGGTAGCCAGCTTGCTCGCTGTGCCCATTTTCAGAGCTCAAAATCGAACGTTGTCATCAGTTTTGGGCCACTTTTCTTCTTTTGGTCCAATTTTTCGTCCCGGATCGTACGTCGTGAGCTGTTAAAGGGACGATAACCTTGTTTGCGGGACATTGGACGGCCCTACAACGTGTCGATATCACGTCTTGAGAGGATGCTGCGTTGTTGAAGCAGATGGGTTGTCATTAAGCCCATTGGGCCATTTGAATGGGCCATCTCTCTAGGCTGGGACTGTGAACCGTTAACACATAAAAGAATTGTGCCCACACAAGACGGGTGCGATCATACCAGCACTAATGCACCAGACCCCATCAGATTTCTGAAGTTAAGCATGCTTGGGTGAGAGTAGTACTAGGTTGGGTGACCCCCTGGGAAGTCCTCGTGTTGCACCCCCATTTTCAATTTTTTTTTGCCCCGGTTAGGGTTGCCAAGATACTTTATCCCCCACATTTCTATTATCGAATCCCACGGCACCTTGGGCACGACAACTTCGCTTCACTTGGAGGCTGGGCCCGCAAACCGATGGCTTAGGGCTTGTGACCAGGTCTCCGTCATTTCGATGCCCATAACTTTTGATCCGTAAGGAGTTACACGGCGCACAGCATACCGTTGCAAAGCTCTGCGAGAGCTCTACGACGGGGGTAGCCAGCTCGCTCGCTGTGCCCTTTTTGGAGACCAAAATCGAACGTTTTTATCAGTTTCGGGACACTTTTCTTCTTTTGCTCTGTTTTTCCATCCCGGATCATACGTCGTGAGCTGTTAACAGGACGACAACTTTACTCGCGGAACATTAGAGGGCCCTACAACGCGTCGATATCACGTCCTGCGAGGATTCTGCGTTGTTGAAGTGGATGGTTTGTCGTTAAGCCCATTGGGCCTTTTGAATTGGCCATGTCTCTAGGTTGGGACTGTGAACCGTTAACACATAAAAGAATTGTGCCCTCAACATGACAGGTGCGATCATACCAGCACTAATGCACCGGATCCCATCAGATTTTCGAAGTTAAGCGTGCTTGGCTGAGAGTAGTACTAGGATGGGTGACCCCCTGGGAAGTCTTCGTGTTGCACCCCCCTTTTCAATTTTTTTTGCCCCGGTTAGCGTTGCCAAGATACGTTATCCTCAACATTTCTATTCTCGAATCCCACGGCACCTTAGGCAAGACAACTTCGCATCACGTAGAGGCTGGGCCCGCAAACCGATGGTGTAGGGCTTGTGACTAGGTCTCTGTCGCTCCAATGCCCATAACTTTTGATCAATAAGGAGTTACACGGCGTACACCATACCGTTGCAAACCTCTCCGAGAGCTATACAACGAGGGCAGCTAGCTCGCTCACTGTACCCTTTTTGGAGCCCAAAATCGAACATTTTCATCAGTTTCGGGCCTTTTTTCTTCTTTTGCTCTATTATTCCATCCTGGATCGTACGTCGTGAGCAGTTAAAAGGACGACAACCGTACTCGCGGGACATTAGAGGGCCCTACAATGCGTCAATATCACGTCTTGTGAGGATGTTGCGTTGTTGAAGTGGATGGGTTGTCGTTAAGCCTATTGGGCCTTTTCAATGGGCCATCTCTCTAGGCTGGGACTATGAACCGTTAACACATAAAGGAATTGTTCCCTCAACATGACGGGTGCGATCATACCAGCACTAATTCACCGGATCCCACCAGATTTCCGAAGTTAAGCATGCTTGGGCGATAGTAGTACTTGGATGGGTGACCCTTGGGAAGTCCTCGTGTTGTACCCCACTTTTTCAATTTTTTTTGCTCCGATTAGGGTTGCCAAGATACTTTATCCACCACATTTCTGTTATCGAATCCCACGGCACCTTGGGCTAGACAACTTCGTTTCACTTGGAGGCTGGAACAGCAAACCGAGGGCGTAGGACTTGTGATTAGGTCTCCGTCGCTCCGGTGCCCATAACTTTTGATCCGTAAGGAGTTACGCAGTGCACAACATACCGTTGCAAAGCTCTCCGAGTGCTCTATGCCGATGGCAGCTAGCTTGCTTGCTATGCCCTTTGTGGAGCCCAAAATCGAATATTTTCATCAATTTCGGGCCACTTTTCTTCTTTTGGTTTGTTTTTCCGTCTCGGATCGTACGTCGTGAGTTGTTAAAAGGACGAAAACCTTACTCACGGGACATTGGAGGGCCCGACAACGCGTCGATATCACCTCTTGCGAGGATGCTGCATTGTTGAAGCGGAGGGGTTGTCGTTAAGCCCATTGGGCCTTTTGAATGGGCCATCTCTCTAGGCTGAGACTATGAACCGTTAACATATAAAAGAATTGTGCCCTCAACATGACGGGCGCCATCATACCAACACTACTACACCGGATCCCTTCAGATTTCCGAAGTTAAGTGTGCTTGGGTGAGAGTAGTACTAGGATGGGTGACCCCCTGGGAAGTCCTCGTGTTGCAACCCCTTTTCATTTTGTTTTTGCCCCGGTTCGGGTTGCCAAGATACTTTACCCTCACCATTTCTATTATTGAATCCCATGGCACCTTGGGCAAGACAACTTCGCTTCACGTGGAGGCTAGACCAGCAAACCTAGGGCGTAGGGCATGTGACTAGGTCTCCGTCGCTCCAGTGCCCATAACTTTTGATCCGTAAGGAGTTACGCGGCGCACAGCATACCGTTGCAAAGCTCTTCGAGTGCTCTACGACGATGGCAGCTAGCTTGCTTGCTATGCCCTTTTTGGAGCCCAAAATGGAACATTATCATCAATTTCGGGCCACTTTTCTTCTTTCGCTCTATTTTTCCGTCTCGGATCGTACGTCGTGAGTTGTTAAAAGGACGACAACCTTACTCACGGGACACTGGAGGGCCCTACAACGCGTCGATATCACGTGTTGCGAGGATGCTGTGTTGTTGAAGCGGATGGGTTGTCGTTAAGCCCATTGGGCCTTTTGAATGTACCATCTCTCTAGGCTGGGACTGTGAACCGTTAACAAATAAAGGAATTATGCCCTCAACATGACGGGTGCGATCATACTGGCACCAATGCACTGGATCCCATCATATTTCTGAAGTTAAGCATGTTTGGGCAAGAGTAGTACAAGGATGGGTGACCCTTCAGAAGTCCTCGTGTTGCACCCCCCTTTTCAATTTTTTTTGCTCCGGTTAGGGTTGCCAAGATACTTTATCCACCACATTTCTATTATCGAATCCCATGGCACCTTGGGCTAGACAACTTCGCTTCACGTGGAGGCTGGGCCAGCATGCTCGCTGTGCCCATTTTTGGAGCCCAAAATCGAACGTTTTCATCAGTTTCGGGCCACTTTTCTTCTTTTGCTCTGTTTTTCCGTCCTGGATCATACGTCGTGAGTTGTAAAAGGACGACAGCCTTACTCGCGGGACATTAGAGGGCCCTACAACGGGTCGATATCACGTCTTGCGAGGATGATGCGTTGTTGAAGCGGATGGGTTGTCGTTAAGCCCATTGGGCCTTTTGAATGGGCCATCTCTCTAGGCTGGGACTGTGAACCGTTAACACAAAAAATATTTGTGCCCTCAACATGATGGGTGTGATCATACCAGCACCAATGCACCGGATCCCATCAGATTTCCGAAGTTACGCGTGCTTGGGTGAGAGTAGTACTAGGATAGGTGACCCCCAGGGAAGTCCTCGTGTTGAACCCCCCTTTTCAACTTTTTTTGCCCCGGTTAGGGTTGCCAAGATACTTTATCCTCCATATTTCTATTATCGAATCCCACGGCACCTTGGGCTAGACAACTTCGCTTCACGTGGAGGCTGGGCCCGCAAACCGATGGCGTCGGGCTTGTGAGCAGGTCTCCGTCGCTCCGGTGCCCATAACTTTTGATCCGTAAGCAGTTACGCGGTGCACAGCATACTTTTGCAAAGCTCTCCGAGAGCACTACGATGGGGGCACCTAGCTCGCTCGCTATGCCCTTTTTGGAGCCCAAAATCGAACGTTTTCATCAGTTTCGGGCCACTTTTCTTCTTTTGCTCTGTTTTTCCGTCCTGGATCGTACGTTGTGAGCTGTTAAAAGGACAACAACCATACTCGCGGGACATTAGAGGGCCCTACAATGCGTCAATATCACGTCTTGCGAGGATGCTGCGTTGTTGAAGCGGATGGGTTATCGTTAAGCCCATTGGGCCTTTTGAATGGGCCATCTCTTTAGGCTGGGACTGTGAACCGTTAACACATAAAGGAATTGCGCCCACAACATGACGGGTGCGATCATACCAGCACTAATGCACCGGATCCCATCAGATTTCAGAAGTTAAGCGTGTGCTTGGCCGAGAGTAGTACTAGGATGGGTGACCCCCAGTGAAGTCCTCGGGTTGCACCCCCGTTTTCAATTTTTTTTTGCTCCGGTTAGGGTTGCCAAGATACTTTATCCACCATATTTCTATTATCGAATCCCACGGCACCTTGGGCTAGACAACTTCACTTCACGTGGAGGCTGGGCCAACAAACCGAGTGCGTGGGGCTTGTGACCAGGTCTCCGTCGCTCCGGTGCCCATAACTTTTGATCCGTAAGGAGTTACGCAGCGCAAAGCATACTGTTCCAAAGCTCTCCAAGAGCTCTATGACGGAGGCAGCCAGCTTGCTCGATGTACCCATTTTTGGAGCCCAAAATCGAACGTTTTCATCAATTTTGGTCCACTTTTCTTCTTTTGCTATATTTTTCCGTCCCAGATCGTACGTCGTGAGCTGTTAAATGGAGGACAACCTTACTCGTCGGACATTAGAGGGCCCTACAATGCATCGATATCACGTCCTGCGAGGATGCTGCGTTGTTGAAGCGGATAGGTTGTCGTTAAGCCCATTGGGCCTTTTCAATGGGCCATCTCTCTAGGCTGGGATTGTGAACCTTTAACACATAAAGAAATTATGCCCTCAACATGACGGGTGCGATCATACAAGCACTAATGCACCGGATCCCATCAGAACTCTGATGTTAAGCGTGCTTGGGCGAGAGTAGTACTTGGATTGGTGACCCCCTGGGAATTCCTCGTGTTGTACCCCCCTTTTCAATTTCTTTTTGCTCCGGTTAGGGTTGCCAAGATACTTTATGCACCACATTTCTATTATCGAATCCCACGGCACCTTGGGCAAGACAACTTTGCTTCACGTGGAGGCTGGGCCCGCAAACCGAGGGCGTAGGGCATGTGACCAGGTCTCCGTCGCTCAAGTGCCCATAACTTTTGATCTGTAAGGAGTTACGCGGTGCACAGCATACCGTTGCAAAGCTCTCCGGGAGCTCTACGACGGTGGCAGCTACCTTGCTTGTTGTACCCTTTTTGGAGCCCAAAATCGAACATTTTCATCAATTTCGGCTCACTTTTCTTCTTTTGCACTATTTTTCCGTCTCGGATGGTACGTCGTGAGTTGTTAAAAGGAGGACAACCTTACTCACAGGACATTAGAGGGCCCTACAACGCGTCGATATCACGTCTTGAGAGGATGCTGCGTTGTTGAAGCGGATGGGTTGTCGTTAAGCCCATTAGGCCTTTTGAATGGGCCATCTCTCAAGGCTGGGACTGTGAACCGTTAACACATAAAAGAATTGTGCCCTCAACAAGACGGGTGCGATCATACCAGCACTAATGCACCGGACCCCATCAGATTTCTGAAGTTAAGCATGCTTGGGTGAGTGTAGTACTAGGATGGGTGACCCCCTGGGAAGTCCTTGTGTTGCACCCCCCTTTTCAATTTTTTTTGCCCCAGTTAGGGTTGCCAAGATACTTTATCCTCCACATTTCTATTATCGAATCCCACGGCACCTTAGGCAAGACAACTTCGCTTCACGTGGAGGCTGCGCCCGCAAACCGATGGCGTAGGGCTTGTGACCAGGTCTCCGTCACTCCGGTGCCCATAACTTTTGATCCGTAAGGAGTTACGCGGTGCACAGCATACCGTTGCAAAGCTATGCGAGAGCTCTACGACGGGGGCAGCCAGCTCGCTCACTGTGCCCTTTTTGGAGCCCAAAATCGAACGTTTTTTTTCAGTTTCGGTCCACTTTTCTTCTTTTGCTCTGTTTTTACGTCCCGGATCGTACGTCGTGAGCTGTTAAAAGGTCGGCAACCTTACTCGTGGAACATTAGAGGGCCCTACAACGCATCGATATCATGTCTTGCGATGATGCTGCGTTGTTGAAGTGGATGGTTTGTCGTTAAGCCCATTGGGCCTTATGAATGGGCCATGTCTCTAGGTTGGGACTGTGAACCGTTAACACATAAAAGAATTTTGGCCTCAACATGACGGGTGCGATCATACTAGCACTAATGCACCGGATCCCATCAGATATCCGAAGTTAAGCGTGCTTGGGTAAGAGTAGTACTCGGATGGGTGACCCCCTCGGAAGTCCTCGTGTTACCCCCCACCTTTTCAATTTTTTTTGCTCCGGTTAGAGTTGCCAAGATACTTTATCCATCATATTTCTATTATCGAATCCCACGGCACCTTGGGTTAGACAACTTCACTTCACGTGGAGGCTGGGCCAACAAACCGAGTGCGTGGGGCTTGTGACCAGGTCTCTGTCGCTCCGGTGCCCATAACTTTTGATCCGTAAGGAGTTACACGGCGCACAGCATACCGTTGCAAAGCTCTCCGAGAGCTCTACAACGGGGGCAGCTAGCTCGCTCGTTGTGCCCTTTTTGGAGCCCAAAATCAAACATTTCCATCAATTTTGGGCCACTTTTCTTCTTTTGCTCTATTTTCCCGTCTCGGATCGTACGTCGTGAGTTGTTAAAAGGACGACAACCTTACTCACGGGACATTGGAGGGCCCTACAACACGTCGATATCACGTCTTGCGAGGATGGTGTGTTGTTGAAGCGGAAGGGTTGTCGTTAAGCCCAATGGGCCTTTTGAATGGGCCATCTCTCTAGGCTGGGACTGTGAACCGTTAACAAATAAAGGAATTGTGCCCTCAACATGACGGGTGCGATCATACCGGCACCAATGCACTGGATGGGTGACCCTTCTGAAGTTAAGTGTGTTTGGGCAAGAGTAGTACTAGGATGGGTGACCCTTGGGAAGTCCTCGTGTTGCACCCCCCTTTTCAATTTTTTTTTCTCCAGTTAGGGATGCCAAGATACTTTATCCTCCACATTTCTATTATCGAATCCCACGGCACCTTGGGCTAGACAACTTCGCTTCACGTGGAGGCTGGGCCAGCATGCTCGCTGTGCCCATTTTTGGAGCCCAAAATCGAACGTTTTCATCAGTTTCGGGCCACTTTTCTTCTTTTGCTCTGTTTTTCCGTCCAGGATCGTACGTCGTGAGCTGTTAAAAGGATGACAACATTACTCGCGGGACATTAGAGGGCCCTACAACGCGTCGATAGCACGTCTTGCGAGGATGCTGCGTTGTTGAAGCGGATGGGTTGTCGTTAAGCCCATTGGGCCTTTTGAATGGGCTATCTCTCTGGGCTGGGACTGTGAACCGTTAACACATAAAAGAATTGTGCCCTCAACATGACGGGTGTGATCATACCAGCACTAATGCACCAGATCCCATCAGATTTCTGAAGTTACGCGTGCTTGGGTGAGAGTAGTACTAGGATGGGTGACCCCCTCGGAAGTCCTCGTGTTGCACCCCCCTTTTCGACTTTTTTTGCCCCGGTTAGGGTTGCCAAGATACTTTATCCTCCACATTTCTATTATCGAAACCCACGGCACCTTGGGCAAGATAACTTCGCTTCACGTGGAGGCTGGGCCCGCAAACCAATGGCGTAGGGCTTGTGAGCAGGTCTCCGTCGCTCCGGTGCCCATAACTTTTGATCCGTAAGGAGTTACGCCTTGCACAGCATACTGTTGCAAAGCATTCCGAGAGCACTAAGATGGGGGCACCTAGCTCGCTCGCTGTGCCCTTTTTGGAGCCCAAAATTGAACGTTTTCATCAGTTTCGGGCCACTTTTCTTCTTTTGCTCTGTTTTTCCGTCCTGGATCGTACGTCGTGAGCGGTTAAAAGGACGACAACCATACTCGCGGGACATTAGAGAGCCCTACAATGCATCAATATCACGTCTTGCGAGGATGCTGCGTTGTTGAAGCGGATGGGTTGTCGTTAAGCCCATTGGGCCTTTTGAATGGGCCATCTCTCTAGGCTGGGACTGTGAACCGTTAACACATAAATGAATTGTGCCCTCAACATGACGGGTGCGATCATACCAGCACTAATGCACCGGATTCCATCAGATTTCCGAAGTTAAGCGTGCTTGGCCGAGAGTAGTACTAGGATGGGTGACCCCCTGTGAAGTCCTCGGGTTGCACCCCCGTTTTCAATTTTTTTTGCTCCGGTTAGGGTTGCCAAGATACTTTATCCACCATATTCCTATTATCGAATCCCACGGCACCTTGGGCTAGACAACTTCACTTCACGTGGAGGCTGGGCCAACAAACCGAGTGCGTAGGGCTTGTGACCAGGTCTCCGTCGCTCCGGTGCCCATAACTTTTGATCCGTAAGGAGTTACGCGGCGCACAGCATACCGTTCCAAATCTCTCCAAGAGCTCTATAACGGGGGCAGCCAGCTTGCTCACTGTACCCATTTTTGGAGCCCAAAATCGAACGTTTTCATCAATTTTGGGCCACTTTTCTTCTTTTGCTCTATTTTTCCATCCCGCATCGCACGTCGTGAGCTGTTAAAAGGAGGACAGCCTTACTCGTCGGACATTAGAGGGCCCTACAATGCGTCGATATCACATCTTGCGTGGATGCTGCATTGTTGAAGCGGATAGGTTGTCGTTAAGCCCATTTGGCCTTTTGAATGGGCCATCTCTCTAGGCTGGGACTGTGAACCTTTAACACATAAAGAAATTATGCTCTCAACATGACGGGTGTGATCGTACAAGCACTAATGCACCGGATCCCATCAGAACTCCGATGTTAAGCGTGCTTGGGCGAGAGTAGTACTAGGATCGGTGACCCCCTGGGAATTCCTCATGTTGTACCCCCCTTTTCAATTTTTTTGCTCCGGTTAGGGTTGCCAAGATACTTTATCCACCACATTTCTATTATCGAATCCCACGGCACCTTGGGCAAGACAACTTCGCTTCACGTGGAGGATGGGCCCGCAAACCGAGGGCGTAGGGCTTGTGACCAGGTCTCCGTTGCTCTGGTGCCCATAACTTTTGATCCGTAAGGAGTTATGCGGTGCACAACATACCGTTGCAAAGCTCTACGGGAGCTCTACGATGGTGGCAGCAACCTTGCTTGTTGTGCCCTTTTTGGAGCCCAAAATCGAACATTTTCATCAATTTCGGCTCACTTTTATTCTTTTGCACTGTTTTTCTGTCTCGGATCATACGTCGTGAGTTGATAAAAGGAGGACAACCTTACTCACAGGACATTAGAGGGCCCTACAACCAGTCGATATCACGTCTTGCGATGATGCTGCGTTGTTGAAGCGGATGGGCTGTCGTTAAGCCCATTGGGCCTTTTGAATGGGCCATCTCTCTAGGATGGGACTGTGAACCATTAACACATAAAGGAATTGTGCCCTCAACATGACGGATGCAATCATACCAGCACTAATGCACCGGATCCCATCAGATTTCAGAAGTTAGGCGTGCTTGGGCGAGAGTAGTACTAGGATGGGTGACCCCTGGGAAGTCCTCATGTTGCACCCCCTTTTTCCATTTTTTTTACTCCGGTTAGGGTTACCAAGATACTTTATCAACCATATTTCTATTATCGAATCCCACGACACCTTGGGCTAGACAACTTCGCTTCACGTGGAGGCTGGGACAGTAAATCTAGGGCGTAGGGCTTGTGACCAGGTCTCCGTCGCTCCGGTGCCCATAACTTTTGATCCGTAAGGAGTTACGCGGTGCACAACATACCGTTGTAAAGCTCTACGAGAGCTCTACGACGGGGGCATCCAGCTTACTCGCTGTGCCCATTTTTGGAGCTCAAAATCGAACGTTGTCATCAATTTCGGGCCACTTTTCTTTTTTTGCGCTAATTTTCCGTCCCGGATCGTACGTCGTGAGTTGTTAAAGGGATGACAATTGTAATACCCGAGCCCGGAATGTGAATTTTCTTGTTTATTATTTGAAAATTATATTTGCTTAAATTCTTTGTGAATTAATTGTTACTTTCTCGCTGTCGCAACGTGCATTGTATTTAAGGAGCGATAGCTAGAAAACGATTTCCAGTCCTTAGCAAATAGTGAAACTAGTGTTTAGATGACTTAAATTTTATATTTTAAATGTTGCTAGCTTTAATTGATTTTACCTTAGCTAAAATGGCTTTTAAATGCACAAAATTAGGCTCTTTGACCAAGTTTTAAGTAGTTTGACCTTGGACCTTTGACCCTTTGACCATTTAACACCTTAAAAGCTAAAACTAAGCAAAATAAAAAAAGAAATTGCAGCTGAAAACAGAGGAGAAGGCCGAGAGCTTTGAAGAGAGAAAAAAAAAACCTTTCAACTTCCAATCATTCAATCTTCGCGTAAGCTCGTGCGGGGTGATTTTTGAGGCAACTAGCGTTGTTTTCCTAGCGACTAGGAGTACCTGAGGTGAGGGAAGCATGTTATTTGCGCATTTAAACGTTATGTATGTTAACTTTGTCAATTTTGAGATTTGTCCGTAGATCGTTATTTAAAGCGATTTGATGCTTCTAGAATGTTCCTTGGCATTTGTAGAACATGTATTTATAGCTTTGTAACATTTTCTGTGGTTAAATGTTGTGATTGCAAATTAAATTGTCAATTGAATAGTGTTTTGTAAATAGTAAAACCTTGAAACGTTGAAGTTGCGCTGTTATGCTTTCCGTTGATGTAGAAATGTGCTAGGTATGCTAGAATGCCTAAATGCATGGTTTGTTTGGGTTGCGTAGTGGAAAAAACGAGAATTATGCCTTTGGTAAAAGTCGGGGTCGTTTAGGTCGACTTTAGCGTTTTCTCGTTTTGCGTGTTGGCATTGCTTCGGGAAGCCATGGAAGCACTTTTGGTGCGATTATGGCGTTGGTTGGGTGTTTGGTTATTATAGTTGTAGTTCAAACGAGAAAGGGAGAAATCAGGGCTTTGCGCGAGTTCTAGGGTAAAGTAAGGTTTCGGAGTCTTTAGACGTGCCTTATGGTGACCTAGGAGGGTTGGTGAAGTCGGTTTCCAGAACTCGTGGCTCGTTTGGAAATGGTAGCGTTTTGATAGTTGGGGCCGATTTGTGTTTTTGTGTGTTTTCTTGTCTTTATGCCTATAGAATGCTTAGAATTACTTGAAATACTTGTTTGAGTTGTTTTGGATTGAATTGCTTATCAATTGCTGCTATTGCGTGCGAGAGTAACCTACTTTGTTATTCTCCCACGTGTGGCTTTATCGCTTGTTTATCGCCTTGTATCGAGTCTTGCATTGCATAGTGTCTCGCGCGTGAGTGATGGGCCTCTCTGGGTAGCCTTGGGTTGCCAGTGTTGGTTGCTCTAGCTCCGCTGCTATTCCCTTTCTCGCTTGGGTTGCCTCCCAGGGAGATTTGGGTCGTAGGTTGATGGGTACTTCCGGGGTATTCCAAACTGGTGTTATAAGGTGGTTTGGGCCGGTGCGTCGTCATCGAATTCGTGTTTGAAAGTTGTTCGTGAAAAGAGTATCGTATCCTTTGAATGAGTGTTTACAGCTTTGATTACTTGCCTTGCTTTGTTGATGGCTTGTTGTATCTCTATATGATATTTGTATGTATTGTTTGGCTAATTGCATTGCATACTCCTCTCATCTCCGTCCTTGAGACCAATTGCCCTCGCTGAGTAATAGTTTTTGCTCATTCCTCTCTATACTATATTTTTACAGGAGTAGTTGAAGCAGAACCTATCGAGGTAATAGAGGAGGAGGAGCAGGTGGAGGTGTTTCCGTGATAGCACTTCTCTGCTTTGCTGGTGGTTGGTTACCAGATTTTGTGCGAGCCTTGCATGATATGTTTATTGCTTGGATGTCGTTTAATTTTGAGGCTTGTAGCCTTGTATGTATTTTCTAGTTGAGGCCTCTACGGTCTTATGTTGTATAAGTTGAAATAATGTAAAGCTATAAAAGTTTACTCTTGTGACTAGTAAAGAAATGCATGCTAATAGTTAACTGTTTAGTGGCATAAATACTTGTGTAGTATGCATGGCATTTTGGTTTGGAAAATTGGTTAATAAGAGAATGTATATTTTAAAGAAAGTTGGCTTGTTTTGATTATTTTATGGCTTTCGCAAGTATTATATTGATTTTAGGGTTTTCGGATTGTCCGCAGTACAGAGGAGACTCCGTCCGTGTGTCGGGTCCGTGCTTGGCCTTTTGCGGGGTCGGGTCGGGGCGTGACATCTTTAGGTGGTATCAGAGCATGATAGTCTTGCATGAGCCGAGATATGATTCTCGGTCTGTGGGGTAAAGGTCTAAAATGCTAAAGTGTTTATGTATGATTGCTAAGTGAAAAGAAAATGTTCTAGCATGACTTTGTGAACTTGGAGTGTTTATGTGTTTAAGTGAAATAGTTTGACAAGTTAAACTTGTCTTATGTGAATTGTGTGATCGAACATTGGATTGTTATTGACTTGAGTGTTATCTAATCTTATGTGCTATATTTCTGTCTATAAACTGCTTTTAAATGTTGCCAGCTACTGTGAATTGCTACTATGCCGCCACGTCGTGGTACTCAAGGTATAGGGTCAGATGAAGAGGCAGCTGATCAGGGTCAGCAGCCGTTGCCTGAGCAGTTTATGGCTACTATGACTACTGCAGTAGACCGGATTACACAGGTGCTGCATGAGCAGAGGCAGGACCGGAATAATTCCCGGGGAAATCAAGCTAATCCTGGTGGACAGGGGTACAGAGTTGAGAATAACCAGCTAGAGAAATTTTTGAGACACGAGCCGGGAAAGTTCTCCGGAGAGCCGGATGATGAGGTGGCCGAGAGATGGATTAACCGTGTCGAGAAAATTTTCACTACTTTGAGGTACACTGATGAGGCAAGAATAGATTATGCGTCATTCTTATTTGAGGGTGATGCAGAGCAGTGGTAGAATACTGTCAGATTGAGGTGGGATTGTGAGGATGTTCCACACTTATGGGATGATTTTGTAAGTGAGTTTCGGGATAAGTATATTCCCGAGATGGCTATGGAAAGGAGGGAAGATGAGTTTGTGGCCCTGAAACAGGTAAATATGACTGTTGCTTAGTACGAGGCTAGGTTTGTTAGCCTGTCGAAGTATATGCCCGAGTTGGTATGGCCGGCTAGGAGGATGATACATAGGTTTTTCCGTGGACTGAGAATGGACATACAGTTGCATTTGACTGGGCAGACCTACACTACTTTTCCCGAGGCATTTCAGGCAGCCTCGAAGTTTGAGAAACGGAAGGCTGAGATGTTAGCTGAGAGCAGTCAGCCGAGTAAGAAGCAGTATGTGGGCCAGAGCAGCCAGAGTCAGCCGAGGCAGTATCAGACTTCTGCACAGGGTCCTCAGCTACGTCCGTATCAGCCACAGCAGTAGATTCAGGCTAGGCCAGCTGTGACTAGACCCCAGCAGGGAGCTACAGTTCCTACTACTACCAGAGCCCCAGCACCTACAGGAAACACTGCAGTTAGGCAAAATCAGCAGTGTAATTATTGTAATCGGTCAGGGCATATTGAGGCTAACTACTGGAGGAAGAGTGGTAAATGTACGGGTTGTGGCAGTGATGACCATAGGGTGAGAGATTGCCCTAAGTATAACAATGTTCAGGGCCGTGGTGGAGGCCAAGGTGTTCAGAATAGGGCTGCAGGTGCATGTCCAGCACAGAGAGTTCAGGCTAGGGTTTTTGCACTAGATGCAGAGGAGCTACCCGATACTACAGCTATTGTGGAAGGTACCTTTCTTCTCAATACTCAGCCAGTTAAAGTTTTGATTGATCCCGGAGCTACACATTCGTTTATAACTCCTGCATGTGCACGATCTGTGAATATTTGCATTGATAAATTGCCTCATGAAGTTGAAGTTAGTACTCCTTTGGGTGAAAAATTTGTTACTGAGTCTATTTGCAAATCTTGTGATATATGCATTGAGAACCGTAAATTTCATGCTGATTTAATTATATTGCCATTCCGTGACTTTGAAATCATTTTCGGAATGGACTGGTTGGGAAAGTATTATGCTAAGTTGGATTGTAGAACAAAGATCGTTTATCTTCAGGTTCCTGACCTACCGGTACTAGAGATTGTTGGGAACTGCAGGGCTGCCCGAATTCCACTTTTATCAGCGATCAAGACTTCTAAGTTGTTGAATAGGGGTTGTGAAGCTTACTTAGCTTATCTGATCAATCAGCCTGCTGATAAGTTGAGTTTGAATGAGGTTCCGATTGTTAGAGACTTCCCTGGTGTATTTCCCAAGGAATTACCGAGTTTACCACCGGATAGGGAGATTGAGTTCGTGATTGATCTTGTGCTAGGCACTACCCCAATTTCTAGGAGTCCTTATAGAATGGCATCGGCTGAACTTCAGGAGTTAAAAATTCAGCTTCAGAACTTGCTTGAGAAAGGGTTTATACAACCTAGTTCTTCGCCGTGGGGTGCGCCTATGTTGTTTGTGAGAAAGAAAGACGGCACGCTACGGTTATGCATTGATTACAGGGGACTTAATCAAGTCACGATTAAGAACAAATACCCCTTGCCGTTGATTGAAGAACTGTTTGACCAGTTGCAGGGTGCGAGTGTTTACTCCAAATTTGACTTGAGGCAGGGATACTATCAACTTAGGATTCGGAGTGACGATATACCAAAGACGGCATTCAGGACTAGATATTGCCACTATGAATTTGTTGTTTTGCCGTTTGGTTTGACGAATGCACCAGCCGCATTCATGGACTTGATGCAGAGAGTTTTCCGACCTTACCTTGATCAGTTTGTAGTGATCTTTATTGACGACATTTTAGTGTATTCGAAGAACGAGGCTGAACATGAGCAACACTTGAAGATTGTGCTACAGACTTTGCAGGAAAACAAGCTTTTTGCTAAATTCAGCAAGTGCGAGTTCTAGTTGAATCAGATATCTTTTCTAGGTCATATCATTTCAGATCGAGGAATTTCAGTGGACCCAGCTAAGATTGAAGTTGTTTCATCTTGGAAGAGACCTGAGACGGTGTCAGAAATTCGGAGTTTTCTTGGATTGGCAGGTTACTACCGGAGATTTGTTAAAGACTTTTCCAAAATTTCTGGACCTTTGAGCCAGTTGACTCGGAAGAAAGTTGCTTACAATTGGGATGCCAAATGTGAATCCAGTTTCCAAGAATTGAAGAAGAGACTAACTACAGCTCATATTCTAGCTTTACCTGAGGGAACAGAGAACTTCGTTGTCTACAGCGATGCATCTAAAGAAGGTTTGGGCTGTGTTTTAAGGCAAAATGGTAAGGTGATTGCTTATGCTTCTAGGAAATTGAAACCTTATGAAGTCAATTACCCTACACATGATCTTGAGTTAGCTGCAGTTGTGTTTGCTTTGAAGAAGTGGCGTCACTACTTGTGGGGTTGCAGATTTGAAATTTTTACTGACCACAAGAGTCTCAAGTATTTGTTTTCACAGAAGGATCTGAATATGAGGCAGCGGAGATGGCTAGAGCTGTTGGGTGGTTATAACTGTTCTATTAACTACGTGCCAGGTAAGGCAAATGTTGTTGCTGATGCTTTGAGCCGAAAGGCTACTGTTGCAAGCTTGATTATCAAGGATTGGGAAACTTTGGAAGAAATTTTTTCATGGAAACCAGAAGCTACTGAAGTAGGGATTCGATTTGCTAGTTTGCAGATCCAGTCAGGGTTGCTAGCACAGATCAGAGAGGCTCAGAAGACTGATCCTCACATCTTGAAGATCCAAGAAAAGTCTAAAGGGGGAGAGTCGGAATTTAAATTACATGCAGATGGCATTTTTCAGATTCGGGGATAGAGTATGTGTTCCTGATGATCCGACTTTGAAGAATGAGATCCTGTCCGAGGCACATAATTCGAGGTATACGATTCACCCGGGCAGTACAAAAATGTATAGAGATTTGAAACAACACTTCTGGTGGAACAATATGAAGAGGGAGATTGCTGGGTATGTATCCAGATGTTTGACTTGTCAGAGGGTTAAAGTTGAGCATCAGAGGCCAGCAGGACTTCTACAGCCGTTGTCGATTCCGCAATGGAAGTGGGTACATATAACAATGGACCTTGTGACCGATCTTCCTAGATCTCCGAGAAGATGTGATTCTGTTTGGGTTGTTGTGGACCGCTTGACTAAAGTTACGCATTTTATTCCCGTGAACAAACAGGATAGCCTTGATAAGCAAGCTGAACTTTATGTTGCTAATATTGTGAGATTGCATGGTGTGCCACAGAGTATAGTGTCAGATAGGGATCCCCGATTCAGATCTCGTTTTTGGCAGAAGTTGCAAGAGGCCATGGGAACTAAGTTGAGTTTCAGTACTGCATATCATCCACAAACTGATGGCCAGTCTGAGAGAACCATCAGGATCTTGGAAGACATGCTTCGGGCATGTGTGCTTGACTTTGGGAAGAACTGGGAGAAGTTTTTGCCTTTAGCGGAGTTCGCCTACAACAATAGTTATCAATCTACTATAGGTATGGCTCCCTACGAGGCGTTGTATGGTCGAAAATGCAGATCCCCATTATATTGGGAAGAGGTTGGAGAGATGAGAACAGTTGATCCGACTGTGTTACCTGAGATGATTAAGATGGTAGATAATGTTCACCTTATTCGCCAGCGTATGCTTACAGCTCAAAGTCGTCAGAAGAGTTATGCGGATAAGCACCGTCGGGATCTTGAGTTTGATTTGGGAGATTGGGTATTTCTTAAGATTTCTCCACGGAAGGGATTGATTCGGCACGGTAAGAGCGGGAAGCTTAGTCCCAGGTATGTGGGTCCGTATCAGATCACCGAAAAGGTAGGTCCTTTGGCTTATCGATTAGCTTTGCCTCCGAGCTTGTCGAGACTGCACGATGTGTTCTATGTGTCTATGTTGAAGAAGTATCATCCAGACCCTTCACATGTACTTGAACCAGAGCCTTTGCAGATTGAAGAGAAGTTGTCCTATGAAGAGAAACTGATTCGGATTGTGGATCGGAAAATTCAGGAGCTTCGCAGGAAGAGTATTCCGTTAGTAAAGGTTCTGTGGAATCATCATGGGTTTGAAGAAGCAACTTGGGAAAGAGAGGACCAAGTTCGGGATCAGTATCCGGAGTTGTTTGTTGACCAGGTACGAATTGCGTGGGCGCAATTGTTTTAAGGGGGAAAATGTGTAATACCCGAGCCCGGAATGTGAATTTTCTTGTTTATTATTTGAAAATTATATTTCCTTAAATTCTTTGTGAATTAATTGTTACTTTCTCGCTGTCGCAACGTGCATTGCATTGAAGGAGCGATAGCTAGAAAACGATTTCCAGTCCTCAGCAAATAGTGAAACTAGTGTTTAGATTACTTAAATTTTATATTTTAAATGTTGCTAGCTTTAATTGATCTTACCTTAGCTAAAATGGCTTTTAAATGCACAAAATTAGGCTCTTTGACCAAATTTTAAGTAGTTTGACCTTGGACCTTTGACCCTTTGACCATTTAACACCTTATAAGCTAAAACTAAGCAAAATAAAAAAAGAAATTGCAGCTGAAAACAGAGGAGAAGGCCGAGAGCTTTGAAGAGAGAAAAAAAAAACCTTTCAACTTCCAATCATTCAATCTTCGCGTAAGCTCGTGCGGGGTGATTTTCGAGGCAACTAGCGTTGTTTTCCTAGCGACTAGGAGTACCTGAGGTGAGGGAAGCATGTTATTTGCGCATTTAAACGTTATGTATGTTAACTTTGTCAATTTTGAGATTTGTCCGTAGATCGTTATTTAAAGCGATTTGATGCTTCTAGAATGTTCCTTGGCATTTGTAGAACATGTATTTATAGCTTTGTAACATTTTCTGCAGTTAAATGTTGTGATTGCAAATTAAATTGTCAATTGAATAGTATTTTGTAAATAGTAAAACCTTGAAACGTTGAAGTTGCGCTGTTATGCTTTCCGTTGATGTAGAAATGTGCTAGGTATGCTAGAATGCCTAAATGCATGGTTTGTTTGGGTTGCGTAGTGGAAAAAACGAGAATTATCCCTTTGGGAAAAGTCGGGGTCGTTTAAGTTGACTTTAGCATTTTCTCGTTTTGCGTGTTGGCATTGCTTCGGGAAGCCATGGAAGCACTTTTGGTGCAATTATGGCGTTGGTTGGGTGTTTGGTTCTTATAGTTGTAGTTCAAATGAGAAAGGGGGAAATCGGGGCTTTGCGCGAGTTCTAGGGTAAAGTAAGGTTTCGGGGTCTTTAGACGTGCCTTATGGTGACCTAGGAGGGTTGGCGAAGTCGGTTTCCAGAACTCGTGGCTCGTTTGGAAATGGTAGCGTTTTGATAGTTGGGGCCGATTTGTGTTTTTGTGTGTTCTCTTGTCTTTATGCCTATAGAATGCTTAGAATTACTTGAAATACTTGTTTGAGTTGTTTTGGATTGAATTGCTTATCAATTACTGCTATTGCGTGCGAGAGTAACCTACTTTGTTATTCTCCCACGTGTGGCTTTATCGCTTGTTTATCGCCTTGTATCGAGTCTTGCATTGCATAGTGTCTCGCGCGTGAGTGATGGGCCTCTCTGGGTAGCCTTCGGTTGCCAGTGTTGGTTGTTCTAGCTCCGCTGCTATTCCCTTTCTCGCTTGGGTTGCCTCCCAGGGAGATTTGGGTCGTAGGTTGATGGGTACTTCCGGGGTATTCCAAACTGGTGTTATAAGGTGGTTTGGGCCGGCGCGTCGTCATCGAATTCGTGTTTGAAAGTTGTTCGTGAAAAGAGTATCGTATCCTTTGAATGAGTGTTTACAGCTTTGAATATTTGCCTTGCTTTGTTGATGGCTTGTTGTATCTCTATATGATATTTGTATGTATTGTTTGGCTAATTGCATTGCATACTCCTCTCATCTCCGTCCTTGAGACCAATTGCCCTCGCTGAGCAATAGTTTTTGCTCATTCCTCTCTATACTATATTTTTACAGGAGTAGTTGAAGCAGAACCTATCGAGGTAATAGAGGAGGAGGAGCAGGTGGAGGTGTTTCCGTGATAGCACTTCTCTGCTTTGCTGGTGGTTGGTTACCAGATTTTGTGCGAGCCTTGCATGATATGTTTATTGCTTGGATGTCGTTTAATTTTGAGGCTTGTAGCCTTGTATGTATTTTCTAGTTGAGGCCTCTACGGTCTTATGTTGTATAAGTTGAAAGAATGTAAAGCTGTAAAAGTTTACTCTTGTGACTAGTAAAGAAATGCATGCCAATAGCTAACTGTTTAGTGGCATAAATACTTGTGTAGTATGCATTGCATTTTGGTTTGGAAAATTGGTTAATAAGAGAATGTATATTTTAAAGAAAGTTGGCTTGTTTTGATTATTTTATGGCTTTCGCAAGTATTATATTGATTTTAGGGTTTTCGGATCATCCGCGGTACAGAGGAGACTCCGTCCGTGTGTCGGGTCCGGGCTTGGCCTTTTGTGGGGTCGGGTCGGGGCGTGACAACAACCCTACTCGCGGGACATTAGACGGCCCTACAACGCGTCGATATCACGTCTTGAGAGGATGCTGCATTGTTGAAGCGGATGGGTTGTCGTTAAGCCCATTGGGCCTTTTGAATGGGCCATCTCTCAAGGCTGGGACTGTGAACCGTTAACACATAAAAGAATTGTGCCCTCAACAAGACGGGTGCGATCATACCAGGACTAATGCACCGGACCCCATCAGATTTCCGAAGTTAAGCGTGCTTGGGTGAGAGTAGTACTAGGATGGGTGACCCCCTAGGAAGTCCTTGTGTTGCACCCCCCTTTTCAATTTTGTTTGCCCCAGTTAGGGTTGCCAAGATACTTTATCCACCACATTTCTATTATCGAATCCCACGGCACCTTGGGCAAGACAACTTCGCTTCACGTGGAGGCTGCGCCCGCAAACCGATGGCGTAGGGCTTGTGACCAGGTCTCCGTCACTCCGGTGCCCATAACTTTTGATCCGTAAGGAGTTATGCGGTGCACAGCATACCGTTGCAAAGCTCTGCGAGAGCTCTACGACGGGGGCAGCCAGCTCGCTCGCTGTACCCTTTTTGGAGCCCAAAATCGAACGTTTTTTTCATTTTCGGGCCACTTTTTTTCTTTTGCTCTATTTTTCCGTCCCGGATCGTACGTCGTGAGCTGTTAAAAGGTTGACAACCTTACTTGCGGAACATTAGAGGGCCCTACAACGCGTCGATATCATGTCTTGCGATGATGCTGCGTTGTTGAAGCGGATGGTTTGTCGTTAAGCCCATTGGGCCTTTTGAATGGGCCATGTCTCTAGGTTGGGACTGTGAACTGTTAACACATAAAGGAATTGTGCCCTCAACATGACGGGTGCGATCATACCAGCACTAATGCACCGGATCCCATCAGATTTCCGAAGTTAAGCGTGCTTGGCCGAGAGTAGTACTAGGATGGGTGACCCCCTGTGAAGTCCTCGGGTTGCACCCCCGTTTTCATTTTTTTTTGCTCCGGTTAGGGTTGCCAAGATACTTTATCCACCATATTCCTATTATCGAATCCCACGGCACCTTGGGCTAGACAACTTCACTTCACATGGAGGCTGGGCCAAGAAACCGAGTGCGTAGGGCTTGTGTTCAGGTCTCTGTCGCTCCAGTGCCCATAACTTTTGATTCGTAAGGAGTTACACGGTGCACAGCATACCGTTGCAAAGCTCTCCGAGAGCTCTACGATGGGGACATCTAGCTCGCTCACTGTGCCCTTTTTGGAGCCCAAAATCGAACGTTTTCATCAATTTCGGGCAACTTTTCTTCTTTTGCTCTATTTTTCCGTCCCGGATCGTACGTCGTGAGCTGTTAAAAGGACGAAAACCTTACTCGCGGGACATTAGAGGGCCCTACAATGAGTCAATATCACGTCTTGTGAGGATACTACGTTGTTGAAGCGGATGGGTTGTCGTTAAGCCCATTGGGCCTTTTGAATGGGCCATCTCTCTAGGCTGGGACTGTGAACCGTTAACACATAAAGGAATTGTGCCCTCAACATGACAGGTGCGATCATACCAGCACTAATTCACTGGATCCCATCAGATTTCCGAAGTTAAGCGTGCTTGGGCGAGAGTAGTACTTGGATGGGCGACCCTTGGGAAGTCCTCGTGTTGCACCCCACTTTTCAATTTTTTTTGCTCCGGTTAGGGTTGCCAGGATACTTTATCCACCACATTGCTGTTATCGAATACCACGGCACCTTGGGCTAGACAACTTCGCTTCACGTGGAGGCTGGACCAGCAAACCGAGGGCGTAGGGCTTGTGACCAGGTCTCCGCCGCTCCGGTGCCCATAAATTTTGATCCGTAAGGAGTTACGCGGCGCACAACAAACCGTTGCAAAGCTCTCCAAGAGCTCTACGACGTGGGCAGCCAGCTTGCTCGTTGTGCCCCTTTTTGGAGCCCAAAACTGAACATTTTCATCAGTTTCGTGCCACTTTTCTTCTTTTCCTATGTTCTTCCATCCCGGATCGTACGTCGTGAGCTGTTAAAAGGACGACAACCTTATTTACGGGACATTAGAGGGCCCTACAATGCGTTGATATCACGTCTTGCGAGGATGCTGCGTTGTTGAAGCAGATGGGTTGTCGTTAAGCCCATTGGGGATTTTGAATGGGCCATCTTTCTAGGCTGGGACAGTGAACCGTTAACACATAAAGGAATTGTGCCCTCAACATGACGGGTGCGATCATACCAGCACTAATTCACCGGATCCCATCAGATTTCAGAAGTTAAGCGTGCTTGGGCGAGTGTAGTACTAGGATGGGTGACCCCTGGGAAGTCCTCGTGTTGCACTCCCCTTTTCCATTTTTTTAACTCCGGTTAGGGTTGCCAAGATACTTTATCAACCACATTTCTATTATCGAATCCCACGACACCTTGGGCTAGACAACTTCGCTTCACGTGGAGGCTGGGACAGCAAATCGAGGGCGTAGGGCTTGTGACCAGGTCTCCGTCGCTCCGGTGCCCATAACTTTTGATCCGTAAGGAGTTACGCGGTGCACAACATACCGTTGCAAAGCTCTCCGAGAGCTCTAAGACGGGGGCAGCCAGCTTGCTCGCTGTGCCTATTTTTGGAGCTCAAAATCGAACGTTGTCATCAGTTTCGGGCCACTTTTCTTCTTTTGCTCAAATTTTTTGTCCCGGATCGTACGTCGTGAGCTGTTAAAGGGACGACAACCTTACTCGCGGGACATTAGACGGCCCTACAACACGTCGACATCACGTCTTGAGAGGATGCTGCGTTGTTGAAGCGGTTGGGTTGTCGTTAAGCCCATTGGGCCTTTTGAATGGGCCATCTCTCTAGGCTGGGACTGTGAACCGTTAACACATAAAGGAATTGTGCCCTCAACATGACAGGTGCGATCATACCAGCACTAATTCACTGGATCCCATCAGATTTCCGAAGTTAAGCGTGCTTGGGCGAGAGTAGTACTTGGATGGGCGACCCTTGGGAAGTCCTCGTGTTGCACCCCACTTTTCAATTTTTTTTGCTCCGGTTAGGGTTGCCAGGATACTTTATCCACCACATTGCTGTTATCGAATACCACGGCACCTTGGGCTAGACAACTTCGCTTCACGTGGAGGCTGGACCAGCAAACCGAGGGCGTAGGGCTTGTGACCAGGTCTCCGCCGCTCCGGTGCCCATAAATTTTGATCCGTAAGGAGTTACGCGGCGCACAACAAACCGTTGCAAAGCTCTCCAAGAGCTCTACGACGTGGGCAGCCAGCTTGCTCGTTGTGCCCCTTTTTGGAGCCCAAAACTGAACATTTTCATCAGTTTCGTGCCACTTTTCTTCTTTTGCTATGTTTTTCCATCCCGGATCGTACGTCGTGAGCTGTTAAAAGGACGACAACCTTATTTACGGGACATTAGAGGGCCCTACAATGCGTTGATATCACGTCTTGCGAGGATGCTGCGTTGTTGAAGCAGATGGGTTGTCGTTAAGCCCATTGGGGATTTTGAATGGGCCATCTTTCTAGGCTGGGACAGTGAACCGTTAACACATAAAGGAATTGTGCCCTCAACATGACGGGTGCGATCATACCAGCACTAATTCACCGGATCCCATCAGATTTCAGAAGTTAAGCGTGCTTGGGCGAGTGTAGTACTAGGATGGGTGACCCCTGGGAAGTCCTCGTGTTGCACTCCCCTTTTCCATTTTTTTAACTCCGGTTAGGGTTGCCAAGATACTTTATCAACCACATTTCTATTATCGAATCCCACGACACCTTGGGCTAGACAACTTCGCTTCACGTGGAGGCTGGGACAGCAAATCGAGGGCGTAGGGCTTGTGACCAGGTCTCCGTCGCTCCGGTGCCCATAACTTTTGATCCGTAAGGAGTTACGCGGTGCACAACATACCGTTACAAAGCTCTCCGAGAGCTCTAAGACGGGGGCAGCCAGCTTGCTCGCTGTGCCTATTTTTGGAGCTCAAAATCGAACGTTGTCATCAGTTTCGGGCCACTTTTCTTCTTTTGCTCAAATTTTTTGTCCCGGATCGTACGTCGTGAGCTGTTAAAGGGACGACAACCTTACTCGCGGGACATTAGACGGCCCTACAACACGTCGACATCACGTCTTGAGAGGATGCTGCGTTGTTGAAGCGGTTGGGTTGTCGTTAAGCCCATTGGGCCTTTTGAATGGGCCATCTCTCAAGGCTGGGACTGTGAACCGTTAACACATAAAAGAATTGTGCCCTCAACAAGACGGGTGCGATCATACCAGGACTAATGCACCGGACCCCATCAGATTTTCGATGTTAAGCGTGCTTGGGTGAGAGTAGTACTAGGATGGGTGACCCCCTGGGAAGTCCTTGTGTTGCACCCCCCTTTTCAATTTTTTTTGCCCCAGTTAGGGTTGCCAAGATACTTTATCCTCCAAATTTCTATTATCGAATCCCACGGCACCTTGGGCAAGACAACTTCGCTTACGTGGAGGCTGCGCCCGCAAACCGATGGCGTAGGGCTTGTGACCAGGTCTCCGTCACTCCGGTGCCCATAACTTTTGATCAGTAAGGAGTTATGCGGTGCACAGCATACCGTTGCAAAGCTCTGCGAGAGCTCTACGACGGGGGTAGCCAGCTCGCACGTTTTGCCCTTTTTGGAGCCCAAAATTGAACCTCCTTTTCAGTTTCGGGTCACTTTTCTTCTTTTGCTCTGTTTTTCCGTCCCGGATCGTACGTCATGAGCTGTTAAAAGGTCTACAACCTTACTCGCGGAACATTAGAGGGCCCTACAACGCGTCGATATCATGTCTTGCGATGATGCTGCGTTGTTGAAGCGGATGGTTTGTCGTTAAGCCCATTGGGCCTTTTGAATGGGCCATGTCTCTAGGTTGGGACTGTGAACCGTTAACACATAAAGGAATTGTGCCCTCAACATGACGGGTGTGATCATACCAGCACTAATGCAACGGATCCCATCAGATTTCCGAAGTTAAGCGTGCTTGGGTAAGAGTAGTACTAGGATGGGTGACCCCCTGGGAAGTCCTCGTGTTGCACCTCCCTTTTTAATTTTTTTTGCCCCGGTTAGGGTTGGCAAGATACTTTATCCTCCACATTTTTATTATCGAATCCCACGGCACCTTGGGCAAGACAACTTCGCTTCACGTGGAGGCTGGGCCCGCAAACCGATGGCGTAGGGCTTGTGACCAGGTCTCTGTCGCTCCGGTGCCCATAACTTTTGATCCGTAAGGAGTTACACGGCGCACAGCATACCGTTGCAAAGCTCTCTAAGAGCTCTACGACGGGGATAGCCATCTCGCTCGCTGTGCCCTTTTTGGAGGCCAAAATCGAACGTTTTCATCAGTTTCGGGAAACTTTTCTTGTTTTGCTCTATTTTTTCATCCCGGATCATACGTCGTGAGCTGTTAAAAGGACGAAAACCTTACTCGCGGGACATTAGAGGGCCCTACAACGAGTCAATATCACGTCTTGCGAGGATACTGCGTTGTTGAAGCGGATGGGTTGTCGTTAAGCCCATTGGGCCTTTTGAATGGGCCATCTCTCTAGGCTGGGACTGTGAACCGTTAACACATAAAGGAATTGTGCCCTCAACATGATGGGTGCGATCATACCAGCACTAATTCACCGGATCCCATTAGATTTCCGAAGTTAAGCGTGCTTGGGCGAGAGTAGTACTTGGATGGGTGACCCTTGGGAAGTCCTCGTGTTGCACCCCACTTTTCAATTTTTTTTGCTCCGGTTAAGGTTGGCAGGATACTTTATCCACCACATTTCTGTTATCGAATGCCACGGCACCTTGGGCTAGACAACTTCGCTTCACGAGGAGGCTGGACCAGCAAACCGAGGGCGTAGAGCTTGTGACCAGGTCTCTGCCGCTCCGGTGCCCATAACTTTTGATCCGTAAGGAGTTACGCGGCGCACAACAAATCGTTGAAAAGCTCTCCAAGAGCTCTACGACGTGGGCAGCCAGCTTGCTCGTTGTGCCCCTTTTTGGAGCACAAAACTGAACGTTTTCATTAGTTTCGTGCCAATTTTCTTCTTTTGCTATGTTTTTCCATCCTGGATCGTACGTCGTGAGCTATTAAAAGGACGAAAACCATATTTGCGGGACATTAGTGGGCCCTACAACGCGTTGATATCACGTCTTGCGAGGATGCTGCGTTGTTGAAGTGGATGGGTTGTCGTTAAGCCCATTGCGGATTTTGAATGGGCCATCTTTCTAGGCTGGGACAGTGAACCGTTAACACATAAAGGAATTGTGCCCTCAACATGACGGGTGCGATCATACCAGCACTAATTCACCGGATCCCATCAGATTTTCGAAGTTAAGCGAGCTTGGGCGAGAGTAGTACTTGGATAGGTGACCCTTGGGAAGTCTGCGTGTTGCGTCCCACTTTTCAATTTTTTTTGCTCCGGTTAGGGTTGCCAAGATACTTTATCCACCACATTTCTATTATCGAATCCCACGGCACCTTGTGCTAGACAACTTCGCTTCACTTGGAGGTTGGACCAGCAAACCGAGGGCGTAGGGCTTGTGACCAGGTCTCCGTCGCTCCGGTGCCCATAACTTTTGATCCGTAAGGAGTTACGCGGCACACAACATACCGTTGCAAAGCTCTCTGAGTGCTCTACGACGATGGCAGTTAGCTTGCTTGCTATGCCCTTTTTGGAGCCCAAAATCCAACATTTTCATCAATTTCGGGCCACTTTTCTTCTTTTGCTCTGTTTTTCCGTCTCGGATCGTACGTCGTGAGTTGTTAAAAGGATGACAACCTTACTCACGAGACATTGGAGGGCCCTACAACGCGTCGATATCATGTCTTGCGAGGATGCTACGTTGTTGAAGCGGATGGGTTGTCGTTAAGCCCATTGGGCCTTTTGAATGGGCATCTCTCTAGGCTGGGACTGTGAACCGCTAACACATAAAAGAATTGTGCCCTCAACATGACGGGCGCCATCATACCAGCACTAATGCACCAGATCCCATCAGATTTCTGAAGTTAAGCGTGATTGGGTGAGAGTAGTACTTGGATGGGTGACCCCCTGGGAAGTCCTCGTGTTGCACCCCCTTTTCATTTTTTTTGCCCCGGTTCGGGTTGCCAAGATACTTTATCCTACCCATTTCTATTATCGAATCCCATGGCACCTTGGGCAAGACAACTTTGCTTCACGTGGAGGCTAGACCAGCAAACCGAGGGCGTAGGGTATGTGACTAGGTCTCCGTCGCTCCGGTGCCCATAACTTTTGATCCGTAAGGAGTTACGTGGCGCACAACATACCGTTGCAAAGCTCTCCGAGTGCTCTACGACGATGGTAGCTAGCTTGCTTGCTATGCCCTTTTTCGAGCCCAAAATCGAACATTTTCATCAATTTCAGGCCAATTTTCTTCTTTTGCTCTGTTTTTTTGTCTCGGATCGTACGTCGTGAGTTGTTAAAAGGACGACAACCTTACTCACGAGACATTGGAGGGCCCTACAATGCGTCGATATCATGTCTTGCGAGGATGCTACGTTGTTGAAGCGGATGGGTTGTCGTTAAGCCCATTGGGCCTTTTGAATGGGCATCTCTCTAGGCTGGGACTGTGAACCGTTAACAAATAAAGGAATTGTGCCCTCAACATGACGGGTGCGATCATACCAGCACCAATGCACTGGATCCCATCAGATTTCTGAAGTTAATCATGTTTGGGCAAGAGAAGTACTAGGATGGGTGACCCCTGGGAAGTCCTCGTGTTGTACCCCCATTTTCAATTTTTTTTGCTCCGGTTAGGGCTGCCAAGATACTCTATCCACCACATTTCTATTATCCAATCCCACGGCACCTTGGGCTAGACAACTTCGCTTCACGTGGAGGCTGGGCCAGCATGCTCGCTGTGCCCATTTTTGGAGCCCAAAATCGAACGTTTTCAACAGTTTCGGGCCACTTTTCTTCTTTTGCTCTGTTTTTCCATCCCGGATCGTACGTCATCAGCTGTTAAAAGGACGACAACCTTACTCATGGGATATTAGAGGGCCCTACAACGCGTCGATATCACAACTTGCGAGGATGCTGCATTGTTGAAGCGGATGGGTTGTCGTTAAGCCCATTGGGCTTTTGAATGGGCCATCTCTCTCGGCTGGGACTGTGAACCGTTAACACAAAAAAGAATTGTACCCTCAACATGACGGGTGTGATCATGCCAGCACTAATGCACCGGATCCCACCAGATTTTCGAAGTTAAGCGTGCTTGGGTGAGAGTAGTACTAGGATGGGTGACCCCCTAGGAAGTCCTCATGTTGCACCCCCCTTTTCAACTTTTTTTGCCCTGGTTAGGGTTGCCAAGATACTTTATCCTCCACATTTCTATTATCGAATCCCACGGCACCTTGGGCAGGACAACTTCGCTTCACGTGGAGGCTGGGCCCGCAAACCGATGGCGTAGGGCTTGTGACCAGGTCTCCGTCACTCCGGTACCTATAACTTTCAATTCGTAAGGAGTTACGCAGTGCACAGCATACTGTTGCAAAGCTCTCCGAGAGCACTACGACGGGGGCCCCTAGCTCGCTCAATGTGCATTTTTGGAACCAAAATCGAACGTTTTCATCAGTTTCGGGCCACTTTTCTTCTTTTGCTCTGTTTTTCCGTCCCGGATCGTAAGTCGTGAGCTGTTAAAAGGACGACAACCTTACTCGCGGGACATTAGAGGGTCCTACAATGCGTCAATATCACGTCTTGCAAGGATTCTGCGTTGTTGAAGCGGATGGGTTGTCGTTAAGCCCATTGGGCCTTTTGAATGGGCCATCTCTCTAGGCTGGGACTGTGAACCGTTAACACATAAAGGAATTGTGCCCTCAACATGATGGGTGCTATCTTACCAGCACTAATGCACCGGATCCCATCAGATTTCCGAAGTTAAGCGTGCTTGGCCGAGAGTAGTACTAGGATGGGTGACCCCTTGTGAAGTCCTCGTGTTGCACCCCCGTTTTCAATTTTTTTTGCTCCGGTTAGGGTTGCCAAGATACTTTATCTACCACATTTCTATTATCGAATCCCACGGCACCTTGGGCTAGACAACTTCACTTCACGTGGAGGCTGGGCCAACAAACCGAGTGCGTAGGGCTTGTGACCAAGTCACCGTCACTCCGGTGTCCATAACTTTTGATCCGTAAGGAGTTACGTGGCGCACAGCATACCGTTCCAAAGCTCTCCAAGAGCTCTATGACGGGGGCAGCCAGCTTGCTCGCTGTACCCGTTTTTGGAGCCCAAATTGAACGTTTTCATCAATTTTGGGCCACTTTTCTTCTTTTGCTCTCTTTTTCCGTCCCGGATCGTATGTCGTGAGCTGTTAAAAGTACGACAAACTTACTCGTCGGACATTAGAGGGCCCTACAACACGTCGATATCACGTCTTACGAGGATGCTGCATTGTTGAAACGGATGGGTTGTCGTTAAGCCCATTGGGCCTTTTGAATGGGCCATCTCTCTATGCTGGGAGTGTGAACCTTTAACACATAAAGAAATTGTGCCCTCAACATGACGGGTGTGATCATACCAGCACTAATGCACCGGATCCCATCAGAACTGCGATGTTAAGCATGCTTGGGCGAGAGTAGTACTAGGATGGGTGACCCCCTGGGAAGTCGTCGTGTTGCACCCCCATTTTCAACTTTTTTTGCCCCGGTTAGGGTTGCCAAGATAATTTATCCTACACATTTCTATTATCGAATCCCACGGCACCTTGGGCAAGACAACTTCGCTTCACGTGGAGGCTGGCCCCGTAAACCGATGGCGTAGGGCTTGTAACCAGGTCTCCGTCGCTCCGGTGCCCATAACTTTTGATCCGTAAGGAGTTACGTGGCGCACAGCATACCGTTCCAAAGCTCTCCAAGAGCTCCAGGACGGGGGTAGCCAGCTTGCTTGCTGTACCCATTTTTGGAGCCCAAATTGAACGTTTTCATCAATTTTGGGCCATTTTTCTTCTTTTGCTCTGTTTTTCCATCACGGATCGTACGTCGTGAGCTGTTAAAAGGACGACAACCTTACTCGCGGGACATTAGAGGGCCCTACAATGCGTCAATATCACGTCTTGCGAGGATACTGCGTTGTTGAAGCGGATGGGTTGTGGTTAAGCCCATTAGGCCTTTTGAATGGGCCATCTCTCTAGGCTGGGACTGTGAACCTTTAACACATAAAGGAATTGTGCCCTTAACATGACGGGTGCGATCATACTAGCACTAATGCACCGGATCCCATCAGATTTCCGAAGTTAAGCGTGCTTGGCCAAGAGTAATACTAGGATGGGTAACCCCTTGTGAAGTCCTCTTGTTGCACCCCCGTTTTCAATTTTTTTTGCTCCAGTTAGGGTTGCCAAGATACTTTATCCACCACATTTCTATTATCGAATCCCACGGCACCTTGGGCTAGACAACTTCACTTCACGTGGAGGCTGGGCCAGCAAACCGAGTGCGTAGGGCTTGTGACTAGATCTTCGTCGCTCCGGTGCCCATAACTTTTGATCCGTAAGGAGTTACGAGGCGCACATCATACCGTTCCAAAGCTCTCCAAGAGCTCTATGATAGGGGCAACTAGCTTGCTCGCTGTACCCATTTTTGGAGCCCAAATTGAACGTTTTCATCAATTTTGGGCCACTTTTCTTCTTTTGCTCTATTTTTCCGTCCCAGATCGTACGTCGTGAGCTGTTAAAAGGATGACAACCTTACTCGCGGGATATTAGAGGGCCGTACAACGCGTCGATATCACGTCTTGCGAGGATGCTGCGTTGTTGATGCGGATGGGTTGTCGTTAAGCCCATCGGGCCTTTTGAATGGGCCATCTCTCTAGGCTAGGACTGTGAACCGTTAACACATAAAAGAATTGTGCACTCAACATGACGGGTGTGATCATACTAGCACTAATACACCGGATCCCATCAGATTTCTGAAGTTAAGTGTGCTTGGGTGAGAGTAGTACTAAGATGGGTGACCCCTTGGGAAGTCCTCGTGTTAAACCCCCTTTTTCAACTTTTTCTGCCCCGGTTAGGTTTGCCAAGATACTTTATCCTCCACATTTCTATTATCGAATCCCACGGCACCTTGGGCAAGACAACTTCGCTTCACGTGGAGGCTGGGCCCGCAAACCGATTGCGTAGGGCTTGTGACCAGGTCTCCATCGCTCCAGTGCCCATAACTTTTGATTCGTAAGGAGTTACGCGGTGCACAGTATACTGTTGCAAAGCTCTCTGAGAGCACTACGACGGGGGCCCCTAGCTCGCTCGCTGTGCCCTTTTTGGAGCCAAGATCAAACGTTTTCATCAGTTTCGGGCCACTTTTCTTCTTTTGCTCTTTTTTCCATCCAGGATCGTACGTCGTGAGCTGTTAAAAGGATGACAACCTCACTCGCAGGATATTAGAGGGCCCTACAATGCGTCAATATCACGTCTTGCGAGGATACTGCGTTGTTGAAGCGGATGGGTTGTCGTTAAGCCCATTGGGCCTTTTGAATGGGCCATCTCTCTAGGCTGGAACTGTGAACCGTTAAGACAAAAAGGAATTGTGCCCTCAACCTGACGGGTGCGATCATACCTGCACTAATGCACCGGATCCCATCAGATTTCCGAAGTTAAGCGTTCTTGGCCAAGAGTAGTACTAGGATGGGTGACCCCTTGTGAAGTCCTCTTGTTGCACCCCCGTTTTCAATTTTTTTTGCTCCGGTTAGGGTTGCCAAGATACTTTATCCACCACATTTCTATTATCGAATCCCACGGCACCTTGGGCTAGACAACTTCACTTCACGTGGAGGCTGGGCCAGCAAACCGAGTGCGTAGGGCTTGTGACCAGGTCTCCGTCGCTCCGGTGCCCATAACTTTTGATCCGTAAGGAGTTACGCGGTGCACAACATACCGTTCCAAAGCTCTCCAAGAGCTCTATGACGGGGGCAGCCAGCTTGCTCGTTGTACCCGTTTTTGGAGCCCAAATTGAATGTTTTCATCAATTTTTGGGCCACTTTTCTTCTTTTACTCTGTTTTTCCATCTCGGATCGTACGTCGTGAGCTGTTAAAAGGACGACAACCTCACTCGTCGGACATTAGAGGGGCCTACAACACGTCGATATCACGTCTTGCGAGGATGCTGCGTTGTTGAAGTGGATGGGTTGTCGTTAAGCCCATTGGGCCTTTTGAATGGGCCATCTCTCTAGGCTGGGACTGTGAACTTTTAACACATAAAGAAATTGTGCCCTTAACATGACGGGTGCGATCATACCAGCACTAATGCACCGGATCCCGTCAGAACTCCGAAGTTAAGCGTGCTTGGGCGAGAGTAATACTAGGATGGGTGACCCACTGGGAATTCTTCGTGTTGCACCCCCTTTTTCCATTTTTTTTGCTCCGGTTAGGGTTGCCAAGATACTTTATGCACCACATTTCTATTATCGAATTCCACGGCACCTTGGGCTAGACAACTTCGCTTTACGTGGAGGATGGGCCAGCAAACCGAGGGCGTAGGGCTTCTGACCAGGTCTCCGTCTCTCCAGTGCCCATAGCTTTTGATCTGTAAGGAGTTACGCGGTGCACAGCATACCGTTGCAAAGCTTTCCAAGAGCTCTACGACTGGGACAGCCAGCTTGCTCGCTGTGCCAATTTTTGGAGATCAAAATCGAACGTTGTCATCTGTTTTGGGCCACTTTTCTTCTTTTGCTCTGTTTTTTAGTCCCGGATCGTATGTCGTGAGCTGTTAAAAGGTCGACAACCTTACTCACGGGACATTAGATAGCCCTACAATGCGTCGATATCACGTCTTGCGAGGATTCTGCGTTGTTGAACCAAATGGGTTGTCGTTAAGCCCATTGGGCCGTTTGAATGGGCCATCTCTCTAGGCTGGGACTGTGAACCGTTAACACATAAAAGAATTGTGCCCTCAACAAGACGGGTACGATCATACCAGCACTAATGCACCGGACCCCATCAAATTTCCGAAGTTAAGCGTGCTTGGGTGAGAGTAGTCCTAGGATGGGTGACCCCCTGGGAAGTCCTCATGTTGCACCCCGCTTTTCAATTTTTTTTGCCCCGATTAGGGTTGCCAAGATACTTTATCCTTCACATTTCTATTATCGAATCCCACGGCACCTTGGGCAAGACAACTTCGCTTCACGTGGAGGCTGGGCCCGCAAACCGATGGCGTAGGGCTTGTGACTAGGTCTCCGTCACTCCGATGCCCATAACTTTTGAACCATAAGGAGTTACGCGGCGCATAGCATATCGTTGCAAAGCTCTACGACGGGGGCAGATCGCTCGCTTGTTGTGCCCTTTTTGGAGCCCAAAATCGAACGTTTTTATTAGTTTCAGGCCACTTTTCTTCTTTTGCACTGTTTTTTCGTCTCAGATCGTACATCGTGAGTTGTTAAAAGGACGACAACCTTACTCACGGGACATTAGAGGGCCCTACAACGCGTCGATATCACGTCTTGCGAGGATGCTGCGTTGTTGAAGCGAATGGGTTGTCGTTAAGCGCATTGGGCCTTTTGAATGGACCATCTCTCTAGGCTGGGACTGTGAACCTTTAACACATAAAGAAATTGTGCCATCAACATGACTAGTGCGATCATACCAGCATTAATGCACTGGATCCCATCAGAACTCATATGTTAAGCGTGCTTGGGCGAGAGTAGTACTAGGATGGGTGACCCCCTGGGAAGTCCTCCTGTTGCACCCCCCTTTTCAATTTTTTTGCTCCGGTTAGCGTTGCCAAGATACTTTATCCACCACATTTCTATTATCGAATCCCACTGTACCTTGGGGAAGACAACTTCGCTTCACGTGGATGTTGGGCTCGCAAACCGAGGGCGTAGGGCATGTGACCAGGTCTCCGTCGATCCGGATCCTATAACTTTTGATCCGTAAGGAGTTACGCGGCGCACAACATACCGTTGCAAAGCCCTCCGAGAGCTCTACGATGGTGGCAGCTAGCTTGCTTGCTGTGCCCTTTTTGGAGCCCAAAATCGAACATTTTCATCAATTTCAGGCCACTTTTCTTCTTTTGCACTAATTTTTCATCTCGGATCGTACATCGTGAGTTGTTAAAAGGACGACAACCTTACTCACGGGACATTAGAGGGCCCTACAACGCGTCGATATCACGTCTTGCGAGGATGCTGCGTTGTTGAAGCGAATGGGTTGTCGTTAAGCCCATTGGGCCTTTTGAATGGGCCATCTCTCTAGGATGAGACTGTGAACCGTTAACACATAAAGGAATTGTGCCCTCAACATGACGGGTGCGATCACACCAGCACTAATGCACCGGATCCCATCAGATTTCTGAAGCTAAGCGTGCTTGGGCGAGAGTAGTACTAGGATGGGTGACCCCCTGGGAAATCCTCGTGTTGCAACCCCCTTTTCCATTTTTTTTGCTTCGGTTAGGGTTGCCAAGATACTTTATCCACCACATTTCTATTATCGAATCCCACGGAACCTTGGGCTAGACAACTTCGCTTCACGTGGAGGCTGGGCCAGCAAACTGAGGGCGTAGGGCTTGTGACTAGGTCTCTGTCGCTCCGGTGCGCATAACTTTTGATCCGTAGGGAGTTACGCGGTGCACAGCATACCATTGCAAAGCTCTCCGAGAGCTCTATGATGGGGGCAGCCAGCTTGCTCGCTGTGCCGAATTTTGGAGCTCAAAATCGAACGTTGTCATCAGTTTCGGGCCACTTTTCTTCTTTTGCTATGTTTTTCTGTCCCAGATCGTACGTCGTGAGCTGTTAAAAGGAAGACAATCTTACTCGTGGGACATTAGAGGGCCCTACAATGCTTCGATATCACGTCTTGCGAGGATGTTGCGTTGTTGAAGCGGATGGGTTGTCGTTAAGCCCCCTTTGGGCCTTTTGAATAGGTCATCTCTCTAGGCTGGGACTGTGAACCGTTAACAAATAAAAGAATTGTGCCCTCAACAAGACGGGTGCGATCATACCAGCACTAATGCATCGGAACCCATCAGATATCCGAAGTTAAGCGTGCTTGGGTGAGAGTAGGCCTAGGATGGGTGACCACCTGGGAAGTCCTCATGTTGCACCCCACTTTTCAATTTTTTTTGCCCCGGTTAGGGTTGCCAAGATACTTTATCCTCCACATTTCTATTATCGAATCCCACGGCACCTTGGGCAAGACAACTTCACTTCAAGTGGAGGCTGGGCCCGCAAACCGATTGCGTAGGGCCAGTGACCAGGTCTCCGTCGCTCCGGTGCCTATGACTTTTGATCTGTAAGGAGTTACGCGGCCCACAGCATACCGTTGCAAAGCTTTCCAAGAGCTCTACGATGGGGGCAACTAGCTCGCTCCCTATGCCTCTTTTGGAGCCCAAAATCGAACGTTTTCATCACTTTGGGGCACTTTTCTTTTTTTGCTCTGTTTTTCCGTCCCGGATCGTACGTCGTGTGCTGTTAAAAGGACGACAACCTTACTCGCGGGACATTAGAGGGCCCTACAACGCGTCTATATCATGGCTTGCGAGGATGCTGCGTTGTTGAAGTGGATGGGTTGTCATTAAGCCCATTGGGACTTTTGAATGGGCGATCTCTCTTGGCTGGGACTATGAACCATTAACACATAAACGAATTGTGCCCTCAACATGACGGGTGCGATCATACCAGCACTAATGCACCGGATCCCATCAGATTTCCGAAGTTATGCGTGCCTGGCCGAGAGTAGTACTAGGATGGGTGACCCCCTAGGAAGTCCTCGTGTTACACACCCCTTATCAATTTTTTTGCTCCGGTTAGGGTTGCCAAGATACTTTATCCACCTCATTTCTATTATCGAATCCCACGGTACCTTGGGCATGACAACTACGCTTCACGTTGAGGCTGGGCCGGCAAACCGAAGGTGTAGGGCTTGTGACCAGGTCGCCGTCGCTCCGGATCCTATAACTTTTGATCCGTAAGGAGTTGCGCGGCGCACAGCATACCGTTGCAAAGCTCTCCGAGAGCTCTACAACGGTGGTAGCTAGCTTGCTTGTTTTGCCCTTTTTGGAGCCCAAAATCGAACATTTTCTTCAATTTCGAGCAACTTTTCTTCTTTTGCACTGTTTTTCCGTCTCGGATCGTACGTCGTGAGTTGTTAAAAGGACGACAACCTTACTCACGGGACATTAGAGGTCCCTACAACGCGTCGATATCACGTCTTGCGAGGATGCTGCGTTGTTGAAGTGGATGGGCTGTCGTTAAGCCCATTGGGCCTTTTCAGTGGGCCATCTCTCCAGGATGGGACTGTGAACCGTTAACACATAAAGGAATTGTGCCCTCAACATGACGGGTGCGATCATACCAGTACTAATGCACGGATGCCATCAGATTTCTGAAGTTAAGCGAGCTTGGGAGAGAGTAGTACTAGGATGGGTGACCCTTGGGAAGTCCTCGTGTTGCACCCCCCTTTTCAATTTTTTTTGCTCCGGTTTGGGTTGCCAAGATACTTTATCCACCACATTTCTATTATCGAATCCCACAACACCTTGGGCTAGACAATTTCGCTTCACGTGGAGGCTGGGCCAGCAAACCGAGGGCGTAGGGCTTGTGACCAGGTCTCCGCCGCTCCGGTGCCTATAACTTTATATCCGTAAGGAGTTACGCGGTGTACAGCATACCGTTGCAAAGCTCTCCGAGAGATCTACAATGGGGGCAGCGAGCATGCTCGCTGTGCCCATTTTTGGAGCCCAAAATCGAACGATTTCATCAGTTTCGAGCCACTTTTCTTCTCTCGCTCTGTTTTTCCGTCCCGGATCGTACGTCGTGAGCTGTTAAAAGGACGACAACCTTACACGCGGGACATTAGAGGGCCCTACAACGCGTCAATATCACCTCTTGCGAGGATGCTGCATTGTTGAAGCGGATGGGTTGTCGTTAAGCACATTGGGCCTTTTGAATAGGCCATCTCTCTAGGCTGGGACTGTGCACCGTTAACACATAAAGGAATTGTGCTCTCAACATGACGGGTGTGATCATACCAGCACTGATGCACCGGATCCCATCAGATTTCCGAAGTTAAGCGTGCTTGGCCGAGAGTAGTACTAGGATGGGTGACCCCCTGGGATGTCCTCGTGTTGCACCCGCCTTTTCAATTTTTTTTGCTTCGGTTAGGGTTGCCAAGATACTTTATCCTCCACATTTCTATTATCAAATCCCACAGCACCTTGGGCTAGACAACTTCGCTTCACGTGGAGGTTAGGCCAGCAAACCGAGGGCGTAGGGCTTGTTACCAGGTCTCTATCGCTCCGATACCCATAACATTTCATCCGTAAGGAGTTACGCGGCGCACAGCATACCGTTGCAAAGCTCTCCAAGAGCTTTATGATGGGGGCAGCCTGCTTGTACGCTATGCCCATTTTTGGAGCCCAAAATCGAACGTTTTCATCAGTTTTGGGCCACTTTTCTTCTTTTGCTCGATTTTTCCATCCCAGATCGTACGTCGTGAGCTGTTAAAAGGACGACAACCTCATTCGCAGGACTTTAGTGGGCCCTACAATGCGTCGATATAACGTCTTGCAAGGATGCTGCGTTGTTGAAGCGGATGGGTTGTTGATAAGCCCATTTGGCCTTTTGAATGGGCCATCTCTCTAGGCTAGGACAGTGAACCTCTAACACATAAAGAAATTGTGCCCTCAACATGACGGGTGCGATCATACCAGCACTAATGCACCGGATCCCATCAGAACTCCAATGTTAAGCGTGCTTGGGTGAGAGTAGTACTAGGATGGGTGACCCCTTGGGAAGTCCTCGTGTTGCACCCCACTTTTCAATTTTTTTTTTCTCCGGTTAGGGTTGCCTAGATACTTTATCCACCACATTTCTATTATCGAATCCCACGGCACCTTGGGCAGGACAACTTCGCTTCACGTGGAGGCTGGGCCCGCAAACCGAGGGAGTAAGGCTTGTGACCATGTCTCCGTCGCTCCGGGCCCATAACTTTTGATCCGTATGGAGTTATGCGGCGCACAACATACCGTTGCAAAGCTCTCCGAGAGCTCTACGACGGTGGCAACTAGCTAGCTTGCTGTGCCATTTTTGCATCCCAAAATTGAACATTTTCATCAATTTCGGGCCACTTTTCTTCTTTTACTCTATTTTTTCGTCTCGGATCGTACGTCATGAGTTGTTAAAAGGACGACAACCTTACTCACGGGACATTAGATGGCCCTACAACGCGTCGATATCATGTCTTGCGAGGATGCTGCGTCGTTGAAGCAGATGGGTTGTCGTTAAGCCCATTGGGCCTTTTGAATGGGCCAACTCTCTAGGATGGGACTGTGAACCGTTAACACATAAAGGAATTGTGCCCTCAACATGACGGGTGAGATCATACCTGTACTAATGCACCGGATGCCATCAGATTTCTGAAGTTAAGCGAGCTTGGGCGAGAGTAGTACTAGGATGGGTGACCCCTGGGAAGTCCTCGTGTTGCACCCCCCTTTTCAATTTTTTTTTGCTCCGGTTAGGGTTGCCAAGATACTTTATCCACCACATTTCTATTATCGAATCCCACGGCACCTTGGGAAAGACAACTTCGCTTCACGTGGAGGCTGGGCCCGCAAACCGAGGGCGTAGGGCTTGTGACCAGGTCTCCGTCACTCCGGTGCCCATAACTTTTGATTTGTAAGGAGTTACGCGGCCCACAGCATACCGTTGCAAAGCCCTCCGAGAGCTCTACGACGGTGGCAGCTAGCTAGCTTGCTATGCCTTTTTTGGATCCCAAAATTGAACATTTTCATCAATTTCGGGCCACTTTTCTTCTTTTACTCTATTTTTTCGTCTTGGATCGTACGTCATGAGTTGTTAAAAGGATGACAACCTCACTCACGGGACATTAGATGGCCCTACAACGCGTCGATATCATGTCTTGCGAGGATGCTGCGTCGTTGAAGCATATGGGATGTCAATAAGCCCATTGGGCCTTTTGAATGGGCCAAATCTCTAGGATGAGACTGTGAAACGTTAACACATAAAGGAATTGTGCCCTCAACATGACGGGTGCAATCATACCAGTACTAATGCACCAGATGCCATCAGATTTCTGAAGTTAAGCGAGCTGGGGCGAGAGTAGTACTAGGATGGGTGACCCTTTGGAAGTCCTCGTGTTGCACCCCCCTTTTCAATTTTTTTTGCTCCGATTAGGGTTGCCAAGATACTTTATCCACCACATTTCTATTATCGAATACCACGGCACCTTGGGCTAGACAACTTCGCTTCGCGTGGAGGCTGGACCAGCAAACCGAGGGCGTAGGGCTTGTGACCAGGTCTCCGTCGCTCCGGTGACCATAACTTCTGATCCGCAAGGAGTTACGCGGTGCACAGCATACCGTTTTAAAGCTCTCCGAGAGCTCTACGACGGGGGCAGCCAGCTTGCTCGCTTTGCCCATTTTTGGAGCCCAAAATCGAACGATTTCATCCGTTTCGGGCCACTTTTCTTCTTTTGCTCTGTTTTTTCATCCCGGATCGTACGTCGTAAGCTGTTAAAAGGAAGACAACCATACTGGCGGGACATTAGAGGGCCCTACAACGCGTCAATATCATGTCTTACGAGGATGCTACGTTGTTGAAACGGGTGGGTTGTCGTTAAGCCCATTGGGCCTTTTGAATGGGCCATCTCTCTAGGCTGGGACTGTGAACTGTTAACAAATAAAGGAATTGTGCCCTCAACATGACGGGTGGGATCATACCAGCACTAATGCACCGGATCCCATCAGATTTCTGATGTTAAGCGTGCTTGGCCGAGGGTAGTACTAGGATGGGTGACCCCCTGGGAAGTCCTCGTGTTGCACCCCCATTTTCAATTCTTTTTGCTCCGGTTAGGGTTGCCAAGATATTTTATCCTCCACATTTCTATTATCAAATCCCACGGCACCTTGGGCTAGACAACTTCGCTTCACGTGTAGGATGGCCAGCAAACCGATGGCGTAGAGCTTGTGACCAGGTCTCCATCGCTCCGGTGCCCATAACTTTTGATCCGTAAGGAGTTACGCGGCGCACAGCATACCGTTGCAAAGCTCTCCAAGAACTTTATGACGGGCGCAGCCAACTTGCACGCTATGCCCATTTTTGGAGCCCAAAATCGAACGTTTTCATCAGTTTTGGTCAACTTTTCTTCTTTTGCTCAGTTTTTCCATCCTGGATCGTACGTCGTGAGCTGTTAAAAGGACGACAACCTTATTCGCAGGACATTAGTGGGCCCTGCAACGCGTCGATATCACGTCTTGCGAGGATGCTACGTTGTTGAAGTAGATGGGTTGTCGTTAAGCCCATTGGGCCTTTTGAATGGGCCATATCTCTAGGCTGGGACTGTGAACCTTTAACAAATAAAGAAATTGTGCCCTCAACATGACGGGTGCGATCATACCACTACTAATGCACCGGATCCCATCAGAACTCCGATGTTAAGCGTGCTTGGGTGAGAGTAGTACTAGGATGCAGCTTTGTTGAAGCGGATGGGTTGTCGTAAAGCCCATTGGGCCTTTTGAATGGGCCATCTCTTTAGGCTAGGACTGTGAACTGTTGACACATAAAGGAATTGTGCCCTCAACATGACGGGTGCGATCATACCACCACTAATGCACCGGATCCCATCAGATTTCCGAAGTTAAGCGTGCTTGGCCGAGAGAAGTACTAGGATGGGTGACCCCTTAGGAAGTCCTCGTGTTGCACCCCCCTTTTCAATTTTTTTTGCTCCGGTTAGGGTTGCCAAGATACTTTATCCACCACATTTCTATTATTGAATCCCACGACACCTTGGGCAAGACAACTTCGCTTCACATGGAGGCTGGGCCCGCAAACCGAGGGCGTAGGGCTTGTGACCAGGTCTCCGTCGCTCTGGTGCCCATAACTTTTGATCCGTAAGGAGTTACGCCGGGCACAGCATACCGTTGCAAAGCTCTCCGAGAGTTCTACGACGGTAGCTGCTAGGTTGCTTGCCGTGCCATTTTTGGAACCCAAAATGGAACATTTTCATCAATTTCGGGCAACTTTTCCGCTTTTGCTCTGTTTTTTCTTCTCGGATCGTACGTCGTGAGTTGTTAAAAGGACGACAACCTTACTCACGGGACATTAGAGGTCCCTACAACGCGTTGATATCACGTCTTACGAGGATGCTACGTTGTTAATGCAGATGGGATGTCGTTAAGCCCATTGGGCCTTTTGAATGGTCCATCTCTCTAGGCTGGGATTGTGAACCGTTAACACATAAAGGAATTGTGCCCTCAACATGATGGGTGCGATCATACCAGTAATAATGCACCGGATCCCATCAGATTTCTAAAGTTAAGCGTGCTAGGGCGAGAGTAGTACTAGGATGGGTGACCCCTGGAAAGTCCTCGTGTTGCACCCCCTTTTCAATTATTTTTGCTCCGGTTAGAGTTGCCAAGATACTTTATCCACCACATTTCTATTATCGAATCCCACGGCACCTTGGGCTAGACAACTTCGCTTCACGTGGAGGCTGGGCCAGCAAAGCGAGGGCCTAGGGCTTTTGATCCGGTCTCCGTCGCTCCGATGCCCATAACTTTTGATCCGTAAGCAGTTACGCTGTGCACAACATACCGTTGCAAAGCTCTCCGAGAGCTCTACGACGGGGACAACCAGATTGCTGGGTATGCCCATTTTTGGAGCCCAAAATCGAACATTTTCATTAGTTGTGGGCCACTTTTCTCTTTTGCTCTATTTTTTCGTCTCGGATCGTACGTCGTGAGCTGTTAAAAGGACGACAACCTTACTCGCGGGACATTAGAGGGCCCTACAACACGTCGATATCACGTCTTGCGAGGATGCTGCGTTGTTGAAGCGGATGGGTTGTCGTTAAGCCCATTGGGCCTTTTGAATGGGCCATTTCTCTAGGCTGGGACTGTGAACCGTTTACACATAAAGGAATTGTGCCCTCAACATGACGGGTACGATCATACCAGCACTAATGCACCGGATCCCATCAGATTTCTGAAGTTAAGCGTGCTTGGGCGAGAGTAGTACTATGATGGGTCACCCCTGGGAATAGAGGTGGCATTTGGGCCGGGCTGACACAAGCCCAATTCATCCCAGCACACGAAAATTCGGGCCCAGCCCAGCTCGAACGAAAGTGGGTTCGACTCGGCTCAACCCACCATATATAGGTGGGCCGAGCTGGGTCATATATTTTTGGACCCTGCCCATTTTTGCCTAAGCCCATTTGTGTCCAAACCCAGCCCAGCTCAGCCCATAAACTCAGCCCAGCCCTGCTCGAGCCCAGCTCAGGCCCAATTCATGCCCAGATAAAACCCATCTTGATATTATAATTTGTATATGTAATTTTTCTTATAAATAGTTAGTGTATTCAACTTCATTTTACTACAAAACTATATATTTATTTTACTGCCTATTGTCTCTTTATTTTACTACAAGATAATACACAATATCTATGGTTATGGGAGAAGAAAATCTTTCACAACGATTACGTTCAAATGTTTGGAATCATTTTACTTACTTTGAAGAACATGGGTATGTAATTTGTAACTATTGTAAACGTAAATATATATTTTGTCGTCAATTTGAAACTGAAACGCTTGTAAAACATCTTGTATCTCAACACTCAAATGTTCTAAACTATTATTATCTTCAACCACCGCCACCGCCACCACCAACAGGTCCAACACCCGTACAAGGAGCATAATAAAATAGAGAACTTCACCAAATTTCTTCAAGCAATTATATAATGTTCTTTTTTTTATGTTTATTAGTAACGTATCCGTGTCTCGTGAACTTGTGATTTGTTAAGTAATATTTTATCATTTATATATATATTATCAATCAACTTATGTCTTGTTAATTGTTAAATTAACTTTTTCGTAAAAAAAGGTTAAGCTTAAGCGTTTTTCGTTATTAATCCAACTATTAAAATTTAGAACACACTAATAAAAAATAAAAAGATGGGTTGGCCCAACCCAGCTCGGCCCAGGTCGCGACTTGTGGTAGCGGGCTCGTGGGCCGAGCTGGGTCCTATATTCCAAGAATTGAGCCCAGCCCAGCTCAGCCCACTAAACATATGTGCCGAGCCGGGCTCATTTTTCTTAACCCACGATTCGGTCGGGCCGTGCCGGGCCGTGCCGGGCTGGCCCATTTGCCAGCTCTACCTGGGAAGTCCTCGTGTTGCACCCCCCTTTTCAATTTTTTTTTGCTCCGGTTAGGGTTGCCAAGATACTTTATCCACCACATTTCTATTATCGAATCCCACGTTACCTTGGGCTAGACAACTTCGCTTCACGTGGAGGCTGGGCTAGCAAACCGAGGGCGTAGGGCTTGTGACCAGGTCTCCGTCGCTCCGGTGACCATAACTTTTGATCTATAAGGAGTTACGCGGTGCACAGCATACCGTGGGCAAAGCACTCCGAGAGCTCTACGATAGGGGCAGCCAGCTTGCGAGCTGTGCCCATTTTTGGAGCCCAAAATCGAACGATTTCATCTGTTTCGTGCCACTTTTTTTCTTTTGCTATGTTTTTTCGTCCCGGATTGTACATCGTGAGTTGTTAAAAGGACGAAAACCTTACTCGCGGGACATTAGAGGGCCCTACAACGTGTCGATATCACGTCTTACGAGGATGCTGCGTTGTTGAAGCAGATGAATTGTCGTTAAGCCCATTGGGCCTTTTGAATGGGCCATCTCTCTAGGCTGGTACAGTGAACCGTTAACACATAAAAGAATTGTGCCCTCAACATGACGGGTGCGATCATACCAGCACTAATGCACCGGATCCCATCAGATTTCCGAAGTTAAGCGTGCTTGGGTGAGAGTAGTACTAGGATGGGTGACCCCCTTGGAAGTCCTCGTGTTGCACCCCCCTTTTCAATTTTTTTTGCCCCGGTTAGGGTTGCCAATATACTTTATCCTCCACATTTCTATTATCGAATCCCACCGCACCTTGGGTAAGACAACTTCGCTTCACGTGGAGGCCGGGCTTGTCACCAGGTCTCCGTCGCACCAATGCCGATAACTTTTGATCCGTAAGGAGTTACGTGGCGCACAGCATACCGTTGCAAAGCTCTCCGAGAGCTCTACGACGGGGGAAGCAAGCAAGCTCGCCATGCACTTTTTGGAGCTCAAAATCGAACGTTTTCATCAGTTTCGGACCACTTTTCTTCTTTTGCTTTGTTTTACGTCCCGGATCGTACGTCGTGAGCTGTTAAAAGGACGACAACCCTACTCGCGGGACATTGGAGGACCCTACAACGCGTCGATATCACGTCTTGCGAGGATTCTGCGTTGTTGAAGCGGATGGGTTGTCGTTAAGCCCATTGGGCCTTTTGAATGGGCCATATCTCTAGGCTGGGACTGTGAACTGTTAACACATAAAGGAATTGTGCCCTCAACATGACGGGTGCGATCATACCAGCACTAATGCACCGGATCCCATCAGAACTCCGAAGTTAAGCGTGCTTGGGCGAGTGTAGTACTAGGATGGGTGGCCCCTTGGGAAGTCTTCGTGTTGCACCCCCCTTTTCAATTTTTTTTGCTCCAGTTACGGTTGCCAAGATACTTTACCCACCATATTTCTATTATCGAATCCCACGGCACCTCGGGCAAGAGAACTTCGCTTCACATGGAGGCTGGGCCCGCAAACCGAGGGCGTAGGGCTTGTGACCATGTCTTCATCGCTCCGATGCCCATAACTTTTGATCAGTAAGAAGTTACGCGGTACACAGCATACCGTTGCAAAGCTCTCTGAGAGCTCTACAATGGGGGCAGCCAGCTAGCTTGCTTTGCCCTTTTTGGAGCTCAAAATCGAACATTTTCATCAGTTTCGGGCCACTTTTCTTCTTAACCTTTGTTTTACGTCCCGGATCGTACGTCATGAGCTGTTAAAAGGACGACAACCTTACTCGCGGGACATTAGAGGACCCTACAACGCGTCGATATCATGTCTTGCGAGGATGCAGCGTTGTTGAAGTGGATGGGTTGTCGTTAAGCCCATTGGGCCTTCTGAATGGGCCATATCTCTAGGCGGGGACTATGAACCGTTAACACATAAAGGAATTGTGCCCTCAACATGACGGGTGCGATCATACCACCACTAGTGCACCGGATCCCATCATAACTCCAAAGTTAAGCGTGCTTGGGCGAGAGTAGTACTAGGGTGGGTGACCCCCTGGGAAGTCCTCGTGTTGCACCCCCCTTTTCAATTTTTTTTGCTCCGGTTAGGGTTGCCAAGATACTTTACCCACCACATTTCTATTATCGAATCCCACGGCACCTTGGGCAAGACAACTTCGCTTCACGAGGAGGATGGGCCCGCAAACCGAGGGCGTAGGGCTTGTGACCAGGTCTCCGTCACTCCGGTGCCCATAACTTTTGATCGGTAAAGAGTTACGCGGCGCACAACATACCGTTGCAAAGCTCTCCGAGAGCTCTACGACGCAGCTAGCTCGCCGTGCCCTTTTTGTAGCTCAAAATCGAACGTTTTCATCAATTTTGGGCCACTTTTCTTCTTTTGCTTTGTTTTACGTCCCGGATAGTACGTCGTGAGCTGTTAAAAGGACGACAACCTTACTCGCAAGACATTAGAGGACCCTACAATGCGTCGATATCACGTCTTGCGAGGATGCTGCGTTGTTGAAGCGGATGGGTTGTCGTTAAGCCCATTGGGCCTTTTGAATGGGCCATATCTCTAGGCTGGGACTGTGAACCGTTAACACACAAAGGAATTGTGCCCTCAACATGACGGGTGCAATCATACCAGCTCTAATGCACCGGATCCCATCAGAACTCCGAAGTTAAGCGTGCTTGGGCGAGAGTAGTACTAGGAATGGTGACCACCTGGGAAGTCCTCGCGTTGCACCCCCCTCTTCAATTTTTTTTGCTCCGGTTAGGGTTGCCTAGATATTTTACCCACCATATTTCTATTATCGAATCCCACGGCACCTTGGGCAAGACAACTTCGCTTCACGTGGAGGCTGGGCCCGCAAACCGAGGGAGTAGGGCTTGTGACCAGGTCTACGTCGCTCCGGTGCCCATAACTTTTGATCGGTAAGGAGATACGTGGCGCACAACATACCGTTGCAAAGCTCTTCGAGAGCTCTACGACGCAGCTAGCTCGCTGTGCCCTTTTTGTAGCTCAAAATCGAACGTTCTCATCAGTTTCGGGCCACTTTTCTTCTTTTGCTTTGTTTTACGTCCTAGATCGTACGTCGTGAGCTGTTAAAAGGACGACAACCTTACTCGCGAGACATTAGAGGACCCTACAATGCGTCGATATCACGTCTTACGAGGATGCTGCGTTGTTGAAGCGGATGGGTTGTCGTTAAGCCCATTGGGCCTTTTGAATGGGCCATATCTCTAGGCTGGGACTGTGAACCGTTAACACATAAAGGAATTGTGCCCTCAACATGACGGGTGCGATCATACCAGCATTAATGCACCGGATCCCATTAGAACTCTGAAGTTAAGCGTGCTTGGGCGAGAGTAGTACTAGGAATGGTGACCGCCTGGGAAGTCGTCGCGTTGCACCCCCCTTTTCAATTTTTTTTGCTCCGGTTAGGGTTGCCAAGATACTTTACCCACCACATTTCTATTATCGAATCCCACGGCACCTTGGGCAAGACAACTTCGCTTCACGTGGAGGCTGGGCCCGCAAACCGAGGGTGTAAGGCATGTGACCAGGTCTCCGTCGCTCCGGTGCCCATAACTTTTGATCGGTAAGGAGTTACGCGGCGCACAACAAACCGTTGCAATGCTCTCCGAGAGCTCTACGACGGGGGAACCAAGCTAGCTCGCCGTGCACTTTTTGGAGCTCAAAATCGAACGTTTTCATCAGTTTCGGGCCACTTTTCTTCTTTTGCTTTGTTTTACGTCCCGGATCGTACGTCGTGAGCTGTTAAAAGGATGACAACCTTACTCGCGAGACATTGGAGGACCCTACAACGCGTCGATATCACGTCGTACGAGGATGCTGCGTTGTTGAAGCGGATGGGTTGTCGTTAAGCCCATTGGGCATTTTGAATGGGCCATATCTCTAGGTTGGGACTGTGAATCGTTAACACATAAAGGAATTGTGCCCTCAACATGACGGGTGCGATCATACCAGCACTAATGCACCGGATCCCATCAGAACTCCGAAGTTAGGCGTGCTTGGGCGAGAGTAGTACTTGGATGGGTGACCCCCTGGGAAGTCCTCGTGTTGCACCCCCCTTTTCAATTTTTTTTGCTCCGGTTAGGGTTGCCATGATACTTTAACCCCCACATTTCTATTATCGAATCCCACGGCACCTCAGGCAAGACAACTTCACTTCAAGTGGAGACTGGGCCCGCAAACCGAGGGCGTAGGGCTTGTGACTAGGTCTTCGTCGCTCCAATGCCCATAACTTTTGATCCGTAAGGAGTTACGCAGCGCACAGCATACCGTTGCAAAGCTCTCCAAGAGCTCTACGACGGGGGCAGCCAGCTAGCTCTTTGTGCCCTTTTTGGAGCTCAAAATCGAACGTTTTCATCAATTTCGGGCCACTTTTCTTCTTAACCTTTGTTTTAGGTCCCAGATCGTACGTCTTGAGCTGTTAAAAGGACCACAACCTTACTCGTGGGACATTAGAGGACCATACAACGAGTCGATATAACGTCTTGCGAGGATGATGTGTTGTGGAAACGGATGGGTTGTCGTTAAGCCCAATGGGCCTTTTGAATGGGCCATATCTCTAGGCGGGGACTGTGAACCGTTAACACATAAAGGAATTGTGCCCTCAACATGACGGGAGCGATCATACCAGCACTAATGCACTGGATCCCATTAGAACTCCGAAGTTAAGCGTGCTTGGGCGAGAGTAGTACTAGGATGGCTGACCCCCTGGGAAGTCCTAGAGTTGTACCCCCATTTTCAATTTTTTTTGCTCCAGTTAGGGTTGCCAAGATACTTCACCCACCACATTTCTATTATCGTATCCCACAGCACCTTGGGCAAGACAACTTCACTTCACGTGGAGGTTGGGCCAGCAAAAAGGGCGTAGGGCTTGTGACCAGGTCTCCATCGCTCCGGCGCCCATAACTTTTGATCGGTAAGGAGTTACGCGACACACAACATACCGTTGCGAAGCTCTCCGAGAGCTCTACGACGTGGGAAGCTAGCTAGCTCCCTGTGCCCTTTTTGGAGCTCAAAATCGAACGTTTTCTTTAGTTTCGAGCCACTTTTCTTCTTTTTCTTTGTTTTACGTCCCGGATCGTACGTCGTGAGCTGTTAAAAGGATGAAAACCTTACTTGCGGGACATTGGAGGACCCTACAACGCGTCGATATCACGTCTTACGAGGATGCTGCGTTGTTGAAGCGGATGGGTTGTCGTTAAGCCCATTGGGCCTTTTGAATGGGCCATATCTCTAGGTTGGGACTGTGAACCGTTAACACATAAAGGAATTGTGCCCTCAACATGACGGGTGCGATAATACCAGCACTAATGCACCGGATCCCATCAGAACTCCGAAGTTAGGCGTGCTTGGGCGAGAGTAGTACTAGGATAGGGGACCCCTTGGGAAGTCCTCGTGTTGCACCCCCCTTTTCAATTTTTTTTGCTCCGGTTAGGGATGCCAAGATACTTTACCCACCACATTTCTATTATCGAATCCCACAGCACCTTGGGCAAGACAACTTCGCTTCACGTGGAGGATGGCCCCGCAAATCGAGGGCGTAGGGCTTGCGACCAGGTCTCCGTCGCTCCGGTGCCCATAACTTTTGATTGGTAAGGAGTTACGGGATGCACAACATACCGTTGCAAAGCTCTCTGAGAGCTCTACGACGGGGGAAGCAAGCTAGCTCGTTGTGCACTTTTTGGAGCTCAAAATCGAACGTTTTCATCAGTTTAGGGCCACTTTTCTTCTTTTGTTTTGTTTTACGTCCCGGATCGTACGTTGTGAGTTGTTAAAAGGATGACAACCTTACTCGCGGGACATTAGAGGACCCTACAATGTGTCGATATCACGTCTTGCGAGGATGCTGCGTTGTTGAAACGGATGGGTTGTCGTTAAGCCCATTGGGCCTTTTGAATGGGCCATATCTCTAGGCTGGGACTGTGAACCGTTAACACATAAAGGAATTGTGCCCTCAACATGAAGGGTGCGATCATACCAGCACTAATGCACTGGATCCCATCAGAACTCAGAAGTTAAGCGTGTTTGGGCGAGAGTAGTACTTGGATGGGTGACCCCCTGGGAAGTCCTTGTGTTGCACCCCCCTTTTCAATTTTTTTTGCTCCGGTTAGGGTTGCCATGATACTTTAACCACCACATTTCTATTATCGAATCCCACGGCACCTCGGGTAAGACAACTTCACTTCACGTGGAGACTGGGCCCGCAAACCGAGGGCGTAGGGCTTGTGACTAGGTCTTCGTCGCTCCAATACCCATAACTTTTGATCCGTAAGGAGTTACGCGGCGCACAGCATACCGTTGCAAAGCTCTCCGAGAGCTCTACGACGGGGGCAGCCAGCTAGCTTGCTGTGCCCTTTTTGGAGCTCAAAATCGAACGTTTTCATCAGTTTCGGGCCACTTTTCTTCTTAACCTTTGTTTTAGGGCCCAGATCGTACGTCGTGAGCTGTTAAAAGGACCACAACCTTACTCGCGGGACATTAGAGGACCCTACAACGAGTCGATATAACGTCTTGCGAGGATGCTGCGTTGTGGAAGCGGATGGGTTGTTGTTAAGCCCATTGGGCCTTTTGAATGGGCCATATCTCTAGGCGGGGACTGTGAACCGTTAACACATAAAGGAATTGTGCCCTCAACATGACGGGAGCGATCATACCAGCACTAATGCACTGGATCCCATTAGAACTCCGAAGTTAAGCTAGCTTGGGCGAGAGTAGTACTAGAATGGCTGACCCCCTGGGAAGTCCTCGAGTTGTACCCCCCATTTCAATTTTTTTTGCTCCAGTTACGGTTGCCAAGATACTTCACCCACCACATTTCTATTATCGTATCCCACGGAACCTTGGGCAAGACAACTTCGCTTCATGTGGAGGCTGGGCCCGCAAACCGAGGGCGTAGGGCTTGTGACCAGGTCTCCATCGCTCCGGTGCCCATAACTTTTGATCGGTAAGGAGTTACGCGACACACAACATACCGTTGCAAAGCACTCCGAGAGCTCTACGACGGGGGCAGCCAGCTAGCTCGCCGTGCCCTTTTTGGATCTCAAAATCGAACGTTTTCATCAGTTTCGGGCCACTTGTCTTCTTTTGATTTGTTTTACGTCCCGGATCGTACGTCGTGAGCTGTTAAAAGGACGACAACGTTACTCGCGGGACATTAGAGGACCCTACAACGTGTCGATATCATGTCTTGCGAGGATGCTGCGTTGTTGAAGCGGATGGGTTGTCGTTAAGCCCATTGGGCCTTGTGAATGGGCCATATCTCTAGGATAGGACTGTGAACCGTTAACACATAAAGGAATTGTGCCCTCAACATGACGAGTGCGAGCATACTAGCACTAATGCACCGGATCCCATCAGATCTCCGAAGTTAAGCGTGCTTGGGCGAGAGTAGTACTAGGATGGGTGACCCCCTGGGAAGTCCTCGAGCTGTACCCCCCTTTTCAATTTTTTTTGCTCCGGAAAGGGTTGCCAAGATATTTTACCCACCACATTTCTATTATCGAATACCACGGCACCTTAGGCAAGACAACTTCGCTTCACGTGGAGGCTGGGCCCGCAAACCGAGGGCGTAGGGCTTGTGACCAGGTCTCCGTCGCTCCGGTGCCTATAACTTTTGATCCGTAAGGAGTTACGCGGCGCACAGCATACCGTTGTTAGCTATCTGAGAGCTCTACGACGGCGACAGCCAGCTAGCTCGTCGTGCCCTTTTTGGAACTCAAAATCGAACATTTTCATCAGTTTCGGGCCACTTTTCTTCTTTTGCTTTGTTTTACATCCCGGATCGTACGTCGTGAGCTGTTAAAAGGACGACAACCTTACTCGCGGGACATTAGAGGACCCTACAACGTGTCGATATCACGTCTTGCGAGGATGCTTGGTTGTTGAAGCGGATGGGTTGTCGTTAAGCCGATTGGGCCTTGTGAATGGGCCATATCTCTAGGCTAGGAATGTGAACCGTTAACACATAAAGGAATTGTGCCCTCAACCTGACGGGTGCGAGCATACCAGCACTAATGTACCGGATCCCATCAGAACTCCGAAGTTAAGCGTGCTTGGGCAAGAGTAGTACTAGGATGGGTGACCCCTTGGGAAGTCCTCGAGCTGTACCCCCCTTTTCAATTTTTTTTGCTCCGGTTAGGGTTGCCAAGATACTTTACCCACCACATTTCTATTATCGAATCCCACGGCACCTTGGGCAAGACAACTTCACTTCACGTGGAGGCTGGGCCCGCAAACCGAGGGCGTAGGGCTTGTGACCAGGTCTCCGTCGCTCCGGTGCCTATAACTTTTGATCCGTAAGGAGTTACGCGGCGCACAGCATACCGTTGTTAGCGATCTGAGAGCTCTACGACGGCGACAGCCAGCTAGCTCGTCGTGCCCTTTTTGGAACTCAAAATCGAACATTTTCATCAGTTTCGGGCCACTTTTCTTCTTTTGCTTTGTTTTACATCCCGGATCGTACGTCGTGAGCTGTTAAAAGGACGACAACCTTACTCGCGGGACATTAGAGGACCCTACAACGTGTCGATATCACGTCTTGCGAGGATGCTTGGTTGTTGAAGCGGATGGGTTGTCGTTAAGCCGATTGGGCCTTGTGAATGGGCCATATCTCTAGGCTAGGAATGTGAACCGTTAACACATAAAGGAATTGTGCCCTCAACATGACGGGAGCGATCATACCAGCACTAATGCACTGGATCCCATTAGAACTCCGAAGTTAAGCGTGCTTGGGCGAGAGTAGTACTAGAATGGCTGACCCCCTGGGAAGTCCTCGAGTTGTACCCCCCATTTCAATTTTTTTTGCTCCAGTTACGGTTGCCAAGATACTTCACCCACCACATTTCTATTATCGTATCCCACGGAACCTTGGGCAAGACAACTTCGCTTCATGTGGAGGCTGGGCCCGCAAACCGAGGGCGTAGGGCTTGTGACCAGGTCTCCATCGCTCCGGTGCCCATAACTTTTGATCCATAAGGAGTTACGCGACACACAACATACCGTTGCAACGCCCTCAGAGAGCTCTACGACGGGGGCAGCCAGTTTGCTCGCTGTGCCCATTTTGGCTTTCAAAATCGAACGTTTTCATCAGTTTCGGGCCACTTGTCTTCTTTTGATTTGTTTTACGTCCCGGATCGTACGTCGTGAGCTGTTAAAAGGATGACAACGTTACTCGCGGGAAATTAGAGGACCCTACAACGTGTCGATATCATGTCTTGCGAGGATGCTGCGTTGTTGAAGCGGATGGGTTGTCGTTAAGCCCATTGGGCCTTGTGAATGGGCCATATCTCTAGGATAGGACTGTGAACCGTTAACACATAAAGGAATTGTGCCCTCAACATGACGAGTGCGAGCATACTAGCACTAATGCACCGGATCCCATCAGATCTCCGAAGTTAAGCGTGCTTGGGCGAGAGTAGTACTAGGATGGGTGACCCCCTGGGAAGTCCTCGAGCTGTACCCCCCTTTTCAATTTTTTTTGCTCCGGAAAGGGTTGCCAAGATATTTTACCCACCACATTTCTATTATCGAATACCACGGCACCTTAGGCAAGACAACTTCGCTTCACGTGGAGGCTGGGCCCGCAAACCGAGGGCGTAGGGCTTGTGACCAGGTCTCCGTCGCTCCGGTGCCTAAAACTTTTGATCCGTAAGGAGTTACGCGGCGCACAGCATACCGTTGTTAAGCACTCTGAGAGCTCTACGACGGCGACAACCAGCTAGCTCGCCGTGCCCTTTTTGGAGATCAAAATCGAACATTTTCATCAGTTTCAGGCCACTTTTCTTCTTTTGCTTTGTTTTACGTCCCGGATCGTACGTCGTGAGATGTTAAAAGGACGACAACCTTACTCGTCGGACATTAGAGGACCCTACAACGCGTGGATATCACGTCTTACGAGGATGCTGCGTTGTTGAAGCGGATGGGTTGTCGTTAAGCCCATTGGGCCTTTTGAATGGGCCATATCTCAAGGCGGGGATTGTGAACCGTTAACACATAAAAGAATTGTGCCCTCAACATGACGGGTGCGATCATACCAGCACTAATGCACCGGATCCCATCAGAACTCCGAAGTTAAGCGTGCTTCGACTAGAGCTGTACTAGGATGGGTGACCCCCTGGGAAGTCCTCGTGTTGCACCCCCTTTTTCAATTTTTTTTGCCCCGGTTAGGGTTGCCAAGATGCTTTACCCACCACATTTTTATTATCGAATCCCACGGCACCTTGGGCAAGACAACTTCGCTTCACATGGAGGCTGGGCCCGCAAACCGAGGGCGTAGGCCTTGTGACCAGGTCTCCGTCGCTCCGGTGCCCATAACTTTTGATCGGTAAGGAGTTACACGGCGCACAGCATTCCGTTGCAAAGCTCTCCGAGAGCTCTACGACGGGGGAAGCAAGCTAGCTCGCTGTGCACTTTTTGTCGTTCAAAATCGAACATTTTCATCAGTTTCGGGCCACCTTTCTTTTTTTGCTTTGTTTTACGTCCCGGATCGTACGTCGTGAGCTGTTAAAAGGAAGACAACCTTACTCGCGGGACATTAGAGGACCCTACAACGCGTCGATATCACGTCTTGCAAGTATGCTGCGTTGTTGAAGCAGATGGGTTGTCGTTAAGCACATTGGGACTTTTGAATGGGCCATATCTCTAAGCTAGGACTGTGAACCGTTAACACATAAAGGAACTGTGCCCTCAACATGATGGGTGCGATCATACCAGCACTAATGCACCGGATCCCATAAGAACTCCGAAGTTAAGCGTGCTTGGGCGAGAGTAGTACTAGGATGGGTGACTCCCAAGGAAGTCCTCGTGTTGCACCCCCCTTTTCAATTTTTTTTGCTCCGGTTAGGGTTGCCAAGATACTTTACCCAACACATTTCTATTATCGAGTCCCACGGCACCTTGGGCAAAACAACTTCGCTTCACGTGGAGGCTGGGCCTGCAAACCTAGGGCGTAGGGCTTGTGGCCAGGTCTCCGTCGCTCCGGTGGCTATAACTTTTGATCCGTAATGAGTTACACGGTGCACAGCGTACCGTTGCAAAGCACTCCGAGAGCTCTACGACGGGGGCAGCCAGCTAGCTCGCCGTGCCCTTTTTGGATCTCAAAATCGAACGTTTTCATCAGTTTCGGGCCACTTGTCTTCTTTTTCTTTGTTTTACGTCCCGGATTGTACATCGTGAGCTGTTAAAAGGACGACAACGTTACTCGCGGGACATTAGAGGACCCTACAATGCGTCGATATCATGTCTTGCGAGGATGCTGCGTTGTTGAAGCGGATGGGTTGTCGTTAAGCCCATTGGGCCTTCTGAATGGGCCATATCTCTAGGCTGGGACTCTGAACCGTTAACACATAAAGGAATTATGCCCTCAACTTGACGGGTGCGATCATACCAGCACTAATGCACAGGATCCCATCAGAACTCCGAAGTTCAGCGTGCTTGGGCGAGAGTAGTACTAGGATGGGTGACCCCCTGGGAAGTCCTCGTGTTGCACCCCCGTTTTCAATTTTTTTTGCCCCGGTTAGGGTTGCCAAGATACTTTACCCACCACATTTCTATTATCGAATCCCACGGCACCTTGGCCAAGACAACTTCGCTTCACGTGGAGGCTGGGCCCGCAAACCGAGGGCGTAGGGCTTGTGACCAGGTCTCCGTCGCTCCGATGCCCATAACTTTTGATCGGTAACGAGTTACGCGGCGCACAACATACCGTGGCAAAGCTCTCCGAGAGCTCTACGACAGGGGCAGCTAGCTAGCTTGCTGTGCCCTTTTTGGAGCTCAAAATCAAACGTTTTCATCATTTTCGGGACACTTTTATTCTTTTGTTTTGTTTTACGTCACGGATTGTACGTCGTGAGCGGTTAAAAGGATGACAACCTTACTCACGGGACATTAGAGGGCCCTACAACACGTCGATATCACGTCTTCCGAGGATACTGCGTAGTTGAAGCGGATGGGTTGTCGTTAAGCCCATTGGACCATTTGAATGGGCCATATCTCTAGGCTAGGACTGTGAACCGTTAACACATAAAGGAATTGTGCCCTCAACATGATGGGTATGATCAAACCAGCATTAATGCACCGGATACCATCAGAACTCCGAAGTTAAGCGTGCTTGGGCGAGAGTAGTACTAGGATGGGTAACCCCTTGGGAAGTCCTCGTGTTGCACACCCTTTTTCAATTTTTTTTTCTCCGGTTAGGGTTGCCAAGATACTTTACCCACAACATTTCTATTATTGAATCCTACGGCACCTTGGGCAAGACAACTTCGCTTCACGTGGAGGCTGGGCCCGCAAACCGAGGGCGTAGGCCTTGTGACCAAGTCTCCGTCGCTCCGGTGCCCATAGCTTTTGATCCGTAAGAAGTTATGCGGCGCACAACATACCGTTGCAAAGCTCTCCGATAGCTCTACGACGGGGGAAGCACACTAGCTCGCTGTACACTTTTTGGAGTTCAAAATCGAACGTTTTCATTAGTTTCGGGCCACTTTTCTTCTTTTGCTTTGTTTTACGTCTCGGATCGTACGTCGTGAGCTGTTAAAAGGACGACAACCTTACTCGCGGGACATTAGAGGACCCTACAACGCGTCGATATCACGACTTGCAAGGATGCTGCATTGTTGAAGCAGATGGGTTGTCGTTAAACCCATTGGGCCTTTTGAATGGGCCATATCTCTAGGCTAGGACTGTGAACCGTTAACACATAAAGGAACTGTGCCCTCAACATGATGGGTGCGATCATACCAGCACTAATGCACCGGATCCCATCAGAACTCCGAAGTTAAGCGTGCTTGGGCGAGAGTAGTACTAGGATGGGTGACCCCCTAGGAAGTCCTCGTGTTGCACCCCCCTTTTCAATTTTTTTTGCTCCGGTTAGGGTTGCCAAGATACTTTACCCACCACATTTATGTTATCGAGTCCCACGGTACCTTGGGCAAGACAACTTCGCTTCACGTGGAGGCTGGGCCTGCAAACCGAGGGCGTAGGGCTTGTGACCAAGTCTCCGTCGCTCCGGTGGCTATAACTTTTGATCCGTAAGGAGTTACACGGTGCACAGCATACCGTTGCAAAGCACTCCGAGAGCTCTACGACGGGGGCAGCCAGCTAGCTCGCCGTGCCCTTTTTGGAGCTCAAAATCGAACGTTTTCATCAGTTTCGGGCCACTTGTCTTCTTTTGCTTTGTTTTACGTCCCGGATCGTACGTCGTGAGCTGTTAAAAGGACAGCAACGTTACTCGCGGGAGATTAGAGGACCCTACAATGCGTCGGTATCACGTCTTGCGAGGAAGCTGCGTTTTTGAAGCGGATGGGTTGTCGTTAAGCCCATTGGGCCTTCTGAATGGGCCATATCTCTAGGCTGGGACTGTGAACCGTTATCACATAAAGGAATTGTGCCCTCAACATGAAGGGTGTGATCATACCAGTACTAATGCACAGGATCCCATCGGAACTCCGAAGTTCAGCGTGCTTGGGCGAGAGTAGTACTAGGATGGGTGACCCCTTGGGAAGTCCTCGTGTTGCACCCCCCTTTTCAATTTTTTTTGCTCCGGTTAGGGTTGCCAAGATACTTTACCCACCACATTTCTATTATCGAATCCCACGGCACCTTGGGCAAGACAACTTCGCTTCACGTGGAGGCTGGGCCTGCAAACCGAGGGCGTAGGGCTTGTGACCAGGTCTCCGTCGCTCCAGTGCCCATAACTTTTGATCGGTAACGAGTTACGCAGCGCACAACATACCGTGGCAAAGCTCTCCGAGAGCTCTATGATGGGGGAGCTAGCTAGCTTGCTGTGCCCTTTTTCGAGCTCAAAATCGAACGTTTTCATCAGTTTCGGGCCACTTTTATTCTTTTGTTTTGTTTTACGTCGTGGATCGTACGTCGTGAGCTGTTAAAAGGATGACAACCTTACTTGCGGGACATTAGAGGGCCCTACAACACGTCGATATCACGTCTTGCGAGGATGCTGCGTTGTTGAAGCGGATGGGTTGTCGTTAAGCCAATTGGACCTTTTGAATGGGCCATATCTCTAGGCTTGGACTGTGAACCGTTAACACATAAAGGAATTGTGCCCTCAACATGATGGGTACGATCATACCAGCACTAATGCACCGGATCCCATCAGAACTCCGTAGTTAAGCGTGCTTGGGCCAGAGTAGTACTAGGATGGGTAACCCCTTGGGAAGTCCTCGTGTTGCACCCCCCTTTTCAATTTTTTTTGCTCCGGTTAGGGTTGCCAAGATACTTTACCCACCACATTTCTATTATTGAATCCTACGGCACCTTGGGCAAGACAACTTCGCTTCACGTGAAGGCTGGGCCCGCAAATCCAGGGCGTAGTGCTTGTGACCATGTCTCCGTCGCTCGGGTGTCCATAACTTTTGATCTGTAAGGAGTTATGTGGAGCATAACATACCGTTGCAAAGCACTCCGAGAGCTCTACGACGGGGGCAGCTAGGTAGCTTGCTATGCCCTTTTTGGAGCTCAAAATCGAACGTTTTCATAAGTTTCGGGCCACTTTTCTTCTTTTGTTTTGTTTTACGACCCGGATCGTACGTCGTGAGCTGTTAAAAGGATGACAACCTTACTCGTGGGACATTAGAGGACCCTACAACACGTCGATATCATGTCTTCCGAGGATGCTACGTTGTTGAAGCAGGTGGGTTGTCGTTAAGCCCATTGGGCCTTTTGAATAGGCCATATCTCAAGGCTAGGACTGTGAACCGTTAACACATAAAGGAATTGTGCCCTCAACATGATGGGTGCGATCATACCAACACTAATGCACCGGATCCCATCAGAACTCCGAAGTTAAGCGTGCTTCAGCGAGAGTAGTACTAGGATGGGTGACCCCCTGGTAAGTCCTCGAGTTCTACCCCCCTTTTCAATTTTTTTTGCTCCAGTTAGTGTTGCCTAGATACTTTACCCACCACATTTCTATTATAGAATCCCACGGCACCTTGGGCAAGACAACTTCGCTTCACGTGGAGGCTGGCCCCGCAAACCGAGGGCGTAGGGTTTGTGACCAGGTCTCCGTCGCTCCGGTGCCTATAACTTTTGATCCGTAAGGAGTTACGCTGCGCACAGCATAGCGTTCCAAAGATCTCCGAGAGCTCTACGATAGGGGTAGCAAGCTAGCTCGTTGTGCCCTTTTTGGATTTCAAAATCGAACGCTTTCATTAGCTTCGGGCCACTTTTCTTATTTTGCTTTGTTTTACGTCCCGGATTGTACGTCGTGAGCTATTAAAAGGATGAGAATGTTACTCGCGGGACATTAGAGGACCCTACAATGCGTCGATATCATGTCTTGCGCGGATGCTGCGTTGTTGAAGCGAATGGGTTGTCGTTAAGCCCATTGGGCCTTCTGAATGGGCCATATCTCTAGGTTGGGACTGTGAACCGTTAACACATAAAGGAATTGTGCCCTCAACATGATGGGTGCGATCATACCAGCACTAATGCACAGGATCCCATCAGAACTCCGAAGTTCAGCATGCTTGGGCGAGAGTAATACTAGGATGGGTGACCCCCTGGGAAGTCCTCGTGTTGCACCCCCTTTTCAATTTTTTTTGCTCCGGTTAGGGTTGCCATGATACTTTACCCACCACATTTCTATTATCGAATCCCACGGCACCTTGGGCAAGACAACTTCGCTTCACGTGGAGGCTGGGCCTGCTAACCGAGGGCGTAGGGCTTGTGACCAGGTCTCCGTCACTTCGGTGCCCATAACTTTTGATCGGTAACAAGTTACGCGATGCACAACATACCGTGGCAAAGCTCTCCGAGAGCTCTACGATGGGCGCAGCTAGCTAGCTTGCTGTGCCCTTTTTGGAGCTCAAAATCAAACGTTTTCATCAGTTTCGGGCCACTTTTATTCTTTTGTTTTGTTTTACGTCACGGATCGTACGTCGTGAGCTGTTAAAAGAACGACAACCTTACTCGCGGGACATTAGAGGGCCCTACAACACGTTGATATCACGTCTTGCGAGGATGCTGCGTTGTTGAAGATGATGGGTTGTCGTTAAGCCCATTGGACCTTTTGAATGGGCCATATCTCTAGGCTTGGACTGTGAACCGTTAACACATAAGGGAATTGTGCCCTCAACATGATGGGTACGATCATACCAGCACTAATGCACCGGATCCCATCAAAACTCCGAAGTTAAGCGTGCTTGGGCGAGAGTAGTACTAGGATGGGTAACCCCTTGGGAAGTCCTCGTGTTGCACCTCCCATTTCAATTTTTTTTGCTCCGGTTAGGGTTGCCAAGATACTTTACCCACCACATTTCTATTATTGAATCCTACGGCACCTTGGGCAAGACAACTTCGCTTCACATGGAGGATGGGCCCACAAACTGAGGGCGTAGTGCTTGTGACCATGTCTCCGTCGCTCCGGTGTCCATAACTTTTGATCCGTATGGAGTTATGCGGCGCATAACATACCGTTGCAAAGCGCTCCGAGAGCTCTACGATGGGGGCAGCTAGGTAGCTTGCTTTGCCCTTTTTGGAGCTCTATGATGGGTACGATCATACCAACACTAATGCACCGGATCCCATCAGAACTCCGAAGTTAAGTGTGCTTCAGCGAGAGTAGTACTAGGATGGGTGACCCCCTGGGAAGTCCTCGAGTTGTACCCCTCTTTTCAATTTTTTTTGCTCCAGTTAGGGTTGCCAAGATACTTTACCCACCACATTTCTATTATCGAATCCCACGGCACCTTGGGCAAGACAACTTCGCTTCATGTGGAGGTTGGGCCCGCAAACCGAGGGCGTAGGGCTTGTGACCAGGACTCCGTCGCTCCGGTGCCTATAACTTTTGATCCATTAGGAGTTACGCGGCGCACAGCATACCGTTGCAAAGCTCTCCGAGAGCTCTACGACAGGGGCAGCAAGCTAGCTCGTTGTGCCCTTTTTGGATATCAAAATCGAACGTTTTCATCAGTTTCGGGCTACTTTTCTTCTTTTGCTTTGTTTTACGTCCCGGATAGTACGCCGTGAGCTGTTAAAAGGTTGACAACCTTACTCGCGGGACATTAGAGGACCCTACAACGGGTCGATATCACGTCTTGCGGGAGATGCTGCGTTGTTGAAGCGGATGGGTTGTCGTTAAGCCCATTGGGCCTTTTGAATGGACCATATGTCTAGGGTGGGACTGTGAACCGTTAACACATAAAGGAATTGTGCCCTCAACAAGATGGGTGCGATCATACTAGCACTAATGCACCGGGTCCCATCAGAACTCCGAAGTTAAGCGTGCTTGGGCGAGAGTAGTACTAGGATGGGTGAACCCCAGGGAAGTCCTCGAGTTGTACCCTGCTTTTCAATTTTTTTTGCTCCGGTTAGGGTTGCCAAGATACTTTACCCACCACATTTCTATTATCGAATCCCACAGCACCTTGGGCAAGACAACTTTGCTTCACGTGGAGGCTAGGCCCGCAAACAGAGGGCGTAGAACTTGTGACCAGGTCTCCATATGTCCGGTGCCCATAACTTTTGATCGGTAAGGAGTTACGCGGCGCACAACATACCGTTGCAAAGCTCTCCGAGAGCTCTACAACGTGGGCAGCCAACTAGCTCGCTTTGCCCTTTTTGGAGCTCAAAATCAAACGTTTTCATCAGTTTAGGCCACTTTTCTTCTTTTGCTTTATTTTACGTCCCGGATCGTACGTCGTGAGCTGTTAAAAGGACGACAACCTTACTCGCGAGATATTAGAGGACCCTACAACGCGTCGATATCACGTCTTGCGAGGATGCTGCGTTGTTGAAGAGGATGGGTTGTCGTTAAGCCCATTGGGCTTTTTGAATAGGCCATATCTCTAGGCTAGGACTGTGAACCGTTAACACATAAAGGAATTGTGCCCTAAACATGACGGGTGTGATCATACCAGCACTAATGCACCGGATCCCATCAGAACTCCGAAGTTAACCATGCTTGGGCGAAAGTAGTACTAAGATGGGTGACCCCCTGGGAAGTCCTCGAGTTGTACCCCCCTTTTCAATTTTTTTTGCTCCGGTTAGGGTTGCCAAGATACTTTACCCACCACATTTCTATTATCGAATCCCACGGCACCTTGGGCAAGACAACTTCGCTTCACGTGGATGCTGGGCCCGCAAACCGAGGGGGTAGGGCTTGTGACCAGGTCTTCGTCGCTCCGGTGCCTATAACTTTTGATCCGTAAGGAGTTACGCGGCGCACAACATACCGTTGCAAAGCACTCCGAGAGCTCTACGACGGCGGCAGCCAGCTTGCTCGTCCTGCCCTTTTTGGCGCTCAAAATTGAACGTTTTCACCAGTTTCGTGCCATTTTTCTTCTTTTGCTTTGTTTTACATCCCGGATCGTACGTCGTGAGCTGTTAAAAGGACGACAACCTTACTCGCCGGACATTAGAGGACCCTACAACGCGTCAATATTATGTCTTAAGTGGATGCTGCGTTGTTGAAGCGGATGGGATGTCGATAAGCCCATTGGGCCTTTTGAATAGGCCATATCTCTAGGCTAGGACTGTGAACCGTTAACACAAAAAGGAAATGTGCCCTCAACATGACGGGTGCGATCAAACCAGCACTAATGCACCGGATCCGATCACAACTCTGAAGTTAAGCGTGCTTGGGCGAGAGTAGTACTAGGATGGCTGACCCCTTGGGAAGTCCTCGTGTTGCACCCCACTTTTCAATTTTTTTTGCTCCGGTTAGGGTTGCCGAGATACTTTACCCACCACATTTCTATTATCGAATCCCACAGCACCTTGGGCAAGACAACTTCGCTTCATGTGGAGGCTTGTCCCGCAAACCGAGGGCGTAGGGTTTGTGACCAGGTCTCCGACGCTCCGGTGCCTATAACTTTTGATCCCTAAGGAGTTACGCGGCGCACAGCATGCCGTTGCAAAGCTCTCCGAGAGCTCTACGACGGGGGCAGCCAGCTAGCTCGCCGTGCCTTTTTTGGAGCACAAAATCGAACGTTTTCATCAGTTTCGGGCCACTTTTCTTCTTTTGCTTTGTTTTACGTCCCGGATCGTACGTCGTGAGCTGTTAAATGGACGACAACCTTACTCGCAAGACATTAGAGGACCCTACAACGCGTCGATATCACGTCTTGCGAGGATGCTGCGTCGTTGAAGCGGATGAGTTGTTGGTAAGTCCATTGGGCCTTTTGAATACGCCATATCTCTAGGATGGGACTGTGAACCGTTAACACATAAAGGAATTGTGCCCTCAACAAGACGGGTGCGATCATACCAGCACTAATGCACCGGATCCCATAAGAACTCCGAAGTTAAGCGTGCTTGGGCGAGAGTAGTTCTAAGAATGGTGACCCCCAGGGAAGTCCTCGTGTTGCACCCCCCTTTTCAATTTTTTGTGCTCCGGTTAGGGTTGCCAAGATACTTTACCCTCCACATTTCTATTATCTAATCCCACGGCACCTTGGGAAAGACAACTTCGCTTCACGTGGAGGCTGGGCCCGCAAACTGAGGGCGTAGGTCTTGTGACCAGGTCCCCGTCGCTCCGGTGCCCATAACTTTTTATCGGTAATGAGTTACGTGGAGCACAACATACCATTGCAAAGCTCTCCGAGAGCTCTACAACGGGGGCAGCTAGCTAGCTCGTTGTTCCCTTTTTGGAGCTCAAAATCGAACGTTTTCATCAGTTTCGGGCCACTTTTCTTCTTTTGCTCTGTTTTACGTCCCGGATCGTACGTCGTGAGCTGTTAAAAGGACGACAACCTTACTCGTGGGACATTAGAGGACCCTACAACACGTCAATATCATGTCTTGCGAGGATGCTGCGTTGTTGATGCAGATGGGTTGTCGTTAAGCCCATTGGGACTTTCGAATGGGCCATATCTCTAGGCTGGGACCGTGAACCGTTAACACGCAAAGGAATTGTGCCCTCAACATGACGGGTGCGATCATACCAGCACTAATGCACCGGATCCCATCAGAACTCCGAAGTTAAGCGTGCTTAGGCGAGAGTTGTACTAGTATGGGTGACCCCCTGGGAAGTCCTCGAGTTGTACCCCCCTTTTCAATTTTTTTTGCTCCGGTTAGGGTTGCCAAGATACTTTACCCACCACATTTCGATTATTGAATCCCACGGCACCTTGGGCAAGACAACTTCGCTTCACGTGGAGGCTGGTCCCGCAAACCGAGGGCGTATGGCTTGTGACCAGGTCTCCGTCGCTCTGGTGCCTATAACTTTTGATCTGTAAAGAGTTACGCGGCGCACAGCATACCGTTACAAAGCTCTCCATGAGCACTACGACGGCGGCAGCCAGCTAGCACGTCGTGCCTTTTTTGGAGCTCAAAATAGAACGTTTTCATCAGTTTTGGGCCACTTTTCTTCTGTTGCTTTGTTTTACGTCCTGGATCGTACGTCGTGAGCTGTTAAATGGACGGAAACCTTACCCGCGGGACATTAGAGGACCCTACAACGCGTCGATATCACGTCTTGCGAGGATGCTGCGTTGTTGAAGCGGATGGGTTGTCGTTAAGCCCATTGTGCCTTTTGAATGGTCCATATCTCAAGGCTAGGACTGTGAACAGTTAAAACATAAAGGAATTGTGCCCTCAACATGACGGGTGCGATCATACCAACACTAATGCACCGGATCCCATCAGAACTCCGAAGTTAAGCGTGCTTGGGTGAGAGTAGTACTAGGATGGGTGACCTCCTGGGAAGACCTCGAGTTGTACCCCCCTTTTCAATTTTTTTGCTCCGGTTAGGGTTGCCAATATAGTTTACCCACCATATTTCTATTATCGAATCCCACGGCACCTTGGGCAAGACAACTTCGCTTCACGTGGAGGCTGGGCCCGCAAACTGACGGCGTAGGTCTTTTGACCACGTCTCCGTCGCTCCGGTGCCTATAACTTTTGATCCGTAAGGAGTTACGTGGCGCACAGCAAACCGTTCCAAAGCTCTCCGAGAGCTCTACGACGGCGGCAGCCAGCTAGCTCAATGTGCCCTTTCTGGAGCTCAAAATTGAATGTTTTTATCAGTTTTGCCCACTTTTCTTCTTTTGCTTTGTTTTACGTCCCGGATCGTACGTCGTGAGCTGTTAAAAGGATGACAACCTTACTCGCAGGACATTAGAGGACCCTACAATGCGTCGATATCACGTCTTGCGAGGATGCTACGTTGTTGAAGCGGATGGGTTGTCGTTAAGCCCATTGGGCCTTTTGAATGGGCCATATCTCTAGGCTGGGACTGTGAACCGTTAACACGTAAACGAATTGTGCCCTCAACATGACGGGTGCGATCATACCAGCACTAATGCACCGGATCCCATCAGAACTCCGAAGTTAAGCATGCTTGGGCGAGAGTAGTAATAGGATGGGTGACGCCCTAGGAAGTCCTCGAGTTGTACCCCCCTTTTCAATTTTTTTGCTTCGGTTAGGGTTGCCAAGATACTTTACCCACCATATTTCTATTATCGAATCCCACGGCACCTTGGGCAAGACTACTTCGCTTCACGTGGAGGCTGGTCCCGCAAACCGAGGTCGTAGGGCTTTTGACCAAGTCTCCGTCGCTCCAGTGCCTATAACTTTTGATCCGTAAGGAGTTACGCGGCGCACAGCATACCGTTGGAAAGCTCTCTGAGAGCTCTATGACGGCGGCAGCCAGCTAGCGCACCGTGCCCTTTTTGGAGCTCAAAATCGAACGTTTTCATCAGTTTCGGGCCACTTTTCTTCTTTTGCTTTGTTTTACGTCCTGGATCGTACATCGTGAGCTGTTAATAGGACTACAACCTTGCTCAAGGGACATTAGAGGACCCTACAATGCGTTGATATCACGTCTTGCGAGGATGCTGCGTTGTTGAAGCGGATGGGTTGTCGTTAAGCCCATTGGGCCTTTTGAATGGGCCATATCTCTAGGCTGGGACTGTGAACTGTTAACACATAATGGAATTGTGCCCTGAACATGACGGGTGCGATCATACCAGCACTAATGCACCGGATCCCATCAGAACTCCGAAGTTAAGCATGCTTGGGCGAGGGTAGTACTAGGATGGGTGACCCCTTGGGAAGTCCTCGTGTTGCACCCCCTTTTCAATTTTATTTGATCCGCTTAGGGTTGCCAAGATACTGTACCCACCACATTTCTATTATCGAATCCCACGAAACGTTGGGCAAGACAACTTCGCTTCACGTGGAGTCTAGGCCCGCAAACTGAGGGCGTAGGGCTTTTGACTAGGTCTCTATCGCTCCGGTGCCCATAACTTTTGATCCGTAAGGAGTTACGCGGCGCACAGCATACCGTTGCAAAGCTCTCCGAGAGCTCTATGACTGGGGTAGCCAGCTAGCTCGCTATGCCCTTTTTGGAGCTCAAAATCAAACGTGTTCATCAGTTTCGGGCCACTTTTCTTCTTTTGCTTTGTTTTACGTCCCGGATCATACGTCGAGAGCTGTTAAAAGGATGACAACCTTACTCGCGGGACATTAGAGGACCCTACAACGCGTTGATATCACGTCTTGCGAGGATGCTGCGTTGTTGAAGGGGATGGGTTGTCGTTAAGCCCATTGGGCCTTTTGAATGGGCCATATCTCTAGGCTGGGACTGTGAACCGTTAACACATAAAGGAATTGTGCCCTCAACATGATGGGTGCGTTCATACCAGCACTAATGCACCGGATCGCATCAGAACTCTGAAGTTAAGCGTGCTTGGGCGAGAGTAGTACTAGGATCGGTGACCCCCTGGGAAGTCCTCGTGTTGCACCCCCCTTTTCAATTTTTTTTTGCTCCAGTTAGGGTTGCCAAGATACTTTACCCACCACATTTCTATTATCGAATCCCACGGCACCTTGGGCAAGACAACTTCGCTCCACGTGGAGGCTGGGCCCGCAAACCGAAGGCGTAGGGCTTGTGACCAAGTCTCCGTCGCTCCGGTGCCCATAACTTTTGATCGGTAAGGAGTTACGCGGAAGACAACATATCGTTGCAAAGCTCTCCGAGAGCTCTATGACGGGGGCAGCAAGCAAGCTTGCTGTGCCCTTTTTGGAGCTCAAAATCTGACGTTTTCATCAGTTTCGGGCCACTTTTCTTCTTTTGCTATGTTTTACGTCCCGAATCGTACGTCGTGAGCTGTTAAAAGGACGACAACCTTACTCGCAGGACATTAGAGGACCCTACAACGCGTTGATATCACGTCTTGCGAGGATGCTACGTTGTGGAAGTGGATGGTTTGTCGTTAAGCCCATTGGGCCTTTTGAATGGGCCATATCTCTAAGCTAGGACTGTGAACCGTTAACACGTAAAGGAATTGTGCCCTCAACATGACGGGTGCGATCAGACTATCACTAATGCACCGGATCCCATCAGAACTCCGAAGTTAAGCGTGCTTGGGCGAGAATAGTACTAGGATTGGTGACCCCCTGGGAAGTCTTCGTGTTGCACCCCACTTTTCAATTTTTTTTGCTCTGGTTAGGGTTGCCAAGATACTTTACCCACCACATTTCTATTATCGAATCCCATGGCACCTTGGGCAAGACAACTTCGCTTCACGATGAGGCTGGGCCCGCAAACCGAGGGTGTAGGGCTTGTGACCAGGTCTCCGTCGCTCCGGTGCCTATAACTTTTGATCCGTATGGAGTTACGCGGCGCACAGCATACCGTTGCAAAGCTCTCCGAGAGGTCTACGACGGGGGCAACCAGCTAGCTCGTCGGGCCCTTTTTGGAGCTCAAAATCGAATGTTTTCTTCACTTTCGGGCCACTTTTTTTCTTTTGCTTTGTTTTACATCCCGGATCGTACATCGTGAGCTGTTAAAAGGACGACAACCTAACTCACGGGACAATAGAGGACCTTCAAACGCGTCGATATCACGTCTTGCGAGGATGCTGCGTTGTTGAAGCGAATGGGTTGTCGTTAAGCCCATTCGGCCTTTTGAATGGGCCATATCTCTAGGCTGGGACTGTGAACCGTTAACACATAAAGGAATTGTGCCCTCAACATGACGGGTGCGATCATACCAGCACTAATGCACTGGATCCCATTAGAACTCCGAAGTTAAGCGTGCTTGGGCGAGAGTAGTACTAGGATGGGTGACCCCTTGGGAAGTCCTCGAGTTGTACCCCCCTTTTCTATTTTTTTTGCTCCGGTTAGGGTTGCCAATATACTTTATCCACCACATTTCTATTATCGAATCCCACGGTACCTTGGGCAAGACAACTTCACTTCACGTGGAGGCTGGGCCCACAAACCGAGGGTGTAGGGATTGTGACCAGGTCTCCGTCGCTCCGGTGCCTATAACTTTTGATCCGTATGGAGTTACGCGGCGCACAGCATACCGTTGCAAAGCTCTCTGAGAGCTCTAAGACGACAGCAGCCAGCTTGCTTGCTTTGCCTTTTTTGGAGCTCAAAATCGAACGTTTTCATCAATTTCGGGCCACTTTTCTTCTTTTGCTTTGTTTTACGTCCCGGATCGTACGTCATGAGCTGTTAAAAGGACGACAACCGTACTCGCGGGACATTGAAGGACCCTACAACGCGTTGATATCACGTCTTGCGAGGATGCTGCGTTGTTGAAGCGGATGGGTTGTCGTTAAGCCCATTGGGCCTTTTGAATGGGTCATATCTCTAGGCTGGGACTGTGAACCATTAACACATAAAGGAATTGTGCCCTCAACATGACGGGTGCAATCATACCAGCACTAATGCACTGGATCCCATCAGAACTCCAAAGTTAAGCGTGCTTGGGCGAGAGTAGTACTAGGATGGGTGACCCCTTGGGAAGTCCCCGAGTTCTACCCCCCTTTTCAATTTTTTTTGCTCCGGTTAGGGTTGCCAATATACTTTATCCACCTAATTTCTATTATCGAATCCCACGGTACCTTGGGCAATACAACTTCACTTCACGTGGTGGCTGGGCCCACAAACCGAGGGTGTAGGGCTTGTGACCAGGTCTCCGTCGCTCCGGTGCCTATAACTTTTGATCCGTATGGAGTTACGCGGCGCACAGCATACCGTTGCAAAGCTCTCTGAGAGCTCTACGACGACGGCAGCCAGCTTGCTTGCTGTGCCTTTTTTGGAGCTCAAAATCGAACGTTTTCATCAATTTCGGGCCACTTTTCTTCTTTTGCTTTGTTTTACGTCCCAGATCGTACGTCATGAGCTGTTAAAAGGACGACAACCTTACTCGCGGGACATTAGAGGACCCTACAATGCGTCGATATCACGTCTTGCGAGGATGCTGCGTTGTTGAAGCGGATGAGTTATCGTTAAGCCCATTGGGCCTTTTGAATGGGCCATATCTCTAGGTTGGGACTGTGAACCGTTAACACGTAACGGAATTTTGCCCTCAACATGATGGGTGCGATCATACCAGCACTAATGCACCGGATCCCATCAGAACTCTGAAGTTAAGCGTTCTTGGGTGAGAGTTGTACTAGGATGGGTGACCCCCTGGGAAGTCCTTGTGTTGCACCCCCCCTTTTCAATATTTTTTGCTCCGGTTAGGGTTGCCAAGATACTTTACCCACCACATTTCTATTATCGAATCCCATGGCACCTTGGGCAAGACAACTTCGCTTCACGTGGAGGCTGGGCCCACAAACCGATGGCGTAGGGCTTGTGACCAGGTCTCCGTCCTTCGATGCCCATAACTTTTGATCGGTAAGAAGTTACGTGGAGGATAACATACCGTTGCAAAGCTCTCCGAGAGATCTATGACGGGGGCAGCTAGGTAGCTCGCTGTGCCATTTTTGGAGCTCAAAATTGAATGTTTTCAACAGTTTCGGGCCACTTTTCTTCTTTTGCTTTGTTTTACGTCCCGGATCGTACGTCGTGAGTTATTAAAAGGACGACAACCTTACTCGCGGGACATTAGAGGACCTTACAACGCGTCGATATCACGTCTTGTGAGGATGCTGCGTTGTTGAAGCGGATGGGTTGTCGTTAATCCCATTGGACCTTTTGAATGGGCCATATCTCTAAGCTAGGACTGTGAACTGTTAACACATAAAGGAATTGTGCCCTCAACATGACGGGTGCGATCATACCAGCACTAATGCACGAGATCCCATCAGAACTCCGAAGTTAAGCGAGCTTGGGCGAGAGTAGTACTAGGATGGGTGACCCCCTGGGAAGTCCTCGTGTTGCACCGCCCTTTTCAATTTTTTTGCTCCGGTTAGGGTTGCCAAGATACTTTACCCACCATATTTCTATTATCGAATCCCACGGCACCTTGGGCAAGACAACTTCGCTTCACGTGGAGGCTGGGCCCTCAAACCGAGGGCGTAGGGCTTGTGACCAGGTCTCCGTCACTCCGGTGCCTATAACTTTTGATCCGTAAGGAGTTACGTGGTGCACAAGATACAGTGGCAATGCTCTCTGAGAGCTCTACGACGGGGGCAGAAAGCTAACTTGCTTGCTGTGCCTTTTTTGGAGCTCAAAATCGAACGTTTTCATCAATTTCGGGCCACTTTTCTTCTTTTCCTTTGTTTTACGTCCCGGATCGTACGTCATGAGCAGTTAAAAGGACGACAACCTTACTCGCGGGATATTAGAGGACCCTACAATGCGTCGATATCACGTCTTGCGAGGATGGTGCGTTGTTGAAGCGGATGAGTTATCGTTAAGCCCATTGGGCCTTTTGAATGGGCCATATCTCTAGGTTGGGACTGTGAACCGTTAACACGTAACGGAATTTTGCCCTCAACATGACGGGTGCGATCATACCAGCACTAATGCACCGGATCCCATCAGAACTCTGAAGTTAAGCGTTCTTGGGTGAGAGTTGTACTAGGATGGGTGACCCCCTGGGAAGTCCTCGTGTAGCACCCCCCTTTTCAATTTTTTTTGCTCCGGTTAGGGTTGCCAAGATATTTAACCCACCACATTTCTATTATCGAATCCCACGGCACCTTGGGCAAGACAACTTCGCTTCAAATGGAGGCTGGGCCCGCAAACCGAGGGCATAGGGCTTGTGACCAGGTCTCCGTCGCTCCGGTGCCCATAACTTTTGATTCGTAAGGAGTTACGCGGTGCACAGCATACCGTTGCCAAGCTCTCCTAGAGCTCTACGACTGGGGAAGCAAGCTAGCTTGCTATGCACTTTTTGGAGATCAAAATCGAACGTTTTCATCAGTTTCGGGCCACTTTCCTGCTTTTGCTTTGTTTTACCTCCCAGATCATACGTCATGAGCTGTTAAAAGGACGACAACCTTACTCGCGGGACATTAGAGGACCCTACAACGTGTCGATATCATGTCTTGCGAGGATGCTGTGTTGTTGAAGCGGATGGGTTGTCGTTAAGCCCATTGGGCCTTTTGAATGGGCCATATCTCTAGGCTGGGACTGTGAATCGTTAACACATAAAGGAATTGTTCCCTCAACATGACGGGTGCGATCATACTAGCACTAATGCACCGGATCCTATCAGAACTCCGAAGTTAAGCGTGCTTGGGCGAGAGTAGTACTAGGATGGGTGACCCCTTGGGAAGTCCTTGTGTAGTACCCCCCTTTTCAATTTTTTTTGCTCCGGTTAGGGTTGCCAAGATACTTTACCCACCACATTTCTATTATCGAATCCCACGGCACCTTGGGCAAGACAACTTCGCTTCACGAGGAAGCTGGGCCCGCCAACCGAGGGCATAGGGCTTGTGACCAGGTCTCCGTCGCTCCGGTGCCCATAACTTATGATCCGTAAGGAGTTACGCGGCGCACAACATACCGTTGCAAAGCTCTCCGAGAGCTCTACGACTGGGGAAGCAAGCCAGCTTGCAGTGCCCTTTTTGGAGCTCAAAATCGAACGTTTTCATCAGTTTCGGGCCACTTTTCCTCTTTTGCTTTGTTTTACCTCCCGGATCGTACGTCGTGAGCTGTTAAAAGGACGACAACCTTACTCGCGGGACATTAGAGGACCCTACAACGCGTCGATATCATGTCTTGCGAGGATGCTGCGTTGTTGAAGCGGATGGGTTGTCGTTAAGCCCATTGGGCCTTTTGAATGGGCTATATCTCTAGGCTAGGACTGTGAACCGTTAACACATAAAGGAATTGTGCCCTCAACATGACGGGCGCGATCATACCAGCACTAATGCACCGGATCCCATCAGAACTCCGAAGTTAAGTGTGCTTGGGTGAGAGTAGTGCTAGGATGAGTGACCCCTTGGGAAGTCCTAGTGTTGCACCCCCTTTTCAATTTTTTTTGCGCCGGTTAGGGTTGCCAAGATACTTTACCCACCACATTTCTATTATCGAATCCCACGGCACCTCGGGCAAGAATACTTCGCTTCACGTGGAGGATGGGCCCGCAAACCGAGGGCGTAGGGCTTGTGACTAGGTCTCCGTCGCTCTGGTGCCCATAACTTTTGATCCGTAAGGAGTTACACGGCACACAGCATACCGTTGCAAAGATATCCGAGAGCTCTAGGACTGGGGAAGCAAGCTAGCTTGCTATGCACTTTTTGGAGCTCAAAATTGAACGTTTTCATCAGTTTCGGGCCACATTTCCACTTTTGCTTTGCTTTACCTCCCAGATCGTAAGTCGTGAGCTGTTAAAAGGACGACAACCTTACTCGCGAGACATTAGAGGACCTTACAACCCGTCGATATCATGTCTTCCGAGGATGCTGTGTTGTTGAAGCGGATGGGTTGTCGTTAAGCCCATTGGGCCTTTTGAATGGGCCATATCTCTAGGCTGGGACTGTGAACCATTAACACATAAAGAAATTGTTCCCTCAACATGACGGGTGCGATCATACAAACACTAATGCAACAGATCCCATCAGAACTCCGAAGTTAAGCATGCTTGGGCGAGAGTAGTACTAGGATGGGTGACCCTCTTGGAAGTCCTCGAGTTGCACCCCCCTTTTCAATTTTTTTTGCTCCGGTTAGGGTTGCCAAGAAACTTTACCCACCATATTTCTATTATCGAATCCCACGGCACCTTGGGCAAGACAACTTCGCTTCACGTGGAGGCTGGGCCCGCAAACCGAATGCATAGGGCTTGTGACCTGGTCTCCGTCGCTCCGGTGCCCATAACTTTTGATCCGTAAGGAGTTACGCAGCGCACAGCATACCGTTGCAAAGCTCACCGAGAGCTCTACGACTAGGGAAGCAAGCTAGCTTGTAGTGCCCTTTTTGGAGCTCAAAATCGAACGTTTTCATCAGTCTCGGGCCACTTTTCCTCTTTTGCTTTGTTTCACCTCCCGGATCGTACGTTGTGAGCTGTTAAAAGGACGACAACCTTACTCGCGGGACATTAGAGGACCCTACAACGTGTCGATATCATGTCTTCCGAGGATGCTGCGTTGTTGAAGCGGATGGGTTGTCGTTAAGCCCATTGGGCCTTTTGAATGGGCCATATCTCTAGGCTGGGACTGTGAACCGTTAACACATAAAGAAATTGTTCCCTCAACATGACGGGTGCGATCATACCAACACTAATGCAACAGATCCCATCAGAACTCAGAAGTTAAGCATGCTTGGGCGAGAGTAGTACTAGGATGGGTGACCCCCTTGGAAGTCCTCGAGTTGCACCCCCATTTTCAATTGTTTTTGCTCCGGTTGGGGTTGCCAAGATACTTTACCCACCACATTTCTATTATCGTATCCCACGGCACCTTGGGCAAGACAACTTCGCTTCACGTGGAGGCTGGGCCTGCAAACAGAGGGCGTAGGGCTTGTGACCAGGTCTCTGTCGCTCCGGTGCCTATAACTTTTGATCCGTAAGAAGTTACACGGCGCACAACATACCGTTGCAATGCTCTCCGAGAGCTCTACGATGGGGGCAGAAAGCTAGCTTGCAGTGCTCTTTTTGGAGCTCAAAATCGAACGTTTTCATCAGTTTCGGGCCACTTTTCCTCTTTTGCTTTGTTTTACCTCCCGGATCGTACGTCGTGAGCTGTTAAAAGGACGACAACCTTACTCGTGGGACATTAGAGGACCCTACAACGCGTCGATATCATGTCTTGCGAGGATGCTGCGTTGTTGAAGCGGATGGGTTGTCGTTAAGCCCATTCGGCCTTTTGAATGGGCCATATCTCTAGGCTAGGACTGTGAACCGGTAACACATAAAGGAATTGTGCCCTCAACATGACGGGTGCGATCATACCAGCACTAATGCACCGGATCCCATCAGAACTCCGAAGTTAAGCGTGCTTGGGCGAGAGTAGTACTAGGATAGGTGACCCCTTGGGAAGTCCGCGTGTTGCACCCCCTGTTTCAATTTTTTTTGCTCCGGTTAGGGTTGCCAAGATACTTTACCCACCACATTTCTATTATCGAATCCCACGTCACCTCGGACAAGACAACTTCGCTTCACATGGAGGCTGGGCCCGCAAACCGAGGCCGTTGGGCTTGCGACCTGGTCTTCGTCGCTCCGGTGCCCATAACTTTTGATCCGTAAGGAGTTACGCGGCGCACAGCGTACCGTTGCAAAGTTCTCCGAGAGCTCTACGACGGGGGCAGCCAGCTAGCTCGCTTTGCCCGTTTTGGAGCTCAAAATCGAACGTTTTCATTAGTTTCGGGCCGCTTTTCTTCTTATGCTTTGTTTTACGTCCCGCATCGTACGTCGTGAGCTGTTAAAAGCATGAAAACCTTACTCGCGGGACAATAGAGGACCGTACAACGCGTCGATATCACGTCTTACGAGGATGCTGCGTTGTTGAAGCGGATGGGTTGTCGTTAAGCCCATTGGGCCTTTTGAGTGGGCCATATCTCTAGGCGGGGACTGTGAACCGTAAACACATAAAGGAATTGTGCCCTCAACATGACGGGTGAGATCATACCAGCAATAATGCACCGGATCCCATCAGAACTCCGAAGTTAAGCGTGTTTGGGCGAGAGTAGTACTAGGACGGGTGACCCCCTAGGAAGTCCTCGAGTTGCACCCCCATTTTCAATTGTTTTTGCTCCGGTTGGGGTTGCCAAGATACTTTACCCACCACATTTCTATTATCGAATCCCACGGCACCTTGGGCAAGACAACTTCGCTTCACGTTGAGGCTGGGCCCGCAAACCGAGGGCGTAGGGCTTGTGACCAGGTCTCCGTCGCTCCGGTGCCTATAACTTTTGATCCGTAAGGAGTTACACGGCGCACAACATACCGTTGCAATGCTCTCCGAGAGCTCTACGACGGGGGCAGAAAGCTAGCTTGCAGTGCTCTTTTTGGGGCTCAAAATCGAACGTTTTCATCAGTTTCGGGCCACTTTTCCTCTTTTGCTTTGTTTTACCTCCCGGATCGTACGTCGTGAGCTGTTAAAAGGACGACAACCTTACTCGCGGGACATTAGAGGACCCTACAACGCGTCGATATCATGTCTTACGAGGATGCTGCGTTGTTGAAGCGGATGGGTTGTCGTTAAGCCCATTGGACCTTTTGAATGGGCCATATCTCTAGGCTAGGACTGTGAACCGGTAACACATAAAGGAATTGTGCCCTCAACATGACGGGTGCGATCATACAAGCACTAATGCACCGGATCCCATCAGAACTCCGAACTTAAGCGTGCTTGGGCGAGAGTAGTACTAGGATAGGTGACCCCTTGGGAAGTCCGCGTGTTGCACCCCCCGTTTCAATTTTTTTTGCTCCGGTTAGGGTTGCCAAGATACTTTACCCACCATATTTCTATTATCGAATCCCACGGCACCTCGGGCAAGACAACTTCGCTTCACATTGAGTCTGGGCCCGCAAACCGAGGCCGTTGGGCTTGCGACCTGGTCTTCGTCGCTCCGGTGCCCATAACTTTTGATCCGTAAGGAGTTACGTGGCGCACAGCGTACCGTTGCAAAGTTCTCCGAGAGCTCTACGACGGGGGCAGCCAGCTAGCTTGCTGTGCCCGTTTTGGAGCTCAAAATCGAACGTTTTCATCAGTTTCGGGCCACTTTTCTTCTTATGCTTTGTTTTACGTCCCGGATCGTACGTCGTGAGCTGTTAAAAGGATGAGAACCTTACTCGCGGGACAATAGAGGACCCTACAACGCGTTGATATCACGTCTTACGAGGATGCTGCGTTGTTGAAGTGGATGGGTTGTCGTTAAGCCCATTGGGCCTTTTGAATGGGCCATATCTCTAGGCGGGGACTGTGAACCGTTAACACATAAAGGAATTGTGCCCTCAACATGACGGGTGCGATCATGCCAGCACTAATGCACTGGATCCCATCAAAACTCCGAAGTTAAGCGTGCTTGGGTTAGAGTAGTACTAGGATGGGTGACCCCCTGCGAAGTCCTCGAGTTGCACCCCCCTTTTCAATTGTTTTTGCTCCGGTTACGGTTGCCAAGATACTTTACCCACCACATTTCTGTTATCGAATCCCACGGCACCTTGGGCAAGAAAACTTCGCTTCACGTGGAGGCTGGGCGCACAAACCGAGGGCGTAGGGCTTGTGACCAGGTCTCCGTCACTCCGGTGCCTATAACTTTTGATCCGTAAGGAGTTACGCGGTGCACAAGATACCGTGGCAATGCTCTCTGAGAGCTCTACGACGGGGGCAGAAAGCTAGCTTGTAGTGCCCTTTTTGGAGCTCAATATCGAACGTTTTCATCAGTTTCGGGCCACTTTTCATTTTTTGCTTTGTTTTACGTCCCGGATCGTACGTCGTGAGCTATAAAAATGACGACAACTTTACTCGCGGGACATTAGAAGACCCTACAACGCGTCGATATCACTTCTTTCGAGGATGCTGCGTTGTTGAAGCGGATGGGTTGTCGTTAAGCCCATTGGGCCTTTTGAATAAACCATATCTCTAGGCTGGGACTGTGAACCGTTAACACATAAAGGAATTGTGCCCTCAACATGATGGGTGAGATCATACCAGCAATAATGCACCGGATCCCATCAGAACTCCGAAGTTAAGCGTGTTTGGGCGAGAGTAGTACTACGACGGGTGACCCCCTAGGAAGTCCTCGAGTTGCACCCCCCATTTCAATTGTTTTTGCTCCGGTTGGGGTTGCCAAGATACTTTACCCACCACATTTCTATTATCGAATCCCACGGCACCTTGGGCAAGACAACTTCGCTCCACGTGCAGGCTGGGCCCGCAAACCGAGGGCGTAGGGCTTGTGACCAGGTCTCTGTCGCTCCAGTGCCTATAACTTTTGATCCGTAAGGAGTTACACGGCGCACAACATACCGTTGCAATGCTCTTCGAGAGCTCTACGACGGGGGCAGAAAGCTAGCTTGCAGTGCTCTTTTTGGGGCTCAAAATCGAACGTTTTCATCAGTTTCGGGCCATTTTTCTTCTTTTGCTTTGTTTTACGTCCCGGATCGTACGTCGTGAGCTGTTAAAAGGACGACAACCTTACTCGCGGGAGATTAGAGGACCCTACAGCGCGTCGATATCATGTCTTGCGAGGATGTTGCGATGTTGAAGCGGATGGCTTGTCGTTAAGCCCATTGGGCCTTTTGAATGGGCCATATCTCTAGGCTGGGACTGTGAACCGTTAACACATAAAGGAATTGTGCCCTCAACATGACGGGTGCGATCATACCAGCACTAATGCACCGGATCCCAACAGAACTCCGAAGTTAATCGTGCTTGGACGAGATGAGTACTAGGATGGGTGACCCCTTGGGAAGTCCTCGTGTTGCACCCCCCTTTTCAATTTTTTTTTCTCCGGTTAAAGTTGCCAAGATACTTTACTCACAAAATTTCTATTATCGAATCCCACGGCACCTCGGGCAAGACAACCTTGCTTCACGTGGAGGCTGGGCCCGCAAACCGAGGGCGTAGGGTTTGTGACCAGGTCTTCGTCGCTCCGGTGCCCATAACTTTTGATCCGTATGGAGTTACGCGGTGCACAGCTTACCGTTGCAAAGCTCTCTGAGAGCTCTACGACAAGGGCAGCGAGCTAGGTCACTGTGCCCATTTTGGAGCTCAAAATCGAACGTTTTCATCAGTTTCGGGCCACTGTTCTTCTTTTGCTTTGTTTTACGTCCCGGATCGTACGTCATGAGTTTTTAAAAGGACAACAAACTTACTCACGGGACATTAGAGGACCCTACAACGCGTCGATATCACGTCTTGCGATTATGTTGCGTTGTTGAAGCGGATGGGTTGTCGTTAAGCCCATTGGGCCTTTTGAATGGGCCATATCTCTAGGCTGGGACTATGAACCGTTAACACATAAAGAAATTGTGCCTTCAACATGACGGGTGTGATCATACCAGCACTAATGCACCGGATCCCATAAGAACTCCGAAGTTAAGCGTGCTTGGGCAAGAGGAGTACTAGGATGGGTGACCCCTTGGGAAGTCCTCGTGTTGCACTCCCATTTTCAATTTTTTTTGCTCCGGTTAGGGTTGCCAAGATACTTTACCCACCACATTTCTATTATCGAATCCCACGGCACCTCGGGCAAGACAACTTCGCTTCCCGTTGAGGCTGGGCCAGCAAACCGAGGGCGTTGGGCTTGTGACCAAGTCTTCGTCGCTCCGGTGCCCATAACTTTTGATCTGTAAGGAGTTACGCGGCGCACAGCATACCGTTGCAAAGCTCTCCGAGAGCTCTACGACAGGGGCAGCGAGCTAGCTTGCTGTGCCCGTTTTGGAGCTCAAAATCGAACGTTTTCATCAGTTTCGGGCCACTTTTCTTCTTATGCTTCGTTTTACATCCCGGATCGTACGTCGTGAGCTGTTAAAAGGACGACAACCTTACTCGCTTGACATTAGAGGACCCTAGAACGCGTCGATATCACGTCTTGCGAGGATGCTGCGTTGTTGAAGTGGATGGGTTGTCGTTGAGCCCTTTGGGCCTTTTGAATGGGCCATATCTCTAGGCGGGGACTGTGAACCGTTAACACATAAAGGAATTGTGCCCTCAACATGACGGGTGCGATCATACCAGCACTAATGCACCGGATCCCATCAGAACTCCGAAGTTAAGCGTGCTTTGGCGAGAGTTGTACTAGGATGGGTGACCCCCTAGGAAGTCCTCGAGTTGCACTGCCCTTTTCAATTTTTTTTCCTCCGGTAAGGGTTGCCAAGATACTTTACCCACCACATTTCTATTATCGAATCCCACGGCACCTTGGGCAAGACAACTTCGCTTCACGTGGAGGCTGGGCCCGCAAACCGAGGGCGTAGGGCTTGTGACCAGGTCTCCGTCGCTCCGGTGCCTATAACTTTTGATCCGTAAGGAGTTACGCGGCTCACAGCATACCGTTGCGAAGCTCTCCGAGAGCTCTACGATGGGGGCAGCAAGCTAGCTTGTTGTGCCCTTTTTGGAGCTCAAAATTGAACGTTTTCATCAGTTTCGGGCCACTTTTCATCTTTCGCTTTGTTTTACATCCCGGATCGTACGTCGTCAGCTGTTAAAAGGACGACAACCTTACTCGCGAGGCATTGGAGGACCCTACAACGCGTCGATATCACGTCTTGCGAGGATGCTGCGTTGTTGAAGCAGATAGGTTGTCGTTATGCCCATTGGGCCTATTGAATGGGCCATATCTCTAGGCTGGGACTGTGAACCGTTGACACATAAAGGAATTGTGCCCTCAACTTGACGGGTGCTGTAACACCCCGATCCCTCTCGAGACCGGGAGTTCTATCTATCAATCTAATCGCAATCCGATTCCAAACCCGAGCAAAATTTTAGGGAAAACGGACGGAGTCTCCCCTGTTTCTAGGCAAGTTGCAGAACCTGTAATAGCATATAAATGGATCAACACCGTGTCCAACCATACAAAACTTCCTCAATGCCATCCGAGCCTCGGTTCTGAACAATTTAAACTCAGCAAGTATACATACATTTCTAATTTAAAAGCTAACCTATCCCTTTTCATTTTCGACGAGTACATTCAAACTAGACAATTAAACCATACTAAGCTACTGCATAAAAGAAACTATCATACCATTCTAACTCTTTTCCTCTAGACATTACAAACATGCTTTGAAGTTAAGCTATGCTAACTGATTACATAAACTAGCTTATCAATTGACCTCAACTACTTAGCTGGATTTAAATTACATTTCTTTTAACAATAAATACATACAACATATGAAAGCATATATCTTTCCAACTTCGACACTCAAGCCACATAGGCACGCAAGACAACTCTTCAGGCACGAACTTTCACGAAATCACGAACTTTCCAGCTAACATGACATTTCCTGAAATGTGGTGGTGATGAGTGAGTATACACAACACGTATACTCAGTGAGGGTGAGACAAATATGGAAGTGGAGAGAAAGAAGATCGTGCAATGCAAATAGGTACAGTTAAGCAATACATTCAATAAATAGGCATTCAATATAAACAACAATACAATAAACAATTAAGGAAAGCATTAACACAACCAATCAAAGCTATACCACACTTTGAAGGCTATGGTTCACACGAGCGAGTAATGTACCGATCACGATTCCGATGACTTAAACGATGACGCGCCGGCTCAACCACCTTATAACTTTAGTTTGGAATACCCCGGAAGTATCCATCAATTCTATGACCCAAATCTCCCTGGGAGGCAACCCAAGCGAGAAAGGGAATAGGACACGGAGCTAGGGCAACCAACACTGGCAACCCGAGGCTACCCAGAGAGGCCCATCACACCGCCCTGACTCTATGCAATGCAAGACACGATACAAGCAATATACGAGCGATAGCACAACAATACAAATCAGTGGCATTAAACGAGATATCAAGAACAACACTAACAAACATTAACAACAATTGATATACAAATTCAACCTTAATCAACTTCAACAAGCTTAACAAGCAATATCTAGCATTCTATAGGCACTATACTATAAAAACACACAAAAACACAAAATGACCCCAACTTTCAAAACGCTACTACTTTCAAACGAGCCACGAGTTTTGGAAACCGACTTCACCAATCCTCCTAGGTCACCATAAGGCACGTCTAAAGACCCCGAAACCCTACTTTACCCTAGAATTCACGCAAAGCCCCGATTTCCCTCTTTGCTCGTTTGAACTACCGCTACCTCAACCGATCACCCAACCAATTCCATAACCGCACCAAAAGTGCTTCCATGGCCTTCTGAGACAATGCCATCACGCAATATGAGGAAACGCTAAACTCGACCTAAACGACCCCAACTTGTACCAAGGCATTTTCTCCGTTTTTCCATTACACAATCCAATTAAACTATTCATTTAGGCATTCTAGCATATCTAGCACCTTCCTACATCAACAGGACGCATAACGGAGCAACTTCATCGAAACGGGGGTTTACTATTCATAATTTACTATTCATTAAACAATTTATAATTCAATTTCGATATTCAACCGCAGAAAATGTTAAAAAGCTATAAATACATGTTCTACGATTGCTAGAGAATATTCTTTAAGCCTCAAAATGATTAAAATAACATTATACGGATAAATCTCAAAAATCAAAGTTAATACACAAAATATTCAAATGCACAAATAAACATGAAACCCTCACCTTAGACGCTCCTAGACGCTAGGAAAACCTCGTAGGATGCCTCGGAAACCACCCCGTGCAAGCTCACGCGAAGATTTGGTGATTTGTAGTTGAAATTTTCTTTTTTTTTTCTCTCTTCTATTTTCGGCCCTATGCTCACTGATTTCAACTCTTTTTTTTTAATTTTGTGCTAACTTAAGCTTATAAGATGACAATACAAGTCAACTTGGTCAAAGCTTGGTCAATGCTCACTTAAGTTGGTCAAACTAGCTTGTTTTATGCGTTTTAAAGCTAAAATAACTAACATAAATCCAATTCTAGTTAAATACAACTTAAAACAATAAAATTGAAACACTAAATACAAATTTTCACTATTTGCTGAGGACTAAAAATCATTTCCTAACTATCGCTCTCGATATGCTATGCACTTTGCGTCAATAGAAGAAATACAATTAAATCTCAAAGAATTCAAGAAAATATAATTTTTGAAGAGTAAACATGGTTGAAAATTCATTCCGGCTCGGAGCTACTTTTCATTTAATTGAAATCCGAGCATTTAAGTGCAAGAAAAATAAAACCGATTGACATAAATATGAAATTAAAGCCACAAATGAATGTTTAACTAAAAATAAACACAAATCCAATGCTAACATTTAAGATGTCACTTAATTAAATGCAATTAAATGCCTTTAAATGCATGCCGGGTTCGGGTTATCACATCCTTCCCCCCTTAAAACAATTGCGTCCTCGCAATTCTTCTTCCAATAAAACTCTGCATCATCTAAAATCCAACTCTGACAACTTTTCATTGGTTGCTGAGCAAGACACTGAATAAGAACGCTCGAAGAATACCTTACTAAGAACCCCCCAATAGTACTGACTGAAAACTCCAAAGCAATAAGGCCAAATAAAGGCTTAATTGAAAATACCATCTTGAAATCCAAATAAGAATTCCGCTGGTCAAGAATATCATAAAAGAATTCCCCGCTAAAAGTGCCGAGAAGATGCCAATAAAGACTAAAGCAAAGATACTGTAGATATTACCAATTCCACATATTATTAACAAGAAGAGTACTGAAGGAATATTCTATATACATATCTTCTGTAAAAGTCCAACAAGTAACAAATAAGGAAGTCAAAGGATGGCCAAAGCAGATGCAGCACATATAAGACCAAGCTCTAAGACCTCATCGCCATTTTCCTAGTGCAAACTTCATACAACTTACCACCAAGGAAGCCTAAAGTATTCCCAGCATAACGTAAGCAATATAAGATAATAATTCTGAACAAGATTCCAAGTGTAAGACTTCCAATAGTGCCAACAAGGAAAATACCAGTAGAATGCCCACTAAGAATTCCAAAGAATACCGTAAGTAGTACTATACAATAAGTCCGATAGGAATTCCAATTACTAAACCAACTGAGGAATGCCAAGAAAAATACCCGAACAATGCTCCGGTAAGAATGTAGCCAAGTTTGCCCAATAAGTAAATGCTAAATAAATGGCCACCAAGGATCCAATAAACAATCTGAAGCAGAGTCTAAACAAGAATCCCAAGTACTGCTCAGGAAGACTCCAAGCAAGAAATCCAGTCAACCATATTACAGAGGTTTCAAAGAAGTCTTTCAAAATATATAGCTCAAGAAGCATCAGAGGGAATGTCGTGCAGGTGCATCATATACTATTGAAGAATTCCAATCACGATTGCCGATAAAATATCAAGAAGGACTAGAGCAAAGATATTGTAGACAATATTACGCGGAAAGTCCGATAAAAATTCCGATTGCCAAATCCACTGAGAGATGTCCACAAGGAATACCAAAGTAATACGCCTCACGCAAACTGATCATTGTAAACAGACTCAAATCAAAGTTCCCCATAAGAATGCAGAAAGAACACCAAAGATTGACTAAAATCCCAACCAAGTCTCCCACGAGTGCCAATATAGAAATACCCAAAAAATGCCCAATCAAGAAGACATCCAGAAAATACTCCAAAGAATAATCATGTAGAACTCCAAACGAAGTCATTTACACAAAGCCTAGAAGATAACCTTCAAGGAACCCCAATAAACAAACTCCAGCTATAAATGTCAACTCCCAAATAAAGGCCTAATTGAGCATTGCTCGATTCTGTCAATCCAAATAACTTGGGGCTTGCTACTAACCACTTCTCTTCAGGGGAGGAAGAAGACTTACTTACCATTTCAATAGGACATGTATGAATGCCAGGATATCACAGTTATACACATGCCTTAAACTATTATGCAAGAAAGTTTACAAAATAGTTTATTCAACAAAGTCACTCAAGCATGACAATCAAATCAAGCACAACATAATCAATTCAAATCACAGCATAACCAATTCAAGACATTTCAATACACACATTTCAAACAATACTTCAAGCAAATAACAATTCACGAGGTCAATTCAATTCTCGATGCCAATTCAATAGGTCAATTCAATGCACAACTAGACATTTTACTTTACTTGAGAATCATTTAACACATAACACATAACTATATCACATAGGTGCATACATTCAAGTCAAGACACACAATCTCACATGCAAGCATACACTTTCAAGACACACTTAACAAGCACACATTCAAGGATCACTACCCACCAGACCGAGGACCATGTCCCGGCTTATGAGCTAAACAAGCTCTGATACCACCTGTAACACCCCGATCCCTCTCGAGACCGGAAGTTCTATCTATCAATCTAATTACAACCCGATTCCAAACCTGGGCAAAATTTTAGGGAAAACGGACGGAGTCTCCCCTGTTTCTAGGCAAATTGCAGAACCTGTAATAGAATATAAATGGACCAACACCGTGTCCAACCATACAAAACCTCCTCAAGGCCATCCGAGCCTCGGTTCTCAACAATTTAAACTCAGCAAGTATACGTACATTTCCATTTTAAAAGCTAACCTATCACTTTTCATTTTTGACGAGTACATTCAAACTAGACAATTAAACCATACTAAGCTACTGCATAAAAGAAACTATCATACCATTCTAACTCTTTTCCTCTAGACATTACAAACATGCTTTGAAGTTAAGCTATGCTAACTGATTACATAAACTAGCTTATCAATTGACCTCAACTACTTAGATAGATTTAAATTACATTTCTTTTAACAATAAATACATACAACATATGAAAGCATATATCTTTACAACTTCGACACTCAAGCCAGATAGGCACGCAAGACAACTCTTCAGGCACGAACTTTCACGAAATCACGAACTTTCCAGCTAACATGACATTTCCTGAAATGTGGTGGTGAGGAGTGAGCATACACAACACGTATACTCAGTGAGGGCGAGACAAATATCGAGGTGGAGAGAAAGAAGATCGTGCAATGCAAATAGGTACAGTTAAGCAATACATTCAATAAATAGGCATTCAATATAAACAACAATACAATAAACAATTAAGGAAAGCATTAACACAACCAATCAAAGCTATACCACACTTTGAAGGCTATGGTTCACTCGAGCGAGTAATGTACCGATCACGTTTCCGTTGACTTTAACGATGACGCGCCGGCTCAACCACCTTATAACTTTAGTTTGGAATACCCCGGAAGTATCCATCAATTCTACGACCCAAATCTCCCTGGGAGGCAACCCAAGCGAGAAAGGGAATAGGACACGGAGCTAGGGCAACCAACACTGGCAACCCGAGGCTACCCAGAGAGGCCCATCACACCGCCCTGACTCTATGCTATGCAAGACACGATACAAGCAATATACGAGCGATAGCACAACAATACAAATCAGTGGAATTAAACGAGATATCAAGAACAACACTAACAAACATTAACAACAATTGATATACAAATTCAACCTTAATCAACTTCAACAAGCTTAACAAGCAATATCTAGCATTCTATAGGCACTATACTATAAAAACACACAAAAACACAAAATGACCCCAACTTTCAAAACGCTACTACTTTCAAACGAGCCACGAGTTTTGGAAACCGACTTCACCAATCCTCCTAGGTCACCATAAGGCACGTCTAAAGACCCCGAAACCCTACTTTACCCTAGAATTCACGCAAAGCCCCGATTTCCCTCTTTGCTCGTTTGAACTACCGGTACCTCAACCGATCACCCAACCAATGCCATAACCGCACCAAAAGTGCTTCCATGGCCTTCCGAGACAATGCCATCCCGCAATATGAGGAAACGCTAAACTCGACCTAAACGACCCCAACTTGTACCAAAGCATTTTCTCCGTTTTTCCATTACACAATCCAATTAAACTATTCATTTAGGCATTCTAGCATATCTAGCACCTTCCTACATCAACAGACTTCATCGAAACGGGGGTTTACTATTCATAATTTACTATTCATTAAACAATTTATAATTCAATTTCGATATTCAACCGCAGAAAATGTTAAAAAGCTATAAATACATGTTCTACGATTGCTAGAGAATATTCTTTAAGCCTCAAAACAATTAAAATAACATTATACGGATAAATCTCAAAAATCAAAGTTAATACACAAAATATTCAAATGCGCAAATAAACATGAAACCCTCACCTTAGACGCTCCTAGACGCTAGGAAAACCTCGTAGGATGCCTCGGAAACCACCCCGTGCAAGCTCACGCGAAGATTTGGTGATTTGTAGTTGAAATTTTCTTTTGTTTTCTCTCTTCTATTTTCGGCCCTATGCTCACTGATTTCAACTCTCTTTTTATTTTTCTTTTGTGCTAACTTAAGCTTATAAGATGACAATACAAGTCAACTTGGTCAAAGCTTGGTCAATGCTCACTTAAGTTGGTCAAACTAGCTTGTTTTATGCGTTTTAAAGCTAAAATAACTAACATAAATCCAATTCTAGTTAAATACAACTTAAAACACTAAAATTGAAACACTAAATACAAATTTTCACTATTTGCTGAGGACTAAAAATCATTTCCTAACTATTGCTCTCGATATGCTATGCATTTTGCGTCAATATAAGAAATACAATTAAATCTCAAAGAATTCAAGAAAATATAATTTTTGAAGAGTAAACATGGTTGAAAATTCCTTCCTGCTCGGAGCTACTTTTCATTTAATTGAAATCCGAGCATTTAAGTGCAAGAAAAATAAAACTGATTGACATAAATATGAAATTAAAGACACAAATGAATGTTTAACTAAAAATAAACACAAATCCAATGCTAACATTTAAGATGTCACTTAATTAAATGCAATTAAATGCCTTTAAATGCATGCCGGGTTCGGGTTATCACAGGTGCGATGATACCAGCACTAATGCACCGGATCCCATCAGAACTGCGAAGTTAAGCGTGCTTGGACGAGAGTAGTACTAGGATGGGTGACCCCCTGGGAAGTCCTCGTGTTGCACCCCCCTTTTCAATTTTTTTTGCTCCGGTTAGGGTTGCCAAGATACTTTATCCACCACATTTCTATTATTGAATCCCATGGAACCTTGGGGAAGACAACTTCGCTTCACGTGGAGGCTGGGCCCGCAAACCGAGGGCGTAGGGCTTGTGACCAGGTCTCCGTCGCTCCGGTGCCTATAACTTTTGATCCGTAAGGAGTTACGTGGCCCACAGCATACCGTTGCAAAGATCTCCGAGAGCTCTACGACGGGGGCAGCAAGCTAGCTCGCTGTGCACTTTTTAGAGCTCAAAATTGAACGTTTTGCGAGGATCTTGCGTTGTTGAAGCGGATGGGTTGTCGTTAAGCCCATTGGGCCTTTTGAATGGGCCATATCTCTAGGCTGGGACTGTGAACCGTTAACACATAAAGGAATTGTGCCATCAACATGACGGGTGCGATCATACCAGCACTAATGCACCGGATCCCATCAGAACTTCGAAGTTAAGCGTGCTTGGACGAGAGTAGTACTAGGATAGGTAACCCCTTGGGAAGTCCTCGTGTTGCACCCCCCTTTTCAATTTTTTTTGCTCCGGTTAAGGTTGCCAAGATACTTTACCCACCACATTTCTATTATCGAATCCCACGACACCTTGGGCAAGACAACTTCGCTTCACGTGGAGGCTGGGTCAACAAACCGAGGGTGTAGGGCTTGTGACCAGGTCTCTGTTGCTCCGGTGCCCATAACTTTTGATTCGTAAGGAGTTACGCGGCGCACAGCGTACCGTTGCAAAGCACTCCGAGAGCTCTACGACGGGGGAAGCAAGCTAGCTCGCTGTGCACTTTTTGGAGCTCAAAATTGAACGTTTTCATCAGTTTCGGGCCACTTTTCTTCTTTTGCTTTGTTTTACGTCCCGGATCGTATGTCGTGAGCTATTAAAAGGACGACAACCTTACTCGCGGGACATTAGAGGACCCTACAACGCGTCGATATCACGTCTTGCGAGGATGTTGCGTTGTTGAAGCGGATGGGTTGTCATTAAGCCCATTGGGCCTTTTGAATGGGCCATATCTCTAGGCGGGCACTGTGAACCGTTAACACATAAAGGAATTGTGCCCTCAACATGACGGGTGCGATCATTCCAGCACTAATGCACTGGATCCCATCAGAACTCCGAAGTTAAGCGTGCTTGGGCGAGAGGAGTACTAGGATGGGTGACCCCTTGGTAAGTCCTCGTGTTGCACCCCCCTTTTCAAATTTTTTTTGCTCTGGTTAGGGTTGCCAAGATACTTTACCCACCACATTTCTATTATCGAATCCCTCGGCACCTCTGGCAAGACAACTTCGCTTCACGTGGAGGCTGGGGTCGCAAACCGATGGCGTAGGGCCTGTGACCAGGTCTTCGTCGCTCCGGTGCCCATAACTTTTGATCCGTAAGGAGTTACGCGGCGCACAGCATACCGTTGCACAGCTCTCCGAGAGCTCTACGACGGGGGCAGCGAGCTAGCTCGCTGTACCCTTTTTGGAGCTCAAAATTGAACGTTTTCATCAGTTTTGGGCCACTTTTCTTCTTAAGCTTTGTTTTACGTCCCGGATCGTACGTCGTGAGGTGTTAATAGGACGACAACCTTACTCGCGTGAAATTAGAGGACCCTACAACGCATCGATATCACGTCTTGCGAGGATGCTGCGTTGTTGAAGTGGATGGGTTGTCATTAAGCCCATTGGGCCTTTTGAATGGGCCATATCTCTAGGCGGGGACTGTGAACCGTTAACACATAAAGGAATTGTGCCCTCAACATGACGGGTGCGATCATTCCAGCACTAATGCACCGGATCCCATCAGAACTCCGAAGTTATGCGTGCTTGGACGAGAGTAGTACTAGGTTGGGTAACCCTCTGGGAAGTCTTCGTGTTGCACCCCCCTTTTCAATTTTTTTTGCTCCGGTTAGGGTTGCCAAGATACTTTACCCACCACATTTCTATTATCGAATCCCACGGCACCTTGGGCAAGACAACTTCGCTTCACGTGGAGGCTGGGCCAGCAAACCGAGGGCGTAGGGCTTGTGACCAGGTCTCCGTCGCTCCGGTACCAATAGCTTTTGATCCGTAAGGAGTTACGTGGCGCACAGCATACCGTTGCAAAGCTCTTTGAGAGCTCTACGATAGGGGTAGCTAGCTAGCTTGCTGTGCCCTTTTTGGAGTGCAAAATCGATCGTTTTCATCAGTTTCGGGCCACTTTTCTTCTTTTGCTTTGTTTTACGTCCCGGATCGTACGTCGTGAGCTATTAAAAGGACGACAACCTTACTCGCGGGACATTAGAGGACCTTACAACGAGTCGATATCACGTCTTGCGAGGTTGCTGCGTTGTTGAAGCGGATGGGTTGTCATTAAGCCCATTGGGCCTTTTGAATGGGCCATATATCTAGGCGGGGACTGTGAACTGTTAACACATAAAGGAATTGTGCCCTCAACATGACGGGTGCGATCAAACCAGCACTAATGCATCGGATCCCATCAGAACTCCGAAGTTAAGCGTGCTTGGATGAGAGTAGTACTAGGATGGGTGACCCCCTGGGAAGTCCTCGTGTTGCACCCCCCTTTTCAAATTTTTTTGCTCCGGTTAGGGTTGCCAAGATACTTTACCCACCACATTTCTATTATCGAATCCCACGCACCTTGGGCAAGACAACTTCATTTCACGTGGAGGCTGGGCCCGCAAACCGAGGGCATAGGGCTTGTGACCAGGTCTCTATCGCTCCGGTACCCATAACTTTGATTCGTAAGGAGTTACGCGGCTCACAGCATACCGTTGCAAAGCTCTCCGAGAGCTCTACGACGGGGGAATTAAGCTAGCTTGCTGTGCACGTTTTGGAGCTCAAAATTGAACGTTTTCAACAGTTTCGGGCCACTTTTATTCTTTTTCTTTGTTTTATGTCCCGGATCTTACGTCGTGAGCTGTTAAAAGGACGACAACCTTACTCGCAGGACATAAGAGGACCTTACAACGCGTCGATATCACGTCTTGCGAGGATGCTGCATTGTTGAAGCGGATGGGTTGTCGTTAAGCCCATTGGGTCTTTTGAATGGGCCATATCTCTAGGTGGGGACTGTGAACCGTTAACACATAAAGGAATTGTGCCCTCAACATGACGGGTGCGATCATACCAGTACTAATGCACCGGATCCCATCAAAACTCCGAAGTTAAGCGTGCTTGGACGAGAGTAGTACTAGGATGGGTGACCCCCTGGGAAGTCCTCGTGTTGCACCCCCTTTTCAATTTTTTTTGCTCCGGTTAGGGTTGCCAAGATACTTTACCCTCCACATTTGTGAAACCCCGTACGAGACCACATGTGCATTTTATAACATTTCATATATTTTTGCATCATTTAATGTGCATTTACCTTGGTTTATGCGCATCTATCTTGTTTAACGTGTAAATGAGTGCAATAGCGTGCATTCGAGAACCTTAAAGGTTGTGGATGATAATTAAATTTTACTAAATTAAATTAACTAACCAAAATAATTAAAATCAGAACTACATGATAATACTATGCATTCACGACATTGGAAATGCATTTGTATCATTTAACATATATTTGCATCGTTTTACGTGTATTTGCATTGTTTAACGTGCATTTGTGTGATTTAGATATCGTAGAAATTAAATAAATTACACTACACTACACTACACTAGCTAACTAAATAGTTGAAACAAAACTAGAATGGCAAACTTGAAATAATTAATTAGTTAGAGGGCAATTTGGGTATTGGGCTTATGAGATATTTGCTACCTACTCAAAACACACACAAACACACTCAACACACACAAAAACACTACACACACACACACACACAGCAGAAACACACACAACACACGATCAAAAGAAGGGAGAGAAGAAAGAAGAGAGAAAAGAGAAAGAAGAAGAAGAAAAGAAAGAGGAAGAAATAGATAGAAGGGGGAAGAGAAGAAGCTTGCTCAAGCCATTTTCACCATTTTCAAGCTTCATCTTTGCATCATCATCACCACCAAGCTTGCATTCAAACATTTATTGAGGTGAGGGAGTTTTCATTCAAAGTTTTAAAACTCATCCAAGATTTCATGTTATAAATGTATTAGTTAATCTTGCTTATATGTTCATATGGAGCTCAAGGGAGGATTGAGTGTATTTTGTGTTGTAGATCTAAGAACTTGTTGAACTTGTGTGAAGAGTTGGAGGAGTTGATTGAGGGGATAGATGTGGTTCTTGTATATGATAGGATGCATTTAGCTTGTATTCGATGTTGAAATTGAAAGGCAAGCCTATTGGGTTTAGTCAGTGTTCTTGGTGTTCTTGGTGTTTTTGACGGTTGATTTTGATGATTGTTTGCTATGTTGATTTCTTGGTGAGTTGGTTGTTGATTGATGTTGTTGGGTGGTTTTGATTGAGTTTGAGTCCTTATATGATGCCCATAAGCTACATTGAACATGCTTAATTGGTTGTAGGAGGTTGTGTGAATTGTTAGAATGATTTTGGTGGAAATTATGTTCTTCCCGTGCAGCTATCAGGGCGTTACAGCCCCTATCCGGTCGCCCGGATAGAGGTCTCAACGCCCGACAAAAAGCTTTGATCCGGGCGTTACTTGCTTTTTTTGGGCTACCGGATTAGGGCCTTAGCGCCCGGATGTTTGACAGCTCTGCGCAGTGATTTTCCGGAGGCCGTATCTCATTCGTTTCAACTCCGAATTGCATTCCGTTTGATTCTAAAGTTATCTACTTTCGATAAGCTTCGATTCTATAGCAAATTCTGGTTATTTTAAGTTTGAGAAAGTAGGAAAATTTACCTCCTAAGATAGGCTAATATAGAAGCGTTGGATTTGTTTGGTGAATCTAGTATATGCTATTGGTAGGTTGTTGTTAAGTATTAGTTTGCAAATTCTTGCTATTTCTTGATATTATGTATTGGTACTAAGGAAGTTTGCATGCCATACGAGTATATGATAAATGTTTGACACGTTTACATAATGCGAAATATAGAATGTACTTGAATATGCTATATGATTGGCTAAACTTTCTTGCTTATGTAAATGTATATGTATACGTATCATAAATGCGCGTGTTGGTTGCAACCATTAATGAATGCGGTAGCAACGAGAACTCTGGGCAGCAACGGGCTTGCCGGTATATCTCGCCTACCGAGGTAGTAACGAGACCTCTAGTCAGAGGTAGGGCTTGCTGGTATATCTCGTCTATCAAAATGTTTATCCCTTCTCTTTCAAGACTCATTGACCCTCCTACGGGTCGGGACCCAATGATATCTTGGAAGAGGTAGGTTGTTTAATTGTTTCGAATGCTCTCTTTCAAGACTCATTGACCCTCCTACGGGTCGGGACCCAATGATATCTTGGGAGAGTTAGATTATTTTAACTGCTATTGAATCTTGATTATATATGTTGTATTCTCGTTTGTTAACTCTTGTGTGCATGACATGTTTTATCAAACTGATTTCGAAAAGATAAAACCTTTACGAAAACCTTACCTTGTTCACCTCCTCATTGAGTTATATGCGAGGATCTAGCTCACCCTCTTTTCCACCATTACAGGTTGTCCGGAGCTGGAGCTTAACTTGAGAATAGTTGTTCGTTTTGGTCAACCTTTTATTGTAATATAATGAGCTAGGCATGTGATTTATTTGATGTAATGTATTAATCTCATGGACACTTAACTATGTAACTGATTCTATACATTACCCTTTTGAGGCCTAGTTGTAGTAACTGAACCTGTGTGAAGTAACGTAGTGAATCCAGGTCTTGTAATTTGAACTTGGTGGTTGTATTATTATTTATTAGTGATGAAGTTTGTTTAATGGGTATTATGTAATATATGGTTTGATGTTTTATTTTATGGTTAATAGTGCTCAGGCAATTGTATTGTGCCTTAACGGACCTAGGCAGAGTGATCTTCTTAAGCCCGTGGCATCACGATCCCAAGACGCTTGAGGATTTGTAAGCTTAAATTTTAATTCCCTATCATTATTGTGGTATTAGAGACCGTTTCAATAATTAAGAAAATGGGGTCGTGACAACATTTCTATTATCGAATCCCACGGCACCTTGGGCAAGACAACTTCGTTTCACGTGGAGGCTGGGCCCGTAAACCGAGGGCGTAGGGCTTGTGACCAGGTCTCCGTCGCTCCGGTGCCCATAACTTTTGATCCGTAAGGAGTTACGCGGCACACAGCATACCGTTGCAAAGCTCTCCAAGAGCTCTACGATGGAGGCAGCTAGCTAGCTTGCTTTGCCCTTTTTGGAGCTCAAAGTCGAACGTTTTCATCAGTTTCGAGCCACTTTTCTTCTTTTGCTTTGTTTTACATCCCGGATCGTACGTCGTGAGCTGTTAAAAGGACAACAACCTCACTCGCGGGACATTAGAGGACCATACAACGCGTCGATATCACGTCTTGTGAGGATGCTGCGTTGTTGAAGCGGATGGGTTGTCGTTAAGCCCATTGGGCCTTTTGAATGGGCCATATCTCTATGCGGGGACTGTGAACCGTTAACACATAAAGGAATTGTGCCCTCAACATGACGGGTGCAATCATACCAGCACTAATGCACCGGATCCCATCAGAACTCCGAAGTTAAGCGTGCTTGGACGAGAGTAGTACTAGGATGGGTGACCCCCTGGGAAGTCCTCGTGTTGCACCCCCCTTTTCAATTTTTTTTACTCCGGTTAGGGTTGCCAAGATACTTTACCCACCACATTTCTATTATCGAATCCCACGGCACCTTGGGCAAGACAACTTCACTTCACATGGAGGCTGGGCCCACAAAGCGAGGGCGTAGGGCTTTTGACCAGGTCTCCGTCGCTCCGGTGCCTATAACTTTTGATCCGTAAGGAGTTACGCAGCGCACAACATACCGTTGCAAAGCTCTCTGAGAGCTCTACGACGGGGGCAGCAAGCTAGCTTGTTGTGCCCTTTTTGGAGCTCAAAATTGAACGTTTTCATCTGTTTCGGGCCACTTTTCATCTTTTGCTTTGTTTTACATCCCGGATCGTACGTCGTGAGCTGTTAAAATGACGACAACCTTACTCGCGGGAGATTAGAGGACCCTACAATGCGTCGATATCACTTCTTACGAGGATGCTGCGTTGTTGAAGTGGATGGGTTGTCGTTAAGCCCATTGGGCCTTTTGAATGGGCCATATCTCTAGGCTGGGACTGTGAACCGTTAACACATAAAGGAATTGTGCCGTCAACATGACGGGTGCGATCATACCAGCACTAATGCACCGGATCCCATCAGAACTTCGAAGTTAAGCGTGCCTGGACGAGAGTAGTACAAGGATGGGTGACCCCCAGGGAAGTCCTCGTGTTGCACCCCCCTTTTCAATTTTTTTGCTCCGATTAGGGTTGCCAAGATACTTTACCCACCACATTTCTATTATCGAATCCCACGGCACCTTGGGCAAGACAACTTCGCTTCACGTGGAGGCTGGGCCCGCAAACCGAGGGCATAGGGCTTGTGACCAGGTCTTTGTCGTTCTAGTGCCCATAACTTTTGATTTGTAAGGAGTTACGCGGCGCACAGCATACCGTTGCAAAGCTCTCCGAGAGCTCTACGACGGCGGAAGCAAGCTAGCTCGCTGTGCCCTTTTTGGAGCACAAAATTGAACATTTTCATCAGGTTCGGGCAACTTTTCTTCTTTTGCTTTGTTTTACGTCCCGGATCGTACGTCGTGAGCTGTTGAAAGGACGACAACCTTACTCGCGGGACATTAGAGGTCCTTACAACGCGTCGATATCACGTCTTGTGAGGATGCTGCGTTGTTGATGAGGATGGGTTGTCGTTAAGCCCATTCGGCCTTTTGAATGGGCAATATCTCTAGGCGGGGACTGTGAACCGTTAACACATAAAGGAATTGTGCCCTCAACATGACGGGTGCGATCATACCAGCACTAATGCACCGGATCCCGTCAGAATTCCGAAGTTAAGCGTGCTTGGACGAGAGTAGTAATAGGATAGGTGACCCCCTGGGAAGTCCTCGTGTTGCACCTCCCTTTTCAATTTTTTTTGCTCCGGTTAGGGTTGCCAAGATACTTTACCCACCACATTTCTATTATCGAATCCCACGGCACCTTGGGCAAGACAACTTCGCTTCACGTGGAGGCTGGGCCCGCAAACCGAGGGCATAGGGCTTGTGACCAGGTCTCCGTCGCTCCGGTGCCCATAACTTTTGATCCGTAAGGAGTTTCGCGGCGCACAGCATGCCATTGCAAAGCTCTCTGAGAGCTCTACGATGGGGGCAGCTAGCTAGCTTGGTTTGCCCTTTTTGGAGCTCAAAATCGGACGTTTTCATCAGTTTAGGGCCACTTTTCTTCTTTTGCTTTGTTTTACGTCCCGGATCATACGTCGTGAGCTGTTAAAAGGACGACAACCTTACTCGTGGGACATTAAAGGACCTTACAACACGTCGATATCACGTCTTACGAGGATGCTACGTTGTTGAAGCGGATGGGTTGTCGTTAAGCCCATTGGGCCTTTTTAATGGGCCATATCTCTAGGAGGGGACTGTGAACCGTTAACACATAAAGGAATTGTTCCCTTAACAAGACGGGTGCGATCATACCAGCACTAATGCACCGGATCTCATCAAAACTCCGAAGATAAGCGTGCTTGGACGAGAGTAGTACTAGGATGGTGACCCCCTGGGAAGTCCTCGTGTTGCACCCCCCTTTCCAATTTTTTTTGCTTCGGTTAGGGTTGTCAAGATACTTTACCCACCAGATTTCTATTCACGAATCACACGGCACCTTGGGCAAGACCACTTCATTTCACGTGGAGGCTGGGCTTGCAAACCGAGGGCGTAGGGCTTGTGACCAGGTCTCCGTCGCTCCGGTGCCCATAACTTTTGATCCGTAAGGAGTTACGCGGCGCACAGCATACCGTTGCAAAGCACTCTGAGAGATCTACGATAGGGGCAACTAGCTAGCTTGCTATGCCCTTTTTGGAGCTCAAAATCGAATGTTTTCATCAGTTTCGGACCACTTTTCTTGTTTTGCTTTGTTTTACGTCCCGGATCGTACGTCGTGAGCTGTTAAAAGGATGACAACCTTACTCTCGGGACATTAAAGGACCTTACAATTCGTCGATATCACGTCTTACGAGGATGCTGCGTTGTTGAAGCGGATGGGTTGTCGTTAAGCCCATTGGGCCTTTTGAATGGGCCATATCTCTAGGCGGGGACTGTGAACCGTTAACACATAAAGGAATTGTGCCCTCAACATGACGGGTGCGATCATACCAGCACTAATGCACCGGATCCCATCAGAACTCCGAAGTTAAGCATGCTTGGACGAGAGTAGTACTAGGATGGGTGACCCCAAGGAAAGTCCTCGTGTTGCACCCCCCTTTTCAATTTTTTTTGCTCCGGTTAGGATGGCCAAGATACTTTACCCACCACATTTCTATTATCGAATCCCACGGCACCTTGGGCAAGACAACTTCGCTTCTCTTGGAGGCTGGGCCAGCAAACCGAAGGCGTAGGGCTTGTGACAAGGTCTCCGTCGCTCCAGTGCCTATAACTTTTGATCCGTAAGAAGTTACGCGGCGCACAGCATACCGTTGCAAAGCTCTCTGAGAGCTCTACGACGGGGGAAACAAGCTAGCTTGCTTTGAGCTTTTTGGAGCTCAAAATCGAACGTTTTGATCAGTTTCGGGCCACTTTTCATCTTTTGCTTTGTTTTACGACCCAGATCGTACGTCGTGAGCTATTAAAATGACGACAACCTTACTCGCGGGACATTAGAGGACCCTACAACGCGTCGATATCACATTTTGCAAGGATGCTACGTTGTTGAAGCGGATGGTTGTCGTTAATCTCATTGGGCCTTTTGAATGGGCCATATATCTAGGCTGGGACTGTGAACCGTTAACACATAAAGGAATTGTGCCCTCATCATGACGGGTGCGATCATACCAGCACTAATGCACCGGATCCCTTCAGAACTTCGAAGTTAAGCATGCTAGGACGAGAGTAGTACTAGAATGGTTGACCCCCTGGGAAGTTCTCGTGTTGCAACCCCATTTTCAATTTTTTTTGCTCCGGTTAGGGTTGCCAAGATACTGTACCCACCACATTTCTATTATCGAATCCCACGGCACCTTGGGCAAGACAACTTCGCTTCACGTGGAGACTGGGCCCGCAAACCGAGGGCATAGGGCTTGTGACCAGGTCTCTGTCTCTCTGGTGCCCATAACTTTTGATCCGTAAGGAGTTACGCGGCGCACAACATACCGTTGCGAAGCTCTCCGAGAGCTCTACGACGGAGGAAGCAAGCTAACTTGCTGTGCATTTTTTGGAGCTCAAAATCAAACGTTTTCATCAGTTTTGGGCCACTTTTCTTTTTTTGCTTGGTTTTACGTCCCGGATCGTACGTCGTGAGCTGTTAAAAGGATGACAACCTTACTCGCGGGACATTAGAGGACCTTACAATGCCTCGATATCACGTCTTGCGAGGATGCTGCGTTGTTGAAGCGGATGGGTTGTCGTTAAGCCCATTGGGCCTTTTGAATGGGCTATATCTCTAGGCGAGGACTATGAACCGTTAACACATAAAGGAATTGTGCCCTCAACATGACGGGTGTGATCATACCAGCACTAATACATCGGATCCCATCAGAACATCGAAGTTAAGCGTGCTTGGATGAGAGTAGTACAAGGATGGGTGACCCCCTGGGAAGTCCTCGTGTTGCACCCCCCTTTTCAATTTTTTTTGCTCCGGTTAGGGTTGCGAAGATACTTTACCCACCACATTTCTATTATCGAATCCCACGCCACCTTGGGCAAGACAACTTCGATTCACGTGGAGGCTGGGCCCGCAAACCGAGGGCATAAGGCTTGTGACCAGGTCTCTGTCGCTCTAGTGCCCATAACTTTTGATCCGTAAGGAGTTACGCGGCGCACAGCATACCGTTGGAAAGTTCTCCGAGAGCTCTACGACGACGGAAGAAAGCTAGCTCACTTTGCCCTTTTTGGAGCTCAAAATCGAACGTTTTCATCAGTTTCGGGCCACTTTTCTTCTTTTTCTTTTTTTTACGTCCCGGATCGTACGTCGTGAGTAGTTAAAATGACAACAACCTTACTCGTGGGACATTAGAGGACCCTACAATGCGTCGATATCACGTCTTGCAAGGATGCTGCATTGTTGAAGCGGATGGGTTGTCATTAAGCCCATTGGGCCTTTTGAATGGGCAATATCTCTAGGCTGGGACTGTGAACTGTTAACACATAAAGGAATTGTGCCCTCAACATGATGGGTGCGATCGTACCAGCACTAATGCACTGGATCCCATCAGAACATCGAAGTTAAGCGTGCTTGGACGAGAGTAGTACTAGGATGGGTGACCCCCTGGGAAGTCCTAGTGTTGCACCTCCCTTTTCAATTTTTTTTCCTCCAGTTAGGGTTGCCAAGATACTTTACCCACCACATTTCTATTATCGAATCCCACGGCACCTTGGGCAAGACAACTTCGCTTCACGTGGTGGCTGGGCCATCAAACCGAGGGCATAGGGCTTGTGACCAGGTCTCTGTCGCTCTGGTGCCCCTAACTTTTGATCCGTAAGGAGTTACGCGGCGCACAGCATACCTTTGCAAAGCCTCCAAGAGCTCTACGATGGGGGCAGCTAGCTAAGTTGCTGTACCCTTTTTGGAGCTCAAAATCGAACGATTTCTTTAGTTTCGGGCCACTTTTATTCTTTTGCTTTGTTTTACGTCCCGGATTGTACGTCGTGAGCTGTTAAAAGGATGAAAACCTTACTCGCGGGACATTAGAGGACATTACAATGCGTCGATATCACGTCTTGCAAGGATGCTGCGTTGTTGAAGTGGATGGGTTGTCGTTAAGCCCATTGGGCCTTCTGAATGGGCCATATCTCTAGGCGGGGACTGTGAACCGTTAACACATAAAGGAATTGTGCCCTCAACATGATGGGTGTGATCATACCTGCATTAATGCACCGGATCCCATAAGAACTCTGAAGTTAAGCGTGCTTGGACGAGAGTAGTACTAGGATGGGTGACCCCCTGGGAAGTCCTCGTGTTGCACCCCCCTTTTCAATTTTTTTTGCTCCGGTTAGGGTTGCCAAGATACTTTACCCACCACATTTCTATTATCGAATCCCACGGCACCTTGGGCAAGACAACTTCGCTTCACGTGGAGGCTGGGCTTGCAAACCGAGGGCATAGGGCTTGTGACCAGGTCTCTGTCGCTCCGGTGCCCAAAACTTTTGATCCGTAAAGAGTTATGCGGCTCAAAGCATAAGGTTGCAAAGCACTCCAAGAGTTCTACGACGGGGGAAGCAAGCTAGCTCGATGTGCACTTTTTGGAGCTCAAAATCGAACGTTTTCATTAGTTTCGGGCCACTTTTTTTCTTTTTCTTTTTTTGACGTCCCGGATCGTACGTCGTGAGCTGTTAAAAGGACGACAACCTTACTCGCGGGACTTTAGAGGACCTTACAACGTGTCGATATCATGTCTTGCGAGGATGCTGCGTTGTTGAAGCGGATGGGTTGTCGTTAAGCCCATTGGGCCTTTTCAATGGGCCATATCTCTAGGCGAGGACTGTGAACCGTTAGCACATAAAGGAATTGTGCCCTCGACATGACGGGTGCGATCATACCGGCACTAATGCACCGGATCCCATCAGAACTCCGAAGTTAAGCGTGCTTGGACGAGAGTAGTACTAGGATGGGTGACCCCCTGTGAAGTCCTTGTGTTGCACCCCCCTTTTCAATTTTTTTGGCTCCAGTTAGGGTGGCCAAGATACTTTACCCACCACATTTCTATTATCGAATCCCACGGCACCTTGGGCAAGACAACTTCACTTCACTTGGAGGCTGGGCCCGCAAACCGAGGGCATAGGGCTTGTGACCAGGTCCCTGTCGCTCTAGTGCCCATAACCTTTGATCTGTAAGGAGTTATGCGGCGCACAGCATACCGTTGCAAAGCTCTCCGAGAGCTCTACGACAGCAGAAGCAAGCTAGCTCACTGTGCCATTTTTGGAGCACAAAATCGAACGTTTTCATCAGTTTCGGGCCACTTTTCTTCTTTTGCTTTCTTTTACGTCCTGGATCGTACGTCGTGAGCTGTTCAAAGGACGACAACCTTACTCGCGGGACATTAGAGGTGCTTACAACGCGTCGATATCACGTCTTGTAAGGATGCTGCGTTGTTGAAGAGGATGGGTTGTCGTTAAGCCCATTGGGCCTTTTGAATGGGCCATATCTCTAGGCGGGGACTGTGAACCGTTAACACATAAAGGAATTGTGCCCTCAACATGACGGGTGCGATCATACCAGCACTAATGCACCGGATCCCGTCAGAATTCCGAAGTTAAGCGTGCTTGGACGAGAGTAGTACTAGGATGGGGGACACCCTAGGAAGTCTCGTGTTGCACCCCCTTTTTCAATTTTTTTTGCTCCGGTTAGGGTTGCCAAGATACTTTACCCACCACATTTCTATTATCGAATCCCACGGCACCTTGGGCAAGACAACTTCGTTTCACGTGGAGGCTGGGCCCGCAAACCGAGAGCGTACGGCTTGTGACCAGGCCTCCGTCGCTCCGGGGCCCATAACTTTAGATCCGTAAGGAGTTACGCGGCGCACATCATACCGTTGCAAGGCTCTCCGAGAGCTCTACGATGGGGGCAGCTAGCTAGGTTGCCATGCCCGTTTTGGAGCTCAAAATCGAACGTTTTCATCAGTTTCGGGCCACATTTCTTCTTTTGCTTTGTTTTACATCCTGGATCGTACGTCGTGAGCTATTAAAAGGACGACAACCTTACTCGCGGGACAATAGAGGACCTTACAACGCGTCGATATCACGTCTTGCGAGGATGCTGCATTGTTGAAGTGGATGGGTTGTCGTTAAGCCCATTGGGCCTTTTGAATGGGCCATATCTCTAGGCGGGGACTGTGAACCATTAACACATAAAGGAAATGTGCCTTCAACATGACGGGTGTGATCATACCAACATTAATGCACCGGATCCCATCAGAACTCCGAAGTTAAGCGTGCTTGGACGAGAGTAGTACTAGGATGGGTGACCCCATGGGAAGTCCTCGTGTTGCACCCCCCTTTTCAATTTTTTTTGCTCCGCTTAGGGTTGCCAAGATACTTTACCCACCACATTTCTATTATCGAATCCCACAGCACCTTGGGCAATACAACTTCGCTTCACGTGGAGGTTGGGCCCGCAAACCTAGGGCATAGGGCTTGTGACCAGGTCTCCGTCGCTCCGATGCCCATAACTTTTGATCCGTAAGGAGTTTCGCGGCGCACAGCATACCGTTGCAAAGCTCTCCGAGAGATCTACGATGGGGGCAGCTAGCTAGCTTGCTTTGCCCGTTTTGGAGCTCAAAATCGAACGTTTTCATCAGTTTCGGGCCACTTTTCTTCTTTTGCTTTGTTTTATGTCCCGGATCATACGTCGTGAGCTGTTAAAAGGACGACAACCTTACTCGTGGGACAATAAAGGACCTTACAACACGTCTTGCGAGAATGCTGCGTTGTTGAAGCGGATGGGTTGTCGTTAAGTCCATTGGGACTTTTGAATGGGCCATATCTCTAGGCGGGGATTGTGAACCGTTAACACATAAAAGAATTGTGCCCTTAACATGACGGGTGCAATCATACCAGCACTAATGCACCGGATCTCATCAAAACTCCGAAGTTAAGCGTGCTTGGACGAGAGTAGTACTAGGATGGATGACCCCCTGGGAAGTCCTCGTGTTGTACCCCTCTTTTCAATTTTTTTTGCTCCGGTTGGGGTTGCCAGGATACTTTACCCACCACATTTCTATTCACGAATCACACGGGACCTTGGGCAAGACCACTTCGTTTCACGTGGAGGCTGGGCCTGCAAACCGAGGGCGTAGGGCTTGTGACCAGGTCTCCGTCGCTCCGGTGCCCATAACTTTTGATTTGTAAGGAGTTACGCGGCGCACAGCATACCGTTGCAAAGCACTCCGAGAGATCTACGATGGGGGCAGCTAGCTAGCTTGCTATGCCCTTTTTGGAGCTCAAAATCGAATGTTTTCATTAGTTTTGGACCACTTTTCTTGTTTTGCTTTGTTTTACGTCCCGGATCGTACGTCGTGAGCTGTTAAAAGCACGACAACCTTACTCGCGGTACATTAAAGGACCTTACAACGCGTCGATATCACGTCTTACGAGGATGCTGCATTGTTGAAACGGATGGGTTGTCTTTAAGGCCATTGGGCCTTTTGAATGGGCCATATCTCTAGGCGGGGACGGTGAACCGTTAACACATAAAGGAATTGTGCCCTCAACATGACGGGTGCGATCATACCAGCACTAATGCACCGGATCCCATCAGAACTCCGAAGTTAAGCGTGCTTGGCCGAGAGTAGTACTAGGATGGGTGACCCCCAGGAAAGTCCTCGTGTTGCACCCCCCTTTTCAATTTTTTTTGCTCCGGTTAGGGTGGCCAAGATACTTTACCCCCTACATTTCTATTATCGAATCCCACGGCACCTTGGGCAAGACAACTTCGCTTCACTTGGAGGCTGGACCCGCAAACCGAGGGCGTAGAGCTTGTGACAAGGTCTCCTTCGCTCCGTTGCCTATAACTTTTGATCCGTAAGAAGTTACGCGGCGCACAGCATACCGTTGCAAAGCTCTCTGAGAGCTCTACGACGGGGGCAACAAGCTAGCTTGCTGTGCGCTTTTTAGAGCTCAAAATCGAATGTTTTCATTAGTTTTGGGCCACTTTTCATCTTTTGCTTTGTTTTACGTCCCGGATCGTAAGTCGTAAGCTATTAAAATGACGACAACCTTACTTGCGGGACATTAGTGGACCCTACAACGCGTCGATATCACATCTTGTGAGGATGCTGCGTTGTTGAAGAGGATGGGTTGTCGTTAAGCCCATTGGGCCTTTTGAATGGGCCATATCTCGAGGCGAGGACTATGAACCGTTAACCCATCAAGGAATTGTGCCCTCAACATGACGGGTGCGATCATACCAGCACTAATGCACCGGATCCCATCAGAACATCGAAGTTAAGCGTGCTTGGAAGAGAGTAGTACAAGGATGGGTGACCCCCTGGGAAGTCCTCGTGTTGCACCCCACTTTTCAATTTTTTTTGCTCCGGTTAGGGTTGCCAAGATACTTTACCCACCACATTTCTATTATCGAATCCCACGCCACCTTGGTCAAGACAACTTCGCTTCACGTGGAGGTTGGGCCCGCAAACCGAGGGCATAGGGCTTGTGACCAGGTCTCTGTCGCTCTAGTGCCCATAACTTTTGATCCGTAAGGAGTTACGCGGCGCACAGTATACCGTTGCAAAGCTCTCTGAGAGCTCTACGGTGGCGGAAGCAAGCTAGCTCACTTTGCCCTTTTTGGAGCTCAAAATCGAACGTTTTCATCAGTTTCGGGCCACTTTTCTTCTTTTTCTTTTTTTTACGTCCCGGATCGTACGTCGTGAGCTGTTAAAATGACGACAACCTTACTCGCGGGACATTAGAGGACCCTACAGCGCGTCGATATCACATCTTGCGAGGATGCTGCGTTGTTGAAGCGGATGGGTTGTGATTAAGCCCATTGGGCCTTTTGAATGGGCCATATCTCTAGGTTGGGACTGTGAACCGTTAACACATAAAGGAATTGTGCCTTCAACATAACGGGTGTGATCATACCAGCATTAATGCACCGGATTCCATCAGAACTCCGAAGTTAAGCGTGCTTGGACGAGAGTAGTACTAGGATGGGTGACCCCCTTTTTCAATTTTTTTTGCTCCGGTTAGGGTTGCCAAGATACTTTACCCACCACATTTCTATTATCGAATCCCACGGCACCTTGGGCAAGACAACATCGATTCACGTGGAGGCTGGGCTGGCAAATCGAGGGCGTAGGGCTTGTGACCAGGCCTCCATCGCTACGGTGCCCATAATCTTTGATCCGTAACGAGTTATGCGGCGCACAGCATACCGTTGAAAAGCTCTCCGAGAGCTCTACGATGGGGGCAGCTAGCTAGCTTGTTGTGCCCTTTTTGGAGCTCAAAATCGAATGTTTTCATCAGTTTCGGGCTACTTTTCTTCTTTTGCTTTGTTTTACGTCCCGGATCGTACGTTGTGAGTTGTTAAAAGGACGACAACCTTTCTCGCGGGACATTGGAGTGCCTTACAACGCGTCGATATCACGTCTTGCGAGGATCCTGCGTTGTTGAAGCGGATGGGTTGTCGTTAAGCCCATTGGGCCTTTTGAATGGGCCATATCTCTAGGCGAGGACTGTGAACCGTTATTACAAAAAGGAATTGTGCCCTCGACATGACGGGTGCAATCATACCAGCACTAATGCACCGGATCCCATCAGAACTCCGAAGTTAAGCGTGCTTGGACGAGAGTAGTACTAGGATGGGTGACCCCCTGGGAAGTCCTTGTGTTGTACCCCCCTTTTCAATTTTCTTTACTCCGGTTAGGGTTTCCAAGATGCTTTACCCACCACATTTCTATTATCGAATCCCACGGCACCTTGGGCAAGACAACTTTGCTTCACGTGGAGGCTGGGCCAACAAACCGAGGGCGTAGGGCTTGTGACCGGGTCTCCGTCGCTCCGGTGCCCATAACTTTTGATCCGTAAGGAGTTACACGGCGCACAGCATACCGTTGCAAAGCTCTCCGAGTGCTCTATGACTGGTGCAGCTAGCTAGCTTGCTATGCCCTTTTTGGAGCTCAAAATTGAATGTTTTCATCAGTTTCAGGCCACTTTTCCTCTTTTGCTCTGTTTTTCCGTCCCGGATCGTACGTCGTTAGCTGTTAAAAGGATAACAACCTTACTCGCGAGACATTGGAGGACCCTACAACACGTCGATATCACGTGTTGCGAGGATGTTGCGTTGTTGAAGTGCATGGGTTGTCATTAAGCCCGTTGGGCCTTTTGAATGGGCCATATCTCTAGGCGGGGACTGTGAACCATTAACACATAAAGGAATTATGCCCCCAACATGACGGTTGCGATCATACCAGCACTAATGCACCGGATCCCATCAGAACTCCGAAGTTAAGCGTGCTTGGACGAGAGTAGTACTAGGATGGGTGACCCCCTTGGAAGTCCTCGTGTTGCACCCCCCTTTTCAATTTTTTTTTCTCCGGTTAGGGTTGCCAAGATACTTTACCCACCACATTTCTATTATCGAATCCCACGGCACCTTGGGCAAGACAACTTCGCTTCACGTGGAGGCTGGGCCCGCAAACTGAGGGCATAGGGCTTGTGACCAGGTCTCTGTCGCTCCGGTGCACATAACTTTTGATCCGTAAGGAGTTACGCGGCACACAGTATACCGTTGCAAAGCTCTCCGAGAGCTCTACGATGGGAGCAGCTAGCTAGTTTGCTTTGCCCTTTTTGGAGCTCAAAATCGAACGTTTTCATCAGTTTCGGGCCACTTTTCTTCTTTTGCTTTGTTTTACGTCAAGGATCGTACGTCGTGAGCTGTTAAAAGGTTGACAACCTTACTCGCGGGACATTAGAGGACCTTACAACGCGTCGATATGACATCTTGCGAGGATGTTGCGTTGTTGAAGCGGATGGGTTGTTGTTAAGCCCATTGGGCCTTTTGAGTGGGCCATATCTCTAGGCGGGGACTGTGAACCGTTAGCACATAAAGGAATTGTGCCCTCGACATGACGGGTGCGATCATACCAGCACTAATGCACCGGATCCCATCAGAACACCGAAGTTAAGAGTGCTTGGACGAGAGTAGTACTAGGATGGTTGACCCCCTGGGAAGTCCTCGTGTTGCACTCCCCTTTTCAATTTTTTTTCCTCCGATTAGGGTTGCCAAGATACTTTACCCACCACATTTCTATTATCGAATCCCATGGCACCTTGGGCAAGACAACTTCGCTTCACGTGGAGGCTGGGCCCGCAAACCGAGGGCATAGGGCTTGTGACCAGGTCTCTGTCCCTCCGGTACCCATAACTTTTGATCTGTAAGGAGTTATGCAGAGCAAAGCATACCGTTACAAAGCTCTCCGAGAGCTGTACGACGGTGGAAGCAAGCTAGCTCGCTGTATACTTTTTGGAGCTCAAAATTGAACGTTTTCATCAGTTTCGGACCACTTTTCTTCTTTTGCTTTGTTTTACGTCCCGGATCATACGTCGCGAGCTGTTAAAAGGATGACAACCTTACTCTCGTGACATTAGAGGACCTTAAAACGCGTCAATATCACGTCTTGCAAGGATGCTACGTTGTTGAAGCGGATGGGTTGTCGTTAAGCCCATTGGGCCTTTTGAATGGGCCATATCTCTAGGCGGGGACTGTGAACCGTTAACACATAAAGGAATTGTGCCCTCAACACGACGGGTGCGATCATCCCTGCACTATTGCACCGGATCCCATCAGAACTCCGAAGTTAAGCATGCTTGGACGAAAGTAGTACTAGGATGGGTGACGCCCTAGGAAGTCCTAGTGTTGCACCCTCTTTTTCAATTTTTTTTGCTCCGGTTAGGGTTGCCAAGATACTTTACCCACCATATTTCTATTATCGAATCCCACGGCACCTTGGGCAAGACAACATCGATTCACGTGGAGGCTGGGCCGGCAAACCGAGGGCGTAGGGCTTGTGACCAGGCCTCCGTCGCTCCGGTGCCCATAACCTTTGATCCGTAACGAGTTACGCGGCGCACAGCATACCGTTGCAAAGCTCTCTGAGAGCTCTACGATGGGGGCAGCTAGCTAGCTTGTTGAGCCCTTTTTGGAGCTCAAAATCGAACGTTTTCATCAGTTTCGGGCTACTTTTCTTCTTTTGCTTTGTTTTACGTCCCGGATCGTACGTCGTGAGTTGTTAAAAGGACGACAACCTTACTCGCCGGACATTAGAGGACCTTACAACGCGTCGATAGATGAGACTTCCTAATAGGTCGAATCCCGTGCGTACAACACCTGCCCGAGCCTGAGAAAGACTTAAACAGTTTATTGATTGTACGAGATGGGTTTGTTTGTCTCTTTCCTTCAGCTTTTCTCAAATTAGCTGAAGCGGATGGGTTGTCGTTAAGCCCATTGGGCCTTTTGAATGGGCCATATCTCTAGGCGGGGACTGTGAATAGTTAACACTTAAAGGAATTGTGCCCTCAACATGACGGGTGCGATAATACCAACACTAATTTACCGGATCCCATCAGAACTCCGAAGTTAAGCATGCTTGGACGAGAATAGAACTAGAATGGGTGACCCCCTGGGAAGTCCTCGTGTTGCACCCCCCTTTTCAAATTTTTTTGCCCCGGTTAGGGTTGCCAAGATACTTTACCGACCACATTTCTATTATCGAATCCCACAGCACCTTGGGCAAGACAACTTCGCTTCACGTGGAGGCTGGGCCCGCAAACTGAGGGCGCAGGGCTTGTGACCAGGACTTCGTCGTTCCGGTGCCCATAACTTTTGATCCGTAAGGAGTTACGTGGCGCACAGCATACCGTTGCAAAGCTCTCTGAGAGCTCTACAAAGGGGGCAGCTAGCTAGCTCGCTTTGCCCTTTTTGGAGCTCAAAATTGAACGTTTTTATCCCTTTTGGGCCACTTTTCTTCTTTTGCTTTGTTTTACATTTCGGATCGTACGTCGTGAGCAATTAAAAGGACGACAACCATACTCGCGGGATAGTAGAGGACCTTACAACGCATCGATATCATGTCTTATGAGGATGCTGCGTTGTTGAAGCGGATGGGTTGTCGTTAAGCCCATTGGGCCTTTTGAATGGGCCATATCTCTAGGCTGGGACTGTGAACCGTTAACACAAAGGAATTGTGCCCTCAACATGACAGGTGTGATTATACCAGCACTAATGCACCGGATCCCATCAGAACTCCGAAGTTAAGGGTGCTTGGACGAGAGTAGTACTAGGATGGGTAACCCCCTGGGAAGTCCTCGTGTTGTACCACCCTTTTCAATTTTTTTTGCTCCGGTTGAGGTTGCCAAGATACTTTACCCACCACATTTCTATTATCGAATCCCACGGCACCTTGGGCAAGACAACTTCGCTTCACGTGGAGGCAGGCCCGCAAACCGAGGGCGTAGGGCTTGTGACCAGGTCTCCGTCGCTCCGGTGCCTATAACTTTTGATCCGTAAGGAGTTACGCGGCGCACAGCATACCGTTACAAAGCTCTCGGAGAGCTCTATGACGTGGGCAGCAAGCTAGCGTGCTATGCCCTTGTTGGAGCTCAAAATCGAACGTTTTCATCAGTTTCAGGAGACTTTTCATCTTTTGCTTTGTTTTACGTACCGGATCGTACGTCGTGAGCTGTTAAAAGGACGACAACCTTACTCGCGGGACATGAGAGGACCTTACAACACAACGATATCACGTCTTGCGAGGATGCTACGTTGTTGAAGCGGATGGGTTTTCGTTAAGCCCATTGGGCCTTTTCAATGGGCCATATCTCTAGGCGGAGACTGTGAACCGTTAACACATAAAGGAATTGTGCCCTCAACATGACGGGTGCGATCATACCAGCACTAATGCACCGGATCCGATCAGAACGCCGAAGTTAAGCGTGCTTGGAGGAGAGTAGTACTAGGATTGGTGACTCCCTCGGAAGTCCTCGTGTTGCCCCCCCCCCCCCTTTTCAATTTTTTTTGCTCCGGTTAGGGTTGCCAAGATACTTTACCCACCACATTTCTATTATCGAATCCCACGGCACCTTGGGCAAGACAACTTCGCTTCACGTGGAGGCTGGGCCTGCAAACCGAGGGCGTACGGCTTGTGACCAGGTCTCCGTCGCTGCGGTTCCTATAACTTTTGATCCGTAAGGAGTTACGCGGCGCACAACATACCGTTGCAAAGCTCTCTGAGATCTCTACGATGGGAGCAGCAAGCTTGCTTGCTATGCCCTTTTTGGAGCTCAAAATCGAACGTTTTCATCAGTTTCGGGCCACTTTTCATCTTTTGCTTTGTTTTTCGTCCCGGATCGTATGTCGTGAGTTGTTAAAATGATGACAACCTTACTCGCGGGACATTAGAGGACCCTACAACGCGTCGATATCACGTCTTGCGAGGATGCTGCATTGTTGAAGCGGATGGGTTGTCATTAATCCCGTTGGGCCTTTTGAATGGGCCATATCTCTAGGCTGGGACTGTGAACCGTTAACACATAAAGGAATTGTGCCCTCAACATGACGGGCGCGATCATACCAGCACTAATGCACCAGATCCCATCAGAACTTCGAAGTTAAGCATGCTTCGACGAGAGTAGTAGTTGGATGGGTGACCCCCTGGAAAGTCCTCGTGTTGCACCCCGCTTTTCAATTTTTTTTGCTCCGGTTAGGGTTGACAAGATACTTTACCCACGACATTTCTATTATCGAATCATACGGCATCTTGGGCAAGACAACTTAGCTTCACGTGGAGGCTGGGCCCGCAAATCGAGGGCACAGGGCTCTTGACCAGGTCTTTGTCGCTCCGGTGCCCAAAACTTTTGATCCGTAAAGAGTTACGCGGTGCACAGCATACCATTGCAAAGCTCTCCGAGAGCTCTACGTCGGGGGAAACAAGCTAGGTCGCTATGCACTTTTTGGAGCTCAAAATCGAACGTTTTCATCAGTTTCGGGCCACTTTTCTTCTTTTGCTTTGTTTTAAGTCCCGGATCGTAAGTCGTGAGCTGTTAAAAGGACGACAACCTTACTCACGGGACATTAGAGGACCTTACAACGCGTCGATATCACGTCTTGCGAGGATGCTGCGTTGTTGAAGCGGATGGGTTGTTGTTTAGCCCATTGGGCCTTTTGAATGGGCCATATCTCTAGGCGGGGATTGTGAACCGTTAACACATAAAGGAATTGTGCCCTCAACATGACGGTTGCGGTCATACCAGCACTAATGCACCGGATCCCATCAGAACTACGAAGTTAAGCGTGCTTGGACGAGAGTAGTACTAGGATGGGTGACCCCCTGGGAAGTCCTCGTGTTGTACCCCTCTTTTCAATTTTTTTTGCTCCTGTTAGGGTTGCCAAGATACTTTACCCACCACATTTCTGTTATCGAATCCCACGGCACCTTGGGCAAAACAACTTCTCTTCACGTGGAGGCTGGGACCGCAAACCGAGGGCGTAGGGCTTGTGACCAGGTCTCTGTCGCTCCGGTGCCCATAACTTTTGATACGTAAGGAGTTACGCGGCGCACAGCATACCATTGCAAAGATCTCCGATAGCTCTATGATGGGGGCAGATAGCTAGCTTGCTGTACCCTTTTTGGTGTTCAAAATCGAACGTTTTTATCAGTTTCAGGCCACTTTTCTTCTTTTGCTTTGTTTTACGACCCCGATCGTACGTCGTTAGCTGTTAAAAAGATGACAACCTTAGTCGTGGGACATTAGACCACCTTACAACGCGTCGATATCACGTATTGTGAGGATGCTGCGTTGTTGAAGAGGATGGGTTGTCGTTAAGCCCTTTGGGCCTTTTGAATGGGCCATATCTCTAGGCGGGGACTGTGAACCGTTAACACATAAAGGAATTGTGCCCTCAACATGACGGGTGCGATCATACCAGCACTAATGCACCGGATCCCATCAGAACTCCGAAGTTAAGCGTGCTTGGACGAGAGTAGTACTAGGATGGGTGACCCCTTGGGAAGTCCTCGTGTTGCACACCCATTTTCAATGTTTTTTGCTCCGGTTAGGGTTGCCAAGATACTTTACCCACCACATTTCTATTATCGAATCCCACGGCACCTTGGGCAAAGCAACTTCGCTTCACGTGGAGGCTGGGACCGCAAACCGAGGGCGTAGGGCTTGTGACCAGGTCTCCGTCGCTCTGGTGCCTATAACTTTTGATCCGTAAGGAGTTACGCGGCGCACAGCATACCGTTGCAAAGCTCTCTGAGATCTCTACGATAGGAGCAGCAAGCTTGCTTGCTATGCCCTTTTTGGAGCTCAAAATCGAACGTTTTCATCAGTTTCGGGCCACTTTTCATCTTTTTCTTTGTTTTACGTCCCGGATCGTATGTCGTGAGCTGTTAAAATGACGACAACCTTACTCGCGGGACATTAGAGGACCCTACAACGCGTCGATATCACGTCTTGCGAGGATGCTGCATTTTTGAAGAGGATGGGTTGTCATTAATCCCATTGGGCCTTTTGAATGGGCCATATCACTAGGCTTGGACTGTGAACTTTTAACACATAAATGAATTGTGCCCTCAACAAGTCGGGTGCGGTCATACCAGCACTAATGCACCGGATCCCATCAGAACTACGAAGTTAAGCGTGCTTGGACGAGAGTAGTACTAGGATGGGTGACCCCCTGGGAAGTCCTCGTGTTGTACCCCTCTTTTCAATTTTTTTTGATCCGGTTAGGGTTGCCAAGATACTTTACCCACCACATTTCTATTATCGAATCCCACGGCACCTTGGGTAACACAACTTCGCTTCACGTGGAGGCTGGGATCGCAAACCGATGGCGTAGGGCTTGTGACCAGGTCTCCGTCGCTCTGGTGCCTATAACTTTTGATCCGTAAGGAGTTACGCGGCGCACAGCATACCGTTGCAAAGCTCTCTGAGATCTTTACGATGGGAGCAACAAGCTTGCTTGCTATGCCCTTTTTGGTGCTCAAAATCGAACGTTTTCATCAGTTTCGGGCCACTTTTCATCTTTTGCTTTGTTTTACGTCCCGGATCGTATGTCGTGAGCTGTTAAAATGATGACAACCTTACTCGCGGGACATTAGAGGACCCTACAACGCGTCGATATCATGTCTTGCGAGGATGCTGCATTGTTGAAGTGGATGGGTTGTCGTTAATCCCATTGGGCCTTTTGAATGGGCCATATCACAAGGCTGGGACTGTGAACCGTTAACACATAAAGGAATTGTGCCCTCAACATGACGGGTGCGGTCATACCAGCACTAATGCACCGGATCCCATTAGAACTACGAAGTTAAGCGTGCTTGGACGAGAGTAGTACTAGGATAGGTGACCCCCTGGGAAGTCCTCGTGTTGTACCCCTCTTTTCAATTTTTTTTGCTCCGGTTAGGGTTGCCAAGATACTTTACCCACCACATTTCTATTATCGAATCCCACGGCACCTTGGGCAAAACAACTTCGCTTCACGTGGAGGCTGGGACCCCAAACCGATGGCGTAGGGCTTCTGACCAGGTCTCTGTCGCTTCGGTGCCCATAACTTTTGATACGTAAGGAGTTACGCGGTGCACAGAATACCGTTGGAAAGCACTCCGAGAGCTCTATGATGGGGGCAGATAGCTAGCTTGCTGTACCCTTTTTGGATCTCAAAATCAAACGTTTTTATCAGTTTCGGGCTACTTTTCTTCTTTTGCTTTGTTTTACGTCCCCGATCGTACGTCGTCAGCTGTTAAAAAGATGACAACCTTAGTCGTGGGACATGAGAGGACCTTACAACGCGTCGATATCACGTATTGTGAGGATGCTACGTTGTTGAAGATGATGGGTTGTCGTTAAGCCCATTGGGCCTTTTGAATGGACCATATCTCTAGGCGGGGACAGTGAACCGTTAACACATAAAGGAATTGTTCCCTCAACATGACGGGTGCGATCATACCAGCACTAATGCACCAGATCCCATCAGAACTCCGAAGTTAAGCGTGCTTGGACGAGAGTAGTACTAGGATGGGTGAGCCCCTAGGAAGTCCTCATGTTGCACACCCATTTTCAATGTTTTTTGCTCCGGTTAGGGTTGCCAAGATACTTTACCCACCACATTTCTATTATCGAATCCCACGGCATCTTGGGCAAAGCAACTTCGCTTCACGTGGAGGCTGGGACCGCAAATCGAGGGCGTAGGGCTTGTGACCAGGTCTCCGTCGCTCCGGTGCCCATAACTTTTGATCCGTAAGGAGTTACGCGGCGCACAACATACCGTTGCAAAGCTCTCCGAGAGCTCTACGACGGGGGCAGCCAGCTAGCTTGCTATTCCCTTTTTGGAGCTCAAAATCGAACGTTTTCATCAGTTTCGGGCCACTTTTCTTCTTTTGCTTTGTTTTATGTCCCGGATCGTACGTCGTGAGCTGTTAAAAGCACGACAACCTTACTCGCGGGACATTAGAGGACCTTACAACGCGTCGATATCATGTCTTGTGAGGATGCTGCATTGTTGAAGCGGATGGGTTGTCGTTAAGCCCATTGGGCCTTTTGAATGGGTCATATCTCTAGGCTGGGACTGTGAACCGTTAACACATAAAGGAATTGTGCCCTCAACATGACGGTTGCGATCATACCAGCACTAATGCACCGGATCCCATCAGAACTCTGAAGTTAAGCGTGCTTGGACGAGAGTAGTACTAGGATGGGTGACCCCCTTGGAAGTCCTCGTGTTGCACCCCCCTTTTCAATTTTTTTTGCTCCGGTTAGGGTTGCCAAGATACTTTACCCACCACATTTCTATTATCGAATCCCATGGCACCTTGGGCAAGACAACTTCGCTTCACGTGGAGGCTGTGCCCGCAAACCGAGGGCATAGGGCGTGTGACCAGGTCTCTGTCGCTCCGATGCCCATAACTTTTGATCCGTAAGGAGTTACGTGGCACACAGTATACCGTTGCAAAGCTCTCCGAGAGCTCTACGATGGGGGTAGCTAGCTAGTTTGCTTTGCCCTTTTTGGAGCTCAAAATCGAACGTTTTAATCAATTTTGGGCCACTTTTCTTCTTTTGCTTTGTTTTACGTCAAGGATCGTACGTCGTGAGCTGTTAAAAGGATGACAACCTTACTCGCGGGACATTAGAGGACCTTACAACGCGTCGATATGACGTCTTGCGAGGATGCTGCGTTGTTGAAGCTGATGGGTTGTTGTTAAGCCCATTGGGCCTTTTGAGTGGGCCATATCTCTAGGCGGGCACTGTGAACCGTTAGCACATAAAGGAATTGTGCTCTCGACATGACGGGTGCGATCATACCAGCACTAATGCACCGGATCCCATCAGAACACCGAAGTTAAGCGTGCTTGGACGAGAGTAGTACTAGGATGGTTGACCCCCTGGGAAGTCCTCGTGTTGCACCCCCCTTTTCAATTTTTTTTGCTCCGGTTAGGGTTGCCAAGATATTTTACCCACCACATTTCTATTATCAAATCCCACGGCACCTTGGGCAAGACTCCTTCGCTTCACGTGGAGGCTGGGCCCGCAAACCGAGGGCGTTGGGCTTGTGACCAGGTCTCGGTCGCTCTGGTGCCCATAACTTTTGTTCCTTAAGGAGTTACGCTACGCACAACATACCGTTGCAAAGCTCTCCGAGAGCTCTACGACGTGGGCAGCTAGCTAGCTCGCTATGCCCTTTTTGGAGCTCAAAATTGAACATTTTCATCAGTTTCAGGCCATTTTTCTTCTTTTGCTTCTTTTTACGTCCCGGATCGTACGTCGTGAGCTGTTAAAAGGACGACAACCTTACTCGTGGGACATTAGAGGACCTTATAATGCGTCGATATCACGTCTTGCGAGGATACTGCGTTATTGAAGCGGATGGGTTGTCGTTAAGCCCATTGGGCCTTTTGAATGGGCCATATCTCTAGGCGGGGACTGTGAACCGTTAACACATAAAGGAATTGTGCCCTCAACATGACGGGTGCGATCATACCAGTACTAATGCACCGGATCCCATCAGAACTACGAAGTTAAGCGTGCTTGGACGAGAGTAGTACTAGGATGGGTGACCCCCTGGGAAGTCCTCGTGTTGCACCCCCCTTTTCAATTTTTTTTGCTCCGGTTAGGGTTGCCAAGATACTTTACCCACCACATTTCTATTATCGAATCCCACGGCACCTTGGGCAAGACAACTTCGCTTCACATGGAGGCTGGGCCCGCAAACCGAGGGCGTAGGGCTTATGACTAGGTCTCCGTCGCTCCGGTGCCCATAACTTTTGATCCGTAAGTAGTTACGCGGCGCACAACATACCGTTGCAAATCTCTCCGAGAGCTCTACGATGGGGGCTGCTAGCTAGCTTGCTGTGTGTGATAACCCGAACCCGGCTTGCATTTAATGACATTTAATTGCATTTAATTAAGTGTTATCTTAAATGTTAGCATTGAATTATGTGTTTATTTTTGGTTAAACTTTTAATTGTAGCTTTATTTTCATATTTCTTTTGGAAGTAATTAAAATAATACTTGAGTTAATTATTTTATCGGAATATCACCTACATCTCATATTTATGTCAATCGATTTTAGTTTTCTTGCACTTAAATGCTCGGATTTCACTTAAATGAAAATTAGCTCCGAGCTGGAGTAAATTTTAAACTGTGATGCTTTCCAAAAATGATATATTTCTTAGATTCTTTGAGATTTAATTGTTATTCTTCTATTGACGCAAAGTGCATAGCATATCTAGAGAGATAGTTAGGAAATGAATTCGAGTCCTCAACAAATAGTGAAAACTAGTATTTAGTATCTTAATTTTAATATTTTAGTTGTTGTTAGCTAGAATTAAAATTATGTTACATGTTTTAGCCCTAAAATGCCTAAAATAAGCCTATTTGACAAAGTTAAGTTAGTTTGACCAAAGCTTGACCAATTTGACTTGTTGCCCTCTTTTAAAATAGCTTAAAATAGCACAAAAATAAAAATAAAAAAGGCTGAAAATAGAGCTGGGCAGAAGCAAGAAGGCCGAAAAAAATAAGGAGAAAAAAAAAGAAAATCTCAACTTCAAATCTTCGATTCTTCGCGTGGGCTTGTGCGGGGTGGTTCCCGAGGCACTCTACGAGGTTTTCCTAGCGTCTAGGAGCGTCTAAGGTGAGGGTTTCATCGTTATTTGCGCATTTGAAAATTTTGTATCTAAACTTTGATTTTTGGATTTTATGCGTAGATTGTTGTTTTAATCATTTTGTTGCTTAAAGAATGTCCTTTGTTGATTGTAGAACATGTATTTATAGCTTTTTAACATTTTCTGCGGTTAAATGTTGAGATTGCAATTTAAATTGATTAATGAATAGTGTTTTGTGAATAGTAAACCCTTGAAACGATGAAGTTGCTCCGTTATGCTGTCCGTTGATGTAGAAATGTGCTAGATATGCTAGAATGCCTAAATGTGTGGTTTAATTGGAATGTGTAATAGAAAAATGGAGAAAAATGGCTTAGTGAAAGTCGGGGTCGTTTAGGTCGAGTTTGGCGTTTTCTCATTTTGCGTGTTGGCATTGTTTCGGGAGGCCATGGAAGCACTTTTGGTGCGATTATGGCGTTGGTTGGGTGTTTGGTTGATATAGTTGTAGTTCAAACGAGCAAAGGGGGAAATCGGGACTTTGCGTGAAATCTAGGGTAAAGTAGGGTTTTGGGGTCTTTAAACGTGCCTTATGGTGACCTAGGAGAATTGGTGAAGCCGGTTTCCAAAGCTCGTGTCTCGTTTGAAAGTAGTAGTGTTTTGAAGTTGGGGTCATTTTTGTGTTTTTGTGTGTTTTCATAGAATATTGCTTATAGTATGTTTATATTGATTATAGAATGCTTATATTGCTCATAGAATGATTATATTGATTATAGAATGATTATATTGCTTATAGAATGCTTATGTTGCCTATAGAAAGCTTGTTAATGCTTATTACGTTTGTTAGAGTTGATTATTGATTGAAATGTTTATCAATTGTTGAGAATGCTTGATATCGCTCGTTTATCGCCTTGTATCGAGTCTTGCATTGCATAGTGTCTCGCACGTGAGTGATGGGCCTCTCTGGGTAGCCTGGGGTTGCCAGTGTTGGTTGTTCTAGCTCCGTTGCTATTCCCTTTCTCGCTTGGGTTGCCTCCCAGGGAGATTTGGGTCGTAGAATTGATGGATACTTCCGGGGTATTCCAAACTGGTGTTATAAGGTGGTTTGGGCCGGCGCGTCATCGTTAATGTCATCGGAATCGTGATCGGTACATTACTCGCTCGAGTGAACCATAGCCTTCAGAGTGTGGTATAACTTTGAATGGTTGTGTTAATGCTTTCAGTAATTGCTTATTGTATTGATTGTTTGTCTCGATTGCTTACTTATCAGTTAAATTTCTTAATTGTCTTATTTACATTGCACGAATTTCTTTCTCTCCAACTCGATATCTGTCTCGCCCACACTGAGTATACGTGTTGTGTATACTCACTCCTCACCACCACATTTCAGGAAATGTCATGTTAGCTGGAAGTTCGTGATTATGTGACAGTTCGTGCCTGAAGAGTTGTTTTACGTGCCAATGTGGCTTGAGTGTCGAAGTTGCAAAGATATGTGCTTTCATATGTTGTATGTAATTATTGTTAAAAGAAATGTAATTTAATCTAGCTAAGTAGTTGAGGTAGATTGATAAGCTAGTTATGTATTCAGTAGTATAGTTAACCTCGATGCATGTATGTATTTGTCTAAAAGAAAATAGTGAGAATGGTATGATAGTATATTTTATGCAGTAGATTAGTATGAATTAAATGTCAAGTTTGAATGATCTTGAAAAGATGTAAAGAGATAGGTTAGTTTTTAAACTGAAAACGTATATTTATATGCTATGTTTAGTTGCTGAGAACCAAGGCTCGGATGGCCTTGAGGTTGTTGAATATTGGAAACGGTGTTGGTCCATTTATATGCTATTCCAGGTTTTACATTTCGCCTAGAAACAGGGGAGACTCCGTCCGTTTTTCACTGAAAATTTATGCCCGGGTTTGGTTTGGGTTGTGATTAGATCGATTGATAGAACTCCCGGTCTCGAGAGGGATCGGGGAGTTACACTGTGCCCTTTTTGGAGCTCAAAATTGAACATTTTCATCAGTTTCGGGCCACTTTTCTTCTTTTTTTTTGTTTTACGTCCCGGATCGTACGTCGTGAGCTGTCAAAAGGACGACAACCTTACTCGCGGGACATTAGAGGACCTTACAACGCGTCAATATCACGTCTTGCGACGATGCTGCGTTTTTGAAGCGGATGGGTTGTCGTTAAGCCCATTGGACCTTTTGAATGGGCCATATCTCTAGGCGGGGACTGTGAACCGTTAACACATAAAGGAATTGTGCCCTCAACATGACGGGTGCGATCATACCAGCACTAATGCACCGGATCCCATCAGAACTGCGAAGTTAAGCGTGTTTGGACGAGAGTAGTACTAGGATGGGTGACCCCCTGGGAAGTCCTCGTGTTGCACCCCCCTTTTCAATTTTTTTTGCTCTGGTTAGGGTTGCCAAGATACTTTACCCACCACATTTCTATTATCGAATCGCACGGCACCGTGGGCAAGACAACTTCGCTTCACGTGGAAGCTGGGCCCGCAAACCGAGGGCGTAGGGCTTGTGACCAGGTCTCCGTCGCACCGGTGCCTATAACTTTTGATCCGTAAGGAGTTACGCGGTGCACAGCATACCGTTGCAAAGCTCTCCGAGAGCTCTACGACGGGGGCAGCCAGCTAGCTCGCTGTGCCCTTTTTGGAGCTCAAAATCGAACGTTTTCATCTGTTTCGGGCCACTTTTCTTCTTTTGCTCTGTTTTCCGTCCCGGATCGTACGTCATGAGCTGTTAAAAGGACGACAACCATACTCGCGGCACATTAGAGGACCTTACAACGCGTCGATATCATGTCTTGCGAGGATGCTGCATTGCTGAAGCGGATGGGTTGTCGTTAAGCCCATTGGGCCTTTTGAATGGGCCATATCTCTAGGCGGGGACTGTGAACCGTTAACACATAAAGGAATTGTGCCCTCAACATGATGGCTGCGATCATACCAGTACTAATGCACCGGATCCCATCAGAACTCCGAAGTTAAGCGTACTTGGACGAGAGTAGTACTAGGATGGGTGACCCCCTGGGAAGTCCTCGTGTTGCACCCCCCTTTTCAATTTTTTTTGCTCCGGTTAGGGTTGCCAAGATACTTTACCCACCACATTTCTATTATCGAATCCCACTGCACCTTGGGCAAGACAACTTTGCTTCACGTGGAGGCTAGGACCGCAAACCGAGGGCGTAGGGCTTGTGACTAGGTCTTCGCCGCTCTGGTGCCCATAACTTTTGATCCGTAAGGAGTTACGCGGCACACAGTATACTGTTGCAAAGCTCTCCGAGAGCTCTATGATGGGGACAGCTAGCTAGCTTGCTTTGCCCTTTTTTGAGCTCAAAATCAAACGTTTTAATCAGTTTCGGGCCACTTTTCTTTTTTTGCTTTGTTTTACGTCCCCGATCGTACGTCGTGAGCTATTAAAAGGACGACAACCTTACTCGCGGGACATTAGAGGACCTTACAACGCGTCGATATCACATCTTGTGAGGATGCTGCGTTGTTGAAGAGGATAGGTTGTCGTTAAGCCCATTGGGCCTTTTGAACGGGCCATATCTCTAGGCGAGGACTGTGAACCGTTAAAACATAAAGGAATTGTGCCCTCAACATGACGGGTGCGATCATAGCAGAACTAATGCACCGGATCCTATCAGAACTCCGAAGTTAAGCGAGCTTGGACGAGAGTAGTACTGGGATGGGTGACCCCCTGGGAAGTCCTCGTGTTGCACACCCCTTTTCAATTTTTTTTGCTCCGGTTAGGGTTGCCAAGATGCTTTACCCACCACATTTCTATTATCGAATCCCACAGCACCTTGGGCAAGACAACTTCGATTCACGTGGAGGCTGGGCCCGCAAACCGAGGGCGTAGGGCATATGACCAGGTCTCCGTCGCTCCGGTGCCTATAACTTTTGATCCGTATGGAGTTACGTGGCACACAACATACCGTTGCAAAGCTCTCTGAGAGCTCTACGACGGGGGCAGCAAGCTTGCTCGCTTTGCCCTTTTTGGAGCTCAAAATCGAACGTTTTCATCAGTTTTGGGCCACTTTTCATCTTTTACTTTGTTTTACATCCCGGATCGTATGTCGTGAGCTGTTAAAAGGACGACAACCTTACTCGCGGGACATTAGAGGACCTTACAACGCGTCGATATCACGTCCTGCGAGGATGTTGCGTTGTTGAAATGGATGGGTTGTCGTTAAGCCCATTGGGCCTTTTGAATGGGCCATCTCCCTAGGTTGGGACTGTGAACCGTTAACACATAAAGGAATTGTGCCCTCAACATGACGGGTGCGATCGTAGCAGCACTAATGCACCGGATCCCATCAGAACTGCGAAGTTAAGCGTGATTGGATGAGAGTAGTACTAGGATGGGTGAACACCTGGGAAGTCCTAGTCTTGCACCCCCCTTTTCAATTTTTTTTGCTCCGGTCAGGGTTGCCAAGATACTTTACCCACCACATTTCTATTATCTAATCGCACGGCACCTTGGGCAAGACAACTTCGCTTCACGTGGAGGCTGGGCCCGCAAACCGAGGGCGTATGGCTTGTGACCAGGTCTCCGTCGCTCCGTTGCCTATAACTTTTGATCCGCAAAGGGTTACGCGGTGCACAGCATACAGTTGCAAAGCCCTCCGAGAGCTCTACGACGGGGGCAGCCAGCTAGCTCGCTGTGCCCTTTTTGGAGCTCAAAATCGAACGTTTTCATCAGTTTCGGGCCACTTTTCTTCTTTTGCTTTGTTTTACGTCACGGATCGTACGTCGTGAGCTGTTAAAAGGACGACAACCTTACTCGCGGGACATTAGAGGACCATACAACGCGTCGATGTCACATCTTGCGAGGATCCTGCGTTGTTGAAACGGATGGGTTGTCGTTAAGCCCATTGGGCCTTTTGAATGGGCCATATCTCTAGGCTGGGACTGTCAACCGTTAAAACATAAAGGAATTGTGCCCTCAACATGACGGGTGCGATCATACCAGCACTAATGCACCAGATCCCATCAGAACTTCGAAGTTAAGCGTGCTTGGACGAGAGTAGTACTAGGATCGGTGACCCCCTGGGAAGTCCTCGTGTTGCACCCCCCTTTTCAATTTTTTTTGCTCCGATTAGGGTTGCCAAGATATTTTACCCACCACATTTCTATTATCGAATCCTACGACACCTTGGGCAAGACAACTTCGCTTCACGTGGAGGCTGGGCCCGCAAACCGAGGGCACAGTGCTTGTGACCAAGTCTCTGTCGCTTCGGTGCCCATAACTTTTGATCCGTAATGAGTTACGTAGCGCACAGCATACCGTTGCAAAGCTCTCCGAGAGCTCTACGTCGGGGGAAGCAAGCTAGATTGCTATACACTTTTTGGAGCTCAAAATCGAACGTTTTCATCAGTTTTGGGCCACTTTCCTTCTTTTGCTTTTTTTTCCGTCCCGGATCGTACGTCGTGAGTTGTTAAAAGGACGACAACCTTACTCGCGACACATTAGAGGACCTTACAACGTGTCGATATCACGTCTTGCGAGGATGCTGCGTTGTTTAAGTGGATGGGTTGTCGTTAAGCCCATTGGGCCTTTTGAATAGGCCATATCTCTAGGCGGGGACTGTGAACCGTTAACACATAAAGGAATTGTGCCCTCAACATGATAGGTGCGATCATAACAGCACTAATGCACTGGATCCCATCAGAACTGCGAAGTTAAGCGTGCGTGGACGAGACTAGTACTAGGATGGGTGACCCCCTGGGAAGTCCTCGTGTTGCACCCCACTTTTCAATTTTTTTTGCTCCGGTTAGGGTTGCCAAGATACTTTACCCACCATATTTCTATTATCGAATCCCACGGCACCTTGGGCCAGACAACTTCGCTTCACGTGGAGGCTAGGACCGCAAATCGAGGGCGTAGGGCTTGTGACCAGGTCTCCGCCGCTCCGGTGCCCATAACTTTTGATCCGTAAGGAGTTACGTGGCGCACAGCATACTGTTGCAAAGCTCTCCGAGAGCTCTATGATGGGGACAGCTAGCTAGCTTGCTGTGCCATTTTTGGAGCTCAAAATCGAACGTTTTAATCAGTTTCGGGCCACTTTTCTTCTTTTGCTTTGTTTTACGTCCCCGATCGTACGTCGTGAGCAATTAAAAGGACGACAACCTTACTCGCGGGACATTAGAGGACCTTACAACGCGTCGATATCACGTCTTGCCAGGATGCTGCGTTGTTGAAGAGGATAGGTTGTCGTTAAGCCCATTGGGCCTTTTGAATGGGCCATATCTCTAGGCGAGGACTGTGAACTGTTAAAACATAAAGCAATTGTGCCCTCAACATGACGGGTGCGATCATAGCAGCACTAATGCACCGGATCCCATCAGAACTCCGAAGTTAAGGGTGCTTGGACGAGAGTAGTACTAGGATGGGTAACCCCCTGGGAAGTCCTCGTGTTGCACTCCCCTTTTCAATTTTTTTTGCTCCGGTTAGGGTTGCCAAGATGCTTTACCTACCACATTTCTATTATCGAATCCCACGGCACCTTGGGCAAGACAACTTCGCTTCACGTGGAGGCTGGGCCCGCAAACCGAGGGCGTAGGGCTTGTGACCAGGTCTCCGTCGCTCCGGTGCCTATAACTTTTGATCTGTAAGGAGTTACGCGGCGCACAACATACCGTTGCAAAGCTCTCTAAGAGCTCTACGACGGGGGCAGCAAGCTTGCTCGCTTTTCGCTTTTTGGAGCTCAAAATCAAACGTTTTCATCAGTTTTGGGCCACTTTTCATCTTTTGCTTTGTTTTACGTCCCGGATCGTACGTCGTGAGCTGTTCAAAGGACGACAACCTTACTCGCGGGACATTAGAGGACCTTACAACCCGTCGATATCACGTCTTGCGAGGTTGTTGCGTTGTTGAAGCGGATGGGTTGTCGTTAAGCCCATTGGGCCTTTTGAATAGGCCATATCTCTAGGCGGGGACTGTGAACCGTTAACACATAAAGGAATTGTGCCCTCAACATGACGGGTGCGATCATACCAGCACTAATGCACCGGATCCCATCAGAACTGTGAAGTTAAGCGTGCTTGGACGAGAGTAGTACTAGGATGGGTGACCCCCTAGGAAGTCCTCGTGTTCCACCCCCCTTTTCAATTTTTTTTGTTCCGGTTAGGGTTGCCAAGATACTTTACCCACCACATTTCTATTATCGAATCCCAAGGCACCTTGGGCAAGACAACTTCGCTTCACGTGGAGGTTGGCCCCGCAAACCGAGGGCATAGGGCTTGTGACCAGGTCTCCGTCGCTCCGGTGCCCATAACTTTTGATCCGTAAGGAGTTACGCGGCATACAGCATACCGTTGCAAAGCTCTCCGAGAGCTCTACGATGGGGCCAGCTAGCTAGCTTGCTGTGCTCTTTTTGGAGCTCAAAATCGAACGTTTTAATCAGTTTCGGGCCACTTTTCTTCTTTTGCTTTGTTTTACGTCCCCGATCGTACGTCGTCAGCTGTTAAAATGACGACAACCTTACTCGCGGGACATTAGAGGACCTTACAACGCGTCGATATTACGTCTTGCGAGGATGCTACGTTGTTGAAGCGAATGGGTTGTCGTTAAGCCCATTGGGCTTTTGAGTAGGCCATATCTCTAGGCGGGGACTGTGAACCGTTAACACATAAAGGAATTGTGCCCTCAACATGACGGGTGCGATCATACCAGCACTAATGCACCAGATCCCATCAGAACTGTGAAGTTAAGCGTGCTTGGACGAGAGTAGTACTAGGATGGGTGACCCTTAGGAAGTCCTCGTGTTCCACCCCCCTTTTCAATTTTTTTTGCTCTGGTTAGGGTTGCCAAGATACTTTACCCACCATATTTCTATTATCGAATCGTATGACACCTTGGGCAAGACAACTTCGCTTCACATGGAGGTTGGGCCGGCAAACAGAGGGCGTAGGGCTTATGACCAGGTCTCCGTCGCTCCGGTGCCTATAACTTTTGATCCGTAAGGAGTTACGCGGTGCACAGCATACCGTTCCAAAGCTCTCCGAGAGCTCTATGACGGGGGCAGCAAGCAAGCTTGCTCTGCCGTTTTTGGAGCTCAAAATCGAACGTTTTCATCAGTTTCGGGCCACTTTTCTTCTTTTGCTTTGTTTTACGTCACGGATCGTACGTCGTGAGCTGTTAAAAGGACGACAACCTTACTCACGGGACATTAGAGGACCTTACAACGTGTCGATATCACATCTTGCGAGGATGCTGCGTTGTTGAAGCGGATGGTTTGTCGTTAAGCCCATTGGGCCTTTTGAATGGGCCATATCTCTAGGCTGGGACTGTGAACCGTTAACACATAAAGGAATTGTGCCCTCAACATGACGGGTGCGATTATACCAGCACTAATGCACCAGATCCCATCATAACTTCGAAGTTAAGCGTGCATGGACGAGAGTAGTACTAGGATCGGTGACCCCCTGGGAAGTCCTCGTGTTGCACCCCCCTTTTCAATTTTTTTTGCTCCGGTTAGGGTTGCCAAGATACTTTACCCACCACATTTCTATTATCGAATCCCACGGTACCTTGGGCAAGACAACTTCGCTTCACGTGGAGGCTGGGCCCGCAAACCGAGGGCGTAGGGCTTGTGACCAGGTCTCCGTCGCTCTGGTGCCTATAACTTTTGATCCGTAAGTAGTTACGCGGTGCACAGCATACCGTTGCAAAGCACTCCAAGAGCTCTATGATGGGGGCAGCAAGCTACCTTGCTGTGCCGTTTTAGGAGCTCAAAATCGAACGTTTTCATCAGTTTCGGGCCACTTTTCTTCTTTTGCTTTGTTTTACGTCACGGATCGTACGTCGTGAGCTATTAAAAGGACGACAACCTTACTCGCGGGACATTAGAGGACCTTACAACGCGTCGATATCACATCTTGCGAGGATGCTGCGTTGTTGAAGCGGATGGGTTGTCGTTAAGCCCATTGGGCCTTTTGAATGGGCCATATCTCTAGGCTGGGACTGTCAACCGTTAACACATAAAGTAATTGTGCCCTCAACATGACGGGTGCGATCATACCAGTACAAATGCACCAGATCCCATCAGAACTTCGAAGTTAAGTGTGCTTGGACGAGAGTAGTACTAGGATCGGTGACCCCTTGGGAAGTCCTCGTGTTGCACCCCCTTTTTCAATTTTTTTTGCTCCGGTTAGGGTTGCCAAGATACTTTACCCACCACATTTCTATTATCGAATCGAACGGCACCTTGGGCAAGACAACTTCGCTTCATGTGGAGGCTGGGCCTGCAAACCGAGGGCGTAGGGCTTGTGACCAGGTCTCCGTCGCTCTGGTGCCTATAACTTTTGATCCGTAAGGAGTTATGCGGTGCACAGCATACCGTTGCAAAGCTCTCTGAGAGCTCTATGACTGGGGCAGCAAGCTAGCTTGCTGTGACATTTTTGGAGCTCAAAATCGAACGTTTTCATCAGTTTCGGGCCACTTTTCTTCTTTTGCTTTGTTTTACGTCACGGATCGTACGTCGTGAGCTGTTAAAAGGACGACAACCTTACTCACGGGACATTAGAGGACCTTACAACGTGTCGATATCACATCTTGCGAGGATGCTGCGTTGTTGAAGCGGATGGGTTGTCGTTAAGCCCATTGGGCCTTTTGAATGGGCCATATCTCTAGGCTGGGACTGTGAACCGTTAACACATAAAGGAATTGTGCCCTCAACATGACGGGTGCGATTATACCAGCACTAATGCACCAGATCCCATCATAACTTCGAAGTTAAGCGTGCATGGACGAGAGTAGTACTAGGATCGGTGACCCCCTGGGAAGTCCTCGTGTTGCACCCCCCTTTTCAATTTTTTTTGCTCTGGTTAGGGTTGCCAAGATACTTTACCCACCACATTTCTATTATCGAATCCCACGGCACCTTGGGCAAGACAACTTCGCTTCACGTGGAGGCTGGGCCCGCAAACCGAGGGCGTAGGGCTTGTGACCAGGTCTCCGTCGCTCTGGTGCCTATAACTTTTGATCCGTAAGTAGTTACGCGGTGCACAGCATACCGTTGCAAAGCACTCCAAGAGCTCTAGGACGGGGGCAGCAAGCTAGCTTGCTTTGCCGTTTTTGGAGCTCAAAATCGAACGTTTTCATCAGTTTCGGGCCACTTTTCTTCTTTTGCTTTGTTTTACGTCACGGATCGTACGTCGTGAGCTATTAAAAGGACGACAACCTTACTCGCGGGACATTAGAGGACCTTACAACGCGTCGATATCACATCTTGCGAGGATGCTGCGTTGTTGAAGCGGATGGGTTGTCGTTAAGCCCATTGGGCCTTTTGAATGGGCCATATCTCTAGGCGGAGACTGTGAACCGTTAACACATAAAGGAATTGTGCCCTCAACATGACGGGTGCGATCATACCAGCACTAATGCACCAGATCCAATCAGAACTTCAAAGTTAAGCGTGCATGGACGAGAGTAGTACTAGGATCGGTGACCCCCTGGGAAGTCCTCGTGTTGCACCCCCATTTTCAATTTTTTTTGCTCCGGTTAGGGTTGCCAAGATACTTTACCCACCACATTTCTATTATCGAATCCTACGGCACCTTGGGCAAGACAACTTCGCTTCACGTGGAGGCTGGGCCCGCAGATCGAGGGCACAGGGCTTGTGATCAGGTCTCTGTCGCTCCGGTGCCCTTAACTTTTGATCCGTAAGGAGTTACGCGACGCACAGCATACCGTTGCAAAGCTCTCCGAGAGCTCTATGTCGGGGGAAGCAAGCTGGCTTGCTATTCACTTTTTGGAGCTCAAAATCAAACGTTTTCATCAGTTTTGGGCCACTTCTATTCTTTTGCATTGTTTTACATCCCGGATCGTACGTTGTGAGCTGTTAAAAGGACGACAACCTTACTCGCGGGACATTAGAGGACCTTACAACGCGTCGATATCACATCTTGCGAGGATGCTGCGTTACTGAAGCGGATGGGTTGTTGTTAAGCCCATTGGGCCTTTTGAATGGGCCACATCTCTAGGCTGGGACTGTGAACCGTTAACATATAAAGTAATTATGCCCTCAACATGACGGGTGCGATCATACCAACACTAATGCACCGGATCCCATCAGAACTGTGAAGTTAAGCGTGCTTGGACGAGAATAGTACTATGATGGGTGACCCCCTGGGAAGTCCTCGTGTTGCACCCCCCTTTTCAATTTTTTTTGCTTCGGTTAGGGTTGCCAAGATGCTTTACCCTCCACATTTCTATTATCGAATCCGACGGCACCTTGGGCAAGACAACTTCGCTTCACGTGGAGGCTGGGCCTGCAAATCGAGGGCATAGGGCTTGTGACCAGGTCTTTGTCACTCCGGTGCCCATAACTTTTGATCCGTAAAGAGTTACGCGGCGCACAGCATACCGTTGCGAAGCTCTCCGAGAGCTCTACGATGGGGCCAGCTAGCTAGCTTGCTCTGCCCTTTTTGTAAGTCAAAATCGAACGTTTTCATCAGTTTTGGGCCACTTTTCTTTTTTGCTTTGTTTTACGTCCCGGATCGTATGTCGTGAGCTGTTAAAAGGACGACAACCTTACTCACGGGACATTAGAGGACCTTACAACGAGTTGATATCACATCTTGTGAGGATGCTGCGTTGTTGAAGCGGATGGGTTGTTGTTAAGCCCATTGGGCCTTTTCAATGGGCCATATCACTAGGCTGGGACTGTGAACCGTTAACACATAAAGGAATTGTGCCCTCAACATGACGTGTGCAATCATACCAGTACCAATGCTCCGGATCCCATCAGAACTCCGAAGTTAAGCGTGCTTGGACGAGAGTAGTACTAGGATGGGTGACCCCCTGGGAAGTCCTCGTGTTGCACCCCCTTTTTCAATTTTTTTTGCTCCGGTTAGGGTTGCCAAGATGCTTTACCCTCCACATTTCTATTATCGAATCCGACGGCACCTTGGGCAAGACAACTTCGCTTCACGTGGAGGCTGGGCCGGCAAATCGAGGGCATAGGGCTTGTGACCAGGTCTCCGTCGCTCTGGTGCCTATAACTTTTGATCGTTAGGAGTTACGCGGCGCACAACATACCGATGCAAAGCTCTCTGAGAGCTCTACGACAGGGGCAGCAAGCTAGCTCGCTTTGCCCTTTTTGGAGCTCAAAATTGAACGTTTTCATCAATTTCGGGCCACTTTTCATCTTTTGCTTTGTTTTATGCCCCGGATCGTACGTCGTGAGCTGTTAAAAGGACGAAAACCTTACTCGCGGGATATTAGAGGACCTTACAATGCGACGATATCACGTCTTGCGAGGATGTTGCGTTGTTGAAGCGGATGGGTTGTCGTTAAGCCCATTGGGCCTTTTGAATGGGCCATATCTCTAAGCGGGGACTGTGAACCGTTAACACATAAAGGAATTGTGCCCTCAACATGACGGGTGCGATCATACCAGCACTAATGCACAGGATCCCATCAGAACTGCGAAGTTAAGCGTGGTTGGATGATAGTAGTACTAGGATGGGTGACCTCCTGGGAAGTCCTCGTGTTGCACCCCCCATTTCCATTTTTTTTGCTCCGGTTAGGGTTGCCAAGATACTTTACCCACCACATTTCTATTATCGAATCGCACGGCACCTTGGGCAAGACAACATCGATTCACGTGGAGGCTGGGCCGGCAAACCGAGGGCGTAGGGCTTGTGACCAGGTCTCCGTCGCTCCGGTGTCTATGACTTTTGATCCGTAAGGAGTTACGCGGCGCACAACATACTGTTGCAAAGCTCTCTGAGAGCTCTATGATAGGGACAGCTAGCTAGCTAGCTGTGCCCTTTTTGGAGCTCAAAATCGAACGTTTTAATGAGTTTCGGTCCACTTTTCTTCTTTTGCTTTGTTTTACGTCCCCGATCGTTCGTCGTGAGCTATTAAAAGGACGACAACCTAACTCGCAGGACATTAGAGGATCTTATTACGCGTCGATATCACGTCTTGCGAGGATGCTGCGTTGTTGAAGAGGATGGGTTGTCGTTAAGCCCATTGGGCCTTTTGAATGGGCCATATCTCTAGGCGGGGAGTGTGAACCGTTAAAACATAAAGGAATTATGCCCTCAACATGACGGGTGCGATTATAGCAGCACTAATGCACCGGATCTCATCAGAACTCCGAAGTTAAGTGTGCTTGGACGAGAGTAGTACTAGGATGGGTGACCCCCTGGGAAGTCCTCGTGTTGCACCCCCCTTTTCAATTTTTTTTGCTCCGGTTAGGGTTGCCAAGATGCTTTACCCACCACATTTCTATTATCGAATCCGACGGCACCTTGGGCAAGACAACTTCGCTTCACGTGGAGACTGGGCCCGCAAACCGAGGGCATAGGGCTTGTGACCAGGTCTCCGTCGCTCCGGTGCCTATAACTTTTGATCCGTAAGGAGTTACGCGGCGCACAGCATACTGTTGCAAAGCTCTCCGAGAGCTCTATGATGGGGACAGCTAGCTAGCTTGCTGTGCGCTTTTTGGAGCTCAAAATCGAACGTTTTATTCACTTTCGGGCCACTTTTCTTCTTTTGCTTTGTTTTACGTCCCCGATCGTACGTCGTGAACTATTAAAAGGACGACAACCTTACTCGCCGGACATTAGAGGACCTTACAACGCGTCAATATCACGTCTTGCGAGGATGTTGCGTTGTTGAAGTGGATGGGTTGTCATTAAGCCCATTGAGCCTTTTGAATGGGCCATATCTCTAGGCTGGGACTGTGAACCGTTAACACATAAAGGAATTGTGCCCTCAACATGACGGGTGCGATCGTAGCAGCACTAATGCACCAGATCCCATCAGAACTCCGAAGTTAAGCGTGCTTGGACGAGAGTAGTACTAGGATGGGTGACCCCCAGGGAAGTCCTCATGTTGCACCCTCCTTTTCAATTTTTTTTTCTCCGGTTCGGGTTGCCAAGATACTTTACCCACCACATTTCTATTATCGAATCCCAAGGCACCTTGGGCAAGATAACTTCGCTTCTCGTGGAGGCTGGCCCCGCAAACCGAGGTCGTAGGGCTTGTGACTAGGTCTCCGTCGCTCCGTTGCCCATAACTTTTGATCCGTAAGGAGTTACGCAGCGCACAGCATACCGTTGCAAAGCTCTCCGAGAGATCTACTGTGGGGCCAGCTAGCAAGCTTGCTGTGCCCTTTTTGGAGCTCAAAATCAAACGTTTTCATCCGTTTCTGGCGACTTTTCATCTTTTGCTTTGTTTTACGTCCCGGATCGTACGTCGTGAGCTGTTAAAATGATGACAACCTTACTCGCGGGACATTAGTGGACCTTACTATGCGTCGATATTACGTCTTGCGAGGATGCTGCGTTGTTGAAGCGGATAGGTTGTCGTTAAGCCCATTGGGCCTTTTGAATAGGCCATATCTCTAGGCGGGGACTGTGAACCGTTAACACATAAAGGAATTGTGCCCTCAACATGACGGGTGCGATCATACCAGCACTAATGCATCGGATCCCATCAGAACTCCGAAGTTAAGCGTGCTCGGACGAGAGTAGTACTACGATGGGTGACCCCCTGCGAAGTCCTCATGTTGCACCCCCCTTTTCAATTTTTTTTGCTCCGGTTTGGGTTGCCAAGATACTTACCCACAACATTTCTATTATCGAATCGCACGGCACCTTGGGCATGACAACTTCGATTCACGTGGAGGCTGGGCCGGCAAACCGAGGGCGTAGGGCTTGTGACCAGGTCTCCGTCGCTCCGGTGCCTATAACTTTTGATCCGTAAGGAGTTACGCGGCGCACAGCATACTGTTGCAAAGCTCTCCGAGAGCTCTATGTTGGGGACAGCTAGCTAGCTTGCTGTGCCCTTTTTTGGAGCTCAAAATCGAATGTTTTAATCAGTTTCAGGCCACTTTTCTTCTTTTTCTTTGTTTTACGTCCCCGATCGTACGTCGTGAGCTATTAAAAGGACGACAACCTTAATCGCGGGACATTAGAGGACCTTACTACGCGTCGATATCACGTCTTGCGAGGATGCTGCGTTGTTGAAGAGGATGGGTTGTCGTTAAGCCCATTGGGCCTTTTGAATGGGCCATATCTCTAGGCGGGGAGTGTGAACCTTTAAAACATAAAGGAATTATGCCCTCAACTTGACGGGTGCGATCATAGAAGCACTAATGCACCGGATCCCATCAGAACTCCGAAGTTAAGCGTGCTTGGACGAGAGTAGTACTAGGATGGGTGACCCCCTGGGAAGTCCTCGTGTTGCACCCCCCTTTTCAATTTTTTTTGCTTCGGTTAGGGTTGCCAAGATGCTTTACCCACCATATTTCTATTATCGAATCCGACGGCACCTTGGGCAAGACAACTTCGCTTCACGTGGGGGCTGGGCCCGCAAACCGAGGGCATAGGGCTTGTGACCAGGTCTCCGTCGCTCCGGTGCCTATAACTTTTGATCCGTAAGGAGTTACGCGGCGCACAGCATACTGTTGCAAAGCTCTCCGAGAGCTCTATGATGGGGACAGCTTGCTAGCTTGCTGTGCGCTTTTTGGAGCTCAAAATCGAATGTTTTATTCACTTTCGGGCCACTTTTCTTCTTTTGCTTTGTTTTACGTCCCCGATCGTACGTCGTGAACTATTAAAAGGACGACAACCTTACTCGCCGGACATTAGCGGACCTTACAACGCGTCGATATCACGTCTTGCGAGGATGTTGCGTTGTTGAAGTGGATGGGTTGTCGTTAAGCCCATTGAGCCTTTTGAATGGGCCATATCTCTAGGCTGGGACTGTGAACCGTTAACACATAAAGGAATTGTGCCCTCAACATGACGGGTGCGATCGTAGCAGCACTAATGCACCAGATCCCATCAGAACTCCGAAGTTAAGCGTGCTTGGACGAGAGTAGTACTAGGATGGGTGACCCCCAGGGAAGTCCTCATGTTGCACCCTCCTTTTCAATTTTTTTTTCTCCGGTTCGGGTTGCCAAGATACTTTACCCACCACATTTCTATTATCGAATCCCAAGGCACCTTGGGCAAGATAACTTCGCTTCTCGTGGAGGCTGGCCCCGCAAACCGAGGTCGTAGGGCTTGTGACTAGGTCTCCGTCGCTCCGTTGCCCATAACTTTTGATCCGTAAGGAGTTACGCAGCGCACAGCATACCGTTGCAAAGCTCTCCGAGAGATCTACAATGGGGCCAGCTAGCTAGCTTTCTGTGCCCTTTTTGGAGCTCAAAATCAAATGTTTTCATCTGTTTCTGGCGACTTTTCATCTTTTGCTTTGTTTTACGTCCCGGATCGTACGTCGTGAGCTGTTAAAATGATGACAACCTTACTCGCGGGACATTAGTGGACCTTACTATGCGTCGATATTACGTCTTGCGAGGATGCTGCGTTGTTGAAGCGGATTGTTTGCCGTTAAGCCCATTGGGCCTTTTGAATAGGCCATATCTCTAGGCGGGGACTGTGAACCGTTAACACATAAAGGAATTGTACCCTCAACATGAAGGGTGCGATCATACCAGCACTAATACACCGGATCCCATCAGAACTGCGAAGTTAAGCGTGCTTGGACGAGAGTAGTACTAGGAAGGGTGACCCCCTGGGAAGTCCTCGTGTTGCACCCCCATTTTCAATTTTTTTTGCTCCGGTTCGGGTTGCAAAGATACTTTACCCACCACATTTCTATTATCGAATCCCAAGGCATCTTGGGCAAGACAACTTTGCTTCACGTGGAGGTTGGCCCCGCAAACCGAGGGCGTAGTGTTTGTGACCAGGTCTCCGTCGCTCCGGTGCCTATAACTTTTGATCCGTAAGGAGTTACGCGGCACACAACATACCGTTGCACAGCTCTCCGAGAGCTCTACGATGGGGGCAGCTAGCTAGCTCGCTGTGCCATTTTTGGAGCTCAAAATCGAACGTTTTCATCAGTTTCGGGCCACTTTTCATCGTTTGCTTTGTTTTACGTCCCGGATCGTACGTCGTGAGTTGTTAAAAGGACGACAACCTTACTCGCGGGACATTAGAGGACCTTACAACGCGTCAATATCACATCTTGCGAGGATGCTGCGTTGTTGAAGCGGATGGGTTGTTGTTAAGCCCATTGGGCCTTTTGAATGGGCCATATCTCTAGGCTGGGACTGTGAACCGTTAACACATAAAGTAATTGTGCCCTCAAATGACGGGTGCGATCACACCAGCACTAATGCACCGGATTCCATCAGAACTGCGAAGTTAACCGTGCTTGGACGAGAGTAGTACTAGGATGGGTGACCTCCTGGGAAGTCCTCGTGTTGCACCCCCCTTTTCAATTTTATTTGCTCCGGTTAGGGTTGCCAAGATACTTTACCCACCACATTTCTATTATCGAATCGCACGGCACCTTGGGCAAGACGAGTTCGATTCAAGTGGAGGATGGGCCGGCAAACCGAGGGTGTAGGGCTTGTGACCAGGTCTCCGTCGCTTCGGTGCCTATAACTTTTGATCCGTAAGGAGTTACGCGGCGCACAGCATACCGTTGGAAAGCTCTCTGAGAGCTCTACAACGGGTGCAGCAAGCTTGCTTGCTTTGCACTTTTTGGAGCTCAAAATCGAACGTTTTCATCAGTTTCGGGCCACTTTTCATCTTTTGCTTTGTTTTACGTCCCGGATCGTACGTCGTGAACTGTTAAAAGGATGACAACCTTACTCGCGGGACATTACAGGACCCTACAACCCGTCGATATCATGTCTTATAAGGATGCTGCGTTGTTGAAGCGGATGGGTTGTCGTTAAGCCCATTGGGCCTTTTCAATAGGCCATATCTCTAGGCTTGGACTGTAAACGGTTAACACATAAAGGAATTCTGTACTCAACATGACGGGTGCGATCATACCAGCACTAATTCATCGGATCCCATCAGAACTCCGAAGTTAAGCCTGCTTGGACGAGAGTAGTACTAGGATTGGTGACACCCTGGGAAGTCCTCGTGTTGCACCCCCCTTTTCAATTTTTTTTTCTCCGGTTAGGGTTGCCAAGATACTTTACCCACCACATTTCTATTATCGAATCCTACGGCACCTTGGGCTAGACAACTTCGCTTCACGTGGAGGCTGGGCCCGCAAACCGAAGGCATAGGGCTTGTGCCCAGGTCTCCGTCGCTCCGGTGCCCGTAACTATTGATCCGTAAGGAGTTATGCGGTGCATAGCATACCGTTGCAAAGCTCTCCGAGAGCTCTACGACGGGGGCAGCCAGCTAGCTCGCTGTACCCTTTTTGGAGCTCAAAATCGAACGTTTTCATCAGTTTTGGGAAAATTTTCATCTTTTGCTTTGTTTTTCTTCCCGGATCGTACGTCGTGAGCTGTTAAAATGATGACAACCTTACTCACGGGACATTAGAGGACCTTACAACTCGTCGATATCACGTCTTGCGAGGATGCTGCGTTGTAGAAGCGAATGGGTTGCCGTTAAGCCCATTGGGCCTTTTGAATGGGCCATATCTCTAGGCAGGGATTGTGAACCGTTAACACATAAAGGAATTGTGCCCTCAACATGACGGGTGCAATCATACCAGCACTACAGCACCAGATCCCATCAGATCTGCGAAGTTAAGCGTGCTTGGACGAGAGTAGTACTAGGATGGGTGACCCCCTGGGAAGTCCTCGTGTTGCACCTCCCTTTTCAATTTTTTTTGCTCCGGTTAGGGTTGCCAAGATACTTTACCCACCATATTTCTATTATTGAATCATACGACACCTTGGGCAAGACAACTTCGCTTCACGTGGATGCTGGGCCCACAAACCGAGGGCGTAGGGCTTGTGACCAGGTCTCCATCGCTCCGGTGCCAATAACTTTTGATCCGTAAGGAGTTACGCGGCACACAGCATACCGTTGCAAAGCTCTCCGGGAGCTCTACGACGGGGGCAGCTAGCTACTTCGCTGTGCCATTTTTGGAGCTCAAAATCAAACATTTTCATCAGTTTCGGGCCATTTTTCTTCTTTTGCTTTGTTTTACGTCCCGGATCGTACGTCATGAGCTGTTAAAAGGACGACAACCTTACTCGCGGGACATTAGAGAACCTTACAACGCGTCGATATCACATCTTGCGAGGATGCTGCGTTGTTGAAGTGGATGGGTTATTGTTAAGCCCATTGGGCCTTTTGAATGGGCCATATCTCTAGCCTGGGACAGTAAACCGTTAACACATAAAGTAATTGTGCCCTCAACATGACGGGTGCGATCATACCAGCACTAATGCACCGGATCCCATCAGAACTCCGAAGTTAAGTGTGCTTGGACGAGAGTAGTACTAGGATGGGTGACCCCCTGGGATGTCCTTGTGTTGCACCCCCATTTTCAATTTTTTTGCTCCGGTTCGGGTTGCAAAGATACTTTACCCACCACATTTCTATAATCGAATCCCAAGGCATCTTGGGCAAGACAACTTTGCTTCACGTGGAGGTTGGCCCCGCAAACCTAGGGCGTAGGGCTTGTGACCAGGTCTTTGTCGCTCCGGTGCCCATAACTTTTGATCCGTAAGTAGTTACGCGGCGCACAGCATACCGTTGCAAAGCTCTCCGAGAGCTCTACGATGGGGCCAGCTTGCTAGCTTGCTCTGCCCTTTTTGGAGCTCAAAATCGAATGTTTTCATCAGTTTCAGACCAGTTTTCTTCTTTTGCTTTGTTTTACGTCCCGGATCGTACTTCGTGAGCTGTTAAAAGGACGACAACCTTACTCGCGGGACATTAGAGGACCTTACAACGCGTCGATATCACATCTTGTAAGGATGCTGCGTTGTTCATGCGGATGGTTGTTGTTAAGCCCATTGGGCCTTTTGAATGGGCCATATCTCTAGGCTGGGACTGTGAACCGTTAACACATAAAAGAATTGTGCCCTCAACATGACGTGTGCAATCATACCAGCACCAATGCACCGGATCCCATTAGAACTCCGAAGTTAAGCGTGCTTGGACGAGAGTAGTACTACGATGGGTGACCCCCTGCGAAGTCCTCATGTTGCACCCCCCTTTTCAATTTTTTTTGCTCCGGTTAGGGTTGCCAAGATACTTACCCACCACATTTCTATTATCGAATCGCACGGCACCTTGGGCAAGACGACTTCGATTCACGTGGAGGCTGGGCCGGCAAACCGAGGGCGTAGGGCTTGTGACCAGGTCTCCGTCGCTCCGGTGCCTATAACTTTTGATCCGTAAGGAGTTACGCGGCGCACAGCATACTGTTGCAAAGCTCTCCGAGAGCTCTATGTTGGGGACAGCTAGCTAGCATGCTGTGCCCTTTTTGGAGCTCAAAATCGAATGTTTTAATCATTTTCGGGCCACTTTTCTTCTTTTGCTTTGTTTTACGTCCCCGATCGTACGTCGTGAGCTATTAAAAGGAGGACAACCTTAATCGCGGGACATTAGAGGACCTTACTACGCGTCGATATCACGTCTTGCGAGGATGCTGCGTTGTTGAAGAGGATGGGTTGTCGTTAAGCCCATTGGGCCTTTTGAATGGGCCATATCTCTAGGCGGGGAGTGTGAACCGTTAAAACATAAAGGAATTATGCCCTCAACTTGACGGGTGCGATCATAGCAGCACTAATGCACCGGATCCCATCAGAACTCCGAAGTTAAGCGTGCTTGGACGAGAGTAGTACTAGGATGGGTGACCCCCTGGGAAGTCCTCGTGTTGCACCCCCCTTTTCAATTTTTTTTGCTCCGGTTAGGGTTGCCAAGATGCTTTACCCACCATATTTCTATTATCGAATCCGATGGCACCTTGGGCAAGACAACTTCGCTTCACGTGGGGGCTGGGCCCGCAAACCGAAGGCATAGGGCTTGTGACCAGGTCTCCGTCGCTCCGGTGCCTATAACTTTTGATCCGTAAGGTGTTACGCGGCGCACAGCATACTGTTGCAAAGCTCTCCGAGACCTCTATGATGGGGACAGCTAGCTAGCTTGCTTTGCCCTTTTTGGAGCTCAAAATCGAATGTTTTATTCAGTTTCGGGCCACTTTTCTTCTTTTGCTTTGTTTTACGTCCCCGATCGTACGTCGTGAGCTATTAAAAGGATGACAACCTTACTCGCGGGACATTAGAGGACCTTACAACGCGTTGATATCACGTCTTGCGAGGATGTTGCATTGTTCAAGCGGATGGGTTGTCGTTAAGCCCATTGAGCCTTTTGAATGGGCCATATCTCTAGGCTGGGACTGTGAACCGTTAACACATAAAGGAATTGTGCCCTCAACATGACGGGTGCGATCGTAGCAGCACTAATGCACCAGATCCCATCAGAACTCCGAAGTTAAGCGTGCTTGGACGAGAGTAGTACTAGGATGGGTGACCCCCAGGGAAGTCCTCATGTTGCACCCTCCTTTTCAATTTTTTTTTCTCCGGTTCGGGTTGCCAAGATACTTTACCCACCACATTTCTATTATCGAATCCCAAGGCACCTTGGGCAAGATAACTTCGCTTCTCGTGGAGGCTGGCCCCGCAAACCGAGGGCGTAGGGCTTGTGACTAGGTCTCCGTCGCTCCGGTGCCCATAACTTTTGATCCGTAAGGAGTTACGCGGCGCACAGCATACCGTTGCAAAGCTCTCCGAGAGATCTACTGTGGGGCCAGCTAGCAAGCTTGCTGTGCCCTTTTTGGAGCTCAAAATCAAACGTTTTCATCCGTTTCTGGCCATTTTTCATCTTTTGCTTTGTTTTACGTCCCGGATCATACGTCGTGAGCTGTTAAAATGATGACAACCTTACTCGCGGGACATTAGAGGACCTTACTATGCGTTGATATTATGTCTTGCGAGGATGCTGCGTTGTTGAAGCGGATGGGTTGTCGTTAAGCCAATTGGGCCTTTTGAATAGGCCATATCTCTAGGCGGGGACTGTGAACCGTTAACACATAAAGGAATTGTACCCTCAACATGACGGGTGCGATCATACCAGCACTAATACACCGGATCCAATCAGAACTCCGAAGTTAAGCGTGCTTGGACGAGAGTAGTACTAGGAAGGGTGACCCCCTGGGAAGTCCTCGTGTTGCACACCCATTTTCAATTTTTTTGCTCCGGTTAGGGTTGCCAAGATACTTTACCCACCACATTTCTATTATCGAATCGTACGACACCTTGGGCAAGACAACTTCACTTCACTTGGATGCTGGGCCCGCAAACCGAGGGCGTAGTGTTTGTGACCAGGTCTCCGTCGCTCGGGTGCGTATAACTTTTGATCCGTAAGGGGTTACGTGGCGTACAACATACCGTTGCAAAGCTCTCTGAGAGCTCTACGACTGGGGCAGTAAGCTAGCTTTCTTTGCCCTTTTTGGAGCTCAAAATTGAACGTTTTCATCAGTTTTGGGCCACATTTCATCTTTTGCTTTGTTTTATGTCCCGGATTGTACGTCGTGAGCTGTTAAAAGGACGACAACCTTACTCGCGGGACATTAGAGGACCTTACAACGCGTCGATATCACGTCTTGCGAGGATGTTGCGTTGTTGAAGCGGATGGGTTGTCGTTAAGCCCATTGAGCCTTTTGAATGGGCCATATCTCGAGGCTGGGACTGTGAACCGTTAACACATAGAGGAATTGTGCCCTCAACATGACGGGTGCGATCATACCGGCACTAATGCACCAGATCCCATAAGAATTGCGAAGTTAAGCGTGCTTGGACGAGAGTAGTACTAGGATGGGTGACCCCCTGGGAAGTCCTCGTGTTGCACCCCCCTTTTCAATTTTTTTTGCTCCGGTTAGGGTTGCCAAGATACTTTACCCACCACATTTCTATTATTGAATCGTACGACACCTTGGGCAAGACAACTTCGCTTCACGTGGATGTTGGGCCCGTAAACCGAAGGCGTAGGGCTTGTGACCAGGTCTCCGTCGCTCTGGTGCCTATAACTTTTGATCCGTAAGGAGTTACGCGGCACAGAACATACCGTTGCAAAGCTCTCCGAGAGCTCTACGATGGGGGCAGCTAGCTAGCTCGCTGTGCCATTTTTGGAGCTCAAAATCGAACGTTTTCATCAGTTTCGGGCCACTTTTCTTCGTTTGCTTTGTTTTACGTCCCAGATCGTACGTCGTGAGCTGTTAAAAGGACGACAACCTTACTCGCACGACATTAGAGGACCTTACAACGCGTCGATATCACATCTTGCGAGGATGCTGCGTTGTTGAAGCGGATGGGTTGTTGTTAAGCCCATCGGGCCTTTTGAATGGGCCATATCTCTAGGCTGGGATTGTGAACCGTTAACACATAAAGTAATTGTGCCCTCAACATGACGGGTGCGATCATACCAGCACTAATGCACCGGATCCCATCAGAACTCCGATGTTAAGTGTGCTTGGACGAGAGAAGTACTAGGATGGGTGACCCCCTGGGAAGTCCTCATGTTGCACCCCCATTTTCAATTTTTTTTGCTCTGGTTCGGGTTGCCAAGATACTTTACCCACCACATTTCTATTATCGAATCCCAAGGCACCTTGGGCAAGAAAACTTCGCTTCACGTGGAGGTTGGCCCCGCAAACCAAGGGCGTAGGGCTTGTGACCAGGTCTTTGTCGCTCCGGTGCCCATAACTTTTGATCCGTAAGGAGTTTCGCGGCGCACAGCATACCGTTGCAAAGCTCTCCGAGAGCTCTACGATGGGGCCAGCTAGCTTGCTTGTTCTACCCTTTTTGGGGCTCAAAATCGAACGTTTTCATCAGTTTGAGGCCACTTTTCATCTTTTGCTTTGTTTTACGTCGCGGATCGTACGTCGTGAGCTGTTAAAATGACGACAACCTTACTCGCTGGCCATTAGAGGACCTTACAACGCGTCAATATCACGTCTTGCGAGGATACTACGTTGTTGAAGCGGATGGGTTGTCGTTAAGCCCATTGGGCCTTTTGAATGGGCCATATCTCTGGGCGGGGACTGTGAACCGTTAACACATAAAGGAATTGTGCCCTCGACATGACGGGTGCGATCATACCAGCACTAATGCACCGGATTCCATCAGAACTGCGAAGTTAACCGTGCTTTGACGAGAGTAGTACTAGGATGGGTGACCTCCTGGGAAGTCCTCGTGTTGCACCCCCCTTTTCAATTTTTTTTGCTCCGGTTAGGGTTGCCAAGATACTTTACCCACGACATCTCTGTTATCGAATCGCACGGCACCTTGGGCAAGACGAGTTCGATTCAAGTGGAGGATGGGCCGGCAAACCGAGGGCGTAGGGCTTGTGACCAGGTCTCCGTCGCTTCGGTGCCTATAACTTTTGATCCGTAAGGAGTTACGCGGTGCACAGCATACCGTTACAAAGCTCTCTGAGAGCTCTACAACGGGTGCAGCAAGCTAGCTCGCTTTGCACTTTTTGGAGCTCAAAATCGAACGTTTTCATCAGTTTCGGGCCACTTTTCATCTTTTGCTTTGTTTTACGTCCCGGTTCGTACGTCGTGAACTGTTAGAAGGACGACAACCTTACTCGCGGGAGATTACAGGACCCTACAACCCGTCGATATCATGTCTTATAAGGATGCTGCGTTGTTGAAGCGGATGGTTTGTCGTTAAGCCCATTGGGCCTTTTCAATAGGCCATATCTCTAGGCTTGGACTGTAAACGGTTAACACATAAAGGAATTGTGCCCTCAACATGACGGGTGCGATCATACCAGCACTAATTCACCGGATCCCATCAGAACTCCGAAGTTAAGCCTGCTTGGACGAGAGTAGTACTAGGATTGGTGACACCTTGGGAAGTCCTCGTGTTGCACCCCCCATTTCAATTTTTTTTTCTCCGGTTAGGGTTGCCAAGATACTTTACCCACCACATTTCTATTATCGAATCCTACGGCACCTTGGGCAAGACAACTTCGCTTCACGTGGAGGTTGGGCCCGCAAACCGAAGGCATAGGGCTTGTGCCCAGGTCTCCGTCACTCCGGTTCCCGTAATTTTTGATCCGTAAGGAGTTATGTGGTGCATAGCATACCGTTGCAAAGCTCTCCGAGAGCTCTACGACGGGGGCCGCCAGCTAGCTCGCTGTGCCCTTTTTGGATCTCAAAATCGAACGTTTTCATCAGTTTTGGGAAAATTTTCATCTTTTGCTTTGTTTTTCTTCCCGAATAGTACGTCATGAGCTGTTAAAATGATGACAACCTTACTCACGGGACATTAGAGGACCTTACAACTCGTCGATATCACGTCTTGCGAGGATGCTGCGTTGTAGAAGCGAATGGGTTGTCGTTAAGCCCATTGGGCCTTTTGAATGGGCCATATCTCTAGGCAGGGATTGTGAACCGTTAATACATAAAGGAATTGTGCCCTCAACATGACGGGTGCAATCATACCAGCACTAATGCACTGGATCCCATCAGAACTGTGAAGTTAATCGTGCTTGGACGAGAGTAGTACTAGGATAGGTGACCGCCTGGGAAGTCCTCGTGTTGCACCCCCTTTTCAAATTTTTTTGCTCCGGTTGGGGTTGCCAAGATACTTTACCCACCACATTTCTATTATCGAATCGTACGGCACCTTGGGCAAGACAATTTCGCTTCACGTGGAGGCTGGGCCCGCAAACCGAGGGCGTAGGGCTTGTGACCAGGTCTCCGTCGCTCCGGTGCCTATAAATTTTGATCCGTAAGGAGTTACGCTGCGCACAGCATACCGTTGCAAAGCTCTCTGAGAGTTCTACGACGGGTGTAGCAAGCTAGCTCGCTTTGCCCTTCTTGGAGCTCAAAATTGAACGTTTTCATCAGTTTCGGGCCACTTTTCATCTTTCGCTTTGTTTTACGTCCCCGATCGTACGTTGTGAGCTGTTAAAAGGACGACAACCTTACACGCAGGACATTAGAGGACCCTACAACTCGTCGATATCACGTCTTGCGAGGATGCTTTCTTTTTGAAGCGGATGGGTTGTCGTTAAGTCCATTGGGCCTTTTGAATGGGCCATATCTCTAGGCTGGGACTGTAAACGGTTAACACATAAAGGAATTGTGCCCTCAACACGACGGGTGCGATCATACCAGCACTAATGCACCGCATCCCATCAGAACTGCGAAGTTAACCGTGCTTGGACGAGAGTAGTACTAGGATTGGTGACCCCTTGGGAAGTCCTCGTGTTGCACCCCCCTTTTCAATTTTTTTTGCTCCGGTTAGGGTTGCCAAGATACTTTACCCACCACATTTCTATTATCGAATCACACGGCACCTTGGGCAAGACAATTTCGCTTCACGTGGAGGGTGGGCCCGCAAACTGAGGGCGTAGGGCTTATGACCAGGTCTCCGTCGCTCCGGTGCCTATAACTTTTAATCCGTAAGGAGTTACGCGGCGAACAGCATACCGTTGCAAAGCTCTCCGAGAGCTCTACGACGGGGGCAGCTAGCTAGCTCGATGTGCCCTTTTTGGAGCTCAAAATCGAACGTTTTCATCAGTTTCGGGCCACTTTTCATCTTTTGCTTTGTTTTACGTCCCGGATCGTACATAGTGAGCTGTTAAAATGATGACAACCTTACTCGCGGGACATTAGAGGACCTTACAACGCGTCGATATCACATCTTGCCAGGATACTGCGTTGTTGAAGCAGATAGGTTGTCGTTAAGCCCATTGGGCCATTTGAATGGGCCATATCTCTAGGCTGGGACTGTAAACGGTTAACACATAAAGGAATTGTGCCCTCAACATGACGGGTGCGATCATACCAGCACTAATGCACCGGATCCCATCAGAACTGCGAAGTTAAGCGTGCTTGGACGAGAGTAGTACTAGGATTGGTGACCCCCTGGGAAGTCCTCGAGTTCACCCCCCTTTTCAATTTTTTTTGCTCCGGTTAGGGTTGCCAAGATACATTACCCACCACATTTCTATTATCGAATCCCACGGTACCTTGGGCATGACAACTTCCCTTCACGTGGAGGCTGGGCCCGCAAACCGAGGGCGTAGGGCTTGTGACCAGGTCTCCGTCGCTCCGGTGCCTATAACTTTTGATCCGTAAGGAGTTACGCGGCGCACAGCATACCGTTGCAAAGCTCTCCGAGAGCTCTACGACGGGGGCTACCAGCTAGCTCGCTTTGCCATTTTTGGAGCTCAAAATCGAACGTTTTGCTCAGTTTTGGGCCACTTTTATTCTTTTGCTTTGTTTTACGTCCCGGATCGTACGTCGTGAGTTGTTAAAAGGACGACAACCTTACTCATGGGACATTAGAGGACCTTATAATGCCTCGATATCACGTCTTGCGAGGATGCTGCGTTGTTGAAGCAGATGGGTTGTCGTTATGCCCATTGGGTCTTTTGAATGGGCCATATCTCTAGGCTGGGCTTGTGAACCGTTAACACATAAAAGAATTGTACCCTCAACATGACGGGTGCGATCATACCAGCTCTAATGCACCGGATCCCATCAAAACTCCGAAGTTAAGCGTGCTTGGACGAGAGTAGTACAAGGATGGGTGACCCACTGGGAAGTCCTCTTGTTGCACCCCCCTTTTCAATTTTTTTTGCTCCGGTTAGGGTTGCCAAGATACTTTACCCACCAAATTTCTATTATCGAATCCCACGGCACCTTGAGGAAGACAACTTCTCTTCACGTGGAGGCTGGGCCCGTAAACCGAGGGCGTAAGGCTTGTGACAAGGTCTCCGTCGTTCCGGTGCCCATAACTTTTGACCAGTAAGGAGTTATGCGGCGCACAACATACCGTTGCAAAGCTCTCCGAGAGCTCTACGACGGGGGTAGCTAGCTAGCACGCTATGCCCTTTTTAGAGCTCAAAATCGAACATTTTCATTAGTTTCGGGCCACTTTTCATCTTTTGCTTTGTTTTACGTCCCGGATCGTACGTCGTGAGCTGTTAAAATGACGACAACCTTACTTGCGGGACATTAGATGACCTTACAACGCGTCAATATCACATCTTGCGAGGATACTGCGTTGTTCAAGCGGATGGGTTGTTGTTAAGCCCATTGGGCCTTTTGAATGGGCCATTTCTCTAGGCGGGGACTGTGAACCGTTAACACATAAAGGAATTGTGCTCTCAACATGATAGGTGCAATCATACCAGCACTAATGCACCGGATCCCATCAAAACTGCGAAGTTAAGCGTGCTTGGAAAAGAGTAGTACTAGGATGGGTGACCCCCTGGGAAGTCCTCGTGTTGCACCCCCCTTTTCAATTTTTTTTGCTCCGGTTAGGGTTGCCAAGATACTTTACCCACCACATTTCTATTATCGAATCGCACGGCACCTTGGGCAAGACAACTTCGCTTCACGTGGAGGCTGGGCCCGCAAACCTAGGGCGTAGGGCTTGTGACCAGGTCTCCGTCGCTCCGGTGCCTATAACTTTTGATCCGTAAGTAGTTACGCGGCGCACAACATACCGTTGCAAAGCTCTTCCAGAGCTCTACGATGGGGGCAGCTAGCTAGCACGCTGTGCCCTTTTTGGAGCTCAAAATCGAACGTTTTCATCAGTTTCGGGCCACTTTTCTTCTTTTGCTATGTTTTACGTCCCGGATCGTACGTCGTGAGCTGTTAAAAGGACGACAACCTTACTCGTGGGACATTAGAGGACCTTACAATGCCTCGATATCACGTCTTGCGAGGATGCTGCGTTGTTGAATCGGATGGGTTGTCATTAAGCCCATTGGGCCTTTTGAATGGGCCATATCTCAAGGCTGGGACTGTGAACCGTTAACACATAAAGGAATTGTACCCTCAACATGACGGGCTCGATCATACCAGCTCTAATGCACCGGATCCCATCAAAACTCCGAAGTTAAGCGTTCTTGGACGAGAGTAGTACTAGGATGGGTGACTCCCTAGGAAGTCCTCGTGTTGCACCCCCCTTTTCAATTTTTTTTGCTCCGGTTAGGGTTGCCAAGATACTTTACCCCCCACATTTGTATTATTGAATCCCACGGCACCATCGGCAAAACAACTTCCCTTCACGTGGAGGCTGGGCCTACAAACCGAGGGCGTAGGGCTTGTGACCAGTTCTCCGTCGCTCCGGTGCCCATAACTTTTGATCCGTAAGGAGTTACGCTGCGCACAGCATACCGTTACAAAGCTCTCCGGGAGCTCTACGATTAGGGCAGCTAGCTAGCTCGCTATGCCCCTTTTGGAGCTCAAAATCGAACGTTTTTATCAGTTTCAGGCCATTTTTCCTCTTTTGCTTTGTTTTACGTCCCGGATCGTACGTAGTGATCTGTTAAAATGACGATAACCTTACTCGCGTGACATTAGAGGACCTTACAACGCGTCGATATCACGTCTTGCGAGGATGCTGCGTTGTTGAAGCGGATGGGTTGTCGTTAAGCCCATTGGGCCTTTTGAATGGGCCATATCTCTAGGCTGGGACTGTAAACGGTTAACACATAAAGGAATTGTGCCCTCAACATGGCGGGTGCGATCATACCAGCACTAATGCACCGGATCCCATCAGAACTGCGAAGTTAAGCGTGCTTGGACGAGAGTAGTACTAGGATTGGTGACCCTCTGGGAAGTTCTCGTGTTCATCCCCCTTTTCAATTTTTTTTGCTCCGGTTAGGGTTGCCAAGATACTTTACCCACCACATTTCTATTATTGAATCCCACGGCACCTTGGGCAAGGCAACTTCCCTTCACGTGGAGGCTGGGCCCGCAAACCGAGGGTGTAGGGCTTGTGACCAGGTCTCCATCGCTCCGGTGCCTATAACTTTTGATCCGTAAGTAGTTACGTGGCGCACAGCATACCGTTGCAAAGCTCTCCGAGAGCTCTATGATGGGGGCAGTTAGCTAGCATGCTGTACCCTTTTTGGAGCTCAAAATAGAACGTTTTCATCAGTTTCGGGCCACTTTTCATCTTTTGCTTTGCTTTACGTCCCGGATCGTACGTCGTGAGCTGTTAAAAGGATGACAACCTTACTCGTGGGACATTAGAGGACCTTACAATGCCTCGATATCATGTCTTGCGAGGATTCTGCGTTGTTGAAGCGGATGGGTTGTCGTTAAGCCCATTGGGCCTTTTGAATAGGCCATATCTCTAGGCTGGGACTATGAACCGTTAACACATAAAGGAATTGTACCCTCAACATGACGGGCTCGATCATACCAGCTCTAATGTACCGGATCCCATCAAAACTCCGAAGTTAAGCGTGCTTGCACGAGAGTAGTACTAGGTTGGGTGACCCCCTGGGAAGTCCTCGTGTTGCACCCCCCTTTTCAATTTTTTTTGCTCCGGTTAGGGTTGCCAAGATACTTTACCCACCATATTTCTATTATCGAATCCCACGGTACCTTGGGCAAGACAACTTCCCTTCACGTGGAGGCTGGGCCCGCAAACCGAGGGCGTAGGGCTTGTGACCAGGTCTCCGTCGCTCTGGTGCCCATAACATTTGATCCGTAAGGAGTTACGCTGCGAACAGCATACCGTTGCAAAGCTCTCCGGGAGCTCTACGATGAGGGTAGCTAGCTAGCTCGTTCTGCCCTTTTTGGAGCTCAAAATCAAACGTTTTCATCAGTTTCGGGCCACTTTTCTTCTTTTGCTTTGTTTTACGTCCCGGATCATACGTCGTGAGCTGTTAAAAGGACGACAACCTTACTTGCAGGACATTAGAGGACCTTACAACGCGTCAATATCACATCTTGCAAGGATACTGCGTTGTTGAAGTGGATGGGTTGTCGTTAAGCCCATTGGGCCTTTTGAATGGGCCATATCTCTAGGCGGGGACTGTGAACCGGTAACACATAAAGGAATTGTGCCCTCAACATGATGGGTGCAATAATACCAGCACTAATGCACCGGATCCCATTAGAACTGCGAAGTTAAGCGTGCTTGGACGAGAGTAGTACTAGGATGGGTGACCCCCTGGGTAGTCCTCGTGTTGCACCCCCTTTTTCAATTTTTTTTGCTCCGGTTAGGGTTGCCAATATACTTTACCCACCACATTTCTATTATCGAATCCCACGGCACCATAGGCAAGACAACTTCGCTTCACGTGGAGGCTGGGACCGCAAACCGAGGGCGTAGGGCTTATGACCATTCTCTATCGCTCTGGTGCCCATAACTTTTGATCCGTAAGGAGTTACGCTGCGCACAGCATACCGTTGCAAAGCTCTCCGGGAGCTCTACGATGAGGGCAGCTACCTAGCTCGCTGTGCCTCTTTTCGATCTCAAAATCGAACGTTTTTATCAGTTTTAGGCCACTTTTCCTCTTTTGCTTTGTTTTACGTCCCGGATCGTACGTCGTGAGCTGTTAAAATGACGACAACCTTACTCGCGGGACATTAGAGGACCTCACAACGCGTCGATATCACGTCTTGCGAGGATGCTGCGTTGTTGAAGCGGATGGGTTGTCATTAAGCCCATTGGGCCTTTTGAATGGGCCATATCTCTAGGCTGGGACTGTAAACGGTTAACACATAAAGGAATTGTGCCCTCAACATGACGGGTGCGATCACACCAGCACTAATGCACCGGATCCCATCAGAACTGCGAAGTTAAGCGTGCTTGGACGAGAGTAGTACTAGGATTGGTGACCCCCTGGGAAGTCCCCTTGTTCACCCCCCTTTTCAATTTTTTTTGCTCCGGTTAGGGTTGCCAAGATACTTTACCCACCACATTTCTATTATCGAATCCCACGGCACCTTGGGCAAGACAACTTCCCTTCACGTGGAGGCTGGGCCCGCAAACCGAGGGTGTAGGGCTTGTGACCAGGTTTCCATCGCTCTGGTGCCTATAACTTTTGATCCGTAAGTAGTTACGCGGCGCACAGCATACCGTTGCAAAGCACTCCGAGAGCTCTATGATGGGGGCAGCTAGCTAGCTCGCTGTACCCTTTTTGGAGCTCAAAATAGAACGTTTTCATCAGTTTCGGGCCACTTTTCTTCTTTTTCTTTGTTTTACATCCCGGATCGTCAGTCGTGAGCTGTTAAAAGGACGACAACCTTACTCGTGGGACATTAGAGGACCTTACAACGCCTCGAAATCACGTCTTGCGAGGATGCTGCATTGTTGAAGCGGATGGGTTGTCGTTAAGCCCATTGGTCCTTTTGAATGGGCCATATCTCTAGGCTGGGACTGTGAACCGTTAACACATAAAGGAATTCTACCCTCAACATGACGGGCTCGATCATACCAGCTCTAATGCACCGGATCCCATCAAAACACCGAAGTTAAGCGTTCTTGGACGAGAGTAGTACTAGGATGGGTGACTCCCTGGGAAGTCCTCGTGTTGCACCCTCCTTTTCAATTTTTTTTGCTCCGGTTAGGGTTTCCAAGATACTTTACCCACCACATTTCTATTATCGAATCCCACGGCACCTTGGGCAAAACAACTTCCCTTCACGTGGAGGCTGGGCCTGCAAACCGAGGGCGTAGGGCTTATGACCAGGTCTCCGTCGCTCTGGTGCCCATAACTTTTGATCCGTAAGGAGTTACGCTGCGCACAGCATATCGTTGCAAAGCTCTCCGGGAGCTCTACGATGAGGGCAGCTAGCTAGCTCGTTGTGCCTCTTTTCGAGCTCAAAATCGAACGTTTTTATCAGTTTCAGGCCACTTTTCCTCCTTTGCTTTGTTTTACGTCCCGGATCGTACGTCGTGAGCTGTTAAAATGACGACAACCTTACTCGCGGGACATTAGAGGACATCACAACGCGTCGATATCACGTCTTGCAAGGATGCTGCGTTGTTGAAGCGGATGGGTTGTCATTAAGCCCATTGGGCCTTTTGAATGGGCCATATCTCTAGGCTGGGACTGTAAACGGTTAACACATAAAGGAATTGTGCCCTCAACATGACGGGTACGATCATACCAGCACTAATGCACCGGATCCCATCAGAACTGCGAAGTTAAGCGTGCTTGGACGAGAGTAGTACTAGGATTGGTGACCCCCTGGGAAGTCCTCGTGTTCACCCCCCTTTCCAATTTTTTTTGCTCCGGTTAGGGTTGCCAAGATACTTTACCCACCACATTTCTATTATCGAATCCCACGGCACCTTGGGCAAGACAACTTCCCTTCACGTGGAGGCTGGGCCCGCAAACCGAGGGTGTAGGGCTTATGACCAGGTTTCCATTGCTCCAGTGCCTATAACTTTTGATCCGTAAGTAGTTACGCGGCGCACAGCATACCGTTGCAAAGCTCTCCGAGAGCTCTATGATGGGAGCAGCTAGCTAGCTCGCTCTACCCTTTTTGGAGCTCAAAATAGAACGTTTTCATCTCTTTCGGGCCACTTTTCTTCTTTAGCTTTGCTTTATGTCCCGGATCGTACGTCGTGAGCTGTTAAAAGGATGACAACCTTACTCGTGGGACATTAGAGGACCTTACAATGCCTCGATATCACGTCTTGCGAGGATGCTGCGTTGTTGAAGCGGATGGGTTGTCGTTAAGCCCATTGGGCCTTTTGAATGGGCCATATCTCTAGGCTGGGACTGTGAACCGTTAACACATAAAGGAATTGTACCCTCAACATTACGGGCTCGATCATACCAGCTCTAATGCACCGGATCCCATCAAAATTCCGAAGTTAAGCGTGCTTGGACGAGAGTAGTACTAGGTTGGGTGACCCCTTGGGAAGTCCTCGTGTTGCACCCCCATTTTCAATTTTTTTTGCTCCGGTTAGGGTTGCCAAGATACTTTACCCACCACATTTCTATTATCGAATCCCACGGTGCCTTGGGCAAGACAACTTCCCTTCACGTGGAGGCTGGGCCCGCAAACCGAGGGCGTAGGGCTTGTGACCAGGTCTCCGTCGCTCTGGTGCCCATAACTTTTGATCCGTAAAGAGTTACGCTGCGAACAGCATACCGTTGCAAACCTCTCTGGGAGCTCTACGATGAGGGCAGCTAGCTAGCTCGCTGTGCCCTCTTTGGAGATCAAAATCGAACGTTTTTATCAGTTTCGGGCAACTTTTTTTCTTGTGCTTTATTTTACGTCCCGGATCGTACGTTGTGACCTGTTAAAATGGCGACAACCTTACTCGTGGGACATTAGAGGACCTTACAACGCGTCGATATCACGTCTTGCGAGGATACTGCGTTGTTGAAGCGGATGGGTTGTCGTTAAGCCCATTGGGCCTTTTGAATGGGCCATATCTCTAGGCTGGGACTGTAAACGGTTAACACATAAAGGAATTGTGCCCTCAACATGACGGGTGCGATCATACCAGCACTAATCCATCGGATCCCATCAGAACTGCGAAGTTAAGCGTGCTTGGACGAGAGTAGTACTAGGATTGGTGACCCCCTGGGAAGTCCTCATGTTCACCCCCCTTTTCAATTTTTTTTGCTCCGGTTAGGGTTGCCAAGATACTTTACCCACCACATTTCTATTATCGAATCCCACGGCACCTTGGGCAAGACAACTTCCCTTCACGTGGAGGCTGGGCCCGCAAACCGAGGGCGTAGGGCTTTTGACCAGGTCTCCGTCGCTCCGGTGCCTATAACTTTTGATCCGTAAGTAGTTACGAGGTGCACAGCATACCATTGCAAAGCTCTCCGAGAGCTCTACGATAGGGGCAGCTAGCTAGCTCGCTATGCCCTTTTTGGAGCTCAAAATCGAACGTTTTCATTAGTTTCAGGGCATTTTTCTTATTTTGCTTTGTTTTACGTACTGGATCGTACGTCGTGAGCTGTTAAAAGGACGACAACCTTACTCGTGGAACATTAGAGGACCTTACAATGCCTCGATATCACGTCTTGCGAGGATGCTGCGTTGTTGAAGCGGATGGGTTGTCGTTAAGCCCATTGGGCCTTTTGAATGGGCCATATCTCTAGGCTGGGACTGTGAACCGTTAACACATAAAGCAATTGTACCCTCAACATGACGGGCTCGATCATACCAGTTCTAATGCACCGGATCCCATTAAAACTCCAAAGTTATGCGTGCTTGGACGAGAGTAGTACTAGGATGGGTGACCCCCTGGGAAGTCCTCGTGTTGCACCCCCCTTTTCAATTTTTTTTGCTCCGGTTATGGTTGCCAAGATACTTTACCCACCACATTTCTATTATCGAATCCCACAGCACCTTGGACAAGACAACTTCCCTTCACGTGGAGGCTGGGCCTGCAAACCGAGGGCGTAGGGCTTGTGACCAGGTCTCCGTCGCTCCGGAGCCCATAACTTTTGATCCGTAAGGAGTTATGCTGCGCACAGCATACCGTTGCAAAGCACTCCGGGAGCTCTACAATTAGGGTAGCTTGCTAGCTTGCTATGCCCTTTTTGTAGCTCAAAATCGAACGTTTTTATCAGTTTCGGGCCACTTTTCTTCTTTTCCTTTGTTTTACATCCCGGATCGTACGTCGTGAGCTGTTAAAAGGACGACAACCTTACTCGCGGGACATTAGAGGACCTTACTACGCGTCGATATCACGTATTGCGAGGCTACTGCGTTGTTGAAGCGGATGGGTTGTCGTTAAGTCCATTGGGCCTTTTGAATGGGCCATATCTCTAGGCGGGGACTGTGAACCGTTAACACATAAAGGAATTGTGCCCTCATCATGACGGGTGCGATCATACTAACACTAATGCACTGGATCCCATCAGAACTGCGAAGTTAAGCGTGCTTGGACGAGAGTAGTACTAGGATGGGTGACCCCCTTGGAAGTCCTCGTGTTGCACCCCCCTTTTCAATTTTTTTTGCTCCGGTTAGGGTTGCCAAGATACTTTACCCACCACATTTCTATTATCGAATTGCACGGCACCTTGGGCAAGACAACATCGCTTCACGTGGAGGCTGGGCCCGCAAACCGATGGCGTAGGGCTTGTGACCAGGTCTCCGTCGCTCCGGTGCCTATAACTTTTGATCCGTAAGTAGTTACGCGTCGCACAGCATACCGTTGCAAAGCTCTCCGAGAGCTCTACGATGGGGGCAGCGAGCGAGCAAGCTGTGCCCTTTTTGGCACTCAAAATCGAACGTTTTCATCAGTTTCGATCCACTTTTATTCTTTTGCTTTGTTTTACGTCCCGGATCGTACGTCGTGAGCTGTTAAAAGGAAGACAACCTTACTCGTGGGACATTAGAGGACCTTAAAATGCCTCGATATCACGTCTTGCGAGGATGCTGCGTTGTTGAAGCAGATGGGTTGTCGTTAAGCCCATTGGGCCTTTTGAATGGGCCATATCTCTAGGCTGGGACTGTGAACCGTTAACACATAAAGGAATTGTACCCTCAACATGACGGGCTCGATCATACCAGCACTAATGCACCGGATCCCATCAGAACTGCGAAGTTAAGCGTGCTTGGAGGAGAGTAGTACTAGGATTGGTGACCACCTGGGAAGTCCTCGTGTTCACCCCCCTTTTCAATTTTTTTTGCTCCGGTTAGGGTTGGCAAGATACTTTACCCACCACATTTCTATTATCGAATCCCACGGTACCTTTGGCAAGACAACTTCCCTTCACGTGGATGCTGGGCCCGTAAACCGAGGGGGTAGGGCTTGTGACCAGGTCTCCGTCGCTCTGGTGCCTATAACTTTTGATCCGTAAGTAGTTACGCGGCGCACAGCATACCGTTGCAAAGCTCTTCGAGAGCTCTACGATGGGGGCAGTTAGCTAGCTCGCTCTGCCCTTTTTGGAGCTCAAAATCGAACATTTTCATCAGTTTCGGGCTATTTTTCTTCTTTTGCTTTGTTTTACGTCCCGGATCGTACGTCGTGAGCTGTTAAAAGGACAACAACCTTACTCGTGGGACATTAGAGGACCTTGCAATGCCTCGATATCACGTCTTTTGAGGATGCTGCGTTGTTGAAGCGGATGGGTTGTCGTTTGCCCATTAGGCCTTTTGAATGGGCCATATCTCTAGGCTGGGACTGTGAACCGTTGACACATAAAGGAATTGTACCCTCAACATGACGGGCTCGATCATACCAGCACTAATGCACCGGATCCCATCAGAACTGCGAAGTTAAGCGTGCTTGGACGAGAGTAGTACTAGGATTGGTGACCCCCTGGGAAGTCCCCGTGTTCACCCCCCTTTTCAATTTTTTTTGCTCCGGTTAGGGTTGCCAAGATACTTTACCCACCACATTTCTATTATCGAATCCCACAGCACCTTGGGCAAGACAACTTCCCTTCACGTGGAGGCTGGGCCCGCAAACCAAGGGCGTAGGGCTTGTGACCAGGACTCCGTCGCTCCGGTGCCTATAACTTTTGATCCGTAAGTAGTTACGCGGCGCACAGCATACAGTTGCAAAGCTCTCCGAGAGCTCTACGATGGGGGCAGCGAACGAGCGAGCTATGCCCTTTTTGGAGCTCAAAATCGAACGTTTTCATCAGTTTCGATCCACTTTTCTTCTTTTGCTTTGTTTTACGTCCCGGATCGTACGTCGTGAGCTGTTAAAAGGAAGACAACCTTACTCGTGGGACATTAGAGGACCTTACAATACCTCGATATCACGTCTTGCGAGGATGCTGCGTTGTTGAAGCGGATGGGTTGTCGTTAAGCCCATTGGGCCTTTTGAATGGGCCATATCTCTAGGCTGGGACTGTGAACCGTTGACACATAAAGGAATTGTACCCTCAACATGACGGGCTCGATCATACCAGCACTAATGCACCGGATCCCATCAGAACTGCGAAGTTAAGCGTGCTTGAATGAGAGTAGTACTAGGATTGGTGACCGCCTGGGAAGTCATCGTGTTCACCCCCCTTTTCAATTTTTTTTGCTCCGGTTAGGGTTGCCAAGATACTTTACCCACCACATTTCTATTATCGAATCCCACGGCACCTTGGGCAAGACAACTTCCCTTCACGTGGAGGCTGGGCCCGAAAACCAAGGGCGTAGGGCTTGTGACCAGGTCTCCGTCGCTCTGGTGCGTATAACTTTTGATCCGTAAGTAGTTACGCGGCGCACAGTATACCGTTGCAAAGCTCTCCGAGAGCTCTACGATGGGGGCAGCTAGCTAGCTCGCTTCGCCATTTTTGGAGCTCAAAATCGAACGTTTTCATCAGTTTCGGGCCACTTTTCTTCTTTTGCTTTTTTTTACATCACGGATCGTACGTCGTGAGTTGTTAAAATGACGACAACCTTACTCGTGGGACATTAGAAGACCTTACAATGCCTCGATATCACGTCTTGCGAGGATGCTTTGTTGTTGAAGCGGATGTGTTGTCGTTAAGCCCATTGGGGCTTTTGAATGGGCCATATCTCTAGGCTGGGACTGTGAGCCGTTAACACATAAAGGAATTGTACCCTCAACATGAAGGGCTCGATCATACCAGCTCTAATGCACCGGATCCCATCAAAACTCCAAAGTTAAGCGTGCTTGGACGAGAGTAGTACTAGGATGGGTGACCCCTTGGGAAGTCCTCGTGTTGTACCCCCCTTTTCAATTTTTTTTCCTCCGGTTAGGGTTGCCAAGATACTTTATCCACCACATTTCTATTATCGAATCCCATGGCACCTTGGGCAAGACAACTTCCCTTCAGGTGGAGGCTGGGCCCGCAAACCGAGGGCGTAGGGCTTGTGACCAGGTCTCCGTCGCTCTGGTGCCCATAACTTTTGATCCGTAAGGAGTTACGCTACACACAGCATACCGTTGCAAACCTCTCCGGGAGCTCTACAATGAAGGTAGCTAGCTAGCTCGCTGTGCCCTTTTTGGAGCTCAAAATCGAACGTTTTCATCAGTTTCGGGCCACTTTTCATCTTTTGCTTTGTTTTACGTCCCGGATCGTACGTCGTGAGCTGTTAAAATGATGACAACCTTACTCGCGGGACATTAGAGGACCTTACAACGCGTCTATATCACGTCTTGCGAGGTTGCTGCGTTGTTGAAGCGGATGGGTTGTCGTTAAGCCCATTGGGCCTTTTGAATGGGCCATATCTAAAGGCTGGGACTGTAAACGGTTAACACATAAAGGATTTGTGCCCTCAACATGACGGGTGCGATAATACCAGCACTAATGCACCGGATCCCATCAGAACTGCGAAGTTAAGCGTGCTTGGACGAGAGTAGTACTAGGATTGGTGACCCCCTGGGAAGTCCTCGTGCTCACCCCCCTTTTCAATTTTTTTTGCTCCGGTTAGGGTTGCCAAGATACTTTACCCATCACATTTCTATTATCGAATCCCACGGCACCTTGGGCAAGAAAACATCCCTTCACGTGGAGGCTGGGCCCGCAAACCGAGGGCGTAGGGCTTGTGACCAGGTCTCCGTCGCTCCGGTGCCTATAACTTTTGATCCGTAAGGAGTTACGCGGCGCACAGCATACCGTTGAAAAGCTCTCTGAGAGCTCTACGATGGGGGCAGCTAGCTAGCACGCTTTACCCTTTTTGGAGCTCAAAATCGAACGTTTTCATCAGTTTCGGGCCACTTTTCTTCTTTTGTTTTTTTTTTACGTCCCGGATCGTACGTCGTGAGTTGTTAAAATGACGACAACCTTACTCGCGGGAAATTAGAGGACCTTACAACACGTCGATATCACGTCTTGCGAGGATACTGCGTTGTTGAAGTGGATGGGTTGTCGTTAAGCCCATTGGGCCTTTTGAATGGGCCATATCTCTAGGCGGGGACTGCGAACCGTTAACACATAAAGGAATTGTGCCCTCAACATGACGGGTGCGATCATACCAGCACTAATGCACCGGATCCCATCAGAACTGCGAAGTTAAGCGTGCTTGGACGAGAGTAGTACTAGGATGGGTGACCCCCTGGGAAGTCCTCGTGTTGCACCCCCCTTTTCAATTTTTTTTGCTCCGGTTAGGGTTGCCAAGATACTTTACCCACCACATTTCTATTATCGAATCGCAGGGCACCTTGGGAAAGACAACTTCCCTTCACGTGGAGGCTGGGCCCGCAAACCGAGGGCGTAGGGCTTGTGACCACGTCTCCGTCGCTCCGGTGCCTATAACTTTTTATCCGTAAGGAGTTACGCGGCGCACAGCATACCGTTGAAAAGCTCTCAGAGAGCTCTACGACGGGGGCAGCTAGCTAGATCGCTTGGCCCTTTTTGGAGCTCAAAATCGAACGTTTTCATCAGTTTCGTGCCTCTTTTCTTCTTTTCTTTGTTTTACATCCCGGATCGTACGTCGTGAGCTGTTAAAAGGACGACAACCTTACTCGTGGGACATTAGAGGACCTTACAATGCCTCGATATCACGTCTTGCGAGGATGCTTTGTTGTTGAAGCAGATGTGTTGTCGTTAAGCCCATTGGGGCTTTTGAATGGGCCATATCTCTAGGCTGGGACTGTGAACCGCTAACACATAAAGGAATTGTACCCTCAACATGACGAGCTCGATCATACCAGCTCTAATGCACCGGATCCCATCAAAACTCCAAAGTTAAGCGTGCTTGGACGAGAGTAGTACTAGGATGGGTGACCCCTTGGGAAGTCCTCGTGTTGCACCCCCCTTTTCAATTTTTTTTCCTCCGGTTAGGGTTGCCAAGATACTTTACCCACCACATTTCTATTATCGAATCCCATGGCACCTTGGGCAAGACAACTTCCCTTCACGAGGAGGCTGGGACCGCAAACCGAGGGCGTAGGGCTTGTGACCAGGCCTCCGTCGCTCCGGTGCCCATAACTTTTGATCCGTAAGGAGTTACGCTACGCACAGCATACCGTTGCAAAGCTCTCCGGGAGCTCTACAATGAAGGCAGCTAGCTAGCTCGCTGTGCCCTTTTTGGAGCTCAAAATCGAACATTTTCATCAGTTTCGGGCCACTTTTCATCTTTTGCTTTGTTTTACGTCCCGGATCGTACGTCGTGAGCTGTTAAAATGACGACAACCTTACTTGTAGGACATTAGAGGACCTTACAACGCGTCGATATCACATCTTGCGAGGATACTGCGTTGTTGAAGCGGATGGGTTGTCGTTAAGCCCATTGGGCCTTTTGAATGGGCCATATCTCTAGGCGGGGACTGTGAACAGTTAACACATAAAGGAATTGTGCCCTCAACATGACGGGTGCGATCATACCAGCACTAATGCACCGGATCCCATCAGAACTGCGAAGTTAAGCGTGCTTGGACGAGAGTAGTACTAGGATGGGTAACCCCTTGGGAAGTCCTCGTGTCGCACCCCCCTTTTCAATTTTTTTGGCTCCGGTTAGGGTTGCCAAGATACTTTACCCACCACATTTCTATTATCGAATCGCACGGCACCTTGGGCAAGACAACTTCCCTTCACGTGGAGGCTGGGCCCGCAAACCGAGGGCGTAGGGCTTGTGACCAGGTCTCCGTTGCTCCGATGCCTATAACTTTTGATCCGTAAAGAGTTACGCGGCGCACAGCATACCGTTGCAAAGCTCTCCGAGAGCTCTACGACGTGGGCAGCTAGCTAGCTCGCTGTGCCCTTTTTGGAGCTCAAAATCGAACGTTTTCATCAGTTTCGGGCCACTTTTCTTCTTTTGCTTTGTTTTACGTCCCGGATCGTACGTCATGAGCTGTTAAAAGGACGACAACCTTACTCGTGGGACATTAGAGGACCTTACAATGCCTCGATATCACGTCTTGTGAGGATGCTTTGTTGTTGAAGCGGATGTGTTGTCGTTAAGCCCATTGGGGCTTTTGAATGGGCCATATCTCTAGGCTAGGACTGTGAACCGTTAACACATAAAGGAATTGTACCCTCAACATGACGGGCTCGATCATACCAGCTCTAATGCACCGGATCCCATCAAAACTCCAAAGTTAAGCGTGCTTGGACGAGAGTAGTACTAGGATGGGTGACCCCCTGGGAAGTCCTCGTGTTGTACCCCCCTTTTCAATTTTTTTTCCTCCGGTTAGGGTTGCCAAGATACTTTACCCACCACATTTCTATTATCGAATCCCATGGCACCTTGAGCAAGACAACTTCCCTTCACGTGGAGGCTGGGCTCGCAAACCGAGGGCGTAGGGCTTATGACCAGGCCTCCGTTGCTCCGGTGCCCATAACTTTTGATCCGTAAGGAGTTACGCTACGCATAGCATACCGTTGCAAAGCTCTCCGGGAGCTCTACAATGAAGGCAGCTAGTTAGCTTGCAGTGCCCTTTTTGGAGCTCAAAATCGAACGTTTTCTTCAGTTTCGGGCCACTTTTCATCTTTTGCTTTGTTTTACGTCCCGGATCGTACGTCGTGAGCTGTTAAAATGACGACAACCTTACTCGCGGGGCATTAGAGGACCTTACAATGCGTCTATATCACGTCTTGCGAGGATGTTGCATTGTTGAAGCGGATGGGTTGTCGTTAAGCCCATTGGGCCTTTTGAATGGGCCATATCTCTAGGCTGGGACTGTAAACGGTTAACACATAAAGGAATTGTGCCCTCAACATGACGGGTGCGATCATACCAGCACTAATGCACCAGATCCCATCAGAACTGCGAAGTTAAGCGTACTTGGACGAGAGTAGTACTAGAATTGGTGACCCCCTGGGAAGTCCTCGTGTTCACCCCCCTTTTCAATTTTTTTTGCTCCTGTTAGGGTTGCCAAGATACTTTACCCACCATATTTCTATTATCGAATCCCACGGCACCTTGGGCAAGACAACTTCCCTTCACGTGGAGGCTGGGCCAGCAAACCGAGGGCGTATGGCTTGTGACCAGGTCTCCGTCGCTCAGGTGCCTATAACTTTTGATCCGTAAGGAGTTACGCGGCGCACAGCATACCGTTGCAAAGCTCTCCGAGAGCTCTACGACGAGGGCAGCCAGCTAGCTCGCTCTGCCATTTTTGGAGCTCAAAATCGAACGTTTTAATCAGTGTCGGGCCACTTTTCTTCTTTTGCTTTGTTTTACGTCCCGGATCGTACTTCGTGTGTTGTTAAAAGGACAACAACCTTACTCATGGGACATTAGAGGACCTTACAATGCCTCGATATCACGTCTTGCGAGGATGCTGCGTTGTTGAAGTGGATGGGTTGTCGTTAAGCCCATTGGGCCTTTTGAATGGGCCATATCTCTAGGCTGGGATTGTGAACCCTTAACACATAAAGGAATTGTACCCTCAACATGACGGGTGCGATCATACCAGGTCTAATGCACCGGATCCCATCAAAACTCCGAAGTTAAGCGTGCTTGGACGAGAGTAGTACTAGGATGGGTGACCCCATGGGAAGACCTCTTGTTGCACCCCCCTTTTCAATTTTTTTTGCTCCGGTTAGGGTTGCCAAGATACTTTACCCACCACATTTCTATTATCGAATCCCACGGCACCTTGAGCAAGACAACTTCTCTTCACGTGGAGGCCGGGACCGCAAACCGAGGACGTAAGGCTTGTGACAAGGTCTCCGTCGCTCCGGTGCCCATAACTTTTGATCCGTAAGGAGTTACGCTGCGCACATCATACCGTTGCAAAGCTCTCCGAGAGCTCTACGTTGAGGGCAGCAACCTAGCTTGCTGTACCATTTTTGGAGCTCAAAATCGAACGTTTTCATCAGTTTCGGGCCTCGTTTTTTCTTTTGCTTTGTTTTACGTCCCGGATCGTACGTCGTGAGCTGTTAAAAGGACGACAACCTTACTCGTGGGACATTAGAGGACCTTACAACGCGTCGATATCACGTCTTGCGAGGATTCTGCGTTGTTCAAGTGGATGGGTTGTCGTTAAGCCCATTGGGCCTTTTGGATGGGCCATATCTCTAGGCGGGGACTGTGAACCGTTAACACATAAAGGAATTATGCCCTCAACATGACGGGTGCGATCATACCAGCACCAATGCAGCGGATCCCATCAGAACTCCGAAGTTAAACGTGCTTGGACGAGAGTAGTACTAGGATGGGTGACCCCCTGGGAAGTCCTCATGTTGCACCCCCCTTTTCAAAAATTTTTTGCTCTGGTTAGGGTTGCCAAGATACTTTACCCACCACATTTCTATTATCGAATCCCACGGCACCATGGGCAAGACAACTTCGCTTCACGAGGAGGCCAGGCCGGCAAACCGAGGGCGTTGGGCTTGTGACCAGGTCTCCGTCGCTCCGGTGCCCATAACTTTTGATTCCTAAGGAGTTATACGGCGCACAACATACCATTGCAAAGCTCTCCGAGATCTCTACGACGGGGGCAGCTAGCTAGCTCGCTGTGCCCTTTTTAGAGCTCACAATCGAAAGTTTTCATCAGTTTCGGGCCACTTTTAATCTTTTGCTTTGTTTTACGTCCCGGATCGTACGTCGTGAGCTGTTAAAATGACGACAACCTTACTTGCAGGACATTAGAGGACCTTAAAACGCGTCGATATCACATCTTGCGAGGATACTGCGTTGTTGAAGCGGATGGGCTGTCGTTAAGCCCATTGGGCCTTTTGAATGGGCCATATCTCTAGGCGGGGACTGTGAACCGTTAACACATAAAGGAATTGTGCCCTCAACATGACGGGTGTGATCATACCAGCACTAATGCACCGGATCCCATCAGAACTGCGAAGTTAAGCGTGCTTGAACGAGAGTAGTACTAGGATGGGTGACCCCCTGGGAAGTCCTCGTGTTGCACCCCCTTTTCCATTTTTTTTGCTCCGGTTAGGGTTGCCAAGATACTTTACCCACCACATTTCTATTATCGAATCCCACGGCACCTTGGGCAAGACAACTTCCCTTCACGTGGAGGCTGGGACCGCAAACCGAGGGCGTAGGGCTTGTGACCAGGTCTCCGTCGCTCCGGTGCCTATAACTTTTGATCCGTAAGGAGTTACGCTGCGAACAGCATACCGTTGCAAAGCTCTCCGAGAGCTCTACGGTGAGGGAAGCTAGCTAGCTCACTGTGCCCTTTTTGGAGTTCAAAATCGAACGTTTTTATCAGTTTCGGGCCACTTTTCTTCTTTTGCTTTATTTTACGTCCCGGATCGTACGTCGTGAGCTGTTAAAATGACGACAACCTTACTCGCGGGACATTAGAGGATCTTACAACGTGTCGATATCACGTCTTGCAAGGATACTGCGTTGTTGAAGCGGATGGGTTGTCGTTAAGCCCATTGGGCCTTTTGAATGGGACATATCTCTAGGCTGGGACTGTAAACGGTTAACACATAAAGGAATTGTGCCCTCAACATGACGGGTGCGATAATACCAGCACTAATGCACCGGATCCCATCAGAACTGCGAAGTTAAGCGTGCTTGGACGAGAGTAGTACTAGGATTGGTGACCCCCTGGGAAGTCCTCGTGTTCACCCCCCTTTTCAATTTTTTTTGCTCCGGTTAGGGTTGCCAAGATACTTCACCTACCACATTTCTATTATCGAATCCCACGGCACCTTCGGCAAGAAAACTTCCCTTCACGTGGAGGCTGGGCCCGCAAACCGAGGGCGTAGGGCTTGTGACCGGGTCTCCGTCGCTCCGGTGCCTATAACTTTTGATCCGTAAGTAGTTACGCGGCGCACAGCATACCGTTGTAATGCTCTCCATGAGCTCTACGATGGGCGCAGCTAGCTAGCTCGCTGTGCCCTTTTTGGAGCTCAAAATCGAACGTTTTCATCAGTTTCGGGCCACTTTTCTTCTTTCGCTTTGTTTAACGTCCCGGATCGTATGTCGTGAGCTGTTAAAAGGACGACAACCTTACTCGTGGGACATTAGAGGACCTTACAATGCCTCGATATCACGTCTTGAGAGGATGCTGCGTTGTTGAAGCGGATGGGTTGTCGTTAAGCCCATTGGGCCTATTGAATGGGCCATATCTCTATGCTGGGACTGTGAACCGTTAACACATAAAGGAATTGTACCCTCAACATGACGGGCTCGATCATACCAGCTCTAATGCACCGGATCCCATCAAAACTCCGAAGTTAAGCGTGCTTGGACGAGAGTAGTACTAGGTTGGGTGACCCACTGGGAAGTCCTCGTGTTGCACCCCCCTTTTCAATTTTTTTTTGCTCCGGTTAGGGTTGCCAAGATACTTTACCCACCACATTTCTATTATCGAATCCCACGGCACCTTGGGCAAGACAACTTCCTTTCACGTGGAGGCTGGGCCCGCAAACCGAGGGCGTAGGTCTTGTGACCAGGTCTCCGTCGCTCCGGTGCCCATAACTTTTGATCCGTAAGGAGTTACGCTGCACACAGCATACCGTTGCAAAGCTCTCCGGGAGCTCTACGTTGAGGGCAGTTAGCTAGCTCGCTGTGCCCTTTTTGGAGCTCAAAATCGAACGTTTTTATTAGTTTCTGGCCACTTTTCTTCTTTTGCTTTGTTTTACGTCCCAGATCGTACGTCGTGAGCTGTTAAAATGACGACAACCTTACTCGCAGGACATTAGAGGTCCTTACAACGCGTCGATATCACGTCTTGCGAGGATGACGGGCTCGATCATACCAGCTCTAATGCACCGGATCCCATCAAAACTCCGAAGTTAAGCGTACTTGGACGAGAGTAGTACTAGGTTGGGTGACCCACTGGGAAGTCCTCGTGTTGCACCCCCCTTTTCAATTTTTTTTGCTCCGGTTAGGGTTGCCAAGATGCTTTACCCACCACATTTCTATTATCGAATCCCACGGCACCTTGGGCAAGACAACTTCCCTTCACGTGGAGGCTGGGCCCGCAAACCGAGGGCGTAGGGCTTGTGACCAGGTCTCCGTCGCTCCAGTGCCCATAACTTTTGATCCGTAAGGAGTTACGCTGCACACAGCATACCATTGCAAAGCTCTTCGGGAGCTCTACGATGAGGGTAGTTAGCTAGCTCGCTGTGCCCTTTTTGGAGCTCAAAATCGAACGTTTTTATTAGTTTCTGGCCACTTTTCTTCTTTTGCTTTGTTTTACGTCCCGGATCGTACGTCGTGAGCTGTTAAAATGACGACAACCTTACTCGCAGGACATTAGAGGACCTTACAACGCGTCGATATCACGTCTTGCGAGGACGCTGCGTTGTTGAAGCGGATGGGTTGTCGTTAAGCCCATTGGGCCTTTTGAATGGGCCATATCTCTAGGCTGGGACTGTGAACCGTTAACACATAAAGGAATTGTACCCTCAACATGACGGGTGCGATCATACCAGCTCTAATGCACCGGATCCCATCAAAACTCTGAAGTTAAGCGTGCTTGGACGAGAGTAGTACTAGGATGGGTGACCCCCTGGGAAGTCTTCTTGTTGCACCCCCATTTTCAATTTTTTTTGCTCCGGCTAGGGTTGCCAAGATACTTTACCCACCACATTTCTATTATCAAATCCCACGGCACCTTGGGCAAGACAACTTCCCTTCACGTGGAGGCTGGGCCCGCAAACCGAAGGCGTAGGGCTTGTGACCAGGTCTCCGTAGCTCCGGTGTCCATAACTTTTGATCCGTAAGGAGTTACGCTGTGCAAAGCATACCGTTGCAAAGCTCTCAGGGAGCTCTACGATGAGGGCAGCTAGCTAGCTCGCTATGCCATTTTTGGAGCTCAAAATCGAACGTTTTTATCAGTTTCAGGCCACTTTTCTTCTTTTGCTTTGTTTTACGTCCCGGATCGTACGTCGTGAGCTGTTAAAATGACGACAACCTTACTCGCGGGACATTAGAGGACCTTACAACGCGTCGATATCACGTCTTGCGAGGATGCTACGTTGTTGAAGCGGATGGGTTGTCGTGAAGCCCATTGGGCCTTTTGAATGGGCTATATCTCTAGGCTGGGACTGTAAACGGTTAACACATAAAGGAATTGTGCCCTCAACATGACGGGTGTGATCATACCAGCACTAATGCACCGGATCCCATCAGAACTGTGAAGTTAAGCGTGCTTGGACGAGAGTAGTACTAGGATTGGTGACACCCTGGGAAGTCCACGTGTTTACCCCCCTTTTCAATTTTTTTTGCTCCGGTTAGGGTTGCCAAGATACTTTACCCACCACATTTCTATTATCGAATCCCACGGCACCTTGGGCAAGACAACTTCCCTTCACGTGGAGGCTGGGCCCGCAAATCGAGGGCGTAGCGCTTGTGACCAGGTCTCCGTCGCTCCGGCGCCTATAACTTTTGATCCGTAAGTAGTTACGCGGCGCACAGCATACCGTTGCAAAGCTCTCCGACAGCTCTGCGATGGGGGCAACTAGCTAGCTTGCTGTGTCCATTTTGGAGCTAAAAATCGAACGTTTTCATTAGTTTCGGGCCACTTTTCTTCTTTTGCTTTGTTTTACGTCCCGGATCGTACGTCGTGAGCTGTTAAAAGGAGGACAACCTTACTCGTGGGACATTAGAGGACCTTATAATGCCTCGATATCACGTCTTGCGAGGATGTAGCGTTGTTGATGCGGATGGGTTGTCGTTAAGCCCATTGGGCCTTTTAAATGGGCCATATCTCTAGGCTCGGATTGTGAACCGTTAACAGATAAAGGAATTGTACCCTCAACATGACGGGCTCGATCATACCCGCTCTAATGCACCGGATCCCATCAAAACTCCGAAGTTAAGCGTGCTTGGACGAGAGTAGTACTAGGTTGGGTGACCCCCTAGGAAGTCCTCGTGTTGCACCCCCCTTATCAATTTTTTTTGCTCTGGTTAGGGTTGGCAAGATACTTTACCCACCACATTTCTATTATCGAATCCCACGGCACCTTGGGCAAGACAACTTCCCTTCACGTGGAGGCTGGGCCCGCAAATCGAGGGCGTAGGGCTTGTGACCAGGTCTCCGTCGCTCCGGTGCCCATAACTTTTGATCCGTAAGGAGTTACGCTGCGCACAGCATACCGTTGCAAAGCTCTCCGGGAGCTCTACGATGAGGGTAGCTAGCTAGCTCGCTGTGCCCTTTTTGGAGCTCAAAATCGAACGTTTTTATCAGTTTCGGGCCACTTTTCTTCTTTTGCTTTGTTTTACGTCCCGGATCGTACGTCGTGAGCTATTAAAATGACGACAACCTTACTCGCGGGACATTAGAGGACCTTACAACGTGTCGATATCACGTCTTGCGAGGATGCTGCGTTGTTGAAGCGGATGGGTTGTCGTTAAGCCCATTGGGCCTTTTGAATAGGCCATATCTCTAGGCTGGGACTGTAAACGGTTAACACATAAAGGAATTGTGCCCTCAACATGACGGGTGCGATCATACCAGCACTAATGCACCGGATCCCATCAGAACTGCGAAGTTAAGCGTGCTTGGACGAGAGTAGTACTAGGATTGGTGACCCCCAGGGAAGTCCTCGTGTTCACCCCCCTTTTCAATTTTTTTTGCTCCGGTTAGGGTTGCCAAGATACTTTACCCACCACATTTCTATTATCGAATCCCACGGCACCTTGGGCAAGACAACTTCCCTTCACGTGGAGGCTGGGCCCGCAAACCGCGGGCGTAGGGCTTGTGACCAGGTCTCCGTCGCTCCGGTGCCTATAACTTTTGATCCGTAAGGAGTTATGCGACGCACAACATACCGTTGCAAAGCTCTCCGAGAGCTCTACGACGGGGGCAGCCAGCTAGCTCGCTGTGCCCTTTTTGGAGCTCAAAATCGAACATTTTCATCAGTTTCGGGCCACTTTTCTTCTTTTGCTTTGTTTTACGTCCCGAATCGTACGTCGTGAGTTGTTAAAAGGGCGACAACCTTACTCGTGGGACATTAGAGGACCTTACAATGCCTCGATATCAAGTCTTGCGAGGATGCTGCGTTGTTGAAGTGGATGGGTTGTCGTTAAGCCCATGGGCCTTTTGAATGGGCAATATCTCTAGGCTGGGACTATGAACCGTTAACACATAAAGGAATTGTACCCTCAACATGACGGCTGCGATCATACCATCTCTAATGCACCGGATACCATCAAAACTCCGAAGTTAAGCGTGCTTGGAAGAGAGTAGTACTAGGATGGGTGACCCCCTGGGAAGTCCTTTTGTTGCACCCCCCTTTTCAATTTTTTTTGCTCCGGTTAGGGTTGCCAAGATACTTTACCCACCACATTTCTATTATCGAATCCCACGGCACCATGGGCAAGACAACTTCGCTTCACGAGGAGGCTGGGCCGGCAAACCGAGGGCGTAGGGCTTGTGACCAGGTCTCCGTCGCTCCGGTGCCCATAACTTTTGATCCGTAAGGAGTTATGCGGCGCACAACATACCGTTACAAAGCTCTCTGAGAGCTCTATGACGGGGGCAGTTAGCTAGCTTGCTGTGCCCTTTTTGGAGCTCAAAATCGAACGTTTTCATCAGTTTCGGGCCACTTTTCATCTTTTGCTTTGTTTTACGTCCCGGATCGTACGTCGTGAGCTGTTAAAATGACGACAACCTTACTCGCGGGACATTAGAGAACCTTAAAACGCGTCGATATCATGTCTTGCGAGGATACTGCGTTGTTGAAGCGGATGGGTTATCGTTAAGCCCATTGGGCCTTTAGAATGGGCCATATCTCTAGGCGGGGACTGTGAACCGTTAACACATAAAGGAATTGTGCCCTCAACATGACGGGCTCGATCATACCAGCTCTAATGCACCTGATCCCATCAAAACTCCGAAGTTAAGCGTGCTTGGATGAGAGTAGTACTAGGATGGGTGACCCCCTGGGAAGTCCTTTTGTTGCACCCCCCTTTTCAATTTTTTTTGCTCCGGTTAGGGTTGCCAAGATACTTTACCCACCACATTTCTATTATCGAATCCCACGGCACCTTGGGCAAGACAACTTCCCTTCACGTGGAGGCTGGGCTCGCAAACCGAGGGCGTAGGGCTTGTGACCAGGTCTCCGTCGCTCCGGTGCCCATAACTTTTGATCCGTAAGTAGTTACGCTGCACACAGCATACCGTTGCAAATCTCTCCGGGAGCTCTACGATGAGGGCAATTAGCTAGCACGCTTTGCCCTTTTTGGAGCTCAAAATCGAACGTTTTTATTAGTTTCGGGCCACATTTCTTCTTTTCCTTTGTTTTACGTCCCGGATCGTACGTCGTGAGCTGTTAAAATGATGACAACCTTACTCGCGGGACATTAGAGGACCTTACAACGCGTCGATATCACGTCTTGCGAGGATGCTGCGTTGTTGAAGCGGATGGGTTGTCGTTAAGCCCATTAGGCCTTTTGAATGGGCCATATCTCTAGGCTGGGACTGTAAACGGTTAACACATAAAGGAATTGTGCCCTCAACATGACGGGTGCTATCATACCAGCACAAATGCACCGGATCCCATCAGAACTGCGACGTTAAGCGTGCTTGGACGAGAGTAGTACTAGGATTGGTGACCCCCAGGGAAGTCCTCGTGTTCACCCCCCTTTTCAATTTTTTTTGCTCCAGTTAGGGTTGCCAAGATACTTTACCCACCACATTTCTATTATCGAATCCCACGGCACCTTGGGCAAGACAACTTCCCTTCACGTGGAGGCTGGGCCCGCAAACCGAGGGCGTAGGGCTTGTGACCAGGTCTCCGTCGGTCCGGTGCCTATAACTTTTGATCCGTAAGGAGTTACGCGGCGCACAGCATACCGTTGCAAAGCTCTCCGGGAGCTCTACGACGGGGGCAACAAGGTAGCTCGTTGTGCCCTTTTTGGAGCACAAAATTGAACGTTTTCATCTGTTTCGGGCCACTTTTCTTCTTTTGCTTTGTTTTACGTCCCGGATCGTACGTCGTGAGTTGTTAAAAGGATGACAACCTTACTCGTGGGACATTAGAGGACCTTACAATGCCTCGATATCACGTCCTGCGAGGATGCTGCGTTGTTGAAGCGGATGGGTTGTCGTTAAGCCCATTGGGCCTTTTGAATGGGCCATATCTCTAGGCTGGGACTGTGAACCGTTAACACATAAAGGAATTGTGCCCTCAACATGACGGTTGCGATCATACCAGCTCTAATGCACCGGATCCCATCAAAACTCCGAAGTTAAGCGTGCTTGGACGAGAGTAGTACTAGGATGGGTGACCCCCTGGGAAGTCCTCTTGTTGCACCCCACTTTTCAATTTTTTTTTGCTCCGGTTAGGGTTGCCAAGATACTTTACCCACCACATTTCTATTATCGAATCCCACGGCACCTTGGGCAAGACAACTTCCCTTCACGTGGAGGCTGGGCCCGCAAACCGAGGGCGTAGGGCTTGTGACCAGGTCTCCGTCGCTCCGGTGCCCATAACTTTTGATCCGTAAGGACTTACGCTGCGCACAGCATACCGTTGCAAAGCTCTCTGGGAGCTCTACGATGAGAGCAGCTAGCTAGCTCGCTGTGCCCTTTTTGGAGCTCAAAATCGAACGTTTTTATCAATTTCGGCCCACTTTTCTTCTTTTGCTTTGTTTTGCGTCCCGGATCGTACGTCGTGAGTTGTTAAAAAGACGACAGCCTTACTCGTGGGACATTAGAGGACCTTACAATGCCTCTATATCACGTCTAGCGAGGATGCTGCGTTGTTGAAGCGGATGGGTTGTCGTTAAGCCCATTGGGCCTTTTGAATGGGCCATATCTCTAGGCTGGGACTGTGAACCGTTAACACATAAATGAATTGTGCCCTCAACATGATGGGTGCGATCATACTAGCACTAATGAACCGGATCCCATCAGAACTGCGAAGTTAAGCGTGCTTGGACGAGAGTAGTACTAGGATGGGTGACCCCTTGGGAAGTCCTCGTGTTGCACCCCCCTTTTCAATTTTTTTTGCTCCGGTTAGGGTTGCCAAGATACTTTACCCACCACATTTCTATTATCAAATCGCACGGCACCTTCGGCAAGACAACTTCGCTTCACGAGGAGGCTGGGCCCGCAAACCGAGGGCGTAGGGCTTGTGACCAGGTCTCCGTCGCTCTGGTGCCCATAACTTTTGACCCGTAAGGAGTTATGCGGATCACAGCATACCGTTGGAAAGCTCTCTGAGATCTCTACAATGGGGGCACCTAGCTAGCATGCTATGCCCTTTTTGGAGCTCAAAATCAAACGTTTTAATCAGTTTCGGGCCACTTTTCATCTTTTGCTTTGTTTTACGTCCCGGATCGTACGTCGTGAGCTGTTTAAAGGACGACAACCTTACTTGTGGGACATTAGAGGACCTTACAATGCCTCGATATCACGTCTTGTGAGGATGCTGCGTTGTTGAAGTGGATGGGTTGTCGTGAAGCCCATTCCGATGGTTAAAGTTCTGTGGGATCATCACGGAGTAGAGGATGCGACATGGGAAAGAGAGGATCAGATGCGGGAGCGGCATCCAGAGTTATTCGCCGAATCATGTAAGAATTGCGTGGACGCAATTGGTTTAAGGGGGAGAGGATGTGACGCCCGAGTTTTAGCCATGCATTTAATTACTGTTGCATCCCTTGTTTGCGCATTTACTTCTATGCCTTATTAATTGACTTTGTGACTACTATTCACTCCGTTTTTAAACTGCTTTCTATTAGTTAATTAGCATTTTTATTAAATCATATTAATTGTAAAAGTAGTGGGAAAAATGTGCATTTGAGCTTAAGGCGTTAGGAAGGCTCGTTTAGAAAATGACTTTGGTAGTTGAATGAATAGTGTTACGTAACTAACTTAGGTAATTAATTAGCTAACATATATTTTACTATCTAAACTCGTTTTAAAGCTTACTACGCACATTTTATTAGATCAATTAAGCACCCAAATGACCCCACCTCAACTTAACCCCTTATTATATCATTTAAGCTCACAAAATGCAAAAGAAAAAAAAAATAAAAAGCTGAAACAGCAGCCCAAAACCCGACAGCAGCTAGAGGAGAAAAGAGAGAGATTTTGCTCACCAAGCCTCCAATCCAAGCCTCTCCAAGCCTTGAGCAACTAGTGTAGGGTGTTTGCAAGGTTCCTAGGTGCTCCTACGCGTAGTGGTGAGGGATTTCACGACTTGTTTTTGCATTTTTAAATAGTTGCTCATTTATTGTTTTGTTGAAAATATGATTATATGCCATTGTAATTGTTATCTATGCTAATATACTATCTATATGAATGCTAGAGAACACTTTTGAACCGTCGTTTCGCAATTTAAACGGTTAGAATCGTTAGTTTGATTTTTAGGGTTAATAGTGACGTTTTTTCTAGGGTTTTGTGTAATTGCTCGAATTGGCTTGAATTAATGCTTCTAATTGATGCCTTAGGTACTAGTGAAGATAATCAAATAGCCCCGTACACTTGCATTGCCCTTAAATCGCCTAAAAATGGAAAATAGCCGACTTTAAGTTGGGGCTTTCGGGGTTAATGCGAATCCGGGTGGATTCGGGCTTCAATTCTAGTATCCTTAGGCTACCTAGGTGCTATAGATGCTTTGATATCCCTTGTTTGAAGCCCGGACAATGTAGGTATAGTTTAAAGCCAAAAGAGGGAAATTGGGGCTTTCGGGGTAAACGCGGGCATTTGATTGAGTTCGAGGGTTGAGAGGGTACCTTGGGGGTTAGTTAGAAGGTTGGGAAAGTTTCCTTTGAAAATGAAATCATTAACTTTAGTTTAGAAGAGAAATAGTTCGAAAAACAAAGGGGTTTAGGTGCAATTTAAGTTGTCTCACACTTCTAAACCCATGTCAGGACTTCTTAAGTGTTTATATGTGATTTTAAATTGATTTGGAGCTTTTGGAATGATTCGATGCTTATTTGGTATAAGTTCATTTGTAAACTGCTTATTAGCTTCTATCTTTGCTTCTATCCTAATTGCAACGAGGTCAACCTACTTTGTTGATCCTCATATGTGTTAATGCTTATATTATTGCTATTAACTTGCCATCGTTAAGTGCATTGCATAGTGGTTGCGCAACCATAGTGTCGGGGCGGATGTGTTGAATATCGGCTGGGCGGCAGAGGGCTTGCCGGTGGATATTCAAACTCCGTGCCCTATTCCCTCATTCGCCTGGTCCGGAGATTGCCAGGGGATGTTGGGTCGTAGGATTCGGGGTACATCCGGAGTACACCCACTGGAGTGATTGGGGTTATGCCGGCTTATCGTGATCGTGCTCGTGGTTCGTGGATCGTGATTGAAGACCAGTGAAGATTGGTGTATAGGGGATTGTGGAATCGTATCCTTTTTATTGTGTGGTTATTTAAGTTATCATTGTTTCTTTAATTGGTTAAGTGTTATTGTTGTGTAATTGTATTATCTGTCGCATTGCACGCCCCGGGACTATATCCCTCACTGGGCAACAGTGGTTGCTCATACCTCAATATCTGTTTCAGGAGACGCTGAGGGTGATCCCCAGCTTGTTGATTTAGTTGAGGAAGAAGAAGTTCAGATCGAGCCTTTACCTTAGTTGCTGTGTCTGATAACTTGAGGTGGTTATTGAATTTGCTGCTTTGTGGAAAGTTCAACTAATTGCTTTATGTACTATTTTGTGGCCTAAGGGCTATGTATATACTTGTTGTATAAGTCGAAGATTAGTTGGTTGGGTTGTAGCTTTGAAAGTCTATGAACTGTAATAACTTTTATTTCTTGCCTTATTTTCCTTGCATGCTTGGGAGTGGATGGTTGATGTAGAATACTTCATCCCTTAAGTTGTTTTATTGATTTCCTAGAATGTTATGATTCTAAAACTATGCTGACAACCAGTTCTCGCATGCTTGTGTGTTTTGGAGATATTGTGTACTATAAGGCTCGGATGGCCTTATAGCTTTATTGTTTAATTAAGAAAAGCTTGTATGTGTTATTGGGACCTTGTTTAAGCGTTTACAGGTTTTTAGAATGTCCACGGTACAGGGGAGACTCTGTCCGTGTGTCGGGTCCGGACTTAACCTTTAGCTTGGGGGTTGGGTCGGGGCGTGACATTTAAGTGGTATCAGAGCTATAGATTGCATGAAGCCGGGTTAAATTTCTCGGTCTGTGGGTAGAGAATTGTTATGTGACTTTGTGAATACATGAGTCTTTGGTTTTGATTTGCCTAAGTAAAATTTGAATAAGGAATGAACATGCTAGCATGGGAATAGAATATCAAGAGTCTAGAATGTCAAGTATGATCTAGTGATTTATGTTCACTTTAAGAATGTGGAATATTTATTTGAACTTCTATGTACTTGACTTTATGTGAATCTAATTGGACTTTTCTTCATGTGTTGCTTATAAATTGCATATATACATATATATATACCTGTCATAACACTTTGCATTCTAGCTATTCGTGATGGGGCCTCGCCGTCGTGCTGATAATCCGAATGTTGGTGGAGAACCCGAGGGGGTTCAGGGGCAAGAAGCTGAGGTGGCCGAAAATGCACCGCAGGTTCAAGAACCGAGCACTGCACAGATCTTGGCCACGATGGCCACAGCTATGAACACTATCGCCCAGTTTGTTACACAACAGGGTCAACCAGGGGTCGTTGCAGGTAATCAGGCTGCGAGAGCCGGAGGTAGTGGTCCTATCGGAGGGAATCTGTATGATCGGTTTATACATCATGGGGCCTATACTTTCTTTGGGGAGTCGGACGATATGAAAGCTGAGATGTGGCTAAGGAAGTTTGAGAGAGTGGCAGCAATACTGGAGTGCCATGATGACAGGAAGATTACTTATGCTACTTTCCTTCTCGAGGGTGATGCTGAAGATTGGTGGAATACCATCAGTGAGAAATGGGGAGCTGAGGGAGGTCATCATTCGTGGGCCGACTTTGTCCGAGAATTTCGAGACAAGTATATATCGGTAGTTGCCCGCGAGAGGCGACAAACTGAGTTCATAAACTTGAAGCAGGGAAGTATGACGGTAGATCAATACGAGGCTACTTTTACACGGCTTTCCCGTTATGCACCAGCTTTAATTCAGCCGGAGGACATGAAGATTCAGAGGTTCATCATGGGTTTGAGGAGAGATATTATGCTGAACTTGTCTTCAAATGATTTTCCTAACTATGCTGCAGTAGTCCGAGCTGCCTCGAGATATGAGAAACGGAAAGCCGATGTATTAGCCGAGACCAGTCAATCGAGTAAACGGTTTCAGTCTCAGAGTCAAGGGTACCAGGGGCAGGCTGTATCAGTTGGGCAGAGTTCGCAGCTGAGACAGACTCAGAGTTACACAGGGCCTACTCAGACTCAGGCACGACCAGTCCAGAGTCAGACTCAGAGTCAGTTCTGTCCAGCAGTTTCCCATTCGCAGTAGGGTAGTTCAGCTACCTCTACTTACAGAGCTCCTTCGGGAGGCACTGTTGCAAGACGTCACCAGCAGTGCAGCTTCTGTCAGCGCCAGGGCCACACTGAGGATGTTTGTTGGAAGAAACATAACAAGTGTACAGGTTGCGGCAGTGATCAGCACAGGGTTAAAGACTGTCAGAAACTTAAGAACCCTAGGGGTCAGACATCAGCTCCGAACTCTCAGACCAGGGCCCCAGCTGCAGCACCACCACCACGAGGCCAGGCCCGTGTATTTGCTTTGGATGCTGAGGAGCTTCCGGATACTACCGCTGTGGTAGAAGGTATTTTTCTTCTTAATGATCAATCAGTTAAGGTTTTAATTGATTCCGGGGCTTCGCATTCTTTTATTACTCCTACTTGTGCACAAAATGCTAAATTGAAACATGATAAACTGTTGCATGAGATTGTGGTCTATACTCCTATGGGTCCGAAGTTTGTTACTAGGTCTATTTGCAGAGCATGTAGTATATTTATTGAAGGTCGTGTTTTTCCTGCTGATTTGATTATCCTACCCTTCAATGACTTTGAAATTATATTGGGGATGGACTGGTTAAGTAAATATTATGCCCAGCTTGATTGTAGAAAGAAGATTGTGTATCTAGAGATGCCTGACCAGCCTGTACTTAAAATAGTTGGTAGTAGAAAATCTACGGGAACTCCTATTATTTCTTCTATTAGGGCATCTAAATTATTGAGCAAGGGTTGTGAGGCTTATCTTGCTTATTTGATTAATCAACCTGGGGATCAATTGAAATTGAATGATGTACCTATCGTGAGAGAGTTTCCGGGGGTCTTTCCTGAGGAATTACCTGGGTTACCGCCTGATAGAGAGATAGAGTTCATGATTGATTTATTGCCGCGGACTTCACCTATCTCTAGGACTCCGTACAGAATGGCTCCACCTGAGTTGCAGGAATTGAAAGTTCAATTGCAGGGCTTGCTTGAGAAGGGATTCATTCAACCGAGTTCTTCACCGTGGGGTGCGCCAGTTCTCTTCGTTAAAAAGAAAGACGGATCTCTTCGCCTATGCATCGATTATCGGGGTCTTAATCAGGTAACCATCAAAAATAAATATCCTTTGCCTTTAATCGAAGAGTTATTTGATCAGTTGCAAGGCGCCAGGGTATTCTCTAAATTTGACCTGAGGCAGGGCTATTACCAACTGAGGATTAAGAAAGATGATGTTCCAAAAACTGCTTTCAGAACTCGATATGGCCATTATGAGTTTGTTGTCTTGCCGTTTGGTCTTACTAATGCTCCTGCCGCATTCATGGACTTAATGCAGAGAGTATTCCGCCCTTATCTGGATCAATTTATAGTCATATTTATTGATGATATCCTTGTCTATTCTAAATCTGAGGCGGAACATGAACAGCATCTCAGAATTGTGTTGCAGACTCTTCAGGAGCATCGGTTATTTGCAAAGTTTAGAAAATGTGAATTCTGGCTTAAGCAAGTTGCTTTTCTTGGCCATATTATCTCGCAGGATGGTATTTCTGTTGATCCAGCAAAGATTGAAGTTGTGTTATCTTGGAAACGGCCTGAAACTGTCACAGAGATTCGTAGTTTCCTTGGTTTAGCTGGGTATTATCGGAGATTTGTCAAGGATTTCTCTAAGATTGCAGGGCCTTTAACCCAACTTACTCAGAAGAAAACCGTATTTGACTGGAATGATAAATGTGAGGCCAGCTTCCAGGAATTGAAGAAGAGATTGACTACAGCTCCTATTCTTGCTTTACCTGAGGGTTATGATAATCTGATGATCTATAGTGATGCTTCGAAGGAAGGTCTGGGTTGTGTATTGATGCAGAATGGCAGGGTTATTGCTTATGCTTCCAGGAAACTAAAGCCTTATGAACTCAACTATCCGACTCATGATCTTGAGCTTGCAGCGATCATCCTTGCATTAAAGAAGTGGCGTCATTATCTCTGGGGCAACAAGTTTGAAATCTTCACTGATCATAAAAGCTTGAAATATCTGTTTTCACAGAAAGAGTTGAACATGAGACAGAGGCGTTGGCTGGAATTACTTGAGGACTATAACTGCACCATTAACTATCTTCCAGGTAAGGCCAATATTGTTGCTGATGCTTTGAGCCGAAAGGCTACTATTGCTAGCTTGATTATCAAGAATTGGGAATTCATGGAAGAATTGTGCTTGTGGAAGCCTAGTACTTCAAATTCAGGTATTCAATTTACAAGTTTGCAGATTCAATCTCTGTTATTATCCAGGATTCGAGAAGCTCAACAGGCTGATCTTCAATTATTGAAAGTCTTAGAGAATTCTAAAGGGGGAGAGTCGGATTTCAAACTGCACGACGATGGTATTCTTAAATTCAAGGGTAGAATCTGTATTCCGAATGATCCAACTCTGAAGAAGGATATTCTTGCTGAGGCACACAGTTCTCGATATACTATCCATCCAGGCAGTACGAAAATGTATAAAGATTTAAAGCAGAATTTCTGGTGGAATAATATGAAGAGAGAAATTGCTGACTATGTTGCCCGATGTCTTACTTGTCAGAAAGTTAAAGCAGAACATCAGAGACCTGCAGGGTTGTTGCAGCCTTTGGCTATTCCTGTTTGGAAATGGGATCATATTACTATGGATTTCGTCTCTGATTTACCGAGGTCTTCGAGGGGTAATGACTCAGTCTGGGTTATTGTGGATAGACTGACCAAGACTTCTCATTTTATTGCTAAAAAGAAGTCTGATTCTCTTGATAAACTGGTAGAGTTGTATATTGAGAATGTTGTCCGACTACATGGAATTCCAAAGAGTATCGTGTCGGATAGAGATCGCAGATTCACATCTCAGTTTTGGCAGAAGATTCAGAAAGCTTTGGGCACGACTTTGAGTTTCAGTACAGCTTATCATCCCCAGACAGATGGTCAATCTGAGAGAACTATCTTGATCCTTGAGGATATGTTGCGGGCTTGTATTTTGGACTTCGGTAAGAGTTGGGAGAAGTATTTGCCACTAGCAGAGTTCGCCTACAACAATAGTTATCAAGCTACTATTGGTATGGCACCTTATGAGGCACTGTATGGGCGTAAATGTCGGTCTCCTCTCTACTGGGATGATGTTGGTGAAATGAAGACTATCGACCCTACTCTCTTACCTGAAATGAACAAAATGATTGATCAGGTGCAGCTTATCAGAAAAAGAATGCTTACAGCACAGAGCCGGCAAAAGAGTTATGCAGATAGACGACGTCGTGATCTGAAATTTGCTGTGGGGGACCGGGTATTTCTGAAAATTTCTCCTCGCAAGGGTTTGATTCGGCATGGTAAAGGAGGTAAACTCAGTCCTCGATATGTGGGACCATTTGAGATAACTGAAACTGTTGGTGATTTGGCTTACCGTCTAGCTTTACCTCCCAGTCTGGGCAGAATTCATGACGTATTCCATGTCTCCATGCTTCGGAAGTATCAGCCAGATCCCTCTCACATACTTAAGCCGAAACCGCTAGAGATCAGTGAAACTTTGACCTACACCGAGAAACCTCTTCGAATTGTTGATCAGAAAGTTCAGGAGTTGAGGACTAAAAGCATTCCGATGGTTAAAGTTCTGTGGGATCATCACGGAGTAGAGGATGCGACATGGGAAAGAGAGGATCAGATGCGGGAGCGGCATCCAGAGTTATTCGCCGAATCATGTAAGAATTGCGTGGACGCAATTGGTTTAAGGGGGAGAGGATGTGACGCCCGAGTTTTAGCCATGCATTTAATTACTGTTGCATCCCTTGTTTGCGCATTTACTTCTATGCCTTATTAATTGACTTTGTGACTACTATTCACTCCGTTTTTAAACTGCTTTCTATTAGTTAATTAGCATTTTTATTAAATCATATTAATTGTAAAAGTAGTGGGAAAAATGTGCATTTGAGCTTAAGGCGTTAGGAAGGCTCGTTTAGAAAATGACTTTGGTAGTTGAATGAATAGTGTTACGTAACTAACTTAGGTAATTAATTAGCTAACATATATTTTACTATCTAAACTCGTTTTAAAGCTTACTACGCACATTTTATTAGATCAATTAAGCACCCAAATGACCCCACCTCAACTTAACCCCTTATTATATCATTTAAGCTCACAAAATGCAAAAGAAAAAAAAATTAAAAGCTGAAACAGCAGCCCAAAACCCGACAGCAGCTAGAGGAGAAAAGAGAGAGATTTTGCTCACCAAGCCTCCAATCCAAGCCTCTCCAAGCCTTGAGCAACTAGTGTAGGGTGTTTGCAAGGTTCCTAGGTGCTCCTACGCGTAGTGGTGAGGGATTTCACGACTTGTTTTTGCATTTTTAAATAGTTGCTCATTTATTGTTTTGTTGAAAATATGATTATATGCCATTGTAATTGTTATCTATGCTAATATACTATCTATATGAATGCTAGAGAACACTTTTGAACCGTCGTTTCGCAATTTAAACGGTTAGAATCGTTAGTTTGATTTTTAGGGTGAATAGTGACGTTTTTTCTAGGGTTTTGTGTAATTGCTCGAATTGGCTTGAATTAATGCTTCTAATTGATGCCTTAGGTACTAGTGAAGATAATCAAATAGCCCCGTACACTTGCATTGCCCTTAAATCGCCTAAAAATGGAAAATAGCCGACTTTAAGTTGGGGCTTTCGGGGTTAATGCGAATCCGGGTGGATTCGGGCTTCAATTCTAGTATCCTTAGGCTACCTAGGTGCTATAGATACTTTGATATCCCTTGTTTGAAGCCCGGACAATGTAGGTATAGTTTAAAGCCAAAAGAGGGAAATTGGGGCTTTCGGGGTAAACGCGGGCATTTGATTGAGTTTGAGGGTTGAGAGGGTACATTGGGGGTTAGTTAGAAGGTTGGGAAAGTTTCCTTTGAAAATGAAATCATTAACTTTGGTTTAGAAGAGAAATAGTTCGAAAAACAAAGGGGTTTAGGTGCAATTTAAGTTGTCTCACACTTCTAAACCCATGTCAGGACTTCTTAAGTGTTTATATGTGATTTTAAATTGATTTGGAGCTTTTGGAATGATTCGATGCTTATTTGGTATAAGTTCATTTGTAAACTGCTTATTAGCTTCTATCTTTGCTTCTATCCTAATTGCAACGAGGTCAACCTACTTTGTTGATCCTCATATGTGTTAATGCTTATATTATTGCTATTAACTTGCCATCGTTAAGTGCATTGCATAGTGGTTGCGCAACCATAGTGTCGGGGCGGATGTGTTGAATATCGGCTGGGCGGCAGAGGGCTTGCCGGTGGATATTCAAACTCCGTGCCCTATTCCCTCATTCGCCTGGTCCGGAGATTGCCAGGGGATGTTGGGTCGTAGGATTCGGGGTACATCCGGAGTACACCCACTGGAGTGATTGGGGTTATGCCGGCTTATCGTGATCGTGCTCGTGGTTCGTGGATCGTGATTGAAGACCAGTGAAGATTGGTGTATAGGGGATTGTGGAATCGTATCCTTTTTATTGTGTGGTTATTTAAGTTATCATTGTTTCTTTAATTGGTTAAGTGTTATTGTTGTGTAATTGTATTATCTGTCGCATTGCACGCCCCGGGACTATATCCCTCACTGGGCAACAGTGGTTGCTCATACCTCGATATCTGTTTCAGGAGACGCTGAGGGTGATCCCCAGCTTGTTGATTTAGTTGAGGAAGAAGAAGTTCAGATCGAGCCTTTACCTTAGTTGCTGTGTCTGATAACTTGAGGTGGTTATTGAATTTGCTGCTTTGTGGAAAGTTCAACTAATTGCTTTATGTACTATTTTGTGGCCTAAGGGCTATGTATATACTTGTTGTATAAGTCGAAGATTAGTTGGTTGGGTTGTAGCTTTGAAAGTCTATGAACTGTAATAACTTTTATTTCTTGCCTTATTTTCCTTGCATGCTTGGGAGTGGATGGTTGATGTAGAATGCTTCATCCCTTAAGTTGTTTTATTGATTTCCTAGAATGTTATGATTCTAAAACTATGCTGACAACCAGTTCTCGCATGCTTGTGTGTTTTGGAGATATTGTGTACTATAAGGCTCGGATGGCCTTATAGCTTTATTGTTTAATTAAGAAAAGCTTGTATGTGTTATTGGGACCTTGTTTAAGCGTTTACAGGTTTTTAGAATGTCCACGGTACAGGGGAGACTCTGTCCGTGTGCCGGGTCCGGACTTAACCTTTAGCTTGGGGGTTGGGTCGTGGCGTGACAACGACAACCTTACTCACAGGACATTAGAGGACCTTGCAACACGTCGATATCACATCTTGCGAGGATTCTGCGTTGTTGAAGCGGATGGGCTATCGTTAAGCCCATTGGGCCTTTTCAATGGGCCATATCTCTAGGCTGGGACTGTAAACGGTTAACCCATAAAGGAATTGTGCCCTCAACATGACGGGTGCGATCATACCAGCACTAATGCACCGTATCTCATCAGAACTCCGAAGTTAAGCGTGCTTGGACGAGAGTAGTACTAAGATTGGTGCCCCCCTGGGAAGTCCTCGTGTTGCACCCCCCTTTTTAATTTTTTTTGCTCCGGTTAGGGTTGCCAAGATACTTTACCCACCACATTTCTATTATCGAATCCCACGACACCTTGGGCAAGACAACTTCGCTTCACGTGGAGGCTGGGCCCGCAAACCGAAGGCGTAGGGCTTGTGCCCAGGTCTCCGTCGCTCCGGTGCCCATAACTTTTGATCCGTACGGAGTTATACGGCGCATAGCATACCGTTGCAAAGCTCTCCGAGAGCTCTACGACGGGGGCAGCTAGCTGCCTCGCTTTGCCCTTTTTGGAGCTCAAAATCGAGCGTTTTCATCAGTTTGGGGCCACTTTTCATCTTTTGCTTTGTTTTACATCCCGGGTCGTACGTCCTGAGCTGTTAAAATGACGACAACCTTACTCGCGGGACATTAGAGGACCTTACAACGCGTCGATATCACGTCTTGTGAGGATCCTGCGTTGTTGAAGCGGATGGGTTGTCGTAAAGCCTATTGGGCCTTTTGAATGGGCCATATCTCTAGGCGGGGACTATGAACCGTTAACACATAAAGGAATTATGCCCTCAACATGATGGGTGCGATCATACCAGCACTAATGCACCGGATCCCATCAGAACTGCGAATTTAAGCGTGCTTGGACGAGAGTAGTACTAGGATGGGTGACCCCCTGGGAAGTCCTCGTGTTGTACCCCCCTTTTCAATTTTTTTTGCTCCGGTTAGGGTTGCCAAGATACTTTACCCACCACATTTCTATTATCGAATCGCGCGGCGCCTTGGGCAAGACAACTTCGCTTCACGTGGAGACTGGGCCCCCAAACCGAGGGCGTAGGGCTTGTGACCAGTTCTCCGTCGCGCCGGTGCCAATAACTTTTGATCCGTAAGGAGTTACGCGGCGCATAGCATACCGTTGCAAAACTCTTCGAGAGCTCTACGACAGGGGCAGCTAGCTAGCTCGCTGTGCCCTTTTTGGAGCTCAAAATCGAACATGTTCATCAGTTTCGGGACACTTTTCTTCTTTTGCTTTGTTTTACGTCCCGGATCATACGTCGTGAGCAGTTAAAAGGACTACAACCTTACTCGTGGCACATTAGAGGACCTTACAACGCCTCGATATCACGTCTTGCAAGGATGCTGCGTTGTTGAAGCAGATGGGTTGTCGTTAAGCCCATTGGGCCTTTTGAATGGTCCATATCTCTAGGTTGGGACTGTGAACCGTTAACACATAAAAGAATTGTGCCCTCAACATGACGGGTGCGATCATACCAGCACTAATTCACCGGATCCCATCAGAACTCCGAAGTTAAGCGTGCTTGGACGAGAGTAGTACTAGGATGGGTGACCCCTTGGGAAGTCCTCGTGTTGCACCCCCCTTTTCAATTTTTTTTGCTCCGGTTAGGTTTGCCAAGATACTTATCAACCACATTTCTATTATTGAATCCCACGGTACCATGGGCAAGACAACTTTGCTTCACGTGGAGGCTGGGCCCGCAAACCGAGGGCGTAGGGCTTGTGACCAGTTCTCCGTCGCGCCGGTGCCTATAACTTTTGATCCGTAAGGAGTTACGCGGCGCATAGCATACCGTTGCAAAACTCTTCGAGAGCTCTACGATGAGGGCAGCTAGCTAGCTTGCTATACCCTTTTTGGAGCTCAAATTCGAACGTTTTCATTAGTTTCGGGCCTCTTTTTTTCTTTTGCTTTGTTTTACGTCCCGGATCGTACGTCGTGAGCTGTTAAAAGGACGACGACCTTACTCGCGGGACATTAAAGGACCTTACAACGCGTCGATATCAAGTCTTGCGAGGATGCTGCATTGTTGAAGCGGATGGGTAGTCGTTAAGCCCATTGGGCGTTTTGAATGGGCCATATCTCTAGGCGGGGACTGTGAACCGTTAAAACATAAAGGAATTGTGCCCCCAACATGACGGGTGCGATCATACCAGCACCAATGCACAGGATCCCATCAGAACTCCGAAGTTAAGCGTGGTTGGACGAGAGTAGTACTAGGATGGGTGACCCCCTGGAAAGTCCTCATGTTGCACCCCCCTATTCAATTTTTTTTGCTCCGGTGAGGGTAGCCAAGATACTTTACCCACCACATTTCTATTATCGAATCCCACAGCACCATGGGCAAGACAAATTCGCTTCACGAGGAGGCTGGGCTGGCAAACGGAGGGCGTAGGGCTTGTGACCAGGTCTCCGTCGCTCCGGTGCCCATAACTTTTGATCCGTAAGGAGTTATGCGGTGCACAACATACCGTTGCAAAGCTCTCCGAGAGCTCTACGACGGGGGCAACTAGCTAGCTCGCTGTGCCCTTTTTGGGGCTCAAAATCGAATGTTTTCATCAGTTTCGGGCCACTTTTCTGCTTCTGCTTTGTTTTACGTCCCGGATCGTACGTCGTGAGCTGTTAAAATGACGACAACCTTACTCGCGGGACATTAGAGGACCTTAAAATGAGTCGATCTCACGTCTTGCGAGGATGCTGCGTTGTTGAAGCGGATGGGTTGTCGTTAAGCCCATTGGGCCTTTTGAATAGGCCATATCTCTAGGCTGGGACTGTAAACGGTTAACACATAAAGGAATTGTGCCCTCAACATGACGGGTGCGATCATACCAGCACTAATGCACCGGATCCCATCAGAACTCCGAAGTTAAGCGTGCTTGGGCGAGAGTAGTACTAGGATGGGTGACCCCCTGGGAAGTCCTCGTGTTGCACCCCTCTTTTCAATTTTTTTTGATCCGTATAGGATTGCCAAAATACTTTATCCACCACATTTCTATTATCGAATCCCAAGGCACCTTGGGCAAGACAACTTCGCTTCACGTGAAGGCTGGGGCCGCAAACCGAGGGCGTAGGGCTTGTGACCAGGTCTCCGTCGCTCCGGTGCCCATAACTTTTGATCCGTAAGGAGTTATGCGGCGCACAGCATACCGTTGCAAAGCTCTTCGAGAGCTCTACGACGGGGGCAGCAAGCTAGCTTGCTCTGCCCTTTTTGGAGCACAAAATCGAACGTTTTCATCAGTTTCAGGCCACTTTTCTTCTTTTGCTTTGTTTTACATCCCGAATCGTACGTCATGAGCTGTTAAAATGACGACAACCTTACTCGCGAGACATTAGAGGACCTTACAACGCGTCGATATCGCGTTTTGCGACGAAGCTGCGTTGTTGAAGCGGATGGGTTGTCGTTAAGCCCATTGGGCCTTTTGAATGGGCCATATCTCTAGGCGGGGACTGTGAATCGTTAACACAAAAAGGAATTGTGCCCTCAACATGACGGGTGCGATCATACCAGCACTAATGCACCAGATCCCATCAGAACTGCGAAGTTGAGCGTGCTTGGACGAGAGTAGTACTAGGATGGGTAACCCCCTGGGAAGTCCTCGTGTTGCACCCCCCTTTTCAATTTTTTTTGCTCCGGTTAGGGTTGCCACGGTACTTTACCCACCACATTCCTATTATTGAATCGTACGGCACCTTGGACAAGACAACTTTGCTTCACGAGGAGGCTGGGCCCGCAAACCGAGGGCGTAAGGTTTGTGACCAGATCTCCGTCGCTACGGTGCCTATAACTTTTGATCCGTAAGGAGTTATGCGGCACACAGCATACCGTTGCAAAACTCTCTGAGAGCTCTACGACGGGGGCAGCAAGCTAGCTTGCTGTGCCCTTTTTGGAGCTCAAAATCGAATGTTTTCATCAGTTTCGGGCTACATTTCTTCTTTTGCTTTGTTTTACGTCCCGGATCGTACGTCGTGAGCTGTTAAAAGGATGACAGCCTTACTCGTGGGACATTAGAGGACCTTACAATGCCTCGATATCACGTCTTGCGAGGATGATTCGTTGTTGAAGTGGATGGGTTGTCGTTAAGCCCATTGGGCCTTTTGAATGGGCCATATCTCTAGGCTGGGACTGTAAACGGTTAACACATAAAGGAATTGTGCCCTCAACATGACGGGTGCGATCATACCAGCACTAATGCACCGGATCCCATCAGAACTCCGAAGTTAAGCGTGCTTGGGCGAGAGTAGTACTAGGATGGGTGACCCCCTGGGAAGTCCTTGTGTTGCACCTCCCTTTTCAATTTTTTTTGCTCCGTATAGGATTGCCAAAATACTTTACCCACCACATTCCTATTATCGAATCGTACGGCACCTTGGGCAAGACAACTTCGCTTCACGAGGAGGCTGGGCGGGTAAACCGAGGGCGTAGGGCTTGTGACCAGGTCACCGTCGCTCCGGTGCCCATAACTTTCGATCTGTAAGGAGTTATGCGGCGCACAGCATACCGTTGCAAAGTTCTCCGAGAGCTCTACGACGGGGGCTGCTAGCTAGCTTGCTGTACCCTTTTTGGAGCTCAAAATCGAATGTTTTCATCAGTTTCGGCCCACTTTTCTTCTTTTGCTTTGTTTTACGTCCCGAATCGTACGTCATGAGCTGTTAAAATGACGACAACCTTACTCGCGGGACATTAGAGGACCTTACAACGCGTCGACATCACGTCTTGCGAGGATGCTGCGTTGTTGAAGCAGATGGGTTGTCGTTAAGCCCATTGGGCCTTTTGAATGGGCCATATCTCTAGGCTGGGACTGTGAACCGTTAACACAAAAAGGAATTGTGCCCTCAACATGACGGCTGCGATCATACCAGCACTAATGCACCGGATCCCATCAGAACTGCGAAGTTGAACGAGCTTGGACGAGAGTAGTACTAGGATGGGCAACCCCCTGGGAAGTCCTCGTGTTGCACCCCTCTTTTCAATTTTTTTTGCTCCGGTTAGGGTTGCAAAGATACTTTACCCACCACATTTCTATTATCGAATCGCACGGCACCTTGGGCAAGACAACTTTGCTTCACGTGGAGGCTGGGCCAGCAAACCGAGGGCGTAGGGCTTGTGACCAGGTCTCCGTCGCTCCGGTGCCTATAACTTTTGATCCGTAAGAAGTTATGCGGCGCACAGCATACCGTTGCAAAACTCTCTGAGAGCTCTACGACAAAGGCAACAAGCTAGCTTGCTGTACCCTTTTTGGAGCTCAAAATCGAACGTTTTCATCAGTTTCGGGCCACATTTCTTCCTTTGCTTTGTTTTACGTCCCGGATCGTACGTCGTGAGCTGTTAAAAGGACGACAACCTTACTCGTGGGACATTAGAGGACCTTACAACGCCTCGATATCAAGTCTTGCGAGGATGCTGCGTTGTTGAAGCGGATGGGTTGTCGTTAAGCCCATTGGGCCTTTTGAATGGGCCATATCTCTAGGCTGTGACTGTGAACCATTAACACATAAAGGAATTGTACCCTCAACATGACGGGTGACCTCATACCAGCACTAATGCAACGGATCCCATCAGAACTGCGAAGTTAAGCGTGCTTGGACGAGAGTAGTACTAGGATGGATGACCCCCTGGGAAGTCCTTGTGTTGCACCCCTTTTTCAATTTTTTTTGCTCCGGTTAGGGTTGCCAAGATACTTTACCCACCACATTTCTATTATCGAATCCCACGGCACCTTGGGCAAAACAACTTCACTTCACGTGGAGGCTGCGCCGGCAAACCGAGGGCGTAGGGCTTGTGACCAGGTCTCCGTCGCTCCGGTGCCCATAACTATTGATCCGTAAGGAGTTACGCGGCGCACAACATACCGTTGCAAAGAACTCCGGGAGCTCTACGATGAGGGCAGCTAGCTAGCTTGCTTTACCCTTTTTGAAGATAAAAATCGAACGTTTTAAATAGTTTCGGGCCTCTTTTTTTCTTTTGCTTTGTTTTATGTCCCGGATCGTACGTCGTGAGCTGTTAAAAGGACGACAACCTTACTCGCTGGACATTAGAGGACCTTACAACGCGTTGATATCAAGTCTTGCAAGGATGCTGCGTTGTTGAAGCGGATGCGTTGTCGTTAAGCCCATTGGGCCTTTTGAATGGGCCATATCTCTAGGCGGGGACTGTGAACCGTTAAAACATAAAGGAATTGTGCCCTCAACATGACGGGTGCGATCATACCATCACCAATACACCGGATCCCATCAGAACTCCGAAGTTAAGCGTGGTTGGACGAGAGTAGTACTAGGATGGATGGGTGACCCCCTGGGAAGTCCTCATGTTGTACCCCCCTTTTCAATTTTTTTGCTCCGGTTAGGGTACCAAAGATACTTTACCCACCACATTTCTATTATCGAATCCCACGGCACCATGGGCAAGACAACTTCGCTTCACGAGGAGGCTGGGCCGGTAAACCGAGGGCGTAGGGCTTGTGACCAGGTCACCGTCGCTCCGGTGCCCATAACTTTTGATCTGTAAGGAGTTATGCGGCGCACAGCATACCGTTGCAAAGCTCTCCGAGAGCTCTACGACGGGGGCTGCTAGCTAGCTTGCTGTACCCTTTTTGGAGCTCAAAATCGAACGTTTTCATCAGTTTCAGGCCACTTTTCTTCTTTTGCTTTGTTTTACGTCCCGAATCGTACGTCATGAGCTGTTAAAATGACGACAACCTTACTCGCGAGACATTAGAGGACCTTACAACGAGTCGACATCACGTCTTGCGAGGATGCTGCGTTGTTGAAGCGGATGGGTTGTCGTTAAGCCCATTGGGCCTTTTGAATGGGCCATATCTCTAGGCGGGGACTGTGAACCGTTAACACAAAAAGGAATTGTGCCCTCAACATGACGGGTGCGATCATACCAGCACTAATGCACTGGATCCCATCAGAACTGCGAAGTTGAGCGAGCTTGGACGAGAGTAGTACTAGGATGGGCAACCCCCTGGGAAGTCCTCGTGTTGCACCCCTCTTTCCAATTTTTTTGGCTCCGGTTAGGGTTGCCAAGATACTTTACCCACCACATTTCTATTATCGAATCGCACGTCACCTTGGGCAAGACAACTTTGCTTCACGCGGAGGCTGGGCCAGCAAACCGAGGGCGTAGGGCTTGTGACCAGGTCTCCGTCGCTCCGGTGCCTATAACTTTTGATCCGTAAGAAGTTATGCGGCGCACAGCATACCGTTGCAAAACTCTCTGAGAGCTCTACGACGAGGGCAACAAGCTAGCTTGCTGTACCCTTTTTGGAGCTCAAAATTGAACGTTTTCATCAGTTTCGGGCTACATTTCTTCTTTTGCTTTGTTTTACGTCCCGGATCGTACGTCGTGAGCTGTTAAAAGGACGACAACCTTACTCGTGGGACATTAGAGGACCTTATAACGCCTCGATATCACGTCTTGCGAGAATGCTGCATTTTTGAAGCGGATGGGTTGTCGTTAAGCCCATTGGGCCTTTTGAATGGGCCATATCTCTAGGCTGGGACTGTGAACCGTTAACACATAAAGGAATTGTGCCTTCAACATGACGGGTGCGATCATACCAGCACTAATGCAACGGATCCCATCAGAACTGCGAAGTTAAGAGTGCTTGGACGAGAGTAGTACTAGGATGGGTGACCCCCTGGGAAGTCCTCGTGTTGCACCTCCTTTTTCAATTTTTTTTGCTCCGGTTAGGGTTGCCAAGATACTTTACCCACCACATTTCTATTATCGGATCCCACGGCACCTTGGGCAAAACAACTTCACTTCACTTGGAGGCTGGGCCCGCAAACCGAGGGCGTAGGGCTTGTGACTAGGTCTCCGTCGCTCCGGTGCCCATAACTTTTGATCCGTAAGGAGTTACGCGGCGCACAGCATACCGTTGCAAAGCTCTCCGAGAGCTCTACAATGAGGGCAGCTAGCTAGCTTGCTTTACCCTTTTTGGAGCAAAAAATCGAACGTTTTCATCAGTTTCGGGCCTCTTTTTTTCTTTTGCTTTGTTTTACGTCCCGGATCGTACGTCGTGAGCTGTTAAAAGGACGACAACCTTACTCGCGGGACATTAGAGGACCTTACAACGCGTCGATATCAAGTCTTGCGAGGATGCTGTGTTGTTGAAGCGGATGGGTTGTCGTTAAGCCCATTGGGCCCTTTGAATGGGCCATATCTCTAGGCGGGGACTGTGAACCGTTAAAACATAAAGGAATTGTGCCCTCAACATGACGGGTGCGATCATACCAGCACCAATACACTGGATCCCATCAGAACTCCGAAGTTAAGCGTGGTTGGACTAGAGTAGTCCTAGGATGGGTGACCCCCAGGGAAGTCCTCATGTTGCACCCCCCTTTTCAATTTTTTTTGCTCCGGTTTGGGTACCAAAGATACTTTACCCACCACATTTCTATTATCGAATCCCACGGCACCATGGGCAAGACAACTTCGCTTAACGAGGAGGCTGGGCCGGCAAACCGAGGGCGTAGGGCTTGTGACCAGGTCACCGTCGCTCCGGTGCCCATAACTTTTGGTCCGTAAGGAGTTATGTGGCGCACAACATACCGTTGCAAAGCTCTCCGAGAGCTCTACGACGGGGGCAGCTAGCTAGCTCGCTGTGCCCTTTTTAGGGCTCAAAATCGAACGTTTTCATCAGTTTCAGGCCACTTTTCTTCTTCTGCTTTGTTTTACGTCCCGGATCGTACGTCGTCAGCTGTTAAAATAACGACAACCTTACTCACAGGACATTAGCGGACCTTACAACGCGTCGATATCATGTCTTGCGAGGATGCTGCGTTGTTGAAGCGGATGGGTTATCGTTAAGCCCATTGGGCCTTTTGAGTGGGCCACATCTCTAGGCGGGACTGTCAACCGTTAACACATAAAGGAATTGTGCCCTCAACATGACGGGTGCGATCATACAAGCACTAATGCAACGGATCCCATCAGAACTGCGAAGTTAAGCGTGCTTGGACGAGAGTAGTACTAGGATGGGTGACCCCCTGGGAAGTCCTCGTGTTGTACACCCGTTTTCAATTTTTTTTGCTCCGGTTAGGGTTGCCAAGATACTTTACCCACCACATTTCTATTATCGAATCGTACGGCACCTTGGGCATGACAACTTCGCTTCACGTGGAGGCTGGGCCAGCAAACCGAGGGCGTAGGGCTTGTGACCAGGTCTCCGTCGCTCCAGTGCCTATAACTTTTGATCCGTTCCAAAGCTCTCCGAGAGCTCTACGACGGGGGCGGCCAGCTAGCTCGTTGTGCCCTTTTTGGAGCTCAAAATCGAACATTTTCATCAGTTTCAGGCCACTTTTCTTCTTTTGCTTTGTTTTACGTCTCGGATCGTACGTTGTGAGCTATTAAAAAGACGACAACCTTACTCGTGGGACATTAGAGGACCTTACAACGCCTCGATATCACGTCTTGTGTGGATGCTGCGTTGTTGAAGCGGATGGGTTGTCGTTAAGCACATTAGGCCTTTTGAATGGGCCATATCTCTAGGCTGGGACTGTGAACCGTTAACACATAAAGGAATTGTGCCCTCAACATGACGGGTGCGATCATACCAACACTAATGCACCGGATCCCATCAGAAATCCGAAGTTAAGCGTGCTAGGGCGAGAGTAGTAATAGGATGGTTGTCCCCCTGGGAAGTCCTTGTGTTGCACCCCCCCTTTTCAATTTTTTTTGCTCCGGTTAGGGTTGCCAAGATACTTTACCCACCACATTTCTATTATCGAATCCCACGGTACCTTGGGCAAAACAACTTCGCTTCACGTGGAGGCTGGGCCCGCAAACCGAAGGCGTAGGGCTTGTGACCAGGTCTCCGTCGCTCCGGTGCCCATAACTTTTGATCCGTAAGGAGTTACGCGGCGCACAGCATACCGTTGCAAAGCTCTCCGAGAGCTCTACAATGAGGGCAGCTAGCTAGCTTGCTTTACCCTTTTTGGAGCCCAAAATTGAACGTTTTCATCAGTTTCGGGCCTCTTTTTTTCTTTTGCTTTGTTTTACGTCCCGGATCGTACGTCGTGAGCTGTTAAAAGGACGACAACCTTACTCGCGGGACATTAGAGGACCTTACAACGCGTCGATATCAAATCTTGCGAGGATGCTGCGTTGTTGAAGCGGATTGGTTGTCGTTAAGCCCATTGGGCCTTTTGAATGGGCCATATCTCTAGGCGGGGACTGTGAACCGTTAAAACATAAAGGAATTGTGCCCTCAACATGATGGGTGCGATCATACCAGCACCAATGCATCGGATCCCATCAGAACTCCGAAGTTAAGCGTGCTTGGACGAGAGAAGTACTAGGATGGGTGACCCCCTGGGAAGTCCTCGTGTTGCACCCCCCTTTCCAATTTTTTTTGCTCCGGTTAGGGTTGCCAAGATACTTTACCCACCACATTTCTATTATCGAATCGCACGGCACCTTGGGCAAGACAACTTCGCTTCACGTGGAGGTTGGGCCGGCAAACCGAGGGCGTAGGGCTTGTGACTAGGTCTCCGTCACTCCGGTGCCTATAACTTTTGATCTGTAAGGAGTTACGCGGCGCACAGCGTACCGTTGTAAAGCTCTCCCAGAGCTCTACGACGGGGGCAGCCAGCTAGCTCGTTGTGCCCTTTTTGGGGCTCAAAATCGAACGTTTTCATCAGTTTCGGGCCACTTTTCTTCTTTTGCTTTGTTTTATGTCCCGGATCGTACGTCGTGAGCTGTTAAAAGGACGACAACCTTACTCGTGGGACATTAGAGGACCTTACAATGCCTTGATATCACGTCTTGCGAGGATGCTGCGTTGTTGAAGCGGATGGATTGTCGTTAAGCCCATTGGGCCTTTTGAATGGGCCATATCTCTAGGCTGCGACTGTGAACCGTTAACACATAAAGGAATTGTGCCCTCAACATGACGGGTGCGATCATACCAGCACTAATGCACCGGATCCCATCAGAACTCCGAAGTTAAGCGTGCATGGGCGAGAGTAGTACTAGGATGGTTGACCCCCTGGGAAGTCCTCGTGTTGCACGCCCCTTTTAAATTTTTTTTGCTCCGGTTAGGGTTGCCAAGATACTTTACCCACCATATTTCTATTATCGAATCCCACGGCACCTTGGGCAAAACAACTTCGCTTCACGTGGAGGCTGGGCCCGCAAACTGAGGGCGTAGAGCTTGTGACCAGGTCTCCGTCGCTCCAGTGCCCATAACTTTTGATCCGTATGGAGTTACGCGGCACACAGTGTGAAACCCCACTTTTCTGCTTTAACTTGATTTACGTGCTTTGTCTCGTTTTGCGTGCATATGACCTGTTTATGTGCTATAGGGCCTAGAATGTTATAATTTTGATATCAATACTCCTAATACTTTCTAAATGTGCATTCATGAAATTTTCATAAAAAAACGGAGTCAGAAATTTTATCGTCGATTTTTAATGAATAGTATTTTTGAAACACGTCCGCTATAATTTTGAAACTGGTCTTTTTAACCCTTCTAGACCTAGTCCACGGACTTTAATAGACCTGTGTTTGATTAAAACGGTTTTAAAATCGGCTTAAGAATTTATTAGGGTTTTTACACCGACTTTTGCGAAAATCGAGTTTTAAGCCGACTCGGGTGAAATTTTTGATTGTAAAACTTCTTGTCACCTAAAAATAATTTACTTGAGCTAGCTTGGGTGTTGAATAAATGTTTTGAACTTCGGTGACCAAGAAAATGCATTTAAAGTCAAGAAAACACAAAAAAATGCTAAGTTTCAACTTTGACTATCATTTAAATGGTTGACCAACAAGCTTATATCACCAACACACACTCACAAAGCACAAAAACACCCCAAAAACACACACAAAACCGTGGCTCCTTGGAGGAGAAAGATGAAGGCATTTTCAAAGCATTTTTCTCATAGATTTTGCATTTCAAAGCCGAATTGAGTGATTCAAAGCTTGATTTCACTTGTTTGGCATCCATTCTACACATTTCTTGCATCAAAACACATCAAAGGTGAGAGAAAAATTCTAGATCTCAAAACTCATTTTTTTGTTTTTGCTCATAACTGCATTTTGAACCGTTAGAATGTTAACCTGATGTTAGATTATTGCTCCATGCATGCTAGGGATCGTTTATGTGTATTACTACGAGATTTGAGCCATTGTAGCGAAATTATTTATTTTCGGGTATTTAAAGTTGATAGAATGGCTTTTTGAGGATTATTTTGAGTTGTTGTGGTTGGAATCGATTGCCGTCGATTTCTAAAAGTTTGTTAATTACGTGGTAATGCCGTTATAATGCCAAATTTTCGATTACGATGTTCGGGTGAAAATCCGGAAATTTCAGCCTAGGTGCCTTGAGGTTTTAGGGTTGTTGGACTTGATTTTGAGGTGTCTTGGTTGGTTTCCGAGAGGGCTAATGTAGTTGATCGAATTGGTGAGTGTTTGAAACTGATTTGGGGTTGTTTGGATTAGTAGAATGTAAGATATGATTATTTGAAGTTTAGGTTATCTTTCTTTAAATTATTGAATTGAGCCTTAGTTGATCGGGTGTAGTTTGAGTGATTGAATTGTGAGTTGTTGATGGGTAAACTAGGGTTTGATTATGTGTTTAATGCATGTTCGGTTGGATGGCCTACTTTGTCATCTAACTTAGTTATTTGTTGTTAAATTGTTTATTGATGTTATTATGATGATAATATGATTATTGATGATGATAATATGTTTATTGATGATGATTGATGATTATTGATTGATGATTGATGCCGGGAGATAAACAGTTCTGCTAGACTGTCCTCCTATGAATGATTGATGTTTATTATTATTGCTGGGTCTCTGGTATGTGTGTGCCACCTCTCGGGCAGCATCGGGCTGTCGGGTTGATAATAGCATGACTATCAGAGATTGCCTCCAGCTCGCATGACGAAGGTGTCATGGAGGGCGAGGTTATTGGGGGTACCCCGGGTGCGTGAGTAATGGGGAGTTACAAGAAGAATGGTTGAGATCGTGATGGCGTTTGGAGCTACACCAACTAGAGAGAGTATCCTTTATTGAATGGTAATATAGTTATGTGATGATAGTATTATTGATGTTATTGTGTGTTTACTGACTCAAAGGATTATTCCAAGGAGTTTAGTAGACCTTGCTCGAGATCTATCGGATCCTCACTGGGCTTATTTTATATAAGCTCACTCTCTATTATTGCATGCATACAGGTGTACTTTTGCAGGATTACGGGTACGTGCCTCCTGAAGAGGAGAATGTGGAAAACGTGCCTTACGTGGATGAGTCCTATCTTCCAGAGTCTTATCCATGATGTCGTACATGTTTTATTATCTTGTAAATTAACTTAGTAGACTTTTATCTGCTTTGTAGTTTATAATGTATAAGATGTTGATAAGTTAATGAATTAGTTGATGTTGTCTTAGTAGCTTTTCTTTTGTTTATGATTAGGTTGCTAGATTGGCTCAATGTGTTTTTGTATTGTATACTAAGGGTTAATGTATTATGTTGGAACGGAGGCATATAACGAGGACTGTTTATTGTATAATATGGTTATGATGTATGTTGTTATTTTATTGAGGAGTTGTTTGTTGTATGGTTTGTGAAGTTGATGTATGATGTTCTATTGAGGTTGGTTTAGAGCCTCGGTGTCCTACTTACTGTCGTTATACTGCCGAAATTCCGTTGCGTCCTGAGTGATTGTAGGAGGGGTGAAGTTGAGGCGTAGCATTTAAGTGGTATCAGAGCTTGATTAGCTGTCAGCCGGGGTATCCTCGGAATGTGGGTAGTGGTCTAAGCATGCAAGTATGTATTAAGTGAAAGAAAAGTGAAACATATGTTAATATGTTTATGTGATTAATTTACTTATGTGTCTAACTTTCTATGTGACCAATATGTCTTGTGTGTTAAGTGAACTAATGTGGTCAATATGTTTTATGTGATAACTTGCTATACGTACTCAATGTGTTGTAATTAATGTGCATTATGTGATTAATGTGCATCATGTGATTAATGTGTATTATGTGACAATTGTGTTTTATGTGATCAAAGTGCCTTATGTGAAGTTTGTTGCTTATGTGACTTTAATTGTTTATAACTTACTTCTGTGATTTAACCTGTTTATGTGATGTTGGCTTCTTATATGCTGAATTGTGTGTTATGTGATAATGTTATATTATACGATAATCATGCATTACGGTGTACCTATTTTCATGTGATGTAATTGTATATATTCTATAACTGTGGGTGATTCTTTTAGGTGAAGTAAGGATGACTGCAAGAGTTTTCGGAAATAGTGGTAGGCCATGATTTTGAATTATTATTATTCTAGAAGTTTATCAGTTAGATTTTAATTGTTATGTTTATGGATTTTAGTTTCGGCTTAGTGGATTGATCTTGATGTTCCTTTAGCGAGAATGAAGTTGTTCGAGGAAATAGCAATGTATCTTGATGATTATAATTACTTTTGTTGCCATGTTTAACTTGTTATTACTTGGAGATGGATCATAAGTTGAGGTTTCTGTGAGGTTGTGATTAGACACTTTTGGAGTCTCAACTCAAATTATACTTTCTTGAGGTTATTTTAGAATGAATTTATTTGAGGAATTAGTGATGTATATTTGTGAATGGAATGAAGTGTGGTATAATATGTGAATATTTCTACTATTTGGGATTGCTATATTATTAATGGATATTTTGGAGTTTTGATCTTTAAACCTTGGAGACAATTGGAGTAATTCCTGACTAAAGCTACTTTATTCGAGGATGTAATTGTTGGGAGATAGAATTATTTGAGGAAATAAGAATGCATTTTGGTGACTGAACATTTACTTGCCTATATCAAGCTTTTGGGTTCTAGGTAGTATGACTTTCTAAATTGTTGATTGGGGATTCTCTTGTGTTATTATGGGTTAGTATGAATCTGTATTGTGTTATCAGATTTTGGAGTCTTCATTAGTTAATCTTGTTGGGTAATCAGTGATTTATCTTGTTTAGTGATTGGTCTGGTACGGAATGCAAAATTTTGATGTGATTTATCTTATTTGGTGATTGGTATGACTCCTTAGGTTCTCTAGATCTCCTTAGTGTCTTGTTTTGGAGGAAGATAGATTGTAGGATATGACTTGTTGGTATTTAAATGTGTAGGTGGGACACCCTTCTTGTGCTTCATAATTCGATCGATCTTATTATTCTTTTCTACTCTATTCTCACTTATTTGAGAAAGGGTTACACTTTTCTAGTATATCAATTGTTTCTTGAAAGTTTTGCTTATTGGATTAATGGATCCTATACTCATTTGACATTGTTTCTATTCTTAACATTCATATTTGCTTCTTATAGCAATGTCACTTATTGGAGTTAAGGTTTGAGACTTCTATATTTCATTCTATATCTCCAGCCATTGGTTTCAATATTTCATTTCATTCTAGTACTATTTATTTGGAAGTAATTTCACCTTTGGTATACCATTTTACTTGTTCGAATTCCACTTGTTTGATGTACTCCCTACCTAAGTACATCATTGATATTCTTGTTGATCTTTGTTAATCATATTGTTTCATTATTAAATCCTGAGCTATTACTTTGCTTGTAATTGCTCATTTAATATACTCAGCATTGTCCTTTCTTATTTATACTTCTTTGGTTATTGCGTGCTGAGATACTCATTATCTTGACACTCATGTTTTCTATTGAATTAATCATCTCTTATTTCTTAATTTCATTTCGCCTCAAGTACAACTTACTTGTTGGTTCCTTGAACAATCATCGAGAATTGAAATATCTACTTGTTCAGGAATTTTCGTTCAACATACCCAGCACTGTTTTGACTCGTCATCATCCTTTGTTCGTACTTATTTAACTGATAGGTGCTGAGACATTTCTTATCTTAGTTATCATGCTTCCTTATTAAACTATTAAACTCTTGATTCTCTAACCTGTTTGACCTCTTGTTCACTTGATTGTTGGCTCAAATATGATTTTTCATATTCATATTTCCTTGTAAATTTCATAAGAGCCATATTCTGACAAATGTCACTTTTGAGATATTTCCTTGATCAGTAATCATTCATGTTATCGTGAATGAGTTTTTAAACCCACGGGGTGTTCATAGAGCTCTTTTGTGTAGTATGAGATGATTGATAATTAGTGGTGTCATGCTAGGACTTTGGAGTTGCGATTTCTTTCATATGCAATATGATATTAGGTAGGAGAGATTTATGAATTGAAGATTGTCTTGGAACTATGATCATCAACTTGCAGTCAACATAGGTTGTTCTTTTGAGGTCTTTGGTTAGTTGTCATCCTAAGAGATAAATGAGAACTAAGAGAGGTATTATTAAGTGTAACGATTGAGGATTTAATTGTCTGTTAGTTCGAGAATTGTGCGGACGCAATTGTTTTAAGGAGGGGAGAATGTGAAACCCCACTTTTCTGCTTTAACTTGATTTACGTGCTTTGTCTCGTTTTGCGTGCATATGACCTGTTTATGTGCTATAGGGCCTAGAATGTTATAATTTTGATATCAATACTCCTAATACTTTCTAAATGTGCATTCATGAAATTTTCATAAAAAACGGAGTCAGAAATTTTATCGTCGATTTTTAGTGAATAGTATTTTCGAAACACGTCCGCCATAATTTTGAAACTGGTCTTTTTAACCCTTCTAGACCTAGTCCACGGACTTTAATAGACCTGTGTTTGATTAAAATGGTTTTAAAATCGGCTTAAGAATTTATTAGGGTTTTTACACCGACTTTTGCGAAAATCGAGTTTTAAGCCGACTTGGGTGAAATTGTTTGATTGTAAAACTTCTTGTCACCTAAAAATAATTTACTTGAGCTAGCTTGGGTGTTGAATAAATATTTTGAACTTCGGTGACCAAGAAAATGCATTTAAAGTCAAGAAAACACAAAAAATGCTAAGTTTCAACTTTGACTATCATTTAAATGGTTGACCAACAAGCTTATATCACCAACACACACTCACAAAGCACAAAAACACCCCAAAAACACACACAAAACACCCCAAAAATACACACAAAACCGTGGCTCCTTGGAGGAGAAAGATGAAGGCATTTTCAAAGCATTTTTCTCATAGATTTTGCATTTCAAAGCCGAATTGAGTGATTCAAAGCTTGATTTCACTAGTTTGGCATCCATTCTACACATTTCTTGCATCAAAACACATCAAAGGTGAGAGAAAAATTCTAGATCTCAAAACTCATTTTTTTGTTTTTGCTCATAACTGCATTTTGAACCGTTAGAATGTTAACCTGATGTTAGATTATTGCTCCATGCATGCTAGGGATCGTTTATGTGTATTACTATGAGATTTGAGCCATTGTAGCGAAATTATTTATTTTCGGGTATTTAAAGTTGATAGAATGGCTTTTTGAGGATTATTTTGAGTTGTTGTGGTTGGAATCGATTGCCGTCGATTTCTAAAAGTTTGTTAATTACGTGGTAACGCCGTTATAATGCCGAATTTTCGATTACGATGTTCGGGTGAAAATCCGGAAATTTCAGCCTAGGTGCCTTGAGGTTTTAGGGTTGTTGGACTTGATTTTGAGGTGTCTTGGTTGGTTTCCGAGATGGCTAATGTAGTTGATCGAATTGGTGAGTGTTTGAAACTGATTTGGGGTTGTTTGGATTAGTAGAATGTAAGATATGATTATTTGAAGTTTAGGTTATCTTTCTTTAAATTATTGAATTGAGCCTTAGTTGATCGGGTGTGGTTTGAGTGATTGAATTGTGAGTTGTTGATGGGTAAACTAGGGTTTGATTATGTGTTTAATGCATGTTCGGTTGGATGGCCTACTTTGTCATCTAACTTAGTTATTTGTTGTTAAATTGTTTATTGATGTTATTATGATGATAATATGATTATTGATGATGATAATATGTTTATTGATGATGATTGATGATTATTGATTGATGATTGATGCCGGGAGATAAACAGTTCTGCTAGACTGTCCTCCTATGAATGATTGATGTTTATTATTATTGCTGGGTCTCTGGTATGTGTGTGCCACCTCTCGGGCAGCATCGGGCTGTCGGGTTGATAACAGCATGACTATCAGAGATTGCCTCCAGCTCGCATGACGGAGGTGTCATGGAGGGCGAGGTACTGTTGTAAAGCTCTCCGAGAGCACTACATCGGGGTCACCTAGCTCGCTCGCTGTACCCTTTTTGGAGCCCAAAATCGAACGTTTTCATCAGTTTCGGGCAACTTTTCTTCTTTTGCTCTGTTTTTCCGTCCCGGATCGTACATCGTGAGCTGTTAAAAGGACGACAACCTTACTCGCGGGACATTAGAGGGCCCTACAATGTGTCAATATCACGTCTTGCTAGGATGCTGCGTTCTTGGAGCAGATGGGTTGTCGTTAAGCCTATTGGGCCTTTTGAATTGGCCATCTCTCTAGGCTGGGATATGAACCGTTAACAGATAAAGGAATTGTGCCCTCAACATGACGGGTGCGATTATACCAGCACTAATGCACCGGATCCCATCAGATTTCCGAAGTTAAGCGTGCTTGGCCGAGAGTAGTACTAGGATGGGTGACCCCCTGGGAAGTCCTCATGTTGCACCCCCCTTTTCAATTTTTTTTGCTCCTGTTAGGGTTGCCAAAATACTTTATCCACCACATTTCTATTATCGAATCCCAAGGCACCTTGGGCAAGACAACTTCGCTTCACGTGAAGGCTGGGCCCGCAAACCGAGGGCGTAGGGCTTGTGACCAGGTCTCCGTCGCTCCGGTGCCCATAACTTTTGATCTGTAAGGAGTTACGCAGCGCACAGCATACCGTTGCAAAGCTCTCCGAGAGCTCTACGACGGGGGAAGCTAGCTAGCTAGCTGTGCCCTTTTTGGAGCCCAAAATCGAACGTTTTCATCAGTTTCGGGCCACTTTTCTTCTTTTGCTCTGTTTTTCCATCCCGGATCGTACGTCGTGAGCTGTTAAAAGGACGACCACCTTACTCGCCGGACATTAGAGGACCCTACATCGCGTCGATATCACGTCTTGCGAGGATGCTGCGTTGTTGAAGCGGATGGGTTGTCGTTAAGCCCATTGGGCCTTTTAAATGGGCCATCTCTCTAGGCTGGGACTATGAACCGTTAACACATAAAGGAATTGTGCCCTCAACATGACGGGTGCGATCATACCAGCAGTAATGAACCGGATCCCATCAGAACTCCGAAGTTAAGCGTGCTTGAGCGAGAGTAGTACTAGGATGGGTGACCCCCTGGGAAGTCCTCGTGTTGCAACCCTCTTTTCAATTTTTTTTGCTCCGGTTAGGGTTGCCAAAATACTTTATCCACCACATTTCTATTATCGAATCCCAAGGCACCTTGGGCAAGACAACTTCGCTTCACGTGAAGGCTGGGCCCGCAAACCGAGGGCGTAGGGCTTGTGACCAAGTCTCCGTCGCTCCGGTGCCCATAACTTTTGATCCGTAAGGAGTTACGCGGCGCACAGCATACCGTTGCAAAGCTCTCTGAGAGCTCTACGACGGGGAAAGCTAGCTAGCTCGATGTGCCCTTTTTGGAGCTCAAAATCGAATGTTTTCATCAGTTTCGGGCCACTTTTCTTATTTTGCTCTGTTTTTCCGTCCTGTATCGTACGTCGTGAGCTGTTAAAAGGACGACAACCTTACTCGCAGGAAATTAGAGGACCCTACATCGCGTCGATATCACGTCTTGCGAGGATGCTGCGTTGTTGAAGCGGATGGGTTGTCGTTAAGCCCATTGGGCCTTTTGAATGGGCCATCTCTCTAGGCTGGGACTGTGAACCGTTAACACATAAAGGAATTGTGCCCTCAACATGACGGGTGCGATCATACCAGTACTAATGCACCAGATCCCATCAGAACTCCGAAGTTAAGCGTGCTTGTGCGAGAGTAGTACTAGGATGGGTGACCCCCTGGGAAGTCCTCGTGTTGCACCCCCTTTTTCAATTTTTTTTGCTCCGGTTAGGGTTGCCAAGATACTTTATCCACCACATTTCTTTTATTGAATCCCACGGCATCTTGGGCTAGAAAACTTCGCTTCACGTGGAGGCTGGGCCAGCAAACCGAGGGCGTAGGGCTTGTGACCAGTTCTCCTTCGTTCCGGTGCCCATAACTTTTGATCCGTAAGGAGTTACGCGGGGCACAGCATACCGTTGCAAAGCTATCCGAGAGCTCTACAACGGGGGCAGCCAGCTAGCTCGCTTTGCCCATTTTTGGAGCCCAAAATCGAATGTTTTCATTAGTTTCGAGCAACTTTTCTTATTTTGCTCTGTTTTTCCGTCCGGTATCGTACGTCGTGAGCAGTTAAAAGGACTACAACCTTACTCGCGGAACATTAGAGGCCCTACAACGCGTCGATATCACGTCTTGCGAGGATGCTGCGTTGTTGAAGCGGATGGGTTGTCGTTAAGCCCATTGGGCCTTTTCAATGGACCATCTCTCTAGGCTAGGACTGTGAACCTTTAACACATAAAGAAATTGTGCCCTCAACACGATGGGTGCGATCATACCAGCACTAATGCACCGGATCCCATCAGAACTCCGATGTTAAACGTGCTTGGGCGAGAGTAGTGCTAGGATGGGTGACCCCTTGGGAAGTCCTCGTGTTGCACCTCCATTTTCAATTTTTTTTGCTCCGGTTAGGGTTGCCAAGATACTTTATCAACCACATTTCTATTATCGAATCCGACGGCACCTTAGGCAAGACAACTTCGGTTCACGTGGCAGCTGGGCCCGCAAACCGCGGCCGTAGGGCTTGTGACAAGGTCTCCGTCACTCCGGTTGTGAGGCCCGACCCCGAATAACTTGTGTTACCTTGATTTGCGTGCCATAGACCCTTAATTGTATGACCGACCTTGGATTACGTGTCCTGTCTTGGTTTTCGTGCATACCTCGTCATACGTGCCTTGACCTAGAATAGTGTGCTATAATCCCCGACTCACATGCGGTACCTAGAAATACGTGCCCTGACCTCGATGTATGTGCGTTACCTCATTTCGTGTGCCCTAACCTTGAACTGCGTACCTTAACCTAGGTTTAAGAGTCGTACTTCGATTTGCGTGCATTACATTGAATTACGTGCCTTGCATTGGTTTACGTGCATTCACCTAGGATTGTCTGCATTAGTCTTGAAGTCCGTGTCTTACCTCGTAGTTCGTGTCTACCTCGTGATTCGTGCCCTATATTGATTTCTGTGTGTGTCTCGTAGTACGTGCCCTAGACTTAGGAAAGCGTGCCCACACGCTAATCAATAAAGAATCCTACACAAAGCACTAGACTATAAAATAATCCTACAAACGCCACTAACTATTATTATAATCCTAATTCAAATCTCTACAAAATCCACTAACACCTAAATATTATATTTTAAACTCACTACAAGACAAAATCTCACAAACCTCTAAACATATCCTATATTCTATTCTACCTAAAATCCCTAAATACCCAACATTCTCTTACACACATGTTAAAACAATTCAAAAGATGACACAAATCTGAATTTTTGCATGCCCAAGGCCAACACATGCATCAACTTTTGCAAAAGCCTCATTTTTCTCTCATTTCTCTCACTTTCCTCACATTTTCTCTCTCTCCCTCTCACTCTCTCTCTCCATTTCGGTTCTTGGCTGAGTTCTCTATCACCTTGGCTTGTCTTCTTCATAACTTAGCTAAGCCAAGTCAAGCAATCATCAAGAAAGTCGAGCAAACAAGCTAGAGTTCGAAAATCACTCATGCATGTGCATTGAAGCTTCATTTTCGGCCTAGGTGAGTTACTAAGCTTCCATTTCTTTTCTTCAAGTCCTAACTACATACATGTACTAAGAGATTTCTTACTAGGCTAGGAAAAATAGAGAAAACCAAGTTGGAAACTCGGCTAAGCAAGAAGAAGAAGAAATTTGAGCCTCAACAAGGTTTTTGTGCATCTTTTGGTTGATTGCTAAGGTGAGGGTTAAAACCTTTTGAAAACTCTTCAAAAATTCACATGCATGCTCATAAATGTGTGTATTTGCTTCTGTAATTGAGCTATATGGTCGTTCATAAGCTTAAACAACCATGCATGGCAAGATCTTGGCTTGAAAATGATGCTAGGTGAAGTCGAAATTGTTGACAGCTCTCTGACCAGTCTGTTCGAGGTAAGTTTAGCAAGGAAAATGATGTTGAAAATTCATGAAAATTTTTAGGTGACTATCGTGGACAGTTTTGAACATTTTTCCCAGAAATAGGCCGAAGCTAATTTTGAATCTAAGGTCCTCAAAATAGCAAATATTTAAAATGTGACCAAATCTGGAAATCTGGAAAAATGAATCAGGTTTTGGCAGATGCACTGACCTTGTGTAACGAACCATATTTGACTTAGTTAATGATGTCCAAAATGTATGAAAATTGGTTCTCTGCTAGATTTTTCAGTTCTGGACATTTTTGTCAGAAATGGACTAAGGCTGAATCTGAACCTAGGGACCTCAAAAACGTCAATTATCGAAATGTGTGCAAATCTGGACAGTTTTGTGCTATTCCACTGTTTCGGCTATAACTAATGATTCTGAACTCCAATTGATGCAAGGTTTGTTTCTGATTTTAGTTAACTTCTTAAGATTTAATTTGACATCTTATTTACTGAATTTGGAGATTGTTTGATTATCCTATTGATTGTGAGAAAACAGCCTATTGCAGTAAAGGTTTTATTTAGCCATATGCTTGGAAAATTGTTGTAACCTCTCTTGTGACACTAATTGTGTGGAAATGTGGTGTTGGGATATTATGTGGACTGTTGTGAGCACTTGAGGATGTTGAATTAAATGATGCAAGACTTGATAATGATCTTGAGTGGACTTAGGGTTTTAATCACTTGATTAAGCATGAAATGGGAACCCTAATGACTCGATAGTCTTAATAGGTGTTGATCAATTGGATATTGTGTTGGAATCATATGCTTAGTGGGCTGCCCGTAAATGTTTTATAACTTCAAAAGTGATCTTGACCATTGCATGTTGACAAATAAGCTTTTCTTGCATCCGAACCCATGTTGATATCATTGCACGTTGAATAATCTTATGGCTTGATTGCGTAGACCTCTTAATGAGTTATATAGCCTGTTTTACATGTGTTACATGGCTGCCCGTTTGATGATCATATGACTCTATATGCCCTCCAAATGAAATTACTTGTCTTATCGTGCCTTGTTTGACTACTTGACAACGTGCGATCTTATAACTGTTCGGAGGCAACCTACTTTGTTGTCCTCCTAATGTGATATGTTAAATGTTATAAATGTGCATTGCATACAAGGTTGCAACCTTTCGTGTGGCATGGTAGCGTTTCACGTCCGCCGGGCAGCATCGGGCTTGCCGGTGTTACCGTGACTACCATGATCCAATTCCTTCTCTAGCTTGGTATTCACCCTTGGAGAGTTGGGTCGTAGGATTTCGGGGTACATCCGGAGTACACCCACCTGGCGTGTTTTGGGGATGAATTAAAGTCGGCCGCAACTCCTGTTACTTGACTTGATCTGAGAGCAATAGCTCACCGTATCCTTTTACTACGTGTATAAGTACTCTCGCTTGGTCCTTGGAGGACCTCGGGGAGGAAAGACTGGTTTTCCTGTTCCTGTATCTTATATCATTGTTATATTTATGCTTGCAAAAGGATTTTCATAATTGAACCGGAAAATGAGTTTCAAAACGTATTTCTCGTTCCCCCTCGCTGAGTTCATAAGGACTCACCCTCTTTTCATCACAGGTGAAGAAGATCCAGAACAGGTACCCGAGGACGGTGTGCCTAATGATGAACCCCTGGTGTGAATGCCTGTCATTGCTTATTTTGCTTGATTGTGACTACTTGTGAACTTTTGCTACTTGAAGACTATTTCCCTTACGTTATTTGTTGTTTGTGATGTAAAAGACCCCCGTTGTAATTTGGGGTCTAATTTTGGTTTGTACTTATATTTAGTAGACTGATACTAGACATACTATGATCGTTTTTGCTTTTATTATCATTAGTATCTATCATAGGTTATGATGCTTAGTTAAGGAATAGGCAAATGAACTTATCCAATCTCAACAGGTACTCGCTAATAAGCTAAGATCAACAGGTATATTTTTAAATGAGGATAAATGGACAAATGAGACATAGTATCATGCTAGGTTATAAATCAAACGGGATGTCGAAATAACCAATAGGCAATTCAATTGATGATAAAATAGTAAACTCTAGTCGGGAATGAACTTGAATTGAAAGTTTTGAGGCTGTTAGAAAATTTAGGTCAAAACAAAGAGCCCAATTACAGCCGTTATGCTGCCGGATTTCCAGAAAATTTTGGAGTCTAGAATAAAACGTTAAGTGTTAAACCTCCTAGAACGTGAAAGGACTTGAATGTTTATATCACACCCTAGTCTAACCTTTATAGGCCGGGTTGGGGCGTGACACCTTATAATAGAAGGGTATCAGAGCTTAGTTTACTAACTAGGCGTTAGTCGGGTTCAACTCTCGAACCATGGGTAGAAGCCCTAAGGTAATTGTGATGTCTTGTTTATATGTGTTATGTGTGCTAATGTGCTTTAATTGCTTTGAGCATTGAATACTATGTGCCTTTGTGGACTATATGTATTATGTGTCATGCACACCGACACGTTAGTGCCCTCAATAATGCATGCATGCTTTTATACTCCTTCCTTGATACATGTGCATGTTATATAACCATGAATGACTGTTTATATACATAGATAGTTAGGATTAGGATCTTTGGGGAAGTGAATTTATGCAGGAAGAACGAAGATGATCGGTTAGAGGTTTCTCGCATCTTCACAGGTACTCGATGGATCATATATATTATTGGATATGCATACATATAAAATGCGTAGCACAGGTATAATTGTCGAGGTAAAATTATCTCCTTATCTTTGGAATACACATGCCTGTGATTAAGTTATCAATTTTATAGCTATAAAGTTCTTGATTCCGTTAAACCGTTCTTCTAATTGTGGTTCAAGAATAAATGTTAAGGACATACAACTTTCCTTAGATATAAGAATATACTATTGGAGGTGTGGAGTAGTATATATATGTTCACATGCTTATAGTGGAAGTTCGACTTAGGAGTTGCTTTTGAATCAAATTCTTATATCTTAAAATGGTATAATAGACTAATTATATGATTGAATCCTTACTTGATTAGAATTAAGCATCATTGAACCTAATAAGGTGTATATTAACGAGTTTCAAGTTCACTCAATGGTAAGATTGTGACCTAGAAATTAAGAGATGAACTCGTGGAAATGGACGATAGGGGTTAGATTATTAAGGCGTGAATAATGTGTTTAAGTAACTTAACAATGGATAACCTCAAGACATGTAGGTAACTCTGGAGACTGAGTTTAACAAGGTTGATGATTCTTTAGTATAACAAGGTATAGGAATGTTGGAATCAAGGAATTCACATAGCTAGAACTCGTGTTTGGAAAACTGCACCTAAAATGTTAGGTCGGATAGAAGTGTAAGGAATGGAATTGTGCATTAGATGACTAACATTGCTAAAGGTCCTAAGTTGGATATCGGTGATATTTAGAATCATGGTATTAATTTGGTGCCTCTCGGGTTTAGTTGTGATTATGCAAGTAAGTCATTCTATACACTCGTTGTTTAGATACCCTAGAGGATGTTGGAAAGCATATATCCTTAAGTAAGACCGATGGACCTATTATATAAACCATGGAAATGAGATTAAAGCATCTGGTTGCAAAGTGGAGTCATTAGGATATGATTAGTAATCCTAAATAGCTAATAGTGAGTATGCATGATGATTCATGGTGAACCCTAGGACCTAAGGTCGATGAGTCTTGATGCTCTTAGCTAGTTGAACATGTAAACGAAGAGAGTAAGATAGAGATGAATCAGAGTCATGATGACCCAAGAGACTATTGTTAGACCACCGTATCTATGTGCACCGTTTCATTTCTAGAAACTAGCAGTTGGAGACTTCGAATTGTGGTCGTCGAATAAGAGGGGTGAATTTTGTAGTGATAGTTAAATAAGTAATTGATTACTTTTGAAGTTATATTAGGTTATGTTGAAGGATGCCTCGTGGTCATAATTCTTATGTTGACACGACCTTGAAGTTATTTTGTGTAACAAGCTACTTGGATTAGTATGGTAAGTGTCTTATGAGCTAGATCATTTCGGTACTATTTATAGTCCTAGGATTGTTGTTGTTTGGCCGATAACCTAGTGGAGCATTGATATCACTTACATGGCTATGGCCCTAGCTTAGTAACATTAATGTTGAAGATATATTGGCAGGCATTAAGTGTTCGAAGGAATGACTAGGTCGCTAAGTGAGTAGGACCATTTTCTTCTTAAGTATGACGTAACCTGGGATTGAGGTGAGTGGAATTTATTTGAGGTTGAAACTATTCGCCTTTGGAGTTTTGGATAAGATTAAAAGAAAATTTTGAAGCCTTGTGACTTGAAAATAGAGATTTGAATAAGGAAATAAATTGTGGATCGCAAGTTGATGAGTTTACTTGTAAGAGTTGAACTAGTGCGACATGATTAGTTTACTCATGCAATTTCGATGGCAATTTGTCGGTGGTACCTAATAAACCTTAGAGTTTGAGTTTAACGAATCTCAACGGTCTTTCTTCTTGATTACGAGCTTGAAGGTTAACGAAGCTGGGGAAGAATGTTAATGAATAGGAGCCTGTAACTGGGAGACTAGTCGTTAGAAGATTTGCTAATCTAATGCACCTACGAGATAAGGATTATGATATTGTCGATAGATGACGATTTGAGATGGATTAGTTGTTTGGTGAGTTCTTCTTGAAGATAGGGTCGTATTGTAGAAATAATCCATAACATGTGTATATCCTACGTGTTAACAATTTTGAAGCTAGTAGACAGGATATGTAAATCGGATATAGACCTATCATCTTGAAATTAGCGTATGTCACCCTAGGATCATGGAATTATTGTGATATTCCTTTTGAGGTATGAATGCGAGATTGACAGAACATGAGTCATGATTTTGGAGTTACAGTTCTATTGTTAGGATACCGATGCAACTTTGATGACTATGTTTGAAGACTCTAACCTTAGTTAATGAACTTGACCTTAAGATCAAATGGAGAATAGAGTCGTTCAAAGAAAAGAACTATAAATGTAGAGGTCACACCGAACTAAATGATTGGAGAAACATAGGAAGTGAATTGGTTATGGTAAGAGATCACCAAACACGGGACGAACCGGAGTAGGAAGAATAACAAGGGTCAGAATCCGTCTAAATGACCTCAATAGGCAAGAATGAATTTCGGGACGAAATTCTTTTAAGGAGGGGAGGATGTGAGGCCCGACCCCGAATAACGTGTGTTACCTTGATTTGGGTGCCATAGACCCCTAATTATATGACCGACCTTGGATTACGTGTCCTGTCTTGGTTTTCATGCAAACCTCGTCATACGTGCCTTGACCTAGAATAGTGTGCCCTAATCCCCGACTCACATGCGGTACCTAGAAATATGTGCCCTGACCTCGATGTATGTGCGTTACCTCATTTCGTGTGCCCTAACCTTGAACTGCGTACCTTAACCTAGGTTTAAGAGTCGTACCTCGATTTGCATGCATTACATTGAATTACGTGCCTTGCATTGGTTTACGTTCATTCACCTAGTGTCACGCCCCAACTCGACCCCTCCTATAATCAGTCAGGACGCAACGGAATTTCGGCAGTATAACGACAGTAAATAGGATACCGAGGCTCTAAACCAACCTCCATAGGACATCATACCTCAACTCCATAAACCATACAACAAACAACTCCTCAATAACATAATAACATACATCATAACCATATTATACAATAAACAGCCCTCATTATATGCCTTCGTTCCAACATAATACATTAACCCTTAATATACAATACAAAAACATATTGAGCCAATCTAGCAACCTAATCATAAACAAAAGAAAAGCTACTAAGACAACATCAACTAATTCATTAACTTATCAACATCTTATACATTATAAACTACAAAGCAGATAAAAGTCTACTAAGTTAATTTACAAGATAATAAAACATGTACGACATCATGGATAAGACTCTGGAACACAGGAATCATCCACGTAAGGCACGTTTTCCACATTCTCCTCTTAAGGAGGCACGTACCCGTAATCCTGCAAAAGTACACCTGTATGCATGCAATAATAGAGAGTGAGCTTATATAAAATAAGCCCAGTGAAGATCCGATAGATCTCGAGCAAGGTTTACTAAACTCCTTGGAATAATCCTTTGAGTCAGTAAACACACAATAACATCAATAATACTATCATCACATAACTATATGACCATTCAATAAAGGATACTCTCTCTAGTTGGTGTAGCTCCAAACGCCATCACGATCTCAACCATTCTTCTTGTAACTCCCCATTACTCACGCACCCGGGGTACCCCCAATAACCTCGCCCTCCATGACACCTCCGTCATGCGAGCTGGAGGCAATGTCTGATAGTCATGCCGTTATCAACCCGATAGCCCGATGCTGCCCGAGAGGTGGCACACACATACCAGAGACCCAGCAATAATAATAAACATCAATCATCAATATTCCGAGAGATCAGCAACGAAAGTGCCCGATTCCCGTACTCAATAATCAATCAATAATCTGGGAGATCAGCAACAAAAGTGCCCGATTCCCGTACTCAATAATCAATCAATATAACATCAATATTTAATTAAACAACAAACAACTAAGTTAGATGACAAAGTAGGCCATCTAACCGAACATGCATTAAACACACAATCAAACTCTAATTTACCCATCAACAACTCACAATTCAATCACTCAACCCACACCCAATCAACTAAGGCTCGATCTAACATTTTAAAGAAAGACAACCGAAACTTCAATTAATCATATCTTACATTCTACTAATCCAAACAACTCCAAATCAGTTTCAAACACTCACCTATTCAACCATCTACATTAGCCCCCTCGGAAAACCACCATAACATCTCCAAATCATGCCCGATAACTCTAAAACCCTAAGGTGTCAAGGCTGAATTTTCCGGACTTTCACACGGACAATGCAATCGAAAATTCGGCATTACAACAGCGCTACCACGTAATTATCAAGTTTTTAGAAATCGACGGCAATCAATTTCGATCAACACAACTCAATTTAATCAACATTGATCAAATTAATCAAATTTAAATACCCAGAAAATAAAAATTATGCTACAACTGTTCAAATCTCGTAGGATTACATATAAATGATCCCTAGCATGCATGGAGCAATAATCTAACATCAGATTAAAATTTTAACCGTTCAATAATTATTTATACGCATAAACACAAAATATGAGTTTTTAGATCTAGAATTTTTCTCTCACCTTTGATGCAAACTAAGGCTAGAAATAGGTAGAATGGATGCCCAACAAGCAAAATCAAGCTTTGAATGAAGTGATTTGGCCTTGAAATGAAGTTTTTATGTGAAAATTGCTTTGAAAAACCTTGAAAATGCTCTTATTCTCCCTCCCCCTTGAACTCACGGTTTTGTGTGTGTTTTGTGGTGTTTTTGTGCTTTGTGAGTGTGTGTTGGTGATATAAGCTTGTTGGTCAACCATTTAAATGAAAGTCAAAGTTGAAACTTAGCATTTTTAGTGTTTTCTTGACTTTAAATGCATTTTCTTGATCACCAATGCTCAAAACAATTATGCAACACCCAAGTTATCTCAAGTGGGTTATTTTTAGGTGACAATAAGTTTTACAATCAAACCATTCCACCCGAGTCGGCTTAAAACTCGATTTTCGCAAAAGTCGGTGTAAAAACCCTAATAAATTCCTAAGCCGATTTTAAAACCGTTTTAATCAAACACAGGTCTATTAAAGTCCGTGGACTAGGTCTAGAAGGGTTAAAAAGACTAGTTTCAAAATTATAGCGGACGTGTTTCGAAAACACTATTCACTGGAAATCGACGATAAAATTTCTGACTCCGTTTTTTATGAAAATTTCATGAATGCACATTTAGCATGTTCTAGGAGTATTGATATCAAAATTACCACATTCCAAGTCACATAGCACATAGACAGGTTAATTCACGCTAAACGATAATAAACACGCAAAACGAGATAGGATAGAAAAGTGGGGTTTCACATTCTCCCCTCCTTAAAACAATTGCGTCCGCGCAATTCTCGAACTGACAGACAATTAAATCCTCAATCGTTACACTTAATAATACTTCTCTTAGTTCTCATTTATCTCTTAGGATGACAACTAACCAAAGACCTCAAAAGAACAACCTCTGTTGACTGCAAGTTGATGATCATAATTCCAAGACAATCTTCAATTCATAATTCTCTCCTACCTCACATCATATTGCATATGAAAGAAATTGCAACTCCAAGTCTTAGCGTGACACCACTAATTATCAATCATCCCCTACTACAGAAAAGAGCTCTATGAACACCCCGAGGGTTTAAAAACTCATTTACAATAACATGAATGATTACTGATCAAGAAAATATCTCAAAAGTGACATTTGTCAGAATATGGCTCTTATGAAATTTATAAGGAAATAAGAATATGGAAAGTCATATTCGAGCCAACAATCAAGTGAACAAGAGCTCAAACAGGTTAGAGAATCAAGAGGCTAATAGTTAATAAGGAAGCATGATAACTAAGATAAGAAATGTCTCAGCACCTATCAATTAAATAAGTACGAACAAAGGATGATGATGAGTCAAAACAGTGCTGAGTATGTTGAACAAAAATTCCTAAACAAGTAGATATTTCAATTCTCGATGATTGTTCAAGGAACCAACAAGTAAGTTGTACTTGAGGTGAAATGAAATTAAGAGATAAGAGATGATTAATTCAATAGAAAATATGAGTGTCAAGATAATGAGTATCTCAGCACGCAATAACCAAAGAAGTATAAATAAGAAAGGACAATGCTGAGTATATTAAATGAGCAATTACAAGCAAAGTAATGGCTCAGGATTTAATAATTAAACAATATGATTAACAAAGATCAACAAGAATATCAATGATGTACTTAGGTAGGGAGTACATCAAATAAGTGGAATTCGAACAAGTAAAATGGTATACCAAAGGTGAAATTACTTCCAAATAAATAGTAATAGAATGAAATGAAATATTAAAACCAATGGCTGGAGATATAGAATGAAATATAGAAGTCTCAAACCTTAACTCCAATAAGCGACATTGCTAGAAGAAGCAAATATGAATAGTAAGAATAGAAACAATGTCAAATGAGTATAGGATCCATTAATCCAATAAGCAAACTTTCAAGAAACAATTGATATGCTAGAAAAGTGTAACTCTCTCTCAAAGAAGTGAGAATAGAGTAAAAGATAATAATAAGACCGATAGAATTATGAAGCACAAGAAGGGTGTCCCACCTACACACTTAAACACCAACAAGTCAAATCCTACAATCTATCTTCCTCCAAAACAAGACACTAAGGAGACCTAGAGAACCTAAGGAGTCATAACAATCACCAAACGAGATAAATCACTCCAAAATTTTACATTTCGTACTAGACCAATCACTAAACAAGATAAATCACCGATTACCCAACAAGATTAACTAATGAAGACTCCAAAATCTGATAACACAATACAGATTCATGCTAACCCATTATAACACAAGTGAATCCCCAATCAACAATTTAGAAAGTCATACCACCTAGAACTCTAAAACTCGATGTAGGCAAGTAAATGTTCAGTCACCAAAATGCATTCTTATTTCCTCAAATAATTCTATCTCCCAACAATTAGATCTTCGAATAAAGTAACTTTAGTCATGAATCACTCCAATTGTCTCCAAGGTTTAAAGATCAAAACTCCAAAATACCCATTAATAATATAGCAATCCCAAATAGTAGACATATTCACATGTTATACCACACTTCATTCCATTCACAAATATACATCACTAATTCCTCAAATAAATTCATTCTAAAATAGCCTCAAGAAAGTATAGTCTGAGTTGAGACTCCAAAAGTGTCTAATCACAACCTCACGGAAACCTCAACTTATGATCCATCTCCAAGTAATAATAAGTTAAACATGGCAACAAAAGTAATTATAATCATCAAGATACATTGCTATTTCCTCGAATAACTTCTTTCTCGCTAAAGGAACATCAAGATCAATCCACTAAGCCGAAACTAAAATCCATAAACATAACAATTAAAATCTAACTGATAAACTTCTAGAATAATAATAATTCAAAATCATAGCCTACCACTATTTCCGAAAACTCTTGCAGTCATCCTTACTTCACCTAAAAGAATCACCCACAGTTATAGAATATATACAATTACATCACATGAAAACAAGTACAACGTAATGCATGATTATCATATAATATAACATTATCACATAACACACAATTCAGCATATAAGAAGCCAACATCACATAAACAGGTTAAATCACAGAAGCAAGTAATAAACAATTAAAGTCACATAAGCAACAAACTTCACATAAGACAAGTTGATAACGTAACTCACATTGGTCACTTAAAGTACATTGAACACCTAAAGCACGTTGTTTCACATAAGCTAGTTATAAACAATTAAAACCACATAAACAACTAACTTCACACAGACACTTCAATCACATAAAACACATTTGTCACATAATACACATTAATCACATAATGCACATTAATCACATAATGCACATTAATCACATAATGCACATTAATCACATAATGCACATTAATCATAACACATTGAGTACGTATAGCACGTTATCACATAAAACATATTGACCACATTAGTTCACTTAACACACAAGGCATACTGGTCACATAGAAAGTTAGACACATAAGTAAATTAATCACATAAACATATTAACATATGTTTCACTTTTCTTTCACTTAATACATACTTGCATGCTTAGACCACTACCCACATTCCGAGGATACCCCAGCTGACAGCTAACCTCGCTCTGATACCACTTAAATGTCACGCCCCAACTCGACCCCTCCTATAATCAGTCAGGACGCAATGGAATTTCGGCAGTATAACGACAGTAAATAGGATACCGAGGCTCTAAACCAACCTCCATAGGACATCATACCTCAACTCCATAAACCATACAACAAACAACTCCTCAATAACATAATAACATACATCATAACCTTATTATACAATAAACAACCCTCATTATATGCCTCCGTTCCAACATAATACATTAACCCTTAATATACAATACAAAAACATATTGAGCCCATCTAGTAACCTAATCATAAACAAAAGAAAAGCTACTAAGACAACATCAACTAATTCATTAACTTATCAACATCTTATACATTATAAACTACAAAGCAGATAAAAGTCTACTAAGTTAATTTACAAGATAATAAAACATGTACGACATCATGGATAAGACTCTGGAACACAGGACTCATCCACGTAAGGCACGTTTTCCACATTCTCCTCTTAAGGAGGCACGTACCCGTAATCCTGCAAAAGTACACCTGTATGCATGCAATAATAGAGAGTGAGCTTATATAAAATAAGCCCAGTGAGGATCCGATAGATCTCGAGCAAGGTTTACTAAACTCCTTGGAATAATCCTTTGAGTCAGTAAACACACAATAACATCAATAATACTATCATCACATAACTATATGACCATTCAATAAAGGATACTCTCTCTAGTTGGTGTAGCTCCAAACGCCATCACGATCTCAACCATTCTTCTTGTAACTCCCCATTACTCACGCACCCGGGGTACCCCCAATAACCTCGCCCTCCATGACACCTCCGTCATGCGAGCTGGAGGCAATGTCTGATAGTCATGCCGTTATCAACCCGATAGCCCGATGCTGCCCGAGAGGTGGCACACACATACCAGAGACCCAGCAATAATAATAAACATCAATCATCAATATTCCGAGAGATCAGCAACGAAAGTGCCCGATTCCCGTACTCAATAATCAATCAATAATCTGGGAGATCAGCAACAAAAGTGCCCGATTCCCGTACTCAATAATCAATCAATATAACATCAATATTTAATTAAACAACAAACAACTAAGTTAGATGACAAAGTAGGCCATCTAACCGAACATGCATTAAACACACAATCAAACTCTAATTTACCCATCAACAACTCACAATTCAATCACTCAACCCACACCCAATCAACTAAGGCTCGATCTAACATTTTAAAGAAAGACAACCTAAACTTCAATTAATCATATCTTACATTCTACTAATCCAAACAACTCCAAATCAGTTTCAAACACTCACCTATTCAACCATCTACATTAGCCCCCTCAGAAAACCACCATAACATCTCCAAATCATGCCCGATAACTCTAAAACCCTAAGGTGTCAAGGCTGAATTTTCCGGACTTTCACACGGACAATGCAATCGAAAATTCGGCATTACAACAGCGCTACCACGTAATTATCAAGTTTTTAGAAATCGACGGCAATCGATTTCGATCAACACAACTCAATTTAATCAACATTGATCAAATTAATCAAATTTAAATACCCGGAAAATAAAAATTATGCTACAACTGTTCAAATCTCGTAGGATTACATATAAATGATCCCTAGCATGCATGGAGCAATAATCTAACATCAGATTAAAATTTTAACGGTTCAATAATTATTTATACGCATAAACACAAAATATGAGTTTTTAGATCTAGAATTTTTCTCTCACCTTTGATGCAAACTAAGGCTAGAAATAGGTAGAATGGATGCCCAACAAGCAAAATCAAGCTTTGAATGAAGTGATTTGGCCTTGAAATGAAGTTTTTATGTGAAAATTGCTTTGAAAAACCTTGAAAATGCTCTTATTCTCCCTCCCCCTTGAACTCACGGTTTTGTGTGTGTTTTGTGGTGTTTTTGTGCTTTGTGAGTGTGTGTTGGTGATATAAGCTTGTTGGTCAACCATTTAAATGAAAGTCAAAGTTGAAACTTAGCATTTTTAGTGTTTTCTTGACTTTAAATGCATTTTCTTGATCACCAATGCTCAAAACAATTATGCAACACCCAAGTTATCTCAAGTGGGTTATTTTTAGGTGACAAGAAGTTTTACAATCAAACAATTCCACCCGAGTCGGCTTAAAACTCGATTTTCGCAAAAGTCGGTGTAAAAACCCTAATAAATTCCTAAGCCGATTTTAAAACCGTTTTAATCAAACACAGGTCTATTAAAGTCCGAGGACTAGGTCTAGAAGGGTTAAAAAGACTAGTTTCAAAATTATAGCGGACGTGTTTCGAAAACACTATTCACTGAAAATCGACGATAAAATTTCTGACTCCGTTTTTGATGAAAATTTCATGAATGCACATTTAGCATGTTCTAGGAGTATTGATATCAAAATTACCACATTCTAAGTCACATAGCACATAGACAGGTTAATTCACGCAAAATGATAATAAACACGCAAAACGAGATAGGATAGAAAAGTGGGGTTTCACACCTAGGATTGTGTGCATTAGTCTTGAAGTCCATGTCTTATCTCGTAGTTCGTGTCTACCTCGTGATTCGTGCCATGTATTGATTTCTGTGTGTGTCTCGTAGTGCGTGCCCTAGACTTAGGAAAGCGTGCCCGCACGCTAATCAATAAAGAATCCTACACAAAGCACTAGACTATAAAATAATCCTACAAACGCCACTAACTATTATTATAATCCTAATTCAAATCTCTACAAAATCCACTAACACCTAAATATTATATTTTAAACTCACTACAAGACAAAATCTCACAAACCTCTAAACATATCCTATATTCTATTCTACCTAAAATCCCTAAATACCCAACATTCTCTTACACACATGTTAAAACAATTCAAAAGATGACACAAATCTGAATTTTTGCATGCCCAAGGCCAACACATGCATCAACTTTTGCAAAAGCCTCATTTTTCTCTCATTTCTCTCACTTTCCTCACATTTTCTCTCTCTCCCTCTCACTCTCTCTCTCCATTTCGGTTCTTGGCTGAGTTCTCTATCACCTTGGCTTGTCTTCTTCATAACTTAGCTAAGCCAAGTCAAGCAATCATCAAGAAAGTCGAGCAAACAAGCTAGAGTTCGAAAATCACTCATGCATGTGCATTGAAGCTTCATTTTCGGCCTAGGTGAGTTACTAAGCTTCCATTTCTTTTCTTCAAGTCCTAACTACATGCATGTAATAAGAGATTGCTTACTAGGCTAGGAAAAATAGAGAAAACCAAGTTGGAAACTCGGCTAAGCAAGAAGAAGAAGAAATTTGAGCCTCAACAAGGTTTTTGTGCATCTTTTGGTTGATTGCTAAGGTGAGGGTTAAAACCTTTTGAAAACTCTTCAAAAATTCACATGCATGCTCATAAATGTGTGTATTTGCTTCTGTACTTGAGCTATATGGTCGTTCATAAGCTTAAACAACCATGCATGGCAAGATCTTGGCTTGAAAATGATGCTAGGTGAAGTCGAAATTGTTGACAGCTCTCTGACCAGTCTGTTCGAGGTAAGTTTAGCAAGGAAACTGATGTTGAAAATTCATGAAAATTGGTAGGTGACTATTTTGGACAGTTTTGAACATTTTTCCCAGAAATAGGCCGAAGCTAATTTTGAGTCTAAGGTCCTAAAAATGGCAAATATTTAAAATGTGACCAAATCTGGAAATCTGGAAAAATGAAGCAGGTTTTGGCAGATGCACTGACCTTGTGTAACGAACCATATTTGACTTAGTTAATGATGTCCAAAATATATGAAAATTGGTTTCCTGCTATATTTTTCAGTTCTGGACAGTTTTGTCAGAAATGGACTAAGGCTGAATCTGACCCTAAGGACCTCAAAAACGTCAATTCGCGAAATGTGTGCAAATCTGGACAGTTTTGTGCTATTCCACTGTTTCGGCTATAACTAATGATTCTGAACTCCAATTGATGCAAGGTTTGTTTCTGATTTTTGTTAACTTCTTAAGCTTTAATTTGACATCTTATTTACTGAATTTGGAGATTGTTTGATTATCCTATTGATTGTGAGAAAACAGCCTATTGCAGTAAAGGTTTTATTTAGCCATATGCTTGGAAAATTGTTGTAACCTCTCTTGTGACACTAATTGTGTGGAAATGTGGTGTTGGGATATTATGTGGACTGTTGTGAGCACTTGAGGATGTTGAATTAAATGATGCAAGACTTGATAATGATCTTGAGTGGACTTAGGGTTTTAATCACTTGATTAAGCATGAAATGGGAACCCTATTGACTCGATAGTCTTAATAGGTGTTGATCAATTGCATATTGTGTTGGAATCATATGCTTAGTGGTTTGCCCATAAATGTTTTATAACTTCAAAAGTGATATTGACCATTGCATGTTGACAAATAAGCTTTTCTTGCATCCGAACCCATGTTGATATCATTGCACGTTGAATAATCTTATCGCTTGATTGCGTGGACCTCTTAATGAGTTATATAGCCTGTTTTACATGTGTTACATGACTGCCCGTTTGATGATCATATGACTCTATATGCCTTTCAAATGAAATTACTTGTCTTATCGTGCCTTGTTTGACTACTTGACAACGTGCGATCTTATAACTGTTCGGAGGCAACCTACTTTGTTGTCCTCCTAATGTGATATGTTAAATGTTATAAATGTGCATTGCATACAAGGTTGCAACCTTTCGTGTGGCATGGTAGCGTTTCACGTCCGCCGGGCGGCATCGGGCTTGCCGGTGTTACTGTGACTACCATGATCCAATTCCTTCTCTTGCTTGGTATTCACCCTTGGAGAGTTGGGTCATAGGATTTCGGGGTACATCCGGAGTACACCCACCTGGCGTGTTTTGGGGATGAATTAAAGTCGGCCGCAACTCCTGTTACTTGACTTGATCTGAGAGCAATAGCTCACCGTATCCTTTTACTACGTGTATAAGTACTCTCGCTTGGTCCCTGGAGGACCTCGGGGAGAAAAGACTGGTATTCCTGTTCCTGTATCTTATATCATTGTTATATTTATGCTTGCAAAAGGATTTTCATAATTGAACCGGAAAATGAGTTTCAAAACGTATTTCTCGTTCCCCCTCGCTGAGTTCATAAGGACTCACCCTCTTTTCATCACAGGTGAAGAAGATCCAGAACAGGTACCCGAGGACGGTGTGCCTAATGATGAACCCCTGGTGTGAATGCCTATCATTGCTTATTTTGCTTGATTGTGACTACTTGTGAACTTTTGCTACTTGAAGACTATTTCCCTTACGTTATTTGTTGTTTGTGATGTAAAAGACCCCCGTTGTAATTTGGGGTCTAATTTTGGTTTGTACTTATATTTAGTAGACTGATACTAGACATACTATGATCGTTTTTGCTTTTATTATCATTAGTATCTATCATAGGTTATGATGCTTAGTTAAGGAATAGGCAAATGAACTTATCCAATCTCAACAGGTACTCGCTAATAAGCTAAGATCAACAGGTATATTTTTAAATGAGGATAAATGGACAAACGAGACATAGTATCATGCTAGGTTATAAATCAAAGGGGACGTCGAAATAACCAATAGGCAATTCAATTGATGATAAAATAGTAAACTCTAGTCGGGAATGAACTTGAATTGAAAGTTTTGAGGCTGTTAGAAAATTTAGGTCAAATCAAAGAGCCCAATTACAGCAGTTATGCTTCCGGATTTCCAGAAAATTTTGGAGTCTAGAATAAAACGTTAAGTGTTAAACCTCCTAGAACGTGAAAGGACTTGAATGTTTAGATCACACCCTAGTCTAACCTTTATAGGCCCGGTTGGGGCGTGACACCGGTGCCCATAACTTTTGATCCGTAAGGAGTTACGCGGTGCACAGCATACCGTTGCGAAGCTCTCCAAGAGCTCTACGTCAGGGGCAGCCAGCTTGCTCGTTGTGCCAATTTTTGGAGCCAAAATCGAACGTTTTAATCAGTTTTGGGCCATTTTTCTTCTTTTGCTCTGTTTTTCCATCCCGGATCGTACGTCGTGAGCTGTTAAAAGGACGACAACCTTAGTTACGGGACATTAGTGGGCCCTACAACGCGTCGATATCACGTCTTGCGAGGATGCTGCGTTGTTGAAGCAGATGGGTTGTCTTTAAGCCCATTGGGCCTTTTGAATGGGCCATCTCTTTAGGCTGGGACTGTGAACCGTTAACACATAAAGGAATTGTGCCCTCAACATGATGGGTGCAATCACACCAGCACTAATGCACCGGATCCCATCAGATTTCCGAAGTTAATCGTGCTTGGCCGAGAGTCGTACTAGGATGGGTGACCCCTTGGGAAGTCCTCGTGTTGCACCCCCCTTTTCAATTTTTTTTTGCTCCGGTTAAGGTTGCCAAGATACTTTATACACTACATTTCTATTATTGAATCCCACGGCACCTTGGGCTAGGCAACTTCGTTTCACGTGGAGGCTGGGCCAGCAAACCGAGGGCGTAGGGCTTGTGACCAAGTCTCCGTCGCTCCGGTGCCCATAACTTTTGATCCGTAAGGAGTTAAGCGGCGCACAACATACCGTTGCAAAGCTCTCTGAGAGCTCTACGACGGGGGCAGCCAGCTTGCTCGCTATGCCCCTTTTTGGAGCAAAAAATCGAACGTTTTCATCAGTTTCGTGCCACTTTTCTTCTTTTGCTCTGTTTTTCCGTCCCGGATCGTACGTCGTGAGCTGTTAAAAGGACGACAACCTTATTTACGGGACATTAGAGGGCCCTACAACGCGTTGATATCACGTCTTTCGAGGAAGCTGCGTTATTGAAGCGGATGGCTTGTCGTTAAGCCCATTGGGCGTTTTGAATGGGCCATCTCTCTAGGCTGGGACTGTGAACCGTTAACACATAAAGGAATTGTGCCCTCAACATGACGGGTGCGATCATACCAGCACTAATTCACCGGATCCCATCAGATTTCCGAAGTTAAGCGTGCTTGGGCGAGAGTAGTACTTGGATGGGTGACCCTTAGGAAGTCCTCGTGTTGCACCCCACTTTCCAATTTTTTTTGCTCCGGTTAGGGTTGCCAAGATACTTTATCCACCACATTTCTGTTATCGAATCCCACGGCACCTTGGGCTAGACAACTTCGCTTCACTTGGATGCTGGACCAGCAAATCGAGGGCGTAGGGCTTGTGAGCAGGTCTCCGTCGCTCCGGTGCCCATAACTTTTGATCCGTAAGGAGTTACACGGCGTACAACATACCGTTGCAAAGCTCTCCGAGTGCTCTACGACGGGGGTAGCCAGCTTGCTCGTTGTGCCCATTTTTGGAGCCCAAAATCGAACATATTCATTAGTTTCGTACCACTTTTCTTCTTTTACTCTGTTTTTTCGTCCCGGATCGTACGTCGTGAGCTGTTAAAAGGACGACAACCTCATTTGCGGGACATTAGAGGGCCGTACAACGTGTTGATATCACGTCTTGCGAGGATCTGCGTTGTTGAAGCGGATGGGTTGTCGTTAAGCCCATTGGGCCTTTTGAATGGGCCATCTCTCTAGGCTGAGACTGTGAACTGTTAACACATAAAAGAATTGTGCCCTCAACATGACGGGCGCCATCATACTAGCACCAAGGCACCGGATCCCATCAGATTTTCGAAGTTAAGCGTGCTTGGGTGAGAGTAGTACTAGGATGTGTGACCCCCTGGGAAGTCCTCGTGTTGCACCCCCTTTTCAATTTTTTTTTGCCCCGGTTCGGGTTGCCAAGATACTTTATCTTCCCCATTTCTATTATCGAATCCCATGGCACCTTGGGCAAGACAACTTCGCTTCACGTGGAGGCTAGACCAACAAACCGAGGGCGTAGGGCATGTGACTAGGTCTCCGTCGCTCCAGTGCCCATAACTTTTGATCCGTAAGGAGTTACGTGGTGCACAGCATACCGTTGCAAAGCTCTCTGAGTGCTCTACGACGATGGCAGCTAGCTTGCTTACTATGCCCTTTTTGGAGCCCAAAATCGAACATTTTCATCAATTTTGGGCCACTTTTCTTCTTTTGCTCTGTTTTTCCGTCTCGGATCGTACGTCGTGAGTTATTAAAAGGACGACAACCTTACTCAAGGGACATTGGAGGGCCCTACAACGCGTCGATTTCACGTCTTGCGAGGATGCTGCGTTGTTGAAGCGGATGGGTTGTCGTTAAGCCCATTGGGCCTTTTGAATTTGCCATCTCTCTAGGCTGGGACTGTGAACCGTTAACAAATAAAGGAATTGTGCCCTCAACGTGATGGGTGCGATCATACCAGCACCAATGCACTGGATCCCATCAGATTTCTGAAGTTAAGCGTGTTTGGGCAAGAGTAGTACTAGGATGGGTGACCCTTGGGAAGTCCTCGTGTTGCACCCCCCTTTTCAATTTTTTTTGCTCCGGTTAGGGTTGCCAAGATACTTTGTCCACCACATTTCTATTATCGAATCCCACGGCACCTTGGGAAAGACAACTTCGCTTCACGTGGAGGCTGGGCCCGCAAACCGAGGGCGTAGGGCTTGTGACCAGGTCTCCGTCGCTCTGGTGCCCATAACTTTTGATCCGTTAGGAGTTATGCGGCCCACATAATACCGTTGTAAAGCTCTCCGAGAGCTCTACGACGGTGGCAGCTAGCTTGCTTGCTGTACCCTTTTTGGTGCCCAAAATCGAACATTTTCATCAATTTCGGCTCAGTTTTCTTCTTTTGCACTATTTTTCCGTCTCGGATCGTACGTCGTGGGTTGTTAAAAGGACGAAAACCTTACTCACGGGACATTAGAGGGCCCTACAATGCGTCGATATCACGTCTTGCGAGGGTGCTGCGTTGTTGAAGCGGATGGGTTGTCGTTAAGCCTATTGGGCCTTTTGAATGGGCCATCACTCAAGGATGGGACTGTGAACCGTTAACACATAAAAGAATTGTGCCCTCAACATGACGGGTGCGATCATACCAGCAATAATGCACTGGATCCCATCAGATTTCTGAAGTTAAGCGTGCTTGGGCGAGAGTAGTACTAGGATGGGTGACCCTTGGGAAGTCCTCGTGTTGCACCCCCCTTTTCCTTTTTTTTGCTCCGGTTAGGGTTGCCAAGATACTTTATCCACCACATTTCTATTATCGAATCCCACGGCACCTTAGGCTAGACAACTTCGCTTCACGTGGAGGCTGGGCCAGCAAACCGAGGGCGTAGGGCATGTGACCAGGTCTCCGTTGCTCCGGTGCCCATAACTTTTGATCCGTAAGGCGTTACTCTGTGCACAGCATACCGTTACAAAGCTCTCTAAGAGTTCTACGACGGGGGCAGCCATCTTGCTCGCTATGCCCATTTTTGGAGCTCAAAATCGAACGTTGTCATCAGTTTCGGGCCACTTTTCTTCTTTTGCTCCAATTTTCCGTCCCGGATCGTATGTCGTGAGCTGTTAAAGGGACGATAACCTTACTCGCGGGACATTGGATGGCCCTACAACGCGTCGATATCACGTCTTGAGAGGATGCAGCGTTGTTGAAGCAGATGGGTTGTCGTTAAGCCCATTGGGCCTTTTGAATGGGCCATCTCTCTAGGCTGGGACTGTGAACCGTTAACACATAAAAGAATTGTGCCCACAACAAGACGGGTGCGATCATACCAGCACTAATGCACCGGACCCCATCAGATTTCTGAAGTTAAGCATGCTTGGGTGAGAGTAGTACTTAGATGGGTGACCCCCTGGGAAGTCCTCGTGTTGCACCCCCTTTTCAATTTTTTTTTGCCCCGGTTAGGGTTGCCAAGATACTTTATCCTCCACATTTCTATTATCGAATCCCACGGCACCTTGGGCAAGACAACTTCGCTTCACATGGAGGCTGGGCCCGCAAACCGATGGCGTAGGGCTTGTGACCAGGTCTCCGTCATAACGGTGCCCATAACTTTTGATCCGTAAGGAGTTACGCGGCGCACATCATACCGTTGCAAAGCTCTGCGAGAGCTCTACGACGGGGGCAGCCAGCTCGCTCGCTGTGCCCTTTTTGGAGCCCAAAATCGAACGTTTTTATCAGTTTCGGGCCACTTTTCTTCTTTTGCTCTATTTTTCCATCCCGGATCATACGTCGTGAGCTGTTAAAAGGACGACAACTTTACTCGTGGAACATTAGAGGGCCCTACAACGCGTCGATATCACGTCCTGCGAGGATTCTGCGTTATTGAAGCGGATGGTTTGTCGTTAAGCCCATTGGGCCTTTTGAATTGGCCGTGTCTCTAGGTTGGGACTGTGAACCGTTAACACATAAAAGAATTGTGCCCTCAACATGACGGGTGCGATCATACCAGCACTAATGCACCGGATCCCATCAGATTTTCTAAGTTAAGCGTGCTTGGGTGAGAGTAGTACTAGGATGGGTGACCCCCTGGGAAGTCCTCGTGTTGCACCTCCATTTTCAATTTTTTTTGCCCCGGTTAGCGTTGCCCAGATACTTTATCCTCCACATTTCTATTATCGAATCCCACGGCACCTTAGGCAAGACAACTTCGCTTCACGTGGAGGCTGGGCCTGCAAACCGATGGTGTAGGGATTGTGACCAGGTCTCTGTCGCTCCAGTGCCCATAACTTTTGATCAATAAGGAGTTATGTGGCGTACAGCATACCGTTGCAAACCTCTCCGAGAGCTCTACAACGGGGGCAGCTAGCTCACTCGCTGTGCCCTTTTTGGAGCCCAAAATCGAACGTTTTTATCAGTTTCGGGCCATTTTTCTTCTTTTACTCTATTATTCCGTCCCGGATCGTACGTCGTGAGCAGTTAAAAGGACGACAACCTTACTCGCGGGACATTAGAGGGCCCTTCAACGCGTCAATATCACGTCTTGCGAGGATGTTGCGTTGTTGAAGCGGATGGGTTGTCGTTAAGCCTATTGGGCCTTTTGAATGGGCCATCTCTCTAGGCTGGGACTATGAACCGTTAACACATGAAGGAATTGTTCCCTCAACATCACGGGTGCGATCATACCAGCACTAATTCACCGAATCCCACCAGATTTCCGAAGTTAAGCGTGCTTGGGCGATAGTAGTACTTGGATGGGTGACCCTTGGGAAGTCCTCGTGTTGTACCCCACTTTTCAATTTTTTTTGCTCAGATTAGGGTTGCCAAGAAACTTTATCCACCACATTTCTGTTATCGAATCCCACGGCACCTTGGGCTAGATAACTTCGTTTCACTTGGAGACTGGAACAGCAAACCGAGGGCGTAGGGCTTGTGATCAGGTCTCCGTCGCTCCGGTGCCCATAAATTTTGATCCGTAAGAAGTTACGCAGTGCACAACATACCGTTGCAAAGCTCTCCGAGTGCTCTATGATGATGGCAGCTAGCTTGCTTGCTATGCCCTTTTTGGAGACCAAAATCGAATATTTTCATCAATTTCGGGCCACTTTTCTTCTTTTGGTCTGTTTTTCCGTCTAGGATCGTACGTCGTGAGTTGTTAAAAGGACGAAAACCTTACTCACGGGACATTGGAGGGCCCCACAACGCGTCAATATCACCTCTTGCGAGGATGCTGCATTATTGAAGCGGAGGGGTTGTCGTTAAGCCCATTGGGCCTTTTGAATGGGCCATCTCTCTAGGCTGAGACTATGAACCGTTAACACATAAAAGAATTGTGCCCTCAACATGACGGGCGCCATCATACCAGCACTACTACACCGGATCCCTTCAGATTTCCGAAGTTAAGTGTGTTTGGGTGAGAGTACTACTAGGATGGGTGACCCCCTGGGAAGTCCTCGTGTTGCAACCCCTTTTCATTTTTTTTTTGCCCCGGTTCGGGTTGCCAAGATACTTTATCCTCACCATTTCTATTATTGAATCCCATGGCACCTTGGGCAAGACAACTTCGCTTCACGTGGAGGCCAGACCAGCAAACCTAGGGCGTAGGGCATGTGACTAGGTCTCCGTCGCTCCAGTGCCTATAACTTTTGATCCGTAAGGAGTTACGCGGCGCATAGCATACCATTGCAAAGCTCTCCGAGTGCTCTACGACGATGGCAGCTAGCTTGCTTGCTGTGCCCTTTTTGGAGCCCAAAATCGAACATTATGATCAATTTCGAGCCACTTTTCTTCTTTTGCTCTGTTTTTCTGTCTCGGATCGTACGTCGTGAGTTGTTAAAAGGACGACAACCTTACTCACGGGACATTGGAGGGCCCTACAATGCGTTGATATCAAGTCTTGCGAGGATGCTGTGTTGTTGAAGCAAATGGGTTATCGTTAAGCCCATTGGGCCTTTTGAATGGGCCATCTCTCTAGGTTGGGACTGTGAACTGTTAACAAATAAAGGAATTTTGCCCTCAACATGACGGGTGCGATCATACCGGCACCAATGCACTGGATCCCATCAGATTTCTGAAATTAAGCATGTTTGGGCAAGAGTAGTACAAGGATGGGTGACCCTTGGGAAGTCCTCGTGTTGCACCCCCCTTTTCAATTTTTTTTGCTCCGGTTAGGGTTGCCAAGATACTTTATCCACCACATTTCTATTATCGAATCCCACGGCACTTTGGGCTAGAGAACTTCGCTTCACGTGGAGGCTGGGCCAGCATGCTCGCTGTGCCCATTTTTGGAGCCCAAAATCGAACGTTTTCATCAGTTTCGGGCCACTTTTCTACTTTTGCTCTGTTTTTCCGTCCTGGATTGTACGTCGTGAGCTGTTAAAAGGATGACAGCCTTACTCGTGGGACATTAGAGGGCCCTACAATGCATCGATATCACGTCTTGCGAGGATGATGCGTTGTTGAAGCGGATGGGTTGTCGTTAAGCCCATTGGGTCTTTTGAATGGGCCATCTCTTTAGGCTGGGACTGTGAACCGTTAACACAAAAAAGAATTGTGCCCTCAACATGACGGGTGTGATCATACCAGCACCAATGCATCGGATCCCATCAGATTTCCGAAGTTACGCGTGCTTGGGTGAGAGTAGTACTAGGATAGGTGACCCCCAGGGAAGTCCTCGTGTTGAACCCCCCTTTTCAACTTTTTTTGCCCCGGTTAGGGTTGCCAAGATACTTTATCCTCCACATTTCTATTATCGAATCCCACGGCACCTTGGGCTAGACAACTTCGCTTCACGTGGAGGCTGGGCCCGCAAACCGATGGCGTAGGGCTTGTGAGCAGGTCTCCGTCGCTCCGATGCCCATAACTTTTGATCCGTAAGGAGTTACGCGGTGCACAACATACTGTTGCAAAGCACTCCGAGAGCACTACGATGGGGGCACCTAGCTCGCTCGCTGTGCCCTTTTTGGAGCCCAAAATCGAAAGTTTTCATCAGTTTCTGGCCACTTTTCTTCTTTTGCTCTGTTTTTCCGTCCTGGATCGTACGTCGTGAGCTGTTAAAAGGACGACAACCATACTCACGGGACATTAGAGGGCCCTACAATGCGTCAATATCATGTCCTGCGAGGATGCTGCGTTGTTGAAGCGGATGGGTTATCGTTAAGCCCATTGGGCCTTTTGAATGGGCCATCTCTTTAGGCTGGGACTGTGAACCGTTAACACATAAAAGGAATTGTGCCCTCAACATGACGGGTGCGATCATACCAGCACTAATGCACCGGATCCCATCAGATTTCAGAAGTTAAGCGTGCTTGGCCGAGAGTAGTACAAGGATGGGTGACCCCCAGTGAAGTCCTCGGGTTGCACACCCGTTTTCAATTTTTTTTGCTCCGGTTAGGGTTGCCAAGATACTTTATCCACCATATTTCTATTATCGAATCCCACGGCACCTTGGGCTAGACAACTTCACTTCACGTGGAGGCTGGGCCAGCAAACCGAGTGCGTAGGGCTTGTGACCAGGTCTCCGTCGCTCCGGTGCCCATAACTTTTGATCCGTAAGGAGTTACGCGGTGCAAAGCATACCGTTCCAAAGCTCTCCAAGAGCTCTATGACGGGGGCAGGCAGCTTGCTCGATGTACCTATTTTTGGAGCCCAAAATCGAACGTTTTCATCAATTTTGGGCAACTTTTCTTCTTTTGCTTTGTTTTTCCGTCCCGGATCGTACGTCGTGAGCTATTAAAAGGAGGACAACCTTACTCACAGGACATTAGAGGGCCCTACAATACGTCGATATCACGTCTTGAGAGGATGCTATGTTGTTGAAGCGGATGGGTTGTCGTTAAGCCCATTGGGCCTTTTGAATGGGCCATCTCTCAAGGCTGGGACTGTGAACCGTTAACACATAAAAGAATTGTGCCCTCAACAAGACGGGTGCGATCATACCAGCACTAATGCACCGGACCCCATCAGATTTCTGAAGTTAAGCGTGCTTGGGTGAGAGTAGTACTAGGATGGGTAACCCCCTGGGAAGTCCTTGTGTTGCACCCCCCTTTTCAATTTTTTTTGCCCCAGTTAGGGTTGCCAAGATACTTTATCCTCCACATTTCTATTATCGAATCCTGCGGCAACTTAGGCAAGACAACTTCGCTTCATGTGGAGGCTGCGCCCGCAAACCGATGGCGTAGGACTTGTGACCAGGTCTCCGTCACTCCGGTGCCCATAACTTTTGATCCGTAAGGAGTTACGCGGTGCACAACATACCGTTGCAAAGCTATGCGAGAGCTCTACGACGGGGGAGCCAGCTCGCTCACTGTACCCTTTTTGGAGCCCAAGATTGAACATTTTTTTTCAGTTTCGGGCCACTTTTCGTCTTTTGCTCTGTTTTTCTGTCCCGGATCGTACATCGTGAGCTGTTAAAAGGTCAACAACCTTACTCGTGGAACATTAGAGGGCCCTACAACGCGTCGATATCATGTCTTCCGATGATGCTGCGTTGTTGAAGCGGATGGTTTGTCGTTAAGCCCATTGGGCCTTTTGAATGGGCCATGTCTCTAGGTTGGGACTGTGAACCGTTAACACATAAAAGAATTTTGGCCTCAACATGACGGGTGCGATCATACCAGCACTAATGCACCGGATCCCATCAGATTTCCGAAGTTAAGCGTGCTTGGGTAAGAGTAGTACTAGGATGGGTGACCCCCTCGGAAGTCCTCGTGTTGCACCCCCCTTTTCAATTTTTTTTGCCCCGGTTAGGGTTGCCAAGATACTTTATCCTCCAAATTTCTATTATCGAATCCCATGGCACCTTGGGCAAGACAACTTCGCTTCACGTGGAGGCTGGGCCCGCAAACCGATGGCGTAGGGCTTGTGACCTGGTCTCTGTCGCTCCGGTGCCCATAACTTTTGATCCGTAAGGAGTTACACGGCGCACAGCATACCGTTGCAAAGCTCTCTGAGAGCTCTACGACGGGGGTAGCAAGCTTGCTCGCTGTGCCCTTTTTGGAGCCCAAAATCAAACGTTTTTATCAGTTTCGAGCCACTTTTCTTCTTTTGCTCTGTTTTTCCGTCCAGGATCGTACGTCGTGAGCTGTTAAAAGGATGACAACCTTACTCGCGGGACATTAGAGGGTCCTACAACGCGTCGATATCACGTCTTGCGAGGATGCTGCGTTGTTGAAGCGGATGGGTTGTCGTTAAGCCCATTGGGCCTTTTGAATGGGCCATCTCTCTAGGCTGGGACTGTGAACCGTTAACACATAAAAGAATTGTTACCTCAACATGACGGGTGTGATCATACCGGCACTAATGCACCGGATCCCATCAGATTTCTGAAGTTACGCGTGCTTGGGTGAGAGTAGTACTAGGATGGGTGACCCCCTCGGAAGTCCTCGTGTTGCACCCCCCTTTTCAACTTTTTTTGCCCCGGTTACGGTTGCCAAGATACTTTATCCTCCACATTTCTATTATCGAAACCCACGGCACCTTGGGCAAGACAACTTCGCTTCACGTGGAGGCTGGGCCCGCAAACCGATGGCGTAGGGCTTGTGAGCAGGTCTCCGTCGCTCCGGTGCCCATAACTTTTGATCCGTAAGGAGTTACGCCGTGCACAGCATACTGTTGCAAAGCACTTCGAGAGCACTACAATGGGGGCACCTAGCACGCTCGCTGTGCCCTTTTTGGAGCCCAAAATCAAAGGTTTTCATCAGTTTCGGGCCACTTTTCTTCTTTTGCTCTGTTTTTCCGTCCTGGATCGTACGTCGTGAGCGGTTAAAAGGACGACAACCATACTCGCGGGACATTAGAGGGCCCTACAATGCGTCAATATCACGTCTTGCGAGGATGCTGCGTTGTTGAAGCGGATGGGTTGTCGTTAAGCCCATTGGGCCTTTTGAATGGGCCATCTCTCTAGGCTGGGACTGTGAACCGTTAACACATAAAGGAATTGTGCCCTCAACATGACGGGTGCGATCATACCAGCACTAATGCACCGGATCCCATCAGATTTCCGAAGTTAAGCGTGCTTGGCCGAGAGTAGTACTAGGATGGGTGACCCCTTGTGAAGTCCTTGGGTTGCACCCTTTTTTTCAATTTTTTTTGCTCCGGTTAGGGTTGCCAAGATACTTTATCCACCATATTCCTATTATCGAATCCCACGGCACCTTGGGCTAGACAACTTCACTTCACGTGGAAGCTGGGTCAGCAAACCGAGTGCGTAGGGCTTGTGACCAGGTCTCCGTCTCTCTGGTGCCCATAACTTTTGATCCGTAAGGAGTTACGCGACGCACAGCATACCGTTCCAAAGCTCTCCAAGAGCTCTATAACGGGGGCAGCCAGCTTGCTCACTGTACCTATTTTCGGAGCCAAAAATCGAACGTTTTCATCAATTTTGGGCCACTTTTCTTCTTTTGCTCTGTTTTTCCATCCCGGATCGTACGTCGTGAGCTGTTAAAAGGAGGACAGCCTTACTCGTCAGACATTAGAGGGCCCTACAATGCGTCGATATCACGTCTTGCAAGGATGCTGCATTGTTGAAGCGGATAGGTTGTCGTTAAGCCCATTGGGCCTTTTGAATGGGCCATCTCTCTAGGCTGGGACTGTGAACCTTTAACAAATAAAGAAATTATGCCCTCAACATGACGGGTGTGATCATACAAGCACTAATGCACCGGATCCCATCAGAACTCCGATGTTAAGCGTGCTTGGGCGAGAGTAGTACTAGGATCGGTGACCCCCTGGGAATTCCTCGTGTTGTACCCCCCCTTTCAATTTTTTTTGCTCCGGTTAGGGTTGCTAAGATACTTTATCCACCATATTTCTATTATCGAATCCCAGGGCACCTTGGGCAAGACAACTTCGCTTCACGTGGAGGTTGGGCCCGCAAACCTGGGGCGTAGGGCTTATGACCAAGTCTCCTCTGGTGCCCATAACTTTTGATCCGTAAGGAGTTACGTGGCGCACAGCATACCGTTGCAAAGCTCTCCGGGAGCTCTACGACGATGGCAGCTACCTTGCTTGTTGTGCCCTTTTTGGAGCCCAAAATCGAACATTTTCATCAATTTCGGCTCACTTTTATTCTTTTGCACTGTTTTTCCGTCTCGGATCGTACGTCATGAGTTATTAAAAGGAGGACAACCTTATTCACAGGAAATTAGAGGGCCCTATAACGCGTCGATATCATGTCTTGCGAGGATGCTGCGTTGTTGAAGCGGATGGGTTGTCGTTAAGCCCATTGGGCCTTTTGAATGGGTCATCTCTCTAGGATGGGACTGTGAACCATTAACACATAAAGGAATTGTTCCCTCAACATGACGGGTGCAATCATACCAGCACTAATGCACCGGATCCCATCAGATTTCAGAAGTTAAGCGTGCTTGGGCGAGAGTAGTACTAGGATGGGTGACCCCTGGGAAGTCCTCGTGTTGCTCCCCATTTTTCCATTTTTTTTACTCCGGTTAGGGTTGCCAAGATACTTTATCAACCATATTTCTATTATCGAATCCCATGACACCTTGGGCTAGACAACTTCGCTTCACGTGGAGGCTGGGACAGGAAATCGAGGGCGTAGGGCTTGTGACCAGGTCTCTGTCGCTCCGGTGCCCATAACTTTTGATCCGTAAGGAGTTACGCGGTGCACAACATACCGTTACAAAGCTCTCCGAGAGCTCTACGACGGGGGCAGATAGCTTGCTCGCTGTGCCCATTTTTGGAGCTCAAAATCGAACGTTGTCATCAGTTTCGGGCCACTTTTCTTCTTTTCCGCTAATTTTCCGTCCCGGATCGTACATCGTGAGCTGTTAAAGGGATGACAACCCTACTCGCGGGACATTAGACAGCCCTACAACGCGTCGATATCACGTCTTGAGAGGATGCTGTGTTGTTGAAGCGGATGGGTTGTCGTTAAGCCCATTGGGCCTTTTGAATGGGCCATCTCTCAAGGCTGGGACTGTGAACCGTTAACACATAAAAGAATTGTGCCCTCAACAAGACGGGTGCGATCATACCAGGACTAATGCACCGGACCCCATCAGATTTCTGAAGTTAATCGTGCTTGGGTGAGAGTAGTACTAGGATGGGTGACCCCCTTGGAAGTCCTTGTGTTGCACCCCCCTTTTCAATTTTTTTTGCCCCAGTTAGGGTTGCCAAGATACTTTATCCTCCACATTTCTATTATCGAATCCCACGGCACCTTGGGCAAGACAACTTCGCTTCACGTGGAGGCTGCGCCCGCAAATTGATGGCGTAGGGCTTGTGACCAGTTCTCCGTCACTCCGGTGCCCATAACTTTTGATCCGTAAGGAGTTACGTGGTGCACAGCATACCGTTGCAAAGCTCTGCGAGAGCTCTACGACGGGGGCAGCCAGCTCGCTCGCTGTACCCTTTTTGGAGCCCAAAATCGAACGTTTTTTTCAGTTTCGGGCCACTTTTCTTCTTTTGCTCTGTTTTTCGATCACGGATCGTACGTCGTGAGCTGTTAAAAGGTCGACAACCTTACTCGCGGAACATTAGAGGGCCCTACAACGCGTCGATATCATGTCTTGCGATGATGCTGCGTTGTTGAAGCGGATGGTTTGTCGTTAAGCCCATTGGGCCTTTTGAATGGGCCATGTCTCTAGGTTGGGACTGTGAACCGTTAACACATAAAAGAATTGTGGCCTCAACATGACGGGTGCGATCATACCAGCACTAATGCACCGGATCCCATCAGATTTCCGAAGTTAAGCGTGCTTGGGTAAGAGTAGTACTAGGATGGGTGACCCCTTGGGAAGTCCTCGTGTTGCACCCCCCTTTTCAATTTTTTTTGCCCTGGTTAGGGTTGCCAAGATACTTTATCCTCCACATTTCTATTATCGAATCCCACGGCACCTTGGGCAAGACAACTTCGCTTCACGTGGAGGCTGGGCCCGCAAACCGATGGCGTAGGGCTTGTGACCAGGTCTCTGTCACTCCGGTGCCCATAACTTGTGATCCGTAAGGAGTTACACGGCGCACAGCATACCATTGCAAAGCTCTCTGAGAGCTCTACGATGGGGACAGTCAGCTCGCTCACTGTTCCCTTTTTGGAGCCCAAAATCGAACGTTTTCATCAGTTTTGGGCAACTTTTCTTCTTTTGCTCTATTTTTCCGTCCCGGATCGTACGTCGTGAGCTGTTAAAAGGATGAAAACCTTACTCGCGGGACATTAGAGGGCCCTACAACGAGTCAATATCACGTCTTGCGAGGATACTGCGTTATTGAAGTGGATGGGTTGTTGTTAAGCCCATTGGGCCTTTTGAATGGGCCATCTCTCTAGGCTGGGACTGTGAACCGTTAACACATAAAGGAATTGTGCCCTCAACATGACGGGTGCGATCATACCAGCACTAATTCACCGGATCCCATCAGATTTCCGAAGTTAAGCGTGCTTGGGTGAGAGTAGTACTTGGATGGGCGACCCTTGGGAAGTCCTCGTGTTGCACCCCACTTTTCAATTTTTTTTGCTCCGGTTAGGGTTGCCAGGATACTTTATCCACCACATTTCTGTTATCGAATCCCACGGTACCTTGGGCTAGACAACTTCACTTCACGTGGAGGCTGGACCAGCAAACCGAGGGCGTAGGGCTTGTGACCAAGTCTTCGCCACTCCGGTGCCCATAACTTTTGATCCGTAAGGAGTTACGCGGCGCACAACAAACCGTTGCAAAGCTCTCCAAGAGCTCTACGACATGGGCAGCCAGCTTGCTCGTTGTGCCCATTTTTGGAGCCCAAAAATGAACATTTTCATCAGTTTCGTGCCACTTTTCTTCTTTTGCTATGTTTTTCCATCCTGGATCGTACGTCGTGAGCTGTTAAAAGGACGACAACCGTATTTACGGGACATTAAAGGGCCCTACAATGCGTTGATATCACGTCTTGCGAGGATGCTGTGTTGTTGAAGCGGATGGGTTGTCGTTAAGCCCATTGGGGATTTTGAATGGGCCATCTTTCTAGGCTGGGACAGTGAACCGTTAACACATAAAGGAATTGTGCCCTCAACATGACGGGTGCGATCATACCAGCACTAATTCACCGGATCCCATCAGATTTCAGAAGTTAAGCGTGCTTGGGCGAGAGTAGTACTAGGATGGGTGACCCCTAGGAAGTCCTCGTGTTGCACCCCCCTTTTCCATTTTTTAAACTCCGGTTAGGGTTGCCAAGATACTTTATCAACCACATTTCTATTATCGAATCCCACGACACCTTGGGCTAGACAACTTCGCTTCACGTGGAGGCTGGGACAGAAAATCGAGGGCGTAGGGCTTGTGACCAGGTCTCCGTTGCTCCAATGCCCATAACTTTTGATCTGTAAGGAGTTACGCGGTGCAAAACATACCGTTGCAAATCTCTTCGAGAGCTCTACGATGGGGGCAGCCAGCTTGCTCGCTTTGCCAATTTTTGGAGCTCAAAATCGAACGTTGTCTCAATTTCGGGCCATTTTTCTTCTTTTGCTCAAATTTTCCGTCTCGGATCGTACGTCGTGAGCTGTTAAAGGGACGACAACCTTACTTGCGGGACATTAGACGGCCCTACAACACGTCGACATCACGTCTTGAGAGGATGCTGCGTTGTTGAAGCGGATGGGTTGTCGTTAAGCCCATTGGGCCTTTTGAATGGGCCATCTCTCAAGGCTGGGACTGTGAACCGTTAACACATAAAAGAATTGTGCCCTCAACAAGACGGGTGCGATCATACCAGGACTAATGCACCGGACCCCATCAGATTTCCGAAGTTAAGCGTGCTTGGGTGAGAGTAGTACTAGGATGGGTGACCCCCTGGGAAGTCCTTGTGTTGCACCCCCCTTTTCAATTTTTTTTGCCCCAGTTAGGGTTGCCAAGATACTTTATCCTCCACATTTATATTATCGAATCCCACAGCACCTTGGGCAAGATAACTTCGCTTACGTGGAGGTTGCACCCGCAAACCGATGGCGTAGGGCTTGTGACCAGGTCTCCGTCACTCCAGTGCACATAACTTTTGATCCGTAAGGAGTTACGCGGTGCACAGCATACCGTTGCAAAGCTCTGCGAGAGCTCTACGACGGGGGCAGCCAGCTCGCTCGCTGTGCCCTTGTTGGAGCCCAAAATTTAACATTTTTTTCAGTTTCGGGCCACTTTTCTTCTTTTGCTATGTTTTTCCGTCCCGGATCGTACGTCGTGAGCTGTTAAAAGGTCGACAACCTTACTCGCGGAACATTAAAGGGCCCTACAACGCGTCGATATCATGTCTTGCGATGATGCTGCGTTGTTGAAGCAGATGGTTTGTTGTTAAGCCCATTGGGCCTTTTGAATGGGCCATGTCTCTAGGTTGGGACTGTGAACCGTTAACACATAAAAGAATTGTGGCCTCAACATGACGGGTGTGATCATACCAGCACTAATGCAACGGATCCCATCAGATTTCCGAAGTTAAGCGTGCTTGGGTAAGAGTAGTACTAGGATGGGTGACCCCCTGGGAAGTCCTCGTGTTGCACCCCCCTTTTTAATTTTTTTTGCCCCGGTTAGGGTTGCCAAGATACTTTATCCACCACATTTCTATTATCGAATCCCACGGCACCTTGTGCTAGACAACTTCGCTTCACTTGGAGGCTGGACCAGCAAACCGAGGGCGTAGGGCTTGTGACCAGGTCTCCGTCGCTCCGGTGCCCATAACTTTTGACCCGTAAGGAGTTACGCGGCGCACAACATACCGTTGCAAAGCTCTCCGAGTGCTCTACGACGATGGCAGTTAGCTTGCTTGCTATGCCCTTTTTGGAGCCCAAAATCCAACATTTTCATCAATTTCGGGCCACTTTTCTTCTTTTGCTCTGGTTTTCCGTCTCGGATCATACGTCGTGAGTTGTTAAAAGGATGAAAACTTTACTCACAGGACATTGGAGGGCCCTACAATGCGTCGATATCACGTCTTGCGAGGATGATGCGTTGTTGAAGCAAATGGGTTGTCGTTAAGCCCATTGGGCCTTTTGAATGGGCTATCTCTCTAGGCTGAGACTGTGAACCGCTAACACATAAAAGAATTGTGCCCTCAACATGACGGGCGCCATCATACCAGCACTAATGCACCGGATCCCATCAGATTTCTGAAGTTAAGCGTGCTTGGGTGAGAGTAGTACTAGGATGGGTGACCCCCTGGGAATTCCTCGTGTTGCACCCCCTTTTCATTTTTTTTTGCCCCGGTTCGGGTTGCTAAGATACTTTATCCTCCCCATTTCTATTATCGAATCCCATGGCACCTTGGGCAAGACAACTTCGCTTCACGTGGAGGCTAGACCAGTAAACCGAGGGCGTAGGGCATATGACTAGCTCTCCGTCACTCCGGTGCCCATAACTTTTGATCCGTAAGGAGTTACGCGGCGCACAACAAACCGTTGGAAAGCTCTCCGAGTGCTCTACGACGATGGTAGCTAGCTTGCTTGCTATGCCCTTTTTCGAGCCCAAAATTGAACATTTTCATCCATTTCAGGCCAATTTTCTTCTTTTGCTCTGTTTTTCCGTCTCGGATCGTACGTCGTGAGTTGTTAAAAGGATGACAACCCTACTCACGAGACATTGGAGGGCCCTACAACGCGTAAATATCATGTCTTGCGAGGATGCTACGTTGTTGAAGCGGATGGGTTGTCGTTAATCCCATTGGGCCTTTTGAATAGGCATCTCTCTAGGCTGGGACTGTGAATCGTTAATAAATAAAGGAATTGTGCCCTCAACATGACGGGTGCGATCATACTAGTACCAATGCACTGGATCCCATCAGATTTCTGAAGTTAAGCATGTTTGGGCAAGAGTAGTACTAGGATGGGTGACCCCTGGGAAGTCCCCGTGTTGTACCCCCCTTTTCAATTTTTTTTGCTCCGGTTAGGGCTGCCAAGATACTCTATCCACCACATTTCTATTATCGAATCCCACGGCACCTTGGGCTAGACAACTTCGCTTCACGTGGAGGCTGGGCCAGCATGCTTGCTGTGCCCATTTTTTGAGCCCAAAATCGAACGTTTTCAACAGTTTCGGGCCACTTTTCTTCTTTTGCTCTGTTTTTCCATCCCGGATCGTACGTCATGAGTAGTTAAAAGGACGACAACATTACTCGCGGGATATTAGAGGGCCCTACAACGCGTCGATATCACGTCTTGCGAGGATGCTGCATTGTTCAAGCGGATGGGTTGTCGTTAAGCCCATTGGGCCTTTTGAATGGGCCATCTCTCTAGGCTGGGACTGTGAACTGTTAACACAAAAAAGAATTGTGCCCTCAACATGACGGGTGTGATCATGCCAACACTAATGCACCGGATCCCACCAGATTTTCGAAGTTAAGCGTGCTTGGGTGAGAGTAGTACTAGGATGGGTGACCCCGTGGGAAGTCCTCGTGTTGCACCCCTCTTTTCAACTTTTTTTGCCCCGGTTAGGGTTGCCAAGATACTTTATCCTCCACATTTCTATTATCGAATCCCACGGCACCTTGGGCAGGACAACTTCGCTTGACGTGGAGGCTGGGCCCGCAAACCGATGGCGTAGGGCTTGTGACCAGGTCTCCGTCACTCCGGTACCCATAACTTTCGATTTGTAAGGAGTTACGCAGTGCACATCATATTGTTGCAAAGCTCTCTGAGAGCACTACGACGGGGGCCCCTAACTCGCTCGCTATGCCTTTTTGGAGCCAAAATCGAACGTTTTCATCAGTTTCAGGCCACTTTTCTTCTTTTGCTCTGTTTTTCCGTCCCGGATCGTACGTCGTGAGCTGTTAAAAGGACGACAACCTTACTCGCGGGACATTAGAGGGCCCTACAATGCGTCAATATCACGTCTTGCAAGGATACTGCGTTGTTGAAGCGGATGGGTTGTCGTTAAGCCCATTGGGCCTTTTGAATGGGCTATCTCTCTAGGCTGGGACTGTGAACCGTTAACACATAAAGGAATTGTGCCCTCAACATGATGGGTGCGATCTTACCAGCACTAATGCACCGGATCCCATCAGATTTCCGAAGTTAAGCGTGCTTGGCCGAGAGTAGTACTAGGATGGGTGACCCCCTGTGAAGTCCTCGTGTTGCAGCCCCGTTTTCAATTTTTTTTGCTCCGGTTAAGGTTGCCAAGATACTTTATCTACCACATTTCTATTATCGAATCCCACGGCACCTTGGGCTAGACAACTTCACTTCACGTGGAGGCTGGGCCAACAAACCGAGTGCGTAGGGCTTGTGACCAGGTCTCCGTCACTCCGGTGCCCATAATTTTTTATCCGTAAGGAGTTACGTGGCACACAGCATACCGTTCCAAAGCTCTCCGAGAGCTCTATGTCGGGGGCAGCCAGCTTGCTCGCTGTACCCGTTTTTGGAGCCCAAATTGAACGTTTTCATCAATTTTGGGCCACTTTTCTTCTTTTGCTCTCTTTTTCCGTCCCGGATCGTACGTCGTGAGCTGTAAAAAGTACGACAAACTTACTCGTCGGACATTAGAGGGCCCTACAACACGTCGATATCACGTCTTGCAAGGATGCTGCGTTGTTGAAGCGGATGGGTTGTCGTTAAGCCCATTGGACCTTTTGAATGGGCCATCTCTCTATGCTGGGACTGTGAACCTTTAACACATAAAGAAATTGTGCCCTCTACATAACGGGTATGATCATACCAGCACTAATGCACCGGATCCCATCAGAACTCCAATGTTAAGCATTCTTGGGCGAGAGTAGTACTAGGATGGGTGACCCCCTGGGAAGTACTCGTGTTGCACCCCCCTTTTGAAATTTTTTTGCCCCGGTTAGGGTTGCCAAGATACTTTATCCTACACATTTCTATTATCGAATCCCACGGCACCTTGGGCAAGACAACTTCGCTTCACGTGGAGGCTGGGCCCGCAAACCGATGGCGTAGGGCTTGTAACCAGGTCTCCGTCGCTCCGGTTCCCATAACTTTTGATCTGTAAGGAGTTACACGGCACACAGCATACCGTTCCAAAGCTCTCCAAGAGCTCTATGACGGGGGCAGCCAGCTTGCTAGTTGTACCCGTTTTTGGAGCCCAAATTGAATGTTTTCATCAATTTTGGGCCACTTTTCTTCTTTTGCTCTGTTTTTCCATCACGGATCGTACGTCATGAGCTGTTAAAAGGACGGCAACCTTACTCGCGGGACATTAGAGGACCCTACAATGTATTGATATCACGTCTTGCGAGGATGCTGCGTTGTTGATGCGGATGGGTTGTCGTTAAGCCTATTGGGCCTTTTGAATGGGCCATATATCTAGGCTGGGACCGTGAACCGTTAACACGTAAAGGAATTGTGCCCTCAACATAACGGGTACGATCATACCAGCACTAATGCACCGGATCCCATCAGAACTCCGAAGTTAAGCGTAGTTGGACGAGAGTAGTACTAGGATGGGTGACCCCCTGGGAAGTCCTCGTGTTGCACCCCCCTTTTCAATTTTTTTTGCTCCGGTTAGGGTTGCCAAGATACTTTACCCACCACTTTTCTATTATCGAATCCCATGGCACCTTGGGCAAGACAACTTCGCTTCCCGTGGAGGCTGGGCCAGCAAACCGAGGGCGTAGGGTTTGCGACCAGGTCTCCGTCGCTCTGGTGCCTATAACTTTTGATCCGTAAGGAGTTACGCGGCGCACAACATACCGTTGCAAAGCTCTCCGAGAGCTCTATGACGGCAGTAGCCAGCTAGCTCGTCGTGCCCTTTTTGGAGCTCAAAATCGAATGTTTTCATCAATTTCGGGCCACTTTTTTTCTTTTGCTTTGTTTTATGTCCCGGATCGTACGTCGTGAGCTGTTAAAAGGATGACAACCTTACTTGCGGGACATTAGAGGACCCTACAACGCGTCGATATCACGTCTTGCGAGGATGCTGCGTTGTTGAAGCGGATGGGTTGTCGTTAAGCCCATTGGGCCTTTTGAATGGGCCATATCTCTAGGTGGGGACTGTGAACCGTTAACACATAAAGGAATTGTGCCCTCAACATGACGGGTGCGATCATACTAGCACTAATGCACCGGATCCCATCAGAACTCCGAAGTTAAGCGTGCTTGGACGAGAGTAGTACTAGGATGGGTGACCCCCTAGGAAGTCCTCGTGTTGCACCCCCCTTTTCAATTTTTTTTGCTCCGGTTAGGGTTGCCAAGATACTTTCCTACCACATTTCTATTATTGAATCCCACGGCACCTTGGCCAAGACAACTTCGCTTCACGTGGAGGCTGGGCCCGCAAACCGAGGGAGTAGGGCTTGTTACCAGGTGTCCGTCGCTCCGGTGCCCATAACTTTTGATCGGTAAGGGGTTACAAGGCGCACAACATACCATTGCAAAGAACTCCGAGAGCTCTACGACGGGGGCAGCTAGCTAGCTCGATGTGCCATTTTTGGAGCTCAAAATCAAACGTTTTCATCAGTTTCGGGCCACTTTTCTTCTTTCGCTTTTTTTTACGTCCCGGATCGTACGTCATGAGCTGTTAAAAGGACGACAACCTTACTCGCGGGTCATTAGAGGACCCTACAACGCATCGATATCACGTCTTGCGAGGATGCTGCGTTGTTGAAGCGGATGGGTTGTCGTTAAGCCCATTGGGCCTTTTGAATGGGCCATATCTCTAGGCTGGGACTGTGAACCGTTAACACATAAAGGAATTGTGCCCTCAACATGACGGGTGCAATCATACCAGCACTAATGCACCGGATCCCATCAGAACTCCGAAGTTAAGCGTGCTTGGGCGAGAGTAGTACTAGGATGGGTGACCCCCTGGGAAGTCCTCGAGTTGTACCCCCCTTTTCAATTTTTTTTGCTCCAGTTAGGGTTGCCAAGATACTTTACCCACCATATTTCTATTATTGAATCCCACGGAACCATGGGCAAGACAACTTCGCTTCACGTGGACGCTAGGCCCGTAAACTGAGGGCGTAGGGCTTGTGACCAGGTCTCCGTCGTTCCGGTCCCCATAACTTTTGATCCGTGAGGAGTTACGTGGTGCACAGCATACCATTGCAAAGCTCTACGAGAGTTCTACGACGGGGGTATCCAGCTAGCTCGCTGTGCCCTTTTTTAGCTCAAAATCAAACGTTTTCATCAGTTTCGGGCCACTTTTCTTCTTTTGTTTTGTTTTACGTCCCGGATCGTACGTCGTGAGTTGTTAAAAGGACGACAACCTTACTCGCGGGACTTTAAAGGACCCTACAACGCGTTGATATCACGTCTTGGAAAGATGCTACGTTGTTAAAGCAGATGGGTTGTCGTTAAGCCCATTGGGCCTTTTGAATGGGCCATATCTCTAGGCTGGGACTGTGAACCGTTAACACATAAAGGAATTGTGCTCTCAACATGACGGGTGCGATCATACCAGCACTAATGCACCGGATCCCATCAGAACTCCGAAGTTAAGCGTGCTTGGGCAAGAGTAATACTAGGATGGGTGACCCCCTGGGAAGTCCTCGTGTAGAACCCCCTTTTCAATTTTTTTTGCTCCGGTTAGGGTTGCCAAGATACTTTACCCACCACATTTCTATTATCGAATCCCACGGCACCTTGGGCAAGACAACTTCGCTTCACATGGAGGTTGGGCCCGTGAACCGAGGGCGTAGGGCTTGTCACCAGGTCTCCGTCGCTCCGGTGCCTATAATTTTTGATCCGTATGGAGTTACGCGGCGCACAGCATACCGTTGCAAAGCTCTCCGAGAGGTCTACGACGGGGGCAGCCAGCTAGCTCATCGGGCTCTTTTTGGAGCTCAAAATCGAATGTTTTCATCAGTTTCGGGCCACTTTTCTTCTTTTGCTTTGTTTTACGTCCCAGATCGTACGTCGTGAGCTGTTAAAAGGACGACAACCATAGTCACGGCACATTAGAGGACCTTCAAACCCGTCGATATCATGTGTTGCGAGGATGCTACGCTGTTGAAGCGGATGGGTTGTCGTTAAGCCCATTGGGCCTTTTGAATGGGCCATATCTCTAGGCTGGGACTGTGAACCGTTAACACATAAAGGAATTGTGCCCTCAACATGATGGGTGCGATCATACCAGCACTAATGCACTGGATCCCATCAGAACTCCGAAGTTAAGCGTGCTTGGGCGAGAGTAGTACCAGGATGGGTGACCCCTTGGGAAGTCCTCGAGTTGTACCCCCATTTTCAATTTTTTTTGCTCCGGTTAGGGTTGCCAATATACTTTATCCACCACATTTCTATTATTGAATCCCACGGTACCTTGGGCAAGACAACTTCGCTTCACGTGGAGGCTGGGCCCACAAACCGAGGGTGTAGGGCTTGTGACCAGGTCTCCGTCGCTCTGGTGCCTATAACTTTTGATCCGTATGGAGTTACGCGGCGCACAGCATACCTTTGCAAAGCTCTCCGAGAGGTCTACGACGGGGGCAGCCAGCTAGCTCGTCGAGCCCTTTTTGAAGCTCAAAATCGAATGTTTTCATCAGTTTCGGGCCACTTTTTTTCTTTTGCTTTGTTTTACGTCCCGGATCGTACGTCGTGAGCTGTTAAAAGGACGACAACCTTACTCACAGGACATTAGAGGACCTTCAAACGCGTCGATATCACGTCTTGCGAGCATGCTGCGTTGTTGAAGCGGATGGGTTATCGTTAAGCCCATTGGGCCTTTTGAATGGGCCATATCTCTAGGCTGGGACTGTGAACCGTTAACACATAAAGGAATTGTGCCCTCAACATGACGGGTGCGATCATACCAGCACTAATGCACTGGATCCCATCAGAAATCCGAAGTTAAGCGTGCTTGGGCGAAAGTAGTACTAGCATGGGTGACCCCTTGGGAAGTCCTCGAGTTGTACCCCCCTTTTCAATTTTTTTTTCTCCGGTTAGGGTTGCCAATATACTTTATCCACCACATTTCTATTATCGAATCCCACGATACCTTGGGCAAGACAACTTCGCTCCACGTGGAGGCTGGGCCCACAAACCAAGGGTGTAGGGCTTGTGACCAGGTCTCCGTCGCTCCGGTGCCTATAAATTTTGATCCGTATGGAGTTACGCGGCACACAGAATACCGTTGCAAAGCTTTCCGAGAGCTCTACAACGACGGCATCCAGCTTGCTTGGTGTGCCTTTTTTGGAGCTCAAAATCGAACATTTTCATCAATTTCGGGCCACTTTTCTTCTTTTGCTTTGTTTTACGTCCCGGATCGTACGTCATGAGCTGTTAAAAGGATGACAACCTTACTCGCAGGACATTAGAAGACCCTACAATGCGCCGATATCACGTCTTGCGGGGATGCTGCGTTGTTGAAGCGGATGGGTTATCGTTAAGCCCATTGGGCCTTTTGAATGGGCCATATCTCTAGGTTGGGACTGTGAACCGTTAACACGTAACGGAATTGTGCCCTCAACATGACGGGTGCAATTATACCAGCACTAATGCACCAGATCCCATCAGAACTTCGAAGTTAAGCGTGCTTGGGCGAGAGTAGTACTAGGATAGGTGACCCCCTGGGAAGTCCGCGTGTTGTACCCCCCTTTTCAATTTTTTTGCTCCGGTTAGGGTTGCCAAGATACTTTACCCACCACATTTCTATTATCGAATCCCACGGCACCTTGAGCAAGACAACTTCGCTTCACGTGGAGGCTGGGCCCGCAAACCGAGGGCATAGGGCTTGTGACCAGGTCTCCGTCGCTCCGGTGCCCATAACTTTTGATCCGTAAGGAGTTACGCGACGCACAGCATACTGTTGCAAAGCTCTCTGAGAGCCCTACGACTGGGGAAGCAAGCTGGCTTGCTATGCACATTTTGGAGCTCAAAATCGAACGTTTTCATCAGTTTCGGGCCACTTTCCTACTTTAGCTTTGTTTTACCGCCTAGATCGTACGTCGTGAGCTGTTAAAAGGACGACAACCTTACTCGCGGGACATTAGAGGACCCTACAACGCGTCGATATCATGTCTTGCGAGGATGCTGTGTTGTTGAACCGGATGGGTTGTCGTTAAGCCCATTGGGCCTTTTGAATGGGCCATATATCTAGGCTAGGACTGTGAACCGTTATCACATAAAGGAATTGTGCCCTCAACATGACGGGTGTGATCATACCAGCACTAATGCACCGGATCCCATCAGAACTCCGAAGTTAAGCGTGCTTGGGCGAGAGTAGTACTAGGATGGGTGACCCCTGGGAAGTCCTCGTGTTGCACCCCCCTTTTCATTTTTTTTTGGTCCGGTTAGGGTTGCTAAGATACTTTACCCACCACATTTCTATTATCGAATCCCACAGCACCTTGGGCAAGACAACTTCGCTTCACGTGGAGGCTGGGCCCGCAAACCGAGGGTGTTGGGCTTGTGACCAGGTCTTTGACGCTCCGGTGCCCATAACTTTTGATCCGTAAGGAGTTAAGCGGCGCACAGCGTACCGTTGCAAAGTTCTCCGAGAGCTCTACGACGGGGGTAGCAAGCTAGCTCGCTGTGCCCGTTTTGGAGCTAAAAATTGAACGTTTTCATCTGTTTCGGCCACTTTTCTTCTTATGCTTTGTTTTACGTCTCGGATCGTACATCGTGAGCTGTTAAAAGGACGACAACCTTACTTACGGGACAATAGAGGACCCTACACCGCGTCGATATCACGTCTTGCGAGGATGCAACGTTGTTGAAGCAGATGGGTTATCGTTAAGCCCATTGGGAATTTTGAATGGGCCATATCTCTAGGTTGGGACTGTGAACCGTTAACACATAAAGGAATTGTGCCCTCAACATGACGGGTGCGATCATACCAGCCCTAATGCACCAGATCCCATCAGAACTCCAAAGTTAAGCATGCTTGGGCGAGAGTAGTACTAGGATGGGTGACCCCTTGGGAAGTCCTGGTGTTGCACCCCCCTTTTCAATTTTTTTTGCTCCGGTTAGGGTTGCCAAGATACTTTACCCACCACATTTCTATTATCGAATCCCACGGCTCCTCGGGCAAGACAACTTCGCTTCACGTGGAGGATGGGCCCACAAACCGAGGGTGTAGGGCTTGTGACCAGCTCTTCGTTACTCCGGTGCCCATAACTTTTGATCTGTAAGGAGTTACACGGCGCACAGCATACCGTTGCAAAGCTCTCCAAGAGCTCTACGACGGGGGCAGCTAGCTAGCTTGCTGTGCCCTTTTTGGAGCTCAAAATCGAACATTTTCATCAGTTTTTGGCCAATTTTCTTCTTTTGCTTTGTTTTACGTCCCGGATCGTACGTCGTGAGTTGTTTACAGGACGACAACCTTACTCGCGGGACATTAGAGAACCTTACAACGTGTCGGTATCACGTCTTGCGAGGATGCTGCGTTGTTGAAGCGGATGGGTTGTCGTTAAGCCCATTGGGCCTTTTGAATGGGCCATATCTCTAGGCTGTGACTGTGAACCGTTAACACATAAAGGAATTGTGCCCTCAACATGACGGGTGTGATCATACCAGCACTAATGCACCGGATCCCATCAGAACTCCGAAGTTAAGCGTGCTTGGACGAGAGTAGTACTAGGATGGGTGACCCCTTGGGAAGTCCTCGTGATGCACCCCCTTTTCAATTTTTTTGCTCCGGTTAGGGTTGCCAAGATACTTTACCCACCACATTTCTATTATCGAATCCCACGGCACCTTGGGCAAGAAAACTTCACTTCACGTGGAGGCTGGGCCCGCAAACCGAGGGCATAGGGCTTGTGACCAGGTCTCCGTCGCTTCGGTGCCCATAACTTTTGATCCGTAAGGAGTTACGCGGCACACAGTATACCGTTGCAAAGCTCTCCGAGAGCTCTACGACTAGGGAAGCAAGCTAGCTTGTAGTGCCCTTTTTGGAGCTCAAAATCGAACGTTTTTATCAGTTTTGGGCCCCTTTTCCTCTTTTGCTTTGTTTTACCTCCCGGATCGTATGTCGTGAGCTGTTAAAAGGATGACAACCTTACTCGCCGGACATTAGAGGACCCTACAACGCGTCGATATCATGTCTTGCGAGAATGCTGCGTTGTTGAAGCGGATGGGTTGTCGTTAAGCCCATTGGGCCTTTTGAATGGGCCATATCTCTAGGCTGGGACTGTGAACCGGTAATACATAAAGGAATTGTGCCCTCAACATGACGGGTGCGATCATACCAGCACTAATGCACCGGATCCCATCAGAACTCCGAAGTTAAGCGTGCTTGGGCGAGAGTAGTACTAGGATAGGTGACCCCTTGGGAAGTCCGCGTGTTGCACCCCCCGTTTCAATTTTTTTTGCTCCGGTTAGGGTTGCCTAGATACTTTACCCACCACATTTCTATTATCGAATCCCACGGCACCTCGGGCAAGACAACATCGCGTCACGTGGAGGCTGGGCCTGCAAACCGAGGGCGTTGGGCTTGCGACTAGGTCTTCGTCGCTCCGGTGCCCATAACTTTTGATCTGTAAGGAGTTACGCGGCGCACAGCGTACCGTTGCAAAGTTCTCTGAGAGCTCTACGACGGGGGCAGCTAGCTAGCTCGCTATGCCCGTTTTGGAGCTCAAAATCAAACGTTTTCATCAGTTTCGGGCCACTTTTCTTCTTATGCTTTGTTTTACGTCCCGGATCGTACGTCGTGAGCTGTTAAAAGGACGACAACCTTACTCGCGGGACAATAGAGGACCCTACAACGCATCGATATCACGTCTTACGAGGATGCTGTGTTGTTGAAGCGGATGGGTTGTCGTTAAGCCCATTGGGCATTTTGAATGGGCCATATCTCTAGGCGGGGACTGTGAACCGTTAACACATAAAGGAATTGTGCCCTCAACATGACGGGTGCGATCATACCAGCACTAATGCACCGGATCCCATCAGAACTCCGAAGTTAAGTGTGGTTGGGCGGGAGTAGTACTAGGGTGGGTGACCCCCTGGGAAGTCCTCGAGTTGCACCCCCCTTTTCAATTGTTTTTGCTCCGGTTAGGGTTGCCAAGATACTTTACCCACCACATTTCTATTATCGAATCCCACGGCACCTTGGGCAAGACAACTTCGCTTCACGTGGAGGCTGGGCCCGCAAACCGAGGGCGTAGGGCTTGTGACCAGGTCTCCGTCGCTCCGGTGCCTATAACTTTTGATCCGTAAGGAGTTACGCGGCGCACAACATACCGTTGCAATGCTCTCCGAGAGCTCTAGGACGGGGGCAGAAAGCTAGCTTGCAGTGCCCTTTTTGGAGCTCAAAATCGAACGTTTTCATCAGTTTCAGGCCACTTTTCCTCTTTTGCTTTGTTTTACCTCCCGGACTGTACGTCGTGAGCTGTTAAAAGGACGACAACCTTACTCGCGGGACATTAAAGGACCCTACAACGCGTCGATATCATGTCTTGCGAGGATGCTGCGTTGTTGAAGCGGATGGGTTGTCGTTAAGCCCATTGGTCCTTTTGAATGGGCCATATCTCTAGGCTGGGACTGTGAACCGGTAACATATAAAGGAATTGTGCCCTCAACATGACGGGTGCGATCATACCAACACTAATGCACCAGATCCCATCAGAATTCCGAAGTTAAGCGTGCTTGGGCGAGAGTAGTACTAGGATAGGTGACCCCTTGGGAAGTCCGCGTGTTGCACCCCCCGTTTCAATTTTTTTTGCTCTGGTTAGTGTTGCCAAGATACTTTACCCACCACATTTCTATTATCGAATCCCACGGCACCTCGGGCAAGACAACTTCGCTTCACATGGAGGCTGGGCCCGCAAACTGAGGGCGTTGGGCTTGCGACCAGGTCTTCGTCGCTCCGGTGCCCATAACTTTTGATCTGTAAGGAGTTACGCGGCGCACAGCGTACCGTTGCAAAGTTCTCCGAGAGCTCTACGATGGGGGCAGCCAACTAGCTCGCTGTGCCCGTTTTGGAGCTCAAAATCGAACGTTTTCAACAGTTTCGGGCCAGTTTTCTTCTTATGCTTTGTTTTACGTCCCGGATCGTACGTCGTGAGCTGTTAAAAGGACGACAACCTTACTCGCAGGACAATAGAGGACCCTACAACGCGTCGATGTCACGTCTTACGAGGATGCTGCGTTGTTGAAGCGGATGTGTTGTCGTTAAGCCCATTGGGCCTTTTGAATGGGCCATATCTCTAGGCGGGGACTGTGAACCTTTAACACAAAGGAATTGTGCTCTCAACATGACGGGTGCGATAATACCAGCACTAATGCACCGGATCCTATCAGAACTTCGAAGTTAAGCATGCTTGGGCGAGAGTAGTACTAGGATGGGTAACCCCCTGGGAAGTCGTCGAGTTGCACCCCCCTTTTCAATTGTTTTTGCTCCGGTTAGGGTTGCCAAGATACTTTACCCACCACATTTCTATTATCGAATCCCACGGCACCTTGGGCAAGACAACTTCGCTTCACGTTGAGGCTGGGCCAGCAAACCGAGGGCGTAGGGCTTGTGACCAGGTCTCCGTCGCTCCGGTGCCTATAACTTTTGATTCGTAAGGAGTTACGCGGCGCATAACATACCGTTGCAATGCTCTCCGAGAGCTCTACGACGGGGGCAGAAAGCTAGCTTGCAGTGCCCTTTTTGGAGCTCAATATCGAACGTTTTCATCAGTTTCGGGCCACTTTTCATTTTTTGCTTTGTTTTACGTCCCGGATCGTACGTCGTGAGCTATTAAAATGACGACAACCTTACTCGCCGGACATTAGAAGACCCTACAACGCGTCGATATCACTTCTTTCGAGGATGCTGCGTTTTTGAACCGGATGGGTTGTCGTTAAGCCCATTGGACCTTTTGAATAAGCCATATCTCTAGGCTGGGACTGTGAACCGTTAACACATAAAGGAATTGTGCCCTCAACATGACGGGTGTGATCATACCAGCACTAATGCACCGGATCCCATCAGAACATCGAAGTTGAGCGTGCTTGGACGAGAGTAGTACTAGGATGGGTGACCCCTTGGGAAGTCCTCGTGTGGCACCCCCCTTTTCAATTTTTTTTGCTCCGGTTAGGGTTGCCAAGATACTTTACCCACCACATTTCTATTATCGAATCCCACGGCACCTTGGGCAAGACAACTTCGCTTCACGTGGAGGCTGGGCCTGCAAACCGATGGCATAGGGCTTATGACCAGGTCTCTGTCGCTCCGGTGCCCATAACTTTTGATCCGTAAGGAGTTACGCGGCGCCAGCGTACCGTTGCAAAGCTCTCTGAGAGCTCTACGATGGGGGAAGCAAGCTAGCTCGCTTTGCACTTTTTGGTGCTCAAAATCGAACATTTTCATCAGTTTCGGGCCACTTTTCTTCTTTTGCTTTGTTTTAAGTCCCGGATCGTAAGTCGTGAGCTTTTAAAAGGACAACAACCTCACTCGCGGGACATTAGAGGACCCTACAACGCGTCAATATCACGTCTTGCGAGGATGTTGCGATGTTGAAGTGGATGGCTTGTCGTTAAGCCCATTGGGCCTTTTGAATGGGCCATATCTCTAGGCTGGGACTGTGAACCGTTAACACATAAAGGAATTGTGCCCTCAACATGACGGGTGCGATCATACCAGCACTAATGCACCGGATCCCATCAGAACTCTGAAGTTAAGCGTGCTTGGACGAGAGGAGTACTAGGATGGGTGACCCCTTGGGAAGTCCTCGTGTTGCACCACCCTTTTCAATTTTTTTTGCTCCGGTTAGGGTTGCCAAGATACTTTACCCACCAAATTTCTATTATCGAATCCCACGGCACCTCAAGCAAGACAACTTCGATTCACGTGGAGGCTGGGCTCGCAAACCGAGGGCGTAGGGCTTGTGACAAGGTCTTCGTCGCTCCGGTGCCCATAACTTTTGATCCGTATGGAGTTACGCGGCGCACAGCATACCGATGCAAAGCTCTCTGAGAGCTCTATGACATGGGTAGCGAGCTAGCTCGCTGTGCCCATTTTAGAGCTCAAAATTGAATGTTTTCATCAGTTTCGGGCCACTTTTCTTCTTTTGCTTTGTTTTACGTCTCGGATCGTACGTCCTGAGCTGTTAAAAAGACGACAACCTTACTCGCGGGACATTAGAGGACCCTACAACGCGTCGATATCACGTCTTGCGAGGATGTTGCGTTGTTGAAGCGGATGGGTTGTCTTTAAGCCCATTGGGCCTTTTGAATGGGCCATATCTCTAGGCTGGGACTGTGAACCGTTAACACATAAAGGAATTGTGCCCTCAACTTGACGGGTGCTGTAACACCCCGATCCCTCTCGAGACCGGGAGTTCTATCTATCAATCTAATCGCAATCCGATTCCAAACCCGAGCAAAATTTTAGGGAAAACGGACGGAGTCTCCCCTGTTTCTAGGCAAGTTGCAGAACCTGTAATAGCATATAAATGGATCAACACCGTGTCCAACCATACAAAACTTCCTCACGGCCATCCGAGCCTCGGTTCTCAACAATTTAAACTCATCAAGTATACATACATTTCTAATTTAAAAGCTAACCTATCCCTTTTCATTTTTGACGAGTACATTCAAACTAGACAATTAAACCATACTAACCTACTGCATAAAAGAAACTATCATACCATTCTAACTCTTTTCATCTAGACATTACAAACATGCTTTGAAGTTAAGCTATGCTAACTGATTACATAAACTAGCTTATCAATTGACCTCAACTACTTAGCTAGATTTAAATTACATTTCTTTTAACAATAAATACATACAACATATGAGAGCATATATCTTTACAACTTCGACACTCAAGCCACATAGGCACGCAAGACAACTCTTCAGGCACGAACTTTCACGAAATCATGAACTTTCCAGCTAACATGACATTTCCTGAAATGTGGTGGTGAGGAGTGAGTATACACAACACGTATACTCAGTGAGGGCGAGACAAATATCGAGGTGGAGAGAAAGAAGATCGTGCAATGCAAATAGGTACAGTTAAGCAATACATTCAATAAATAGGCATTCAATATAAACAACAATACAATAAACAATTAAGGAAAGCATTAACACAACCAATCAAAGCTATACCACACTTTGAAGGCTATGGTTCACTCGAGCGAGTAATGTACCGATCACGATTCCGATGACTTTAACGATGACGCGCCGGCTCAACCACCTTATAACTTCAGTTTGGAATACCCCGGAAGTATCCATCAATTCTACGACCCAAATCTCCCTGGGAGGCAACCCAAGTGAGAAAGGGAATAGGACACGGAGCTAGGGCAACCAACACTGGCAATATACGAGCGATAGCACAACAATACAAATCAGTGGCATTAAACGAGATATCAAGAACAACACTAACAAACATTAACAACAATTGATATACAAATTCAATCTTAATCAACTTCAACAAGCTTAACAAGCAATATCTAGCATTCTATAGGCACTATACTATAAAAACACACAAAAACACAAAATGACCCCAACTTTCAAAACGCTACTACTTTCAAACGAGCCACGAGTTTTGGAAACCGACTTCACCAATCCTCCTAGGTCACCATAAGGCACGTCTAAAGACCCCGAAACCCTACTTTACCCTAGAATTCACGCAAAGCCCCGATTTTCCTCTTTGCTCGTTTGAACTACCGCTACCTCAACCGATCACCCAACCAATGCCATAACCGCACCAAAAGTGCTTCCATGGCCTTCCGAGACAATGCCATCACGCAATATGAGGAAACGCTAAACTCGACCTAAACGACCCCAACTTGTACCAAGGCATTTTCTCCGTTTTTCCATTACACAATCCAATTAAACTATTCATTTAGGCATTCTAGCATATCTAGCACCTTCCTACATCAACAGGACGCATAACGGAGCAACTTCATCGAAACGGGGATTTACTATTCATAATTTATTATTCATTAAACAATTTATTATTCAATTTCGATATTCAACAGCAGAAAATGTTAAAAAGCTATAAATACATGTTCTACGATTGCTAGAGAATATTCTTTAAGCCTCAAAACGATTAAAACAACATTATACGGATAAATCTCAAAAATCAAAGTTAATACACAAAATATTCAAATGCGCAAATAAACATGAAACCCTCACCTTAGACGCTCCTAGACGCTAGGAAAACCTCGTAGGATGCCTCGGAAACCACCCCATGCAAGCTCACGCGAAGATTTCGTGATTTGTAGTTGAAATTTTCTTTTTTTTTCTCTCTTCTATTTTCGGCCCTATGCTCACTGATTTCAACTCTCTTTTTTTTTTTATTTTGTGCTAACTTAAGCTTATAAGATGACAATACAAGTCAACTTGGTCAAAGCTTGGTCAATGCTCACTTAAGTTGGTCAAACTAGCTTGTTTTATGCGTTTTAAAGATAAAATAACTAACATAAATCCAATTCTAGTTAAATACAACTTAAAACACTAAAATTGAAACTTTAAATACAAATTTTCACTATTTGCTGAGGACTAAAAATCATTTCCTAACTATCGCTCTCGATATGCTATGCACTTTGCGTCAATAGAAGAAATACAATTAAATCTCAAAGAATTCAAGAAAATATAATTTTTGAAGAGTAAACATGGTTGAAAATTCATTCCGGCTCGGAGCTACTTTTCATTTAATTGAAATCTGAGCATTTAAGTGCAAGAAAAATAAAACCGATTGACATAAATATGAAATTAAAGCCACAAATGAATGTTTAACTAAAAATAAACACAAATCCAATGCTAACATTTAAGATGTCACTTAATTAAATGCAATTAAATGCCTTCAAATGCATGCCGGGTTCGGGTTATCACATCCTTCCCCCCTTAAAACAATTGCGTCCTCGCAATTCTTCTTCCAATAAAACTCTGCATCATCTGAAATCCAACTCTGACCACTTTTCATTGGTTGCTGAGCAAGACACTGAATAAGAACGCTCGAAGAATACCTTACTAAGAACCCCCCAATAGTATTGACTGAAAACTCCAAAGCAATAAGGCCAAATAAAGGCTTAATTGAAAATACCATCTTGAAATCCAAATAAGAATTCCGCTGGTCAAGAATATCATAAAAGAATTCCCCGCTAAAAGTGCCGAGAAGATGCCAATAAAGACTAAAGCAAAGATACTGTAGATATTACCAATTCCACATATTATTAACAAGAAGAGTACTGAAGGAATATTCTATATACATATCTTCTGTAAAAGTCCAACAAGTAACAAATAAGGAAGTCAAAGGATGGCCAAAGCAGATGCAGCACATATAAGACCAAGCTCTAAGACCTCATCGCCATTTTCCGAGTGCAAACTTCATACAACTTACCACCAAGGAAGCCTAAAGTATTCCCAGCATAACGTAAGCAATATAAGATAATAATTCTGAACAAGATTCCAAGTGTAAGACTTCCAATAGTGCCAACAAGGAAAATACCAGTAGAATGCCCACTAAGAATTCCAAAGAATACCGTAAGTAGTACTATACAATAAGTCCGATAGGAATTCCAATTACTAAACCAACTGAGGAATGCCAACAAAAATACCCGAACAATGCTCCGGTAAGAATGTAGCCAAGTTTGCCCAATAAGTAAATGCTAAATAAATGGCCACCAAGGATCCAATAAACAATCTGAAGCAGAGTCTAAACAAGAATCCCAAGTACTGCTCAGGAAGACTCCAAACAAGAAATCCAGTCAACCATATTACAGAGGTTTCAAAGAAGTCTTTCAAAATATATAGCTCAAGAAGCATCAGAGGGAATGTCGTGCAGGTGCATCATATACTATTGAAGAATTCAAATCACGATTGCCGATAAAATATCAAGAAGGACTAGAGCAAAGATATTGTAGACAATATTACGCGGAAAGTCCGATAAAAATTCCGATTGCCAAATCCACTGAGAGATGTCCACAAGGAATACCAAAGTAATACGCCTCACGCAAACTGATCATTGTAAGCAGACTCAAATCAAAGTTCCCCATAAGAATGCAGAAAGAACACCAAAGATTGACTAAAATCCCAACCAAGTCTCCCACGAGTGCCAATATAGAAATACCCGAAAAATGCCCAATCAAGAAGACATCCAGAAAATACTCCAAAGAATAATCATGTAGAACTCCAAACGAAGTCATTTACACAAAGCCTAGAAGATAACCTTCAAGGAACCCCAATAAACAAACTCCAGCTATAAATGTCAACTCCCAAATAAAGGCCTAGTTGAGCACTGCTCGATTCTGTCAATCCAAATAACTTGGGGCTTGCTACTAACCACTTCTCTTCAAGGGAGGAAGAAGACTTACTTACCATTTCAATAGGACATGTATGAATGCCAGGATATCACAGTTATACACATGCCTTAAACTATTATGCAAAAAAGTTTACAAAACAGTTTATTCAACAAAGTCACTCAAGCATGACAATCAAATCAAGCACAACATAATCAATTCAAATCACAGCATAACCAATTCAAGACATTTCAATACACACATTTCAAACAATACTTCAAGCAAATAACAATTCACGAGGTCAATTCAATTCTCGATGCCAATTCAATAGGTCAATTCAATGCACAACTAGACATTTCACTTTACTTGAGAATCATTTAACACATAACACATAACTATATCACATAGGTGCATACATTCAAGTCAAGACACACAATCTCACATGCAAGCATACACTTTCAAGACACACTTAACAAGCACACATTCAAGGATCACTACCCACCAGACCGAGGACCCTATCCCGGCTTATGAGCTAAACAAGCTCTGATACCACCTGTAACACCCCGATCCCTCTCGAGACCGGGAGTTCTATCTATCAATCTAATCACAACCCGATTCCAAACCCGGGCAAAATTTTAGGGAAAACGGACGGAGTCTCCCCTGTTTCTAGGCAAATTGCAGAACCTGTAATAGCATATAAATGGACCAACACCGTGTCCAACCATACAAAACCTCCTCAAGGCCATCCGAGCCTCGGTTCTCAACAATTTAAACTCAGCAAGTATACGTACATTTCCAATTTAAAAGCTAACCTATCACTTTTCATTTTTGACGAGTACATTCAAACTAGACAATTAAACCATACTAACCTACTGCATAAAAGAAACTATCATACCATTCTAACTCTTTTCCTCTAGACATTACAAATATGCTTTGAAGTTAAGCTATGCTAACTGATTACATAAACTAGCTTATCAATTGACCTCAACTACTTAGCTAGATTTAAATTACATTTCTTTTAACAATAAATACATACAACATATGAAAGCATATATCTTTACAACTTCGACACTCAAGCCACATAGGCACGCAAGACAACTCTTCAGGCACGAACTTTCACGAAATCATAAACTTTCCAGCTAACATGACATTTCCTGAAATGTGGTGGTGAGGAGTGAGTATACACAACACGTATACTCAGTGAGGGCGAGACAAATATCGAGGTGGAGAGAAAGAAGATCGTGCAATGCAAATAGGTACAGTTAAGCAATACATTCAATAAATAGGCATTCAATATAAACAACAATACAATAAACAATTAAGGAAAGCATTAACACAACCAATCAAAGCTATACCACACTTTGAAGGCTATGGTTCACTCGAGCGAGTAATGTACCGATCACGTTTCTGATGACTTTAACGATGACGCGCCGGCTCAACCACCTTATAACTTCAGTTTGGAATACCCCGGAAGTATCCATCAATTCTACGACCCAAACCTCCCTGGGAGGCAACCCAAGCGAGAAAGGGAATAGGACACGGAGCTAGGGCAACCAACACTGGCAACCCTAGGCTACCCAGAGAGGCCTATCACACCGCCCTGACTCTATGCAATGCAAGACATGATACAAGCAATATACGAGCGATAGCACAATAATACAAATCAGTGGCATTAAACGAGATATCAAGAACAACACTAATAAACATTAACAACAATTGATATACAAATTCAATCTTAATCAACTTCAACAAGCTTAACAAGCAATATCTAGCATTCTATAGGCACTATACTATAAAAACACACAAATTCACAAAATGACCCCAACTTTCAAAACGCTACTACTTTCAAACGAGCCACGAGTTTTGGAAACCGACTTCACCAATCCTCCTAGGTCACCATAAGGCACGTCTAAAGACCCCGAAACCCTACTTTACCCTATAATTCATGCAAAGCCCCGATTTCCCTCTTTGCTCGTTTGAACTACCGCTACCTCAACCGATCACCCAACCAATGCCATAACCGCACCAAAAGTGCTTCCATGGCCTTCCGAGACAATGCCATCACGCAATATGAGGAAACGCTAAACTCGACCTAAACGACCCCAACTTGTACCAAGGCATTTTCTCCGTTTTTCCATTACACAATCCAATTAAACTATTCATTTAGGCATTCTAGCATATCTAGCACCTTTCTACATCAACAGGAAGCATAACGGAGCAACTTCATCGAAACGGGGGTTTACTATTCACAATTTACTATTCATTAAACAATTTATAATTCAATTTCGATATTCAACCGCAGAAAATGTTAAAAAGCTATAAATACATGTTCTACGATTGCTAGAGAATATTCTTTAAGTCTCAAAATGATTAAAATAACATTATACGGATAAATCTCAAAAATCAAAGTTAATACACAAAATATTCAAATGCGCAAATAAACATGAAACCCTCACCTTAGACGCTCCTAGACGCTAGGAAAACCTCGTAGGATGCCTCAGAAACCACCCCATGCAAGCTCACGCGAAGATTTGGTGATTTGTAGTTGAAATTTTATTTTTTTTTCTCTCTTCTATTTTCGGCCCTATGCTCACTGATTTCAACTCTCTTTTTATTTTTCTTTTGTGCTAACTTAAGCTTATAAGATGACAATACAAGTCAACTTGGTCAAAGCTTGGTCAATGCTCGCTTAAGTTGGTCAAACCAGCTTGTTTTATGCGTTTTAAAGCTAAAATAAGTAACATAAATCCAATTCTAGTTAAATACAACTTAAAACACTAAAATTGAAACACTAAATACAAATTTTCACTATTTGCTGAGGACTAAAAATCATTTCCTAACTATCGCTCTCGATATGCTATGCATTTTGCGTCAATAGAAGAAATACAATTAAATCTCAAAGAATTCAAGAAAATATAATTTTTGAAGAGTAAACATGGTTGAAAATTCATTCTGGCTCGGAGCTACTTTTCATTTAATTGAAATCCGAGCATTTAAGTGCAAGAAAATAAAACTGATTGACATAAATATGAAATTAAAGCCAAAAATGAATGTTTAACTAAAAATAAACACAAATCCAATGCTAACATTTAAGATGTCACTTCATTAAATGCAATTAAATGCCTTTAAATGCATGCCGGGTTCGGGTTATCACAGGTGCGATGATACCAGCACTAATGCACCGGATCGCATCAGAACTCCGAAGTTAAGCGTGCTTGGACGAGAGTAGTACTAGGATGGGTGACCCCCTGGGAAGTCCTCGTGTTGCACCCCCCTTTTCAATTTTTTTTGCTCCGGTTAGGGTTGCCAAGATACTTTACCCACCACATTTCTATTATCGAATCCCACGGAACCTTGGGGAAGACAACTTCGCTTCACGTGGAGGCTGGGCCCGCAAACCGAGGGCGTAGGGCTTGTGACCAGGTCTCTGTCACTCCGGTGCCTATAACTTTTGATCCGTAAGGAGTTACGTGGAGCACAGCATACCGTTGCAAAGCTCTCCGAGAGCTCTACGACGGGGGCAGCAAGCTAGCTCGCTGTGCACTTTTTAGAGCTCAAAATTGAACGTTTTACGAGGATCCTGCGTTGTTGAAGCGGATGGGTTGTCGTTAAGCCCATTGGGCCTTTTGAATGGGCCATATCTCTAGGCTGGGACTGTGACCCGTTAACACATAAAGGAATTGTGCCGTCAACATGACGGGTGTGATCATACCAGCACTAATGCACCGGATCCCATCAGAACTTTGAAGTTAAGCGTGCTTGGACGAGAGTAGTACTAGGATAGGTAACCCCTTGGGAAGCCCTCGTGTTGCACCCCCCTTTTCAATTTTTTTTGCTCCGGTTAAGGTTGCCAAGATACTTTACCCACCACATTTCTATTATCGAATGCCACGGCACCTTGGGCAAGACAACTTCGCTTCACGTGGAGGCTGGGCTAACAAACCGAGGGCATAGGGCTTGTGACCAGGTCTCTGTTGCTCCGGTGCCCATAACTTTTGATTCGTAAGGAGTTACGCGGCGCACAGCGTACCGTTGGAAAGCTCTCCGAGAGCTCTACGACGAGGGAAGCAAGCTAGCTCGCTGTGCACTTTTTGGAACTCAAAATTGAACGTTTTCATCAGTTTCGGGCCACTTTTCTTCTTTTGCTTTGTTTTACGTCCCGGATCGTATGTCGTGAGCTATTAAAAGGACAACAACCTTACTCGCGGGACATTAGAGGACCCTACAACGCGTCGATATCACGTCTTGCGAGGATGTTGCGTTGTTGAAGCGGATGGGTTGTCGTTAAGCCCATTGGGCTTTTTGAATGGGCCATATCTCTAAGCTGGGACTGTGAACCGTTAACACATAAAGGAATTGTGCCCTCAACATGACGGGTGCGATCATACCAGCACTAATGCACCGGATCCCATCAGAACTCCGAAGTTAAGCGTGCTTGGGCGAGAGGAGTACTAGGATGGGTGACCCCTTGGGAAGTCCTCGTGTTGCACCCCCCTTTTCAATTTTTTTTGCTCCGGTTAGGGTTGCCAAGATACTTTACCCACCACATTTCTATTATCGAATCCCATGGCACCTCGGTCAAGACAACTTCGCTTCATATGGAGGCTGGGGCCGTAAACCGAGGGTGTAAGGCTTGTGACCAGGTCTTCATCGCTCCAGTGCCCATAACTTTTGATCCGTAAGGAGTTACGCGGCGCACAGCATACTGTTGCACAGCTCTCCGAGTGATCTACGACGGGGGCAGCGAGCTAGCTAGCTGTACCCTTTTTGGAGCTCAAAATCGAACGTTTTCATCAGTTTCGGGCCAATTTTCTTCTTATGCTTTGTTTTACGTCCCGGATCGTACGTCGTGAGGTGTTAATAGGACGACAACCTTACTCGCGTGACATTAGAGGACCCTACAACGCATCGATATCACGTCTTGCGAGGATGCTGCGTTGTTGAAGCGGATGGGTTGTCATTAAGCCCATTGGGCCTTTTGAATGGGTCATATCTCTAGGTGGGGACTGTGAACCGTTAACACATAAAGGAATTGTGCCCTCAACATGACGTGTGCGATCATACCAGCACTAATGCTCCGGATCCCATCAGAACTCCGAAGTTAAGCGTGCTTGGGCGAGAGGAGTACTAGGATGGGTGACCCCTTGGTAAGTCCTCGTGTTGCACCCCCCTTTTCAATTTTTTTTGCTCCGGTTAGGGTTTCCAAGATACTTTACCCACCACAATTCTATTATCGAATCCCACGGTACCTCGGGCAAGACAACTTCACTTCACGTGGAGGCTGGGGCCGCAAACCGAGGGCGTAGGGCTTGTGACCAGGTCTTCGTCGCTCCGGTGCCCATAACTTTTGATCCGTAAGAAGTTACGCGGCGCACAGCATACCGTTGCACAGCTATCCAAGAGCTCTACTACGGGGGCAGCGAGCTAGCTCACTGTCCCCTTTTTGGAGCTCAAAATTGAACGTTTTCATCAGTTTCGGGCCAATTTTCTTCATATGCTTTGTTTTACATCCCGGATCGTACGTCGTGAGGTGTTAATAGGATGACAACCTTACTCGCGTGACATTAGAGGACCCTACAACGCATCGATATCATGTGTTGCGAGGATGCTACGTTGTTGAAGCGGATGGGTTGTCATTAAGCCCATTGGGCCTTTTGAATGGGTCATATATCTAGGCTGGGACTGTGAACTGTTAACACATAAAGGAATTGTGCCCTCAACATGACGGGTGCGATCATACCAGCACTAATGCTCCAGATCCCATCAGAACTCCGAAGTTAAGCGTGCTTGGGCGAGAGGAGTACTAGGATGGGTGACCCCTTGGTAAGTCCTCGTGTTGCACCCCCCTTTTCAATTTTTTTTGCTCCGGTTAGGGTTGCCAAGATACTTTACCCACCACATTTCTATTATCGAATCCCACGGCACCTCGGGCAAGACAACTTCGCTTCACGTGGAGGCTGGGGCCGCAAACCGAGGGCGTAAGGCTTGTGACCAGGTCTTCGTTGCTCCGGTGCCCATAACTTTTGATCCGTAAGGAGTTACGCGGTGCACAGCATACCGTTGCACAGCTCTCCGAGAGCTCTACGACGGGGGCAGCGAGCTAGCTCGCTGTACCCTTTTTGGAGCTCAAAATTGAACGTTTTCATCAGTTTCGGGCCACTTTTCTTCTTATGCTTTGTTTTACGTCCCGGATCGTACGCCGTGAGGTGTTAATAGGACGACAACCTTACTCGCATGACATTAGAGGACGCTACAACGCATCGATATCACGTCTTGCGAGGATGCTGCGTTGTTGAAGCGGATGGGATGTCATTAATCCCATTAGGCCTTTTGAATGGGCCATATCTCTAGGCGGGGACTGTGAACCGTTAACACATAAAGGAATTGTGCCCTCAACATGACGGGTGTGATCATACCTGCACTAATGCACCGGATCCCATCAGAACTCCGAAGTTAAGCGTGCTTGGACGAGAGTAGTACTAGGATGGGTGACCCTCTGGGAAGTCTTCGTGTTGCACCCCCCTTTTCAATTTTTTTTGCTTCGGTTAGGGTTGCCAAGATACTTTACCCACCGCATTTCTATTATCGAATCCCACGGCACCTTGGGCAAGACAACTTCGCTTCACGTGAAGGCTGGGCCCGCAAACCGAGGGCATAGGGCTTGTGACCAGGTCTCCGTCGCTCAAGTACCAATAACTTTTGATCTGTAAGGAGTTACGCGGCGCACAGCATACCGTTGCAAAGCTCTCTGAGAGCTCTACGATAGGGGTAGCTAGCTAGCTTGCTGTGCCCTTTTTGGAGTGCAAAATCGATCGTTTTCATCATTTTCGGGCCACTTTTCTTCTTTTGCTTTGTTTGCGTCCCGGATCGTACGTCGTGAGCTATTAAAAGGACCACAACCTTACTCGCAGGACATTAGAGGACCTTACAACGAGTCGATATCACGTCTTGCGAGGATGCTGCGTTGTTGAAGCGGATGGGTTGTCGTTAAGCCCATTGGGCCTTTTGAATGGGCCATATATCTAGGCGGGGACTGTGAACACATAAAGGAATTGTGCCCTCAACATGACGGGTGTGATGATACCCGCACTAATGCACCGGATCCCATCAGAACTCCGAAGTTAAGCGTGCTTGGATGAGAGTAGTACTAGGATGGGTGACCCCCTGGGAAGTCCTCATGTTGCACCCCCCTTTTCAATTTTTTTTGCTCCGGTTAGGGTTGCCAAGATACTTTACCCACCACATTTCTATTATCGAATCCCACGGCACCTTGGGCAAGACAACTTCGCTTCACGTGGAGGTTGGGCCCGTAAACCGAGGGCATAGGGCTTGTGACCAGGTCACTGTCGCTCCGGTACCCAAAACTTTGATCCGTAAGGAGTTACGCGGCTCACAACATACCGTTGCAAAGCTCTCCGAGAGCTCTACGACGGGGGAAGCAAGCTTGCTTGCTGTGCACTTTTTGGAGCTCAAAATCAAACGTTTTCATCAGTTTCGGGCCACTTTTCTTCTTTTGCTTTGTTTTACGTCCCGGATCTTACATCGTGAGTTGTTAAAAGGACGACAACCTTACTCGCGGGACATTAGAGGACCTTACAACGCGTCGATATCACGTCTTGCGAGGATGCTGCGTTGTTCAAGCAGATGGGTTGTCGTTAAGCCCATTGGGCCTTTTGAATGGGCCATATCTCTAGGTGGGGACTGTGAACCGTTAACACATAAAGGAATTGTGCCCTCAACATGACGGGTGCGATCATACCACCACTAATGCACCGGATCCCATCAAAACTCCGAAGTTAAGCGTGCTTGGACGAGAGTAGTACTAGGATGGGTGACCCCCTGGGAAGTCCTCGTGTTGCACCCCCCTTTTCAATTTTTTTTGCTCCGGTTAGGGTTGCCAAGATACTTTACCCACCACATTTCTATTATCGAATCCCACGGCACCTTGGGCAAGACAACTTCGCTTCACGTGGAGGTTGGGCCCGTAAACCGAGGGCATAGGGCTTGTGACCAGGTCTCTGTCGCTCCGGTACCCAAAACTTTGATCCGTAAGGAGTTACGCGACTCACAACATACCGTTGCAAAGCTCTCCGAGAGCTCTACGACGGGGGAAGCAAGCTTGCTTGCTGTGCACTTTTTGGAGCTCAAAATCAAACGTTTTCATCAGTTTCGGGCCACTTTTCTTCTTTTGCTTTGTTTTACGTCCCGGATCTTACGTCGTGAGCTGTTAAAAGGACGACAACCTTACTCGCGGGACATTAGAGGACCTTACAACGCGTCGATATCACGTCTTGCGAGGATGCTGCGTTGTTGAAGCAGATGGGTTGTCGTTAAGCCCATTGGGCCTTTTGAATGGGCCATATCTCTAGGTGGGGACTGTCAACCGTTAACACATAAAGGAATTGTGCCCTCAGCATGACGGGTGCGATCATACCAGCACTAATGCACCGGATCCCATCAAAACTCCGAAGTTAAGCGTGCTTGGACGAGAGTAGTACTAGGATGGGTGACCCCCTGGGAAGTCCTCGTGTTGTACCCCCCTTTTCAATTTTTTTTGCTCCGGTTAAGGTTGCCAAGATACTTTACCCACCACATTTATGAAACCCCGTACGAGACCACATGTGCATTTTATAACATTTCATTTATTTTTGCATCATTTAATGTGCATTTATATAAATTAATGTGCATTTACCTTGGTTTATGTGCATCTATCTTGTTTAACGTGTAAATGAGTGCAATAGCATGCATTCGAGAACCTTAGAGGTTGTGGATGATAATTAAATTTTACCAAATTAAATTAACTAACCAAAATAATTAAAATCAGAACTACATGATAATACTATGCATTCACGACATTGGAAATGCATTTGTATCATTTAACATATATTTGCATCGTTTTACGTGTATTTGCATTGTTTAACGTGCATTTGTGTGATTTAGATATCGTAGAAATTAAATAAATTACACTACACTACACTACACTAGCTAACTAAATAGTTGAAACAAAACTAGAATGGCAAACTTGAAATAATTAATTAGTTAGAGGGCAATTTGGGTATTGGGCTTATGAGATATTTGCTCCCTACTCAAAACACACACAAACACACTCAACACACACAAAAACACTACACACACACACACACACACAGCAGAAACACACATAACACACGATCAAAAGAAGGGAGAGAAGAAAGAAGAGAGAAAAGAGAAAGAAGAAGAAGAAAAGAAAGAAGAAGAAAAAGAGAGAAGAGGGAAGGAGAAGAAGCTTGCTCAAGCCATTTTCACCATTTTCAAGCTTCATCTTTGCATCATCATCACCACCAAGCTTGCATTCAAACATTTATTGAGGTGAGGGAGTTTTCATTCAAAGTTTTAAAGCTCATCCAAGATTTCATGTTATAAATGTATTAGTTAATCTTGCTTATATGTTCATATGGAGCTCAAGGGAGGATTGAGTGTATTTTGTGTTGTAGATCTAAGAACTTGTTGAACTTGTGTGAAGAGTTGGAGGAGTTGATTGAGGGGATAGATGTGGTTCTTGTATATGATAGGATGCATTTAGCTTGTATTCGATGTTGAAATTGAAAGGCAAGCCTATTGGGTTTAGTTAGTGTTCTTGGTGTTCTTGGTGTTTTTGAAGGTTGATTTTGATGATTGTTTGCTATGTTGATTTCTTGGTGAGTTGGTTGTTGATTGATGTTGTTGGGTGGTTTTGATTGAGTTTGAGTCCTTATATGATGCCCATAAGCTACATTGAACATGCTTAATTGGTTGTAAGAGGTTGTGTGAATTGTTAGAATGTTTTTGGTGGAAATTATGTTCTTCCCGTGCAGCTATCCGGGCGTTACAGCCCCTATCCGGTCGCCCGGATAGAGGTCTCAACGCCCGACAGAAAGCTTCGATCCGGGCGTTACTTGCTTTTTTTGGGCTCCCGGATTAGGGCCTCAGCGCCCGGATGTTTGACAACTCTGTGCAGTGATTTTCCGGAGGCCGTATCTCATTCGTTTCAACTCCGAATTGCATTCCGTTTGATTCTAAAGTTATCTACTTTCGATAAGCTTCGATTCTATAGCAAATTCTGGTTATTTTAAGTTTGAGAAAGTAGGAAAATTTACCTCCTAAGATAGGCTAATGTAGAAGCATTGGGTTTGTTTGGTGAATCTAGTATATGCTATTGGTAGGTTGTTGTTAAGTATTAGTTTGCAAATTCTTGCTATTTCTTGATATTATGTATTGGTACTAAGGAAGCTTGTGTGCCATACGAGTATATGATAAATGTTTGACACGTTTACATAATGCGAAATATAGAATGTACTTGAATATGCTATATGATTGGCTAAACTTTCTTGCTTATGTAAATGTATATGTATACGTATCATAAATGCGCGTGTTGGTTGCAACCATTAATGAATGCGGTAGCAATGAGAACTCCGGGCAGCAACGGGCTTGCCGGTATATCTCGCCTACCGAGGTAGTAACGAGACCTCTAGTCAGAGGTAGGGCTTGCTGGTATATCTCGTCTATCAAAATATTTATCCCTTCTCTTTCAAGACTCATTGACCCTCCTACAGGTCGGGACCCAATGATATCTTGGAAGAGGTAGGTTGTTTAATTGTTTCGAATGCTCTCTTTCAAGACTCATTGACCCTCCTACGGGTCGGGACCCAATGATATCTTGGGAGAGTTAGATTATTTTAACTGCTATTGAATTTGATTATATATGTTGTATTCTCGTTTGTTAACTCTTGTGTGCATGACATGTTTTATCAAACTGATTTCGAAAAGATAAAACCTTTACGAAAACCTTACCTTGTTCACCTCCTCATTGAGTTATATGCGAGGATCTAGCTCACCCTCTTTTCCACCATTACAGGTTGTCCGGAGCTGGAGCTTAACTTGAGAATAGTTGTTCGTTTTGGTCAACCTTTTATTGTAATATAATGAGCTAGGCATGTGATTTATTTGATGTAATGTATTAATCTCGTGGACACTTAACTATGTAACTGATTCTATACATTACTCTTTTGAGGCCTAGTTGTAGTAACTGAACCTGTGTGAAGTAACGTAGTGAATCCAGGTCTTGTAATTTGAACTTGGTGGTTGTATTATTATTTATTAGTGATGAAGTTTGTTTAATGGGTATTATGTAATATATGGTTTGATGTTTTATTTTATGGTTAATAGTGCTTAGGAAATTGTATTGTGCCTTAACGGACCTAGGCGGAGTGATCTTCTTAAGCCCGTGGCATCACGATCCCAAGACGCTTGAGGATTTGTAAGCTTAAATTTTAATTCCCTATCATTATTGTGGTATCAGAGACCGTTTCAATAATTAAGAAAATGGGGTCGTGACAACATTTCTATTATCGAATCCCACGGCACCTTGGGCAAGACAACTTCGCTTCACGTGGAGGCTGGGCCCGTAAACCGAGGGCGTAGGGCTTGTGACCAGGTCTCCGTCGCTCCGGTGCCCATAACTTTTGATCCGTAAGGAGTTACGCAGCACAAAGCATACCGTTACAAAGCTCTCCGAGAGCTCTACGATGGAGGCAGCTAGCTAGCTTGCTGTTCCCTTTTTGGAGCTCAAAATCGAACGTTTTCATCAGTTTCGGCCCACTTTTCTTCTTTTGCTTTGTTTTACATCCCGGATCGTACGTCGTGAGCTATTAAAAGGACAACAACCTCACTCGCGGGACATTAGAGGACCATACAACGCGTCGATATCACGTCTTGTGAGGATGCTGCGTTGTTGAAGCGGATGGGTTGTCGTTAAGCCCATTGGGCCTTTTGAATGGGCCATATCTCTAAGCGGGGACTGTGAACCGTTAACACATAAAGGAATTGTGCCCTCAACATGACGGGTGCGATCATACCAGCACTAATGCACCGGATCCCATCAGAACTCCGAAGTTAAGCGTGCTTGGACGAGAGTAGTACTATGATGGGTGACCCCCTGGGAAGTCCTCGTGTTGCACCCCCCTTTTTAATTTTTTTTACTCCGGTTAGGGTTGCCAAGATACTTTACCCACCACATTTCTATTATCGAATCCCACGGCACCGTGGGCAAGACAACTTCGCTTCACTTGGAGGCTGGGCCCGCAAAGCGAGGGCGTAGGGCTTGTGACCAGGTCTCCGTCGCTCCGGTGCCTATAACTTTTGATCCGTAAGGAATTACGCGGTGCACAGCATACCGTTGCAAAGCTCTCTGAGAGCTCTACGACAGGGGAAGCAAGCTAACTTGTTGTGCCCTTTTTGGAGCTCAAAATCGAACGTTTTCATCAGTTTTGGGCCACTTTTTATCTTTTGCTTTGTTTTACATCCCGGATCGTACGTCGTGAGCTGTTACAATGACGACAACCTTACTCGCGGGACATTAGAGGACCCTACAACGCGTCGATATCACTTCTTACGAGGATGCTGCGTTGTTGAAGTGGATGGGTTGTTGTTAAGCCCATTGGGCCTTTTGAATGGGCCATATCTCTAGGTTGGGACTCTGAACCGTTAACACATAAAGGAATTGCGCCGTCAACATGACGGGTGCGATCATACCAGCACTAATGCACCGGATCCCATCAGAACTTCGAAGTTAAGCGTGCTTGGACGAGAGTAGTACAAGGATGGGTGACCCCCAAGGAAGTCCTCGTGTTGCACCCCCCTTTTCAATTTTTTTTTCTCCGATTAGGGTTGCCAAGATGCTTTACCCACCACATTTCTATTATCGAATCCCACGGCACCTTGGGCAAGACAACTTCGCTTCACGTGGAGGCTGGGCCCGCAAACCGAGGGCATAGGGCTTGTGACCAGGTCTCTGTCGCTCTAGTGCCCATAACTTTTGATCTGTAAGGAGTTACGCGGCGCACAGCATACCGTTGCAAAGCTCTCCGAGAGCTCTACGACGGCGGAAGCAAGCTAGCTTGCTATGCCCTTTTTGGAGCTCAAAATTGAACGTTTTCATCAGTTTCGGGCCACTTTTCTTCTTTTGCTTTGTTTTACGTCCCGGATCGTACGTCGTGAGCTGTTAAAAGGACAACAACCTTACTCGCGGGACATTAGAGGTCCTTACAACGCGTCGATATCACGTCTTGTGAGGATGCTGCGTTGTTGATGAGGATGGGTTGTCGTTAAGCCCATTGGGCCTTTTGAATGGGCCATATCTCTAGGCGGGGACTGTGAACCGTTAACACATAAAGGAATTGTGCCCTCAACATGACGGGTGGGATCATACAAGCACTAATGCACCGGATCCCGTCAGAATTCCGAAGTTAAGCGTGCTTGGACGAGAGTAGTACTAGGATGGGTGACCCCCTGGGAAGTCCTCGTGTTGCACCCCCCTTTTCAATTTTTTTTGCTCCGGTTAAGGTTGCCAAGATACTTTACCCACCACATTTCTATTATCGAATCCCACGGCACCTTGGGCAAGACAACTTTGCTTAACGTGGAGGCTGGGCCCGCAAACCGAGGGCATAGGGCTTGTGACCAGGTCTCTGTCGCTCCGGTACCCATAACTTTTGATCCGTAAGGAGTTACGCGGTGCACAGCATACCGTTGCAAAGCTCTCTGAGAGCTCTACGACGGGGGCAGCAAGCTAGCTTGCTGTGCCCTTTTTGGAGCTCAAAATCGAACGTTTTCATCAGTTTCGGGCCACTTTTCATCTTTTGCTTTGTTTTACGACCCGGATAGTACGTCGTGAGCTGTTAAAATGACGACAACCTTACTCGCCGGACATTAGAGGACCCTACAAAGCGTCGATATCACTTCTTACGAGGATGCTGCGTTGTTGAAGTGGATGGGTTGTCGTTAAGCCCATTGGGCCTTTTGAATGGGCCATATCTCTAGGCTGGGACTGTGAACCGTTAACACATAAAGGAATTGTGCCGTCAACATGACGGGTGCGATCATACCAGCACTAATGCACCGGATCCCACCAGAACTTCGAAGTTAAGCGTGCTTGGACGAGAGTAGTACAAGGATGGGTGACCCCTAGGGAAGTCCTCGTGTTGCACCCCCATTTTCAATTTTTTTTCCTCCGGTTAGGGTTGCCAAGATACTTTACCCACCACATTTCTATTATCGAATCCCACGGCACCTTGGGTAAGACAACTTCGCTTCACGTGGAGGCTGGGCCCGCAAACCGAGGGCATAGGGCTTGTGACTAGGTCTCTGTCGCTCTAGTGCCCATAACTATTGATCTGTAAGGAGTTACGCGGCGCACAGCATACCGTTGCAAAGCTCTCCGAGAGCTCTACGACGGCGGAAGCAAGCTAGCTCGCTTTGCCCTTTTTGGAGCTCAAAATCGAACGTTTTCATCAGTTTCGGGCCACTTTTCTTCATTTGCTTTGTTTTACGTCCCGGATCGTACGTCGTGAGCTGTTAAAAGGACAACAACCTTACTCGCGGGACATTAGAGGTCCTTACAACGCGTCGATATCACGTCTTGTGAGGATGCTGCGTTGTTGAAGAGGATGGGTTGTCGTTAAGCCCATTGGGCCTTTTGAATGGGCCATATCTCTAGGCGGGGACTGTGAACCGTTAACACATAAAGGAATTGTGCCGTCAACATGACGGGTGCGATCATACCAGAACTAATGCATCGGATCCCACCAGAACTTCGAAGTTAAGCGTGCTTGGACGAGAGTAGTACAAGGATGGGTGACCCCTAGGGAAGTCCTCGTGTTGCACCCCCCTTTTCAATTTTTTTTCCTCCGGTTAGGGTTGCCAAGATACTTTACCCACCACATTTCTATTATCGAATCCCATGGCACCTTGGGCAAGACAACTTCGCTTCACGTGGAGGATGGGCCCGCAAACCGAGGGCATAGGGCTTGTGACCTGGTCTCCGTCGCTCCGGTGCCCATAACTTTTGATCCGTAAGGAGTTTCGCGGCGCACAGCATACCGTTGCAAAGCTCTCCGAGAGCTCTACGATGGGGGCAGCTAGCTAGCTTGCTTTGCCCTTTTTGGAGCTCAAAATCGAACGTTTTCATCAGTTTCGGGCCACTTTTCTTCTTTTGCTTTGTTTTACGTCCCGGATCATACGTCGTGAGCTGTTAAAAGGACGACAACCTTACTCGCTGGACATTAAAGGACCTTACAACACGTCGATATCACGTCTTGCGAGGATGCTGCGTTGTTGAAGCGGATGGGTTGTCGTTAAGCCCATTGGGCCTTTTGAATGGGCCATATCTCTAGGCGGGGACTGTGAACCGTTAACACATAAAGGAATTGTGCCCTTAACATGACGGGTGCGATCATACCAGCACTAATGCACCGGATCTCATCAAAACTCCGAAGTTAAGCGTGCTTGGACGAGAGTAGTACTAGGATGGGTGACCCCCTGGGAAGTCCTCGTGTTGCACCCCCCTTTTCAATTTTTTTTGCTCCGGTTAGGGTTGCCAAGATACTTTACCCACCACATTTATATTCACGAATCACACGGCACCTTGGGCAAGACCACTTCGTTTCACGTGGAGGCTGGGCCTGCAAACCGAGGGCGTAGGGCTTGTGACCAGGTCTCCGTTGCTCCGGTGCCCATAACTTTTGATCCGTAAGGAGTTACGCGGCGCACAGCATACCGTTGCAAAGCACTCCGAGAGATCTACGATGGGGGACACTAGCCAGCTTGCTATGCCCTTTTTGGAGCTCAAAATCGAATGTTTTCATCAGTTTCGGACCACTTTTCTTGTTTTGCTTTGTTTTACGTCCCGGATCGTACGTCGTGAGCTGTTAAAAGGACGACAACCTTACTCGCGGGACATTAAAGGACCTTACAACGCGTCGATATCATGTCTTACGAGGATGCTGCGTTGTTGAAGCGGATGGGTTGTCGTTAAGCCCATTGGGCCTTTTGAATGGGCCATATCTCTAGGCGGGGACTGTGAACCGTTAACACATAAAGGAATTGTGCCCTCAACATGACGGGTGCGATCATACCAGCACTAATGCACCGGATCCCATCAGAACTCCGAAGTTAAGCGTGCTTGGACGAGAGTAGTACTAGGATGGGTGACCCCCAGGAAAGTCCTCGTGTTGCACCCCGCTTTTCAATTTTTTTTGCTCCGGTTAGGGTGGCCAAGATACTTTACCCACCAAATTTCTATTATCGAATCCCACGGCACCTTGGGCAAGACAACTTCGCTTCACTAGGAGGCTGGGCCAGCAAACCGACGGCGTAGGGCTTGTGACGAGGTCTCCGTCGCTCTGGTGCCTGTAACTTTTGATCCGTAAGAAGTTACGCGGTGCACAGCATTCCGTTGCAAAGCTCTCTGAGAGCTCTACGACGGGGGCAACAAGCTAGCTTGCTGTGCGCTTTTTGGAGCTCAAAATCGAACATTTTCATCAATTTCGGGCCAGTTTTCATCATTTGCTTTGTTTTACGTCCCAGATCGTACGTCGTGAGCTATTAAAATGACGACAACCTTACTCGCGGGACATTAGAGGACCATACAACGCGTCGATATCACATCTTGCGAGGATGCTGCGTTGTTGAAGCGGATGGTTGTCGTTAAGCCCATTGGGCCTTTTGAATGGGCCATATCTCTAGGCTGGGACTGTGAACCGTTAACACATAAAGGAATTGTGCCCTCATCATGACGGATGCGATCATACAAGCACTAATGCACCGGATCCCATCAGAACTTCGAAGTTAAGCATGCTTGGACGAGAGTAGTACTAGAATGGTTGACCCCCTGCGAAGTTCTCGTGTTGCACCCTCATTTTCAATTTTTTTTGCTCCGGTTAGGGTTGCCAAGATACTTTACCCCCCACATTTCTATTATCAAATCCCACGGCACCTTGGGCAAGACAACTTTGCTTCACGTGGTGGCTGGGCCCGCAAACTGAGGGCATAGGGCTTGTGACCTGGTCTCTGTCGCTCTGGTGCCCATAACTTTTGATCCGTAAGGAGTTACGCGGCGCACAACGTACCGTTGCGAAGCTCTCCGAGAGCTCTACGACGGGGGAAGCATGGTAGCACGCTGTGCACTTTTTGGAGCTCAAAATCAAACGTTTTCATCAGTTTCGGGCCACTTTTCTTCTTTTGCTTGGTTTTACGTCCCGGATTGTACGTCGTGAGCTGTTAAAAGGATGACAACCTTACTTGCGCGGATGCTGCGTTGTTGAAGCGAATGGGTTGTCGTTAAGCCCATTGGGCCTTTTGAATGGGCCATATCTCTAGGCGAGGACTATGAACCATTAACACATAAAGGAATTGTGCCCTCAACATGACGGGTGCGATCATACCAGCACTAATGCACCGGATCCCATCAGAACATTGAAGTTAAGCGTGCTTGGACGAGAGTAGTACAAGGATGGGTGACCCCCTGGGAAGTCCTCGTGTTGCACCCCCCTTTTCAATTTTTTTTGCTCCGGTTAGGGTTGCCAAGATACTTTACCTACCACATTTCTATTATCGAATCCCACGCCACCTTGGGCAAGACAACTTCACTTCACGTGGAGGCTGGGCCTGCAAACCGAGGGCATAGGGCTTGTGACCAGGTCTCTGTCGCTCTAGTGCCCATAACTTTTGATCCGTAAGGAGTTACGCGGCGCACAGCATACCGTTGAAAAGCTCTCCGAGAGCCCTACGACGGCGGAAGCAAGCTAGCTCACTGTGCCCTTTTTGGAGCTCAAAATCGAACGTTTTCATCAGTTTCGGGCCACTTTTCTTCCTTTTCTTTTTTTTACGTCCCGGATCGTACGTCGTGAGCTGTTAAAATGATGACAACCTTACTCGCGGGACATTGGAGGACCCTACAACGCGTCGATATCACGTCTTGCGAGGATGTTGCGTTGTTGAAGCGGATGGGTTGTCATTAAGCCCATTGGGCCTTTTGAATGGGCCATATCTCTAGGCTGGGACAGTGAACCGTTAACACATAAAGGAATTGTGCCCTCAACATGACGGGTGCGATCATAGCAGCACTAATGCACCGGATCCCATCAGAACTTCGAAGTTAAGCGTGCTTGGACGAGAGTAGTACAAGGATGGGTGACCCCCTGGGAAGTCCTCGTGTTGCACCCCCCTTTTCAATTTTTTTTGCTCCGGTTAGGGTTGCCAAGATACTTTACCCACCACATTTCTATTATCGAATCCCACGCCACCTTGGGCAACACAACTTCACTTCACGTGGAGGCTGGGCCCGCAAACCGAGGGCATAGGGCTTGTGACCAGGTCTCTGTCGCTCTAGTGCCCATAACTTTTGATCCGTAAGGAGTTACGCGGCACACAGCATGCCGTTGCAAAGCTCTCCGAGAGCCCTACGACGGCGGAAGCAAGCTAGCTCACTGTGCCCTTTTTGGAGCTCAAAATCGAACGTTTTCATCAGTTTCGGGCCACTTTTCTTCCTTTTCTTTTTTTTACGTCCCGGATCGTACGTCGTGAGCTGTTAAAATGATGACAACCTTACTCGCGGGACATTGGAGGACCCTACAACGCGTCGATATCACGTCTTGCGAGGATGTTGCGTTGTTGAAGCGGATGGGTTGTCATTAAGCCCATTGGGCCTTTTGAATGGGCCATATCTCTAGGCTGGGACAGTGAATCGTTAACACATAATGGAATTGTGCCCTCAACATGACGGGTGCGATCATAACAGCACTAATGCACCGGATCCCATCAGAACTTCGAAGTTAAGCGTGCTTGGACGAGAGTAGTACAAGGATGGGTGACCCCCTGGGAAGTCCTCGTGTTGCACCCCCCTTTTCAATTTTTTTTGCTCCGGTTAGGGTTGCCAAGATACTTTACCCACCACATTTCTATTATCGAATCCCACGCCACCTTGGGCAACACAACTTCACTTCACGTGGAGGCTGGGCCCGCAAACCGAGGGCATAGGGCTTGTGACCAGGTCTCTGTCGCTCTAGTGCCCATAACTTTTGATCCGTAAGGAGTTACGCGGCACACAGCATGCCGTTGCAAAGCTCTCCGAGAGCCCTACGACGGCGAAAGCAAGCTAGCTCACTGTGCCCTTTTTGGAGCTCAAAATCGAACGTTTTCATCAGTTTCGGGCCACTTTTCTTCCTTTTCTTTTTTTTACGTCCCGGATCGTACGTCGTGAGCTGTTAAAATGACGACAACCTTACTCGCGGGAAATTAGAGGACCCTACAATGCTTCGATATCACGTCTTGCGAGGATGTTGCGTTATTGAAGCGGATGGGTTGTCATTAAGCCCATTGGGCCATTTGAATGGGCCATATCTCTAGGCTGGGACAGTGAACCGTTAACACATAAAGGAATTGTGCCCTCAACATGACGGGTGCGATCATACTAGCACTAATGCATCGGATCCCATCAGAACTTCGAAGTTAAACATGCTAGGACGAGAGTAGTACTAGGATGGGTGACCCCCTGGGAAGTCCTCGTGTTGCACCCCCCTTTTCAATTTTTTTTCCTCCAGTTAGGGTGGCCAAGATACTTTACCCACCACATTTCTATTATCGAATCCCACGGCACCTTGGGCAAAACAACTTCGCTTCACGTGGAGGATGGGCCTGCAAACCGAGGGCATAGGGCTTGTGACCAGGTCTCTGTCGCTCTAGTGCCCATAACTTTTGATCCGTGAGGAGTTACGCGGCGCACAGCATACCTTTGCAAAGCCCTCCAAGAGCTCTACGATGGGGGCAGCTAGCTAAGTTGCTGTACCCTTTTTGGAGCTCAAAATCGAACGATTTCTTCAGTTTCGGGCCACTTTTCTTCTTTTGCTTTGTTTTACATCCCGGATCGTACGTCGTGAGCTGTTAAAATGATGACAACCTTACTCGCGGGACATTAGAGGACCCTACAACGCGTCGATATCACGTCTTGCGAGGATGCTGCGTTGTTGAAGTGGATGGGTTGTCATTAAGCCCATTGGGCCTTTTGAATGGGCCATATCTCTAGGCTGGGACAGTGAACCGTTAACACATAAAGGAATTCTGCCCTCAACATGACGGGTGCGATCATACTAGCACTAATGCATCGGATCCCATCAGAACTTCGAAGTTAAACATGCTAGGACGAGAGTAGTACTAGGATGGGTGACCCCCTGGGAAGTCCTCGTGTTGCACCCCCCTTTTCAATTTTTTTTCCTCCAGTTAGGGTTGCCAAGATACTTTACCCACCACATTTCTATTATCGAATCCCACGGCACCTTGGGCAAAACAACTTCGCTTCACGTGGAGGATGGGCCTGCAAACCGAGGGCATAGGGCTTGTGACCAGGTCTCTGTCGCTCTAGTGCCCATAACTTTTGATCCGTGAGGAGTTACGCGGCGCACAGCATACCTTTGCAAAGCCCTCCAAGAGCTCTACGATGGGGGCAGCTAGCTAAGTTGCTGTACCCTTTTTGGAGCTCAAAATCGAACGATTTCTTCAGTTTCGGGCCACTTTTCTTCTTTTGCTTTGTTTTACATCCCGGATCGTACGTCGTGAGCTGTTAAAAGGACGACAACCTTACTCGCGGGACATTAGAGGACATTACAACGCGTCGATATCACGTCTTGCAAGGATGCTGCGTTGTTGAAGTGGATGGGTTGTCGTTAAGCCCATTGGGCCTTTTGAATGGGCCATATCTCTAGGCGGGGACTGTGAACCGTTAACACATAAAGGAATTCTGCCCTCAACATGATGGGTGTGATCATACCTGCATTAATGCACCGGATCCCATCAGAACTCTAAAGTTAAGCGTGCTTGGACGAGAGTAGTACTAGGATGGGTGACCCCCTGGGAAGTCCTCGTGTTGCACCCCCATTTTCAATTTTTTTTGCTCCGGTTAGGGTTGCCAAGATACTTTACCCACCACATTTCTATTATCGAACCCCACGGCACCTTGGGCAAGACAACTTCGCTTCACGTGGAGGCTGGGCCCGCAAACCGAGGGCGTAGGGCTTGTGACCAGGTCTCTGTCGCTCCGGTGCCCATAACTTTTGATCCGTAAGGAGTTAGGCGGCTCAAAGCATACCGTTGCAAAGCTCTCCAAGAGTTCTACGACGGGGGTAGCAAGCTAGCTCGATGTGCACTTTTTGGAGCTCAAAATCGAACGTTTCCATCAGTTTCGGGCCACTTTTCTTCTTTTTCTTTTTTTTACGTCCCGGATCGTACGTCGTGAGCTGTTAAAAGGATGACAACCTTACTCGCGGGACTTTAGAGGACCTTACAATGCGTCGATATCACGTCTTGCGAGGATGCTGCGTTGTTGAAGCGGATGGGTTGTCGTTAAGCCCATTGGGCCTTTTCAATGGGCCATATCTCTAGGCGAGGACTGTGAACCGTTAGTACATAAAGGAATTGTGCCCTCGACATGATGGGTGCGATCATACCAGCACTAATGCACCGGATCCCATCAGAACTCCGAAGTTAAGCGTGCTTGGACGAGAGTAGTAGTAGGATGGGTGACCCCCTGTGAAGTCCTTGTGTTGCACCCCCCTTTTCAATTTTTTTTGCTCCGATTAGGGTTGCCAAGATGCTTTACCCACCACATTTCTATTATCGAATCCCACGGCACCTTGGGCAAGACAACTTCGCTTCACGTGGAGGCTGGGCCCGCAAACCGAGGGCGTAGTGCTTGTGACCGGGTCTCCGTCGCTCCGGTGCCCATAACTTTTGATCCGTAAGGAGTTACACGGCGCACAGCACACCGTTGCAAAGCTCTCCGAGAACTCTATGATTGGGGCCGCCAGTTAGCTCGCTTTGCCCGTTTTGGAGCTCAAAATTGAATGTTTTCATCAGTTTCAGGCGACTTTTCTTCTTCTGCTCTGTTTTTCGGTCCCGGATCTTACGTCGTGAGCTGTTAAAAGGATGACAACCTTACTCGCGGGATATTAGAAGACCCTACAACACATCGATATCACGTCTTGCTAGGATGATGCATTGTTGAAGAGCATGGGTTGTCATTAAGCCCGTTGGGCCTTTTGAATGGGCCATATCTCTAGGCGGGGACTGTGAACCGTTAACACATAAAAGAATTATGCCCCCAACATGACGGGTGCGATCATACCAGCACTAATGCACCGGATCCCATCAGAACTCCGAAGTTAAGCGTGCTTGGACGATAGTAGTACTAGGATGGGTGACCCCCTAGGAAGTCCTCGTGTTGAACCCCCCTTTTTCAATTTTTTTTGCTCCGATTAGGGTTGCCAAGATACTTTACCTACCACATTTCTATTATCGAATCCCACGGCACCATGGGCAAGACAACTTCGTTTCACGTGGAGGCTGGGCCCGCAAACCGAGAGCGTAGGGCTTGTGACTAGGCCTCCGTCGCTCCGGTGCCCATAACTTTTGATCCGTATAGGGTTACGCGGCGCACAGCATATCGTTGCAAAGCTCTCCGAGAGCTCTACGATGGGGGTAGCTAGCTAGGTTGCTTTGCCCTTTTTGGAGCTCAAAATCGAACGTTTTCATCAGTTTCGGGCCACTTTTCTTCTTTTGCTTTGTTTTACGTCCCGGATCGTACGTCGTGAGCTGTTAAAAGGACGGCACCGTTACTCGCGGGACAATAGAGGACCTTACAATGCGTCGATATCACGTCTTGCGAGGACGCTGTGTTGTTGAAGTGGATAGGTTGTCGTTAAGCCCATTGGGCCTTTTGAATGGGCCATATCTCTAGGCGGGGACTGTGAACCATTAACACATAAAGGAATTGTGCCTTCAAGATGACGGGTGTGATCATACCAGCTTTAATGCACCGGATCCCATCAGAACTCCGAAGTTAAGCGTGCTTGGACGAGAGTAGTACTAGGATGGGTGACCCCATGGGAAGTCCTCGTGTTGCACCCCTCTTTTCAATTTTTTTTGCTCCGGTTAGAGTTGCCAAGATACTTAACCCACCACATTTCTATTAACGAATCCCACGGCACCTTGGGCAAGACAACTTTGCTTCACGTGGAGGCTGGGCCAGCAAACCGAGGGCATAGGGCTTGTGACCAGGTCTCTGTCACTCTAGTACCCATAACTTTTGATCTGTAAGGAGTTATGCGGCGCACAGCATACCGTTGCAAAGCTCTCTGAGAGCTCTACGACGGCGGAACCAAGCTAGCTTGCTTTGCCCTTTTTCGAGCTCAAAATCGAACGTTTTCATCAGTTTCGGGCCACTTTTCTTCTTTTGCTTTGTTTTATGTCCCGGATCGTACGTCGTGAAATGTTAAAAGGACGACAACCTTACTCGCGGGACATTAGAGGTCCTTACAACGCGACGATATCACGTCTTGTGAGGATGCTGCGTTGTTGAAGAGGATGGGTTGTCGTTATGCCCATTGGGCCTTTTGAATCGGCCATATCTCTAGGCGGGGACTGTGAACCGTTAACACATAAAGGAATTGTGCCCTCAACATGACTGGTGCGATCATACCAGCACTAATGCACCGGATCCCGTCAGAATTCCGACGTTAAGCGTGCTTGGACGAGAGTAGTACTAGGATGGGTGACCCCTTGGGAAGTCTCGTGTTGCACCCCTCTTTTCAATTTTTTTTGCTCCGGTTAGGGTTGCCAAGATATTTTACCCACCACATTTCTATTATCGAATCCCACGGCACCTTGGGCAAGACAACTTCGTTTCACGTGGAGGCTGGGCCCGCAAACCAAGAGCGTAGGACTTGTGACCAGGCCTCCGTTGCTCCGGTGCCCATAACTTTTGATCCGTAAGGAGTTACGCGGCGCACAGCATACCGTTGCAAAGCTCTCCGAGAGCTCTACGATGGGGGCAGCTAGCTAGGTTGCTATGCCCTTTTTGGAGCTCAAAATCGGACGTTTTCATCAGTTTCGGACCACTTTTCTTCTTTTGCCTTGTTTTACGTCCCGGATCGTACGTCGTGAGCTGTTAAAAGGACGACAACCTTACTCGCGGGACAATAGAGGACCTTACAACGCGTCGATATCACATCTTGCGAGGATGCTACGTTGTTGAAGTAGATGGGTTGTCGTTAAGCCCATTGGGCCTTTTGAATGGGCCATATCTCTTGGCGGGGACTGTGAACCATTAACACATAAAGGAATTGTGCCTTCAACATGACGGGTGTGATCATACCAGCATTAATGCACCGGATCCCATCAGAACTCCGAAGTTAAGCGTGCTTGGACGAGAGTAGTACTAGGATGGGTAACCCCATGGGAAGTCCTCGTGTTGCAGCCCCCTTTTCAATTTTTTTTGCTTCGGTTAGGGTTGCCAAGATACTTTACCCACCACATTTCTATTATCGAATCCCACGGCACCTTGGGCAAGACAACTTCACTTCCCGTGGAGGCTGGGCCTGCAAACCGAGGGCATAGGGCTTGTGACCAGGTCTCCGTCACTCCGGTGCCCATAAGTTTTGATCCGTAAGGAGTTTCGCGGCGCACAGCATACCGTTGCAAAGCTCTCCGAGAGCTCTACGATGGGTGCAGCTAGCTAGGTTGCTATGCCCTTTTTGGAGCTCAAAATCGGACGTTTTCATTAGTTTCGGACCACTTTTCTTCTTTTGCCTTGTTTTACGTCCCGGATCGTACGTCGTGAGCTGTTAAAAGGACGACAACCTTACTCGCGGGACAATAGAGGACCTTACAACGCGTCGATATCACGTCTTGCGAGGATGCTACGTTGTTGAAGTAGATGGGTTGTCGTTAAGCCCATTGGGCCTTTTGAATGGGCCATATTTCTAGGCGGGGACTGTGAACCATTAACACATAAAGGTATTGTGCCCTTAACATGACGGGTGCGATCATACCAGCACTAATGCACCGGATCTCATCAAAACTCCGAAGTTAAGCGTGCTTGGACGAGAGTAGTACTAGGATGGGTGACCCCCTGGGAAGTCCTTGTGTTGCACCCCCCTTTTCAATTTTTTTTGCTCCGGTTAGGGTTGCCAAGATACTTTACCCACCACATTTCTATTCACGAATCACACGACACCTTGGGCAAGACCACTTCGTTTCACGTGGAGGCTGGGCCTGCAAACCGAGGGCGTAGGGCTTGTGACCAGGTCTCCGTCGCTCCGGTGCCCATAACTTTTGATCCGTAAAGAGTTACGCGGCGCACATCATACCGTTGCAAAGCACTCCGAGAGATCTACGATGGGGGCAACTAGCTAGCTTGCTATGCCCTTTTTGGAGCTCAAAATCGAATGTTTTCATCAGTTTCGGACCACTTTTCCTCTTTTGCTTCGTTTTACGTCCCGGATCGTACGTCGTGAGTTGTTAAAAGGACGACAACCTTACTCGCGGGACATTAAAGGACCTTATAACGCGTCGATATCACGTCTAACGAGGATGCTCCGTTGTTGAAGCGGATGGGTTGTCGTTAAGCCCATTGGGCCTTTTGAATGGGCCATATCTCTAGGCGGGGACTGTGAACCGTTAACACATAAAGGAATTGTGCCCTCAACATGATGGGTGCGATCATACCAGCACTAATGCACCGGATCCCATCAGAACTCCGAAGTTAAGCGTGCTTGGACGAGAGTAGTACTAGGATGGGTGACCCCCTGGGAAGTCCTCGTGTTGCACCCCCCTTTTCAATTTTTTTTACTCCGGTTAGGGTGGCCAAGATACTTTACCCACCACATTTCTATTATCGAATCCCACGGCACCTTGGGCAAGACAACTTCGCTTCACTTGGAGGCTGGGCCCCCAAACCGAGGGCGTAGGGCTAGTGACAAGGTCTCCGTCGCTCCGGTGCCTATAACTTTTGATCCGTAAGAAGTTACGCAGCGCACAGCATACCGTTGCAAAGCTCTCTGAGAGCTCTACGACAGGGGCAACAAGCTAGCTTGCTTTGCGCTTTTTGGAGCTCAAAATCGAACGTTTTCATCAGTTTCGGGCCACTTTTTATCTTTTGCTTTGTTTTACGTCCCGGATCCTACGTCGTGAGCTATTAAAATGATGAAAACCTTACTCGCGGGACATTAGAGGACCCTACAACGCGTCGATATCACATCTTGTGAGGATGCTGCGTTGTTGAAGAGGATGGGTTGTCGTTAAGCCCATTGGGCCTTTTGAATGGGCTATATCTCTAGGCGAGGACTATGAACCGTTAACACATAAAGGAATTGTGCCCTCAACACAACGGGTGCGATCATACCAGCACTAATGCACCGTATCCCATCAGAACATCGAAGTTAAGCGTGCTTGGACGAGAGTAGTACAAGGATGGGTGACCCCCTGGGAAGTCCTCGTGTTGCACCCCCCTTTTCAATTTTTTTTGCTCCGGTTAGGGTTGCCAAGATACTTTACCCACCACATTTCTATTATCGAATCCCACGCCACCTTGGGCAAGACAACTTCACTTCACGTGGAGGCTGGGCCCATAAATTGAGGGCATAGGGCTTGTGACCAGGTCTTTGTCGCTCTACTGCCCATAACTTTTGATCCGTAAGGATTTACGCGGCGCACAACATACCATTGCAAAGCTCTCCGAGAGCTCTACGGCGGTGGAAGCAAGCTAGCTCACTGTGCCCTTTTTGGAGCTTAAAATCGAACGTTTTCATCAGTTTCGGGCCACTTTTCTTCTTTTTCTTTTTTTTACGTCCCGGATCGTAGGTCGTTAGCTGTTAAAATGACGACAACCTTACGCGCGGGACATTAGAGGACCCTACAATGCGTCGATATCACGTCTTGTGAGGATGCTGCGTTGTTGAAGCGGATGGGTTGTCATTAAGCCCATTGGGCCTTTTGAATGGGCCATATCTCTAGGTTGGGACTGTGAACCGTTAACACAAAAAGGAATTGTGCCCTCAACATGACGGGTGCGATCATACCAGCACTAATGCACCGGATCCCATCAGAACTTCGAAGTTAAGCGTGCTTGGACAAGAGTAGTACTAGGATGGGTGACCCCCTGGGAAGTCCTCGTGTTGTACCCCCCTTTTCAATTTTTTTTCCTCCAGTTAGGGTTGCCAAGATACTTTACCCACCACATTTCTATTATCGAATCCCACGGCACCTTGGGCAAGACAACTTCGCTTCACGTGGAGGCTGGGCCCGCAAACCAAGGGCATAGGGCTTGTGACCAGGTCTCTGTCGCTCTGGTACCCATAACTTTTGATCCGTAAGGAGTTACGCGGTGCATAGCATACCTTTACAAAGCCCTCCAAGAGCTCTACGATGGGGGCAGCTAGCTAAGTTGATGTACCCTTTTTGGAGCTCAAAATCGAAAGATTTCTTCAGTTTCGGGCCATTTTTCTTCTTTTGCTTTGTTTTACGTCCCGGATCGTACGTCGTGAGCTGTTAAAAGGACGACAACCGTACTCGCAGGACTTTAGAGGACATTACAACGCGTCGATATCACGTCTTGCAAGGATGCTGCGTTGTTGAAGTGGATGGGTTGTCGTTAAGCCCATTGGGCCTTTTGAATGGGCCATATCTCTAGGCGGGGACTGTGAACCGTTAACACATAAAGGAATTGTGCCCTCAACATGATGGGTGTGATCATACCTGCATTAATGCATCGGATCCCATCAGAACTCTGAAGTTAAGCGTGCTTGGACGAGAGTAGTATTGTGATGGGTGACCCCCTGAGAAGTCCTCGTGTTCACCCCCCTTTTCAATTCTTTTTGCTCCGGTTAGGGTTACCAAGATACTTTACCCACCACATTTCTATTATCGAATCCCACGGCACCTTGGGCAAGACAACTTCGCTTCACGTGGAGGCTGGGCCCGCAAACCGAGGGCATAAGGCTTGTGACCAGGTCTCTGTCGCTCCGGTGCCCATAACTTTTGATCCGTAAGGAGTTATGCAGCTCAAAGCATACCGTTGCAAAGCTCTCTAAGAGTTCTACGAAGGGGGAAGCAAGCTCGCTCGATGTGCACTTTTTGGAGCTCAAAATCGAACGTTTTCATCGGTTTCGGGCCATTTTTTTTCTTTTTCTTTTTTTTACGTCCCGGATCGTACGTCGTGAGCTGTTAAAAGGACGGCAACCATACTCGCGGGACATTAGAGGACCTTACAACGCGTCGATATCACGTCTTGCGAGGATGCTGCGTTGTTGAAGCAGATGGGTTGTCGTTTAGCCCATTGGGCCTTTTGAATGGGCCATATCACTAGGCGAGGACTGTGAACCGTTAGCACATAAAGGAATTGTGCCCTCGACATGACGGGTGCGATCATACCAGCACTAATGCACCGGATCCCATCAGAACTCCGAAGTTAAGCGTGCTTGGACGAGAGTAGTGCTAGGATGGGTGACCCCCTGGGAAGTCCTTGTGTTGCACCCCCCTTTTCAATTTTTTTTGCTCCGGTTAGGGTTGCCAAGATGCTTTACCCACCACATTTCTATTATCAAATCCCACGGCACCTTGGGCAAGACAACTTCGCTTCACGTGGAGGCTGGGCCCGCAAACCGAGGGCGTAGGGCTTGTGACCGGGTCTCCATCGCTCCGGTGCCCATAACTTTTGATCCGTAAGGAGTTACACGGTGCACAGCATACCGTTGCAAAGCTCTCCGAGAGCTCTATGACCGGGGCAGCCAGCTAGCTCGCTGTACCCTTTTTGGAGCTCAAAATCGAATGTTTTCATCAGTTTCAGGGCACTTTTCTTCTTTTGCTCTCTTTTTCCATCCCGGATCGTACGTCGTGAGCTGTTAAAAGGATGACAACCTTACTCACGGGACATTGGAGGACCCTACAACACGTCGATATCACGTCTTGCGAGGATGTTACGTTGTTGAAGCGCATGGGTTGTCATTAAGCCCGTTGGGCCTTTTGAATGGGCCATATCTCTAGGCGGGGACTGTGAACCGTTAACACATAAAGGAATTATGCCACCAACATGACGGGTGCGATCATACCAGCACTAATGCACCGGATCCCATCAGAACTCCGAAGTTAAGCGAGCTTGGACGAGAGTAGTACTAGGATAGGTGACCCCCTGGGAAGTCCTCGTGTTGCACCCCCCTTTTCAATTTTTTTTGCTCCGGTTAGGGTTGCCAAGATACTTTACCCACCACATTTCTATTATCGAATCCCACGGCACCTTGGGCAAGACAACTTCGTTTCACGTGGAGGCTGGGCCCGCAAACTGAGAGCGTAGGGCATGTGACCAGTTGTCCGTCGCTCCGGTGCCCATAACTTTTGATCCATAAGGAGTTACGCGGCGCACAGCATACCGTTGCAAAGCTCTCCAAGAGCTCTACGATGGGGGTAGCTAGCTAGGTTGCTGTGCCCTTTTTGGAGCTCAAAATCGAACGTTTTCATCAGTTTCGGGCCACTTTTCTTCTTTTGCTTTGTTTTACGTCCCGGATCGTACGTCGTGATCTGTTAAAAGGATGACAACCTTACTCGCGGGACATTAGAGGACCTTGCAACGCGTCGATATCACGTCTTGTGAGGATGCTGCGTTGTTGAAGTGGATGGGTTGTCGTTAAGCCCATTGGGCCTTTTGAATGGGCCATATCTCTTGGCGGGGACTGTGAACCATTAACACATAAAGCAATTGTGCCTTCAACATGACGGGTGTGATCATACCAGCATTAATGCCCCGGATCCCATCAGAACTCCGAAGTTAAGCGTGCTTGGACGAGAGTAGTACTAGGATGGGTGACCCCATGGGAAGTCCTCGTGTTGCACCTCCCTTTTCAATTTTTTTTGCTCCGGTTAGGGTTGCCAAGATACTTTACCCACCACATTTCTATTATCGAATCCCACGGCACCTTGGGCAAGACAACTTCGCTTCCCGTGGAGGCTGGGCCCGCAAACCGAGGGCATAGGGCTTGTGACCAGGTCTCTGTCGCTCCGGTGCCCATAACTTTTGATCCGTAAGGAGTTATGCAGCGCAAAGCATACAGTTGCAAAGCTTTCCGAGAGCTCTACGACGGGGGGAAGCAAGCTAGCTCACTGTGCACTTTTTGGAGCTCAAAATCGAACATTTTCATCAGTTTCGGTCCACTTTTCTACTTTTGCTTTGTTTTATGTCCCGGATCGTACGTCGTGAGCTGTTAAAAGGACGACAACCTTACTCGCGGGACATTAGAGGTTCTTACGACGCGTCGATATCACGTCTTGCGAGGATGCTGCGTTGTTGAAGCAGATGGGTTGTCGTTAAGCCCATTGGGCATTTTGAATGGGCCATATCACTAGGCGGGGACTGTGAACCGTTAACACATAAAGGAATTGTGCCCTCAACATGACGGGTGCGATCATACCAGCACTAATTCACCGGATTCCATCAGAACTCCGAAGTTAAGCGTGCTTGGACGAGAGTAGTACTAGGATGGGTGACCCCCTTGGAAGTCCTCGTGTTGCACCCCCTTTTCAATTTTTTTTGCTCCGGTTAGGGTTGCCAAGATACTTTACCCACCACATTTCTATTATCGAATCCCACGGCACCTTGGGCAAGACAACTTCGCTTCACGTGGAGGCTGGGCCCGCAAACCGAGGGCATAGGGCTTGTGACTAGGTCTCTGTCGCTCCGGTGCCCGTAACTTTTGATCTGTAAGGAGTTACGCGGCACATAGTATACCGTTGCAAAGCTCTTCGAGAGCTCTACGATGGGGGCAGCTAGCTAGTTTGCTTTGCCCTTTTTGGGGCTCAAAATCGAACGTTTTCATCAGTTTTGGGCCACTTTTCTTCTTTTGCTTTGTTTTACGTCCCGGATCGTACGTCATGAGCTGTTAAAAGGATGACAACCTTACTCGCGGGACATTAGAGGACCTTACAACGCGTCGATATCACGTCTTGCGAGGATGCTGCGTTGTTGAAGCGGATGGGTTGTTGTTAAGCCCATTGGGCCTTTTGAGTGGGCCATATCTCTAGGCGGGGACTGTGTGTGAAACCCCACTTTTCTGCTTTAACTCGATTCACGTGTTTTATCTCGATTTGCGTGCATTTGACCTGTTTATGTGCTATATGACCTTGAATGTTATAATTTTGATGTCAATATTCCTAATATGTGCTAAATGTGCATTCATAAAATTTTCATCAAAAATAGGATCATAAATTTTATCGTCGATTTTCAGTGAATAGTATTTTCGAAACACGTCCACTAAAATTTTGAAACTGGTCTTTTTAACCCTTCTAGACCTAGACCACGGACTTTAATAGACCTGTATTTGATTAAAATGGTTTTAAAATCGGCTTAAGAATTTATTAGGGTTTTTACACCGACTTTTGCGAAAATCGAGTTTTAAGCCGACTCGGGTGAAAGTGTTTGATTGTAAAACTTCTTGTCACCTAAAAATAACCTACTTGAGCTAGCTTGGGTGTTGAATAATTGTTTTGAAAATTGGTGATCAAGAAAATGCATTTAAAGTCAAGAAAACACTAAAAATATTTAGTTTCCACTTTGACTTTCTTTTATTTATTTGACCTTTGCTTAATATATTATCAACACACATTAAAAACAAAGCAAAACACCACCAAAAACACACACAAAACCGTGGTTCTTTGTAGGAGAAAGATGAAGGCATTTTTCAAAGGTTTTCAAGCATTTTTCACATAGATTTTGCAATTCAAGTCCAAATCACTTCATTCAAAGCTTGATTTCACTTTTTTGGCATCCATTCTACACATTTCTTGCATCAAAACACACCAAAGGTGAGAGAGAAATTCTAGATCTCAAAACTCATTTTTTTGTTTTTGCTCATAACTGCATTTTGAACCGTTAGAATGTTAATCTGATGTTAGATTATTGCTCTATGCATGCTAGGGATCGTTTATGTGTATTACTACAAGATTTGAGCCATTGTAGCGAAATTATTTATTTTCGGGTATTTAAAGTTGATAGAATGGCTTTTTGAGGATTATTTTGAGTTGTTGTGGTTGGAATCGATTGCCATCGATTTCTAAAAGTTTGTTAATTACGTGGTAACGCCGTTATAATGCCGAATTTTCGATTACGATGTTCGGGTGAAAATCCGGAAATTTCAGCCTAGGTGCCTTGAGGTTTTAGGGTTGTTGGACTTGATTTTGAGGTGTCTTGGTTGGTTTCCGAGAGGGATAATGTAGTTGATCGAATGGGTGAGTGTTTGAAACTGATTTGGGGTTGTTTGGATTAGTAGAATGTAAGATATGATTATTTGAAGTTTAGGTTATCTTTCTTTAAATTATTGAATTGAGCCTTAGTTGATCGAGTGTGGTTTGAGTGATTGAATTGTGAGTTGTTGATGGGTAAACTAGGATTTGATTGTGTGTTTAATGCATGTTCGGTTGGATGGCCTACTTTGTCATCTAACTTAGTTATTTGTTGTTAAATTGTTTATTGATGTTATTATGATGATAATATGATTATTGATGATGATAATATGTTTATTGATGATGATTGATGATTATTGATTGATGATTGATGCTGGGAGATAAACAGTTCTGCTAGACTGTCCTCCTGTGAATGATTGATGTTTATTATTATTGCTGGGTCTCTGGTATGTGTGTGCCACCTCTCGGGCAGCATCGGGCTGTCGGGTTGATAACGGCATGACTATCAGAGATTGCCTCCAGCTCGCATGACAGAGGTGTCATGGAGGGCGAGGTTATTGGGGGTACCCCGGGTGCGTGAGTAATGGGGAGTTACAAGAAGAATGGTTGAGATCGTGATGGCGTTTGGAGCTACACCAACTAGAGAGAGTATCCTTTATTGAATGGTCATATAGTTCTGTGATGATAGTATTATTGATGTTATTGTGTGTTTACTGACTCAAAGGATTATTCCAAGGAGTTTAGTAGACCTTGCTCGAGATCTATCGGATCCTCACTGGGCTTATTTTATATAAGCTCACTCTCTATTATTGCATGCATGCAGGTGTTACTGATTTTGGACTACGGGTATGTGCCTCCTGAAGAGAGAAATGTGTCATATGTGAATGAGTCTTATGTGCAGGAGTCATTGCCATGAGATTATCTTAGTTGTTGTAAAATAATGTTTTGTATAATCTATTTTGAAATGTATGTATAGCCTATGTATTAAGTTGGAACGGAGGCGTATAACTATGATTGGAATGTTGAAGAATGATTATTGTGTAATATGGATGTGTTGTATGTTGTTAACTTAATTGAGGAGATGATTGTTGGGATTGTTTATGGAGTTTGATGTATGATGTTCTACAGAGGTTGGTTTAGAGCCTCGATGTCTTAATTACTATTGTTATACTGCCGAAATTCCGTTGCGTTCTGACTGATCGTAGGTGGGGTCGAGTTGAGGCGTGACATTTAAGTGGTATCAGAGCGCATGTTAGCTGTCAACCGGGGTATCCTCGGAATGTGGGTAGTGGTCTAAGCATGCAAGTATGTATTAAGTGAAAGAAAAGTGAAACATATGTTAATATGTTTATGTGATTAATTTACTTGTGTGTCTAACTTTCTATGTGACCAATATGCCTTGTGTGTTAAGTGAACTAATGTGGTCAATATGTTTTATGTGATAACGTGCTATACGTACTCAATGTGTTGTGATTAATGTGTATTATGTGATTAATGTGCATTATGTGATTAATGTGCATTATGTGATTAATGTGTATTATGTGACAATTGTGTTTTATGTGATCAAAGTGCCTTATGTGAAGTTTGTTGCTTATGTGACTTTAATTGTTTATAACTTACTTCTGTGATTTAACCTGTTTATGTGATGTTGGCTTCTTATATGCTGAATTGTGTGTTATGTGATAATGTTATATTATATGATAATCATGCATTACGTTGTACTTGTTTTCATGTGATGTAATTGTATATATTCTATAACTGTGGGTGATTCTTTTAGGTGAAGTAAGGATGACTGCAAGAGTTTTTGGAAATAGTGGTAGGCCATGATTTTGAATTATTATTATTCTAGAAGTTTATCAGTTAGATTTTAATTGTTATGTTTATGGATTTTAGTTTCGGCTTAGTGGATTGATCTTGATGTTACTTTAGCGAGAATGAAGTTGTTCGAGGAAATAGCAATGTATCTTGATGATTATAATTACTTTTGTTGCCATGTTTAACTTATTATTACTTGGAGATGAATCATAAGTTGAGGTTTCCGTGAGGTTGTGATTAGACACTTTTGGAGTCTCAACTCAGACTATACTTTCTTGAGGCTATTTTAGAATGAATTTATTTGAGGAATTAGTGATGTATATTTGTGAATGGAATGAATTGTGGTATAACACGTGAATATTTCTACTATTTGGGATTGCTATATTATGAATGGATATTTTGGAGTTTTGATCTCTAAACCTTGGAGACAATTGGAGTGATTCCTGAGTAAAGTTACTTTATTCGAAGATGTAATTGTTGGGAGATAGAATTATTTGAGGAAATAAGAATGCATTTTGGTGACTGAATATTTACTTGCCTACATCAAGCTTTTGGGTTCTAGGTGGTATGACTTTCTAAATTGTTGATTGGGGATTCTCTTGTGTTATAATGGGTTAGTATGAATCTGTATTGTGTTATCAGATTTTGGAGTCTTCATTAGTTAATCTTGTTGGGTAATCAGTGATTTATCTTGTTTAGTGATTGGTCTGGTACGAAATATAAATTTTGGAGTGATTTATCTTGTTTGGTGATTGTTATGACTCCTTAGGTTCTCTAGATCTCCTTAGTGTCTTGTTTTGGAGGAAGATAGATTGTAGGATTTGACTTGTTGGTGTTTAAGTGTGTAGGTGGGACACCCTTCTTGTGCTTCATAATTCTATCGGTCTTATTATTCTTTTCTACTCTATTCTCACTTATTTGAGAGAGGGTTACATTTTTCTAGCCTATCAATTGTTTCTTGAAAGTTTGCTTATTGGATTAATGGATCCTATACTCATTTGACATTGCTTCTATTCTTAACATTCATATTTGCTTCTTATAGCAATGTCGCTTATTGGAATTAAGGTTTGAGACTTTTATATTTCATTCTATATCTCCAGCCATTGGTTTCAATATTTCATTTCATTCTATTACTATTCATTTGGAAGTAATTTCACCTTTGTTATACCATTTTACTTATTCGATTTCACTTGTTTGATGTACTTCTTACCTAAGTACATCATTGTTATTCATGTTGATCTTTGTTAATCCTATTGTTTCATTATTAAATCTTGAGCCATTACTTTGCTTGTAATTGCACATTTAATATACTCAGCACTGTCCGTTCTTATTTATACTTCTTTGGTTATTGCGTGCTGAGATACTCATTATCTTGACACTCATATTTTCTATTGAATTAATCATCTCTTATCTCTTAATTTCATTTCACCTCAAGTACAACTTACTTGTTGGTTCCTTGAACAATCATCGAGAATTGAAATATCTACTTGTTCAGGAATTTTTGTTCAACATACTCAGCACTGTTTTGACTCATCATCATCCTTTGTTCGTACTTATTTAATTGATAGGTGCTGAGACATTTCTTATCTTAGTTATCATGCTTCCTTATTAACTATTAGCCTCTTGATTCTCTAACATGTTTGAGCTCTTGTTCACTTGATTGTTGGCTCGAATATGACTTTCCATATTCTTATTTCCTTATAAATTTCATAAGAGCCATATTCTGACAAATGTCACTTTTGAGATATTTCCTTGATCAGTAATCATTCATGTTATCGTGATTGAGTTTTTAAACCCTCGGGGTGTTCATAGAGCTCTTTTGTGTAGTAGGGGATGATTGATAATTAGTGGTGTCATGCTAAGACTTTGGAGTTGCGATTTCTTTCATATGCAATATGATATTAGGTAGGAGAGAATTATGAATTGAAGATTGTCTTGGAACTATGATCATCAACTTGCAGTCAATAGAGGTTGTTCTTTTGAGGACTTTGGTTAGTTGTCATCCTAAGAGATAAATGAGAACTAAGAGAAGTATTATTAAGTGTAACGATTGAGGATTTAATTGTCTGTTAGTTCGAGAATTGCGCGGACGCAATTGTTTTAAGGAGGGGAGAATGTGAAACCCCACTTTTCTGCTTTAACTCGATTTACGTGTTTTATCTCGTTTTGCGTGCATTTGACCTGTTTATGTGCTATATGACCTAGAATGTTATAATTTTGAAGTCAATACTCCTAATACGTGCTAAATGTGCATTCATAAAATTTTCATCAAAAACAGGATCAGAAATTTTATCGTCGATTTTCAGTGAATAGTATTTTCGAAACACGTCCACTAAAATTTTGAAACTGGTCTTTTTAACCCTTCTAGACCTAGACCACGGACTTTAATAGACCTGTATTTGATTAAAACGGTTTTAAAATCGGCTTAAGAATTTATTAGGGTTTTTACACCGACTTTTGCGAAAATCGAGTTTTAAGCCGACTCGGGTGAAAGTGTTTGATTGTAAAACTTCTTGTCACCTAAAAATAACCTACTTGAGCTAGCTTGGGTGTTGAATAATTGTTTTGAACATTGGTGATCAAGAAAATGCATTTAAAGTCAAGAAAACACTAAAAATAATTAGTTTCCACTTTGACTTTCTTTTATTTATTTGACCTTTGCTTAATATATTATCAACACACATTAAAAACAAAGCAAAACACCACCAAAAACACACACAAAACCGTGGTTCCTTGTAGGAGAAAGATGAAGGCATTTTTCAAAGGTTTTCAAGCATTTTTCACATAGATTTTGCAATTCAAGTCCAAATCACTTCATTCAAAGCTTGATTTCACTTGTTTGGCATCCATTCTACACATTTCTTGCATCAAAACAAATCAAAGGTGAGAGAAAAATTCTAGATCTCAAAACTCATTTTTTTGTTTTTGCTCATAACTGCATTTTGAACCGTTAGAATGTTAATCTGATGTTAGATTATTGCTCCATGCATGCTAGGGATCGTTTATGTGTATTACTACGAGATTTGAGCCATTGTAGCGAAATTATTTATTTTCGGGTATTTAAAGTTGATAGAATGGCTTTTTGAGGATTATTTTGAGTTGTTGTGGTTGGAATCGATTGCCGTCGATTTTTAAAAGTTTGTTAATTACGTGGTAACGCCGTTATAATGCCGAATTTTCGATTACGATGTTCGGGTGAAAATCCGGAAATTTCAGCCTAGGTGCCTTGAGGTTTTAGGGTTGTTGGACTTGATTTTGAGGTGTCTTGGTTGGTTTCCGAGAGGGCTAATGTAGTTGATCGAATGGGTGAGTGTTTGAAACTGATTTGGGGTTGTTTGGATTAGTAGAATGTAAGATATGATTATTTGAAGTTTAGGTTATCTTTCTTTAAATTATTGAATTGACCCTTAGTTGCTCGGGTGTGGTTTGAGTGATTGAATTGTGAGTTGTTGATGGGTAAACTAGGATTTGATTGTGTGTTTAATGCATGTTCGGTTGGATGGCCTACTTTGTCATCTAACTTAGTTATTTGTTGTTAAATTGTTTATTGAAGTTATTATGATGATAATATGATTATTGATGATGATAATATGTTTATTGATGATGATTGATGATTATTGATTGATGATTGATGCCGGGAGATAAACAGTTATGCTAGACTGTCCTCCTGTGAATGATTGATGTTTATTATTATTGCTGGGTCTCTGGTATGTGTGTGCCACCTCTCGGGCAGCATCGGGCTGTCGGGTTGATAACGGCATGACTATCAGAGATTGCCTCCAGCTCGCATGACGGAGGTGTCATGGAGGGCGAGGTTATTGGGGGTACCCCGGGTGCGTGAGTAATGGGGAGTTACAAGAAGAATGGTTGAGATCGTGATGGCGTTTGGAGCTACACCAACTAGAGAGAGTATCCTTTATTGAATGGTCATATAGTTCTGTGATGATAGTATTATTGATGTTATTGTGTGTTTACTGACTCAAAGGATTATTCCAAGGAGTTTAGTAGACCTTGCTCGAGATCTATCGGATCCTCACTGGGCTTATTTTATATAAGCTCACTCTCTATTATTGCATGCATGCAGGTGTTACTGATTTTGGACTACGGGTATGTGCCTCCTGAAGAGAGAAATGTGTCGTATGTGGATGAGTCTTATGTGCAGGAGTCATTGCCATGAGATTATCTTAGTTGTTGTAAAATAATGTTTTGTATAATCTATTTTGAAATGTATGTATAGCCTATGTATTAAGTTGGAACGGAGGCGTATAACTATGATTGGAATGTTGAAGAATGATTATTGTGTAATATGGATGTGTTGTATGTTGTTAACTTAATTGAGGAGATGATTGTTGGGATTGTTTATGGAGTTTGATGTATGATGTTCTACAGAGGTTGGTTTAGAGCCTCGGTGTCTTAATTACTATTGCTATACTGCCGAAATTCCGTTGCGTCCTGACTGATAGTAGGTGGGGTCGAGTTGGGGCGTGACACTGTGAACCGTTAGCATATAAAGGAATTGTGCCCTCGACATGACGGGTGCGATCATACCAGCACTAATGCACCGGATCCCATCAGAACACCGAAGTTAAGCGTGCTTGGACGAGAGTAGTACTAGGATGGTTGAGCCCCTGGGAAGTCCTCGTGTTGCACACCCCTTTTCAATTTTTCCTCCGGTTAGGGTTGCCAAGATACTTTACCCACCACATTTCTATTATCGAATCCCATGGCACCTTGGGCAAGACAACTTCGCTTCACGTGGAGGCTGGGACCGCAAACCGAGGGCATAGGGCTTGTGACCAGGTCTCTGTCCCTCCGGTGCCCATAACTTTTGATCCGTAAGGAGTTATGCGGCGCAAAGCATACCGTTACAAACCTCTCCGAGAGCTCTACGACGGTGGAAGCAAGCTAGCTCGCTGTGCACTTTTTGGAGCTCAAAATCGAACGTTTTCATCAGTTTCAGGTCACTTTTCTTCATTTTCTTTGTTTTACGTCCCGGATCGTACGTCGTGAGCTGTTAAAAGGATGACAACCTTACTCGCGTGACATTAGAGGACCTTACAACGCATCGATATCACGTCTTGCGAGGATGCTGCGTTGTTGAAGCGGATGGGTTGTCGTTAAGCCCATTGGGCCTTTTGAATGGGCCATATCTCTAGGCGGGGACTGTGAACCGTTACCACATAAAGGAATTGTGCCCTCAACATGACGGGTGAGATCTTACCTGCACTATTGCACCGGATCCCATCAGAACTCGGAAGTTAAGCGTGCTTGGACGAGAGTAGTACTAGGATGGGTGACCCCCTAGGAAGTCCTAGTGTTGCACCCCCTTTTTCAATTTTTTTTGCTCCGGTTAGGGTTGCCAAGATACTTTACCCACCACATTTCTATTATCGAATCCCACGGCACCTTGGGCAAGACAACATCGATTCACGTGGAGGCTGGGCCAGCAAACCGAGGGCGTAGGGCTTGTGACCAGGCCTCCGTCGCTCCGGTGCCCATAACATTTGATCCGTAAGGAGTTACGTGGCGCACAGCATACCGTTGCAAAGCTCTCCGAGAGCTGTACGATGGGGGCAGCAAGCTGGCTTGTTGTGCCCTTTTTGGAGCTCAAAATCGAACGTTTTCATCAGTTTCGGGCTACTTTTCTTCTTTTGCTTTGTTTTACGTCCCGGATCGTACGTCGTGAGTTGTTAAAAGGACGACAACCTTTCTCGCGGGACATTAGAGGACCTTACAACGCGTCGATATCACGTCTTGCGAGGATCCTGCGTTGTTGAAGCGGATGGGTTGTCGTTAAGCCCATTGGGCCTTTTGAATGGGCCATATCTCTAGGCGGGGACTGTGAACCGTTAACACATAAAGGAATTGTGCCCTCAACATGACGGGTGTGATCATACCAGCACTAATGCACCAGATTCCATCAGAACTCCGAAGTTAAGCGTGCTTGGACGAGAGTAGTACTAGAATGGGTGACCCCCTGGGAAGTCCTCATGTTGCACCCCCCTTTTCAATTTTTTTGCTCCGGTTAGGGTTGCCAAGAAACTTTACCCACCACATTTCTATTATCGAATCCCACGGCACCTTGGGCAAGACAAATTCGATTCACGTGGAGGTTGGGCTGGCAAACCGAGGGCGTAGGGCTTGTGACCAGGCCTCCGTCGCTCCGGTACCCATAACCTTTGATCCGTAAGGAGTTACGCGGCGCACAGCATACCGTTGCAAAGCTCTCTGAGAGCTCTACGATGGGGGCAGCTAGCTAGCTTGTTGTGCCCTTTTTGGAGCTCAAAATCCAACGTTTTCATCAGTTTCGGGCTACTTTTCTTCTTTTGCTTTGTTTTACGTCCCGGATCGTACGTCGTGAGTTGTTATAAGGACGACAACCTTACTCGCCGGACATTAGAGGACCTTACAACGCGTCGATAGATGAGACTTCCTAATAGGTGGAATCCCGTGCGTACAATACCTTCCCGAGCCCGAGAAAGACTTAAACAGTTTATTGATTGCACGAGATGGGTTTGTTTGTCTCTTTCCTTCAGCTTTTCTCAAATTAGCTGAAGCGGATGGGTTGTCGTTAAGCCCATTGGGCCTTTTGAATGGGCCATATCTCTAGGCGGGGACTGTGAACCGTTAACACATAAAGGAATTGTGCCCTCAACATGACGGGTGCGATAATACCAGCACTAATTTACCGGATACCATCAGAACTCCGAAGTTAAGCATTCTTGGACGAGAGTAGTACTAGAATGGGTGACCCCCTGGGTAGTCCTCGTGTTGCACCCCCCTTTTCAATTTTTTTTGCCTCGGTTAGGGTTGCCAAGATACTTTACCCACAACATTTCTATTATCGAATCCCACGGCACCTTCGGCAAGACAACTTCGCTTCACGTGGAGGCTGGGCCCGCAAACCGAGGGCGCAGGGCTTGTGACCAGGTCTTCGTCGTTCCGGTGCCCATAACTTTTGATCCGTAAGGAGTTACGTGGCGCACAGCATACCGTTGCAAATCTCTCTGAGAGCTCTACGACGGGGGCAGCTAGCTAGCTCGCTTTGCCCTTTTTGGAGCTCAAAATCGAACGTTTTTATCCATTTCGGGCCACTTTTCTTCTTTTGCTTTATTTTACGTCCCGGATCGTACGTCGTTAGCTATTAAAAGGATGACAACCTTACTCGCGGGATATTAAAGGACCTTACAACGCGTCGATATCACGTCTTGCGAGGATGCTGCATAGTTGAAGTGGATGGGTTGTCGTTAAGCCCATTGGGCCTTTTGAATGGGCCATATCTCTAGGCTGGGACTGTGAACCGTTAACACAGAGGAATTGTGCCCTCAACATGACGGGTGCGATCATACCAGCACTAATGCACCGGATCCCATCAGAACTCCAAAGTTAAGGGTGCTTGGACGAGAATAGTACTAGGATGGGTGACCTCCTGGGAAGTCCTCGTGTTGCACCACCCGTTTCAATTTTTTTTTCTCCGGTTGGGGTTGCCAAGATACTTTACCCACCACATTTCTTTTATCGAATCCCATGGCACCTTGGGCAAGACAACTTCGCTTCACGTGGAGGCAGGGCCCGCAAACCGAGGGCGTAGGGCTTGTGACCAGGTCTCCGTCGCTACGGTGCCTCTAACTTTTGATCCATAAGTAGTTACGCGGCGCACAGCATACCGTTTGAAAGCTCTCGGAGAGCTCTACGACGTGGGCAGCAAGCTAGCTTGCTCTGCCCTTGTTGGAGCTCAAAATCGAACGTTTTCATCAGTTTCATGCCACTTTTCATCTTTTGCTTTGTTTTACGTCGCGGATCGTACCTCGTGAGCTGTTAAAAGGACGACAACCTTACTCGCGGGACATTCGAGGACCTTACAATGCATCGATATCACGTCTTCCGAGGATGCTACGTTGTTGAAGCGGATGGGTTTTCGTTAAGCCCATTGGGCCTTTTGAATGGGCCATATCTCTAGGCGGGGACTGTGAACCGTTAACACATAAAGGAATTGTGCCCTCAACATGACGGGTGCGATCATACCAGCACTAATGCACCAGATCCCATCAGAACGCCGAAGTTAAGCGTGCTTGGAGGAGAATAGTACTAGGATTGGTGACCCCCTCGGAAGTCCTCGTGTTGCACCCCCCCTTTTCAATTTTTTTTGCTCCGGTTAGGGTTGCCAAGATGCTTTACCCACCACATTTCTATTATCGAATCCCATGGCACCTTGGGCTAGACAACTTCGCTTCACGTGGAGGCTGGGCCTGCAAACCGAGGGCGTAGGGCTTGTGACTAGGTCTCCGTCGCTCCGGTGCCTATAACTTTTGATCCGTAAGGAGTTACGCGGCGCACAACATACCGTTGCAAAGCTCTCTGAGATCTCAACGATGGGAGCATTAAGCTAGCTTGCTATGCCATTTTTGGAGCTCAAAATCGAACGTTTTCATCAGTTTCAGGCCACTTTTCATCTTTTGCTTTTTTTTACGTCCCGGATCGTATGTCGTGAGCTGTTAAAATGACGACAACCTTACTCGCGGGACATTAGAGGACCCTACAACGCCTCGATATCACGTCTTGCAAGGATGCTGCATTGTTGAAGCGGATGGGTTGTCGTTAAACCCATTGGGCCTTTTGAATGGGCCATATCACTAGGCTGGGACTGTGAACCGTTAACACATAAAGGAATTGTGCCCTCAACATGACGGGTGCGATCATACCAGCACTAATGCACCAGATCCCATCAGAATTTTGAAGTTAAGCGTGGTTGGACGAGAGTAGTACTAGGATGGGTGACCCCCTGGGAAGTCCTCGTGTTGCACCCCCCTTTACAATTTTTTTTGCTCCGGTTAGGGTTGCCAAGATACTTTACCCACCACATTTCTATTATCGAATCCTACAGCACCTTGGGCAAGACAACTTAGCTTCACGTGGAGGCTGGGCCCGCAAACCCAGGGCACAGGGCTCTTGACCAGGTCTCTATCGCTCCGGTGCCGAAAACTTTTGATCTGTAAGGAGTTACGCGGCGCACAGCATACCGTTGCAAAGCTCTCCGAGAGCTCTACGTCGGGGGAAGCAAGCTAGCTCGCTATGCACTTTTTGGAGCTCAAAATCGAACGTTTTTATCAGTTTCGGGCGACTTTTCTTCTTTTGCTTTGTTTTACGTCCCGGATCATAAGTCGTGAGCTGTTAAAAGGATGAAAACCTTACTCGCGGGACATTAGAGTACCTTAGAACGCGTCGATATCACGTCTTGCGAGGATGCTGCGTTGTTGAAGCGGATGGGTTGTCGTTAAGCCCATTGGGCCTTTTGAATGGGCCATATCTCTAGGCGGGGACTGTGAACCGTTAACACATAAAGGAATTGTGCCCTCAACATGACGGGTGCGATCATACCAGCAGTAATGCACCAGATCCCATTAGAACTCCGAAGTTAAGCGTGCTTGGACGAGAGTAGTACTACGATGGGTGACCCCTTGGGAAGTCCTCGTTTTGTACCCCTCTTTTCATTTTTTTTTGCTCCGGTTAGGGTTGCCAAGATACTTTACCCACCACATTTCTATTATCGAATCCCACGGCACCTTGGGCAAGCCAACTTCGCTTCACGTGGAGGCTGAGACCGCAAACCGAGGGCGTAGGGCTTGTGACCAGGTCTCCGTCGCTCCGGTGCCCATAACTTTTGATCCGTAAGGAGTTACGTGGCGCACAGCATACCGTTGCAAAACTCTCCGAGAGCTCTATGATGGGGGCAAATAGCTAGCTTGCGGTGCCCTTTTTGGAGCTCAAAATCCAACGTTTTCATCAGTTTCGGGCCACTTTTCTTCTTTTGCTTTGTTTTAGGTCCCCGATCGTACGTCGTGAGCTGTTAAAAAGATGACAACATTAGTCGCGCGACGTTAGAGGACCTTACAACGCTTCGATATCACATCTTGTGAGGATGCTGCGTTGTTGAAGAGGATGGGTTGTCGTTAAGCCCATTGGGCCTTTTGAATGGGCCATATCTCTAGGCAGGGACTGTGAACCGTTAACACATAAAGGAATTGTGCCCTCAACATGACGGGTGCGATCATACCAGCACTAATGCACCGGATCCCATCAGAACTCCGAAGTTAAGCGTGCTTGGACGAGAGTAGTACTAGGATGGGTGACCCCCTGGGAAGTCCTCGTGTTGCACACCCCTTTTTAATGTTTTTTGCTCCGGTTAGGGTTGCCAAGATACTTTACCCACCACATTTCTATTATCGAATCCCATGGCACCTTGGGCAAAGCAACTTCACTTCACGTGGAGGCTGGGACCGCAAATCGAGGGCGTAGGGCTTGTGACCAGGTCTCCGTCGCTCCGGTGCCCATAACTTTTGATCCGTAAGGAGTTATGCGGCGCACAGCATACCGTTGGAAAGCCCTCCGAGAGCTCTAGGACGGGGGCAGCCAGCTAGCTTGCTATGCCCTTTTTGGAGCTCAAAATCGAACGTTTTCTTCAGTTTCGAGCCACTTTTCTTCTTTTGCTTTGTTTTACATCCCGGATCGTACGTCGTGAGCTGTTAAAAGGACGACAACCTTACTCGCGGGACATTAGAGGACCTTACAACGCGTCGATATCATGTCTTGTGAGGATGCTTCATTGTTGAACTGGATGGGTTGTCGTTAAGCCCATCGGGACTTTTGAATGGGTCATATCTCTAGGCTGGGACTGTGAACCGTTAACACATAAAGGAATTGTGCCCTCAACATGACGGTTGCGATCATACCAGCACTAATGCACCGGATCCCAACAGAACTCCAAAGTTAAGCATGCTTGGATGAGAGTAGTACTAGGATGGGTGACCCCTTGGGAAGTCCTCGTGTTGCACCCCCCTTTTCAATTTTTTTTGCTCCGGTTAGGGCTGCCAAGATATTTTACCCACCACATTTCTATTATCAAATCCCACGGCACCTTGGGCAAGACACCTTCGCTTCACGTGGAGGCTGGGCCCGCAAACCGAGGGCGTAGGGCTTGTGACCAGGTCTCTGTCGCTCCGGTGCCCATAACTTTTGATCCGTAAGGAGTTACGCGGCGCACAGCATACCGTTGCAAAGCTCTCCGAGAGCTCTACGACATGGGCAGCTAGTTAGCTCGCTATGCCCTTTTTGGAGCTCAAAATTGAATATTTTCATCAGTTTAAGGCCACTTTTCTTCTTTTGCTTCGTTTTATGTCCCGGATCGTACGTCGTGAGCTGTTAAAAGGATGACAACCTTACTCGTGGGACATTAGAGGACCTTATAATGCGTCGATATCATGTCTTGCGAGGATGCTGCGTTGTTGAAGCGGATGGGTTGTCGTTAAGCCCATTGGGCCTTTTGAATGGGCCATATCTCTAGGCGGGGACTGTGAACCGTTAACACATAAAGGAATTGTGCCCTCAACATGACGGGTGCGATCATACCAGCACTAATGCACCGGATCCCATCAGAACTACGAAGTTAAGCGTGCTTGGACGAGAGTAGTACTAGGATGGGTGACCCCTTGGGAAGTCCTCGTGTTGCACCCCCCTTTTCAATTTTTTTTGCTCCGGTTAGGGTTGCCAAGATACTTTACCCACCACATTTCTATTATCGAATCCCACGACACCTTGGGCAAGACAACTTCGCTTCACATGGAGGCTGGGCCCGCAAACCGAGGGCGTAGGGCTTGTGACCAGGTCTCCGTCGCTCCGGTGCCCATAACTTTTGATCCGTAAGTAGTTACGCGGCGCACAACATACCGTTGCAAATCTCCCCGAGAGCTCTACGATGGGGGCAGCTAGCTAGCTTGCTGTGTGTGATAAACCGAACCCAGCATGCATTTAATGACATTTAATTGCATTTAATTAAGTGTTATCTTAAATGTTAACATTGAATTATGTGTTTATTTTTGGTTAAACATTTAATTGTAGCTTTATTTTCATATTTCTTTTGGAAGTAATTAAAATAATACTTGAGTTAATTATTTTAACGGAATATCACCTACATATCATATTTATGTCAATCGATTTTAGTTTTCTTGCACTTAAATGCTCGGATTTCACTTAAATGAAAATTAGCTCCGAGCCGGAGTAAATTTTAAACTATGATGCTTTCCAAAAATGATATATTTCTTAGATTCTTTGAGATTTAATTGTTATTCTTCTATTGACGCAAAGTGCATAGCATATCGAGAGAGATAGTTAGAAATGAATTCGAGTCCTCAACAAATAGTGAAAACTAGTATTTAGTATCTTAATTTTAATATTTTAGTTGTTGTTAGCTAGAATTAAAATTATGTTACATGTTTTAGCCCTAAAATGCCTAAAATAAGCCTATTTGACCAAGTTAAGTTAGTTTGACCAAAGCTTGACCAATTTGACTTGTTGCCCTCTTTTAAAATAGCTTAAAATAGCACAAAAATAAAAAAAAGGCTGAAAACAGAGCTGGGCAGAAGCAAGAAGGCTGAAAAAAAATAAGGAGAAAAAAAAAGAAAATCTCAACTTCAAATCTTCGATTCTTCGCGTGGGCTTGTGCGGGGTGGTTCCCGAGGCACTCTACGAGGTTTTCCTAGCGTCTAGGAGCGTCTAAGGTGAGGGTTTCGTCGTTATTTGCGCATTTGAAAATTTTGTATCTAAACTTTGATTTTTAGATTTTATGCGTAGATTGTTGTTTTAATCATTTTGTTGCTTAAAGAATGTCCTTTGTTGATTGTAGAACATGTATTTATGGCTTTTTAACATTTTCTGCGGTTAAATGTTGAGATTGCAATTTAAATTGATTAATGAATAGTGTTTTGTGAATAGTAAACCCTTGAAACGATGAAGTTGCTCCGTTATGCTGTCCGTTGATGTAGAAATGTGCTAGATATGCTAGAATGCCTAAATGTGTGGTTTAATTGGAATGTGTAATAGAAAAACGGAGAAAAACGGCTTAGTGAAAGTCGGGGTCGTTTAGGTCGAGTTTGGCATTTTCTCATTTTGCGTGTTGGCATTGTTTCGAGAGGCCATGGAAGCACTTTTGGTGCGATTATGGCGTTGGTTGGGTGTTTGGTTGATATAGTTGTAGTTCAAACGAGCAAAGGGGGAAATCGGGACTTTGCGTGAAATCTAGGGTAAAGTAGGGTTTTGGGGTCTTTAGACGTGCCTTATGGTGACCTAGGAGGATTGGTGAAGCCGGTTTCCAAAGCTCGTGGCTCGTTTGAAAGTAGTAGTGTTTTGAAGTTGGGGTCATTTTTGTGATTTTGTGTGTTTTCATAGAATATTGCTTATAGTATGTTTATATTGATTATAGAATGCTTATATTGCTCATAGAATGATTATATTGATTATAGAATGCTTATATTGCTTAAAGAATGCTTATGTTGCCTATAGAAAGCTTGTTAATGCTTATTACGTTTGTTCGAGTTGATTATTGATTGAAATGTTTATCAATTGTTGAGAATGCTTGATATCGCTCGTTTATCGCCTTGTATCGAGTCTTGCATTGCATAGTGTCTCGCACGTGAGTGATGGGCCTCTCTGGGTAGCCTGGGATTGCCAGTGTTGGTTGTTCTAGCTCCGTTGCTATTCCCTTTCTCACTTGGGTTGCCTCCCAGGGAAATTTGGGTCGTAGAATTGATGGATACTTCCAGGGTATTCCAAACTGGTGTTATAAGGTGGTTTGGGCCGGCGCGTCATCGTTAATGTCATCGGAATCGTGATCGGTACATTACTCGCTCGAGTGAACCATAGCCTTCAGAGTGTGGTATAGCTTTGAATGGTTGTGTTAATGCGTTCAGTAATTGCTTATTGTATTGATTGTTTGTCTCGATTGCTTACTTATCAGTTAAATTGCTTAATTGTCTTATTTACATTGCACGAATTTCTTTCTCTCCAACTCGATATCTGTCTCGCCCTCACTGAGTATACGTGTTGTGTATACTCACTCCTCACCACAACATTTCAAGAAATGTCATGTTAGCTGGAAGTTCGTGATTATGTGACAGTTCGTGCCTGAAGAGTTGTTTTACGTGCCAATGTGGCTTGAGTGTCGAAGTTGCAAAGATATGTGCTTTCATATGTTGTATGTAATTATTGTTAAAAGAAATGTAATTTAATCCAGCTAAGTAGTTGAGGTAGATTGATAAGCTAGTTATGTATTCAGTAGTATAGTTAACCTCGATGCATGTATGTATTTGTCTAAAAGAAAATAGTGAGAATGGTATGATAGTATATTTTAAGCAGTAGATTAGTATGAATTAAATGTCAAGTTTGAATGATCTTGAAAAGATGTAAAGAGATAGGTTAGTTTTTAAACTGAAAACGTATATTTATATGCTGTGTTTAGTTGTTGAGAACCAAGGCTCGGATGGCCTTGAGGTGGTTGAATGTTGGAAACGGTGTTGGTCCATTTATATGCTATTCCAGGTTTTACATTTCGCCTAGAAACAGGGGAGACTCCGTCCGTTTTTCACTGAAAATTTATGCCCGGGTTTGGTTTGGGTTGTGATTAGATCGATTGATAGAACTCCCGGTCTTGAGAGGGATCGGGGTGTTACACTGTGCCCTTTTTGGAGCTCAAAATTGAACGTTTTCATCAGTTTTGGGCCACTTTTCTTCTTTTGTTTTGTTTTACGTCCCGGATCGTACGTCGTGAGCTGTCAAAAGGACGACAACCTTACTCGCGGGACATTAGAGGACCTTACAACGCGTCGATATCACGTCTTGCGAGGATGCTGCGTTGTTGAAGCGGATAGGTTGTCGTTAAGCCCATTGGACCTTTTGAATGGGCCATATCTCTAGGCAGGGACTGTGAACCGTTAACACATAAAGGAATTGTGCCCTCAACATGACGGGTGCGATCATACCAGCACTAATGCACCGGATCCCATCAGAACTGCGAAGTTAAGCGTGCTTGGACGAGAGTAGTACTAGGATGGGTGACCCCCTGGGAAGTCCTCGTGTTGCACCCCCTTTTTCAATTTTTTTTGCTCCGGTTAGGGTTGCCAAGATACTTTACCCACCACATTTCTATTATCGAATCGCACGGCACCTTGGGCAAGACAACTTCGCTTCACGTGGAGGTTGGGCCCGCAAACCGAGGGCGTAGGGCTTGTGACCAGGTCTCCGTCGCTCCGGTGCCTATAACTTTTGATCCGTAAGGAGTTAGGCGGTGCACAGCATACCGTTGCAAAGCTCTCCGAGAGCTCTACGACGGGGGCAGCCAGCTAGCTCGCTATGCCCCTTTTGGAGCTCAAAATCGAACGTTTTCGTCTGTTTCGGGCCACTTTTCTTCTTTTGCTTTGTTTTACGTCACGGATCGTACGTCGTGAGCTGTTAAAAGGACGACAACCTTACTCGCGGGACATTAGAGGACCTTACAATGCGTCGATATCACATCTTGCGAGGATGCTGCGTTGTTGAAGCAGATGGGTTGTCGTTAAGCCCATTGGGCCTTTTGAATGGGCCATATCTCTAGGCTGGGACTGTGAACCCTTAACACATAAAGGAATTGTGCCCTCAACATGACGGGTGCGATCATACCAGCACTAATGCACCGGATCCCATCAGAACTGCGAAGTTAAGCGTGCTTGAATGAGAGTAGTACTAGGATGGGTGACCCCCTGGGAAGTCCTCGTGTAGCACCCCGCTTTTCAATTTTTTTTGCTCCGGTTAGGGTTGCCAAGATACTTTACCCACCACATTTCTATTATCGAATCCTACGACACCTTAGGCAAGACAACTTCGCTTCACGTGGAGGCTGGGCCCGCAAACCGAGGGCACAGGGCTTGTGACCAGGTCTCTGCCGCTCCGGTGCCCATAATTTTGATCCGTAAGGAGTTACGCGGCGCACAGCATACCGTTGCAAAGCTCTCCGAGAGCTCTACGTCGGGGGAAGCAAGTTAGCTCGCTATGCCATTTTTGGAGCTCAAAATCGAACGTTTTCATCAGTTTCGGGCCACTTTTCTTCTTTTGTTTTGTTTTCCGTCCCGGATCGTACGTCGTTAGCTGTTAAAAGGACGACAACCTTACTCGCGGGACATTAGAGGACCTTACAACGCGTCGATATCACATCTTGCGAGGATGCTGCGTTGTTGAAGCGGATGGGTTGTCGTTAAGCCCATTGGGCCTTTTGAATGGGCAATATATCTAGGCGGGGACTGTGAACCGTTAACACATAAAGGAATTGTGCCCTCAACATGATGGGTGCGATCATACCAGCACTAATGCACCGGATCCCATCAGAACTCCGAAGTTAAGCGTGCTTGGACGAGAGTAGTACTAGGATGGGTGACCCCCTGGGAAGTCCTCGTGTTGCACCCCCTTTTCAATTTTTTTTGCTCCGGTTAGGGTTGCCAAGATACTTTACCCACCACATTTCTATTATCGAATAGCACGGCACCTTGGGCAAGATAACTTCGCTTCACGTGGAGGCTGGGCCCGCAAACCGAGTTACGCGGTGCACAGCATACCGTTGCAAAGCTCTCCGAGAGCTCTACGACGGGGGCAGCCGGCTAGCTCGCTGTGCCCTTTTTGGAGCTCAAAATCGAACGTTTTCATCTGTTTCGGGCCACTTTTCTTCTTTTGCTTTGTTTTACGTCACGGATCGTACGTCGTGAGCTGTTAAAAGGACGACAACCTTACTCGCGGGACATTAGAGGACCTTACAACGCGTCGATGTCACATCTTGCAAGGATGCTGCGTTGTTGAAGCGGATGGGTTGTCGTTAAGCCCATTGGGCCTTTTGAATGGGCCATATCTCTAGGATGGGACTATGAACCGTTAACACATAAAGGAATTGTGCCCTCAACATGACGGGTGCGATCATACCAGCACTAATGCACCAGATCCGATCAGAACTTCGAAGTTAAACGTGCTTGGACGAGAGTAGTACAAGGATCGTTGACACCCTGGGAAGTCCTCGTGTTGCACCCCCCTTTTCAATTTTTTTTGCTCCGGTTAGGGTTGCCAAGATACTTTACCCACCACATTTCTATTATCAAATCCTACGACACCTAGGGCAAGACAACTTCGCTTCACGTGGACGCTGGGCCCGCAAACCGACGGCACAGGGCTTGTGACCAAGTCTCTGCCGCTCCGGTGTCCATAATTTTGATCCGTAAGGAGTTACGCGGCGCACAGCATACCGTTGCAAAGCTCTCCGAGAGCTATACGTCGGGGGAAGCAAGCAAGCTCGCTATGCACTTTTTGGAGCTCAAAATCGAACGTTTTCATCAGTTTTGGGCCACTTTTCTTCTTTAGCTTTGTTTTCTGTCCCGGATCGTACGTCGTGAGCTGTTAAAAGGACGACAACCTTACTCGCGGCACATTAGAGGACCTTACAACACATCGATATCACATATTGCGAGGATGCTGCGTTGTTGAAGTGGATGGGTTGTCGTTAAGCCCATTGGGCCTTTTGAATGGGCCATATCTCTAGGCGGGGACTGCGAACCGTTAACACATAAAGGAATTGTACCCTCAACATGACGGGTGCGATCATACCAGCACTAATGCACCGGATACCATCAGAACTCCGAAGTTAAGCGTGCTTGGACGAGAGTAGTACTAGGATGGGTGACCCCCTGGGAAGTCCTCGTGTTGCACCCCCCTTTTCAATTTTTTTTGCTCTGGTTAGGGTTGCCAAGATACTTTACCCACCACATTTCTATTATCGAATCGCACGGCACCTTGGGCAAGACAACTTCGCTTCACGAGGAGGCTGGGCCTGCAAAACGAGGGCATAGGGCTTGTGACCAGGTCTCCGTCGCTCCGGTGCCTATAACTTTTGATCCGTAAGGAGTTACGCAGCGCACAGCATACTGTTGCAAAGCTCTCCGAGAGCTCTATGATGGGGACAGCTAGCTAGCTTGCTGTGCCCTTTTTGGAGCTCAAAATCAAACGTTTTAATCAATTTCGGGCCAATTTTCTTCTTTTGCTTTGTTTTACGTCCCCGATCGTACGTCGTGAGCTATTAAAAGGACGACAACCTTACTCGCGGGACAATAGAGGACCTTACTACGCGTCGATGTCACGTCTTGCGAGGATGCTGCGTTGTTGAAGAGGATGGGTTGTCGTTAAGCCCATGAGGCCTTTTGAATGGGCCATATCTCTAGGCGGGGACTGTGAACCGTTAAAACATAAAGGAATTGTGCCCTCAACATGACGGGTGCGATCATAGCAGCACTATTGCACCGGATCCAATCAGAACTCCGAAGTTAAGCGTGCTTGGACGAGAGTAGTACTAGGATGGGTGACCCCCTGGGAAGTCCTCGTATTGCACCCCCCTTTTCAATTTTTTTTGCTCCTGTTAGGGTTGCCAAGATGCTTTACCCACCACATTTCTATTATCGAATCCGACAGCACCTTGGGCAAGACAACTTCGCTTCACGTGGAGGCTGGGCCCGCAAACCGAGGGCAGAGGGCTTGTGACCAGGTCTCCGTCGCTCCGGTTGCTATAACTTTTGATCCATAAGGAATTACGCGGCGCACAGCATACTGTTGCAAAGCTCTCCGAGAGCTCTATGATGGGGACAGCTATCTAGCTTGCTGTGCCCTTTTTGGAGCTCAAAATCAAACGTTTTAATCAGTTTCGGGCCACTTTTCTTCTTTTGCTTTGTTTTACGTCCCCGATCGTACGTCGTTAGCTATTAAAAGGACGACAACCTTAATCGCGGGACATTAGAGGACCTTACAACGCGTCGATATAACGTCTTGCGAGGATGTTGCATTGTTGAAGCGGATGGGTTGTCGTTAAGCCCATTGAGCCTTTTGAATGGGCCATATCTTTAGGCTGGGACTGTGAACCGTTAACACAAAAAGGAATTGTGCCCTCAACATGACGGGTGCGATCGTAGCAGCACTAATGCACCAGATCCCATCAGAAATCCGAAGTTAAGCGTACTTGGACGAGAGTAGTACTAGGATGGGTGACCCCCAGGGAAGTTCGCATGTTGCACCCTCCTTTTCAATTTTTTTTTTGTCCGGTTACGGTTGCCAAGATACTTTACCCACCACATTTCTATTATTGAATCCCAAGGCACCTTGGGCAAGACAACTTCGCTTCACGTGGATGCTGGGCCCGCACACCGAGGGCGTAGGGCTTGTGACCAGGTCTCCGTCGTTCCGGTGCCCATAACTTTTGATCCGTAAGGAGTTACGCGGTGCACAGCAAACCGTTGCAAAGCTCTCCGAGAGATCTACGATGGGGCCAGCTAGCTAGCTTGCTGTGCCCTTTTTGAAGCTCAAAATCGAACGTTTTTATCAGTTTCTGGCCACTTTTCTTCTTTTGCTTTGTTTTACGTCCCGGATCGTACGTCGTGAGCTGTTAAAATGACGACAACCTTACTCGCGGGACATTAGAGGACCTTACAACACGTCGATATTACGTCTTGCGAGGATGCTGCGTTGTTGAAGCGGATGGGTTGTCGTTAAGCCCATTGGGCCTTTTCAATAGGCCATATCTCTAGGCGGGGACTGTGAACCGTTAACACATAAAGGAATTGTGCCCTCAACATGACGGGTGCGATCATACCAGCACTAATGCACCGGATCCCATCAGAACTGCGAAGTTATTCGTGCTTGGACGAGAGTAGTACTAGGAAGGGTGACCCCCTGGGAAGTCCTCGTGTTGCACCCCCATTTTCAATTTTTTTTGCTCCGGTTAGGGTTGCCAAGATACTTTACCCACCACATTTCTATTATCGAATCGTACGACACCTTGGGAAAGACAACTTCGCTTTACGTGGATGCTGGGCCCGCAAACCGAGGGCGTAGGGTTTGTGACCAGGTCTCAGTCGCTCCGGTGCCTATAACTTTTGATCCGTAAGGAGTTACCCGACGCACAACATACCGTTGCAAAGCTCTCTGAGAGCTCTACGACGGGGGCAGCAAGCTAGCTCGCTTTGCCCTTTTTGGTGCTCAAAATTGAACGTTTTCATCAGTTTCGGGCAACTTTTCATCTTTTGCTTTGTTTTACGTCCCGGATCGTACGTCGTGAGCTGTTAAAAGGACAACAACCTTACTCGTGGGACATTAGAGGACCTTACAACGCATCGATATCACGTCTTGCGAGGATGTTGCGTTGTTGAAGCGGATGGGTTGTCGTTAAGCCCATTGGGCCTTTTGAATGGGCTATATCTCTATGTTGGGAGTGTGAACCGTTAACACATAAAGGAATTGTACCCTCAATATGACGGGTGCGATCATACCAGCACTAACGCACCGGATCCCATCAGAACTGCGAAGTTATGCGTGCTTGGACGAGAGTAGTACTAGGAAGGGTGACCCCCTGGGAAGTCCTCGTGTTGCACCCCCATTTTCAATTTTTTTTGCTCCGGTTAGGGTTGCCAAGATACTTTACCCACCACATTTCTATTATCGAATCGTACGATACCTTGGGCAAGACAACTTCGCTTCACGTGGATGCTGGGCCCGCAAACCGAGGGCGTAGGGCTTGTGACCAGGTCTCCGTCGCTCCGGTGCCTATAACTTTTGATCCGTAAGGAGTTACGCGGCACACGGCATACCGTTGCAAAGCTCTCCGAGAGCTCTACGACGAGGGCAGTTAGCTAGCTGGCTGTGCCATTTTTGGAGCTCAAAATCGAACGTTTTCATCAGTTTCGGGCTACTTTTCTTCTTTTGCTTTGTTTTACGTCCCGCATCGGACGTCGTGAGCTGTTAAAAGGACGACAACCTTACTCGCGAGACATTAGAGGACCTTACAACGTGTCGGTATCACATCTTGCGAGGATGCTGCGTTGTTGAAGCGGATGGGTTGTTGTCAAGCCCATTGGGCCTTTTGAATGGGCCATATCTCTAGGCTGGGACTGTGAACCGTTAACACATAAAGTAATTGTGCCCTCAACATGACGGGTGCGATCATACCAGTACTAATGCACCGGATCCCATCAGAACTGCGAAGTTAAGCGTGCTTGGACGAGAGTAGTACTAGGATGGGTGACCCCCTGGGAAGTCCTCGTGTTGCACCCCCCATTTCAATTTTTTTTGCTCCGGTTAGGGTTGCCGAGATACTTTACCCACCACATTTCTATTATCGAATCGTACGACACCTTGGGCAAGACAACTTCGCTTCACGTGGATGCTGGGCCTGCAAACCGAGGGCGTAGGGCTTGTGACCAGGTCTCCGTCGCTCCGGTGCCTATAACTTTTGATCCGTAAGGAGTTACGCGGCACACGGCATACCGTTGCAAAGCTCTCCGAGAGCTCTACGACGAGGGCAGCTAGGTAGCTCGCTGTGCCATTTTTGGAGCTCAAAATCGAACGTTTTCATCAGTTTCGGGCAACTTTTCTTCTTTTGCTTTGTTTTACATCCCGCATCGGACGTCGTGAGCTGTTAAAAGGACGACAACCTTACTCGCTGGACATTAGAGGACCTTACAACGTGTCGGTATGACATCTTGTGAGGATGCTGCGTTGTTGAAGCGGATGGGTTGTTGTTAAGCCCATTGGGCCTTTTGAATGGGCCATATCTCTAGGCTGGGACTGTGAACCGTTAACACATAAAGTAATTGTGCCCTCAACATGACGGGTGCGATCATACCAGCACTAATGCACCGGATCCCATCAGAACTCCGAAGTTAAGTGTGCTTGGACGAGAGTAGTACTAGGATGGGTGAACCCCTGGGAAGTCCTCGTGTTGCACCCCCAATTTCATTTTTTTTTTCTCCGGTTCGGGTTGCCAAGATACTTTACCCACCACATTTCTATTATCGAATCCCAAGGCACCTTGGGAAAGACAACTTCGCTTCACGTGGAGGTTGGCCCCGCAAACCGAGGGCGTAGGGCTTGTGACCAGGTCTTTGTCGCTCCGGTGCCCATAACTTTTGATTCGTAAAGAGTTACGCGGCGCACAGCATACCGTTGCAAAGCTCTCCGAGAGCTCTACGATGGGGCCAGCTAGCTAGCTTGCTCTACCCTTTTTGGAGCTCAAAATCGAACGTTTTCATCAGTTTCGGGCCACTTTTCTTCTTTTGCTTTGTTTTACGTCCCGGATCGTATGTCGTGAGCTGTTAAAAGGACGACCACCTTACTCGCGGGACAATAGAGGACCTTACAACGCGTCGATATCACATCTTGTGAGGATGCTGCGTTGTTGAAGGGGATGGGTTGTCGTTAAGCCCATTGGGCCTTTTGAATGGGCCATATCTCTAGGCTGGGACTGTGAACCGTTAACACATAAAGGAATTGTGCCCTCAACATAACGTGAGCAATCATACCATCACCAATGCACCGGATCCCATCAGAACTCCGAAGTTAAGTGTGCTTGGACGAGAGTAGTACTAGGATGGGTGACCCCTTGCGAAGTCCTCATGTTGCACCCCCATTTTCAATTTTTTTTGCTCCGGTTAGGGTTGCCAAGATACTTACCCACCACATTTCTATTATCGAATCCCACGGCACCTTGGGCAAGACAACTTCGCTTCACGTGGAAGCTGGGCCGGCAAACCGAGGGCGTAGGGCTTGTGACCAGGTCTCCGTTGCTCCGGTGCCTATAACTTTTGATCCGTAAGGAGTTACGCTGCGCACAGCATACTGTTGCAATGCTCTCTGAGAGCTCTACGACGGGGGTAGCAAGCTAGCTCGCTTTGCCCTTTTTGGCGCTTAAAATTGAACGTTTTCATCAGTTTCGGGCCACTTTTCATCTTTTGCTTCGTTTTACGTCGCGGATCGTACGTCGTGAGCTGTTAAAATGATGACAACCTTACTCGCGGGACATTAGAGGACCTTACAACGCGTCGATATCACATCTTGCGAGGATACTGCGTTGTTGAAGCAGATGGGTTGTCGTTAAGCCCATTGGGCCTTTTGAATGGGCCATATCTCTAGGCGGGGACTGTGAACCGTTAACACATAAAGGAATTGTGCCCTCAACATGACGGGTGCGATCATACCAGCACTAATGTACCGGATCCCATCAGAACTGCGAAGTTAAGCGTGCTTGGACGAGAGTAGTACTAGGATGGGTGACCCCTTGGGAAGTCCTCGTGTTGCACCCCCCTTTTCAATTTTTTTTGCTCCGGTTAGGGTTGCCGAAATACTTTACCCACCACATTTCTATTATCGAATCGCACAGCACCTTGGGCAAGACAACTTTGATTCACGTGGAGGCTGGGCTGGCAAACCGAGGGCGTAGGGCTTGTGACCAGGGCTCCGTCGCTATGGTGCCTATAACTTTTTATCCGTAAGGAGTTATGCGGCGCACAGCATACCGTTGCAAAGCTCTCTGAGAGCTCTACGACGGGTGCAACAAGCTAGCTTGATTTGCACTTTTTGGAGCTCAAAATCGAACGTTTTCATCAGTTTCGGGCCACTTTTCATCTTTTGCTTTGTTTTACGTCCCGGATCGTACGTCGTGAGCTGTTAAAAGGACGACAACCTTACTCGCGGGATATTAGAGGACCCTACAACCCGTCGAAATCATGTCTTGCAAGGATGCTGCGTTGTTGAAGCGGATGGGTTTTCGTTAAGCCCATTGGGCCTTTTTAATAGGCCATATCTCTAGGCTGGGACTGTAAACGGTTAACACATAAAAGAATTGTGCCCTCAACATGACGGGTGCGTTCATACCAGCACTAATGCACCGGATCCCATCTGAACACCGAAGTTAAGCGTGCTTGGACGAGAGTAGTACTAGGATTGGTGACACCTTGGGAAGTCCTCGTGTTGCACCCCCCTTTTCAATTTTTTTTGCTCCGGTTAGGGTTGCCAAGATACTTTACCCACCACATTTCTATTTTCGAATCCTGCGGCACCTTGGGCAAGACAACTTCGCTTCACGTGGAGGCTGGGCCCGCAAACCGAAGGCATAGGGCTTGTGCCCAGGTCTCCGTCGCTCCGGTGCCCGTAACTTTTGATCCGTAAGGAGTTATGCGGCGCACAGCATACCGTTGCGAAGCTCTCCGAGATCTCTACGACGGGGGCAACCAGCTAGCTCGCTTTTCCCTTTTTGGAGCTCAAAATTGAACGTTTTCATCAGTTTCGGGCCACTTTTTATCTTTTGCTTTGTTCTTCTTCCCGGATCGTACGTCGTGAGCTGTTAAAATGATGACAACCTTACTCACGGGACATTAGAGGACCTTACAACACGTCGATATCACTTCTTGCGAGGATGCTGCGTTGTAGAAGCGAATGGGTTGTCGTTAAGCCCATTGGGCCTTTTGAATGGGCCATAACTCTAGGCAGGAATTGTGAAACATTAACACATAAAGGAATTGTTCCCACAACATGACGGGTGCGATCATACCAGCACTAATCCACTGGATCCCATCAGAACTGTGAAGTTAATTGTGCTTGGACGAGAGTAGTACTAAGATAGGTGACCCCCTGGGAAGTCCTCGTGTTGCACCCCCCTTTTCAATTTTTTTTTCTCCAGTTGGGGTTGCCAAGATATTTTACCCACCACATTTCTATTATCGAATCGCACGACACCTTGGGCAAGACAATTTCGCTTCACGTGGAGGCTGGGCCCGCAAACCGAGGGCGTAGGGCTTATGACCAGGTCTCCGTCGCTCCGGTGCCTATAAATTTTGATCCGTAAGGAGTTACGCGGTGCACAGCATACCGTTGCAAAGGTCTCTGAGAGCTCTACGACGGGTGTAACAAGCTAGCTCGCTTTGCCCTTTTTGGAGCTCAAAATCGAACGTTTTCATCAGTTTCGGGCCACTTTTCATCTTTCGCTTTGTTTTACGTCCCCGATCGTACGTCGTGAGCAGTTAAAAAGACGACAACCTTACACGCGGGACATTAGAGGACCCTACAACTCGTCGATATCACGTCTTGCAAGGATGCTACGTTGTTGAAGCGGATGGGTTGTCGTTAAGCCCATTGGGCCTTTTGAATGGGCCATATCTCTAGGCTGGGACTGTAAACGGTTAACACATAAAGGAATTGTGCCCTCAACATGACGGGTGCGATCATACCAGCACTAATGCACCGGATCCCATAAGAACTGCGAAGTTAAGCGTGCTTGGACGAGAGTAGTACTAGGATGGGTGACACCCTGGGAAGTCCTCGTGTTGCACCCCCTTTTTCAATTTTTTTTGCTCCGGTTAGGGTTGCCAAGATACTTTACCCACCACATTTCTATTATCGAATCGCACGGCACCTTGGGCAAGACAACTTCGCTTCACGTGGATGCTGGGCCCGCACACCGAGGGCGTAGGGCTTGTGACCAGGTCTCCGTCGCTCCGGTGCCTATAACTTTATATCCGTAAGTAGTTACGCGGCGCACCGCATACCGTTGCAAAGCTCTCTGAGAGCTCTACGATGGGGGCAGCTAGCTAGCACGCTATGCCCTTTTTGGAGCTCAGAATCGAACGTTATCATCAGTTTCGGGCCACTTTTCTTAATTTGCTTTGTTTTACGTCCCGGATCTTACGTCGTGAGCTGTTAAAAGGACGACAACCTTACTCGTGGGACATTAGAGGACCTTATAACGCGTCGATATCACGTCTTGCAAGGATACTGCGTTGTTGAAGCGGATGGGTTGTCGTTAAGCCCATTGGGCCTTTTGAATGGGCCATATCTCCAGGCGGGGACTGTGAACCGTTAACATATGAAGGAATTGTGCCCTCAACATGACGGGTGCGATCATACCAGCACTAATGCACTGAATCCCATCAGAATTGCGAATTTAAGCGTGCTTGGACGAGAGTAGTACTAGGATTGGTGACCCCCTGGGAAGTCCTCGTGTTCACCTCCCTTTTCAATTTTTTTTGCTCCGGTTAGGGTTGCCAAGATACTTTACCCACCACATTTCTATTATCGAATCCCACAGGACCTTGGGCAAGACAACTTCCCTTCACGTGGAGGCTGGGCCCGCAAACCGAGGGCGTAGGGCTTGTGACCAGGTCTCCATCGCTCCGGTGCCTATAACTTTTGATCCGTAAGGAGTTACGCGGCGCCCAGCATACCGTTGAAAAGCTCTCCGAGAGCTCTACGACGGTGGCAACAAGCAAGCTTGTTGTGCCCTTTTTGGAGCTCAAAATCGAACGTTTTCATCCGTTTCGGGCCACTTTTCATTTTTTCCTTTGTTTTACCTCCCGGATCGTACGTCGTGAGTTGTTAAAATGATGACAACCTTACTCGCGGGACATTAGAGGACCTTACAACGCGTCGATATCACGTCTTGCGAGGATACTGCGTTGTTGAAGAGGATGGATTGTCGTTAAGCCCATTGGGCCTTTTGAATAGGCCATATCTCTAGGCGGGGACTGTGAACCATTAACACATAAAGGAATTGTGCCCTCAACATGACGGGTGCGATCATACCAGCACTAATGCACCGGATCCCATCAGAACTGCGAAGTTAAGCGTGCTTGGACGAGAGTAGTACTAGGATGGGTGACCCCTTGGGAAGTCCTCGTGTTGCACCCCCCTTTTCAATTTTTTTAGCTCCGGTTAGGGTTGCCAAGATACTTTACCCACCACATTTCTAGTATCGAATCGCACGGCACCTTGGGCAAGACAACTTCGCTTCACGTGGAGGCTGGGCCCGCAAACCGAGGGCGTAGGGCTTGTGACCAGGTCTCCGTCGCTCCGGTGCCTATAACTTTTGATTCGTAAGTAGTTACGTGGCGCACATCATACCGTTGAAAAGCTCTCCGAGAGCTCTACGATGGGCGCAGCGAGCTAGATCGCTTTGCCCTTTTTGGAGCTCAAAATCGAACGTTTTCATCGGTTTCGGGCCACTTTTCTTCTTTTGCTTTGTTTTACGTCCCGGATCGTACGTCGTGAGTTGTTAAAAGGATGACAACCTTACTCGTGGGACATTAGAGGACCTTACAATGTCTCGATATCACGTCTTGCGAGGATGCTGCGTTGTTGAAGCAGATGTGTTGTCGTTAAACCCATTAGGGCTTTTGAATGGGCCATATCTCTAAGCTGGGACTGTGAACCGTTAACACATAAAGGAATTGTACCCTCAACATGACGGGCTCGATCATACCAGCTCTAATGCACCGGATCCCATCAAAACTCCGAAGTTAAGCGTGCTTGGACCAGAGTAGTACTAGGATGGGTGACCCCCTGGGAAGTCCTCGTGTTGCACCCCCCTTTTCAATTTTTTTTGCTCCGGTTAGGGTTGCCAAGATACTTTACCCACCACATTTCTATTATTGAATCCCACGGCACCTTGGGCAAGACAACTTCCATTCACGTGGAGGCTGGGCCCGCAAACCGAGGGCGTAGGGCTTGTGACCAGGTCTCCGTCGCTCCGGTGCCCATAACTTTTGATCAAGAAAGAGTTACGCTGCGCACAGCATACCGTTGCAAAGCTCTCCGGGAGCTCTACGATGAGGGCAGCTAGCTAGCCCGTTGTGCCCTTTTTGGAGCTCAAAATTGAACGTTTTTATCAGTTTCGGGCCACTTTTCTTCTTTTGCTTTGTTTTACGTCCCGAATCGTACGTCGTGAGCTGTTAAAATGACGACAACCTTACTCGCGGGACATTAGAGGACCTTACAACGCGTCGATATCACGTCTTGCGAGGATGCTGCATTGTTGAAGCGGATGGGTTGTCGTTAAGCCCATTGGGCCTTTTGAATGGGCCATATCTCTAGGCTGGGACTGTAAACGGTTAACACATAAAGGAATTGTGCCCTCAACATGACGGGTGCGATCATACCAGCACTAATGCACCGGATCCCATCAGAACTGCGAAGTTAAGCGTGCTTGGACGAGAGTAGTACTAGGATTGGTGACCCCCTGGGAAGTCCTCGTGTTCACCCCCATTTTCAATTTTTTTTGCTCCGGTTAGGGTTGCCAAGATACTTTACCCACCACATTTCTATTATCGAATCCCACGGCACCTTGGGCAACACAACTTCCCTTCACGTGGAGGCTGGGCCCGCAAACCAAGGGCGTAGGGCTTGTGACCAGGTCTCCGTCGCTCCGGTGCCTATAACTTTTGATCCGTAAGGAGTTACGCGGTGCACAGCATACCGTTGCAAAGCTCTCTGAGAGCTCTACGACGGGGGCAGCCAGCTAGCTGGCTGTGCCATTTTTGGAGCTCAAAATCGAACGTTTTCATCAGTTTCGGGCCACTTTTCTTCCTTTGCTTTGTTTTACGTCCCGGATCGTACGTCGTGAGTTGTTAAATGGACGACAACCTTACTCATGGGACATTAGAGGACCTTACAATGCCTCGATATCACGTCTTACGAGGATGCTGTGTTGTTGAAGCGGATGGGTTGTCCTTAAGCCCATTGGGCCTTTTGAATGGGCCATATCTCTAGGCTGGGATTGTGAACCGTTAACACATAAAGGAATTGTACCCTCAACATGACAGGTGCGATCATACCAGATCTAATGCACCGGATCCCATCAAAACTCCGAAGTTAAGCGTGCTTGGACGAGAGTAGTACTATGATGGGTGACCCCCTGGGAAGTCCTTTTGTTGCACCCCTCTTTTCAATTTTTTTTGCTCCGGTTAGGGTTGCCAAGATACTTTACCCACCACATTTCTATTATTGAATCCCACGGCACCTTGAGCAAGACAACTTCTCTTCACGTGGAGGCTGGGCCCGCAAACTGAGGACGTAAGGCTTGTGACAAGGTCTCCGTCGCTCCGGTGCCCATAACTTTTGATCCGTAAGGAGTTATGCTGCGCACAACATACCGTTGCAAAGCTCTCTGAGAGCTCTACGATGAGGGCAGAAACCTAGCTTGCTATACCATTTTTGGAGCTCAAAATCGAACGTTTTCACCAGTTTCGGGCCACTTTTCATCTTTTGCTTTGTTTTACGTCTCGGATCGTACGTCGTGAGCTGTTAAAATGACGAAAACCTTACTTGCGGGACATTAGAGGACCTTACAACGTGTCGATATCACATCTTGCATGGATACTGCGTTGTTGAAGCGGATGGGTTGTCATTAAGCCCATTGGGCCTTTTGAATGGGCCATATCTCTAGGCGGGGACTGTGAACCGTTAACACATAAAGGAATTGTGCCCTCAACATGACGGGTGCGAACATACCAGCACTAATGCACCGGATCCCATCAGAACTGCAAAGTTAAGCGTGCTTGGACGAGAGTAGTACTAGGACGGGTGACCCCCTGGGAAGTCCTCGTGTTGCACCCCCCTTTTCAATTTTTTTTGCTCCGGTTAGGGTTACAGAGATACTTTACCCTCACCATTTCTATTATCGAATCGCACGGCACCTTGGGCAAGACAACTTCGCTTCACGTGGAGGCTGGGCTCGCAAACCGAGGGCGTTGGGCCTGTGACCAGGTCTCTGTCGCTCCGGTGCCTATAACTTTTTATCCGTAAGGAGTTACGCGGCGCACAGCATACCGTTGCAAAGCTCTCCGAGAGCTCTACGACGGGGGTATCCAGCTAGCTAGCTGTGCCATTTTTGGAGCTCAAAATCGAACGTTTTCATCAGTTTGGGGCCACTTTTCTTCTTTTGCTTTGTTTTACGTCTCGGATCGTACGTCGTGAGTAGTTAAAAGGACGACAACCTTACTCATGGGACATTAGAGGACCTTACAATGCCTCGATATCACGTCTTGTGAGGATGTTGCGTTGTTGAAGAGAATGGGTTGTCGTTAAGCCCATTGGGCCTTTTGAATGGGCAATATCTCTAGGCTGGGATTGTGATCCGTTAACACATAAAGGAATTGTACCCTCAACATGACGGGTGCGATCATACCAGCTCTAATGCGCCGGATCCCATCAAAACTCCGAAGTTAAGCGTGCTTGGACGAGAGTAGTACTAGGATGGGTGACCCCCTGGGAAGTCCTTTTGTTGCACCCCCCTTTTCAATTTTTTTTGCTCCGGTTAGGGTTGCCAAGATACTTTACCCACCACATTTCTATTATCGAATCCCACGGCACCTTGAGCAAGACAACTTCGCTTCACAATGAGGCTGGGCAGGCAAACCGAGGGCGTTGGGCTTGTGACCAGGTCTCCGTCGCTCCGTTGCCCATAACTTTTGATCCGTAAGGAGTTATGCAGCGCACAACATACCGTTGCAAAGCTCTCCGAGAGGTCTACGATGGGGGCAGCAAGCTAGCTCGCTGTACCCTTTTTAGAGCTCAAAATAGAACGTTTTCATCAGTTTCGGGCCACTTTTATTCTTTTGCTTTGTTTTACGTCCCGGATCGTACGTCGTGAGCTGTTAAAATGACGACAACCTTACTCGTGGGACATTAGAGGACTTTACAATGCCTCGATATCACGTCTTGCGAGGATGTGTGTTTTGTTGAAGCGGATGGGTTGTCGTTAAGCCCATTGGGCCTTTTGAATGGGCCATATCTCTAGGCTGGGACTGTAAATGGTTAACACATAAAGGAACTGTCCCCTCAACATGACGGGTACGATCATACCAGCACAAATGCACCGGATCCCATCAGAACTGTGAAGTTAAGCGTGCTTGGACGAGAGTAGTACTAGGATTGGTGACCCCCTGGGAAGTCCTCGCGTTCACCCCCCTTTTCAATTTTTTTTGCTCCGGTTAGGGTTGCCAAGATATTTTACCCACCACATTTCTATTATCGAATCCCACGGCACCTTGGGCAAGACAACTTCCCTTCACGTGGAGGCTGGGGCTGCAAACCGAGGGTGTAGGGCTTGTGACCAGGTCTTCGTCGCTCCGTTGCCTATAACTTTTGATCCATAAGTAGTTACGCGGCGTACAGCATACCGTTGCAAAGCTCTCTGAGAGCTCTACGATGGGGGCAGCGAGCTAGCTCGCTGTACCCTTTTTGGAGCTCAAAATAGAACGTTTTCATCAGTTTCGGGCCACTTTTCTTTTTTGCTTTGCTTTACGTCCCAGATCGTACGTCGTGAGCTGTTAAAAGGACGACAACCTTACTCGTGGGACATTAGAGGACCTTACAATGCCTCGATATCACGTCTTGCAAGGATGCTGCGTTGTTGAAGCGGATGGGTTGTCGTTAAGCCCATTGGGCCTTTTGAATGGGCCATATCTCAAGGCTGGGACTGTGAACCGTTCACACATAAAGGAATTGTACCCTCAACATGACGGGCTTGATCATACCAGCTCTAATGCACCGGATCCCATCAAAACTCCGAAGTTTAGCGTGCTTGGATGAGAGTAGTACTAGGTTGGGAGACCCCCTGGGAAGTCCTCGTGTTGCACCCCCCTTTTCAATTTTTTTTGCTCCGGTTAGGGTTGCCAAGATACTTTACCCACCACATTTCTATTATCGAATCCCATGGCACCTTGGGCAAGACAACTTCCCTTCACGTGGAGGCTGGGCCTGCAAACCGAGGGCGTAGGGCCTGTGACCAGGTCTTCGTCGCTCCGGTGCCCATAACTTTTGATCCGTAAGGAGTTACGCTACGCACAGCATACCGTTGCAAAGCTCTCCGGGAGCTCTACGATGAGGGCAGCTACCTTGCTCGCTTTGCCCTTTTTGGAGCTCAAAATCGAACGTTTTTATCAGTTTCAGGCCACTTTTCTTTTTTTGCTTTGTTTTACGTCCCGGATCGTACGTCGTGAGCTGTTAAAATGACAACAACCTTACTCGCTGGACATTAGAGGACCTTACAACGCGTCGATATCACGTCTTAAGTGGATGCTGCGTTGTTGAAGCGGATGGGTTGTCGTTAAGCCCATTGGGCCTTTTGAATGGGCCATATCTCTAGGCTGGGACTGTAAACGGTTAACACATAAAGGAATTGTGCCCTCAACATGACGGGTACGATCATACCAGCACTAATGCACCGGATCCCATCAGAACTGCGAAGTTAAGCGTGCTTGGATGAGAGTAGTACTAGGATTGGTGACCCCCTGCGAAGTCCTGGTGTTCACCCCCCTTTTCAATTTTTTTTGCTCCGGTTAGGGTTGCCAAGATACCTTACCCACAACATTTCTATTATCGAATCCCACGGCACCTTGGGCAAGACAACTTCCCTTCACGTGGAGGCTTGGCCCGCAAACCGAGGGTGTAGGGCTTGTGACCAGGTCTCCGTCACTCCGGTGCCTATAACTTTTGATCCGTAAGTAGTTACGCGGCGCACAGCATACTGTTGCAAAGCTCTCCGAGAGCACTACGATGGGGGCAGCTAGCTAGCTCGCTGTGCCCTTTTTGGAGCTCAAAATCGAACGTTTTATTCAGTTTTGGGCCACTTTTCTTCTTTTACTTTATTTTACGTCCCGGATCGTACGTCGTGAGCTATTAAAATGACGACAACCTTACTCGCGGGACATTAAAGGACCTTACAACGCGTCGATATCACGTCTTGCGAGGATACTGCATTGTTGAAGCGGATGGGTTGTCGCTAAGCCCATTGGGCCTTTTGAATGGGCCATATCACTAGGCTGGGACTGTAAACGGTTAACACATAAAGGAATTGTGCCCTCAACATGACGGGTGCGATCATACCAGTACTAATGCACCGGATCCCATCAGAACTGCGAAGTTAAGCGTGCTTGGACAAGAGTAGTACTAGGATTGGTGACCCCCTGGGAAGTCCTCGTGTTCACCCCGCTTTTCAATTTTTTTTGCTCCGGTTAGGGTTGCCAAGATACTTTACCCACCACATTTCTATTATCGAATCCCACGACACCTTGGGAATGACAACTTCCCTTCACGTGGAGGATGGGCCCGCAAACCGAGGGCGTAGGGCTTGTGACCAGGTCTCCGTCGCTCCGGTGCCTATAACATTTGATCCGTAAGTAGTTACGCGGCGCACAGCATACCGTTGCAAAGCTCTCCGAGAGCTCTACAATGGGGTCAGCTAGCAAGCTCGTTGTGCCCTTTTTGGAGCTCAAAATCGAACATTTTCATCAGTTTCGGGCCATTTTTCTTCTATTGCTTTGTTTTACGTCCCGGATCGTACGTCGTGAGCTGTTAAATGGACGACAACCTTACTCATGGGACATTAGAGGACCTTACAATGCCTCGATATCACGTCTTGCGAGGATGCTGCGTTGTTGAAGTGGATGGGTTGTCGTTAAGCCCATTGGGCCTTTTGAATGGGCCATATCTCTAGGCTGGGACTGTGAACCGTTAACACATAAAGGAATTGTACCATCAACATGACGGGCTTGATCATACCAGCTCTAATGCACCGGATCCCATCAAAACTCCGAAGTTTAGCGTGCTTGGATGATAGTAGTACTAGGTTGGGAGACCCCCTGGGAAGTCCTCGTGTTGCACCCCCCTTTTCAATTTTTTTTGCTCCAGTTAGGGTTGCCAAGATACTTTACCCACCACATTTCTATTATCGAATCCCATGGCACCTTGGGCAAGACAACTTCCCTTCACGTGGAGGCTGGGCCTGCAAACCGAGGGCGTAGGGCCTGTGACCAGGTCTCCGTCGCTCCGGTGCCCATAACTTTTGATCCGTAAGGAGTTACGCTACGCACAGCATACCGTTGCAAAGCTCTCCGGGAGCTCTACGATGAGGGCAGCTACCTTGCTCGCTTTGCCCTTTTTGGAGCTCAAAATCGAACGTTTTTATCAGTTTCAGGCCACTTTTCTTTTTTTGCTTTGTTTTACGTCCCGGATCGTACGTCGTGAGCTGTTAAAATGACAACAACCTTACTCGCTGGACATTAGAGGACCTTACAACGCGTCGATATCACGTCTTAAGAGGATGCTGCGTTGTTGAAGCGGATGGGTTGTCGTTAAGCCCATTGGGCCTTTTGAATGGGCCATATCTCTAGGCTGGGACTGTAAACGGTTAACACATAAAGGAATTGTGCCCTCAACATGACGGGTACGATCATACCAGCACTAATGCACCGGATCCCATCAGAACTGCGAAGTTAAGCGTGCTTGGATGAGAGTAGTAATAGGATTGGTGACCCCCTGCGAAGTCCTCGTGTTCACCCCCCTTTTCAATTTTTTTTGCTCCGGTTAGGGTTGCCAAGATACCTTACCCACAACATTTCTATTATCGAATCCCACGGCACCTTGGGCAAGACAACTTCCCTTCACGTGGAGGCTTGGCCCGCAAACCGAGGGTGTAGGGCTTGTGACCAGGTCTCCGTCACTCCGGTGCCTATAACTTTTGATCCGTAAGTAGTTACGCGGCGCACAGCATACTGTTGCAAAGCCCTCCGAGAGCACTACGATGGGGGCAGCTAGCTAGCTCGCTGTGCCCTTTTTGGAGCTCAAAATCGAACGTTTTATTCAGTTTTGGGCCACTTTTCTTCTTTTACTTTATTTTACGTCCCGGATCGTACGTCGTGAGCTATTAAAATGACGACAACCTTACTCGCGGGACATTAGAGGACCTTACAACGCGTCGATATCACGTCTTGCGAGGATACTGCATTGTTGAAGCGGATGGGTTGTCGCTAAGCCCATTGGGCCTTTTGAATGGGCCATATCACTAGGCTGGGACTGTAAACGGTTAACACATAAAGGAATTGTGCCCTCAACATGACGGGTGCGATCATACCAGTACTAATGCACCGGATCCCATCAGAACTGCGAAGTTAAGCATGCTTGGACAAGAGTAGTACAAGGATTGGTGACCCCCTGGGAAGTCCTCGTGTTCACCCCGCTTTTCAATTTTTTTTGCTCCGGTTAGGGTTGCCAAGATACTTACCCACCACATTTCTATTATCGAATCCCACGGCACCTTGGGAAAGACAACTTCCCTTCACGTGGAGGCTGGGCCCGCAAACCGAGGGCGTAGGGCTTGTGACCAGGTCTCCGACGCTCCGGTGCCTATAACTTTTGATCTGTAAGTAGTTACGCGGCGCACATCATACCGTTGCAAAGCTCTTCGAGAGCTCTACGATGGGGTCAGCTAGCAAGCTCGCTGTGCCCTTTTTGGAGCTCAAAATTGAACATTTTCATCAGTTTCGGGCCATTTTTCTTCTTTTGCTTTGTTTTACATCCCGGATCGTACGTCGTGAGCTGTTAAAAGGACGACAACCTTACTAATGGGACATTAGAGGACCTTACAATGCCTCGATATCACGTCTTGCGAGGATGCTGCGTTGTTGAAGTGGATGGGTTGTCGTTAAGCCCATTGGGCCTTTTGAATGGGCCATATCTCTAGGCTGGGACTGTGAACCGTTAACACATAAAGGAATTGTACCCTCAACATGACGGGCTCGATCATACCAGCTCTAATGCACCGGATCCCATCAAAACTCCGAAGTTAAGCGTGCTTGGACGAGAGTAGTACTAGGATGGGTGACCCCCTGGGAAGTCCTCGTGTTGCACCCCCCTTTTCAATTTTTTTTGCTCCGGTTAGGGTTGCCAAGATACTTTACCCACCACATTTCTATTATCGAATCCCACGGCACCTTGGGCAAGACAACTTCGCTTCACGTGGAGGCTGGGCCCGCAAACCGAGGGCGTAGGGCTTGTGACCCGGTCTCCGTCGCTCCGGTGCCCATAACTTTTGATCCGTAAGGAGTTACACTGCGCAAAGCATACCGTTGCAAAGCTCTCCGGGAGCTCTACGATGAGGGCAGCTTGCTAGCTTGATGTGCCCTTTTTGAAGCTCAAAATCGAACGTTTTTATCAGTTTCGGGTCACCTTTCTTCTTTTGCTTTGTTTTACGTCCCGGATCGTATGTCTTGAGCTGTTAAAATGACGACAACCTTACTCGTGGGACATTAGAGGACCTTACAACACGTCGATATCACGTGTTGCGAGGATGCTGCGTTGTTGAAGCGGATGGGTTGTCGTTAAGCCCATTGGGCCTTTTGAATGGGCCATATCTCTAGGCTGCGACTGTAAACGGTTAACACATAAAGGAATTGTGCCCTCAACATGACGGGTGCGATCATACCAGCACTAATGCACCGGATCCCATCAGAACTGCGAACTTAAGCGTGCTTGGACGAGAGTAGTACTAGGATTGGTGACCCCCTCGGAAGTCCTCGTGTTCACCCCCCTTTTCAATTTTTTTTGCTCCGGTTAGGGTTGCCAAAATACTTTACCCACCACATTTCTATTATCGAATCCCACGGCACCATGGGAAAGAGAACTTCCCTTCACGTGGAGGCTGGGCCCGCAAACCGAGGGCGTAGGGCCTGTGACCAGGTCTCTGTCGCTCCGGTGCCAATAACTTTTTATCCGTAAGGAGTTACGCGGCGCACAACATACCGTTGCAAAGCTCTCCGAGAGCTCTACGACGAGGGCAGCAAGCTAGCTCGCTGTGCCCTTTTTGGAGCTCAAAATTGAACGTTTTCATTAGTTTCGGGCCACTTTTCTTCTTTTTCTTTTTTTTACGTCCCGGATCGTACGTCGTGAGTTGTTAAAATGACGACAACCTTACTCGCGGGACATTAGAGGACCTTACAACGAGCCGATATCACGTCTTGCAAGGATACTGCGTTGTTGAAGCGGATGGGTTGTCGTTAAGCCCATTGGGCCTTTTGAATGGGCCATATCTCTAGGCGGGGACTTTGAACCGTTAACACATAAAGGAATTGTGCCCTCAACATGACGGGTGCGATCATACCAGCACTAATGCACCGGATCCATCAGAACTGCGAAGTTAAGCGTGCTTGGACGAGAGTAGTACTAGGATGGGTGACCCCCTGGGAAGTCCTCGTGTTGCACCGCCTTTTCAATTTTTTTTGCTCCGGTTAGGGTTGCCAAGATACTTTACCCGCCACATTTCTATTATCGAATCCCACGGCACCTTGGGAAAGACAACTTCCCTTCACGTGGAGGCTGGGCCCGCAAACCGAGGGCGTAGGGCCTGTGACCAGGTCTCCGTCGCTCCGGTGCCTATAACTTTTGATCCGTAAGTAGTTACGCGGCGCACAGCATACCGTTGCAAAGCTCTCCGAGAGCTCTACAATGGGGGCAGCGAGCTAGCTCGCTTTGCCCTTTTTGGATCTCAAAATCGAACGTTTTCATCAGTTTCGGGCCACTTTTCTTCTTTTGCTTTGTTTTACATCCCGGATCGTACGTCGTGAGTTGTTAAAAGGACGACAACCTTACTCATGGGACATTAGAGGACCTTACAATGCCTCGATATCACGTCTTGCGAGGATGCTGCGTTGTTGAAGCGGATGGGTTGTCGTTAAGCCCATTGGCCCTTTTGAATGGGCCATATCTCTAGGCTGGGATTGTGAACCGTTAACACATAAAGGAATTGTACCCTCAACATGACGGGTGCGATCATACCAGCTCTAATGCACCGGATCCCATCAAAACTCCGAAGTTAAGCGTTCTTGGACGAGAGTAGTACTAGGATGGGTGACCCCCTGGGAAGTCCTCTTGTTGCACCCCCCTTTTCAATTTTTTTTTCTCCGGTTAGGGTTGCCAAGATACTTTACCCACCACATTTCTATTATCGAATCCCACGGCACCTTAAGCAAGACAACTTCTCTTCACGTGGAGGCTGGGCCCGCAAACTGAGGGCGTAAGGCTTGTGACAAGGTCTCCGTCGCTCCGGTGCCCATAACTTTTGATCCGTAAGGAGTTACGCTGCGTACAGCATACCGTTGCAAAGCTCTCCGAGAGCTCTACGATGAGGGCAGCAAGCTAGCTTGCTATACCATTTTTGGAGCTCAAAATCGAACGTTTTCACCACTTTCGGGCCTCTTTTTTTCTTTTGCTTTGTTTTACGTCCCGGATCGTACGTCGTGAGTGGTTAAAAGGACGACAACCTTACTCGCGGGACATTAAAGGACCTTACAACCCGTCGATATGACGTCTTGCGAGGATGCTGCGTTGTTGAAGTGGATGGGTTGTCGTTAAGCCCATTGGGCCTTTTGAATGGGCCATATCTCTAGGCGGGGACTGTGAACCGTTAAAACATAAAGGAATTGTGCCCTCAACATGATGGGTGCGATCATACCAGCACAAATGCACCGGATCCTATCTGAACTCCGAAGTTAAGCGTGCTTGGACGAGAGTAGTACTAGGATGGGTGACCCCCTGGAAAGTCCTCATGTTGCACCCCCCTTTTCAATTTTTTTTGCTCCGGTTTGGGTTGCCAAGATACTTTACCCACCACATTTCTATTATGGAATCCCACGGCACCATGGGCATGACAACTTCGTTTCACGAGGAGGCTGGGCCGGCAAACCGAGGGCGTTGGGCTTGTGACCAGGTCTCCGTCGCTCCGGTGCCCATAACTTTTGATCCGTAAGGAGTTATGCGGCGCACAACATACCGTTGCAAAGCTCTCCAAGAGCTCTACGACGGGGGCAGCCGGCTAGCTTGCTGTCCCCTTTTTAGAGCTCAAAATCGAACCTTTTCATCCGTCTCGATCCACTTTTCATATTTTGCTTTGTTTTACGTCCCAGATCGTACGTTGTGAGCTGTTAAAATGACGACAACCTTACTTGCGGGACATTAGAGGACCTTACAATGCGTCGATATCATATCTTGCGAGGATACTGCGTTGTTGGAGCGGATGGGTTGTCGTTAAGCCCATTGGGCCTTTTGAATGGGCCATATCTCTAGGCGGGGACTGTGAACCGTTAACACATAAAGGAATTGTGACCTCAACATGACGGGTGCGATTATACCAGCATTAATGCACCGGATCACATCAGAACTGCGAAGTTAAGCGTGCTTGGATGAGAGTAGTACTAGGATTGGTGACCCCCTGGGAAGTCCTCGTGTTCACCCCCATTTTCAATTTTTTTTGCTCCGATTAGGGTTGCCAAGATACTTTACCCACCACATTTCTATTATCGAATCCCACGGCACCCTGGGCAAGACAACTTCCCTTCACGTGGAGGCTGGGCCCGCAAACCGAGGGCGTAGTGCTTGTGACCAGGTCTCCGTCCCTCCGGTGCCTACAACTTTTGATCCGTAAGTAGTTACGCGACGCACAGCATACCGTTGCAAAGCTCTCCGAGAGCTCTACGATGGGGGCAGCTAGCTAGCTCGCTGTACCCTTTTTGGAGCTCAAAATAGAACGTTTTCATCAGTTTCGGGCTACTTTTCTTCTATTGCTTTTCTTTACGTCCCGGATCATACGTCGTGAGCTGTTAAAAGGCTGACAACCTTACTCGTGGGACATTAGAGGACCTTACAATGCCTCGAGATCACGTCTTGCGAGGATGCTGCGTTGTTGAAGCGGATGGGTTGTCTTTAAGCCCATTGGGCCTTTTGAATGGGCCATATCTCTAGGCTGGGACTGTGAACCGTTAACACATTAAGGAATTGTACCCTCAACATGACGGGCTCGATCATACTAGCTCTAATGCACCGGATCCCATCAAAACTCCGAAGTTAAGCGTGCTTGGATGAGAGTAGTACTAGGTTGGGTGACCCCCAGGGAAGTCCTCGTGTTGCACCTCCCTTTTCAATTTTTTTTGCTCCGATTAGGGTTGCCAAGATACTTTACCCACCACATTTCTATTATCGAATCCCATGGCACATTGGGCAAGACAACTTCCCTTCACATGGAGGCTGGGCCCGCAAAACGAGGGCGTAGGGCTTGTGACCAGGTGTCCGTCGCTCCGGTGCCCATAACTTTTGATCCGTAAGGAGTTACGCTGCGCACAGCATACCGTTGCAAAGCTCTTCGGGAGCTCTACGATGAGGGCAGCTAGCTAGCTTGCTTTGCCCTTTTTGGAGCTCAAAATCGAACGTTTTTATCAGTTTTGGGCCACTTTTCTTCTTTTGCTTTGTTTTACGTCCCGGATCGTACCTCGTGAGATGTTAAAATGACGACAACCTTACTTGCGGGATATTAGAGGACCTAACAACGCGTCGATATCACATCTTGCGAGGATGCTGCGTTGTTGAAACTGATGGGTTGTCTTTAAGCCCATTGGGCCTTTTGAATTGGCCATTTCTCTAGGCTGGGACTGTGAACCGTTAACACATAAAGGAATTGTACCCTCAACATGACAGACTCGATCATACAAGCTCTAATGCACCGGATCCCATCAAAACTCCGAAGTTAAGCGTGCTTGGATGAGAGTAGTACTAGGTTGGGTGACCCCCTGGGAAGTCCTCGTCTTGCACCCCCATTTTCAATTTTTTTTGCTCCGGTTAGGGTTGCCAAGATACTTTACCCACCACATTTCTATTATCGAATCCCACGGCACCTTGGGCAAGACAACTTCCCTTCACATGGAGGCTGGGCCCGCAAACCGAGGCTGTAGGGCTTGTGACCAGGTCTTTGTCGCTCCGGTGCCCATAACTTTTGATCCATAAGGAGTTACGCTGCGCACAGCATACCGTTGCAAAGCTCTCCGGGAGCTCTACGATGAGGGCAGCTATCTAGCTCGCTGTGCCCTTTTTCGAGCTCAAAATAGAACGTTTTCATCAGTTTCGGGCCACTTTTCTGCTTTTGCTTTGTTTTACGTCCCGGATCGTACGTCGTGAGCTGTTAAAAGGACGACAACCTTACTCGTGGGGCATTAGAGGACCTTACAATGCCTCGATATCACGTCTTGCGAGGATGCTGCGTTGTTGAAGCGGATGGGTTGTCGTTAAGCCCATTGGGCCTTTCGAATGGGCCATATCTCTATGCTAGGACTGTGAAACGTTAACACATAAAGGAATTGTACCCTCAACATGACGGAGTCGATCATACCAGCTCTAATGCACCGGATCCCATCAAAACTCCGAAGTTAAGCGTGCTTGGATGAGAGTAGTACTAGGTTGGGTGACCCCCTGGGAAGTCCTCGTGTTGCACCCCCCTTTTCAATTTTTTTTGCTCCGGTTAGGGTTGCCAAGATACTTTACCCACCATATTTCTATTATCGAATCCCACGGCACCTTGGGCAAGTCAACTTCCCTTCACATGGAGGCTGGGCCCACAAACCGAGGGCGTAGGGCTTGTGACCAGGTCTCCGTCGCTCCGGTGCCTATAACTTTTGATCCGTAAGGAGTTACGCTGCGCACAGCATACCGTTGCAAAGCTCTCCGGGAGCTCTACGATGAGGCCAGCTAGTTAGCTCGCTGAGCCTTTTTTGGAGCTCGAAATCGAACATTTTTATTAGTTTTGGGTCACTTTTCTTCTTTTGCTTTGTTTTACATCCCGGATCGTACCTCGTGAGTTGTTAAAATGATGACAACCTTACTCGCGGGACATTAGAGGACCTTACAACGCGTCGATATCACGTCTTGCGAGGATGCTGCGTTGTTGAAGCTGATGGGTTGTCGTTAAGCCCATTGGGCCTTTTGAATGGGCCATATCTCTAGGCTGGGACTGTAAACGGTTAACACATAAAGGAATTGTGCCCTCAACATGACGGGTGCGATCATACCAGCACTAATGCACCGGATCCCATCAGAACTGCGAAGTTAAGCGTGCTTGGATGAGAGTAGTACTAGGATTGGTGACCCCTACGGAAGTCCTCGTGTTCACCCCCCTTTTCAATTTTTTTTTCTCCGGTTATGGTTGCCAAGATACTTTACCCACCACATTTCTATTATCGAATCCCACGGCACCTTGGGCAAGACAACTTCTCTTCACGTGGAGGCTGGGCCCGCAAACCGAGGGCGTAGGGCTTGTGACCAGGTCTCCATCGCTCCGGTACCCATAACTTTTGATCCGTAATGAGTTACGCTGCGCACAGCATACCATTGCAAAGCTCTCCGGGAGCTCTACGATGAGGGCAGCTAGGTAGCTCGCTGTGCCCTATTTGGAGCTCAAAATCGAATGTTTTTATCAGTTTCGGGCCACTTTTCTTTTTTTGCTTTGTTTTACCTCCCGGATAGTACGTCGTGAGTTGTTAAAAGGACGACAACCTTACTCGTGGGACATTAGAGGACCTTACAATGCCTTGATATCACGTCTTGCGAGGATGCAGCGTTGTTGAAGCGGATGGGTTGTCGTTAAGCCCATTGGGCCTTTTGAATGGGCCATATCTCTAGGCTGGGATTGTTAACCGATAACACATAAAGGAATTGTACCCTCAACATGACAGGTGCGATCATACCAGCTCTAATGCACTGGATCCCATCAAAACTCCGAAGTTAAGCGTGCTTGGACGAGAGTAGTACTAGGATGGGTGACCCCCTGGGAAGTCCTCTTGTTGCACCGCCCTTTTCAATTTTTTTTTGCTCCGGTTAGGGTTGCCAAGATACTTTACCCACCACATTTCTATTATCAAATCCCACGCACCTTGGGCAAGACAACTTCCCTTCACGTGGTAGTTGGGCCCGCAAACCGAGGGCGTAGGGCTTGTGACCAGGTCTCCGTCGCTCCGGTGCCCATAACTTTTGATCCGTAAGGAGTTACGCTGCACACAGCATACCGTTGCAAAGCTCTCCGATGGGGGCAGCTAGCTAGCTCGCTTTGACCTTTTTTGAGCTAAAAATCGAACGTTTTCATCAGTTTAGGGCCACTTTTCTTCTTTTGCTTTATTTTATGTTCCGGATCGTACGTCGTGAGCTGTTAAAATGACGACAACCTTATTCGCGGGACATTAGAGGACATTACAATGCCTCGATATCACGTCTTGCGAGGATGCTGCGTTGTTGAACCGGATGGGTTGTCTTTAAGCCCATTGGGCCTTTTGAATGGGCCATATCTCTAGGCTGGGACTGTGAACCGTTAACACATAAAGGAATTGTACCCTCAACATGAGGGGCTCGATCATACGAGCTCTAATGCACCGGATCCCATCAAAAATCTGAAGTTAAGCATTCTTGGACGAGAGTAGTACTAGGATTTGTGACCCCCTGGGAAGTACTCGTGTTCACCCCCCTTTTCAATTTTATTTGCTCCGGTTAGTGTAGCCAAGATACTTTACCCACCACATTTCTATTATCGAATCCCACGGCACCTTGGGCATGACAACTTCCCTTCACGTGGAGGCTGGGCCAGCAAACCGAGGGCGTAGGGCTTGTGACCAGGTCTCCGTCGCTCCGGTGCCTATAACTTTTGATCCGTAAGTAGTTACGCGGCGCACAGCATACCGTTGCAAAGCTCTCCGAGAGCTCTACTATGGGGGCAGCTAGTTAGCTCGTTGTACCCTTTTTGGAGCTAAAAATTGAATGTTTTCATCAGTTTCAGGCCACTTTTCTTCTTTTGCTTTGTTTTACGTCCGGGATCGTACGTCGTGAGCTGTAAAAAGGACGACAACCTTACTCGTGGGACATTAGAGGGCGTTACAATGCCTCGATATCACGTCTTGCGAGGATGCTGCGTTGTTAAAGCGGATGGGTTGTCGTTAAGCCCATTGGGCCTTTTGAGTGGGCCATATCTCTAGGCTGGGACTGTCAACCGTTAACACATAAAGGAATTGTACCCTCAACATGACGGGCTCGATCATACCAGCTCTAATGCACCGGATCCCATCAAAACTCCAAAGTTAAGCGTGCTTGGACGAGAGTAGTACTAGGTTGGGTGACCCCTTGGGAAGTCCTCTTGTTGCACCCCCCTTTTCAATTTTTTTTTGCTCCGGTTAGGGTTGCCAAGATACTTTACCCACCACATTTCTATTATTGAATCCCACGGCACCTTGGGCAAGAAAACTTCCCTTCACGTGGAGGCTGGGCCCGCAAATCGAGGGCGTAGGGCTTGTGACCAGGTCTCCGTCGCTCCGGTGCCTATAACTTTTGATCTGTAAGTAGTTACGCGGCGCACAGCATACCGTTGCAAAGCTCTCCGAGAGCTCTACTATGGGGGCAGCAAGGTAGCTCGCTGTGCCCTTTTTGGTGCTCAAAATCGAACGTTTTCATCAGTTTCGGGCCACTTTTCTTCTATTGCTTTGTTTAACGTCCCGGATCGTACGTCGTGAGCTGTTAAAAGGACGACAACCTTACTCGTGGGACATTAGAGGACCTTACAATGCCTCGATATAACGTCTTGCGAGGATGCTACGTTGTTGAAGCGGATGGGTTGTCGTTAAGACCATTGGGCCTTTTGAATGGGCCATATCTCTATGCTGGGACTGTGAACCTTTAACACATAAAGGAATTGTACCCTCAACATGACGGGCTCGATCATACCAGCTCTAATGCACCGGATCCCATCAAAACTCCGAAGTTAAGCGTGCTTGGACGAGAGTAGTACTAGGTTAGGTGACCCCCTGGGAAGTCCTCGTGTTGCCCCCCCCTTTTCAATTTTTTTTGCTCCGGTTAGGGTTGGCAAGATACTTTACCCACCACATTTCTATTACCAAATCCCACGGCACCTTGGGCAAGACAACTTCCCTTCACGTGGAGGCTGGGCCCGCAAACCGAGGGCGTAGGGCTTGTGACCAGGTCTCCGTCGCTCCGGTGCCCATAACTTTTGATCCGTAAGGAGTTACGTAGCGCACAGCATACCGTTGCAAAGCTCTCCGGGAGCTCTACGATGAGGGCAGCTAGCTAGCTCATTGTGCCCTTTTTGGAGCTCAAAATCGAACGTTTTTATCAGTTTCGGGCCACTTTTCTTCTTTTGCTTTGTTATACGTCCCGGATCGTACGTCGTGAGCTGTTAAATTGACGACAACATTAGTCGCGGGACATTAGAGGACCTTACAACGCGTTGATATCACGTCTTGCGAGGATGCTGCGATGTTGAAGCGGATGGGTTGTCGTTAAGCCCATTGGGCCTTTTGAATGGGCTATATCTCTAGGCTGGGACTGTAAACGGTTAACACATAAAGGAACTGTGCCCTCAACATGACGGGTGCGATCATACTAGCATTAATGCACCGGATCCCATCAGAACTGCGAAGTTATGCGTGCTTGGATGAGAGTAGTACTAGGATTGGTGACTCCCTGGGAAGCCCTCGTGTTCACCCCCCTTTTCAATTTTTTTGGCTCCGGTTAGGGTAGCCAAGATACTTTACCCACCACATTTCTATTATCGAATCCCACGGCAACTTAGGCAAGACAACTTCCCTTCACGTGGAGGCTGGGCTCGCAAACCGAGGGCGCAGGGCTTGTGACGAGGTCTCCGTCGCTCCGGTGCCTATAACTTTTGATCCGTAAGTAGGTACGCGGCGCACAGCATACCGTTGCAAAGCTGTCCGAGAGCTGTGCTATGGGCGCAGCTAGCTAGCTCGCTGTACCCTTTTGGGAGCTAAAAATCGAACGTTTTCATCAGTTTCGGGCCACTTTTCTTCTTTTGCTTTGTTTTACGTCCCGGATCGTACGTCGTGAGCTGTTAAAAGGACGACAACCTTACTCGTGGGACATTAGAGAACCTTACAATGCCTCGATATCATGTCTTGCGATGATGCTGCGTTGTTGAAGCGGATGGGTTGTCGTTAAGTCCATTGGGCCTTTTGAATGGGCCATATCTCTAGGCTGGGACTGTGAACCGTTAACACATAAAGGAATTGTATCCTCAACATGACGGGCTCGATCATACCAGCTCTAATGCACCGAATCCCATCAAAACTCCGAAGTTAAGCGCGCTTGGACGAGAGTAGTACTAGGTTGGTTGACCCCCTGGGAAGTCCTCTTGTTGCACCCCCCTTTTCAATTTTTTTTTGCTCGGGTTAGGGTTGCCAAGATACTTTACCCACCACATTTCTATTACTGAATCCCACGGCACCTTGGGCAAGACAACTTCCCTTCACGTGGAGGCTGGGCCCGCAAACCGAGGGCGTAGGGCTTGTGACCAGGTCTCCGTCGCTCGGGTGTCCACAACTTTTGATCTGTAAGGAGTTACGCTGCGCACAGCATACCGTTGTAAAGCTCTCCGGGAGCTCTACGATGAGGGCAGCTAGCTAGTTCGCTTTGCCCTTTTTGGATCTCAAAATCGAACGTTTTTATTAATTTTGGGGCCACTTTTCTTCTTTTGCTTTGTTTTACGTCCCGGATCGTACGTCGTGAGCTGTTAAAAGGACGACAACCTTACTCGTGGGACATTACAGGACCTTACAATGCCTCGATATCACGTCTTGCGAGGATGCTGCGTTGTTGAAGCGGATGGGTTGTCGTTAAGCCCATTGGGCCTTTTGAATGGGCCATATCTCTAGGCTGGGACTGTGAACCGTTAACACATAAAGGAATTGTACCCTCAACATAACGGGCTCAATCATACCACCTCTAATGCACCGGATCCCATCAAAACTCCGAAGTTAAGCGTGCTTGGACGAGAGTAGTACTAGGTTAGGTGACCCCCTAGGAAGTCCTCTTGTTGCACCCCCCCTTTTCAATTTTTTTTTGCTCCGGTTAGGGTTGCCAAGATACTTTACCCACCACATTTCTATTATCGAATCCCACGGCACCTTGGGCAAGACAACTTCCCTTCACGTGGAGGCCGGGCCCGCAAACCGAGAGCGTAGGGCTTGTGACCAGGTCTCCGTCGCTCGGGTGCCCATAACTTTTGATCCGTAAGGAGTTACGCTGCGCACAGCATACCGTTGCAAAGCTCTCCGGGTGCTCTACGATGAGGGCAGCTTGCTAGCTTGCTGTGCCCTTTTTGGAGCTCAAATTCGAACGTTTTTATTAGTTTCGGGTCACTTTTCTTCTTTTCCTTTGTTTTACGTCCCGGATCGTACGTCGTGAGCAGTTAAAATGACGACAACCTTACTCGCGGGACATTAGAGGACCTTACAACAGGTCGATATCACGTCTTACGAGGATGCTGCGTTGTTGAAGCGGATGGGTTGTCGTTAAGCCCATTGGGCCTTTTGAATGGGCCATATCTCTAGGTTGGGACTGTAAACGGTTAACACATAAAGGAATTGTGCAGTCAACATGACGGGTGCGATCATACCAGTACTAATGCACCGGATACCATCAGAACTGCGAAGTTAAGCGTGCTTGGACGAGAGTAGTACTAGGATTGGTGACCTCCTGGGAAGTCCTCGTGTTGCACCCCCCTTTTCAATTTTTTTTGCTCCGGTTAGGGTTGCCATGATACTTTACCCACCACATTTCTATTATCGAATCCCACGGAACCTTGGGCAAGAAAACTTCCCTTCACGTGGGGGCTGGGCCCGCAAACCGAGGGCGTAGGGCTTGTGACCAGTTCTCCGTCGCTCCGGTGCCTATAACTTTGATCCGTAAGGAGTTACGCGGCGCACAGCATACCGTTGCAAAGCTCTCCGAGAGCTCTTCGATGGCGGTAGGAAGCCAGCTTGCTGTGCCCTTTTTGGAGCTCAAAATCGAATGTTTTCATCAGTTTCGGGCCACTTTTCTTCTTTTGCTTTGTTTTACATCCCGGATCGTACGCCGTGAGCTGTTAAAATGACGACAACCTTACTCGTGGGACATTACAGGACCTTACAATGCCTCGATATCACGTCTTGCGAGGATGCTACGTTGTTGAAGCGGATGGGTTGTCGTTAAGCCCATTGGGCCTTTTGAATGGGCCATATCTCTAGGCTGGGACTGTGAACCGTTAACACATAAAGGAATTGTACCCTCAACATGACGGGTGCGATCATACCAGCTCTAATGCACCGAATCCCATCAAAACTCCGAAGTTAAGCGTGCTTGGACGAGAGTAGTACTAGGATGGGTGACCCCCTGGGAAATCCTCTTGTTGCACCCCCCTTTTCAATTTTTTTTTGCTCCGGTTAGGGTTGCCAAGATACTTTACCCACCACATTTCTATTATCGAATCCCACGGCACCTTGGGCAAGACAACTTCCCTTCACGTGGAGGCTGGGCCCGCAAACCGAGGGCGTAGGGCTTGTGACCAGGTCTCCGTCGCTCCGGTGCCCATAACTTTTGATCCGTAAGGAGTTACGCTGCGCACAGCATACTGTTGCAAAGCTCTCCGGGAGCTCTACGATGAGGGCAGCTAGCTATCTCGCTGTGCCCTTTTTGGAGCTCAAAATCGAACATTTTTATCAGTTTCGGACCACTTTTCTTCTGTTGCTTTGTTTTACGTTCCGGATCGTACGTCGTGAGTTGTTAAAAGGACGACAACCTTACTCGTGGGACATTAGAGGACCTTAAAATGCCTCGATATCACGTCTTGCGATGATGCTGCGTTGTTGAAGCGGATGGGTTGTCGTTAAGCCCATTGGGCCTTTTGAATGGGCCATATCTCTAGGCTGGGACTGTGAACCGTTAACACATAAAGGAATTGTACCCTCAACATGACGGGTGCGATCATACCAGCTCTAATGCACCGGATCCCATCAAAACTCCGAAGTTAAGCGTGCTTGGACGAGAGTAGTACTAGGATGGGTGATCCCCTGGGAAGTGCTCTTGTTGCACCCCCCTTTTCAATTTTTTTTTGCTCCGGTTAGGGTTGCCAAGATACTTTACCCACCACATTTCTATTATCGAATCCCATGGCACCAAGACAACTTCCCTTCACGTGGAGGTTGGGCCCGCAAACCGAGGGCGTAGGGCTTGTGACCAGGTCTCCGTCGCTCGGGTGCCTATAACTTTTCATCCGTAAGGAGTTACGCTGCTCACAGCATACCGTTGCAAAGCACTACGGGAGCTCTACGATGTGGGCAGCTAGCTAGCTCGCTGTGCCCTTTTTGGAGCTCAAAATCGAATATTTTTATCAGTTTCGGGCCACTTTTCTTCTTTTACTTTGTTTTACGTCCCGGATCGTACGTCGTGAGCTGTTAAAATGATGACAACCTTACTCGCGGGACATTAGAGGACCTTACAACGCGTCGATATCACGTCTTGCAAGGATGCTGCGTTGTTGAAGCGGATGGGTTGTCGTTAAGCCCATTGGGCCTTTTGAATGGGCCATATCTCTAGGCTGGGACTGTAAACGGTTAACACATAAAGGAATTGTGCCCTCAACATGACAGGTGCGATCATACTAGCACTAATGCACCGGATCCCATCAGAACTGTGAAGTTAAGCGTGCTTGGACGAGAGTAGTACTAGGATTGGTGACCCCCTGCGAAGTCCTCGTGTTCACCCCAATTTTCAATTTTTTTTGCTCCGGTTAGGGTTGCCAAGATACCTTACCCACCACATTTCTATTATCGGATCCCACGGCACCTTGGGCAAGACAACTTCCCTTCACGTGGAGGCTGGGCCCGCAAACCGAGGGCGTAGGGCTTGTGACCAAGTCTCCGTCGCTCCGGTGCCTATAACTTTTGATCCGTAAGGAGTTACGCGGCGCACAGCATACCGTTGCAAAGCTCTCCGAGAGCTCTACGATGGGGGCAGCCAGCTAGCACGCTGTGCCCTTTTTGGAGCTCAAAATCGAACGTTTTCATCAGTTTCGGGCCACTTTTCTTCTTTTGCTTTGTTTTACGTCTCGGATCGTACGTCGTGAGTTGTTAAAAGGACGACAACCTTACTCGTGGGACATTAGAGGACCTTACAATGCCTCGATATCACGTCTTGCGAGGATGCTGCGTTGTTGAAGCGGATGGGTTGTCGTTAAGCCCATTGGGCCTTTTGAATGGGCCATATCTCTAGGCTGGGACTATGAACGGTTAACACATAAAGGAATTGTACCCTCAACATGACGGGTGCGATCATACCAGCTCTAATGCACCGGATCCCATCAAAACTCCGAAGTTAATCATGCTTGGACGAGAGTAGTACTAGGATGGGTGACCCCCTGGGAAGTCCTCATGTTCCACCCCCCTTTTCAATTTTTTTTTGCTCCGGTTAGGGTTGCCAAGATACTTTACCCACCACATTTATATTATCGAATCCCACGGCACCTTGGGCAAGACAACTTCCCTTCACGTGGAGGCTGGGCCCGCAAACCGAGGGCGTAGGGCTTGTGACCAGGTCTCCGTCGCTCGGGTGCCCATAAATTTTGATCCATAAGGAGTTACGCTGCGCACAGCATACCGTTGCAAAGCTCTCAGGGAGCTCTACGATGAGGGCAGCTAGCTAGCTCGCTGTGCCCTTTTTGGAGCTCAAAATCGAACGTTTTCATCAGTTTCGGGCCACTTTTCTTCTTCTGCTTTGTTTTACGTCCCGGATCGTACGTCGTCAGCTGTTAAAATGACGACAACCTTACTCGCAGGGCATTAGAGGACCTTACGATGCATCGATATCACGTCTTGCGAGGATGCTGCGTTGTTGAAGTGGATGGATTGTCATTAAGCCCATTAAGCCTTTTGAATGGGCCATATCTCTAGGCTGGGACTGTGAACCGTTAACACATAAAAGAATTGTACCCTCCACATGACGGGTGCGATCATACCAGCTCTAATGCACCGGATCCCATCAAACTTCCGAAGTTAAGCGTGCTTGGATGAGAGTAGTACTAGGATGGGTGACCCCCTGGGAAGTGCTCTTGTTGCACCCCTTTTCAATTTTTTTTTGCTCCGGTTTGGGTTGCCAAGATACTTTACCCACCACATTTCTATTATCGTATCCCACGGCACCTTGGGCAAGACAACTTCCCTTCACGTGGAGGCTGGGCCCGCAAACCGAGGGCGTAGGGCTTGTGACCAGGTCTCCGTCGCTCCGGTGCCCATAACTTTTGATCCGTAAGGAGTTACGCTGCACACAGCATACCGTTGCAAAGCTCTGCGGGAGCTCTACAATGAGGGCAGCTAGCTAGCTCGATGTGCCCTTTTTGGAGCTCAAAATCGAATGTTTTTATCAGTTTCGGGCAACTTTTCTTCTTTTGCTTTGTTTTACGTCCCGGATCGTACGTCGTGAGCTATTAAAATGACGAAAACCTTACTCGCGGGACATTAGAGGACCTTACAACGCGTCGATATCACGTCTTGCGAGGATGCTGCGTGATTGAAGCGGATGGGTTGTTGTTAAGCCCATTGGGCCTTTTGAATGGGCCATATCTCTAGGCTGGGACTGTAAACGGTTAACACATAAAGGAATTGTGCCCTCAACATGACGGGTGCGATCATACCAGCACTAATGCACCGGATCCCATCAGAACTGTGAAGTTAAGCGTGCTTGGACGAGAGTAGTACTAGGATTGGTGACCCCCTGGGAAGTACTCGTGTTCACGCCCCTTTTCAATTTTTTTTGCTCCGGTTAGGGTTGCCAAGATACCTTACCCACCACATTTCTATTATCGAATTCCACGGCACCTTGGGCAAGACAACTTCCCTTCACGTGGAGGCTGGGCCCGTAAATCGAGGGCGTAGGGCTTGTGACCAGGTCTCCGTCGTTCCGGTGCCTATAACTTTTGATTCGTAAGTAGTTACGCGGCGTACAGCATACCGTTGCAAAGCTCTCCGAGAGCTCTATGATGGGGGCAGCTAGCTAGCTCCCTATGCCCTTTTTGGAGCTAAAAATCGAACGTTTTCATCAGTTTCGGGCCACTTTTCTTCTTTTGCTTTGTTTTACGTCCCGGATCGTACATCGTGAGCTGTTAAAAGGACGACAACCTTACTCGTGGGACATTAAAGGACCTTACAATGCCTCGATATCACGTCTTGCGAGGATGCTGCGTTGTTGAAGCGGATGGGTTGTCGTTAAGCCCATTGGGCCTTTTGAATGGGCCATATCTCTAGGCTGGGACTGTAAACGGTTAACACATAAAGGAATTGTGCCCTCAACATGACGGGTGCGATCATACCAGCACTAATGCACCGGATCCCATCAGAACTGCGAAGTTAAGCGTCCTTGGACGTGAGTAGTACTAGGATTGGTGACCCCCAGGGAAGTCCTCGTGTTCACCCCCCTTTTCAATATTTTTTGCTCCAGTTATGGTTGCCAAGATACTTTACCCACCACATTTCTATTATCGAATCCCACGGCACCTTGGGCAAGACAACTTCCCTTCACGTGGAGGCTGGGCCCGCTAACCGTGGGCGTAGGGCTTGTGACCAGGTCTCCGTCGCTCCGGTGCCCATAACTTTTGATCCGTAAGGAGTTACGCTGCGCACAGCATACCGTTGCAAATCTCTCCGAGAGCTCTACGTTGAGGGCAGCAAACTAGCTTGCTGTACCATTTTTGGAGCTCAAAATGGAACGTTTTCATCAGTTTCGGGCCTCTTTTTTTCTTTTGCTTTGTTCTACATCCCGGATAGTATGTCGTGAGCTGTTAAAATGACGACAACCTTACTCGCGGGACATTAGAGGACCTTACAACGCGTCGATATCACGTCTTGCGAGGATGCTGCATTGTTGAAGCGGATGGGTTGTCGTTAAGCCCATTGGGCCCTTTGAATGGGCCATATCTCTAGGCGGGGACTCTGAACCAATAAAACATAAAGGAATTGTGCCCTCAACATGACGGGTGCGATCATACCAGAACCAATGCACCGGATCCCATCATAACTCCGGAGTTAAGCGTGCTTGGACGAGAGTAGTACTAGGATGGGTGACCCCCTTGGAATTCCTCATGTTGCACCCCCCTTTTCAATTTTTTTTGCTCCGGTTAGGGTTGCCAAGATACTTTACCCACCAGATTTCTATTATCGAATCCCACGGCACTATGGGCAAGACAACTTCGCTTCACGAGGAGGCTGGGCAGGCAAACCGAGGGCGTAGGGCTTGTGACCAGGTCTCCGTCGCTCCGGTGCCCATAACTTTTGATCCGCAAGGAGTTATGCTGCGCACAACATACAGTTATAAAGCTCTCCGAGAGATCTACGACGGGGACAGCCAGCTAGCTTGCTGTGCCCTTTTTGGAGCTCAAAATCGAACGTTTTCATCAGTTTTGGGCCACTTTTCATCTTTTGCTTTGTTTTACGTCCCGGATCGTACGTCGTGAGCTGTTAAAATGACGACAACCTTACTCGCGGGACATTAGAGGACCTTACAACGCGTCGATATCACGTCTTGCGAGGATACTGCGTTGTTGAAGCGGATGGGTTGTCGTTAAGCCCATTGGGCCTTCAGAATGGGCCATATCTCTAGGCGGGGACTGTGAACCGTTAACACATAAAGGAATTATACCCTCAACATGACGGGCTCGATCATAGCAACTCTAATGCACCGGATCCCATCAAAACTCGGAAGTTAAGCGTGCTTGGACGAGAGTAGTAGTAGGTTGGGTGACCCCCTGGGAAGTCCTTGTGTTGCACCCCCATTTTCAATTTTTTTTGCTCCGGTTAGGGTTGCCAAGATACTTTACCCACCACATTTCGATTATCGAATCCCACGGCACCTTGGGCAAGACAACTTCCCTTCAGGTGGAGGCTGGGCCCGCAAACTGAGGGCGTAGGGCTTGTGACTAGGTCTCCGTCGCTCCGGTGCCCATAACTTTTGATCCGTAAAGAGTAACGCTGCGCACAGCATACCGTTGCAAAGCTCTCCGGGAGCTCTATGACGAGGGCAGCTAGCTAGCTCGCTGTGCCCTTTTTGGAGCTCAAAATCGAAAGTTTTTATCAGTTTCGGGCCACTTTTCTTCTTTTGCTTTGTATTACGTCCCGGATCGTACATCGTGAGCTGTTAAAATGATGACAACCTTACTCGCGGGACATTAGAGGACCTTACGATGCGTCGATATCACGTCTTGCGAGGATGCTGCGTTGTTGAAGCGGATGGGTTATCGTTCAGCCCATTGGGCCTTTTGAATGGGCCATATCTCTAGGCTGGGACTGTAAACGGTTAACACATAAAGGAATTGTGCCCTCAACATGACGGGTGCGATCATACCAGCACTAATACACCGGATCCCATCAGAACTGCGAAGTTAAGAGTGCTTGGACGAGAGTAGTACTAGGATTGGTGACCCCTTGGGAAGTCCTCGTGTTCACCCCTCTTTTCAATTTTTTTTGCTCCGGTTAGGGTTGCCTAGATACTTTACCCACCACATTTCTATTATCGAATCCCACGGCACCTTGGGCAAGACAACTTCCCTTCACGTGGAGGCTGGGCCTACCAACCGAGGGCGTAGGGCTTGTGACCAGGTCTCCGTCGCTCCGGTGCCTATAACTTTTGATCCGTAAGGAGTTACACGGCGCACAGCATACCGTTGCAAAGCTCTCCGAGAGCTCTACGACGGGGGCAGCTAGATAGCATGCTGTGCCCTTTTAGGAACTCAAAATCGAACGTTTTCATCAGTTTCGAGCCACTTTTCTTTTTTGGCTTTGTTTTACGTCCCGGATCGTACGTCGTGAGTTGTTAAAAGGACGACAACCTTACTCGTGGGATATTAGAGGACCTTACAATGCCTTGATATCACGTCTTGCGGGGATGCTGCATTGTTGAAGCGGATGGGTTGTCGTTAAGCCCATTGGGCCTTTTGAATGGGCCATATCTCTAGGCTGGGACTGTGAACCGTTACCACATAAAGGAAATGTACCCTCAACATGACGGGTGCGATCATACCAGCTCTAATGCACCGGATCCCATCAAAACTCCGAAGTTAAGCGTGCTTGGACGAGAGTAGTACTAGGATGGGTGACCCCTTGGGAAGTCCTCTTGTTGCACCCCCCTTTTCAATTTTTTTTGCTCCGGTTAGGGTTGCCAAGATACTTTACCCACCACATTTCTATTATCGAATCCCACGGCACCTTGGGCAAGACAACTTCCCTTCCCGTGGAGGCTGGGCCCGCAAACCGAGGGCGTAGGGCTTGTGACCAGGTCTCCGTCGCTCCGGTGCCCATAACTTTTGATCCGTAAGGAGTTACGCTGCGCACAGCATACTGTTGCAAAGCTCTCCGGGAGCTCTATGATGAGGGCAGCTAGCTAGCTCGCTGTGCCCTTTTTGGAGCTCAAAATCGAACGTTTTTATCAGTTTCGGACCACTTTTCTTCTTTTGCTTTGTTTTACGTCCCGGATCGTACGTCGTGAGTTGTTAAAAGGACGATAACCTTACTCGTGGGACATTAGAGGACCTTACAATGCCTCGATATCACGTCTTGCGATGATGCTGCGTTGTTGAAGCGGATGGGTTGTCGTTAAGCCCATTGGGCCTTTTCAATAGGCCATATCTCTAGGCTGGGACTGTGAACCGTTAACACATAAAGGAATTGAACCCTCAACATGACAGGTGCGATCATACCAGCTCTAATGCACCGGATCCCATCAAAACTCCGAAGTTAAGCGTGCTTGGACGAGAGTAGTACTAGGATGGGTGACCCCCTGGGAAGTGCTCTTGTTGCACCCTCCTTTTCAATTTTTTTTTGCTCCGGTTAGGGTTGCCAAGATACTTTACCCACCACATTTCTATTATCGAATCCCACGGCACCTTAGGCAAGACAACTTCCCTTCACGTGGAGGCTGGGCCCGCAAACCGAGGGCGTAGGGCTTGTGACCAGGTCTCCGTCGCTCGGGTGCCCATAACTTTTGATCCGTAAGGAGTTACGCTGCACACAGCATACCGTTGCAAAGCACTGCGGGAGCTCTACGATGAGGGCAGCTAACTAGCTCGCCGTTCCCTTTGTGGAGCTCAAAATCGAATGTTTTTATCAGTTTCGGTCCACTTTTCTTCTTTTGCTTTGTTTTACGTCCCGGATCGTACGTCGTGAGCTGTTAAAATGATGACAACCTTACTCGCGGGACATTAGAGGACCTTACAACGCGTCGATATCACGTCTTGCGAGGATGCTGCGTTGTTGAAGCGGATGGGTTGTCGTTAAGCCCATTGGGCCTTTTGAATGGGCCATATCTCTAGGCTGGGATTGTAAACGGTTAACACATAAAGGAATTGTGCCCTCAACATGACGGGTGCGATCATACCAGCACTAATGCACCGGATCCCATCAGAACTGTGAAGTTAAGCGTGCTTGGACGAGAGTAGTACTAGGATTGGTGACCCCCTGGGAAGTCCTCGTGTTCACCCCCCTTTTCAATTTTTTTTGCTCCGGTTAGGGTTGCCAAGATACCTTACCCACCACATTTCTATTATCGAATCCCACGGCACCTCGGGCAAAACAACTTCCCTTCACGTGGAGGCTGGGCCCGCAAACCGAGGGCGTAGGGCTTGTGACCAGGTCTCCGTCGCTCCGGTACCAATAACTTTTGATTCGTAAGGAGTTACGCGGCGCACATCATACCGTTGCAAAGCTCTCCGAGTGCTCTACGATGGGGGCAGCCTGCTAGCTTGCGGTGCCCTTTTTGGAGCTCAAAATCGAACGTTTTCATCAGTTTCGGGCCACTTTTCTTCTTTTGCTTTATTTTACGTCCCGGATCGTACGTCGTGAGTTGTTAAAAGGACGACAACCTTACTCGTGGGACATTAGAGGACCTTACAATGCCTCGATATCACGTCTTGCGAGGATGCTGCGTTGTTGAAGCGGATGGGTTGTCGTTAAGCCCATTGGGCCTTTTGAATGGGCCATATCTCTAGGCTGGGACTGTGAACCGTTAAGACATAAAGGAATTGTACCCTCAACATGACGGGTGCGATCATACCAGCTCTAATGCACCGGATCCCAACAAAACTCCGAAGTTAAGTGTGCTTGGACGAGAGTAGTACTAGGTTGCGTGACCCCCTGGGAAGTCCTTGCGTTGCACCCACCTTTTCAATTTTTTTTTGCTCCGGTTAGGGTTGCCAAGATACTTTACCCACCACATTTCTATTATCGAATCACACGGCACCTTGGGCAAGACAACTTCCCTTCACGTGGAGGCTGGGCCCGTAAACCGAGGGCGTAGGGCTTGTGACCAGGTCTCCGTCGCTCGGGTGCCCATTACTTTTGATCCGTAAGGAGTTACGCTGCACACAGCATACCGTTGCAAAGCACTGCGGGAGCTCTATGATGAGGGCAGCTAGCTAGCTCGCTGTGCCCTTTTTGGAGCTCAAAATCGAATGTTTTTATCAGTTTCAAGCCACTTTTCTTCTTTTGCTTTGTTTTACGTCCCGGATCGTATGTCGTGAGCTGTTAAAATGACAACAACCTTACTCGCGGGACATTAGAGGACCTTACAACGTGTCGATGTCACGTCTTGCGAGGATGCTGCGTTGTTGAAGCGGATGGGTTGTCGTTGAGCCCATTGGGCCTTTTGGATGGGCCATATCTCTAGGTTCGGACTATAAACGGTTAACACATAAAGGATTTGTGCCCTCAACATGACAGGTGCAATCATACCAGCACTAATGCACCGGATCCCATAAGAACTGCGAAGTTAAGCGTGCTTGGACGACAGTAGTACTAGGATTGGTGACCCCCTAGGAAGTCCTCGTGTTCACTCCCATTTTCAATTTTTTTTGCTCCGGTGAGGGTTGCCAAGATACTTTACCCACCACATTTCTATTATCGAATCCCACGGCACCTTTGGCAAGACAACTTCCCTTCACGTGGAGGCTGGGCCCGCAAACCGAGGGCGTAGGGCTTGTGACCAGGTCTCCGTCGCTCCGGTGCCTATAACTTTTGATCCGTAAGGAGTTACGCGGCGCACAGCATACCGTTGCAAAGCTCTCTGAGAGCTCTACGACGGGGGCAGCCAGCTAGCTCGCTATGCCCTTTTTGGAGCTCAAAATCGAACGTTTTCATCAGTTTAGAACCACTTTTCTTCTTTTGCTTTGTTTTACGTCACGGATCGTACGTCGTGAGTTCTTAAAAGGACGACAACCTTACTCCTGGGATATTAGAGGACCTTAGAACGCGTCGATATCACGTCTTGCGAGGATGCTGCGTTGTTGAAGCGGATGGGTTGTCGTTAAGCCCATTGGGCCTTTTGAATGGGCCATATCTCTAGGCTGGGACTGTGAACCGTTAACACATAAAGGAATTATACCCTCAACATGACGGGTGCGATCATACCAGCTCTAATGCATCGGAACCCATCGAAACTCCGAAGTTAAGCGTGCTTGGACGAGAGTAGTACTAGGATGGGTGACTCCTTGGGAAGTCCTCTTGTTGCACCCCCCTTTTTAATTTTTTTTGCTCCGGTTAGGGTTGCCAAGATACTTTACCCACCACATTTCTATTATCGAATCCCACGGCATCTTCGGCAAGACAACTTCCCTTCACGTGGAGGCTGGGCCCGCAAACCGAGGGCGTAGGGCTTGTGACCAGGTCTCCGTCGCTCCGGTGCCCATAACTTTTGATCCGTAAGGAGTTACGCTACGCACAGCATACCGTTGCAAAGCTCTCCGAGAGCTCTATGATGAGGGCAGCAAGCTTGCTTGCTATACCATTTTTGGAGCTCAAAATCAAACGTTATCATCAGTTTCGGGCATCTTTTTTTCTTTTGCTTTGTTTTACGTCCCGGATCGTACGTCGTGAGCTGTTAAAATGACGACAACCTTACTCGCGGGACATTAGAGGACCTTACAACGCGTCGATATCACGTCTTGCGAGGATGCTGCGTTGTTGAAGTGGATGGGTTGTCGTTAAGCCTATTGGGCCTTTTGAATGGGCCATATCTCTAGGTGGGGACTGTGAACCGTTAAAACATAAAGGAATTGTGCCCTCAACATGACGGGTGCGATCATTCCAGCACTAATGCACCGGATCCCATCAGAACTCCGAAGTTAAGTGTGCTTGGACGAGAGTAGTACTAGGATGGGTGACCCCTTGGGAAGTCCTCATGTTGCACACCCATTTTCAATTTTTTTTGCTCCGGTTAGGGTTGCCAAGATACTTTACCCACCACATTTCTATTATCGAATCCCACGGCACCATGGGCAAGACAACTTCGCTTCACGAGGAGGCTGGGCCGGCAAACCGAGGGCGTAGGGCTTGTGACCAGGTCTCCGTCGCTCCGGTGCCCATAACTTTTGATCCGTAAGGAGTTATGCCGCGCACAACATACCGTTGCAAAGCTCTCCGAGAGCTCTACGACGGGGGCAACTAGCTAGCTCGCTGTGCCCTTTTTGGATCTCAAAATCAAACGTTTTCATCAGTTTCGGGCCACTTTTCTTCTTTTGTTTTGTTTTACGTCCTGGATCGTACGTCGTGAGCTGTTAAAATGACGACAACCCTACTCGCGGGACATTAGAGGACCTTAAAATGCGTCGATATCACGTCTTGCGAGGATGTTGCGTTGTTGAAGCGGATGGGTTGTCGTTAAGCCCATTGGTTCTTTTGAATGGGCCATATCTCTAGGCGGGGACTGTGAACCGCTAACACATAAAGGAATTGTGCCCTCAACATGACGGGTGCGATCATACCAACACTAATGCACCGGATCCCATCAGAACTCCGAACTTAAGTGTGCTTGGACGGGAGTAGTACTAGGATTGGTGACCCCCTAGGAAGTCCTCGTGTTACACCCCCCTTTTCAATTTTTTTGCTCGGGTTAGGGTTGCCAAGATACTTTACCCACCACATTTCTATTATGGAATCCCACGGCACCTTGGGCAAGACAACTTCGCTTCACGTGGAGGCTGGGCCAGCAAACCGAAGGCGTAGGGCTTGTGCCCAGGTGTCCGTCACTCCGGTGCCCATAACTTTTGATCCGTAAGGAGATATGCGGTGCACAGCATACCGTTGCAAAGCTCTCCAAGAGCACTGCGACAGGGGGTAGCTAGCTAGCTTGCTCTGCCCTTTTTGGAGCTCAAAATCGAACGTTTTCATCAGTTTCGGGCCACTTTTCTTCTTTTTCTTTGTTTTACGTCCCAGGTCGTACGTCGTGAGCTGTTAAAATGACGACAACCTTACTCGCGGGACATTAGAGGACCTTACAACGCGTCGATATCACGTCTTGCGAGGATGCTGCGTTGTTGAAGCTGATGGGATATCGTTAAGCCTATTGGGCCTTTTGAATGGGCCATATCTCTAGGCGGGCACTGTGAACCGTTAACACATACAGGAATTATGCCCTCAACATGACGGGTGCGATCATACCATCACTAATGCACCGGATCCCATCAGAATTGCGAAGTTAAGCGTGCTTGGACGAGAGTAGTACTAGGATGGGTGACCCCCTGGGAAGTCCTCGTGTTGCACCCTCCATTTCAATTTTTTTTCCTCCGGTTAGGGTTGCCAAGATACTTTACCCACCACATTTCTATTATCGAATCCCACGGCACCTTGGGGAAGACAACTTCGCTTCACGAGGAGGCTGGGCCCGCAAACCGAGGGCGTAGGGCTTGTGACCAGGTCTCCGTCGCTCCGCTGCCCATAACTTTTGATCCGTAAGGAGTTATGCGGCGCACAGCATACCATTGCTAAGCTCTCTCAGAGCTCTACGACGGGGGCAGCTAGCTAGCAAGATGTGCCCTTTTTGGAGCTCAAAATCGAACGTTTTCATCAGTTTCGGGCCACTTTTCTTCTTTTGCTTTGTTTTACGTCCCGGATTGTACGTCGTGAGCTGTTAAAATGACGACAACCTTACTCGCAGGACATTAGAGGACCTTACAACGTGTCGATAACACGTCTTGCAAGGATGCTGCGTTGTTGAAGCGGATGGGTTGTCGTTAAGCCCATTGGGCCTTTTGAATGGGCCATATCTCTCGGCAGGGACTGTGAAACGTTAACACATAAATGAATTGTGCCCTCAACATGACGGGTGCGATCATACCAGCACCAATGCACCGGATCCCATTAGAACTGCAAAGTTAAGCGTGCTTGGACGAGAGTAGTACTAGGATGGGTGACCCCCTGGGAAGTCCTCGTGTTGCACCCCCCTTTTCAATTTTTTTTGCTCCGATTAGGGTTGCCAAGATACTGTACCCACCACATTTCTATTATCGAATCGCACGGCACCTTGAGCAAGACAACTTCGCTTCACCTGGAGGCTGGGCCCGCAAACCGAGGGCGTAGGACTTGTGACCAGGTCTCCGTCGCTCTAGTGCCTATAACTTTTGATCCGTAAGGAGTTACGCAGCGCACAGCATACCGTTGCAAAGCTCTCCGAGAGCTCTACGATGGGGGCAGCTAGCTAGCATGCTATGCCCTTTTTGGAGCTCAAAATCGAACGTTTTCATCAGTTTCGGGCCACTTTTCTTCATTTGCTTTGTTTTACGTCCCTGATCGTACGTCGTGAGCTGTTAAAATGACGACAACCTTACTCGCAGGACATTAGAGGACCTTACAACGCGTCGATATCACGTCTTGCAAGGATGCTGCGTTGTTGAAGCAGATGGGTTGTCGTTAAGCCCATTGGGCCTTTTGAATAGGCCATATCTCTAGGCGGGGACTGTGAACCGTTAACACATAAATGAATTGTGCCCTCAACATGACGGGTGCGATCATACCAGCACTAATACACCGGATCCCATCAGAACTGCGAAGTTAAGCATGCTTGGACGAGAGTAGTACTAGGATGGGTGACCCCTTGGGAAGTCCTCGTGTTGCACTCCCCATTTCAATTTTTTTTGCTCCGGTTAGGGTTGCCAAGATACTTTACCCACAACATTTTTATTATCGAATCGCACGGCACCTTGGGCAAGACAACTTCGCTTCACGTGGAGGCTGGGCCAGCAAACCGAGGGCGTAGGACTTGTGACCAGGTCACCGTCGCTCCGATACCCATAACTTTTGATCTGTAAGGAGTTATGCGGTGCACAGCATACCGTTGCAAAGCTCTCCGAGAGCTCTACGACGGGGGCAGCTAGCTAGCTTGCTGTGCCCTTTTTGGAGCTCAAAATCGAACGTTTTCATCAGTTTCGTGCCACTTTTCATCTTTTGCTTTGTTTTACGTCCCGAATCGTACGTCATGAGCTGTTAAAATGACGACAACCTTACTCGCGGGACATTAGAGGACCTTACAACGCGTCGATATCACGTCTTGCGAGGATGCTGCGTTGTTGAAACGGATGGGTTGTCGTTAAGCCCATTGGGCCTTTTGAATGGGCCATATCTCTAGGCGGGGACTGTGAACCGTTAACACAAAAAGGAATTGTGCCCTCAACATGGCGGGTGCGATCATACCAGTACTAATGCACCGGATCCCATCAGAACTGCGAAGTTGAGCGTGCTAGGATGAGAGTAGTACTAGGATGGGTAACCCCCTGGGAAGTCCTCGTGTTGCACCCCCTTTTTCAATTTTTTTGGCTCCGGTTAGGGTTGCCAAGATACTTTACCCACCACATTTTTATTATCGAATCCCACGGCACCTTGGGTAAAACAACTTCGCTTCACGTGGGGGCTGGGCCCGCAAACCGAGTGCGTAGGGCTTGTGACCAGGCCTCCGTCACTCCGGTGCCCATAACTTTTGATCCATAAGGAGTCACGCGGCGCACAGAATACCGTTGCAAAGCTCTCCGAGAGCTCTACGATGAGGGCAGTTAGCTAGCTTGCTGTACCCTTTTTGGAGCTCAAAATCGAACGTTTTCATCAGTTTCGGGCCTCTTTTTTTATTTTGCTTTGTTTTACGTCCCGGATCGTACGTCGTGAGCTGTTAAAAGGACGACAACCTTACTCGCGGGACATTAGAGGACCTTACAACGCGTCGATTTCAAGTCTTGCAAGGATGCTGCGTTGTTGAAGCGGATGGGTTGTCGTTAAGCCCATTGGGCCTTTTGAATGGCCCATATCTCTAGGCGGGGACTGTGAACCGTTAAAACATAAAGGAATTGTGCCCTCAACATGACGGGTGCGATCATACCAGCACCAATACACCGGATCCCATCAGAACTCCGAAGTTAAGCGTGGTTGGACGAGAGTAGTACTAGGATGGGTGACCCCCTGGGAAGTCCTCATGTTGCACCCCCCTTTTCAATTTTTTTTGCTCCGGTTAGGGTGCCAAAGATACTTTACCCACCACATTTCTATTATCGAATCCCACGGCACCATGGGCAAGACAACTTCGCTTCACGAGGAGGCTGGGCCGGCAAACCGAGGGCGTAGGGCTTGTGACCAGGTCACCGTCGCTCCGGTGCCCATAACTTTTGATCCGTAAGGAGTTATGCGGCGCACAACATACCGTTGCAAAGCTCTCCGAGAGCTCTACGAAGGGGCAGCTAGCTAGCTTGCTGTGCCCTTTTTGGAGCTCAAAATCGAACGTTTTCATCAGTTTCGGGCCACTTTTCTTCTTCTGCTTTGTTTTACGTCCCGGATCGTACGTCGTCAGCTGTTAAAATGACGACAACCTTACTCGCAGGGCATTAGAGGACCTTACGATGCATCGATATCACGTCTTGCGAGGATGCTGTGTTGTTGAAGCGGATGGGTTATCGTTATGCCCATTGGGCCTTTTGAGTGGGCCACATCTCTAGGCGGGACTGTGAACCGTTAACACATAAAGGAATTGTTCCCTCAACATAAAGGGAGCAATCATACCAGCACTATTGCACCGGATCCCATCAGAACTGCGAAGTTGAGCGTGCTTGGATGAGAGTAGTACTAGGATGGGTAACCCCCTGGGAAGTCCTCGTGTTGCACCCCCCTTTTCAATTTTTTTTGCTCCGGTTATGGTTGCCAAGATACTTTACCCACCACATTTCTATTATCGAATCCCACGGCACCTTGGGCAAGACAACTTCGCTTCACGTGGAGGCTGGGCCCACAAACCGAGGGCGTAGGGTTTGTGACCAGGTCTCCGTCGCTCCGGTGCCTATAACTTTTGATCCGTAAGGAGTTACGCGGCGCACAGCTTACCGTTGCAAAGCTCTCCGAGAGCTCTACGAAGAGGGCAGCTAGCTAGCTTACTGTACCCTTTTTGGAACTCAAAATTGAACGTTTTCATCAGTTTCGGGCCTCTTTTTTTATTTTGCTTTGTTTTACGTCCCGGATCGTACGTCGTGAGCTGTTTAAAGGACGACAACCTTACTCGTGGGACATTAGAGGACCTTACAACGCCTCGATATCACGTCTTGCGAGGATGCTGCGTTGTTGAAGCGGATGGGTTGTCGTTAAGCCCATTGGGCCTTTTGAGTGGGTCACATCTCTAGGCGGGACTGTGAACCTTTAACACATAAAGGAATTGTGCCCTCAACATGACGGGTTCGATCATACCAGCACTAATGCACCGGATCCCATCAGAACTGCGACGTTGAGCGTGCTTGGATGATAGTAGTACTAGGATGGGTAACCCCCTGGGAAGTCCTCGTGTTGCACCCCGCTTTTCAATTTTTTTTGCTCTGGTTAGGGTTACCAAGATACTTTACCCACCACATTTCTATTATCGAATCGCACGGCACCTTGGGCAAGACAACTTTGCTTCACGTGGAGGCTGGGCCCGCAAAGCGAGGGCGTAGGGCTTGTGACCAGGTCTCCGTCGCTCCGGTGCCTATAACTTTTGATCCGTAAGGAGTTATGCGGCACACAGCATACCGTTGCAAAACTCTTTGAGAGCTCTACGACGGGGGCAGCAAGCTAGCTTGCTATGCCCTTTTTGGAGCTCAAAATCGAACGTTTTCATCAGTTTCGGGCCACATTTCTTCTTTTACTTTGTTTTACGTCCCGGATAGTACGTCGTGAGCTGTTAAAAGGACGACAACCTTACTCGTGGGACATTACAGGACCTTACAACGCCTTGATATCACGTCTTGCGAGTATGCTGCGTTGTTGAAGCGGATGGGTTGTCGTTAAGCCCATTGGGCCTTTTGAATGGGCCATATCTCTAGGCTGGGACTGTGAACCGTTAACACATAAAGGAATTGTGCCCTCAACATGACGGGTGCGATCATACCAGCACTAATGCAACGGATCCCATCAGAACTGCGACGTTAAGCGTGGTTGGACGAGAGTAGTACTAGGATGGGTGACCCCCTGGGAAGTCCTCGTGTTGCACCCCCTTTTTCAATTTTTTTTGCTCCGGTTAGGGTTGCCAAGATACTTTACCCACCACATTTCTATTATCGAATCCCACGGCACCTTGGGCAAAACAACTTCGCTTCACGTGGGGGCTGGGCCCGCAAACCGAGGGCGTAGGGCTTGTGACCAGGTCTCCGTCACTCCGGTGCCCATAACTTTTGATCCGTAAGGAGTCACGCGGCGTACAACATACCGTTGCAAAGCTCTCCGAGAGCTCTACGGTGAGGGCAGCTAGCTAGCTTGTTGTACCCTTTTTGGAGCTCAAAATCGAACGTTTTCATCAGTTTTGGGCCTCTTTTTTTATTTTGCTTTGTTTTACGTCCCGGATCGTACGTCGTGAGCTGTTAAAAGGACGACAACCTTACTCGCGGGACATTAGAGGACCTTACAACGCGTCGATATCAAGTCTTGCGAGGATGCTTGCGTTGTTGAAGCGGATGGGTTGTCGTTAAGCCCATTGGGCCTTTTGAATGGGCCATATCTCTAGGCGGGGACTGTGAACCGTTAAAACATAAAGGAATTGTGCCCTCAACATGACGAGTGTGATCATACTAGCACCAATACACCGGATCCCATCAGAACTCCGAAGTTAAGCGTGGTTGGACGAGAGTAGTACTAGGATAGGTGACCCCCTGGGAAGTCCTCATGTTGTACCCCCCTTTTCAATTTTTTTTGCTCCGGTTAGGGTACCAAAGATACTTTACCCACCAAATTTCTATTATCGAATCCCACGGCCCCATGGGCAAGACAACTTCGCTTCACGAGGAGGCTGGGCCTGCAAACCGAGGGCGTAGGGCTTGTTACCAGGTCATCGTCGCTACGGTGCATATAACTTTTGATCTGTAAGGACTTATGCGGCGCACAGCATACCGTTGCAAAGCTCTCCGAGAGCTCTACGACGGGGGCAGCTAGCTTGCTTGCTGTGCCCTTTTTGGAGCTCAAAATCGAACGTTTTCATCAGTTTCGGGCCACTTTTCTGATTTTGCTTTGTTTTACGTCCCGAATCGTACGTCATGAGCTGTTAAAATGACGACAACCTTACTCGCGAAACATTAGAGGACCTTACAATGCGTCGATATCACGTCTTGTGAGGATGCTGCGTTGTTGAAGTGGATGGGTTGTCGTTAAGCCCATTGGGCCTTTTGAATGGGCCATATCTCTAGGCGGGGACTGTGAACCGTTAACACAAAAAGGAATTGTGCCCTCAACATGGCGGGTGCGATCATACCAGCACTAATGCACCGGATCCCATCAGAACTGCGAAGTTGAGCGTGCTTGGATGAGAGTAGTACTAGGATGGGTAACCCCCTGGGAAGTCCTGGTGTTGCACCCCGCTTTTCAATTTTTTTTGCTCCGGTTAGGGTTGCCAAGATACTTTACCCACCACATTTCTATTATCGAATCGCACGGCACCTTGGGCAAGACAACTTTGCTTCACGTGGAGGCTGGGCCCGCAAATCGAGGGCGTAGGGCTTGTGACCAGGTCTCCGTCGCTCCGGTGCCTATAACTTTTGATCTGTAAGGCGTTATGCGGTGCACAGCATACCGTTGCAAAACTCACTGAGAGCTCTACGACGGGGGTAGCAAGCTTGCTTGTTGTGCCCGTTTTGGAGCTCAAAATTGAACGTTTTCATCAGTTTCGGGCCACATTTCTTCTTTTCCTTTGTTTTACGTCCAGGATCGTACGTCGTGAGCTGTTAAAAGGACGACAACCTTACTCGTGGGACATTAGAGGACCTTACAACGCCTCGATATCACGTCTTGTGAGGATGCTGCGTTGTTGAAGCGGATGGGTTGTCGTTAAGCCCATTGGGCCTTTTGAATGGGCCATATCTCTAGGCTGGGACTGTGAACCGTTAACACAAAGGAATTGTGCCCTCAACATGACGGGTGCGATCATACCAGCAATAATGCAACGGATCCCATCAGAACTGCGAAGTTAAGCGTGCTTGGACGAGAGTAGTACTAGGATGGGTGACCCCCTGGGAAGTCCTCGTGTTGCACCCCCCTTTTCAATTTTTTTTGCTCCGGTTAGGGTTGCCAAGATACTTTACCCACCACATTTTTATTATCGAATCCCACGGCACCTTGGGCCAAACAACTTCGCTTCACGTGGAGGCTGGGCCCGCAAACCGAGGGCGTAGGGCTTATGACCAGGTCTCCGTCGCTCCGGTGCCCATAACTTTTGATCCGTAAGGAGTTACGCGGCGCACAGCATACCGTCTCAAAGCTCTCTGAGAGCTCTACGATGAGGGCAGCTAGCTAGCTTGCTGTACCCTTTTTGGAGCTCAAAATCGAACGTTTTCATTTGTTTCGGACCTCTTTTTTTCTTTTGCTTTGCTTTACGTCCCGGATCATACGTCGTGAGCTGTTAAAAGGACTACAACCTTACTCGCGGGACATTAGAGGACCTTACAACGCGTCGATATCAAGTCTTGCGAGGATGTTGCGTTGTTGAAGCGGATGGGTTGTCGTTAACCCCATTCGGCCTTTTGAATGGGCCATATCTCTAGGCGGGGACTGTGAACCGTTAAAACATAAAGGAATTGTGCCCTCAACATGACGGGTGCGATCATACCCGCACCAATACACAGGATCCCATCAGAACTCCGAAGTTAAGCGTGGTTGGACGAGAGTAGTACTAGGATGGGTGACCCCCTGGGAAGTCCTCATGTTGCACCCCGCTTTTCAATTTTTTTTGCTCCGGTTAGTGTACCAAAGATACTTTACCTACCACATTTCTATTATCGAATCCCACGGCACCATGGGCAAGACAACTTTGCTTCACGAGGAGGCTGGGCCGGCAAACCGAGGGCGTAGGGCTTGTGACCAGGTCACCGTCGCTCCGGTGCCCATAACTTTTGATTCGTAAGGAGTTATGCGGCGCACAACATACCGTTGCAAAGCTCTACGAGAGCTCTACGAAGGGGCAGCTAGCTAGCTTGCTGTGCCCTTTTTGGAGCTCAAAATCGAACATTATCATCAGTTTCGGGCCACTTTTCTTCTTCTGCTTTGTTTTACATCCCGGATCGTACGTCGTCAGCTGTTAAAATGACGACAACCTAACTCGCAGGACATTAGAGGACCTTACAATGCGTCGATATCACGTCTTGCGAGGATGCTGCGTTGTTGAAGCGGATGGGTTATCGTTATGCGCATTGGGCCTTTTGAGTGGGCCACATCTCTAGGCGGGACTGTGAACCGTTAACACATAAAGGAATTGTGCCCACAACATGACGGGTGCGATCATACCAACACTAATGCAACGGATCCCATCAGAACTGCGAGGTTAAGCGTGCTTGGATGAGAGTAGTACTAAGATGGGTGACCCCCTGGGAAGTCCTCGTGTTGTACCCCCCTTTTCAATTTTTTTTGCTCCGGTTAGGGTTGCCAAGATACTTTACCCACCACATTTCTGTTATCGAATCGCACGGCACCTTGGGCATGACAACTTCGCTTCACGTGGAGGCTGGGCCGGCAAACCGAAGGCGTAGGGGTTGTGACCAGGTCTCCGTCGCTCCGGTGCCTATAACTTTTGATCCGTAAAGAGTTACGCGGCGCACAGCATACCGTTGCAAAGCTCTCCGAGAGCTCTACGACGGGGGCAGCCAGTTAGCTCGCTGTGCCCTTTTTGGAGCTCAAAATCGAACGTTTTCTTCAGTTTCGGGCCACTTTTCTTCTTTTACTTTGTTTTACGTCCCGGATCATACGTCGTGAGCTGTTAAAAGGACGACAACCTTTCTCGTGGGACATTAGAGGTCCTTAAAACACCTCGATATCACGTCTTGCGTGGATGCTGCGTTGTTGAAGTGGATGGGTTGTCGTTAAGCCCATTGGGCCTTTTGAATGGGCCATATCTCTAGGCTTGGACTGTGAACCGTTAACACATAAAGGAATTGTGCCTTCCACATGACGGGAGCGATCATACCAGCACTAATGCTCCGGATCCCATCAGAACTCCGAAGTTAAGCGTGCTTGGGCGAGAGTAGTAATTGGATGGTTGACCCCCTGGGAAGTCCTCGTGTTGCACCCTCCTTTTCATTTTTTTTTTGCTCCGGTTTGGGTTGCCAAGATACTTTACCCACCACATTTCTATTATCGAATCCCAAGGCACCTTGGGCAAGACAACTTCGCTTCACGTAGAGGCTGGGCCCGCAAACCGAGGGCGTAGGGCTTGTGACCAGGTCTCCGTCGCTCCGGTGCCTATAACTTTTGATCCGCAAGGAGTTACGCGGCGCACAGCATAGCGTTGCAAAGCTCTCCGAGAGCTCTATGAAGAGGGCAGCTAACAAGCTTGCTGTACCCTTTTTGGAACGTTTTCATCAGTTTCGGGCCTCTTTTTTTATTTTGCTTTGTTTTACGTACCGGATCGTACGTCGTGAGCTGTTTAAAGGACGACAACCTTACTCGTGGGACATTAGAGGACCTTACAACGCCTCGATATCACGTCTTGCGAGGATGCTGCGTTGTTGAAGCGGATGGGTTGTCGTTAAGCCCATTGGGCCTTTTGAATGGGCCATATCTCTAGGCTGGGCCTGTGAACCGTTAACACATAAAGGAATTGTGCCCTCAACTTGACGGGTGCGATCATACCAGCACTGATGCACCGGATCCCAACAGAACTCCGAAGTTAAGCGTGCTTGGGCGAGAGTAGTACTAGGATGGTTGACCCCTTGGGAAGTCCTCGTGTTGCACCCCCCTTTTCAATTTTTTTTGCTCCGGTTAGGGTTGCCAAGATACTTTACCCACCATATTTCTATTATCGAATCCCACGGCACCTTGGGCAAAACAACTTCGCTTCACGTGGAGGCTGGGCCCGCAAACCGAGGGGGTAGGGCTTGTGACCAGGTCTCCGTCGCTCCGGTGCCCATAACTTTTGATCCGTAAGGAGTTACGCGGCGCACAGCATACTGTTGCAAAGCTCGCCGCGAGCTCTACGATGAGGGCAGCTAGCTCGCTTGCTGTACCCTTTTTGGAGCTCAAAATCGAACGTTTTCATCAGTTTCGGGCCTCTTTTTTTCTTTTGCTTTGTTTTACGTCCCGGATCGTACGTCGTGAGCTGTTAAAAGGACGACAACCTTACTCACGGGACATTAGAGGACCTTACAACGCGTCGATATCAAGTCTTGCGAGGATGCTGCGTTGTTGATTCGGATGGGTTGTCGTTAAGCCCATTGGGCCTTTTGAATGGGCTATATCTCTAGGCGGGGACTGTGAACCGTTAAAACATAAAGGAATTGTGCCCTCAACATGACGGGTGCGATCATACCAGCACCAATACACCGGATCCCATTAGAACTCCGAAGTTAAGCGTGGTTGGACGAGAGTAGTACTAGGATGGGTGACCCCTTGGGAAGTCCTCATGTTGCACCCCCCTTTTCAATGTTTTTTGCTCCGGTTAGGGTACCAAAGATACTTTACCCACCACATTTCTATTATCGAATCCCACGGCACCATGGGCAAGACAACTTCGCTTCACGAGGAGGTTGGGCCGGCAAACCGAGGGCGTAGGGCTTGTGACCAGGTCACCGTCGCTCCGGTGCCCATAAATTTTGATCTGTAAGGAGTTATGCGGCGCACAGCATACCGTTGCAAAGCTCTCCGAGAGCTCTACGACGGGGGCAGCTAGCTAGCTTGCTTTGCCCTTTTTGGAGCTCAAAATCGAACGTTTTCATCAGTTTCGGGCCACTTTTCTTCTTTTGCTTTGTTATACGTCCCAAATCGTACGTCATGAGCTGTTCAAATGACGACAACCTTACTCGCGGGACATTAGTGGACCTTACAACGCATCGACATCACGTCTTGCGAGGATGCTGCGTTATTGAAGCGGATGGGTTGTCGTTAAGCCCATTGGGCATTTTGAATGGGCCATATCTCTAGGCGGGGACTGTGAACCGTTAACACAAAAAGGAATTGTGCCATCATCATGACGGGTGCGATCATACCAGCACTAATGCACCGGATCCCATTAGAACAGCAAAGTTGAGCGTGCTTGGATGAGAGCTCTCTGAGAGCTCTACGATGAGGGCAGCTAGCTAGCTTGCTGTACCCTTTTTGGAGCTCAAAATCGAACGTTTTCATTTGTTTCGGACCTCTTTTTTTCTTTTGCTTTGCTTTACGTCCCGGATCGTACGTCGTGAGCTGTTAAAAGGACGACAACCTTACTCGTGGGACATTAGAGGACCTTACAACGCCTCGATGTCACGTCTTGTGAGGATGCTGCGTTGTTGAAGCGGATGGGTTGTCGTTAAGCCCATTGGGCCTTTTGAATGGGCCATATCTCTTGGCTGGGACTGTGAACCGTTAACACATAAAGGAATTGTGCCCTCAACATGACGGGTGCGATCATACCAGCACTAATGCAACGGATCCCATTAGAACTGCGAAGTTAAGCGTGCTTGGACGAGAGTAGTACTAGGATGGGTGACCCCCTGGGAAGTCCTCGTGTTGCACCTCCCTTTTCAATTTTTTTTGCTCCGGTTAAGGTTGCCAAGATACTTACCCACCACATTTTTATTATCGAATCCCACGGCACCTTGGGCAAAACAACTTCGCTTCACGTGGAGGCTGGGCCGGCAAACCGAGGGCGTAGGGCTTGTGACCAGGTCTCCGTCGCTCCGGTGCCCATAACTTTTGATCCGTAAGGGGTTACGTGGCGCACAACATACCGTTGCAAAGCTCTCCGAGAGCTCTACGATGAGGGCAGCTAGCTAGCTTGCTGTACCCTTTTTGGAGCTCAAAATCGAACATTTTCATCAGTTTCGGGCCTCTTTTTTTCTTCTGCTTTGTTTTACGTCCCGGATCGTACGTCGTGAGCTGTTAAAAGGACGACAACCTTACTCGTGGGACATTAGAGGACCTTACAACGCGTCGATATCAAGTCCTGCGAGGATGCTGCGTTGTTGAAGCAGATGGGTTGTCGTTAAGCCCATTGGGCCTTTTGAATGGGCCATATCTCTAGGCGGGGACTGTGAACCGTTAAAACATAAACGAATTGTGCCCTCAACATGACGGGTGCGATCATACCAGCACCAATACACCGGATCCCATCAGAACTCCGAAGTTAAGCGTGGTTGGACGAGAGTAGTACTAGGATGGGTAACCCCCTGGGAAGTCCTCATGTTGCACCCCCCTTTTCAATTTTTTTTGCTCCGGTTAGGGTACCAAAGATACTTTACCCACCACATTTCTATTATCGAATCCCACGGCACCATGGCCAAGACAACTTCGCTTCACGAGGAGGCTGGGCCGGCAAACCGAGGGCGTAGGGCTTGTGACCAGGTCACCGTCGCTCCGGTGCCCATAACTTTTGATCCGTAAGGATTTATGCGTCGCACAACATACCGTTGCAAAGCTCTTCGAGAGCTCTACGAAGGGGCAGCTAGCTAGCTTGCTGTGCCCTTTTTGGAGCTCAAAATCGAACGTTTTCATCAGTTTCGGGCCACTTTTCTTCTTCTGCTTTGTTTTACGTCCCGGATTTTACGTCGTCAGCTGTTAAAATGACGACAACCTTACTTGCAGGACATTAGAGGACCTTACAATGCGTTGATATCACGTCTTGCGAGGATGCTGCGTTGTTGAAGTGGATGGGTTATCGTTAAGCCCATTAGGCCATTTGAGTGGGCCACATCTCTAGGCGGGACTGTGAACCGTTAACACATAAAGGAATTGTGCCCTCAACATGACGGGTGCGATCATACCAGCACTAATGCAACGGATCCCATTAGAACTGCGAAGTTAAGCGTGCTTGGACGAGAGTAGTACTAGGATGGGTGACCCCCTGGGAAGTCCTCGTGTTGTACCCCCCTTTTCAATTTTTTTTGCTCCGGTTAGGGTTGCCAAGATACTTTACCCACCACATTTCTGTTATCGAATCGCACGGCACCTTGGGCATGACAACTTCGCTTCACGTGGAGGCTGGGCCGGCATTCGGAGGGTGTAGGGCTTGTGACCAGGTCTCCGTCGCTCCGGTGCCTATAACTTTTGATCCGTAAAGAGTTACGCGGCGCACAGCATACCGTTGCAAAGCTCTCCGGGAGCTCTACGACGGGGGCAGCCAGCTAGCTCGCTATGCCCTTTTTGGAGCTCAAAATCGAACTTTTCATCAGTTTCGGGCCACTTTTCTTCTTTTGCTTTGTTTTATGTCCCGGATCGTACGTCGTGAGCTGTTAAAAGGATGACAACCTTACTCGTGGGACCTTAGAGGACCTTACAACGCCTTGATATCACGTCTTGCATGGATGCTGCGTTGTTGAAGCGGTTGGGTTGTCGTTAAGCCCATTGGGCCTTTTGAATGGGCCATATCTCTAGGCTGGGACTGTGAACCGTTAACACATAAAGGAATTGTGCCCTCAACATGACGGGAGCGATCATACCAGCACTAATGCACCGGATCCCATCAGAACTCCGAAGTTAAGCGTGCTTGGGCGAGAGTAGTAATAGGATAGTTGACCCCATGGGAAGTCCTCGTGTTGCACCCCCCTTTTCTATTTTTTTTGCTCTGGTTAGGGTTGCCAAGCTACTTTACCCACCACATTTCTATTATCGAATCCCACGGCACCTTGGGCAAGACAACTTCGCTTCACGTGGAGGCTGGGCCCGCAAACCGAGGGCGTAGGGCTTTTGACCAGGTCTCCGTCGCTCCGGTACCTATAACTTTTGATCCGTAAGGAGTTACGCAGCGCACAGCATACCGTTGCAAAGCTCTCCGAGAGCTCTACGAAGAGGGCAGCTAGCTAGCTTGCTTTACCCTTTTTGGAACTCAAAATCGAACGTTTTCATCAGTTTCGGGCCTCTTTTTTTCTTTTGCTTTGTTTTACGTCCCGGATCGTACGTCGTGAGCTGTTAAAAGGACGACAACCTTACTCGTGGGACATTAGAGGACCTTACAACGCCTCGATATCACGTCTTGCGAGGATGCTGCGTTGTTGAAGTGGATGGGTTGTCGTTAAGCCCATTGGACCTTTTGAATGGGCCATATCTCTAGGCTGGGACTGTGAACCGTTAACACATAAAGGAATTGTGCCCTCAACTTGACGGGTGCGATCATACCAGCATTAATGCACCGGATCCCATCAGAACTCCGAAGTTAAGCGTGCTTGGGCGAGAGTAGTACTAGGATGGTTGACCCCCTGGGAAGTCCTCGTGTTGCACCCCCCTTTTCAATTTTTTTTGCTCCGGTTAGGGTTGCCAAGATATTTTACCCACCACATTTCTATTCTCGAATCCCACGGCACCTTGGGCAAAACAACTTCGCTTCACGTGGAGGCTGGGCCCGCAAACCGAGGGCGTAGGGCTTGTGACCAGGTCTCCGTCGCTCCGGTGCCCATAACTTTTGATCCGTAAGGAGTTACGCGGCGAACAACATACCGTTACAAAGCTCTCCAAGAGCTCTACGATAAGGGCAGCTAGCTAGCTTGCTGTACCCTTTTTGGAGCTCAAAATCGAACGTTTTCATCAGTTTCGGGCCTCTTTTTTCTTTTGCTTTGTTTTACGTCCCGGATCGTACGTCGTGAGCTGTTAAAAGGACGACAACCTTACTCGCGGGACATTAGAGGACCTTACAACGCCCATATATCACGTCTTGCGAGGATGCTGCGTTGTTGAAGCGGATGGGTTGTCGTTAAGCCCATTGGGCCCTTTGAATGGGCCATATCTCTAGGCGGGGACTATGAACCGTTAAAACATAAAGGAATTGTGCCCTCAACATGACGGGTGCGATCATACCAGCACCAATGCACCGGATCCCATTAGAACTCCGAAGTTAAGCGTGCTTGGACGAGAGTAGTACTAGGATGGGTGACCCCCTGGGAAGTCCTCGTATTGCACCCCCCTTTTCAATTTTTTTTGCTCTGGTTAGGGTTGCCAAGATACTTTACCCACCACATTTCTATTATCGAATCGCACGGCACCTTGGGCAAGACAACTTCGCTTCACGTGGAGGCTTGGCCGGCAAACCGAGTGCGTAGGGCTTGTGACCAGGTCTCCGTCGCCCCGGTGCCTATAACTTTTGATCTGTAAGGAGTTACGCGGCGCACAGTATACCGTTGCAAAGCACTCTGAGAGCTCTACGACGGGGGCAGCCAGCTAGCATTATGTGCCCTTTTTGGGGCTCAAAATCGAACGTTTTCATCAGTTTCAGGCCACTTTTCTTCTTTTTCTTTGTTTTACATCCCGGATCGTACGTCGTGAGCTGTTAAAAGGACGACAACCTTACTCGTGGGACATTAGAGGACCTTACAACGCCTCGATATCACGTCTTGCGAGGATGCTGCGTTGTTGAAGCGGATGGGTTGTCGTTAAGCCCATTGGGCCCTTTGAATGGGCCATATCTCTAGGCTGGGACTGTGAACCGTTAACACATAAAGGAATTGTGCCCTCAATATGACGGGTGCGATCATACCAGCACTAATGTACCGGATCCCATCAGAACTCCGAAGTTAAGCGTGCTTGGGCGAGAGTAGTACTAGGATGGTTGACCCCCTGGGAAGTCCTCGTGTTGCACCCCCCTTTTCAATTTTTTTTGCTCCGGTTAGGGTTGCCAAGATACTTTACCCACCACATTTCTATTATCGAATCCCACGGCACCTTGGGCAAAACAACTTTGCTTCACGTGGAGGCTGGGCCCGCAAACCGAGGGCGTAGGGCTTGTGACTAGGTCTCCGTCGCTCTGGTGCCCATAACTTTTGATCCGTATGGAGTTACGCGGCGCACAGTGTGAAACCCCATTTTTCTGCTTTAACTTGATTTACGTGCTTTGTCTCGTTTTGCATGCATATGACCTGTTTATGTGCTATAGGGCCTAGAATGTTATAATTTTGATATCAATACTCCTAATACTTTCTAAATGTGCATTCATGAAATTTTCATAAAAAACGGAGTTAGAAATTTTATCGTCAATTTTTAGTGAATAGTATTTTCGAAACACGTCCGCCATAATTTTGATTAAAACGGTTTTAAAATCGGCTTAAGAATTTATTAGGGTTTTTACACCGACTTTTGCGAAAATCGAGTTTTAAGCCGACTCGGGTGAAATTGTTTGATTGTAAAACTTCTTGTCAGCTAAAAATAATTTACTTGAGCTAGCTTGGGTGTTGAATAAATGTTTTGAACTTCGGTGACCAAGAAAATGCATTTAAAGTCAAGAAAACACAAAAAAATGCTAAGTTTCAACTTTGACTATCATTTAAATGGTTGACCAATAAGCTTATATCACCAACACACACTCACAAAGCACAAAAACACCCCAAAAACACACACAAAACCGTGGCTCCTTGGAGGAGAAAGATGAAGGCATTTTCAAAGCATTTTTCTCATAGATTTTGCATTTCAAAGCCGAATTGAGTGATTCAAAGCTTGATTTCACTTGTTTGGCATCCATTCTACACATTTCTTGCATCAAAACACATCAAAGGTGAGAGAAAAATTCTAGATCTCAAAACTCATTTTTTTGTTTTTGCTCATAACTGCATTTTGAACCGTTAGAATGTTAACCTGATGTTAGATTATTGCTCCATGCATGCTAGGGATCGTTTATGTGTATTACTACGAGATTTGAGCCATTGTAGCGAAATTATTTATTTTCGGGTATTTAAAGTTGATAGAATGGCTTTTTGAGGATTATTTTGAGTTGTTGTGGTTGGACTCGATTGCCGTCGATTTCTAAAAGTTTGTTAATTACGTGGTAACGCCGTTATAATGCCGAATTTTTGATTACGATGTTCGGGTAAAAATCCGGAAATTTCAGCCTAGGTGCCTTGAGGTTTTAGGGTTGTTGGACTTGATTTTGAGGTGTCTTGGTTGGTTTCCGAGAGGGCTAATGGAGTTGATCGAATTGGTGAGTGTTTGAAACTGATTTGGGGTTGTTTGGATTAGTAGAATGTAAGATACGATTATTTGAAGTTTAGGTTATCTTTCTTTAAATTATTGAATTGAGCCTTAGTTGATCGGGTGTGGTTTGAGTGATTGAATTGTGAGTTGTTGATGGGTAAACTAGGGTTTGATTATGTGTTTAATGCATGTTCGGTTGGATGGCCTACTTTGTCATCTAACTTAGTTATTTGTTGTTAAATTGTTTATTGATGTTATTATGATGATAATATGATTATTGATGATGATAATATGTTTATTGATGATGATTGATGATTATTGATTGATGATTGATGCCGGGAGATAAACAGTTCTGCTAGACTGTCCTCCTATGAATGATTGATGTTTATTATTATTGCTGGGTCTCTGGTATGTGTGTGCCACCTCTCGGGCAGCATCGGGCTGTCGGGTTGATAACGGCATGACTATCAGAGATTACCTCCAGCTCGCATGACGGAGGTGTCATGGAGGGCGAGGTTATTGGGGTAACCCCGGGTGCGTGAGTAATAGTGAGTTACAAGAAGAATGGTTGAGATCGTGATGGCGTTTGGAGCTACACCAACTAGAGAGAGTATCCTTTATTGAATGGTCATATAGTTATGTGATGATAGTATTATTGATGTTATTGTGTGTTTACTGACTCAAAGGATTATTCCAAGGAGTTTAGTAGACCTTGCTCGAGATCTATCGGATCCTCACTGGGCTTATTTTATATAAGCTCACTCTCTATTATTGCATGCATACAGGTGTACTTTTGCAGGATTACGGGTACGTGCCTCCTAAAGAGGAGAATGTGGAAAACGTGCCTTACGTGGATGAGTCCTATGTTCCAGAGTCTTGTCCATGATGTCGTACATGTTTTATTATCTTGTAAATTAACTTAGTAGACTTTTATCTGCTTTGTAGTTTATAATGTATAAGATGTTGATAAGTTAATGAATTAGTTGATGTTGTCTTAGTAGCTTTTCTTTTGTTTATGATTAGGTTGCTAGATTGGCTCAATGTGTTTTTGTATTGTATACTAAGGGTTAATGTATTATGTTGGAACGGAGGCATATAACGAGGACTGTTTATTGTATAATATGGTTATGATGTATGTTGTTATTTTATTGAGGAGTTGTTTGTTGTATAGTTTGTGAAGTTGATGTATGATGTTCTATTGAGGTTGGTTTAGAGCCTCGGTGTCCTATTTACTGTCGTTATACTGCCGAAATTCCGTTGCGTCCTGACTGATTGTAGGAGGGGCCGAGTTGGGGTGTGACACACAGCATACCGTTGCAAAGCTCTCCGAGAGCTCTACGATGAGGGCAGCTAGCTAGCTTGCTGTACCGTTTTTGGAGCTCAAAATCGAACGTTTTCATCAGTTTCGGGCCTCTTTTTTTCTTTTGCTTTGTTTTACGTCCCAGATCGTACGTCGTGAGCTGTTAAAAGGATGACAACCTTACTCGCGGGACATTAGAGGACCTTACAACGCGTCGATATCAAGTCTTGCGAGGATGCTGCGTTGTTGAAGCGGATGGGTTGTCGTTAAGCCCATTGGGCCTTTTGAATGGGCCATATCTCTAGGCTGGGACTGTGAACCGTTAACACATAAAGGAATTGTGCCCTCAACATGACGGGTGCGATCATACCAGCACTAATGCACCGGATCCCATCAGAACTCCGAAGTTAAGCGTGCTTGGGCGAGAGTAGTACTAGGATGGTTGACCCCCTGGGAAGTCCTCGTGTTGCACCCCCCTTTTCAATTTTTTTTGCTCCGATTAGGGTTGCCAAGATACTTTACCCACCACATTTCTATTATCGAATCCCACGGCACCTTGGGCAAAACAACTTCGCTTCACGTGGAGGCTGGGCCCGCAAACCGAGGGTGTAGGGCTTGTGCCCAAGTCTCCGTCGCTCCGGTGCCCATAACTTTTGATCCGTAATGAGTTACGCGGCGCACAGCATACCGTTGCAAAGCTCTACGAGAGCTCTATGATGAGGGCAGCTAGCTAGCTTGCTGTACCCTTTTTGGAGCCCAAAATCGAACGTTTTCATCAGTTTCGGGCCTCTTTTTTTCTTTTGCTTTGTTTAACGTCCCGGATGGTACGTCGTGAGTTATTAAAAGGACAACAACCTTACTCGCGGGACATTAGAGGACCTTATAACGAGTCGATATCAAGTCTTGCGAGGATGCTGCGTTGTTGAAGCAGATGGGTTGTCGTTAAGCCCATTGGGCCTTTTGAATGGGCCATATCTCTAGACGGGGACTGTGAACCGTTAAAACATAAAGGAATTGTACCCTCAACTTGACGGGTGCGATCATACCATCACCAATGCACCAGATCCAATTAGAACTCCAAATTTAAGCGTGCTTGGACGAGAGTAGTACTAGGATGGGTGACCCCTTGGGAAGTCCTCGTGTTGCACCCCCCTTTTCAATTTTTTTTGCTCCGGTTAGGGTTGCCAAGATACTTTACCCACCACATTTCTATAATCGAATCCCATGGCACCTTGGGCAAAACAACTTCGCTTCACGTGGAGGCTGGGCCCGCAAACCGAGGGCGTAGGGCTTGTGACCAGGTCTCCGTCGCTCCGGTGCCCATAACTTTTGATCCGTAAGGAGTTACGCGGCGCACAACATACCGTTGCAAAGCTCTCTGAGAGCTCTACGATGAGGGCACCTAGCTAGCTTGCTTTACCCTTTTTGGAGCTCAAAATCGAACGTTTTCATCAGTTTCGGGCCTCTTTTTTTCTTTTGCTTTGTTTTACGTCACGGATCGTACGTCGTGAGATGTTAAAAGGACGACAACCTTACTCGCGGGACATTAGAGGACCTTACAACGCGTCGATATCAAGTCTTGCGAGGATGCTACGTTGTTGAAGCAGATGGGTTGTCGTTAAGCCCATTGGGCCTTTTGAATGGGCCATATCTCTAGACGGGGACTGTGAACCGTTAAAACATAAAGGAATTGTGCCCTCAACATGACGGGTGCGATCATACCAGCATGAATGCACCGGATCACATCAGAACTCCGAAGTTAAGCGTGCTTGGACGAGAGTAGTACTAGGATTGGTGACCCCTTGGGAAGTCCTCGTGTTGAACCCCCATTTTCAATTTTTTTTGCTCCGGTTAGGGTTGCCAAGATACTTTACCCACCACATTTCCATTATCGAATCGCACGGCACCTTGGGCAAGACAACTTCGCTTCACGTGGAGGCTGGGCTCGCAAACCGAGGGCGTAGGGCTTTTGACTAGGTCTCCGTCGCTCCGGTGCCCATAACTTTTGATCCGTAAGGAGTTACGCGGCGCACAGCATACCGTTGCAAAGCTCTCCGAGAGCTCTACGAAGAGGGCAGCTAGCTAGCTTGTTGTACCCTTTTTGGAGCTCAAAATCGAACGTTTTCATCAGTTTCGGGCCTCTTTTTTTCTTTTGCTTTTTTTTACGTCCCGAATCGTACGTCGTGAGCTGTTAAAAGGACGACAACCTTACTCGCGGGACATTAGAGGACCTTACAACGCGTCGATATCAAGTCTTGCTAGGATGCTACGTTGTTGAAGCGGATGGGTTGTCCTTAAGCCCATTGGGCCTTTTGAATGGGCCATATCTCAAGGCGGGGACTGTGAACCGTTAAAACATAAAGGAATTGTGCCCTCAACATGACGGGTGCGATCATACCAGCACCAATGCACCGGATCCCATCAGAACTCCAAAGTTAAGCGTGCTTGGAGGAGAGTAGTACTAGGATGGGTGACCCCCTGGGAAGTCCTCATGTTGCACCCCCCTTTTCAATTTTTTTTGCTCCGGTTAGGGTTGCCAAGATACTTTACCCACCACATTTCTATTATCGAATCACAAGGCACCTTGGGCAAGACAACTTCGCTTCACGTGGAGGCTGGGCCGGCAAACCTAGGGCGTAGGGCTTGTGACCAGGTCTCCGTCGCTCCGGTGCCTATAACTTTTGATCCGTAAGGAGTTAAGCGGCGCACAGCATACCGTTGCAAAGCTCTCCGAGAGCTCTACGACGGGGGCAGCCAGTTAGCTCGCTGTGCCCTTTTTGGAGCTCAAAATCGAACGTTTTAATCAATTTCGAGCCAGTTTTCTTCTTTTGCTTTGTTTTACGTCCCGGATCGTACGTCGTTAGCTATTAAAAGGACGACAACCTTACTCGTGGGACATTAGAGGACCTTACAATGCCTCGATATCACGTCTTGCGAGGATGCTGCGTTGTTGAAGCGGATGGGTTGTCGTTAAGCCCATTGGGCCTTTTGAATGGGCCATATCTCTAGGATGGGACTGTGAACCGTTAACACATAAAGGAATTGTACCCTCAACATGACGGGTGCGATCATACCAGCAATAATGCACCGGATCCCATCAGAACTCCGAAGTTAAGCGTGCTTGGGCGAGAGTAGTACTAGGATGGTTGACCCCCTGGGAAGTCCTCGTGTTGCACCCCCATTTTCAATTTTTTTTGCTCCGGTTAGGGTTGCCAAGATACTTTACCCACCACATTTCTATTATCGAATCCCACTGCACCTTGGGCAAAACAACTTTGCTTCACGTGGAGGCTGGGCCCGCTAACCGAGGGCGTAGGGCTTGTGACCAGGTCTCCGTCGCTCCGGTGCCCATAACTTTTGATCCGTAAGGAGTTACGCGGCGCACAACATACCGTTGCAAATCTCTCTGAGAGCTCTACGATGAGGGCAGCTAGCTAGCTTGCTATACCTTTTTTGGAGCTCAAAATCGAACGTTTTCATCAGTTTCGGGCCTCTTTTTTTCTTTTGCTTTGTTTTACGTACCGAATCGTACGTCGTGAGCTGTTAAAAGGACGACAACCTTACTCGCGGGACATTAGAGGACCTTACAACGCGTCGATATCAAGTCCTGCGAGGATGCTGCGTTGTTGAAGCGGATGGGTTGTCGTTAAGCCCATTGGGCCTTTTGAATGGGCCATATCTCTAGGCGGGGACTGTGAACCGTTAAAACATAAAGGAATTGTGCCCTCAACATGACGGGTGCAATCATACCAGCACCAATGCACCGGATCCCATCAGAACTCCGAAGTTAAGCGTGCTTGGACGAGAGTAGTACTAGGATGGGTCACCCCCTGGGAAGTCCTCATGTTGCACCCCCTTTTTCAATTTTTTTTGCTCCGATTAGGGTTGCCAAGATACTTTACCCACCACATTTCGATTATCGAATCGCACGGCACCTTGGGCAAGACAACTTCGCTTCACGTGAAGGCTGGGCCGGCAAGCCGAGGGCGTAGGGCTTGTGACCAGGTCTCCGTCGCTCCGGTGCCTATAACTTTTGATCCGTAAGGAGTTACGCGGCGCACAGCATACCGTTGCAAAGCTTTCCGAGAGCTCTACGATGAGGGCAGCTAGCTAGCTTGTGTACCCTTTTTGGAGCCCAAAATCAAACGTTTTCATCAGTTTCGGGCCTCTTTTTTTCTTTTGCATTGTTTTACGTCCCGGATCGTACGTCGTGAGCTGTTAAAAGGACAACAAGCTTACACGCGGGACATTAGAGGACCTTATAACGCGTCGATATCAAGTCTTACGAGGATGCTGCGTTGTTGAAGCAGATGGGTTGTCGTTAAGCCCATTGGGCCTTTTGAATGGGCAATATCTTTAGGCGGGGACTGTGAACCGTTAAAACATAAAGGAATAGTGCCCTCAACATGACGGGTGCGATCATACCAGCACCAATGCACCGGATCACATCAGAACTCCGAAGTTAAGCGTGCTTGGACGAGAGTAGTACTAGAATTGGTGACCCCTTGGGAAGTCCTTGTGTTGAACCCCCCTTTTCAATTTTTTTTGCTCTGATTAGGGTTGCCAAGATACTTTACCCACCACATTTCCATTATCGAATCGTACAGCACCTTGGGCAAGACAACTTCGCTTCACGTGGAGGCTGGGCCGGCAAACCGAGGGCGTAGGTCTTGTGACCAGGTCTCCGTTGCTCCGGTGCCTATAACTTTTGATCCGTAAGGAGTTAGCGGCGCACAGCATACCGTTGCAAAGCTCTCCGAGAGCACTACGACGGGGGCAGCCAACTAGCTCGTTGTGCCCTTTTAGGAGCTCAAAATCGAACGTTTTCATCAGGTTCGGGCCACTTTTCTTCTTTTGCTTTGTTTTACGTCCCGGATCGTACGTCGTGAGCAGTTAAAAGGACGACAACCTTACTCATGGGACATTAGAGGACCTTACAACGCCTTGATATCACGTCTTGCGAGGATACTGCGTTGTTGAAGCGGATGGGTTGTCGTTAAGCCCATTGGGCCTTTTGAATGGGCCATATCTCTAGGCGGGGACTGTGAACCGTTAACACATAAAGGAATTGTGCCCTCAACATGACGGGTGCGATCATACCAGCACTAATGCACCGCATCCCATCAGAACTCCAAAGTTAAGCGTGCTTGGGCGAGAGTAGTACTAGGATGGTTGACCCCCTGGGAAGTCTTCGTGTTGCACCCCGCTTTTCAATTTTTTTTGCTCCGGTTAGGGTTGCCAAGATACTTTACCCACCACATTTCTATTATCGAATCCCACGGCACCTTGGGCAAGACAACTTCGCTTCACGTGGAGGCTGGGATCGCAAACCGAGGGCGTAGGGCTTATGACCAGGTCTCCGTCGCTCCGGTGCCCATAACTTTTGATCCGTAAGGAGTTACGCGGCGCACAGCATTCCGTTGCAAAGCTATCCGAGAGCTCTACGAAGAGGGCAGCTAGCTAGCTTGTTGTACCCTTTTTGGAGCTCAAAATCGAACGTTTTCATCAGTTTCGGGCCTCTTTTTTTCTTTTGCTTTGTTTTACGTCCCGAATCGTACGTCGTGAGCTGTTAAAAGGACGACAACCTTACTCGTGAGACATTAGAGGACCTTACAATGCCTCGATATCACGTCTTGCGAGGATGCTGCGTTGTTGAAGCGGATGGGTTGTCGTTAAGCCCATTGGGCCTTTTGAATGGGCCATATCTCCAGGCTGGGACTGTGAACCGTTAACACATAAAGGAATTGTGCCCTCAACATGACGGGTGCGATCATACCAGCACTAATGCTCCGGATCCCATCAGAACTCTGAAGTTAAGCGTGCTTGGGCGAGAGTAGTACTAGGATGGTTGACCCCTTGGGAAGTCCTCGTGTTGCACCCCCCTTTTCAATTTTTTTTGCTCCGGTTAGGGTTGCCAAGATACTTTACCCACCACATTTCTATTATCGAATCCCACGGCACCTTGGGCAAAACAACTTTGCTTCACGTGGAGGCTGGGCCCGCTAACCGAGGGCGTAGGGCTTGTGACCAGGTCTCCGTCGCTCAGGTGCCCATAAATTTTGATCCGTAAGGAGTTACGCGGCGTACAACATACCGTTGCAAAGCTCTCCGAGAGCTCTACGATGAGGGCAGCTAGCTAGCTTGCTATACCCTTTTTGGAGCTCAAAATCGAACGTTTTCATCTGTTTCGGGCCTCTTTTTTTCTTTTGCTTTGTTTTACGTACCGGATCGTACGTCGTGAGCTGTTAAAAGGACGACAACCTTACTCGCGGGACATTAGAGGACCTTAAAACGCGTTGATATCAAGTCCTGCGAGGATGCTGCGTTGTTGAAGCGGATGGGTTGTCGTTAAGCCCATTGGGCCTTTTGAATGGGCCATATCTCTAGGCGGGGACTGTGACCCGTTAAAACATAAAGGAATTGTGCCCTCAACATGACGGGTGCGATCATACCAGCACCAATGCACCGGATCCCATTAGAACTCCGAAGTTAAGCGTGCTTGGACGAGAGTAGTACTAGGATGGGTGACCCCCTGGGAAGTCCTCATGTTGCACCCCCCTTTTCAATTTTTTTTGCTCCGGTTAGGGTTGCCAAGATACTTTACCCACCACATTTCTATTATCGAATCGCACGGCACCTTGGGCAAGACAACTTCGCTTCACGTGGAGGCTGGGCCGGCAAACCGAGGGCGTAGGGCTTGTGACCAGGTCTCCGTCGCTCCGGTGCATATAACTTTTGATCCGTAAGGAGTTATGCGGCGCACAGCATACCGTTGCAAAGCTCTCCGAGAGCTCTACGATGGGGGCAGCCAGCTAGCTCGCTGTGCCCTTTTTGGAGCTCAAAATCGAACGTTTTCATCAGTTTCGGGCCACTTTTCTTCTTTTGCTTTGTTTTACGTCCTGGATCGTACGTCGTGAGTTGTTAAAAGGACGACAACCTTACTCGTGGGACATTAGAGGACCTTACAACGCCTCGATATCACGTCTTGCGAGGATGCTGCGTTGTTGAAGCGGATGGGTTGTCGTTAAGCCCATTGGGCCTTTTGAATGGGCCATATCTCTAGGCTGGGACTGTGAACCGTTAACACATAAAGGAATTGTGCCCTCAACATGACGGGTGCGATCATACCAGCAATAATGCACCGGATCCCATCAGAACTCCGAAGTTAAGCGTGCTTGGGCGAGAGTAGTACTAGGATGGTTGATCCCTTGGGAAGTCCTCGTGTTGCACCCCCCTTTTCAATTTTTTTTGCTCCGGTTAGGGTTGCCAAGATACTTTACCCACCACATTTCTATTATCGAATCCCACGGCACCTTGGGCAAGACAACTTCGCTTCACGTGGAGGCTGGGCCCGCAAACCTAGGGCGTAGGGCTTGTGACTAGGTCTCCGTCGCTCCGGTGCCCATAACTTTTGATCCGTAAGGAGTTACGCGGCGCACAGAATACTGTTGCAAAGCTCTCCGAGAGCTCTACGAAGAGGGCAGCTAGCTAGCTTGCTATACCCTTTTTGGAGCTCAAAATCGAACGTTTTCATCAGTTTCGGGCCTCTTTTTTTCTTTTGCTTTGTTTTACGTCCCGGATCGTACGTCGTGAGCTGTTAAAAGGATGACAACCTTACTCGCGGGACATTAGAGGACCTTACAACGCGTCGATATCAAGTCTTGCGAGGATGCTGCGTTGTTGAAGCGGATGGGTTGCCGTTAAGCCCATTGGGCCTTTTGAATGGGCCATATCTCTAGGCGGGGACTGTGAACCGTTAAAACATAAAGGAATTGTGCCCTGAACATGATGGGTGCGATCATACCAGCACCAATGCACCGGATCCCATCAGAATTCCGAAGTTAAGGGTGCTTGGACGAGAGTAGTACTAGGATGGGTGACCCCCTGGGAAGTCCTCATGTTGCAACCCCCTTTTCAATTTTTTTTGCTCCGGTTAGTGTTGCCAATATACTTTACCCACCACATTTCTATTATTGAATCCCACAGCACCATGGGCAAAGCAACTTCGCTTCACGAGGAGGCTGGGCCGGCAAACCGAGGGCGTAGGGCTTGTGACCAGGTCTCCGTCGCTCCGGTGCCCATAACTTTTGATCCGTAAGGAGTTATGCGGCGCACAACATACCGTTGCAAAGCTCTCCGAGAGCTCTATGACAAGGGCAGCCAGCTAGCTCGCTTTGCCCTTTTTGGAGCTCAAAATCGAACGTTTTCATCACTTTCGGGCCACTTTTCTTCTTCTGCTTTGTTTTACGTCCCGGATCGTACGTCGTCAGCTGTTAAAATGATGACAACCTTACTCGCAGGACATTAGAGGACCTTACAATGCGTCGATATCACATCTTGCGAGGATGCTGCGTTGTTGAAGCGGATGGGTTATCGTTAAGCCCATTGGGCCTTTTGAATGGGCCATATCTCTAGGCGGGACTGTGAACCGTTAACACAAAAGGAATTGTGCCCTCAACATGACGGGTACGATCATACCAACACTATTGCACCGGATCCCATCAGAACTGCAAAGTTAAGCGTGCTTGGACGAGAGTAGTACTAGGATAGGTGACCCCCTGGGAAGTCCTCGTGTTGCTCCCCCTTTTCAATTTTTTTTGCTCCGGTTAGGGTTGCCAAGATCCCATCAGAACTCCGAAGTTAAGCGTGCTTGGACGAGAGTAGTACTAGGATGGGTGACCCCCTGGGAAGTCCTCGTGTTGCACCCCCCTTTTCAATTTTTTTTGCTCCGGTTAGGGTTGCCAAGATACTTAACCCACCACATTTCTATTATCGAATCCCACGGCACCTTGGGCAAGACAACTTCGCTTCACATGGAGGATGGGCCCGCAAACCGAGGGCGTAGGGCTTGTAACCAGGTCTCCGTCCCTCCGGTGCCAAATACTTTTGATCGGTAAGGAGTTACGCGGCGCACAACATACCGTTGCAAAGCTCTCAGAGAGCTCTACGACGGGGGCAGCCAGCTTGCTCGTTGTGCCCTTTTTGGAGCTCAAAATCGAACGTTTTCATCAATTTTGGGCCACTTTTCTTCCTTTGCTTTGTTTTACGTCCCGGATCGTACGTCGTGAGCTGTTAAAAGGACGACAACCTTACTCGCCCGACATTAGAGGACCCTACAACGCGTCGATATCACGTCTTGCGAGGTTGCTGCGTTGCTGAAGCGGATGGGTTGTCGTTAAGCCCATTGGGCCTTTTGAATGGGCCATATCTCTAGGCGGGGTTTGTGAACCGTTAACACATAAAGGAATTGTGCCCTCAACATGACGGGTGCGATTATACCAGCACTAATGCACCAGATCCCATCAGAACTCCGAAGTTAAGCGTGCTTGGACGAGATTAGTACTAGGATGGGTGACCCCCTGGGAAGTCCTCGTGTTGCACCCCCCTTTTCAATTTTTTTTGCTCCGGTTAGGGTTGCCAAGATACTTTACCCACCACATTTCTATTATCGAATCCCACGGCACCTTGGGCAAGACAACTTCGCTTCACGTGGAGGCTGGGCCCGCAAACCGAGGGCGTAGAGCTTGTAACCAGGTCTCTATCGCTCCGGTGCCCATAACTTTTGATCGGTAAGGAGTTACGCGGCGCACAACATACCGTTGCAAAGCTCTCCGAGAGCTCTACGACGGGGGCAGCCAGCTAGCTCGTTGTGCTATTTTTGGAGCTCAAAATCGAACGTTTTCATCAGTTTCGTGCCACTTTTCTTCTTTTGCTTTGTTTTACATCCCGGATCGTACGTCGTGAGCTGTTAAAAGGACGACAACCTTACTCGCCCGACATTAGAGGACCCTACAATGCGTCGATATCACGTCTTGCGAGGATGCTGCGTTGCTGAAGCGGATGGGTTGTCGTTAAGCCCATTGGGCCTTTTGAATGGGCCATATCCCTAGGCGGGGTCTGTGAACCGTTAACACATAAAGGAATTGAGCCCTCAACATGACTGGTGCGATCATACCAGCACTAATACACCAGATCCCATCAGAACTCCAAAGTTAAGCGTGCTTGGACGAGAGTAGTACTAGGATGGGTGACCCTGTGAGGCCCGACCCCAATTTGTGTGCAAAACCTAGCTTCGTTTGCCCTAACCTAGATTTGCGTGCCATGACCTAGGTTTGAGAATTGTATTTAATATTGTTTGCCTTGCATTGAATTTCGTGCATTCATATAGGGTTACGTGCGTTTACTTGAAAAATGTGCATTCGTCTCGTAGTTCGTATCCTACCTCGAAGTGCGTGCCCTAAACCTAGGAAAGCGTACCTTCACGCTAATCAAGAAATCATCTTTCACGAAACACTAGACTATTAAACAATCCTACAAAATCCACTAACAATATAATAATCCAAATTTCATTCACTAGAAGACAAAAAATGCACCAAACACTAGACATTCCTTATTCTTTATTCTTTATTCTTTTTGCATTTTCAACACACAACAATTAACACCCAAAAGATGACAAGAATTCAGCCATTTCATTAGCCTTGGCCGACCATACCATGGTTTTGCACAAGGTTTGAGCATTTTTTTAATTCTATTGCATGCAAAGACAAAATATGACATAAGGCATTAAAAAATTGCTCAAATTGCTCCCAATTTCTTCACCATTCTCGGCCATAGCATTTTTCCCATGCTTAACATTTCAAATTAAAGCATTTTGAAGACACAAAGCTGAAAATGGACTGCCCAATGCCGACATGCTCCTCAAAAATTGCCAAGACCTTCATTTGGTTGTCATTTCTCTCATTTCCTCTCAACATCTCTCTCTCACTCTCATTTCCTCTCTCCATTTCGGTCCTTGGCCGAACTCTCACCATCCTTGCTCCTCTTCATCACACCTTGGTCGAACAAGGCAAGCAAATCATCAAGAAAACCAAGCAAACAAGCTAGAGTTCGAAAAACACTCATGCATGTGCATTGAAGCTTCATTTCGGCCTTAGGTAAGCTTCTTGACATTCATTTCTTTTCTTCAAGTTCTAGCTATGTGCATGCACTAAGAGATTGATCATTAAGCTAGGAAAAATAGAGAAAAACTAGTGAGGTTCTCGGCTAAGCAAAGGAAAGGAGAAGATTTGAGCTTCAACAAAGGGTCTTGAGAATTTTGTGGTTGATTGCTAAGGTGAGGGTTAAAAGCTTTTGAAAACTCTTCAAAATTTCCCATGCATGCTCATAAATGTGTGTATTTGCTTCTGCACTTGAGATTCATGGTCGTTCATAAGCTTAAACAACCATGCATGGCAAGATCTTGGCTTGAAAATGATGCTAGGTGAAGTCGAAATGGATGACAGCTCTCTGACCAGTCTGTTCGAGGTAAGTTTAGCTAAGCAAATGATGTTTAAAATGCTTGAAAATTGGTGGGTGACTAGTTTGGACAGTTTTGAACATTTTTCCCAGAAATAGACCGAAGCTAATTTTGAGCTGAAGGTCCTCAAAATGGCAAATCATTAAAATGTGACCAAATCTGGAAATCTGGAAAAAATGAATCAGGTTTTGGCAGATGCACTGACCTTGTGGAACGAACCATATTTGACTTAGTAAATGATGTCCAAAATGCAAGAAATTTAGTGTACTGATATATTTTTCAGTTCTGGACAACTTTGTCAGAAATAGACCAAAGCTCAAAATGACTCTAAAGACCTCAAAAACGTCATTTTTTGAAAAGTGTGCAAATCTGGACAGTTTTGTGTTACCTCACTGTTTCGGTTATAACTAATGATTCTGAACTCCAATTGATGCAAGGCTTGTTTCTGATTTTAGTTAACTTCTTAAACTTTAATTTGACATCTTATTCACTGAATTTGGAGGTTGTTTGATTATCCGATTGATTATGAGAAAACAGCCTATTGCAGTGAGTGTTCCACTTAGCTATGTGCTTGGAAAACTATTGTAACCTCTTTTGTGGTACTAATTGCTTGGGATTGTGGTGTTGGAATATTATGTGGACTGTTTTGAGCACTTGAGGATGTTGGAATTGAATGATGCATGACTTGAGAATAATGTTAAGTTGACTTAGGGTTTTGATCGCACGATTATGCATGAAACGGAAACCCTAATGACTAAGTATTCTTGCTAAGTGTTAACCATTGGATATTGTGAGGAAACTGTACGTTACGTGGGCTGCCCGTAAATGTTTTATAACTTCAAAAGTGATCTTGACCATTGCATGTTGAGTAATCTTATCACTTGATTGCGTGGACTATTTAATGAGTTATATGGCCTGTTTTACATGTATTACATGGCTGCCCGTTTAATTTCCATATAACTCTACATGCCTTTCAAGTGAAATTGCCTGTCTTATCGTGTCCTGCTTGTTTATCTGTCAATGTGCAATCTTATGACTGTCCGGAGGCGACCTACTTTGTTGTCCTCCTTCTGTGATATATATTACCTGTCATAAATGTGCATTGCATACAAGGTTGCAACCTTTCCTGTCGGCATGGTAGTGATCACGCACGCCGGGCGGCATCGGGCTTGCCGGTGTTACCGTGACCTCCATGGTCCCATTCCCTCTCTCGCTTGGGGGCTAGACTTTCTCGGAGAGTTGGGTCGTAGGATTTTGGGGTACATCCGGAGTACACCCACCTGGTGTGTTTGGGGGATGATTTGAAGTCGGCCGCAATAATTGATCCTGGATCTGATCTGAGAGCAAAAGCTCACCGTATCCTTTTATTATGTGTATAAGTACTCCTGCTTGGATCCTAGAGAACCTCGGGGAGGAAAGACCGGTATTCTTTTTCTGTACTTGTATTCTGTTGTATTCATGTTTGAGAAAGGGGTTTTCATAAGTCTAACCGGAAAATGAGTTTCAAAACTTATTTCTCGTTCCCCCTCGCTGAGTTCATAAGGACTCACCCTCTTTTATCATTTCAGGTGAAGAAGAACAGGTACAGGAACCCGAGCTCAATGTACCTAATGATGAACCCCTGGATTGATTGCCTATTATTGTTGTTTTGCATGAACGTGACTACTTGTGTATTTTGTGCTGCTTGAAGACCATTTATCTTATGTTGCTTGTTGTTGCTAATGTAAAAGACCCCCGTTGTAATTTGGGGTCTAATTTTGGTTTGTACTTATTTTTAGTAGACTGATACTAGACATACTATGATCGTTTTTGCTTTTATTATCACTAGTATCTACCATATGTTATGATGCTTAGTTAAGGAATAGGCTAAGGAACTTATCCAATCTCAACAGGTACTCGCTAATAAGCTATGATCAACAGGCATATTTTGAAACGAGAATAAATGGACAAACGAGACATAGTATCATGCTAGGTTATAAATCAAACGGGACATCGAAATAACCAATAGGAAATTCAATTGATGATTAAATAGTAAATTCTAGTCGGGAATGGACTTGAATTGGAAGTTTTGAGGCTGTTAGATAATTTAGGTCAAAACAAAGAGCCCAATTACAGCCGTTATGCTGCCGAATTTCTGGAAAATTTTGGAGTCTAGAATAAAACGTTAAGTGTTAAACCTCCTAGAACGATTAAGAATGTGAATGGACTTGAATGTTTAGATCACACCCTAGTCTAACCTTTATAGGCCGGGTTGGGGCGTGACACCTTAGGAGAATGGTATCAGAGCTTAGATTGCTTAAGCCGGGTTTAACTCTCGGACCGTGGGTAGAGCCCTAAGATAATTAGGATGACTTGTTTATGTGTTGTTATTGTGTTAAATGTGCCTTCTATGTTCTATGTGCTTAAGTGACTTACGTGCCTTAAATGTTTTTAGAATTGTACCTATAGTATGTTGCATATCTTATGCATTAGATTCTTAATTGTCATACTTCAATAAAGTGTGCGTCGTAATCTGTGCCTTTAGATGGCTGGCCCTAGTACCCGTACTTCTAATAGGAGCGGTGAACCTCAAGAGACCGGGGATGCCTATCAAACTAATCCCGGTATAGCTATGTTTAATATGATGGCAACTGCCATGGATCGTGTATCACGTGTGATGGAGCGTCAGGATGCTCGTGAAGCCAACAACAACATCAACAACAGGAATGATGGTAACCATGGGAGACATAGCAGAATGAGGGAGTTCCTTGACTTTCGCCCGTCTAAATTCTACGGGGAAGCTGATGATGAGAAAGCAGAGGCTTGGCTGTCCGAGATCGAGAAGATTTTTAGGCCACTTGATTATACAGATGAAGAGAAAGTGGAGTTTGCTGTATTCCTGTTGCACGGGGATGCCCAGCATTGGTGGCACACTGTAGAGGCACTGTGGGAGACTGATCAGACACCTTGCTTGTGGGGCAATTTCGTTAAGGCGTTTAAGGAGAAATATGTACCTGCAGTTTCCAGGCAGAGGCGGATCGAGGAGTTCATGCACTTGACCCAGGGTAATATGACGGTGGCCCAGTACGAGGCTCGTTTTGACCGACTGTCCCGTTATGCTCAGTATATGGTTTGTACTCCGGAGGAAAAAATGTGGAAATTTACTATTGGTTTGAGGCCAGAGATTCAGGACCAGTTAGCTTCTTATGACTTCGCTACTTATTCTGCCCTCTTTGCTGCTGCCTCTCGAGTTGAGAAGAGGAAACTAGATGGAGCCGGCTCGAGTCAGCCCAACAAGAAACCATACCAGCCTCCAGGTCAGCAGAGGAAGTTTCAGAGTCAGAGTCGCAGTCAGGGCCAGAGCCAGAACAGACCAGGGAATAACCGTGGCCCAACGAAAGCGCCATCAGCCTCTTCCGCTCGCGGATCCACAGGTAGTTCACCCGCTACTCAGTCCGTCAGCTGTTCATATTGTGATAGGAAGGGGCATACCGAGGCTCAGTGTTGGAGGAAGTTGGGACGATGTATGAGGTGCGACAGTGATCAACACCAGATCAAGGATTGCCCTAAACGTCAGGCAGGGCAGAATCAGGGTAAACCAGCCGGTAGAGACAAGACTCCAGTTCCTAGGGTCCAGGCTCGAGCCTATGCTATCGAGTGCGAGGAGATTCCAGATGAGACCGCTGTTGTTGAAGGTACATTCTTCATACTGAATCAACCTGTTAAGGTGTTAATTGATCCGGGTGCTACTCATTCATTTATTACTCCCTTATGTGTGGAACGTGTGAAATTGAAAGTTGTATGTTTGCCATATGAAGTAGAAGTTGGTACTCCTATGGGTTCTAAACTTGTAACTAGTTCAGCTTGTAAAGCATGTGAAATCCAAATTAAGGATAGGGAATTCTCGGCCAATCTTATTGTACTACCTTTTCGAGACTACGAGGTCATTTTAGGGATGGACTGGCTGGCAAAAAATCATGTCCAACTGGATTGCTGGGCGAAGATTATAACGTTCCGGGTACCTGATCAACCGATACTAGAGGTTTTGGGCCGAAGAGATTTCACCGGGAGTTCCATAATTTCATCTACAAAAGTAGTGAAGTCCTTAAGGAAAGGATGTAGCAGATACTTGGCTTACCTTATCAATAAGCCGTCGGATAAAGCTAAGTTGGAGGATATGCCTGTGATCAAAGACTATGCAGATGTATTCCCTGAAGAATTACCCGGTTTACCCTCAAATCGGGAGATCGAGTTTGTTATAGAGTTGCTACCTGGCGCCCAGCCAATATCTAAAGCTCCCTATTGTATGGCACCGGCCGAGCTACAAGAATTAAAGGACCAATTGCAAGGATTGTTGAAGAAGGGGTTTGTGCAACCGAGTTCTTCACCGTGGGGTGCGCCAGTTCTATTTGTTAAGAAGAAAGATGGAACGTTGAGGCTATGCATTGACTATCGAGGATTGAACCAGGTGACTGTCAAGAATAAATACCCACTTCCCCTGATTGACGAGTTATTTGATCAACTGCAAGGAGCCAAAGTGTATTCGAAACTCGACTTGAGGCAAGGATATTATCAGTTGCGGATCAAGAAGGAAGATGTGCCTAAAACGGCTTTCAGGACGAGATATGGGCACTATGAATATGTGGTGATGCCTTTTGGACTAACTAATGCCCCTGTAGCTTTTATGGATTTGATGCATAGGGTGTTTCAACCCTACTTGGACCAATTTGTGGTGATCTTCATTGATGATATTTTGGTATACTCAAAATCAGAGGCGGAGCATGAGCAACATCTGCGATTGGTACTGCAGAAACTCCGGGAGCACCAATTGTATGCAAAGTTTAGCAAATGTGAATTTTGGTTGCAGCAGATTGCATTTTTGGGGCATATCATATCCCAAGAGGGAATAGCGGTAGATCCAGCAAAGATCGATGCAGTGATGTCTTGGAAGAAGCCGGAAAATGTTACGGAAGTTCGTAGTTTTCTTGGTCTAGCCGGCTATTATCGGAGGTTCGTGAAGGATTTCTCTAAGATTGCAGGACCGCTTACAAAGCTCACTCAAAAGAAAACCAAGTTCGTGTGGGATGTTAAGTGTGAGAACAGCTTCCAAGAGTTGAAGAAGAGATTGACTACTGCACCAATTCTTGCATTGCCTGAAGGGAGTCAAGGTTTTGTAATCTATAGTGATGCTTCAAAAGAAGGATTGGGATGTGTATTGATGCAAAATGGAAGAGTTATTGCTTATGCCTCTAGGAAACCAAAACCGTATGAGATGAATTACCCGACACATGATTTGGAGTTAGCGGCTATTGTGTTTGCACTCAAGAAATGGAGGCATTATCTGTGGGGTAACAAGTTTGAGGTATTTACCGATCATAAGAGCTTGAAATACTTGTTCTCTCAAAAGGAGTTGAATATGAGGCAAAGGCGGTGGATGGAGCTTTTGGATGATTATAACTGCTCAATTAATTATGTGCCCGGTAAGGCGAACGTAGTCGCAGATGCCTTAAGCAGAAAAGCAAGCATGGAAAAACTGGAAGTCAAGGTGCAGGAATTGCTGGAGGAAGCGTTTCTATGGAAACCACAATTGACTCAGAAGGGGTTACTTTTTGCCACTACCCAAGTTCAATCGACTTTGTTATCTGAGTTACGAGAGGCTCAACAGAAGGACCAACAATTTCAAAAGATTAAGGAAAGCAACGCAGATTTCAAGTTTCACGATGATGGTGTTTGGAGGTTTAGGAACCGGGTTTGTGTTCCCAATGAGCCAGAGCTGAAAAAGAAGATTCTTGAGGAAGCGCATAATTCAAGATATACTATTCACCCCGGTGGAACAAAGATGTATCGGGATTTGAAGCAACACTATTGGTGGAATAACATGAAAAAAGAAATTGCGGAGTTTGTAGCACGATGTTTGACTTGCCATAGAGTCAAAGCAGAACATCAACGACCCGCAGGTTTACTTCAGCCGTTGGAGATTCCTCAATGGAAATGGGAACATATAACTATGGATTTTGTTATGGACCTGCCTAGATCACGAAAGAGTCATGATGCCGTTTGGGTTATAGTGGATAGATTGACTAAGTCGGCGCACTTTTTACCAATAAACAAGGAAGATAATCCTGAGAAACTGGGAGATATGTATGTGGCGGAGATTGTAAGACTGCACGGGATGCCTGTGAGTATTGTATCGGATAGGGATCCTCGTTTTACTTCCCGATTTTGGAAGAGATTGAAGGAAGCTTTAGGGACGAAATTGAGTTTTAGCACGGCTTATCACCCTCAGACGGACGGTCAATCGGAGAGAACCATTCAGATTTTGGAGGATATGCTGAGGGCATGTGTGTTGGACTTCGGGAAAGGTTGGGAGAAATATCTATCTCTAGTAGAGTTCGCCTACAACAATAGTTATCAGGCCACGATCGGGATGGCCCCTTTTGAGGCGCTGTATGGACGTAAGTGTCGATCCCCAGTCTATTGGGATGAAGTAGGTGAGACAAAGACTTTTGACCCGACCCTTTTACCTGAACTGATGAAAACTGTTGATAACATCCACCTCATCCGGAAACGGATGCTTACCGCCCAGAGCAGGTAGAAGAGTTATGCAGACCGACGGAGACGGAGTCTCGAGTTTGAGGTTGGCGACAAGGTGTTCCTGAAGATATCACCCTGGAGGGGACTGATTAAACATGGCAAGGGTGGAAAGCTGAGCCTGAGATTTGTAGGACCATTTGAGATAGTTGAGAAGGTTGGCAAGTTGGCGTATCGCCTAGCACTACCCCAGAACCTCTCCAATATTCACGACGTCTTTCATGTTTCGATGTTGCGGAAGTACCATCCTGACCCGTCGCATATCTTGGAGCCAGAGCCATTGCAGCTTCGGGAAAACTTGTCTTACGAGGAGAAGCCCATTCGGATCCTAGACCAGCAGGATCGGGAGTTGCGCAACAGAACTATACCTATGGTGAAAGTGTTGTGGGATCATCATGGAGTCGAAGAAGCAACGTGGGAAAGGCGAGACCAGATGGAGCAGCAATATCCAGCATTATTTCAAGGTAATATTGAATTTCGGGACGAAATTCTTTTAAGGAGGGGAGGATGTAAGGCCCGACCCCGATTTGCGTGCGAAACCTAGCTTCGTTTGCCCTAACCTAGATTTGCGTGCCATGACCTAGGTTTGAGAATTGTATGTAGTTTTGTGTGCCTTGCATTGAATTTTGTGCATTCATATAGGGTTACGTGCGTTTACTTGAAAAATGTGCATTCGTCTCGTAGTTCGTGTCCTACCTCGAAGTGCGTGCCCTAAACCTAGGAAAGCGTGCCTTCACGCTAATCAAGAAAGCATCTTTCACGAAACACTAGACTATTAAACAATCCTACAAAATCCACTAACAATATAATAATCCAAATTCCATTCACTAGAAGACAAAAAATGCACCAAACACTAGACATTCCTTATTCTTTATTCTTTATTCTTTTTGCATTTTCAACACACAACAATTAACACCCAAAATATGACAAGAATTCAGCCATTTCATTAGCCTTGGCCGACCATACCATGGTTTTGCACAAGGTTTGAGCATTTTTTTTATTCTATTGCATGCAAAGACAAAATATGACATAAGGCATTAAAAATTGCTCAAATTGCTCCCAATTTCTTCACCATTCTCGGCCATAGCATTTTGCCCATGCTTAACATTTCAAATTAAAGCATTTTGAAGACACAAAGCTGAAAATGGACTGCCCAATGCCGACATGCTCCTCAAAAATTGCCAAGACCTTCATTTGGTTGTCATTTCTCTCATTTCCTCTCAACATCTCTCTCTCACTCTCATTTCCTCTCTCCATTTCGGTCCTTGGCTGAACTCTCACCATCCTTGCTCCTCTTCATCACACCTTGGTCGAACAAGGCAAGCAAATCATCAAGAAAACCAAGCAAACAAGCTAGAGTTCGAAAAACACTCATGCATGTGCATTGAAGCTTCATTTCGGCCTTAGGTAAGCTTCTTGACATTCATTTCTTTTCTTCAAGTTCTAGCTATGTGCATGCACTAAGAGATTGATCATTAAGCTAGGAAAAATAGAGAAAAACTAGTGAGGTTCTCGGCTAAGCAAAGGAAAGGAGAAGATTTGAGCTTCAACAAAGGGTCTTGAGCATTTTGTGGTTGATTGCTAAGGTGAGGGTTAAAAGCTTTTGAAAACTCTTCAAAATTTCACATGAATGCTCATAAATGTGTGTATTTGCTTCTGCACTTGAGATATATGGTCGTTCATAAGCTTAAACAACCATGCATGGCAAGATCTTGGCTTGAAAATGATGCTAGGTGAAGTCGAAATGGATGACAGCTCTCTGACCAGTCTGTTCGAGGTAAGTTTAGCTAAGAACATGATGTTTAAAATGCTTGAAAATTGGTGGGTGACTAGTTTGGACAGTTTTGAACATTTTTCCCAGAAATAGACAGAAGCTAATTTTGACCCGAAGGTCCTCAAAATGGCAAATCATTAAAATGTGACCAAATCTGGAAATCTGGAAAAAATGAATCAGGTTTTGGCAGATGCACTGACCTTGTGGAACGAACCATATTTGACTTAGTAAATGATGTCCAAAATTCATGAAATTCGGTATTCTGCTATATTTTTCAGTTCTGGACAACTTTGTCAGAAATAGACCAAAGCTAAACATGACACTAAGGACCTCAAAAACGTCATTTTCTGAAAAGTGTGCAAATCTGGACAGTTTTGTGTTACCTCACTGTTTCGGTTATAACTAATGATTCTGAACACCAATTGATGCAAGGCTTGTTTCTGATTTTAGTTAACTTCTTAAACTTTAATTTGACATCTTATTCACTGAATTTGGAGGTTGTTTGATTATCCGATTGATTATGAGAAAACAGCCTATTGCAGTGAGTGTTCCACTTAGCTATGTGCTTGGAAAACTATTGTAACCTCTTTTGTGGTACTAATTGCTTGGGATTGTGGTGTTGGAATATTATGTGGACTGTTTTGAGCACTTGAGGATGTTGGAATTGAATGATGCATGACTTGAGAATGATGTTAAGTTGACTTAGGGTTTTGATCGCACGATTATGCATGAAACGGAAACCCTAATGACTAAGTATTCTTGCTAAGTGTTAACCATTGGATATTGTGAGGAAACTGTACGTTGCGTGGGCTGCCCGTAAATGTTTTATAACTTCAAAAGTGATCTTGACCATTGCATGTTGAGTAATCTTATCACTTGATTGCGTGGACTATTTAATGAGTTATATGGCCTGTTTTACATGTATTACATGGCTGCCCGTTTAATTTCTATATAACTCTACATGCCTTTCAAGTGAAATTGCCTGTCTTATCGTGTCCTGCTTGTTTATCTGTCAATGTGCAATCTTATGACTGTCCGGAGGCGACCTACTTTGTTGTCCTCCTTCTGTGATATATATTACCTGTCATAAATGTGCATTGCATACAAGGTTGCAACCTTTCCTGTCGGCATGGTAGTGATCACGCACGCCGGGCGGCATCGGGCTTGCCGGTGTTACCGTGACCTCCATGGTCCCATTCCCTCTCTCGCTTGGGGGCTAGACTTCCTCGGAGAGTTGGGTCGTAGGATTTTGGGGTACATCCGGAGTACACCCACCTGGTGTGTTTGGGGGATGATTTGAAGTCGGCCGCAATAATTGATCCTAGATCTGATCTGAGAGCAAAAGCTCACCGTATCCTTTTATTATGTGTATAAGTACTCCCACTTGGATCCTAGAGAACCTCGGGGAGGAAAGACCGGTATTAATGTTCTGTACTTGTATTCTGTTGTATTCATGTTTGAGAAAGGGGTTTTCATAAGTCTAACCGGAAAATGAGTTTCAAAACTTATTTCTCGTTCCCCCTCGCTGAGTTCATAAGGACTCACCCTCTTTTATCATTTCAGGTGAAGAAGAACAGGTACAGGAACCCGAGCTCAAAGTACCTAATGATGAACCCCTAGATTGATTGCCTATTATTGTTGTTTTGCATGAACGTGACTACTTGTGTATTTTGTGCTGCTTGAAGACCATTTATCTTATGTTGCTTGTTGTTGCTAATGTAAAAGACCCCCGTTGTAATTTGGGGTCTAATTTTGGTTTGTACTTATTTTAAGTAGACTGATACTAGACATACTATGATCGTTTTTGCTTTTATTATCACTAGTATCTACCATATGTTATGATGCTTAGTTAAGGAATAGGCTAAGGAACTTATCCAATCTCAACAGGTACTCGCTAATAAGCTATGATCAACAGGCATATTTTGAAACGAGAATAAATGGACAAACGAGACATAGTATCATGCTGGGTTATAAATCAAACGGGACATCGAAATAACCAATAGGAAATTCAATTGATGATTAAATAGTAAATTCTAGTCGGGAATGGACTTGAATTGGAAGTTTTGAGGCTGTTAGATAATTTAGGTCAAAACAAAGAGCCCAATTACAGCCGTTATGCTGACGGATTTCTGGAAAATTTTGGAGTCTAGAATAAAATGTTAAGTGTTAAACCTCCTAGAACGATTAAGAATGTGAATGGACTTGAATATTTAGATCACACCCTAGTCTAACCTTGCAAAGCTCTCCGAGAGCTCTACGACGGGGGCAGCCAGCTAGCTCGCTGTGCCCTTTTTGGAGCTCAAAATTGAACGTTTTCACCAGTTTCGGGCCACTTTTCCTCTTTTGCTTTGTTTTACGTCCCGGATCGTACGTCGTGAGTTGTTAAAAGGACGACAACCTTACTCGCGCGACATTAGAGGACCCTACAATGCGTCGATATCACGTCTTGCGAGGATGCTGCGTTGCTGAAGCGGATGGGTTGTCGTTAAGCCCATTGGGCCTTTTGAATGGGCCATATCTCTAGGCGGGGTCTGTGAACCGTTAACACATAAAGGAATTGAGCCCTCAACATGACGGGTGCGATCATACCAGCACTAATGCACTGGATCCCATCAGAACTCCGAAGTTAAGCGTGCTTGGACGAGAGTAGTACTAGGATGGTGACCCCCCTGAGAAGTCCTCGTGTTGCACCCCCCTTTTAAATTTTTTTTGCTCCGGTTAGGGTTGCCAAGATACTTTACCCACCACATTTCTATTATCGAATCCCACGGCACCTTGGGCAAGACAACTTCTCTTCACGTGGAGGCTGGGCCAGCAAACCGAGGGCGTAGGGCTTGTGACCAGGTCTCCGTCGCTCCGGTGCCCATAACTTTTGATCCGTAAGGAGTTACGCGGCGCACAGCATACCGTTGGAAAGCTCTCTGAGAGCTCTACGACGGGGGCAGCCAGCTAGCATGCTATGCCCTTTTTGGAGCTCAAAATCGAACGTTTTCATCAGTTTCGGGCCACTTTTCTTCTTTTGCTCTGTTTTTCCGTCCCGGATCGTACGTCGTGAGCTGTTAAAAGGACGACAACCTTACTCGCAGCACATTAGAGGACCCTACAATGCGTCGATATCACGTCTTGCGAGGATGCTGCGTTGTTGAAGCGAATGGGTTGTCGTTAAGCCCATTGGGCCTTTTGAATGGGCCATATCTCTAGGCTGGGACTGTGAACCGTTAACACATAAAGGAATTGTGCCCTCAACATGACGGGTGCGATCATACCAGCACTAATGCACCGGATCCCATCAGAACTCCGAAGTTCAGCGTGCTTGGGCGAGAGTAGTACTAGGATGGGTGACCCCTGGGAAGTCCTCGTGTTGCACCCCCTTTTCAATTTTTTTTGCTCCGGTTAGGGTTGCCAAGATACTTTACCCACCACATTTCTATTATCGAATCCCACGGCACCTTGGGCAAGACAACTTCTCTTCACGTGGAGGCTGGGCCCGCAAACCGAGGGCGTAGGGCTTGTGACCAGGTCTCCGTCGCTCCGGTGCCCATAACTTTTGATCTGTAAGGAGTTACGAGGCGCACAGCATACCGTTGGAAAGCTCTCTGAGAGCTCTACGACGGGGGCAGCTAGCTAGCCCGCTATGCCCTTTTCGGAGCTCAAAATCGAACATTTTCATCAGTTTCGGGCCACTTTTCTTCATTTTCTCTGTTTTTTCGTCCCGGATCGTACGTCGTGAGCTGTTAAAAGGACGACAACCTTACTTGTGGCACATTAGAGGACCCTACAATGCGTCGATATCACGTCTTGCGAGGATGCTGCATTGTTGAAGCGGATGGGTTGTCGTTAAGCCCATTGGTCCTTTTGAATGGGCCATATCTCTAGGCTGGGACTGTGAACCGTTAACACATAAAGGAATTGTGCCCTCAACGTGACGGGTGCGATCATACCAGCACTAATTCACCGGATCCCATTAGAACTCCGAACTTAAGCGTGCTTGGGCGAGAGTAGTACTAGGATGGGTGACCCCCTGGGAAGTCCTCGTGTTGCACCCCCCTTTTCAATTTTTTTTGCTCCGGTTAGGGTTGCCAAGATACTTTACCCACCACATTTCTATTATCAAATCCCACGGCACCTTGGGCAAGACAACTTCTCTTCACGTGGAGGCTGGGCCCGCAAACCGAGGGCGTAGGGCTTGTGACCAGGTCTCCGTCGCTCCGGTGCCCATAACTTTTGATCCGTAAGGAGGTACGAGGCGCACAGCAAACCGCTGGAAAGCTCTCTGAGAGCTCTACGATGGGGGCAGCCAGCTAACCCGTTGTTCCCTTTTCGGAGCTCAAAATCGAACGTTTTCATCAGTTTTGGGCCACTTTTCTTATATTGCTCTGTTTTTTCGTCCCGGATCGTACGTCGTGAGCTGTTCAAAAGACGACAACCTTACTCGCAACACATTAGAGGACCCTACAATGCGTCGATATCACGTCTTGCGAGGATGCTGCGTTGTTGAAGCGGATGGGTTGTCGTTAAGCCCATTGGGCCTTTTGAATGGGCCATATCTCTAGGCTGGGACTGTGAACCGTTAACACATAAAGGAATTGTGCCCTCAACATGACGGGTGCGATTATACCAGCACTAATGCACCGGATCCCATTAGAACTCCGAAGTTAAGCGTGCTTGGGCGAGAGTAGTACTAGGATGGGTGACCCCCTGTGAAGTCCTCGTGTTGCACCCCCCTTTTCAATTTTTTTTGCTCCGGTTAGGGTTGCCAAGATACTTTACCCACCACATTTCTATTATCGAATCCCACGGCACCTTGGGCAAGACAACTTCTCTTCACGTGGAGGATGGGCCCGCAAACCGAGGGCGTAGGGCTTGTGACCAGGTCTCCGTCGCTCCGGTGCCCATAACTTTTGATCCGTAAGGAGTTACGAGGCGCACAGCAAACCGTTGGAAAGCTCTCTGAGAGCTCTACGACGGGGGCAGCCAGCTAGCACATTGTGCCCTTTTCGTAGCTCAAAATCGAACGTTTTCATCAGTTTCGGGCCACTTTTCTTCTTTTGCTCTGTTTTTCCGACCCGGATCGTACGCCGTGAGCTGTTAAAAGGACGACAACCTTACTCGCGGCACATTAGAGGACCCTACAATGCGTCGATATCACGTCTTGCGAGGATGCTGCGTTGTTGAAGCGGATGGGTTGTCGTTAAGCCCATTGGGCCTTTTGAATGGGCCATATCTCGAGGCTGGGACTGTGAACCGTTAACACATAAAGGAATTGTGCCCTCAACATGACGGGTGCGATCATACCAGCACTAATGCACCGGATCCCATCAGAACTCTGAAGTTAAGCGTGCTTGGGCGAGAGTAGTACTAGGATAGGTGACCCCCTGGGAAGTCCTCGTGTTGCACCCCCCTTTTCAATTTTTTTTGCACCGGTTAAGGTTGCCAAGATACTTTACCCACCACATTTCTATTATCGAATCCCACGGCACCTTGGGCAAGACAACTTCTCTTCACGTGGAAGCTGGGCCCGCAAACCGAGGGCGTAGGGCTTGTGACCAGGTCTCCGTCGCTCCGGTGCCTATAACTTTTGATCCGTAAGGAGTTACGAGGCGCACAGCAAACCGTTGGAAACCTCTCTGAGAGCTCTACGACAGGGGCAGCCAGCTAGCTCGCTGTGCCCTTTTCGTAGCTCAAAATTGAACGTTTTCATCAGTTTCGGGCCACTTTTCTTCTTTTGCTCTGTTTTTCTATCCCGGATCGTACGTCGTGAGCTGTTAAAAGGATGGCAACCTTACTCGCGGCATATTAGAGGACCTTACAATGCGTCGATATCACGTCTTGCGAGGATGCTGCGTTGTTGAAGCGGATGGGTTGTCGTTAAAACCATTGGGCCTTTTGAATGGGCCATATCTCTAGGCTGGGACTGTGAACCGTTAACACATAAAGGAATTGTGCCCTCAACATGACGGGTGCGATCATACCAGCACTAATGCATCGGATCCCATCAGAACTCCGAAGTTAAGCGTGCTTGGACGAGAGTAGTACAAGGATGGTGACCCCCCTGGGAAGTCCTCGTGTTGCACCCCCCTTTTCAATTTTTTTTGCTCCGGTTAGGGTTGCCAAGATACTTTACCCACCACATTTCTATTATCGAATCCCACGGCACCTTGGGCAAGACAACTTCTCTTCACGTGGAGGCTGGGCCCGCAAACCGAGGGCGTAGGGCTTGTGACCAGGTCTCCGTCGCTCCGGTGCCCATAACTTTTGATCCTTAAGGAGTTACGAGGCGCACAGCAAACCGTTCGAAACCTCTCTGAGAGCTCTACGATGGGGGCAGCCAGCTAGCTCGCTGTACCCTTTTCGGAGCTAAAAATCAAACGTTTTCATAAGTTTCGGGCCACTTTTCTTCTTTTGCTCTGTTTTTCCGTCCCGGATCGTACGTCGTGAGCTGTTAAAAGGACGACAACCTTACTCGCGGCACATTAGAGGACCCTACAATGCGTCGATATCACGTCTTGCGAGGATGCTGCGTTGTTGAAGCGGATGGGTTGTCGTTAAGCCCATTGGGCCTTTTGAATGGGCCATATCTCTAGGCTGGGACTGTGAACCGTTAACACATAAAGGAATTGTGCCCTCAACATGACGGGTGCGATCATACCAGCACTAATGCACCGGATCCCATCAGAACTCCGAAGTTAAGCGTGCTTGGGCGAGAGTAGTACTAGGATGGGTGACCCCCTGTGAAGTCCTCGTGTTGCACCCCCCTTTTCAATTTTTTTTGCTCCGGTTAGGGTTGCCAAGATACTTTACCCACCACATTTCTATTATAGAATCCCACGGCACCTTGGGCAAGACAACTTCTCTTCACGTGGAGGCTGGGCCCGCAAACCGAGGGCGTAGGGCTTGTGACAGGTCTCCGTCGCTCCGGTGCCCATAACTTTTGATCCGTAAGGAGTTACGAGGCGCACAGCAAACCGTTGGAAAGCTCTCTGAGAGCTCTACGACCGGGGCAGCCAGCTAGCTCGCACTGCCTTTTTCGGAGCTCAAAATCAAACGTTTTCATCAGTTTCGGGCCACTTTTCTAATTTTGCTCTGTTTTTCTGTCCTGGATCGTACATCGTGAGCTATTAAAAGGACGACAACCTTACTCGTGGCACATTAGAGGACCTTACAATGCGTCGATATCACGTCTTGCGAGGATGCTGCGTTGTTGAAGCGGATGGGTTGTCGTTAAGCCCATTGGGCCTTTTGAATGGGCCATATCTCTAGGCTGGGTCTGTGAACCGTTAACACATAAAGGAATTGTGCCCTCAACATGACGGGTGCGATCATACCACCACTAATGCACCGGATCCCATCAGAACTCCGAAGTTAAGCGTGCTTGGGCGAGAGTAGTACTAGGATGGGTGACCCCCGGGGAAGTCCTTGTGTTGCACCCCCCTTTTCAATTTTTTTTTGCTCCGGTTAGGGTTGCCAAGATACTTTAGCCACCACATTTCTATTATCGAATCCCACGGCACCTTGGGCAAGACAACTTCTCTTCACGTGGAGGCTGAGCCCGCAAATCGAGGGCGTAGGGCTTGTGACCAGGTCTCCGTCGCTCCGGTGCCCATAACTTTTGATCCGTAAGGAGTTACGAGGCACACAGCAAACCGTTGGAAAGCTCTCTGAGAGCTCTACGACGGGGGTAGCCAGTTCGCTCGCTGTGCCCTTTTCGGAGCTCAAAATCGAACGTTTTCATCAGTTTCGGGCCACTTTTCTTCATTTGCTCTGTTTTTCCATCCCGGATCGTACGTCGTGAGCTGTTAAAAGGACGACAACCTTACTCGCGGCACATTAGAGGACCCTACAATGCATCGATATCACGTCTTGCGAGGATGCTGCGTTGTTGGAGCGGATGGGTTGTCGTTAAGCCCATTGGGCCTTTTGAATGGGCCATATCTCTAGGCTGGAACTGTGAACCGTTAACACATAAAGGAATTGTGCCCTCAACATGACGGGTGCGATCATACCAGCACTAATGCACCGGATCCCATCAGAACTCCGAAGTTAAGCGTGCTTTGGCGAGAGTAGTACTAGGATGGGTGACCCCCTGGGAAGTCCTCGTGTTGCACCCCGCTTTTCAATTTTTTTTGCTCCGGTTAGGGTTGCCAAGATACCTTACCCACCACATTTCTATTATCGAATCCCACAGCACCTTGGGCAAGACAACTTCTCTTCACGTGGAGGCTGGGCCCCCAAACCGAGGGCGTAGGGCTTGTGACCAGGTCTCCGTCGCTCCGGTGCCCATAACTTTTGATCAGTAAGGAGTTACGAGGCGCACAGCAAACCGTTGGAAAGCTCTCTGAGAGCTCTACGATGGGGGCAGCTAGCTAGCTTGCTGTGCCCTTTTCGGAGCTCAAAATCGAACGTTTTCATCAGTTTCGGGCCACTTTTCTTCTTTTGCTCTGTTTTTCCGTCCCGGATCGTACGTCATGAGCTGTTAAAAGGACGACAACCTTACTCGCGGCACATTAGAGGACCCTACAATGCGTCGATATCACGTCTTGCGAGGATGCTGCGTTGTTGAAGCGGATGGGTTGTCGTTAAGCCCATTGGGCCTTTTGAATGGGCCATATCTCTAGGCTGGGACTGTGAACCGTTAACACATAAAGGAATTGTGCCCTCAACATGACGGGTGCGATCATACCAGCACTAATGCACCGGATCCCATCAGAACTCCGAAGTTAAGCGTGCTTGGACGAGAGTAGTACTAGGATGGGTGACCCCCTGGGAAGTCCTCGTGTTGCTCCCCCTTTTTAAATTTTTTTTGCTCCGGTTAGGGTTGCCAAGATACTTTACCCACCACATTTCTATTATCGAATCCCACGGCACCTTGGGCAAGACAACTTCTCTTCACGTGGAGGCTGGGCCCGCAAACCGAGGGCGTAGCGGTTGTGACCAGGTCTCCGTCGCTCCGGTGCCCATAACTTTTGATCCGTAAGGAGTTACGAGGCGCACAGCAAACCGTTGGAAGCTCTCTGAGAGCTCTACGACGGGGGCAGCTAGCTAGCTCGCTGTGCCCTTTACGGAGCTCAAAATCGAACGTTTTCATCAGTTTCGGGCCACTTTTCTTCTTTTGCTCTGTTTTTCCATCCCGGATCGTACGTCATGAGCTGTTAAAAGGACGACAACCTTACTCGCGGCACATTAGAGGAACCTACAATGCGTCGATATCACGTCTTGCGAGGATGCTGCGTTGTTGAAGTGGATGGGTTGTCGTTAAGCCCATTGGGCCTTTTGAATGGGCCATATCTCTAGGCTGGGACTGTGAACCGTTAACACATAAAGGAATTGTGCCCTCAACATGACGGATGCGATCATACCAGCACTAATGCACCGGATCCCATCAGAACTCCGAAGTTAAGCGTGCTTGGGCGGGAGTAGTGCTAGGATGGGTGACCCCTTGGCAAGTCCTCGTGTTGCACCCCCCTTTTCAATTTTTTTTGCTCCGGTTAGGGTTGCCAAGATACTTTACCCACCACATTTCTATTATCGAATCCCACAGCAACTTGGGCAAGACAACTTCTCTTCACGTGGAGGCTGGGCCCGCAAACCGAGGGCGTAGGGCTTGTGACCAGGTCTCCGTCGCTCCGATGCCCATAACTTTTGATCCGTAAGGAGTTACAAGAAGCACAGCATACCGTTGGAAAGCTCTCTGAGAGCTATACGACGGGGGCAGCTAACTAGCTCGCTTTGCCCTTTTCGGAGCTCAAAATCGAATGTTTTCATCAGTTTCTGGCCACTTTTCTTCTTTTGCTCTGTTTTTCCGTCCCGGATCGTACGTCGTGAGCTGTTAAAAGGACGACAACCTTACTCGCGGCACATTAGAGGACCCTACAATGCGTCGATATCACGTCTTGCGAGGATGCTGCGTTGTTGAAGTGGATGGGTTGTCGTTAAGCCCATTGGGCCTTTTGAATGGGCCATATCTCTCGGCTGGGACTGTGAACCGTTAACACATAAAGGAATTGTGCCCTCAACATGACGGGTGCGATCATACCAGCACTAATGCACCGGATCCCATCAGAACTCCGAAGTTAAGCGTGCTTGGGCGAGAGTAGTACTAGGATGGGTGATCCCCTGGGAAGTCCTCGTGTTGCACCCCCCTTTTCAATTTTTTTTTGCTCCGGTTAGGGTTGCCAAGATACTTTACCCACCACATTTCTATTTTCGAATCCCACGGCACCTTGGGCAAGACAACTTCTCTTCACGTGGAGGCTGGGCCCGCAAACCGAGGGCGTAGGGCTTGTGACCAGGTCTCCGTCGCTCCGGTGCCCATAACTTTTGATCCGTAAGGAGTTACAAGAAGCACAGCATACCGTTGGAAAGCTCTCTGAGAGCTATACGACGGGGGCAGCTAACTAGCTCGCTTTGCCCTTTTCGGAGCTCAAAATCGAATGTTTTCATCAGTTTCTGGCCACTTTTCTTCTTTTGCTCTGTTTTTCCGTCCCGGATCGTACGTCGTGAGCTATTAAAAGGACGACAACCTTACTCGCGGCACATTCGAGGACCCTACAATGCGTCGATATCACGTCTTGCGAGGATGCTGCGTTGTTGAAGTGGATGGGTTGTCGTTAAGCCCATTGGGCCTTTTGAATGGGCCATATCTCTAGGCTGGGACTGTGAACCGTTAACACATAAAGGAATTGTGCCCTCAACATGACGGGTGCGATCATACCAGCACTAATGCACCGGATCCCATCAGAACTCCGAAGTTAAGCGTGCTTGGGCGAGAGTAGTACTAGGATGGGTGACCCCCTGTGAAGTCCTCGTGTTGCACCCCCCTTTTCAATTTTTTTTGCTCCGGTTAGGGTTGCCAAGATACTTTACCCACCACATTTCTATTTTCGAATCCCACGGCACCTTGGGCAAGACAACTTCTCTTCACGTGGAGGCTGGGCCCGCAAACCGAGGGCGTAGGGCTTGTGACCAGGTCTCCGTCGCTCCGGTGCCCATAACTTTTGATCCGTAAGGAGTTACGTGGCGCACAGCAAACCGTTGGAAACCTCTCTGAGAGCTCTACGACGGGGGCAGCCAGCTAGCTTGCTGTGCCCTTTTCGGAGCTGAAAATCAAACGTTTTCATAAGTTTTGGGCCACTTTTCTTCTTTTGCTCTGTTTTTCCGTCCCGGATCGTACGTCGTGAGCTGTTAAAAGGACGACAACCTTACTCGCGGCACATTAGAGGACCCTACAATGCGTCGATATCACGTCTTGCGAGGATGCTGCATTGTTGAAGCGGATGGGTTGTCGTTAAGCCCATTGGGCCTTTTGAATGGGCCATATCTCTAGGCTGGGACTGTGAACCGTTAACACATAAAGGAATTGTGCCCTCAACATGACGGGTGCGATCATACTAGCACTAATGCACCGGATCCCATCAGAACTCCGAAGTTAAGCGTGCTTGGGCGAGAGTAGTACTAGGATAGGTGACCCCCTGGGAAGTCCTCGTGTTGCACCCCCCTTTTCAATTTTTTTTGCTCCGGTTAAGGTTGCCAAGATACTTTACCCACCACATTTCTATTTTCGAATCCCACGGCACCTTGGGCAAGACAACTTCTCTTCACGTGGAGGTTGGGCCCGCAAACCGAGGGCGTAGGGCTTGTGACCAGGTCTCCGTCGCTCCGGTGCCCATAACTTTTGATCCGTAAGGAGTTACGAGGGGCACAGCAAACCGTTGGAAACCTCTCTGAGAGCTCTACGACGGGGGCAGCCAGGTAGCTCGCTGTGCCCTTTTCGGAGCTGAAAATCAAACGTTTTCATAAGTTTCGGGCCACTTTTCTTCTTTTGCTCTGTTTTTCCGTCCCGGATCGTACGTCGTGAGCTGTTAAAAGGACGACAACCTTACTCGCGGCACATTAGAGGACCCTATAATGCGTCGATATCACGTCTTGCGAGGATGCTGCGTTGTTGAAGCGGATGGGTTGTCGTTAAGCCCATTGGGCCTTTTGAATGGGCCATATCTCTAGGCTGGGACTGTGAACCGTTGACACATAAAGGAATTGTGCCCTCAACATGACGGGTGCGATCATACCAGCACTAATGCACCGGATCCCATCAGAACTCCGAAGTTAAGCGTGCTTGGGCGAGAGTAGTACTAGGATGGGTGACCCCCTGTGCAGGCCTCGTGTTGCACCCCCCTTTTCAATTTTTTTTCTTCCTGATAGGGTTGCCAGGATACTTTACCCACCACATTTCTATTATAGAATCCCACGGCACCTTGGGCAAGACAACTTCTCTTCACGTGGAGGCTGGGCGCGCAAACCGAGGGCGTAGGGCTTGTGACAGGGCTCCGGCGCTCCGGTGCCCAGAACATTTGATGCGTAAGGAGTTACGAGGCGCACAGCAAACCGTTGGAAAGCTCTCTGAGAGCTCTACGACGGGGGCAGCCAGCTAGCTCGCACTGCCCTTTTCGGAGTTCAAAATCGAACATTTTCATCAGTTTCGGGCCACTTTTCTAATTTTGCACTGTTTTTCTGTCCTGGATCGTACATCGTGAGCTATTAAAAGGACGACAACCTTACTCGTGGCACATTAGAGGACCTTACAATGCGTCGATATCACGTCTTGCGAGGATGCTGCGTTGTTGAAGCGGATGGGTTGTCGTTAAGCCCATTGGGCCTTTTGAATGGGCCATATCTCTAGTCTGGGACTGTGAACCGTTAACACATAAAGGAATTGTGCCCTCAACATGACGGGTGCGATCATACCAGCACTAATGCACCGGATCCCATCAGAACTCCGAAGTTAAGCGTGCTTGGGCGAGAGTAGTACTAGGATGGGTGACCCCCTGGGAAGTCCTCGTGTTACACCCCCCTTTTCAATTTTTTTTGCTCCGGTTAGGGTTGCCAAGATACTTTACCCACCACATTTCTATTATCGAATCCCACGGCACCTTGGGCAAGACAACTTCTCTTCACGTGGAGGCTGGGCCCGCAAACCGAGGGCGTAGGGCTTGTGACCAGGTCTCCATCGCTCCGGTGCCCATAACTTTTGATCCGTAAGGAGTTACGAGGCGCATAGCAAACCGTTGGAAAGCTCTCTGAGAGCTCTAGGACAGGGGCAGCAAGCTGGCTTGCTGTGCCTTTTTCGGAGCTCAAAATCGAACGTTTTCATCAGTTTCGGGCCAATTTTCATCTTTTGCTTTGTTTTTCCGTCTCGGATCGTACGTCGTGAGTTGTTAAAAGGATGACAACCTTACTCGCGGCACATTAGAGGACCCTACAATGCGTTGATATCACGTCTTGCGAGGATGATGCGTTGTTGAAGCGGATGGGTTGTCGTTAAGCCCATTGGGCCTTTTGAATGGGCCATATCTCTAGGCTGGGACTATGAACCGTTAACACATAAAGGAATTGTGCCCTCAACATGACGGGTGCGATCATACCAGCACTAATGCACCGGATCCCATCAGAACTCCGAAGTTAAGCGTGCTTGGGCAGGAGTAGTACTAGGATGGGTGACCCCTTGGGAAGTCCTCGTGTTGCACCCCCCTTTTCAATTTTTTTTGCTCCGGTTAGGGTTGCCAAGATACTTTACCCACCACATTTCTATTATCGAATCCCACGGCACCTTGGGCAAGACAACTTCTCTTCACATGGAGGCTGGGCCCGCAAACCGAGGGCGTAGGGCTTGTGACCAGGTCTCCGTCGCTCCGGTGCCCATAACTTTTGATCCGTAAGGAGTTACGAGGCGCACAGGAAACCGTTGGAAAGCTCTCTGAGAGCTCTACGACGGGGGCAGCTAGCTAGCTCGCTGTGCCCTTTTCGGAGCTCAAAATCGAACGTTTTCATCAGTTTCGGGCCACTTTTCTTCTTTTGCTCTGTTTTTCCGTCCCGGATCGTACGTCGTGAGTTGTTAAAAGGACGACAACCTTACTCGCGGCACATTAGAGGACCCTACAATGCGTCGATATCACGTCTTGCGAGGATGCTGCATTGTTGAAGCGGATGGGTTGTCGTTAAGCCCATTGGGCCTTTTGAATGGGCCATATCTCTAGGCTGGGACTGTGAACCGTTAACACATAAAGGAATTGTGCCCTCAACATGACGGGTGCGATCATACCAGCACTAATACACCGGATCCCATCAGAACTCCGAAGTTAAGCGTGCTTGGGCGAGAGTAGTACTAGGATGGGTGACCCCCTGGGAAGTCCTCGTGTTGCACCCCCCTTTTCAATTTTTTTTGCTCCGGTTAGGGTTGCCAAGATACTTTACCCACCACATTTCTATTATCGAATCCCACGGCACCTTGGGCAAGACAACTTCTCTTCACGTGGAGGCTGGGCCCGCAAACCGAGGGCGTAGGGCTTGTGACAGGTCTCCGTCGCTCCGGTGCCCATAACTTTTGATCCGTAAGGAGTTACGAGGCGCACAGCATACCGTTGGAAAGCTCTCTGAGAGCTCTACGACGGGGGCAGCTAGCTAGCTCGCTGTGCCCTTTCCGGAGCTCAAAATCGAATGTTTTCATCAACTTCGGGCCACTTTTCTTCTTTTGCTCTGTTTTTCAGTCTCGGATCGTACGTCGTGAGCTGTTAAAAGGACGACAACCTTACTCGCGGCACATTAGAGGACCCTACAATGCGTCGATATCACGTCTTGTGAGGATGCTACGTTGTTGAAGCGGATGGGTTGTCGTTAAGCCCATTGGGCCTTTTGAATGGACCATCTCTCAAGGTTGGGACTGTGAACCGTTGACACATAAAGGAATTGTGCCCTCAACATGACGGGTACGATCATACCGGCACTAATGCACCGGATCCCATCAAAACTCCGAAGTTAAGCGTGCTTGGGCGAGAGTAGTACTAGAATGGGTGACCCCCTGGGAAGTCCTCGTGTTGCACCCCCCTTTTCAATTTTTTTTGCTCCGGTTAAGGTTGCCAAGATACTTTACCCACCACATTTCTATTTTCGAATCCCACGGCACCTTGGGCAAGACAACTTCTCTTCACGTGGAGGTTGGGCCCGCAAACCGAGGGCGTAGGGCTTGTGACCAGGTCTCCGTCGCTCCGGTGCCCATAACTTTTGATCCGTAAGGAGTTACGAGGGGCACAGCAAACCGTTGGAAACCTCTCTGAGAGCTCTACGACGGGGCAGCCAGCTAGCTCGCTGTGCCCTTTTCGGAGCTGAAAATCAAACGTTTTCATAAGTTTCGGGCCACTTTTATTGTTTTGCTCTGTTTTTCCGTCCCGGATCGTACGTCGTGAGCTGTTAAAAGGACGACAACCTTACTCGCGGCACATTAGAGGACCCTATAATGCGTCGATATCACGTCTTGCGAGGATGCTGCGTTGTTGAAGCGGATGGGTTGTCGTTAAGCCCATTGGGCCTTTTGAATGGGCCATATCTCTAGGCTGGGACTGTGAACCGTTGACACATAAAGGAATTGTGCCCTCAACATGACGGGTGCGATCATACCAGCACTAATGCACCGGATCCCATCAGAACTCCGAAGTTAAGCGTGCTTGGGCGAGAGTAGTACTAGGATGGGTGACCCCCTGTGAAGTCCTCGTGTTGCACCCCCCTTTTCAATTTTTTTTGCTCCGGTTAGGGTTGCCAAGATACTTTACCCACCACATTTCTATTATAGAATCCCACGGCACCTTGGGCAAGACAACTTCTCTTCACGTGGAGGCTGGGCCCGCAAACCGAGGGCGTAGGGCTTGTGACAGGTCTCCGTCGCTCCGGTGCCCATAACTTTTGATGCGTAAGGAGTTACGAGGCGCACAGCAAACCGTTGGAAAGCTCTCTGAGAGCTCTACGACGGGGGCAGCCAGCTAGCTCGCACTGCCCTTTTCGGAGTTCAAAATCGAACATTTTCATCAGTTTCGGGCCACTTTTCTAATTTTGCACTGTTTTTCTGTCCTGGATCGTACATCGTGAGCTATTAAAAGGACGACAACCTTACTCGTGGCACATTAGAGGACCTTACAATGCGTCGATATCACGTCTTGCGAGGATGCTGCGTTGTTGAAGCGGATGGGTTGTCGTTAAGCCCATTGGGCCTTTTGAATGGGCCATATCTCTAGTCTGGGACTGTGAACCGTTAACACATAAAGGAATTGTGCCCTCAACATGACGGGTGCGATCATACCAGCACTAATGCACCGGATCCCATCAGAACTCCGAAGTTAAGCGTGCTTGGGCGAGAGTAGTACTAGGATGGGTGACCCCCTGGGAAGTCCTAGTGTTGCACCCCCCTTTTCAATTTTTTTTACTCCGGTTAGGGTTGCCAAGATACTTTACCCACCACATTTCTATTATCGAATCCCACGGCACCTTGGGCAAGACAACTTCTCTTCACGTGGAGGCTTGGCCCGCAAACCGAGGGCGTAGGGGTTGTGACCAGGTCTCCGTCGCTCCGGTGCCCATAACTTTTGATCCGTAAGGAGTTACGAGGCGCATAGCAAACCGTTGGAAAGCTCTCTGAGAGCTCTACGACAGGGGCAGCAAGCTAGCTTGCTGTGCCTTTTTCGGAGCTCAAAATCGAACGTTTTCATCAGTTTCGGGCCAATTTTCATCTTTTGCTTTGTTTTTCCGTCTCGGATCGTACGTCGTGAGTTGTTAAAAGGATGACAACCTTACTCGCGGCACATTAGAGGACCCTACAATGCGTTGATATCACGTCTTGCGAGGATGATGCGTTGTTGAAGCGGATGGGTTGTCGTTAAGCCCATTGGGCCTTTTGAATGGGCCATATCTCTAGGCTGGGACTATGAACCGTTAACACATAAAGGAATTGTGCCCTCAACATGACGGGTGCGATCATACCAGCACTAATGCACCGGATCCCATCAGAACTCCGAAGTTAAGCGTGCTTGGGCGGGAGTAGTACTAGGATGGGTGACCCCTTGGGAAGTCCTCGTGTTGCACCCCCCTTTTCAATTTTTTTTGCTCCGGTTAGGGTTGCCAAGATACTTTACCCACCACATTTCTATTATCGAATCCCACGGCACCTTGGGCAAGACAACTTCTCTTCACATGGAGGCTGGGCCCGCAAACCGAGGGCGTAGGGCTTGTGACCAGGTCTCCGTCGCTCCGGTGCCCATAACTTTTGATCCGTAAGGAGTTACGAGGCGCACAGGAAACCGTTGGAAAGCTCTCTGAGAGCTCTACGACGGGGGCAGCTAGCTAGCTCGCTGTGCCCTTTTCGGAGCTCAAAATCGAACGTTTTCATCAGTTTCGGGCCACTTTTCTTCTTTAGCTCTGTTTTTCCGTCCCGGATCGTACGTCGTGAGTTGTTAAAAGGACGACAACCTTACTCGCGGCACATTAGAGGACCCTACAATGCGTCGATATCACGTCTTGCGAGGATGCTGCGTTGTTGAAGCGGATGGGTTGTCGTTAAGCCCATTGGGCCTTTTGAATGGGCCATATCTCTAGGCTGGGACTGTGAACCGTTAACACATAAAGGAATTGTGCCCTCAACATGACGGGTGCGATCATACCAGCACTAATACACCGGATCCCATCAGAACTCCGAAGTTAAGCGTGCTTGGGCGAGAGTAGTACTAGGATGGGTGACCCCCTGGGAAGTCCTCGTGTTGCACCCCCCTTTTCAATTTTTTTTGCTCCGGTTAGGGTTGCCAAGATACTTTACCCACCACATTTCTATTATCGAATCCCACGGCACCTTGGGCAAGACAACTTCTCTTCACGTGGAGGCTGGGCCCGCAAACCGAGGGCGTAGGGCTTGTGACAGGTCTCCGTCGCTCCGGTGCCCATAACTTTTGATCCGTAAGGAGTTACGAGGCGCACAGCATACCGTTGGAAAGCTCTCTGAGAGCTCTACGACGGGGGCAGCTAGATAGCTCGCTGTGCCCTTTTCGGAGCTCAAAATCGAATGTTTTCATCAGCTTCGGGCCACTTTTCTTCTTTTGCTCTGTTTTTCTGTCCCGGATCGTACGTCGTGAGCTGTTAAAAGGACGACAACCTTACTCGCGGCACATTAAAGGACCCTACAATGCGTCGATATCACGTCTTGTGAGGATGCTGCGTTGTTGAAGCGGATGGATGTCGTTAAGCCCATTGGGCCTTTTGAATGGGCCATATCTCTAGGCTGGGACTGTGAACCGTTAACACATAAAGGAATTGTGCCCTCAACATGACGGGTGCGATCATACCAGCACTAATGCACCGGATCCCATCAGAACTCCGAAGTTAAGCGTGCTTGGGCGAGAGTAGTACTAGGATGGGTGACCCCCTGGGAAGTCCTCGTGTTGCACCCCCCTTTTCAATTTTTTTTGCTCCGATTAGTGTTGCCAAGATACTTTAACCACCACATTTCTATTATCGAATCCCACGGCACCTTGGGCAAGACAACTTCTCTTCACGTGGAGGCTGGGCCCGCAAACCGGTGCCCATAACTTTTGATCCGTAAGGAGTTACGAGGCGCACAGCATACCGTTGGAAAGCTCTCTGAGTGCTCTACGACGGGTGCAGCAAGCTAGCTTGCTGTCGCCTTTTCGGAGCTCAAAATCGAACGTTTTCATCAGTTTCGGGCCACTTTTATTCTTTTGCTCTGTTTTTCCGTCCCGGATCGTACGTCGTGAGCTGTTAAAAGGACGACAACCTTACTCGCGGCACATTAGAGGACCCTACAATGCGTCGATATCACGTCTTGCGAGGATGCTGCGTTGTTGAAGCGGATGGGTTGTCGTTAAGCCCATTGGGCCTTTTGAATGGGCCATATCTCTAGGGTGGGACTGTGAACCGTTAACACATAAAGGAATTGTGCCCTCAACATGACGGGTACGATCATACCAGCACTAATGCACCGGATCCCATCAGAACTCCGAAGTTAAGCGTGCTTGGGCGAGAGTAGTACTAGGATGGGTGACCCCCTGGGAAGTCCTCGTGTTGCACCCCCCTTTTCAATTTTTTTTGCTCCGGTTAGCGTTGCCAAGATACTTTACCCACCACATTTCTATTATCGAATCCCACGGCACCTTGGGCAAGACAACTTCTCTTCACGTGGAGGCTGGGCCCGCAAACCGAGGGCGTAGGGCTTGTGACAGGTCTCCGTCGCTCTGGTGCCCATAACTTTTGATCCGTAAGGAGTTACGAGGCGCACAGCATACCGTTGGAAAGCTCTCTGAGAGCTCTACGACGGGGGCAGCTAGCTAGCTCGCTGTGCCCTTTTCGGAGCTCAAAATCGAATGGTTTCATCAACTTCGGGCCACTTTTCTTCTTTTGCTCTGTTTTTCAGTCCCGGATCGTACGTCGTGAGCTGTTAAAAGGACGACAACCTTACTCGCGGCACATTAGAGGACCCTACAATGCGTCGATATCACGTCTTGTGAGGATGCTACGTTGTTGAAGCGGATGGGTTGTCGTTAAGCCCATTGGGCCTTTTGAATGGGCCATATCTCTAGGCTGGGACTGTGAACCGTTAACACATAAAGGAATTGTGCCCTCAACATGACGGGTACGATCATACCGGCACTAATGCACCGGATCCCATCAGAACTCCGAAGTTAAGCGTGCTTGGGCGAGAGTAGTACTAGGATGGGTGACCCCCTGGGAAGTCCTCGTGTTGCACCCCCCTTTTCAATTTTTTTTGCTCCGATTAGGGTTGCCAAGATACTTTACCCACCACATTTCTATTATCGAATCCCACGGCACCTTGGGCAAGACAACTTCTCTTCACGTGGAGGCTGGGCCCGCAAACCGGTGCCCATAACTTTTGATCCGTAAGGTAGTTACGAGGCGCACAGCATACCGTTGGAAAGCACTCTGAGAGCTCTACGACGGGGGCAGCAAGCTAGCTCGCTGTGCCCTTTTCGGAGCTCAAAATCGAACGTTTTCATCAGTTTCGGGCCACTTTTCTTCTTTTGCTCTGTTTTTCCATCCCGTATCGTACGTCGTGAGCTGTTAAAAGGACGACAACCTTACACGCGGCACATTAGAGGACCCTACAATGCGTCGATATCACGTCTTGCGAGGATGCTGCGTTGTTGAAGCGGATGGGTTGTCGTTAAGCCCATTGGGCCTTTTGAATGGGCCATATCTCTAGGCTGGGACTGTGAACCGTTAACACATAAAGGAATTGTGCCCTCAACATGACGGGTGCGATCATACCAGCACTAATGCACCGGATCCCATCAGAACTCCGAAGTTAAGCGTGCTTGGGCGAGAGTAGTACTAGGATGGGTAACCCCCTGGGAAGTCCTCGTGTTGCACCCCACTTTTCAATTTTTTTTGCTCCGGTTAGGGTTGCCGAGATACTTTACCCACCACATTTCTAATATCGAATCCCACGGCACCTTGGGCAAGACAACTTCTCTTCACGTGGAGGCTGGGCCCGCAAACCGGGGGCGTAGGGCTTGTGACCAGGTCTCCGGCGCTCCGGTGCCCATAACTTTTGATCGGTAAGGAGTTACGAGGCACACAGCAAACCGTTGGAAAGCTCTCTGAGAGCTCTACGACGGGGGCAGCTAGCTAGCTTGCTGTGCCCTTTTTGGAGCTCAAAATCGAACGTTTTCATCAGTTTCGGGCCACTTTTCTTCTTTTGCTCTGTTTTTCCGTCCCGGATCGTACGTCGTGAGTTGTTAAAAGGACGACAACCTTACTCGCGGCACATTAGAGGACCCTACAATGCGTCGATATCACGTCTTGCGAGGATGCTGCGTTGTTGAAGCGGATGGGTTGTCGTTAAGCCCATTGGGCCTTTTGAATGGGCCATATCTCTAGGGTGGGACTGTGAACCGTTAACACATAAAGGAATTGTGCCCTCAACATGACGGGTACGATCATACCAGCACTAATGCACCGGATCCCATCAGAACTCCCAAGTTAAGCGTGCTTGGGCGAGAGTAGTACTAGGATGGGTGACCCCCTGGGAAGTCCTCGTGTTGCACCCCCCTTTTCAATTTTTTTTGCTCCGGTTAGGGTTGCCAAGATACTTTACCCACCACATTTCTATTATCGAATCCCACGGCACCTTGGGCAAGACAACTTCTCTTCACGTGGAGGCTGGGCCCGCAAACCGAGGGCGTAGGGCTTGTGACCAAGTCTCCGTCGCTCCGGTGCCCATAACTTTTGATCCGTAAGGAGTTACGAGGCGCACAGCAAACCCTTGGAAAGCACTCTGAGAGCTCTACGACGGGGGCAGCAGCTAGCTCGCTGTGCCCTTTTCGGAGCTCAAAATCGAACGTTTTCATCAGTTTCGGGCCACTTTTCTTCTTTTGCTCTGTTTTTCCGTCCCGGATCGTACGTCGTGAGCTGTTAAAAGGACGACAACCTTACTCGCGGCACATTAGAGGACCCTACAATGCGTCGATATCACGTCTTGTGAGGATGCTGCGTTGTTGAAGCGGATGGGTTGTCGTTATGCCCATTGGGCCTTTTGAATGGGCCATATCTCTAGGCTGGGACTGTGAACCGTTAACACATAAAGGAATTGTGCCCTCAACATGACGGTTGCGATCATACCAGCACTAATACACCGGATTCCATCAGAACTCCGAAGTTAAGCGTGCTTGGGCGAGAGTAGTACTAGGATGGGTGACCCCCTGGGAAGTCCTCGTGTTGCACCCCCCTTTTCAATTTTTTTTGCTCCGGTTATTGTTGCCAAGATACTTTACCCACCACACTTCTGTTATCGCATCCCCTCGCACCTTGGGGCAGACAACTTCTCTTCACGTTGAGGTTGGGCCCGCAAACCGAGGGCGTAGGGCTTGTGACCAGGTCTCCGTCGCTCCGGTGGCCATAACTTTTGATCCGTAAGGAGTTACGAGGCGCACAGCAAACCGTTGGAAAGCTCTCTGAGAGCTCTACGACGGGGGCAGCTAGCTAGCACGCTGTGCCCTTTTCGGAGCTCAATATTGAACGTTTTCATTAGTTTCGGGCCACTTTTCTTCTTTTGCTCTGTTTTTCCGTCTCGGATCGTACGTCGTGAGCTGTTAAAAGGACGACAACCTTACTCGCGGCACATTAGAGGACCCTACAATGCGTCGATATCACGTCTTGCGAGGATGCTGCGTTGTTGAAGCGGATGGGTTGTCGTTAAGCCCATTGGGCCTTTTGAATGGGCCATATCTCTAGGCTGGGACTGTGAACCGTTAACACATAAAGGAATTGTGCCCTCAACATGACGGGTGCGATCATACCAGCACTAATGCACCGGATCCCATCAGAACTCCGAAGTTAAGCGTGCTTGGGCGAGAGTAGTACTAGGATGGGTAACCCCCTGGGAAGTCCTCGTGTTGCACCCCACTTTTCAATTTTTTTTGCTCCGGTTAGGGTTGCCGAGATACTTTACCCACCACATTTCTAATATCGAATCCCACGGCACCTTGGGCAAGACAACTTCTCTTCACGTGGAGGCTGGGCCCGCAAACCGAGGGCGTAGGGCTTGTGACCAGGTCTCCGTCGCTCCGGTGCCCATAACTTTTGATCGGTAAGGAGTTACGAGGCACACAGCAAACCGTTGGAAAGCTCTCTGAGAGCTCTACGACGGGGGCAGCAAGCTAGTTCGCTGTGCCCTTTTCGGAGCTCAAAATCGAACATTTTCATCAGTTTCGGGCCACTTTTCTTCTTTTGCTCTGTTTTTCCGTCCCGAATCGTACGTCGTGAGCTGTTAAAAGGACGATAACCTTACTCGCGGCACATTAGAGGACCCTACAATGCGTCGATATCACGTCTTGCGAGGATGCTACGTTGTTGAAGCGGATGGGTTGTCGTTAAGCCCATTGGGCCTTTTGAATGGGCCATATCTCTAGGCTGGGACTGTGAACCGTTAACACATAAAGGAATTGTGCCCTCAACATGACGGGTGCGATCATACCAGCACTAATGCACCGGATCCCATCAGAACTCCGAAGTTAAGCGTGCTTGGGCGAGAGTAGTACTAGGATGGGTGACCCCGTGGGAAGTCCTCGTGTTGCACCCCCCTTTTCAATTTTTTTTGCTCCGGTTAGGGTTGCCAAGATACTTTACCCACCACATTTCTATTATCGAATCCCACGGCACCTTGGGCAAGACAACTTCTCTTCACGTGGAGGCTGGGCCCGCAAACCGAGGGCGTAGGGCTTGTGACCAGGTCTCCGTCGCTCCGGTGCCCATAACTTTTGATCCGTAAGGAGTTACGAGGCACACAGCAAACCGTTGGAAATCTCTCTGAGAGCTCTACGACGGGGGCAGCTAGCTAGCTCGCTGTGCCCTTTTCGGAGCTCAAAATCGAACGTTTTCATCAGTTTCGGGCCACTTTTCTTCTTTTGCTCTGTTTTTTCGTCCCGGATCGTACGTCGTGAGCTGTTAAAAGGACGAAAACCTTACTCGCGGCACATTAGAGGACCCTACAATGCGGCGATATCACGTCGTGCGAGGATGCTGCGTTGTTGAAGCGGATGGGTTGTCGTTAAGCCCATTGGGCCTTTTGAATGGGCCATATCTCTAGGCTGGGACTGTGAACCGTTAACACATAAAGGAATTGTGCCCTCAACATGACGGGTGCGATCATACCAGCACTAATGCACCGGATCCCATCAGAACTCCGAAGTTAAGCGTGCTTGGGCGAGAGTAGTACTAGGATGGGTGACCCCCTGGGAAGTCCTCGTGTTGCACCCCCTTTTCAATTTTTTTTGCTCCGGTTAGGGTTGCCAAGATACTTTACCCACCACATTTCTATTATCGAATCCCACGGCACCTTGGGCAAGACAACTTCTCTTCACGTGGAGGCTGGGCCCGAAAACCGAGGGCGTAGGGCTTGTGACCAGGTCTCCGTCGCTCCGGTGCCCATAACTTTTGATCCGTAAGGAGTTACGAGGCGCACAGCAAACCCTTGGAAAGCACTCTGAGAGCTCTACGACGGGGGCAGCAGCTAGCTCGCTGTGCCCTTTTCGGAGCTCAAAATCGAACGTTTTCATCAGTTTCGGGCCACTTTTCTTCTTTTGCTCTGTTTTTCGGTCCCGGATCGTACGTCGTGAGCTGTTAAAAGGACGACAACCTTACTCGCGGCACATTAGAGGACCCTACAATGCGTCGATATCACGTCTTGCGTGGATGCTGCGTTGTTGAAGCGGATGGGTTGTCGTTAAGCCCATTGGGCCTTTTGAATGGGCCATATCTCTAGGCTGGGACTGTGAACCGTTAACACATAAAGGAATTGTGCCCTCAACATGACGGGTGCGATCATACCAGCACTAATACACCGGATTCCATCAGAACTCCGAAGTTAAGCGTGCTTGGGCGAGAGTAGTACTAGGATGGGTGACCCCCTGGGAAGTCCTCGTGTTGCACCCCCCTTTTCAATTTTTTTTGCTCCGGTTATTGTTGCCAAGATACTTTACCCACCACATTTCTATTATCGAATCCCATGGCACCTTGGGCAAGACAACTTCTCTTCACCTTGAGGTTGGGCCCGCAAACCGAGGGCGTAGGGCTTGTGACCAGGTCTCCGTCGCTCCGGTGGCCATAACTTTTGATCCGTAAGGAGTTACGAGGCGCACAGCAAACCGTTGGAAAGCTCTCTGAGAGCTCTACGACGGGGGCCGCTAGCTAGCACGCTGTGCCCTTTTCGCAGCTCAAAATTGAACGTTTTCATTAGTTTCGGGCCACTTTTCTTCTTTTGCTCTGTTTTTCCGTCCCGGATCGTACGTCGTGAGCTGTTAAAAGAACGACAACCTTACTCGCGGCACATTAGAGGACCCTACAATGCGTCGATATCACATCTTGCGAGGATGCTGCGTTGTTGAAGCGGATGGGTTGTCGTTAAGCCCATTGGGCCTTTTGAATGGGCCATATCTCTAGGCTGGGACTGTGAACCGTTAACACATAAAGGAATTGTGCCCTCAACATGACGGGTGCGATCATACCAGCACTAATGCACCGGATCCCATCAGAACTCCGAAGTTAAGCGTGCTTGGGCGAGAGTAGTACTAGGATGGGTAACCCCCTGGGAAGTCCTCGTGTTGCACCCCACTTTTCAATTTTTTTTGCTCCGGTTAAGGTTGCCGAGATACTTTACCCACCACATTTCTAATATCGAATCCCACGGCACCTTGGGCAAGACAACTTCTCTTCACGTGGAGGCTGGGCCCGCAAACCGAGGGCGTAGGGCTTGTGACCAGGTCTCCGTCGCTCCGGTGCCCATAACTTTTGATCGGTAAGGAGTTACGAGGCACACAGCAAACCGTTGGAAAGCTCTCTGAGAGCTCTACGACGGGGGCAGCTAGCTATCTTGCTGTGCCCTTTTTGGAGCTCAAAATCGAACGTTTTCATCAGTTTCGGGCCACTTTTCTTCTTTTGCTCTGTTTTTCCATCCCGGATCGTACGTCGTGAGTTGTTAAAAGGACGACAACCCTACTCGCGGCACATTAGAGGACCCTACAATGCGTCGATATCACGTCTTGCGAGGATGCTGCGTTGTTGAAGCGGATGGGTTGTCGTTAAGCCCATTGGGCCTTTTGAATGGGCCATATCTCTAGGCTGGGACTGTGAACCGTTAACACATAAAGGAATTGTGCCCTCAACATGACGGTTGCGATCATACCAGCACTAATGCACCGGATCCCATCAGAACTCCGAAGTTAAGCGTGCTTGGGCGAGAGTAGTACTAGGATGGGTGACCCCCTGGGAAGTCCTCGTGTTGCACCCCCCTTTTCAATTTTTTTTTTGCTCCGGTTAGGGTTGCCAAGATACTTTACCCACCACATTTCTATTATCGAATCCCACGGCACCTTGGGCAAGACAACTTCTCTTCACGTGGAGGCTGGGCCCGCAAACCGAGGGCGTAGGGCTTGTGACCAGGTCTCCGTCGCTCCGGTGCCCATAACTTTTGATCCGTAAGGAGTTACGAGGCACACAGCAAACCGTTGGAAATCTCTCTGAGAGCTCTACGACGGGGGCAGCAAGCTAGCTCGCTGTGCCCTTTTCGGAGCTCAAAATCGAACGTTTTCATCAGTTTCGGGCCACTTTTCTTCTTTTGCTCTGTTTTTCCGTCCCGGATCGTACGTCGTGAGCTGTTAAAAGGACGAAAACCTTACTCGCGGCACATTAGAGGACCCTACAATGCGGCGATATCACGTCTTGCGAGGATGCTGCGTTGTTGAAGCGGATGGGTTGTCGTTAAGCCCATTGGGCCTTTTGAATGGGCCATATCTCTAGGCTGGGACTGTGAACCGTTAACACATAAAGGAATTGTGCCCTCAACATGACGGGTGCGATCATACCAGCACTATTGCACCGGATCCCATCAGAACTCCGAAGTTAAGCGTGCTTGGGCGAGAGTAGTACTAGGATGGGTGACCCCCTGGGAAGTCCTCGTGTTGCACCCCCCTTTTCAATTTTTTTTGCTCCGGTTAGGGTTGCCAAGATACTTTACCCACCACATTTCTATTATCGAATCCCACGGCACCTTGGGCAAGACAACTTCTCTTCACGTGGAGGCTGGGCCCGCAAACCGAGGGCGTAGGGCTTGTGACCAGGTCTCCGTCGCTCCGGTGCCCATAACTTTTGATCCGTAAGGAGTTACGAGGCGCACAGCAAACCCTTGGAAAGCACTCTGAGAGCTCTACGACGGGGGCAGCAGCTAGCTCGCTGTGCCCTTTTCGGAGCTCAAAATCGAACGTTTTCATCAGTTTCGGGCCACTTTTCTTCTTTTGCTCTGTTTTTCCGTCCCGGATCGTACGTCGTGAGCTGTTAAAAGGACGACAACCCTACTCGCGGCACATTAGAGGACCCTACAATGCGTCGATATCACGTCTTGCGAGGATGCTGCGTTGTTGAAGCGGATGGGTTGTCGTTAAGCCCATTGGGCCTTTTGAATGGGCCATATCTCTAGGCTGGGACTGTGAACCGTTAACACATAAAGGAATTGTGCCCTCAACATGACGGGTGCGATCATACCAGCACTAATACACCGGATTCCATCAGAACTCCGAAGTTAAGCGTGCTTGGGCGAGAGTAGTACTAGGATGGGTGACCCCCTGGGAAGTCCTCGTGTTGCACCCCCCTTTTCAATTTTTTTTGCTCCGGTTATTGTTGCCAAGATACTTTACCCACCACATTTCTATTATCGAATCCCATGGCACCTTGGGCAAGACAACTTCTCTTCACGTTGAGGTTGGGCCCGCAAACCGAGGGCGTAGGGCTTGTGACCAGGTCTCCGTCGCTCCGGTGGCCATAACTTTTGATCCGTAAGGAGTTACGAGGCGCACAGCAAACCGTTGGAAAGCTCTCTGAGAGCTCTACGACGGGGGCAGCTAGCTAGCACGCTGTGCCCTTTTCGCAGCTCAAAATTGAACGTTTTCATTAGTTTCGGGCCACTTTTCTTCTTTTGCTCTGTTTTTCCGTCCCGGATCGTACGTCGTGAGCTGTTAAAAGGACGACAACCTTACTCGCGGCACATTAGAGGACCCTACAATGCGTCGATATCACGTCTTGCGAGGATGCTGCGTTGTTGAAGCGGATGGGTTGTCGTTAAGCCCATTGGGCCTTTTGAATGGGCCATATCTCTAGGCTGGGACTGTGAACCGTTAACACATAAAGGAATTGTGCCCTCAACATGACGGGTGCGATCATACCAGCACTAATGCACCGGATCCCATCAGAACTCCGAAGTTAAGCGTGCTTGGGCGAGAGTAGTACTAGGATGGGTGACCCCCTGGGAAGTCCTCGTGTTGCACCCTCCTTTTCAATTTTTTTTTTGCTCCGGTTAGTGTTGCCAAGATACTTTACCCACCACATTTCTATTATCGAATCCCACGGCACCTTGGGCAAGACAACTTCTCTTCACGTGGAGGCTGGGACCGCAAACCGAGGGCGTAGGGCTTGTGACCAGGTCTCCGTCGCTCCGGTGCCCATAACTTTTGATTCGTAAGGAGTTACGAGGCGCACAGCAAACCGTTGGAAAGCTCTCTGAGAGCTCTACGACGGGGGCAGCTAGCTAGCTCGCTGTGCCCTTTTCGGAGCTCAAAATCGAACGTTTTCATCAGTTTCTGGCCACTTTTTTTCTTTTTGCTCTGTTTTTCCATCCCGGATCGTACGTCGTGAGCTGTTAAAAGGACGACAACCTTACTCGCGGCACATTAGAGGACCCTACAATGCGACGATATCACGTCTTGCGAGGATGCTGCGTTGTTGAAGCGGATGGGTTGTCGTTAAGCCCATTGGGCCTTTTGAATGTGCCATATCTCTAGGCGGGGACTGTGAACCGTTAACACATAAAGGAATTGTGCCCTCAACATGACGGGTGCGATCATACCAGCACTAATACACCGGATCCCATCAGAACTCCGAAGTTAAGCGTGCTTGGGCGAGAGTAGTACTAGGATGGGTGACCCCCTGGGAAGTCCTCGTGTTGCACCCCCCTTTTCAATATTTTTTGCTCCGGTTAGGGTTGCCAAGATACTTTACCCACCACATTTCTATTATCGAAACCCACGGCACCTTGGGCAAGACAACTTCTCTTCACGTAGGAGCTGGGCCCGCAAACCGAGGGCGTAGGGCTTGTGACCAGGTCTCCGTCGCTCCGGTGCCCATAACTTTTGATCCGTAAGGAGTTACGAGGCGCACAGCAAACCGTTGGAAAGCTCTCTGAGAGCTCTACGACGGGGGAAGCTAGCTAGCTCGCTTTGCCCTTTTCGGAGCTCAAAATCGAACGTTTTCATCAGTTTCGGGCCACTTTTCTTCTTTTGCTCTGTTTTTCGGTCCTGGATCGTACGTCATGAGCTTTTAAAAGGACGACAACCTTACTCGCGGCACATTAGAGGACCCTACAATGCTTTGATATCACGTCTTGCGAGGATGCTGCGTTGTTGAAGCGGATGGGTTGTCGTTAAGCCCATTGGGCCTTTTGAATGGGCCATATCTCTAGGCTGGGACTGTGAACCGTTAACACATAAAGGAATTGTGCCCTCAACATGACGGGTGCGATCATACCAGCACTAATGCACCGGATCCCATCAGAACTCCGAAGTTAAGCGTGCTTGGGCGAGAGTAGTACTAGGATGGCTGACCCCCTGGGAAGTCCTCGTGTTGCACCCCCCTTTTCAATTTTTTTTGCTCCGGTTAGGGTTGCCAAGATACTTTACCCACCACATTTCTATTATCGAATCCCACGGCACCTTGGGCAAAACAACTTCTCTTCACGTAGGAGCTGGGCCCGCAAACCGAGGGCGTAGGGCTTATGACCAGGTCTCCGTCGCTCCGGTGCCCATAACTTTTGATCGGTAAGGAGTTACGAGGCACACAGCAAACCGTTGGAAAGCTCTCTGAGAGCTCTAGGACGGGGGCAGCTAGCTAACTCGCTTTGCCCTTTTCGGAGCTCAAAATCAAACGTTTTCATCAGTTTCGGGCCACTTTTCTTCTTTTGCTCTGTTTTTTCGTCCCGGATCGTACGTCGTGATCTGTTAAAAGGACGACAACCTTACTCGCGGCACATTAGAGGACCCTACAATGCTTCGATATCACGTCTTGCGAGGATGCTGCGTTGTTGAAGCGGATGGGTTGTCGTTAAGCCCATTGGGCCTTTTGAATGGGCCATATCTCTAGGCTGGGATTGTGAACCGTTAACACATAAAGGAATTGTGCCCTCAACATCACGGGTGCGATCATACCAGCACTAATGCACCGGATCCTATCAGAACTCCGAAGTTAAGCGTGATTGGGCGAGAGTAGTACTAGGATGGGTGACCCCCTGGGAAGTCCTCGTGTTGCACCCCCCTTTTCAATTTTTTTTGCTCTGGTTAGGGTTGCCAAGATACTTTACCCACCACATTTCTATTTTCGAATCCCACGGCACCTTGGGCAAGACAACTTCTCTTCACGTGGAGGCTGGGCCCGCAAACCGAGGGCGTAGGGCTTGTGACCAGGTCTCCGTCGCTCCGGTGCCCATACCTTTTGATCCTTACGGAGTTACGTGGCGAACAGCAAACCGTTGAAAAGCTCTCTGAGAGCTCTACGACGGGGGCAGCTAGCTAGCACGCTGTGCCCTTTTCGGAGCTCAAAATCGAACGTTTTCATCAGTTTCGGGCCACTTTTCTTCTTGTGCTCTGTTTTTCCGTCCCGGATCGTACGTCGTGAGCTGTTAAAAGGACGACAACCTTACTCGCGGCACATTAGAGGACCCTACAATGCGTCGATATCACGTCTTGCGAGGATGCTGCGTTGTTGAAGCGGATGGGTTGTCGTTAAGCCCATTGGGCCTTTTGAATGTGCCATATCTCTAGGCGGGGACTGTGAACCGTTAACACATAAAGGAATTGTGCCCTCAACATGACGGGTGCGATCATACCAGCACTAATACACTGGATCCCATCAGAACTCCGAAGTTAAGCGTGCTTGGGCGAGAGTAGTACTAGGATGGGTGACCCCCTGGGAAGTCCTCGTGTTGCACCCCCCTTTTCAATTTTTTTTGCTCCGGTTAGGGTTGCCAAGATACTTTACCCACCACATTTCTATTATCGAATCCCCCGGCACCTTGGGCAAGACAACTTCTCTCCACGTAGGAGCTGGGCCCGCAAACCGAGGGCGTAGGGCTTGTGACCAGGTCTCCGTCGCTCGTGTGCCCATAACTTTTGATTCGTAAGGAGTTACGAGGCGCACAGCAAACCGTTGGAAAGCTCTCTGAGTGCTCTACGACGGGGGCAACTAGCTAGCTCGCTGTGCCCTTTTCGGAGCTCAAAATCGAACGTTTTCATCAGTTTCGGGCCACTTTTCTACTTTTGCTCTGTTTTTCGGTCCTGGATCGTACGTCGTGAGCTGTTAAAAGGACGACAACCTTACTCGCGGCACATTAGAGGACCCTACAATGCTTCGATATCACGTCTTGCGAGGATGCTGCGTTGTTGAAGCGGATGGGTTGTCGTTAAGCCCATTGGGCCTTTTGAATGGGCCATATCTCTAGGCTGGGACTGTGAACCGTTAACACATAAAGGAATTGTGCCCTCAACATGACGGGTGCGATCATACCAGCACTAATGCACCGGATCCCATCAGAACTCCGAAGTTAAGCGTGCTTGGGCGAGAGTAGTACTAGGATGGCTGACCCCCAGGGAAGTCCTCGTGTTGCACCCCCCATTTCAATTTTTTTTGCTCCGGTTAGGGTTGCCAAGATACTTTACCCACCACATTTCTATTATCGAATCCACGGCACCTTGGGCAAAACAACTTCTCTTCACGTAGGAGCTGGGCCCGCAAACCGAGGGCGTAGGGCTTATGACCAGGTCTCCGTCGCTCCGGTGCCCATAACTTTTGATCCATAAGGAGTTACGAGGCGCACAGCATACCGTTGGAAAGCACTCTCTGAGAGCTCTACGACTGGGGCAGCTAGCTAACTCGCTTTGCCCTTTTCGGAGCTCAAAATTGAACGTTTTCATCAGTTTCGGGCCACTTTTCTTCTTTTGCTCTGTTTTTTCGTCCCGGATCGTACGTCGTGAGCTGTTAAAAGGATGACAACCTTACTCGCGGCACATTAGAGGACCCTACAATGCGTCGATATCACGTCTTGCGAGGATGCTGCGTTGTTGAAGCGGATGGGTTGTCGTTAAGCCCATTGGGCCTTTTGAATGGGCCATATCTCTAGGCTGGGATTGTGAACCGTTAACACATAAAGGAATTGTGCCCTCAACATGACGGGTGCGATCATACCAGCACTAATGCACTGGATCCTATCAGAACTCCGAAGTTAAGCGTGATTGGGCGAGAGTAGTACTAGGATGGGTGACCCCCTGGGAAGTCCTCGTGTTGCACCCCCGTTTTCAATTTTTTTTGCTCCGGTTAGGGTTGCCAAGATACTTTACCCACCACATTGCTATTATGGAATCCCACGGCACCTTGGGCAAGACAACTTCTCTTCACGTGGAGGATGGGCCCGAAAACCGAGGGCGTAGGGCTTGTGACCAGGTTTCCGTCGCTCCGGTGCCCATAACTTTTGATCCGAAAGGAGTTACGAGGCGCACAGAAAACCGTTGGAAAGCTCTCTGAGAGCTCTACGACGGGGGTAGCTAGCTAGCTCGCTTTGCCCTTTTCGGAGCTCAAAATCGAACGTTTTCATCAGTTTCGGGCCACTTTTCTTCTTTTGCTCTATTTTTCCGTCCCGGATCGTACGTCGTGAGCTGTTAAAAGGACGACAACCTTACTCGCGGCACATTAGAGGACCCTACAATGCGTCGATATCACGTATTGCGAGGATGCGGCGTTGTTGAAGCGGATGTGTTGTCGTTAAACCATTGGCCTTTTCAATGGGCCATATCTCTAGGCTGGGACTGTGAACCGTTAACACATAAAGGAATTGTGCCCCCAACATGACGGGTGCGATCATACCAGCACTAATGCACCGGATCCCATCAGAACTCCGAAGTTAAGCGTGCTTGGGCGAGAGTAGTACTAGGATGGGTGACCCCCTGGGAAGTCCTCGTGTTGCACCCCCCTTTTCAATTTTTTTTGCTCCGGTTAGGGTTGCCAAGATACTTTACCCACCACATTTCTATTATCGAATCCCACAGCACCTTGGGCAAGACAACATCTCTTCACGTGGAGGCTGGGCCCGCAAACCGAGGGCGTAGGGCTTGTGACCAGGTCTCCGTCGCTCCGGTGCCCATAACTTTTGATCCGTAAGGAATTACGAGGCGCACAACATACCGTTGGGAAGCTCTCTGAGAGCTCTACGACGGGGGCAGCTAGCTCGCTGTGTCCTTTTCGGAGCTCAAAATCGAACGCTTTCATCAATTTCGGGCCACTTTTCTTCTTTTGCTCCGTTTTTCCGTCCCGGATCGAACGTCGTGAGCTGTTAAAAGGACGACAACCTTACTCGCGGCACATTAGAGGACACTACAATGCGTCGATATCACGTCTTGCGAGGATGCTGCGTTGTTGAAGCAGATGGGTTGTCGTTATTCCCATTGGGCCTTTTGAATGGGCCATATCTCTAGGCTGGGACTGTGAACCGTTAACACATAAAGGAATTGTGCCCTCAACATGACGGGTGCGATCATACCAGCACTAATGCACCGGATCCCATCAGAACTCCGAAGTTAAGCGTGCTTGGGCGAGAGTAGTACTAGGATGGGTGACCCCCTTGGAAGTCCTCGTGTTGCACCCCCCTTTTCAATTTTTTTTGCTCCGGTTAGGGTTGCCAAGATACTTTACCCACCACATTTTTATTATAGAATACCACGGCACCTTGGGCAAGACAACTTCTCTTCACATGGAGGCTGGGCCCGCAAACCGGTGCCCATAACTTTTGATCCGTAAGGCGTTACGAGGCGCACAACATACCGTTGGAAAGCTCTCTGAGAGCTCTACGACGGGGACAGCTAGCTAGCTCTTTGTGCCATTTTTCGGAGCTCAAAATCGAACGTTTTCATCAGTTTCGGGCCACTTTTCTTCTATTGCTCTATTTTTTTCCGTCCTAGATCGTACGTCGTTAGCTGTTAAAATTACGACAACCTTACTCGCGGCACATTAGAGGACCCTACAATGCATCGATATCACGTCTTGCGAGGATGCTGCGTTGTTGAAGCAGATGGGTTGTCGTTAAGCCCATTGGGCCTTTTGAATGGGCCATATCTCTAGGCTGGGACTGTGAACCGTTAACACATAAAGGAAATGTGCCCTCAACATGACGGGTGCGATCATACAAGCACTAATGCACCGGATCCCATCAGAACTCCGAAGTTAAGCGTGCTTGGGCGAGAGTAGTACTAGGATGGGTGACCCCCTGGGAAGTCCTCGTGTTGCATCCCCCTTTTCAATTTTTTTTGCTCCGGTTAAGGTTTCCAATATACTTTACACACCACATTTCTATTATCGAATCCCACGGCACCTTGGGCAAGACAACTTCTCTTCACGTGGAGGCTGGCCCCGCAAACCGGTGACCATAACTTTTGATCCGTAAGGAGTTACGAGGCGCACAGCATACCGTTGGAAAGCTCTCTAAGAGCTCTACGACGGGGGCAGCTAGCTAGCTCGCTGTGCCCTTTTCGGAGCTCAAAATCGAACGTTTTCATCATTTTCGGGCCACTTTTCTTCTTTTGCTCTGTTTTTTCGTCCCGGATCGTACGTCGTGAGCTGTTAAAAGGTCGACAACCTTACTCGCGGCACATTAGAGGACCCTACAATGCGTCGATATCACGTCTTGCGAGGATGCTGCGTTGTTGAAGCGGATGGGTTGTCGTTAAGCCCATTGGGCCTTTTGAATGGGCCATATCTCTAGGCTGGGACTGTGAACCGTTAACACATAAAGGAATTGTGCCCTCAACATGACGGGTGCGATCATACCAGCACTAATGCACCGGATCCCATCAGAACTCCGAAGTTAAGCGTGCTTTGGCGACAGTAGTACTAGGATGGGGGACCCCCTGGGAAGTCCTCGTGTTGCACCCCCCTTTTCAATTTTTTTTGCTCCGGTTAGGGTTGCCAAGATACTTTACCCACCACATTTCTATTATCGAATCCCACGGCACCTTGGGCAAGACAACTTCTCTTCACGTGGAGGCGGGGCCCGCAAACCGGTGCCCATAACTTTTGATCCGTAAGGAGTTACGAGGCGCACAGCATACCGTTGGAAAGCTCTCTGAGAGCTCTACGACGGGGCAGCAAGCTAGCTCGCTGTGCCCTTTTTGGAGCTCAAAATCGAACATTTTCAACATTTTCGGGCCACTTTTCTTCTTTTGCTCTGTTTTTTCGTCCCGGATCGTACGTCGTGAGCTGTTAAAAGGTCGACAACCTTACTCGCGGCACATTAGAGGACCCTACAATGCGTCGATATCACGTCTTGCGAGGATGCTGCGTTGTTGAAGCGGATGGGTTGTCGTTAAGCCCATTGGGCCTTTTGAATGGGCCATATCTCTAGGCTGGGACTGTGAACCGTTAACACATAGAGGAATTGTGCCCTCAACATGACGGGTGCGATCATACCAGCACTAATGCACCGGATCCCATCAGAACTCCGAAGTTAAGCGTGCTTTGGCTACAGTAGTACTAGGATGGGTGACCCCCTGGGAAGTCCTCGTGTTGCACCCCCCTTTTCAATTTTTTTTGCTCCGGTTACGGTTGCCAAGATACTTTACCCACCACATTTCTATTATCGAATCCCACGGCACCTTGGGCAAGCCAACTTCTCTTCACGTGGAGGCTGGGCCCGCAAACCGAGGGCGTAGGGCTTGTGACCAGGTCTCTGTCGCTCCGGTGCCCATAACTTTTGATCCGTAAGGAGTTACGAGGCGCACAGCATACCGTTGGAAAGCTCTCAGAGAGCTCTACGACGGGGGCAGCCAGCTAGCTTGCTGTGCCCTTTTCGGAGCTCAAAATCGAACGTTTTCATTAGTTTCAGGCCACTTTTCTTCTTTTGCTCTGTTTATCCGTCCCGGATCGTACGTCGTGAGCTGTTAAAAGGACGACAACCTTACCCGCGGCACATTAGAGGACCCTACAATGCGTCGATATCACATCTTATGAGGATGCTGCGTTGTTGAAGCGAATGGGTTGTCGTTAAGCCCATTGGGCCTTTTGAATGGGCCATATCTCTAGGCTGGGACTGTGAACCATTAACACATAAAGGAATTGTGCCCTCAACATGACGGGTGCGATAATACCATCAGTAATGCACCGGATCCCATCAGAACTCCGAAGTTAAGAATGCTTGGGCGAGAGTAGTACTAGGATGGGTAACCCCCTTGGAAGTCGTCGTGTTGCACCCCCCTTTTCCATTTTTTTTGCTCCGGTTAGGGTTGCCAAGATACTTTACCCACCACATTCCTATTATCGAATACCACGGCACCTTGGGCAAGACAACTTCTCTTCACATGGAGGCTGGGCCCGCAAACCGGTGCCCATAACTTTTGATCCGTAAGGAGTTACGAGGCGCACAGCATACCGTTGGAAAGCACTCTGGGAGCTCTACGACGGGGGCAGCTAGCTAGATTGCTATGCCACTTTCGGAGCTCAAAATCGAACGTTTTCATCAGTTTCGGGCCACTTTTCTTCTTTTGCTCTGTTTTTCCGTCCCGAATCGTACGTCGTGAGCTGTTAAAAGGATGACAACCTTACTCGTGGCACAATAGAGGACCCTACAATGCGTCGATATCACGTCTTGCAAGGATGCTGCGTTGTTGAAGTGGATGGGTTGTCGTTAAGCCCATTGGGCCTTTTGAATGGGCCATATCTCTAGGCTGGGACTGTGAATCGTTAACACATAAAGGAATTGTGCCCACAAAATGACGGGTGCGATCATACCAGCACTAATGCACCGGATCCCATCAGAACTCCGAAGTTAAGCGTGCTTTGGCTACAGTAGTACTAGGATGGGTGACCCCCTGGGAAGCCCTGGTGTTGCGCCCCCCCTTTCAATTTTTTTTGTTCCGGTTAGGGTTGCCAAGATGCTTTACCCACCTCTTTTCTATTATCAAATCCCACGGTACCTTGGGCAAGACAACTTCTCTTCACGTGGAGGCTGGGCTCGCTAACCGAGGGCGTAGGGCTTGTGACCAGGTATCTGTCGCTCCGGTGCCCATAACTTTTGATCCGTAAGGAGTTACGAGGTGCACAGCATACTGTTGGAAAGCTCTCTGAGAGCTCTACGACTGGGGCAGCCAGCTAGCTCGCTGTGCCCTTTTCGGAGCTCAAAATCGAACGTTTTCATCAGTTTCGGGCCACTTTTCTTCTTTTGCTCTGTTTTTCCGTCCCGGATCGTACGTCGTAAGCTGTTAAAAGGACGAAAACCTTACTCGCGGCACATTAGAGGACCCTACAATACGTCGATATCACGTCTTGCGAGGATGCTGCGTTGTTGAAGCGGATGGGTTGTCGTTAAGCCCATTGGGCCTTTTGAATGGGCCATATCTCTAGGCTGGGACTGTGAACCGTTAACACATAAAGGAATTGTGCCCTCAACAAGACGGGTGCGATCATACCAGCACAAATGCACCGGATCCCATCAGAACTCCGAAGTTAAGCGTGCTTGGGCGACAGTAGTACTAGGATGGGTGACCCCCTTGGAAGTCCTCGTGTTGCACCCCCCTTTTCAATAGTTTTTGCTCCGGTTAGGGTTGCCAAGATACTTTACCCACCACATTTCTATTATCGAATACCACGGCATCTTGGGCAAGACAACTTCTCTTCACATGGAGGCTGGGCCCGCAAACCGGTGCCCATAACTTTTGATCCGTAAGGAGTTACGCGGTGCACAGCATACCGTTGGAAACCTCTCTGAGAGCTCTACGACCGGGGCAACTAGCTAGATCACTGTGCCCTTTTCGGAGCTCAAAATCGAACGTTTTCATCAGTTTCGGGCCACTTTTCTTCTTTTGCTCTGTTTTTCCGTCCCGGATCGTACGTCGTGAGTTGCTAAAAGGACGACAACCTTACTCGCGGCACATTAGAGGACCCTACAATGCGTCGATATCACGTCTTGCGAGGATGCTGCGTTATTGAAGCGGATGGGGTGTCGTTAAGCCCATTGGGCCTTCTGAATGCGCCATCTCTCTAGGTTGGGACTGTGAACCGTTAAGACATAAACGAATTTTGCCCTCAACATGACGGGTGCGATCATACCAGTACTAATGCACCGGATCCCATCAAAATTCCGAAGTTAAGCGTGCTTAGGCGAGAGTAGTACTAGGATGGGTGACCCACTGGAAAGTCCTCGTGTTGCACCCCCCTTTTAAATATTTTTTGCTCCGGTTAGGGTTGCCAAGATACTTTACCCACCACATTTCTATTATCGAATCCCACGGCACCTTGGGCATGATAACTTCTCTTCACGTGGAGGCTAGGCCCGCAAACCGAGGGCGTAGGGCTTGTGACCAGGTATCCGTCGCTCCAGTGCCCATAACTTTTGATCCATAAGGAGTTACGAGGCGCACAGCATACCGTTGGAAAGCTCTCTGAAAGCTCTACGACGGGGGTAGCTAGCTAGCACGCTGTGCCCTTTTCGGAGCTCAAAATCGAACGTTTTCATTAGTTTCGGGCCACTTTTCTTCTTTTGCTCTGTTTTTCCGTCCCGGATCGTACGTCGTGAGCTGTTAAAAGGATGACAACCTTACTCGCGGCACATTAGAGGACCCTACAATGCGTCGATATCACGTCTTGCGAGGATGCTGCGTTGTTGAAGCGGATGGGTTGTCGTTAAGCCCATTGGGCCTTTTGAATGGGCCATATCTCTAGGCTGGGACTGTGAACCGTTAACACATAAAGGAATTGTGCCCTCAACATGACGGGTGCAATCATACCAGCACTAATGCACCGGATCCCATCAGAACTCCGAAGTTAAGCGTGCTTGGGCGAGAGTAGTACTAGGATGGGTGACCCCCTGGGAAGTCCTCGTGTTGCACCCCCCTTTTCAATTTTTTTTGCTCCGGTTAGGGTTGCCAAGATACTTTACCCACCACATTTCTATTATCGAATCCCACGGCACCTTGGGCAAGACAACTTCTCTTCACGTGGAGGCTGGGCCCGCAAACCGGTGCCCATAACTTTTGATCCGTATGGAGTTACGAGGCGCACAGCATACCGTTGAAAAGCTCTCTGAGAGCTCTACGACGGGGCAGCAAGCTAGCTCGCTGTGCCCTTTTTGGAGCTCAAAATCGAACGTTTTCATCAGTTTCGGGCCACTTTTCTTCTTTTGCTCTATTTTTCCGTCCCGGATCGTACGTCGTGAGCTGTTAAAAGGACGACAACCTTACTCGCGGCACATTAGAGGACCCTACAATGCGTCGATATCACGTCTTGCGAGGATGCTGCATTGTTGAAGCGGATGGGTTGTCGTTAAGCCCATTGGGCCTTTTGAATGGGCCATATCTCTAGGCTGGGACTGTGAACCGTTAACACATAAAGGAATTGTGCCCTCAACATGACGGGTGCGATCATACCAGCACTAATGCACCGGATCCCATCAGAACTCCGAAGTTAAGCGTGCTTGGGCGAGAGTAGTACTAGGATGGGTGACCCCCTGGGAAGTCCTCGTGTTGCACCCCCCCTTTCAATATTTTTTGCTCCGGTTAGGGTTGCCAAGATACTTTACCCACCACATTTCTATTATCGAATCCCACGGCACCTTGGGCAAGACAACTTCTCTTCACGTGGAGGCTGGGCCCGCAAACCGGTGCCCATAACTTTTGATCCGTAAGGAGTTACGAGGCGCACAGCATACCGTTGGAAAGCTCTCTGAGAGCTCTACGACGGGGGCAGCTAGCTAGCTTGCTGTGCCCTTTTCGGAGCTCAAAATCGAACGTTTTCATTAGTTTCGGGCCACTTTTCTTCTTTTGCTCTGTTTTTCCGTCCCGGATCGTACGTCGTGAGCTGTTAAAAGGACGACAACCTTACTCGCGGCACATTAGAGGACCCTACAATGCGTCGATATCACGTCTTGCGAGGATGCTGCGTTGTTGAAGAGGATGGGTTGTCGTTAAGCCCATTGGGCCTTTTGAATGGGCCATATCTCTAGGCTGGGACTATGAACCGTTAACACATAAAGGAATTGTGCCCTCAACATGACGGGTGCGATCATACCAGCACTAATGCACCGGATCCCATCAGAACTCCGAAGTTAAGCGTGCTTGGGCGAGAGTAGTACTAGGATGGGTGACCCCCTGGGAAGTCCTCGAGTTGCACCCCCCATTTCAATTTTTTTTGCTCCGGTTAGGGTTGCCAAGATACTTTACCCACCACATTTCTATTATCGAATCCCACGGCACCTTGGGCAAGACAACTTCTCTTCACGTGGAGGCTGGGCCCGCAAACCGGTGCCCATAACTTTTGATCCGTAAGGAGTTACGAGGCGCACAGCATACCGTTGGAAAGCTCTCTGAGTGCTCTACGACGGGGGCAGCTAGCTAGCTCGCTGAGCCCTTTTCAGAGCTCAAAATCGAACGTTTTCATCAGTTTCGGGCCACTTTTCTTCTTTTGCTCTGTTTTTCCATCCCGGATCGTACGTCGTGAGCTGTTAAAAGTACGACAACCTTACTCGCGGCACATTAGAGGACCCTACAATGCGACGATATCACGTCTTGCTAGGATGCTGTATTGTTGAAGCGGATGGGATGTCGTTAAGCCCATTGGGCCTTTTGAATGGGCCATATCTCTAGGCTGGGACTGTGAACCGTTAACACATAAAGGAATTGGGCCCTCAACATGACGGGTGCGAGCATACCAGCACTAATGCACCGGATCCCATCAGAACTCCGAAGGTAAGAGCGCTTGCGCGAGAGTAGTACTAGGATGGGTGACACCCTGGGCAGTCGTCATGTTGCACCCCCCTTTTCAATTTTTTTTGCTCCGGTTAGGGTTGCCAAGATACTTTACCCACCACATTTCCATTATAAAATCCCACGGCACCTTGGGCAAGACAACTTTTCTTCACGTAGAGGCTGGGCCCGCAAACCGAGGGCGTAGGGCTTGTGACCAGGTCTCCGTCGCTCCGGTGCCCATAACTTTTGATCCGTAAGGAGTTACGAGGCGCACAGCATACCGTTGGAAAGCTCTCTGAGAGCTCTACGACTGGGGCAGCTAGCTAGCTCGCTGTGCCCTTTTCGGAGCTCAAAATCGAACGTTTTCATCAGTTTCGGGCCACTTTTCTTCTTTTGCTCTGTTTTTCCGTTCCGGATCGTACGTCGTGAGCTGTTAAAAGGACGACAACCTTACTCGCGACACATTACAACACCCTACAATGCCTCGATATCACGTCTTGCGAGGATGCTGCGTTGTTGAAGCGGATGGGTTGTCGTTAAGCCCATTGGGCCTTTTGAATGGGCCATATCTCTAGGCTGGGACTGTGAACCGTTAACACATAAAGGAATTGTGCCCTCAACCTGACGGGTGCGATCATACCAGCACTAATGCACCGGATCCCATCTGAACTCCGAAGTTAAGCGTGCTTGCGCGAGACTAGTACTAGGATGGGTGACCCCCTGGGAAGTCCTCGTGTTGCACCCCCTTTTTCAATTTTTTTTGCTCCGGTTAGGGTTGCTAAGATTCTTGACCCACCTCATTTCTATTATCGAATACCACGGCACCTTGGGCAAGACAACTTCTCTTCACATGGAGGCTGGGCCCGCAAACCGGTGCCGATAACTTTTGATCCGTAGGGAGTTACGAGGCGCACAGCATACCGTTGGAAAGCTCTCTGAGAGCTCTACGACGGGGGCAGCCAGCTAGTTCGCTGTGCCCTTTTCGGAGCTCAAAATCGAACGTTTTCATCAGTTTTGGGTCACTTTTCTTCTTTTGCTATGTTTTTTCGTCCCGGATCGTACGTCGTGAGCTGTTAAAAGGACAACAACCTTACTCGCGGCACATTAGAGTACCCTACAACGCGTCGATATCACGTCTTGCGAGGATGCTGCGTTGTTGAAGCGGATGGGTTGTCGTTAAGCCCATTGGGCCTTTTGAATGAGCCATATCTCTAGGCTGGGACTGTGAACCGTTAACACATAAAGGAATTGTGCCCTCAACATGACGGGTGCGATCATACCAGCACTAATGCACCGGATCCCATCAGAACTCCGAAGTTAAGCGTGCTTGGGCGAGAGTAGTACTAGGATGGGTGACCCCCTGGGAAGTCCTCATGTTGCACCCCCCTTTTCAATTTTTTTTGCTCCGGTTAAGGTTGCCAAGATACTTTACCCACCACATTTCTATTATCGAATCCCACGGCACCTTGGGCAAGACAACTTCTCTTCACGTGGAGGCTGGGCCCGCAAACCTAGGGCGTAGGGCTTGTGACCAGGTCTCCGTCGCTCCGGTGCCCATAACTTTTGATCCGTAAGGAGTTACGAGGCGCACAACATACCGTTGGAAAGCTCTCTGAGAGCTCTACGACGGTGGCAGCAAGCTAGCTGGCTGTGCCCTTTTCAGAGCTCAAAATCGAACGTTTTCATCAGTTTCGGTCCACTTTTCTTCTTTTGCAATATTTTTCCGTCCCGGATCGTACGTTGTGAGCTGTTAAAAGGACGACAACCTTACTCGCGGCACATTAGAGGACCCAACAATGAGTCGATATCACGTCTTGCAAGGATGATGCGTTGTTAAAGCGGATGGGTTGTCGTTAAGCCTATTGGGCCTTTTGAAGTGGCCATATCTCTAGGCTGGGACTGTGAATCGATAACACATAAAGGAATTGTCCCCTCAACATGACGGGTGCGATCATACCAGCACTAATGCACCGGATCCCATCAGAACTCCGAAGTTAAGCGTGCTACGGCGAGAGTAGTACTAGGAGGGGTGACCCCCTGCGAAGTCCTCGTGTTGCACCCCCCCTTTCAACTTTTTTTCCTCCGGATAGGGTTGCCAAGTTACTTTACCCACCATATTTCTATTATCGAATCCCACGGCACCTTGGGCAAGACAACTTCTCTTCACGTGGAGGCTGGGCCTGAAAACCGGTGCCCATAACTTTTGATCCGTAAGGAGTTACGCGGCGCACAGCATACCGTTGGAAAGCTCTCTGAGAGTTCTACGATGGGGACAACTAGTTAGCTCGCTCTGCCCTTTTCGGAGCTCAAAATCGAACGTTTTCATCAGTTTCGGGCACTTTTCTTCTTTTGCTATGTTTTTCCGTCCTGGATCGTACGTCGTGAGCTGTTAAAAGGACGACAACCTTACTCGCGGCACATTATAGGACCCTACAATGCGTCGATATCACGTCTTGCGAGGATGCTGTATTGTTGAAGCGGATGGGATGTCGTTATGCCCATTGGGCCTTTTGAATGGGCCATATCTCTAGGCTGGGACTGTGAACCGTTAACACATAAAGGAATTGTGCCCTCAACATGACGGGTGCGAACATACCTCCACTAATGCACCGGATCCCATCAGAACTCCGAAGTTAAGTGAGATTGCGCGAGAGTAGTACTAGGATGGGTGACCCCCTGGGATGTCTTCATGTTGCACCCCCCTTTTGAATTTTTTTTGCTCCGTTTAGGATTCCCAAGATACTTTACCCACCACATTTCCATTATAAAATCCCACGGCACCTTGGGCAAGACAACTTCTCTTCACGTGGAGGCTGGGCCCGCAAACCGAGGGCGTAGGGCTTGTGACCAGGTCTCCGTCGCTCCGGTGCCCATAACTTTTGATCCGTAAGGAGTTACGAGGCGCACAGCATACCGTTGGAAAGCTCTCTGAGAGCTCTACGATGGGGGCAGCTAGCTAGCTCGCTATGCCCTTTTCGGAGCTCAAAATCGAACGTTTTCATCAGTTTCGGGCCACTTTTCTTCTTTTGCTCTGTTTTTCCGTCCCGGATCGTACGTCGTGAGCTGTTAAAAGGACGACAACCTTACTCGCGGCACATTAGAGGACCCTACAATGCGTCGATATCACGTCTTGCGAGGATGATGCGTTGTTGAAGCGGATGGGTTGTCGTTAAGCCCATTGGGCCTTTTGAATGGGCCATATCTCTAGACTGGGACTGTGAACCGTTAACACATAAAGGAATTGTGCCCTCAACATGACGGGTGCGATCATACCAGCACTAATGCACCAGATCCCATCAGAACTCCGAAGTTAAGCGTGCTCGGGCGAGAGTAGTACTAGGATGGGTTACCCCCTAGGAAGTCCTCGTGTTGCACCCCCCTTTTCAATTTTTTTTGCTCCGGTTAGGGTTGCCAAGATACTTTACCTACCACATTTATAATATCGAATACCACGGCACCTTGGGCAAGACAACTTCTCTTCACATGGAGGCTGGGCCCGCAAACCGGTGCCAATAACTTTTGATCCGTAAGGAGTTACGAGGCGCACAGCATACCGTTGGAAAGCTCTCTGAGAGCTCTACGACGGGGGCAGCTAGCTAGCTCGCTGTTCCCTTTTCGGTGCTCAAAATCGAACCTTTTCATCAGTTTCGGGCTACTTTTCCTCTTTTGCTCTGTTTTTCATCCCGGATCGTACGTCGTGAGCTGTTAAAAGGACGACAACCTTACTCGCGGGACATTAGAGGACCCTACAATGCGTCGATATCACGTCTTGCGAGGATGTTGCGTTGTTGAAGCGGATGGGTTGTCGTTAAGCCCATTGGGCCTTTTGAATGGGCCATATCTCTAGGCTGGGACTGTGAACCGTTAACACATAAAGGAATTGTGCCCTCAACATGACGGGTGCGATCATACCAGCACTAATGCACCGGATCCCATCAGAACTCCGAAGTTAAGCGTGCTTGCGCGAGAGTAGTACTAGGATGGGTGACCCCCTGGGAAGTCCTCGTGTTGCACCCCCCTTTTCAATTTTTTTTGCTCCGGTTAGGGTTGCCAAGATACTTTACCTACCACATTTATAATATCGAATACCACGGCACCTTGGGCAAGACAACTTCTCTTCACATGGAGGCTGGGCCCGCAAACCGGTGCCAATAACTTTTGATCCGTAAGGAGTTACGAGGCGCACAGCATACCGTTGGAAAGCTCTCTGAGAGCTCTACGACGGGGGAAGCTAGTTAGCTCGCTGTGCCCTTTTCGGAGCTCAAAATCGAACGTTTTCATCAGTTTCGGGCAACTTTTCTTCTTTTGCTCTGTTTTTTCATCCCAGATCGTGCGTCGTGAGCTGTTAAAAGGACGACAACCTTACTCGCGGCACATTAGAGGACCCTACAACGCGTCGATATCACTGTCTTGCGAGGATGCTGCGTTGTTGAAGCGGATGGGTTGTCGTTAAGCCCATTGGGCCTTTTGAAAGGGCCATATCTCTAGGCTGGGACTGTGAACCGTTACCACATAAAGGAATTGTGCCCTCAACTTGACGGGTGCGATCATACCAGCATTAATGAACCGGATCCCATCAGAACTCTGAAGTTAAGCGTGCTTGGGCGAGAGTAGTACTAGGATGGGTGACCCCCTGGGAAGTCCTCGTGTTGCACCCCCCTTTTCAATTTTTTTTTCTCCGGTTAGGGTTGCCAAGATACTTCACACACCACATTTCTATTATCGAATCGCACGGCACCTTGGGCAAGACAACTTCTCTTCACGTGGAGGCTGGGCCCGCAAAACTAGGGCGTAGGGCTTGTGACCAGGTCTCCGTCGCTCCGGTGCCCATAACTTTTGATCCGTAAGGAGTTACGAGGCGCACAGCATACCGTTGGAAAGCTCTCTGAGTGCTCTACGACGGTGGCAGCCAGCTAGCTCGCTTTGCCCTTTTCAGAGCTCAAAATCGAACGTTTTCATTAGTTTCGGGCCACTTTTCTTCTTTTGCAATGTTTTTCCGTCCCGGATCGTACGTCGTGAGCTATTAAAAGGACGACAACCTTACTCGTGGCACATTAGAGGACCCAACAATGCGTCGATATCACGTCTTGCGAGGATGATGCGTTGTTAAAGCGGATGGGTTGTCGTTAAGCCTATTGGGCCTTTTGAAGTGGCCATATCTCTAGGCTGGGACTGTGAACCGTTAACACATAAAGGAATTGTGCCCTCAACGTGACGGGTGCGATCATACCAGCACTAATGCACCGGATCCCATCAGAACTCCGAAGTTAAGCGTGCTTGCGCGAGAGTAGTACTAGGATGGGTGACCCCCTGGGAAGACCTCGTGTTGCACCCCCCTTTTCAATTTTTTTTGCTCCGGTTAGGGTTGCCAAGATACTTGACCCACCACATTTCTATTATCCAATACCACGCCACCTTGGGCAAGTCAACTTCTCTTCACATGGAGGCTGGGCCCGCAAATCGGTGCCAATAACTTTTGATCCGTAAGGAGTTACGAGGCGCACAGCATACCGTTGGAAAGCTCTCTGAGAGCTCTACGACGGGGGCAGCAAGCTAGCTCGCTGTGCCCTTTTCGGAGCTCAAAATCGAACGTCTTCATCAATTTCAGGCCACTTTTCTGCTTTTTCTCTGTTTTTCCGTCCCGGATCGTACGTCGTGAGCTGGTAAAAGGACGACAACCTTACTCGCGGCACATTAGAGGACCCAACAATGCGTCGATATCACGTCTTGCGAGGATGATGCGTTGTTAAAGCGGATGGGTTGTCGTTAAGCCTATTGGGCCTTTTGAATGGGTCATATCTCTAGGCTGGGACTGTGAACCGTTAACACATAAAAGAATGGTGCCCTCAACATGACGGGTGCGATCATACCAGCACTAATGCACCGGATCCCATCAGAACTCCGAAGTTAAGCGTGCTTCGGCGAGAGTAGTACTAGGATGGGTGACCCCCTGGAAGTCCCCGTGTTGCACCCCACTTTTCAATTTTTTTTGCTCCGGTTAGGGTTGCCAAGATACTTTACCCACCACATTTCTATTATCGAATCCCATGGCACCTTGGGCAAGACAACTTCTCTTCACGTGGAGGCTGGGCCCGCAAATCGGTGCCCATAACTTTTGATCCGTAAGGAGTTACGAGGCGCACAGCATACCATTGGAAAGCTCTCTGAGAGCTCTACGATGGGGAGCTGCTAGCTAACTCGCTGTCCCCTTTTCGGAGCTCAAAATCGAACGTTTTCATCAGTTTCGGGCCACTTTTCTTCTTTTGCTCAGTTTTTCCGTCCCGGATCGTACGTCGTGAGCTCTTTAAAGGACGACAACCTTACTCGTGACACATTAGAGGACCCTACAATGCGTCGATGTCACGTCTTGCGAGGATGCTGCGTTGTTGAAGCGGATGCGTTGTCGTTAAGCCCATTGGGCCTTTTGAATTGGCCATCTCTCTAGGCTGGGACTGTGAACCATTAACACATAAAAGAATTGTGCCCTCAACATGACGGGTGCGATCATACTAGCACTAATGCACCGGATCCCATCAGAACTCCGAAGTTAAGCGTACTTGGGCGAGAGTAGTACTAGGATGGGTGACCCCCTGGGAAGTCCTCGTGTTGCACCCCCCTTTTCAATTTTTTTTGCTCCGGTTAAGGTTGCCAAGATACTTTACCCACCACATTTCTATTATCGAATCCCACGGCACCTTGGGCAAGACAACTTCTCTTCACGTGGAGGCTGGGCCCGCAAACCGAGGGCGTAGGGCTTGTGACCAGGTCTCCGTCGCTCCGGTGCCCATAACTTTTGATCCGTAAGGAGTTACGAGGCGCACAGCATACCGTTGGAAAGCTCTCTGAGAGCTCTACGACGGGGGCAGCCAGCTAGCTCGCTGTTCCCTTTTCTGAGCTCCAAATCAAACGTTTTCATCAGTTTCGGGCCACTTTTCTTGATTTTCTCTGTTTTTCCGTCCCGGATCGTACGTCGTGAGCTGTTAAAAGAACGACAACCTTACTCGCGGCATATTAGAGGACCCTACAATGCGTCGATGTCACGTCTTGCGAGGATGCTGCGTTGTTGAAGCGGATGGGTTGTTGTTAAGCCCATTGGGCCTTTTGAATGGGCCATATCTCTAGGCTGGCACTGTGAACCATTAACACATAAAGGAATTGTGCCCTAAACATGACTGGTGCGATCATACCAGTACTAATGCACCGGATCCCATCAGAAGTCCTAAGTTAAGCGTGCTTGGGCGAGAGTAGTACTAGGATGGGTGACCCCCTGGGAAGTCCTCGTGTTGTACCCCCCTTTTCAAATTTTTTTGCTCCGGTTAGGGTTGCCAAGATACTTTATCCACCACATTTCTATTATCGAATCCCACGGCACCTTGGGCAAGACAACTTTTCTTCACCTGGAGGTTGGGCCCCCAAACCGGTGCCCATAACTTTTGATCAGTAAGGAGTTACGAGGCGCACAGCATACCGTTGAAAATGCTCTCTGAGAGCTCTACGACGGGGGCAGCTTGCTAGCTCGCTCTGCGCTTTTCGGAGCTCAAAATTGAAAGTTTTCATCAGTTTCTGGCCACTTTTCTTCTTTTGCTCTGTTTTTCCGTCCCGGATCGTACGTCGTGAGCTGTTAAATGGACGACAACCTACCTCGCGCAAGATTCGAGAGCCCTACAATGCGTCGATATCACGTCTTGTGAGGATGCTATGTTGTTGAATCGGATGGGTTGTCGTTAAGGCCATTGGGCATTTTGAATGGGCCATATCTCTAGGCTGGGACTGTGAACCGTTAACACATAAAGGAATTGTGCCCTCAACATGACGGGTGCGATCATACCAGCACTAATGCACCGGATCCCATCAGAACTCCGAAGTTAAGCGTTCTTGGGCGAGAGTAGTACTAGGATGGGTGACCCCCTGGGAAGTCCTCTTGTTGCACCCCCCTTTTCAATTTTTTTTGCTCCGGTTAGGGTTGCCAAGATACTTTACCCACCACATTTCTATTATCGAATCCCACGGCACCTTGGGCAAGACAACTTCTCTTCACGTGGAGGCTGGGCCCGCAAACCGAGGGAGTAGGGCTTGTGACCAGGTCTCCGTCGCTCCGGTGCCCATAACTTTTGATCCGTAAGGAGTTACGAGGCGCACAGCATACCGTTGGAAAGCTCTCTGAGAGCTCTACGACGGGGGCAGCCAGCTAGCTCGCTCTGCCCTTTTCGGAGCTCAAAATCGAACTTTTTCATTAGTTTCGGGCCACTTTTCTTCTTTTGCTCTGTTTTTTCGTCCCGGATCGTACGTCGTGAGCTGTTAAAAGGACGACAACCTTACTCGCGGCACATTAGAGGACCCTACAATTCGTCGATATCACGTCTTGCGAGGATGCTGCGTTGTTGAACCGGATGGGTTGTCGTTAAGCCCATTGGGCCTTTTGAATGGGCCATATCTCTAGGCTGTGACTGTGAACCGTTAACACATAAAGGAATTGTGCCCTCAACATGACGGGTGCGATCATACCAGCACTAATGCACCGGATCCCATTAGAACTCCGAAGTTAAGCGTGCTTGGGCGAGAGTAGTACTAGGATGGGTGACCCCCTGGGAAGTCGTCGTGTTGCACCCCCATTTTCAATTTTTTTTGCTCCGGTTAGGGTTGCCAAGATACTTTACCCACCACATTTCTATTATCGAATACCACGGCACCTTGGGCATGACAACTTCTCTTCACCTGGAGGTTGGGCCCGCAAACCGGTGCCCATAACTTTTGATCCGTAAGGAGTTACGAGGCGCACAACATACCGTTGGAAAGCTCTCTGAGAGCTCTACGACGGGGGCAGCTAGCTAGCATGCTGTGCCCTTTTTGGAGCTCAAAATCGAACGTTTTCATCAGTTTCGGGCCACTTTTCTTCTTTTGCTCTGTTTTTCTGTCCGGATCGTACGTCGTGAGCTGTTAAAAGAACGACAACCTTACTCGCCGCACATTAGATGACCCTACAATGCGTCGATATCACGTATTGCGAGGATGCTGCGTTGTTGAAGCGGATGGGTTGTCGTTAAGCCCATTGGGCCTTTTGAATGGGCCATATCTCTAGGCTGGGACTGTGAACCGTTAACACATAAAGGAATTGTGCCCTCAACATTACGGGTGCGATCATACCAGCACTATTGCACCGGATCCCATTAGAACTCTGAAGTTAAGCGTGCTTGGGCGAGAGTAGTACTAGGATGGGTGACCCCCTGGGAAGTCCTCGTGTTGCACCCCCCTTTTCAATTTTTTTTGCTCCGGTTAGGGTTGCCAAGATACTTTACCCACCACATTTCTATTATCGAATCCCACGGCACCTTGGGCAAGACAACTTCTCTTCACGTGGAGGCTGGGCCCGCAAACCGGTGCCCATAACTTTTGATCCGTAAGGAGTTACGAGGCGCACAGCATACCGTTGGAAAGCTCTCTGGGAGCACTACGACGGGGGCAGCTAGCTAGCTCGCTATGCCCTTTTTGGAGCTCAAAATCGAACGTTTTCATCAGTTTCGGGCCACTTTTCTTCTTTTGCTCTGTTTTTCCGTCCCGGATCGTACATCGTGAGCTGTTAAAAGAACGACAACCTTACTCGCGGCACATTATAGGACCCTACAATGCGTCGATATCACATCTTGCGAGGATGCTGCGTTGTTGAAGCGGATGGGTTGTCGTTAAGCCCATTGGGCCTTTTGAATGGCCCATATCTCTAGGCTGGGACTGTGAACCATTAACACATAAAGGAATTGTGCCCTTAACATGACGGGTGCGATCATACCAGCACTAATGCACCGGATCCCATCAGAACTCCGAAGTTAAGCGTGCTTGGGCGAGAGTAGTACTAGGATGGGTGACCCCCTGGGAAGTCCTCGTGTTGCACCCCCCTTTTCAATTTTTTTTGCTCCGGTTAGGGTTGCCAAGATACTTTACCCACCGCATTTCTATTATCGAATCCCACGGCACCTTGGGCAAGACAACTTCTCTTCACGTGGAGGCTGGGCCCGCAAACCGAGGGCGTAGGGCTTGTGACCAGGTCTCCGTCGCTCCGGTGCCCATAACTTTTGATCCGTAAGGAGTTACGAGGCGCACAGCATACCGTTGGAAAGCTCTCTGACAGCTCTACGACGGGGGCAGCTAGCTAGCTCGCTATACCCTTTTCGGAGCTCAAGATCGAATGTTTTTATCAGTTTCGGGCCACTTTTCTACTTTTGCTCTGTATTTCCGTCCCGGATCGTACGTCGTGAGCTGTTAAAAGGATGACACCCTTACTCACGGCACATTAGAGGACCCTACAATGCGTCGATATCACGTCTTGCGAGGATGCTGCGTTGTTGAAACGGATGGGTTGTCGTTAAGCTCATTGGGCCTTTTGAATGGGCCATATCTCTAGGCTGGGACTATGAACCGTTAACACATAAAGGAATTGTGCCCTCAACATGATGGGTGTGATCATACCAGCACTAATGCACCGGATCCCATCAGAACTCCGAAGTTAAGTGTGCTTGGGCGAGAGTAGTACTAGGATGGGTGACCCCCTGGGAAGTCCTCGTGTTGCACCCCCCTTTTCAATTTTTTTTGCTCCGGTTAGGGTTGCCAAGATACTTTACCCACCGCATTTCTATTATCGAATCCCACGGCACCTTCGGCAAGACAACTTCTCTTCACGTGGAGGCTGGGCCCGCAAACCGGTTCCCATAACTTTTGATCCGTAAGGAGTTACGAGGCGCACAGCATACCGTTGGAAAGCTCTCTGAGAGCTCTATGACGGGGGCAACCAGCTAGCTCGCTGTGCCCTTTTCAGAGCTCAAAATCGAACGTTTTCATCAGTTTCGGGCCACTTTTCTTCTTTTTCTCTGTTTTTCCATCCCGGATCGTACGTCGTGAGCTATTAAAAGGACGACAACCTTACTCGCGGCACATTAGAGGACCCTACAATGCGTCGATATCACGTCTTATGAGGATGCTGCGTTGTTGAAGCGGATGGGTTGTCGTTAAGCCCATTGAGCCTTTTGAATGGGCCATATCTCTAGGCTGGGACTGTGAACCGTTAACACATAAAGGAATTGTGCCCTTAACATGACGGGTGCGATCATACCAGCACTAATGCACCGGATCCCATCAGAACTCCGAAGTTAAGCGTGCTTGGGCGAGAGTAGTACTAGGATGGGTGACCCCCTGGGAAGTCCTCGTGTTGCACCCCCCTTTTCAATTTTTTTTGCTCCGGTTAGGGTTGCCAAGATACTTTACCCACCACATTTCTATTATCGAATGCCACGGCATCTTGGGCAAGACAACTTCGCTTCACGTGGAGGCTGGGCCCGAAAACTGAGGGCGTAGGGCTTGTGACCAGGTCTCCGTCGCTCCAGTGCCCATAACTTTTGATCCGTAAGGAGTTACGAGGCGCACAGCATACCGTTGGAAAGCTCTCTGAAAGCTCTACGACGGGGGCAGCTAGCTAGCTCACTGTGCCCGTTTCAGAGCTCAAAATCGAACGTTTTCATTAGTTTCGGGCCACTTTTCTACTTTTGCTCTGTTTTTCCGTCCCAGATCGTACGTCGTGAGCTGTTAAAAGGACGACAACCTTACTCGCGGCACATTAGAGGACCCTACAATGCGTCGATATCACGTCTTATGAGGATGCTGCGTTGTTGAAGCGGATGGGTTGTCGTTAAGCCCATTGAGCCTTTTGAATGGGCCATATCTCTAGGCTGGGACTGTGAACCGTTAACACATAAAGGAATTGTGCCCTTAACATGACGGGTGCGATCATACCAGCACTAATGCACCGGATCCCATCAGAACTCCGAAGTTAAGCGTGCTTGGGCGAGAGTAGCACTAGGATGGGTGACCCCCTGCGAAGTCCTCGTGTTGCACCCCCCTTTTCAATTTTTTTTTCTCCGGTTAGGGTTGCCAAGATACTTTACCCACCGCATTTCTATTATCGAATCCCACGGCACCTTGGGCAAGACAACTTCTCTTCACGTGGAGGCTGGGCCCGCAAACCGGTGCCCATAACTTTTGATCCGTAAGGAGTTACGAGGCGCACAGCATACCGTTGGAAAGCTCTCTAAGAGCTCTATGACGGGGGCAGCCAGCTAGCTCGCTGTACCCTTTTCGGAGCTCAAAATCGAACGTTTTCATCAGTTTCGGGCCACTTTTCTTCTTTTGCTCTGTTTTTCCGTCCCGGATCGTACATCGTGAGCTGTTAAAAGGATGACAACCTTACTCGCGGCACATTAGAGGACCCTACAATGCGTCGATATCACGTCTTATGAGTATGCTGCGTTGTTGAAGCGGATGGGTTGTCGTTAAGCCCATTGGGCCTTTTGAATGGGCCATATCTCTAGGCTGGGACTGTGAACCGTTAACACATAAAGGAATTGTGCCCTCAACATGACGGGTGCGATCATACCAGCACTAATGCACCGGATCCCGTCAGAACTCCGAAGTTAAGAGTGCTTGGGCGAGAGTAGTACTACGATGGGTGACCCCCTGGGAAGTCCTCGTGTTGCACACCCATTTTCAATTTTTTTTGCTCCGGTTAGGGTTGCCAAGATACTTTACCCACCACATTTCTATTATCGAATTCCACGGCACCTTGGGCAAGACAACTTCTCTTCACGTGGAGGCTGGGCCCGCAAACCGAGGGCATAGGGCTTGTGACCAGGTCTCCGTCGCTCCGGTGCCCATAACTTTTGATCCGTAAGGAGTTACGAGGCGCACAGCATACCGTTGGAAAGCTCTCTGAGAGCTCTACGACGGGGGCAGCTAGTGAGCTAGCTCTGCCCTTTTCAGAGCTCAAAATCGAACGTTTTCATCAGTTTCGGGCCATTTTTTTTCTTTTGCTCTGTTTTTCCGTCCCGGATCGTACGTCGTGAGCTGTTAAAAGGACGACAACCTTACTCGCGGCACATTAGAGGACCCTACAATGCGTCGATATCACGTCTTGCGAGGTTGCTGCATTGTTGAAGCGGATGGGTTGTCGTTAAGCCCATTGGGCCTTTTGAATGGGCCATATCTCTATGCTAGGACTGTGAACCGTTAACACATAAAGGAATTGTTCCCTCAACATGACGGGTGCGATCATACCAGCACTAATGCACCGGATCCCATCAGAACTCCGAAGTTAAGCGTGCTTGGGCGAGAGTAGTACTAGGATGGGTGACCCCGTGGGAAGTACTCGTGTTGCACCCCCCTTTTCAATTTTTTTTGCTCCGGTTAGTGGTGCCAAGTTACTTTACCCACCACATTTCTATTATCGAATCCCACGGCACCTTGGGCAAGACAACTTCTCTTCACGTGGAGGCTGGGCCCGCAAACCGGTGCCCATAACTTTTGATCCGTAAGGAGTTACGAGGCGCACAGCATACCGTTGGAAAGCTCTCTGAGAGCTCTACGACGGGGGCAGCTAGCTAGCTCGCTGTGCCCTTTTCGGAGCTCAAAATCGAACGTTTTCATCAGTTTCGGGCCACTTTTCTTCATTTGCTCTGTTTTTTCGTCCCGGATCGTACGTCGTGAGCTGTTAAAAGGACGACAACCTTACTCGCGGCACATTAGAGGACCCTACATTGCGTCGATATCACGTCTTGCGAGGATGCTGCGTTGTTGAAGCGGATGGGTTGTCGTTAAGCCCATTGGGCCTTTTGAATGGGCCATATCTCTAGGCTAGGTCTGTGAACCGTTAACACATAAAGGAATTGTGCCCTCAACATGACGGGTGCGATCATACCAGCACTAATGCACCGGATCCCATCAGAACTCCGAAGTTAAGCGTGCTTGGGCGAGAGTAGTACTAGGATGTGTGACCCCCTGGGAAGTCCTCGTGTTGCACCCACCTTTTCAATTTTTTTTGCTCCGGTTAGGGTTGCCAAGATACTTTACCCACCACATTTCTATTATCGAATCCCATGGCACCTTGGGCAAGACAACTTCTCTTCACGTGAGGCTGGGCCCGCAAACCGGTGCCCATAACTTTTTATCCATAAGGAGTTACGAGGTGCACAGCATACCGTTGGAAAGCTCTCTGAGAGCTCTACGACGGGGGCAGCTAGCTAGCTCGCTGTGCCCTTTTCGGAGCTCAAAATCGAACGTTTTCATCAGTTTCGGGCCACTTTTCTTTTTTTGCTCTGTTTTTCCGTCCCGGATCGTACGTCGTGAGCTGTTAAAAGGACGACAACCTTACTCGCGGCACATTAGAGGACCCTACATTGCGTCGATATCACGTCTTGCGAGGATGCTGCGTTGTTGAAGCGGATCGGTTGTCGTTAAGCCCATTGGGCCTTTTGAATAGGCCATATCTCTAGGCTAGGTCTGTGAACCGTTAACACATAAAAGAATTGTGCCCTCAACATTACGGGTGCGATCATACCAGCACTAATGCACCGGATCCCATCAGAACTCCGAAGTTAAGCGTGCTTGGGCGAGAGTAGTACTAGGATCGGTGACCCCCTGGGAAGTCCTCGTGTTGCACCCCCCTTTTCAATTTTTTTTGCTCCGGTTAGGGTTGCCAAGATACTTTACCCACCACATCTCTATTATCGAATCCCACGGCACCTTGGGCAAGACAACTTCTCTTCACGTGAGGCTGGGCCCGCAAACCGGTGCCATAACTTTTGATCCGTAAGGAGTTACGAGTTGCACAGCATACCGTTGGAAAGCTCTCTGAGAGCTCTACGACGGGGGCAGCTAGCTAGCTCGTTGTGCCCTTTTCAGAGCTCAAAATCGAACGTTTTCATTAGTTTCGGGCCACTTTTCTTCTTTTGCTCTGTTTTTTCGTCCCGGATCGTACGTCGTGAGCTGTTAAACGGACGACAACCTTACTCGCGGCACATTAGAGGACCCTACAATGCGTCGATATCACGTCTTGCGAGGATGCTGCGTTGTTGAAGCGGATGGGTTGTCGTTAAGCCCATTGGGCCTTTTGAATGGGCCATATCTCTAGGCTGGGACTGTGAACCATTAACACATAAAGGAATTGTGCCCTCAACATGACGGGTGCGATCATACCAGCACTAATGCACCGGATTCCATCAGAACTCCGAAGTTAAGAGTGCTTGGGCGAGAGTAGTACTAGGATGGGTGACCCCCTGGGAAGTCCTCGTGTTGCACCCCCCTTTTCAATTTTTTTTGCTCCGGTTAGGGTTGCCAAGATACTTTACCCACCACATTTCTATTATCGAATCCTACGGCACCTTGGGCAAGACAACTTCTCTTCACGTGGAGGCTGGGCCCGCAAACCGAGGGCGTAGGGCTTGTGACCAGGTCTCCGTCGCTCCGGTGCCCATAACTTTTGATCCGTAAGGAGTAACGAGGCGCACTGCATACCGTTGGAAAGCTCTCTGAGAGCTCTACGACGGGGGCTGCTGGTGAGCTGGCTGTACCCTTTTCAGAGCTCAAAATCGAACGTTTTCATCAGTCTCGGGCGATTTTTTTTCTTTTGCTCTGTTTTTCTGTCCCGGATCGTAAGTCGCGAGCTGTTAAAAGGACGACAACCTTACACGCGGCACATTAGAGGACCCTACAATGCGTCGATATCACGTCTTGCGAGGATGCTGCGTTGTTGAAGCAGATGGGTTGTCGTTAAGCCCATTGGGCCTTTTGAATGGGCCATATCTCTAGGCTGGGTCTGTGAACCGTTAACACATAAAGGAATTGTGCCCTCAACATGACGGGTGCGATCATACCAGCACTAATGCACCGGATCCCATCAGAACTCCGAAGTTAAGCGTGCTTGGGCGAGAGTAGTAGTAGGATGGGTGACCCCCTGGGAAGTCCTCGTGTTGCACCCCCCTTTTCAATTTTTTTTGCTCCGATTAGGGTTGCCAAGATACTTTACCCACCACATTTCTATTATCAAATCCCACGGGACTTTGGGCAAGACAACTTCTTTTCACGTGAGGCTGGGCCCGCAAACTGGTGCCCATAACTTTTGATTCGTAAGGAGTTACGAGGCGCACAGCATACCGTTGGAAAGCTCTCTGAGAGCTCAACGACGGGGGCAGCTAGCTAGCTTGCTGTGCCCTTTTCGGAGCTCAAAATCGAACGTTTTCATCAGTTTCGGGCTACTTTTCTTCTTTTGCTCTGTTTTTTCGTCCCAGATCGTACGTCGTGAGCTGTTAAAAGGAAGACAACCTTACTCGCGGCACATTAGAGGACCCTACAATGCATCAATATCACGTCCTGCGAGGATGCTGCGTTGTTGAAGCGGATGGGTTGTCGTTAAGCCCATTGGGCCTTTTGAATGGGCCATATCTCTAGGCTGGGACTGTGAACCGTTAACACATAAAGGAATTGTACCCTCAACATGACGGGTGTGATCATACCAGCACTAATGCACCGGATCCCATCAGAACTCCGAAGTTAAGCGTGCTTGGGCGAGAGTCGTACTAGGATGGGTGACCCCCTGGGAAGTCCTCGTGTTGCACCCCGCTTTTCAATTTTTTTTGCTCCGGTTAGGGTTGCCAAGATACTTTACCCACCACATTTCTATTATCGAATCCCACGACACCTTGGGCCAGACAACTTCTCTTCACGTGGAGGCTGGGCCCGCAAACCGGTGCCCATAACTTTTGATTCGTAAGGAGTTACGAGGCGCACTGCATACCGTTGGAAAGCTCTCTGAGAGCTCTACGACGGAGGCAGCTAGCTAGCTCACTATGCCCTTTTCGGAGCTCAAAACCGAACGTTTTCATCAGTTTCAGTCCACTTTTCTTCTTTTGCTCTGTTTTTCCGTCCCGGATCGTACGTCGTGAGCTGTTAAAAGGACGACAACCTTACTCGCGGCACATTAGAGGACCCTACATTGCGTCGATATCACGTCTTGCGAGGATGCTGCGTTGTTGAAGCGGATGGGTTGTCGTTAAGCCCATTGGGCCTTTTGAATGGGCCATATCTCTAGGCTGGGACTGTGAACCGTTAACACATAAAGGAATTGTGCCCTCAACATGACGGGTGCGATCATACCAGCACTAATGCACCGGATCCCATCAGAACTCCGAAGTTAAGCGTGCTTGGGCGAGAGTAGTACTAGGATGGGTGACCCCCTGCGAAGTCCGCGTGTTGCACCCACCTTTTCAATTTTTTTTGCTCCGGTTAGGGGTGCCAAGATAGTTTACCCACCACATTTCTATTATCGAATCACACGGCACCTTGGGCAAGATAACTTCTCTTCACGTGGAGGCTGGGCCCGCAAACTGGTGCCCATAACTTTTGATCCGTAAGGAGTTACGAGGCGCACAGCATACCGTTGGAAAGCTCTCTGAGAGCTCTACGACGGGGGCAGCCAACTAGCTCGCTGTGCCCTTTTCAGAGCTCAAAATCGAACGTTTTCATCAGTTTCGGGCCACTTTTCTACTTTTGCTCTGTTTTTTCATCCCCGATCGTACGTCGTGAGCTGTTAAAAGGACGACAACCTTACTCGCGGCACATTAGAGGACCCTACAATGCGTCGATATCACGTCTTGCGAGGATGCTGCGTTGTTGAATCGGATGGGTTGTCGTTAAGCCCATTGGGCCTTTTGAATGGGCCATATCTCTAGGTTGGGTTTGTGAACCGTTAACACATAAAGGAATTGTGCCCTCAACATGACGGGTGCGATCATACCAGCACTAATGCACCGGATCCCATCAGAACTCCGAAGTTAAGCGTGCTTGGGCGAGAGTAGTACTAGGATGGGTGACCCCTTGGGAAGTCCTCGTGTTGCACCCCCCTTTTCAATTTTTTTTGCTCCGGTTAGGGTTGCCAAGATACTTTACCCACCACATTTCTATTATCGAATGCCACGGCACCTTGGGCAAGACAACTTCTCTTCACGTGGAGGCTGGGCCCGCAAACCGGTGCCCATAACTTTTGATCCGTAAGGAGTTACGAGGCGCACAGCATACCGTTGGAAAGCTCTCTGAGAGCTCTACGACGGGGGCAGCTAGCTAGCTCGCTTTGCCCTTTTCGGAGCTCAAAATCGAACGTTTTCATAAGTTTCGGGCCACTTTTCTTCTTTTGCTCTGTTTTTTCGTCCCGGATCGTACGTCGTGAGCTGTTAAAAGGACGACAACCTTACTCGCGGCACATTAGAGGACCCTACAATGCGTCGATATCACGTCTTGGGAGGATGCTGCGTCGTTGAAGCGGATGGGTTGTCGTTAAGCCCATTGGGCCTTTTGAATGGGCCATATCTATAGGCTGGGTCTGTGAACCGTTAACACATAAAGGAATTGTGCCCTCAACATGACGGGTGCAATCATACCAGCACTAATGCACCGGATCCCATCAGAACTCCGAAGTTAAGCGTGCTTGGGCGAGAGTAGTACTAGGATGGGTGACCCCCTGGGAAGTCCTCGTGTTGCACCCCCCTTTTCAATTTTTTTTGCTCCGGTTAGGGTTGCCAAGATACTTTATCCACCACATTTCCATTATCGAATCCCACGGCACCTTGGGCAAGACAACTTCTCTTCACGTGGAGGCTGGGCCCGCAAACCGGTGCCCATAACTTTTGATCCGTAAGGAGTTACGAGGCGCACAGCATACCGTTGGAAAGCTCTCTGAGAGCTCTACGACGGGGGCAGCTAGCTAGCTCGCTGTGCCCTTTTCGGAGCTCAAAATCGAACGTTTTCATAAGTTTCGGGCCACTTTTCTTCTTTTGCTCGGTTTTTTCGTCCCGGATCGTACGTCGTGAGCTGTTAAAAGGACGACAACCTTACTCGCGGCACATTAGAGGACCCTACAATGCGTCGATATCACGTCTTGCGAGGATGATGCGTTGTTGAAGCTGATGGGTTGTCGTTAAGCCCATTGGGCCTTTTGAATGGGCCATATCTATAGGCTGGGTCTGTGAACCGTTAACACATAAAGGAATTGTGCCCTCAACATGACGGGTGCAATCATACCAGCACTAATGCACCGGATCCCATCAGAACTCCGAAGTTAAGTGTGCTTGGGCGAGAGTAGTACTAGGATGGGTGACCCCTTGGGTAGTCCTCGTGTTGCACCCCCCTTTTCAATTTTTTTTGCTCCGGTTAGGGTTGCCATGATACTTTATCCACCACATTTCTAATATCGAATCCCACGGCACCTTGGGCAAGACAACTTCTCTTCACGTGGAGGCTGGGCCCGCAAATCGGTGCCCATAACTTTTGATCCGTAAGGAGTTACGAGGCGCACAGCATACCGTTGGAAAGCTCTCTGAGAGCTCTACGACGGGGGCAGCTAGCTAGCTCGCTGTGCCCTTTTCGGAGCTCAAAATCGAACGTTTTCATAAGTTTCGGGCCACTTTCCTTCTTTTGCTCGGTTTTTTTGTCCCGGATCGTACGTCGTGAGCTGTTAAAAGGACGACAACCTTACTCGCGGCACATTAGAGGACCCTACAATGCGTCGATATCACGTCTTGCGAGGATGATGCGTTGTTGAAGCTGATGGGTTGTCGTTAAGCCCATTGGGCCTTTTGAATGAGCCATATCTCTAGGCTGGGACTGTGAACCGTTAACACATAAAGGAATTGTGCCCTCAACATGACTGGTGCGATCATACCAGCACTAATGCACCGGATCCCATCAGAACTCCGAAGTTAAGCGTGCTTGGGTGAGAGTAGTACTAGGATGGGTGACCCCCTGGGTAGTCCTCGTGTTGCACCCCCCTTTTCAATTTTTTTTGCTCCGGTTAGGGTTGCTAAGATACTTTACCCACCACATTTCTATTATCGAATCCGACGGCACCTTGGGCAAGACAACTTCTCTTCACGTGGAGGCTGGGCCCGCAAACCGGTGCCCATAACTTTTGATCCGTAAGGAGTTACGAGGCGCACAGCATACCGTTGGAAAGCTCTCTGAGAGCTCTACGACGGGGGCAGCTAGCTAGCTTGCTGTGCCTGTTTCGGAGCTCAAAATCGAACGTTTTCATCAGTTTCGGTCAACTTTTGTTCTTTTGCTCTATTTTTTTGTCCCGGATCATACGTCGTGAGCTGTTAAAAGGACGACAACCTTACTCGCGGCACATTAGAGGACCCTACAATGCGTCGATATCACGTCTTGCGAGGATGATGCGTTGTTGAAGCTGATGGGTTGTCGTTAAGCCCATTGGGCCTTTTGAATGGGCCATATCTCTAGGCTGGGACTGTGAACCGTTAACACATAAAGGAATTGTGCCCTCAACATGACTGGTGCGATCATACCAGCACTAATGCACCGGATCCCATCAGAACTCCGAAGTTAAGCGTGCTTGGGTGAGAGTAGTACTAGGATGGGTGACCCCCTGGGTAGTCCTCGTGTTGCACCCCCCTTTTCAATTTTTTTTGCTCCGGTTAGGGTTGCTAAGATACTTTACCCAACACATTTCTATTATCGAATCCGACGGCACCTTGGGCAAGACAACTTCTCTTCACGTGGAGGCTGGGCCCGTAAACCGGTGCCCATAACTTTTGATCCGTAAGGAGTTACGAGGCGCACAGCATACCGTTGGAAAGCTCTCTGAGAGCTCTACGACGGGGGCAGCTAGCTAGCTTGCTGTGCCCTTTTCGGAGCTCAAAATCGAACGTTTTCATCAGTTTCGGGCAACTTTTGTTCTTTTGCTCTGTTTTTCCGTCCCGGATCGTACGTCGTGAGCTGTTAAAAGGATGACAACCTTACTCGCGGCACATTAGAGGACCCTACAATGCGTCGATATCACGTCTTGCGAGGATGATGCGTTGTTGAAGCGGATGGGTTGTCGTTAAGCCCATTGGACCTTTTGAATGGGCCATATCTCTAGGTTGGGACTGTGAACCGTTAACACATAAAGGAATTGTACCCTCAACATGACGGGTGTGATCATACCAGCACTAATGCACCGGATCCCATCAGAACTCCGAAGTTAAGCGTGCTTGGGCGAGAGTAGTACTAGGATGGGTGACCCCCTTGGAAGTCCTCGTGTTGCACCCCGCTTTTCAATTTTTTTTGCTCCGGTTAGGGTTGCCAAGATACTTTACCCACCACATTTCTATTATCGAATCCCACGACACCTTGGGCAAGACAACTTCTCTTCACGTGGAGGCTGGGCCCGCAAACCGGTGCCCATAACTTTTGATCCGTAAGGAGTTACGAGGCGCACAGCAGACCGTTGGAAAGCTCTCTGAGAGCTCTACGACGGAGGCAGCTAGCTAGCTCACTATGCCCTTTTCGGAGCTCAAAACCGAACGTTTTCATCAGTTTCAGTCCACTTTTCTTCTTTTGCTCTATTTTTCCGTCCTGGATCGTACGTCGTGAGCTGTTAAAAGGACGACAACCTTACTAGCGGCATATTAGAGGACCCTACAATGCGTCGATATCACGTCTTGCGAGGATGCTGCGTTGTTGAAGCGGATGGGTTGTCGTTAAGCCCATTGGGCCTTTTGAATGGGCCATATCTCTAGGCTGGGACTGTGAACCGTTAACACATAAAGGAATTGTGCCCTCAACATGACGGGTGCGATCAAACCAGCACTAATGCACCGGATCCCATCAGAACTCCGAAGTTAAGCGTGCTTGGGCGAGAGTAGTACTAGGATGGGTGACCCCTTGGGAAGTCCTCGTGTTGCACCCCCCTTTTCAATTTTTTTTGCTCCGGTTAGGGTTGCCAAGATACTTTACCCACCACATTTCTATTATCGAATGCCACGGCACCTTGGGCAAGACAACTTCTCTTCACGTGGAGGCTGGGCCCGCAAACCGGTGCCCATAACTTTTGATCCGTAAGGAGTTACGAGGCGCACAGCATACCGTTGGAAAGCTCTCTGAGAGCTCTACGACGGGGGCAGCTAGCTAGCTCGCTTTGCCCGTTTCGGAGCTCAAAATCGAACGTTTTCATAAGTTTCGGGCCACTTTTCTTCTTTTGCTCTGTTTTTTCGTCCCGGATCGTAAGTCGTGAGCTGTTAAAAGGACGACAACCTTACTCGCGGCACATTAGAGGACCCTACAATGCGTCGATATCACGTCTTACGAGGATGCTGCGTTGTTGAAGCAGATGGGTTGTCGTTAAGCCCATTGGGCCTTTTGAATGGGCCATATCTCTAGGCTGGGACTGTGAACCGTTAACACATAAAGGAATTGTGCCCTCAACATGACGGGTGCGATCATACCAGCACTAATGCACCGGATCCCATCAGAACTCCGAAGTTAAGCGTGCTTGGGCGAGAGTAGTACAAGGATGGGTGACCCCCTGGGAAGTCCTCGTGTTGCACCCCCCTTTTCAATTTTTTTTGCTCCGGTTAGGGTTGCCAAGATACTTTACCCACCACATTTCTATTATCGAATCCCACGGCACCTTGGGCAAGACAACTTCTCTTCACGTGGAGGTTGGGCCCGCAAACCGGTGCCCATAACTTTTGATCCGTATGGAGTTACGAGGCGCACAGCATACCGTTGGAAAGCTCCCTGAGAGCTCTACGACGGGGGCAGCCAGCTAACTTGCTCAGCCCTTTTTGGAGCTCAAAATCGAACGTTTTCATCAGTTTCGGGCCACTTTTCCTCTTTTGCTCTGTTTTTCCGTCCCGGATCGTACGTCGTGAGCTGTTAAAAGGACGACAACCTTACTCGCGGCACATTAGAGGACCCTACAATGCGTCGATATCACGTCTTGGGAGGATGCTGCGTCGTTGAAGCGGATGGGTTGTCGTTAAGCCCATTGGGCATTTTGAATGGGCCATATCTATAGGCTGGGTCTGTGAACCGTTAACACATAAAGGAATTGTGCCCTCAACATGACGGGTGCAATCATACCAGCACTAATGCACCGGATCCCATCAGAACTCCGAAATTAAGTGTGCTTGGGCGAGAGTAGTACTAGGATGGGTGACCCCCTGGGAAGTCCTCGTGTTGCACCCCCCTTTTCAATTTTTTTTGCTCCGGTAAGGGTTGCCAAGATACTTTACCCACCACATTTCTATTATCGAATCCCACGGCACCTTGGGCAAGACAACTTCTCTTCACGTGGAGGCTGGGCCCGCAAACCGGTGCCCATAACTTTTGATCCGTAAGGAGTTACGAGGCGCACAGCATACCGTTGGAAAGCTCTCTGAGAGATTTACGACTGGGGCAGCTAGCTAGCTCGCTGTGCCCTTTTCGGAGCTCAAAATCGAACGTTTTCATCAGTTTCGGGCCACTTTTCTACTTTTGCTCGGTTTTTTCGTCCCGGATCGTACGTCGTGAGCTGTTAAAAGGACGACAACCTTACTCGCGGCACATTAGAGGACCCTACAATGCGTCGATATCACGTCTTGCGAGGATGCTGCGTTGTCGAAGCGGATGGGTTGTCGTTAAGCCCATTGGGACTTTTGAATGGGCCATATCTCTAGGCTGGGACTGTGAACCGTTAACACATAAAGGAATTGTGCCCTCAACATGACGGGTGCGATCATACCAGCACTAATGCACCGGATCCCAACAGAACTCCGAAGTTAAGCGTGCTTGGGCTAGAGTAGTACTAGGATGGGTGACCCCCTGGGAAGTCCTCGTGTTGCACACTCCTTTTCAATTTTTTTTGCTCCGGTTAGGGTTGCCAAGATACTTTACCCACCACATTTCTATTATCGAATCCCACGACACCTTGGGCAAGACAACTTCTCTTCACGTGGAGGCTGGGCCCGCAAACCGGTGCCCATAACTTTTGATCCGTAAGGAGTTACGAGGCGCACTGCATACCGTTGGAAAGCTCTCTGAGAGCTCTACGACGGAGGCAGCTAGCTAGCTCACTATGCCCTTTTCGGAGCTCAAAACCGAACGTTTTCATCAGTTTCAGTCCACTTTTCTTCTTGTCCTCTATTTTTCCGTCCTGGATCGTACGTCGTGAGCTGTTAAAAGGACGACAACCTTACTAGCGGCACATTAGAGGACCCTACAATGCGTCGATATCACGTCTTGCGAGGATGCTGCGTTGTTGAAGCGGATGGGTTGTCGTTAAGCCCATTGGGCCTTTTGAATGGGCCATATCTCTAGGCTGGGACTGTGAACCGTTAACACATAAAGGAATTGTGCCCTCAACATGACGGGTGCGATCAAACCATCACTAATGCACCGGATCCCATCAGAACTCCGAAGTTAAGCGTGCTTGGGCGAGAGTAGTACTAGGATGGGTGACCCCCTGGGAAGTCCTCGTGTTGCACCCCCCTTTTCAATTTTTTTTGCTCCGGTTAGGGTTGCCAAGATACTTTACCCACCACATTTCTATTATCGAATGCCACGGCACCTTGGGCAAGACAACTTCTCTTCACGTGGAGGCTGGGCCCGCAAACCGGTGCCCATAACTTTTGATCCGTAAGGAGTTACGAGGCGCACAGCATACCGTTGGAAAGCTCTCTGAGAGCTCTACGACGGGGGCAGCTAGCTAGCTCGCTTTGCCTGTTTCGGAGCTCAAAATCGAACGTTTTCATAAGTTTCGGGCCACTTTTCTTCTTTTGCTCTGTTTTTTCGTCCCGGATCGTACGTCGTGAGCTGTTAAAAGGACGACAACCTTACTCGCGGCACATTAGAGGACCCTACAATGCGTCGATATCACGTCTTGCGAGGATGATGCGTTGTTGAAGCGGATGGGTTGTCGTTAAGCCCATTGGACCTTTTGAATGGGCCATATCTATAGGCTGGGTCTGTGAACCGTTAACACATAAAGGAATTGTGCCCTCAACATGACGGGTGCAATCATACCAGCACTAATGCACCGGATCCCATCAGAACTCCGAAATTAAGTGTGCTTGGGCGAGAGTAGTACTAGGATGGGTGACCCCCTGGGAAGTCCTCGTGTTGCACCCCCCTTTTCAATTTTTTTTGCTCCGGTAAGGGTTGCCAAGATACTTTACCCACCACATTTCTATTATCGAATCCAACGGCACCTTGGGCAAGACAACTTCTCTTCACGTGGAGGCTGGGCCCGCAAACCGGTGCCCATAACTTTTGATCCGTAAGGAGTTACGAGGCGCACAGCATACCGTTGGAAAGCTCTCTGAGAGCTCTACGACGGGGGCAGCTAGCTAGCTCGCTGTGCCCTTTTCGGAGCTCAAAATCGAACGTTTTCATCAGTTTCGGGCCACTTTTCTACTTTTGCTCGGTTTTTATGTCCCGGATCGTACGTCGTGAGCTGTTAAAAGGACGACAACCTTACTCGCGGCACATTAGAGGACCCTACAATGCGTCGATATCACGTCTTGCGAGGATGCTGCGTTGTCGAAGCGGATGGGTTGTCGTTAAGCCCATTGGGACTTTTGAATGGGCCATATCTCTAGGCTGGGACTGTGAACCGTTAACACATAAAGGAATTGTGCCCTCAACATGACGGGTGCGATCATACCAGCACTAATGCACCGGATCCCAACAGAACTCCGAAGTTAAGCGTGCTTGGGCTAGAGTAGTACTAGGATGGGTGACCCCCTGGGAAGTCCTCGTGTTGCACACTCCTTTTCAATTTTTTTTGCTCCGGTTAGGGTTGCCAAGATACTTTACCCACCACATTTCTATTATCGAATCCCACGGCACCTTGGGCAAGACAACTTCTCTTCACTTGGAGGCTGGGCTCGTAAACCGGTGCCCATAACTTTTGATCCGTAAGGAGTTACGAGGTGTACAGCATACCGTTGGAAAGCTCTCTGAGAGCTCTACGACGGGGGCAGCTAGCTAGCTCGCTGTGCCCTTTTCAGAGCTCAAAATTGAATGTTTTCATCAGTTTCGGGCCACTTTTCTACTTTTACTCTGTTTTTCCGTCCCGGATCGTACGTCGTGAGCTGTTAAAAGGACGACAACCGTACTCGCGGAAAATTAGAGGACCCTACAATGCGTCGATATCACGTCTTGCGAGGATGCTGCGTTGTTGAAGCGGATGGGTTGTCGTTAAGCCCATTGGGCCTTTTGAATGGGCCATATCTCTAGGTTGGGACTGTGAACCGTTAACACATAAAGGAATTGTACCCTCAACATGACGGGTGCGATCATACCAGCACTAATGCACCGGATCCCATCAGAACTCCGAAGTTAAGCGTGCTTGGGCGAGAGTAGTACTAGGATGGGTGACCCCATGGGAAGTCCTCGTGTTGCACCCCCCTTTTCAATTTTTTTTGCTCCGGTTAGGGTTGCCAAGATACTTTACCCACCACATTTCTATTATCGAATCCCACGGCACCTTGGGCAAGGCAACTTTTCTTCACGTGGAGGCTGGGCCCGCAAACCGGTGCTCATATCTTTTGATCCGTAAGGAGTTACGAGGCTCACAGCATACCGTTGGAAAACTCTCTGAGAGCTCTACGACCGGGGTAGCTAGCTAGCTCGCTGTGCCCTTTTCGGAGCTCAAAATCGAACGTTTGCATTAGTTTCGGGCCACTTTTCTTCTTTTGCTCTGTTTTTCCGTCCCGGATCGTATGTCGTGAGCTGTTAAAAGGACGACAACCTTACTCGCGGCACATTAGAGGACCCTACAATGCGTCGATATCACGTCTTGCGAGGATGCTGCGTTGTTGAAGCGGATGGGTTGTCGTTAAGCCCATTGGGCCTTTTGAATGGGCCATATCTCTAGGCTGGGACTGTGAACCGTTAACACATAAAGGAATTGTGTCCTCAACATGACGGGTGCGATCATACCAGCACTAATGCACCGGATCCCATCAGAACTCCGAAGTTAAGCGTGCTTGGGCGAGAGTAGTACTAGGATGGGTGACCCCCTGGGAAGTCCTCGTGTTGCACCCCCCTTTTCAATTTTTTTTGCTCCGGTTAGGTTTGCCAAGATACTTTACCCACCACATTTCTATTATCGAATCCCACGGCACCTTGGGCAAGACAACTTCTCTTCACGTGGAGGCTGGGCCCGCAAACCGGTGCCCATAACTTTTGATCCGTAAGGAGTTATGAGGCGCACAGCATACCGTTGGAAAGCTCTCTGAGAGCTCTACGACGGGGGCAGCTAGCTAGCTTGCTGTGCCCTTTTCAGAGCTCAAAATCGAATGTTTTCATCAGTTTCGGGCCACTTTTCTTCTTTTGCTCTGTTTTTCCGTCCCGGATCGTACGTCGTGAGCTGTTAAAAGGACGACAACCTTACTCGCGGCACATTAGAGGACCCTACAATGCGTCGATATCACGTCTTGCGAGGATGCTGCGTTGTTGAAGCGGATGGGTTGTCGTTAAGCCCATTGGGCCTTTTGAATGGGCCATATCTCTAGGCTGGGACTGTGAACAGTTAACACATAAAGCAATTGTACCCTCAACATGACGGGTGCGATCATACCAGCACTAATGCACCGGATCCCATCAGAACTCCGAAGTTAAGCGTGCTTGGGCGAGAGTAGTACAAGGATGGGTGACCCCCTGGGAAGTCCTCGTGTTGCACCCCCCTTTTCAATTTTTTTTGCTCCGGTTAGGGTTGCCAAGATACTTTACCCACCACATTTCTATAATCGAATCCCACGGCACCTTGGGCAAGACAACTTCTCTTCACGTGGAGGTTGGGCCCGCAAACCGGTGCCCATAACTTTTGATCCGTATGGAGTTACGAGGCGCACAGCATACCGTTGGAAAGCTCCCTGAGAGCTCTACGACGGGGGCAGCCAGCTAACTTGCTCAGCCCTTTTTGGAGCTCAAAATCGAACGTTTTCATCAGTTTCGGGCCACTTCTCCTCTTTTGCTCTGTTTTTCCGTCCCGGATCGTACGTCGTGAGCTGTTAAAAGGACGACAACCTTACTCGCGGCACATTAGAGGACCCTACAATGCGTCGATATCACATCTTGGGAGGATGCTGCGTCGTTGAAGCGGATGGGTTGTCGTTAAGCCCATTGGGCATTTTGAATGGGCCATATCTATAGGCTGGGTCTGTGAACCGTTAACACATAAAGGAATTGTGCCCTCAACATGACGGGTGCAATCATACCAGCACTAATGCACCGGATCCCATCAGAACTCCGAAATTAAGTGTGCTTGGGCGAGAGTAGTACTAGGATGGGTGACCCCCTGGGAAGTCCTCGTGTTGCACCCCCCTTTTCAATTTTTTTTGCTCCGGTAAGGGTTGCCAAGATACTTTACCCACCACATTTCTATTATCGAATCCCACGGCACCTTGGGCAAGACAACTTCTCTTCACGTGGAGGCTGGGCCCGCAAACCGGTGCCCATAACTTTTGATCCGTAAGGAGTTACGAGGCGCACAGCATACCGTTGGAAAGCTCTCTGAGAGCTCTACGACGGGGGCAGCTAGCTAGCTCGCTGTGCCCTTTTCGGAGCTCAAAATCGAACGTTTTCATCAGTTTCGGGCCACTTTTCTACTTTTGCTCGGTTTTTTCGTCCCGGATCGTACGTCGTGAGCTGTTAAAAGGACGACAACCTTACTCGCGGCACATTAGAGGACCCTACAATGCGTCGATATCACGTCTTGCGAGGATGCTGCGTTGTCGAAGCGGATGGGTTGTCGTTAAGCCCATTGGGACTTTTGAATGGGCCATATCTCTAGGCTGGGACTGTGAACCGTTAACACATAAAGGAATTGTGCCCTCAACATGACGGGTGCGATCATACCAGCACTAATGCACCGGATCCCAACAGAACTCCGAAGTTAAGCGTGCTTGGGCTAGAGTAGTACTAGGATGGGTGACCCCCTGGGAAGTCCTCGTGTTGCACACTCCTTTTCAATTTTTTTTGCTCCGGTTAGGGTTGCCAAGATACTTTACCCACCACATTTCTATTATCGAATCCCACGGCACCTTGGGCAAGACAACTTCTCTTCACGTGGAGGCTGGGCCCGCAAACCGGTGCCTATAACTTTTGATCCGTAAGGAGTTACGAGGTGCACAGCATACCGTTGGAAAGCTCTCTGAGAGCTCTACGACGGGGGCAGCTAGCTAGCTTGCTATGCCCTTTTCGAAGCTCAAAATTGAACGTTTTCATCAATTTCGGGCCACTTTTCTTCTTTTGTACTGTTTTTCCGTCCCGGATCGTACGTCGTGAGCCGTTAAAAGGACGACAACCTTACTCGCGGCACATTAGAGGACCCTACAATGCGTCGATATCACGTCTTGCGAGGATGCTGCGTTGTTGAAGCGGATGGGTTGTCGTTAAGCCCATTGGGCCTTTTGAATGGGCCATATCTCTAGCCTGGGACTGTGAACCGTTAACACATAAAGGAATTGTACCCTCAACATGACGGGTGCGATCATACCAGCACTAATGCACCGGATCCCATCAGAACTCCGAAGTTAAGCGTGCTTGGGCGAGAGTAGTACTAGGATGGGTGACCCCATGGGAAGTCCTCGTGTTGCACCCCCCTTTTCAATTTTTTTTGCTCCGGTTAGGGTTGCCAAGATGCTTTACCCACCACATTTCTATTATCGAATCCCACGGCATCTTGGGCAAGACAACTTCTCTTCACGTGGAGGCTGGGCCCGCAAACCGGTGCCCATAACTTTTGATCCGTAAGGAGTTACGAGGCTCACAGCATACCGTTGGAAAGCCCTCTGAGAGCTCTACGACGGGCGTAGCTAGCTAGCTCGCTTTGCCCTTTTCGGAGCTCAAAATCGAACGTTTTCATCAGTTTCGGGCCACTTTTCTTCTTTTGCTCTGTTTTTCCGTCCCGGATCGTACGTCGTGAGCTGTTAAAAGGACGACAACCTTACTCGCGGCACATTAGAGGACCCTACAATGCGTCGATAACACGTCTTGCGAGGATGCTGCGTTGTTGAAGCGGATGGGTTGTCGTTAAGCCCAATGGGCCTTTTGAATGGGCCATATCTCTAGGCTGGGACTGTGAATCGTTAACACATAAAGGAATTGTGTCCTCAACATGACGGGTGCGATCATACCAGCACTAATGCGCCGGATCCCATCAGAACTCCGAAGTTAAGCGTGCTTGGGCAGGAGTAGTACTAGGATGGGTGACCCCCTGGGAAGTCCTCGTGTTGCACCCCCCTTTTCAATTTTTTTTGCTCTGGTTAGGGTTGCCAAGATACTTTACCCACCACATTTCTATTATCGAATCCCACGGCACCTTGGGCAAGACAACTTCTCTTCACGTGGAGGCTGGGCCCGCAAACCGGTGCCCATAACTTTTGATCCGTAAGGAGTTACGAGGTGCACAGCATACCGTTGGAAAGCTCTCTGAGAACTCTACGACCGGGGCAGCTAGCTAATTTGCTGTGCCCTTTTCGGAGCTCAAAATAGAACGTTTTCATCAGTTTCGGGCCACTTTTCTTCTTTTGCTCTGTTTTTCCATCCCGGATCGTACGTCGTGAGCTGTTAAAAGAACGACAACCTTACTCGCGGCACAATAGAGGACCCTACAATGCGTCGATATCACGTCTTGCGAGGATGCTGCGTTGTTGAAGCGGATGGGTTGTCGTTAAGCCCATTAGGCCTTTTGAATGGGCCATATCTCTAGGCTGGGACTGTGAACCGTTAACACATAAAGGAATTGTGCCCTCAACATGACAGGTGCGATCATACCAGCACTAATGCACCGGATCCCATCAGAAATCCGAAGTTAAGCGTGCTTGGGCGAGAGTAGTACTAGGATGGTTGACCCCCTAGGAAGTCCTCGTGTTGCACCCCCCTTTTGAATTTTTTTTGCTCCGGTTAGGGTTGCCAAGATATTTTACCCACCACATTTCTATTATCGAATCCCACGGCACCTTGGGCAAGACAACTTCTCTTCACGTGGAGGCTGGGCCCGCAAACTGGTGCCCATAACTTTTGATCCGTAAGGAGTTACGTGGCGCACAGCATACCGTTGGAAAGCTCTCTGAGAGCTCTACGACGGGGGCAGCTAGCTAGCTTGCTATGCCCTTTTCAGAGCTCAAAATCTAACGTTTTCATCAGTTTCAGGCCACTTTTCTTCTTTTGCTCTGTTTTTCCGTCCCGAATCGTACGTCGTGAGCTGTTAAAAGGCCGACAACCTTACTCGCTGCACATTAGAGGACCCTACAATGCGTCGATATCACGTCTTGCGAGGATGCTGCGTTGTTGAAGCGGATGGGTTGTCGTTAAGCCCATTGGGCCTTTTGAATGGGCCATATCTCTAGACTGCGACTATGAACCGTTAACACATAAAGGAATTGTGCCCTCAACATGACGGGTGCGATCATACCAGCACTAATGCACCGGATCCCATCAGAACTCCGAAGTTAAGCGTGCTTGGGCGAGAGTAGTACTAGGATGGGTGACCCCATGGGAAGACCTTGTGTTGCACCCCCCTTTTCAATTTTTTTTGCTCCGGTTAGGGTTGCCAAGATACTTTACCCACCACATTTCTATTATCGAATCCCACGGCACCTTGGGCAAGACAACTTCTCTTCACGTGGAGGTTGGGCCCGCAAACCGAGGGCGTAGGGCTTGTGACCAGGTCTCCGTCGCTCCGGTGCCCATAACTTTTGATCCGTAAGGAGTTACGAGGCGCACAGCATACCGTTGGAAAGCTCTCTGAGAGCTCTACGACGGGGGCAGCTAGCTAGCTCGATGTGCCCTTTTCGGAGCTCAAAATCGAACATTTTCATCAGTTTCGGGCAACTTTTCTTCTTTTGCTCTGTTTTTCCGTCCCGGATCGTACGTCGTGAGCTGTTAAAAGGACGACAACCTTACTCGCGGCACATTAGAGGACCCTACAATGCGTCGATATCACCTTTTGCGAGGATGCTGCGTTGTTGAAGCGGATGGGTTGTCGTTAAGCCCATTGGGCCTTTTGAATGGGCCATATCTCTAGGCTGCGACTGTGAACCGTTAACACATAAAGGAATTGTGCCCTCAACATGACGGGTGCTATCATACCAGCACTAATGCACCGGATCCCATCAGAACTCCGAAGTTAAGCGTGCTTGGGTGAGAGTAGTACTAGGATGGGTGACCCCCTGGGAAGTCCTCGTGTTGCACCCCCCTTTTCAATTTTTTTTGCTCCGGTTAGGGTTGCCAAGATACTTTACCCACCACATTTCTATTATCGAATCCCACGGCACCTTGGGCAAGACAACTTCTCTTCACGTGGTGGCTGGGCCCGCAAACCGAGGGCGTAGGGCTTGTGACCAGGTCTCCGTCGCTCCGGTGCCCATAACTTTTGATCCGTAAGGAGTTACGAGGCGCACAGCATACCGTTGGAAAGCTCTCTGAGAGCTCTACGATGGGGGCAGCTAGCTGTGCCCTTTTCGGAGCTCAAAATCGAACGTTTTCATCAGTTTCGGGCCACTTTTCTTCTTTTGCTCTGTTTTTCCGTCCCGGATCGTACGTCGTGAGCTGTTAAAAGGACGACAACCTTACTCGCGGCACATTAGAGGACCCTACAATGCGTCGATATCACGTCTTGCGAGGATGCTGCGTTGTTGAAGCGGATGGGTTGTCGTTAAGCCCATTGAGCCTTTTGAATGGGCCATATCTCAAGGCTGGGACTGTGAACCGTTAACACATAAAGGAATTGTGCCCTCAACATGACGGGTGCGATCATACCAGCACTAATGCACCGGATCCCATCAGAACTCCGAAGTTTAGCGTGCTTGGGCGAGAGTAGTACTAGGATGGGTGACCCCCTGGGAAGTCCTCGTGTTGCACCCCCCTTTTCAATTTTTTTTGCTCCGGTTAGGGTTGCCAAGATACTTTACCCACCACATTTCTATTATCGAATCCCACGGCACCTTGGGCAAGACAACTTCTCTTCACGTGGAGGCTGGGCCCGCAAACCGAGGACGTAGGGCTTGTGACCAGGTCTCCGTCGCTCCGGTGCCCATAACTTTTGATCCGTAAGGAGTTACGAGGCGCACATCATACCGTTGGAAAGCTCTCTGAGAGCTCTAAGACGGAGGCAGCTAGCTAGCATGCTGTGCCCTTTTCGGAGCTCAAAATCGAACGTTTTCATCAGTTTCGGGCCACTTTTCTTCTTTTGCTCTGTTTTTCCGTCCCGGATCGTACGTCGTGAGATGTTAAAAGGACGACAACCTTACTCGCGGCACATTAGAGGACCCTACAATGCGTCGATATCACGTCTTGCGAGGATGCTGCGTTGTTGAAGCGGATGGGTTGTCGTTAAGCCCATTGGGCCTTTTGAATGGGCCATATCTCTAGGCTGGGACTGTGAACCGTTAACAAATAAAGGAATTGTGCCCTCAACCTGACGGGTGCGATCATACCAGCACTAATGCACCGGATCCCATCAGAACTCCGAAGTTAAGCGTGCTTGGGCGAGAGTAGTACTAGGATGGGTGACCACCTGGGAAGTCATCGTGTTGCACCCCCTTTTTCAATTTTTTTTGCTCCGGTTAGGGTTGCCAAGATACTTTACCCACCACATTTCTATTATCGAATCCCACGGCACCTTGGGCAAGACAACTTCTCTTCCCGTGGAGGCTGGGCCCGCAAATCAAGGGCGTAGGGCTTATGACCAGGTCTCCGTCGCTCCGGTGCCCATAACTTTTGATTCGTAAGGAGTTACGAGGCGCACAGCATACCGTTGGAAAGCTCTCTGAGAGCTCTACGACGGGGGCAGCTAGCTAGCTCGCTGTACCCATTTCGGATCTCAAAATCGAACGTTTTCATCAGTTTTGGGCCACTTTTTTTCTTTTGCTCTGTTTTTCCGTCCCGGATCGTACGTCGTGAGCTGTTAAAAGGACGACAACTTTACTCGCGGCACATTAGAGGACCCTACAATGCGTCGATATCACGTCTTGCTAGGATGCTGCATTGTTGAAGCGGATGGGTTGTCGTTAAGCCCATTGGGCCTTTTGAATGGGCCATATCTCTAGGCTGGGACTGTGAACCGTTAACACATAAAGGAATTGTGCCCTCAACATGACGGGTTCGATAATACCAGCACTAATGCACCGGACCTCATAAGAACTCCGAAGTTAAGCGTGCTTGGGCGAGAGTAGTACTAGGATGGGTGACCCCCTGGGATGTCCTCGTGTTGCACCCGCCTTTTCAATTTTTTTTGCTCCGGTTAGGGTTGCCAAGATACTTTACCCACCACATTTCTATTATCAAATCCCACGGCACCTTGGCCAAGACAACTTCTCTTCACGTGGAGGCTGGGCCCGCGAACCGAGGGCGTAGGGCTTGTGACCATGTCTCCGTCGCTCCGGTGCCCATAACTTTTGATCCGTAAGGAGTTACGAGGCGCACAGCATACTGTTGGAAAGCTCTCTGAGAGCTCTACGACGGAGGAAGCTAGCTAGCTCGCTGTACCCTTTTCGGAGCTCAAAATCGAACGTTTTCATCAGTTTCGGGCCACTTTTCTTCTTTTGCTCTGTTTTTCCATCCCGGATCGTACGTCGTGAGCTGTTAAAAGGACGACAACCTTACTCGCGGCACATTAGAGGACCCTACAATGTGTCGATATCACGTCTTGCGAGGATACTGCGCTGTTGAAGCGGATGGGTTGTCGTTAAGCCCATTGGGCCTTTTGAATGGGCCATATCTCTAGGCTGGGACTGTGAACCGTTAACTCATAAAGGAATTGTGCCCTCAACATGACGGGTGCGATCATACCAGCACTAATGCACCGGATCCCATAAGAACTACGAAGTTAAGCGTGCTTGGGCGAGAGTAGTACTAGGATGGGTGACCCCCTGGGAAAAGTCCTCGTGTTGCACCCCCATTTTCAATTTTTTTTGCTCCGGTTAGGGTTGCCAAGATACTTTACCCACCACATTTCTATTATCGAATCCCATGGCACCTTGGGCAAGACAACTTCTCTTCACGTGGAGGCTGGGCCCGCAAACCGAGGGCGTAGGGCTTGTGACCAGGTCTCCATCGCTCCGGTGCCTATAACTTTTGATCCGTAAGGAGTTACGAGGCGCACATCATACCGTTGGAAAGCTCTCTGAGAGCTCTACGACGGAGGCAGCTAGCTAGCTCGCTTTGCCCTTTTCGGAGCTCAAAATCGAACGTTTTCATCAGTTTCGGGCCATTTTTCTTCTTTTGCTCTGTTTTTCCGTCCCGGATCGTACGTCGTGAGCTGTTAAAAGGACGACAACCATACTCGCGGCACATTAGAGGACCCTACAATGCGTCGATATCACGTCTTGCGAGGATGCTGCGTTGTTGAAGCGGATGGGTTGTCGTTAAGCCCATTGTTCCTTTTGAATGGGCCATATCTCTAGGCTGGGATTGTGAACCGTTAACACATAAAGGAATTGTGCCCTCAACATGAAGGGTGCGATCATACCAGCACTAATGCACCGGATCCCATCAGAACTCCGAAGTTAAGCGTGCTTGCGTGAGAGTAGTACTAGGATGGGTGACCCCCTGGGAAGTCCTCGTGTTGCACCCCCCTTTTCAATTTTTTTTGCTTCGGTTAGGGTTGACAAGATACTTTACCCACCACATTTCTATTATCGAATCCCACGGCACCTTGGGCAAGACAACTTCTCTTCACGTGGAGGCTGGGCCCGCAAACCGAGGGCGTAGGGCTTGTGACCAGGTCTCCGTCGCTCCGGTGCCCATAACTTTTGATCCGTAAGGAGTTACGAGGCGCACAGCATACTGTTGGAAAGCTCTCTGAGAGCTCTACGACGGAGGAAGCTGGCTAGCTCGCTTTGCCCTTTTCGGCACTCAAAATCGAACGTTTTCATCAATTTAGGGCCACTTTTCTTCTTTTGCTCTGTTTTTCCATCCCGGATCGTACGTCGTGAGCTGTTAAAAGGACGACAACCTTACTCGCGGCACATTAGAGGACCCTACAATATGTCGATATCACGTCATGCGAGGATGCTGCGCTGTTGAAGCGGATGGGTTGTCGTTAAGCCCATTGGGCCTTTTGAATGGGCCATATCTCTAGGCTGGGACTGTGAACCGTTAACACATAAAGGAATTGTGCCCTCAACATGACGGGTGCGATCATACCAGCACTAATGCACCGGATCCCATCAGAACTACGAAGTTAAGCGTGCTTGGGCGAGAGTAGTACTAGGATGGGTGACCCCCTGGGAAAAGTCCTCGTGTTGCACCCCCATTTTCAATTTTTTTTGCTCCGGTTAGGGTTGCCAAGATACTTTACCCACCACATTTCTATTATCGAATCCCATGGCACCTTGGGCAAGACAACTTCTCTTCACGTGGAGGCTGGGCCCGCAAACCGAGGGCGTAGGGCTTGTGACCAGGTCTCCATCGCTCCGGTGCCTATAACTTTTGATCCGTAAGGAGTTACGAGGCGCACATCATACCGTTGGAAAGCTCTCTGAGAGCTCTACGACGGAGGCAGCTAGCTAGCTCGCTTTGCCCTTTTCGGAGCTCAAAATCGAACGTTTTCATCAGTTTCGGGCTATTTTTCTTCTTTTGCTCTGTTTTCCCGTCCCGGATCGTACGTCGTGAGCTGTTAACAGGACGACAACCATACTCACGGCACATTAGAGGACCCTACAATGCGTCGATATCACGTCTTGCGAGGATGCTGTGTTGTTGAAGCGGATGGGTTGTCGTTAAGCCCATTGTTCCTTTTGAATGGGCCATATCTCTAGGCTGGGATTGTGAACCATTAACACATAAAGGAATTGTGCCCTCAACATGAAGGGTGCGATCATACCAGCACTAATGCACCGGATCCCATCAGAACTCCGAAGTTAAGCGTGCTTGGGTGAGAGTAGTACTAGGATGGGTGACCCCCTGGGAAGTCCTCGTGTTGCACCCGCCTTTTCAATTTTTTTTGCTTCGGTTAGGGTTGACAAGATACTTTACCCACCACATTTCTATTATCGAATCCCACGGCACCTTGGGCAAGACAACTTCTCTTCACATGGAGGCTGGGCCCGCAAACCGAGGGCGTAGGGCTTGTGACCAGGTCTCCGTCACTCCGGTGCCCATAACTTTTGATCCGTAAGGAGTTACGAGGCGCACAGCATACCGTTGGACAGCTCTCTGAGAGCTCTACGACGGGGGCAGCTAGCTAGCTCGCTTTGCCCTTTTCGGCGCTCAAAATCGAACGTTTTCATCAATTTAGGGCCACTTTTCTTCTTTTGCTCTGTTTTTCCATCCCGGATCGTACATCGTGAGCTGTTAAAAGGACGACAACCTTTCTCGCGGCACATTAGAGGACCCTACAATATGTCGATATCACGTCTTGCGAGGATGCTGCGCTGTTGAAGCGGATGGGTTGTCGTTAAGCCCATTGGGCCTTTTGAATGGGCCATATCTCTAGGCTGGGACTGTGAACCGTTAACACATAAAGGAATTGTGCCCTCAACATGACGGGTGCGATCATACCAGCACTAATGCACCGGATCCCATCAAAACTCCGAAGTTAAGCGTGCTTGGGCTAGAGTTGTACTAGGATGGGTGACCCCCTGGGAAGTCCTCGTGTTGCACCCCCCTTTTCAATTTTTTTTGCTCCGGTTAGGGTTGCCAAGATACTTTACCCACCACATTTCTATTATCAAATCCCACGGCACCTTAGGCAAGACAACTTCTCTTCACGTGGAGGCTGGGCCCGCAAATCGAGGGCGTAGGGCTTGTGACCAGGTCTCCGTCGCTCCGGTGCCCATAACTTTTGATCCGTAAGGAGTTACGAGGCGCACAGCATACTGTTGGAAAGCTCTCTGAGAGCTCTACGACGGAGGTAGCTAGCTAGCTCGCTGTGCCCTTTTTGGAGCTCAAAATCGAACGTTTTCATCAGTTTTGGGCCACTTTTCTTCTTTTGCTCTGTTTTTCCGTCCTGGATCGTACGTCGTGAGCTGTTAAAAGGACGACAACCTTACTCGCGGCACATTAGAGGACCCTACAATGCGTCGATATCACGTCTTGCGAGGATGCTGCGTTGTTGAAGCGGATGGGTTGTCGTTAAGCCCATTGGGCCTTTTGAATGGGCCATATCTCTAGGCTGGGACTATGAACCGTTAACACATAAAGGAATTGTGCCCTCAACATGACGGGTGCGATCATACCAGCACTAATGCACCGGATCCCATCAGAACTCCGAAGTTAAGCGTGCTTGGGTGAGAGTAGTACTAGGATGGGTGACCCCCTGGGAAGTCCTCGTGTTTCACCCCCCTTTTCAATTTTTTTTGCTCCGGTTAGGGTTGCCAAGATACTTTACCCACCACATTTCTATTATCGAATCCCACGGCACCTTGGGCAAGACAACTTCTCTTCACGTGGAGGCTGGGCCCGCAAATCGAGGGCGTAGGGCTTGTGACCAGGTCTCCGTCGCTCCGGTGCCCATAACTTTTGATCCGTAAGGAGTTACGAGGCGCACATCATACCTTTTGAAAGCTCTCTGAGAGCTCTACGACGGGGGCAGCTAGCTAACTCGCTGTGCCCTTTTCGGAGCTGAAAATCGAACGTTTTCATCAGTTTCGGGCCACTTTTCTTCTTTTGCTTTGTTTTTCCGTCGCGGATCGTACGTCGTGAGCTGTTGAAAGGACGATAACCTTACTCGCGGCACATTAGAGGACCCTACAATGCGTCGATATCACGTCTTGCGAGGATGCTGCGTTGTTGAAGCGGATGGGTTGTCGTTAAGCCCATTGGGCCTTTTGAATGGGCCATATCTCTAGGCTGGGACTGTGAACCGTTAACACATAAAGGAATTGTGCCCTCAACATGACGGGTCCGATCATACCAGCACTAATGCACCGGATCCCATCAGAACTCCGAAGTTAAGCGTGCTTGGGCGAGAGTTGTACTAGGATGGGTGACCCACTAGGAAGTTCTCGTGTTGCACCGCCTTTTCAATTTTTTTTGCTCCGGTTAGGGATGCCAAGATACTTTACCCACCACATTTCTATTATCGAATCCCACGGCACCTTGGGCAAGACAACTTCTCTTCACGTGGAGGCTGGGCCCGCAAACCGAGGGCGTAGGGCTTGTGACCAGGTCTCCGTCGCTCCGGTGCCCATAACTTTTGATCCGTAAGGAGTTACGAGGCGCACAGCATACCGTTGGAAAGCTCTCTGAGAGCTCTACGACGGGGGCAGCTAGCTAGCTCGCTATGCTCTTTTCGGAGCTCAAAATCGAAAGTTTTCATCAGTTTATGGCCACTTTTCTTCTTTTGCTCTGTTTTTCCGTCCCGGATCATACGTCGTGAGTTGTTAAAAGGACGACAACCTTACTCGCGGCAAATTAGAGGACCCTACAATGCGTCGATATCACGTCTTGCGAGAATGCTGCGTTGTTGAAGCGGATGGGTTGTCGTTAAGCCCATTGGGCCTTGTGAATGGGCCATATCTCTAGGCTGGGACTGTGAACCGTTAACACATAAATGAATTGTGCTCTCAACATGACGGGTGCAATCATACCAGCACTAATGCACCGGATCCCATCAGAACTCCGAAGTTAAGCGTGCTTGGGCGAGAGTAGTACTGGGATTGGTGACCGCCTGGGAAGTCCTCGTGTTGCACCCCCCTTTTCAATTTTTTTTGCTTCGGTTAGGGTTGCCAAAATACTTTACCCACCACATTTCTATTATCGAATCCTACGGCACCTTGGGCAAGACAACTTCTCTTCACGTGGACACTGGGCCCGCAAACCCAGGGCGTAGGGCTTGTGACCAGGTCTCCGTCGCTCCGGTGCCCATAACTTTTGATCCGTAAGGAGTTACGAGGCGCACAGCATACCGTTGGAAAGCTCTCTGAGAGCTCTACCATGGGGGCAGCTGGCTAGCTCGATGTGCCCTTTTCGGAGCTCAAAATCGAACATTTTCATCAGTTTCGGGCCACTTTTCTTCTTTTGCTCTGTTTTTCCGTCCCGGATCGTACGTCGTGAGTTGTTAAAAGGACGACAACCTTACTCGCGGCACATTAGAGGACCCTACAATGCGTCGATATCACGTCTTGCGAGGATGCTGCGTTGTTGAAGCGGATGGGTTGTCGTTAAGCCCATTGGGCCTTTTTTATGGGCCATATCTCTAGGCTGGGACTGTGAACCGTTAACACATAAAGGAATTGTGCCCTCAACATGACTGGTGCGATCATACCAGCACTAATGCACCGGATCCCATCAGAACTCCGAAGTTAAGCGTGCTTGGGCGAGAGTAGTACTAGGATGGGTGACCCCCTGGGAAGTCCTCGTGTTGCACCCCCCTTTTCAATTTTTTTTGCTCCGGTTAGGGTTGCCAAGATACTTTACCCACCACATTTCAATTATCGAATCCCACGGCACCTTGGGCAAGACAACTTCTCTTCACGTGGAGGCTGGGCCCGCAAACCGAGGGCGTAGGGCTTGTGACCAGGTCTCCGTCGCTCCAGTGCCCATAACTTTTGATCCGTAAGGAGTTACGAGGCGCACAACATACCGTTGGAAAGCTCTCTGAGAGCTATACGACGGGGGCAGCTAGCTAGCTCATTATGCCCTTTTCGGAGCTCAAAATCGAACATTTTTATCAGTTTCGGGCCACTTTTCTTCTTTTGCTTTGTTTTTCCGTCCCGGATCGTACGTCGTGAGTTGTTAAAAGGACGACAACCTTACTCGCGGCACATTAGAGGACCCTACAATGCGTTGATATCACGTCTTGCGAGGATGCTGCGTTGTTGAAGCGGATGGGTTGTCGTTAAGCCCATTGGGCCTTTTGAATGGGCCATATCTCTAGGCTGGGACTGTGAACCGTTAACACATAAAGGAATTGTGCCCTCAACATGACGGGTGCGATCATACTAGCACTAATTCACCGGATCCCATCAGAACTCCGAAGTTAAACGTGCTTCGGCGAGAGTAGTACTAGGATGGGTGACCCCCTGGGAAGTCCTCGTGTTGCACCCCCCTTTTCAATTTTTTTTGCTCCGGTTAGGGTTGCCAAGATACTTTACCCACCACATTTCTATTATCGAATCCCACGGCACCTTGGGCAAGACAACTTCTCTTCACGTGGAGGCTGGGCCCGCAAACCGAGGGCGTAGGGCTTGTGACCAGGTCTCCGTCGCTCCGGTGCCCATAACTTTTGATCCGTAAGAAGTTACGAGGCGCACAGCATACCGTTGGAAAGCTCTCTGAGAGCTCTACGACGGGGAAGCTAGCTAGCTTGCTGTGTCCTTTTCGGAGCTCAAAATCGAACTTTTTCATCAGTTTCGGGCCACTTTTCTTCTTTTGCTCTGTTTTTCCGTCCCAGATCGTACGTCGTGAGCTATTAAAAGGACGACAACCTTACTCGCGGCACATTAGAGGACCCTACAATGCGTCGATATCACGTCTTACGAGGATGCTGCGTTGTTGAAGCGGATGGGTTGTCGTTAAGCCCATTGGGCCTTTTGAATGGGCCATATCTCTAGGCTGGGACTGTGAACCGTTGACACATAAAGGAATTGTGCCCTCAACATGACGGGTGCGATCATACCAGCACTAATGCACCGGATCCCATCAGAACTCCGAAGTTAAGCGTGCTTGGGCGAGAGTAGTACTAGGATGGGTGACCCCCTGGGAAGTCCTCGTGTTGCACCCCCCTTTTCAATTTTTTTTGCTCCGGTTAGGGTTGCCAAGATACTTTACCCACCACATTTCTATTATCGAATCCCACGACACCTTGGGCAAGACAACTTCTCTTCACGTGGAGGTTGGGCCCGCAAACCGAGGGCGTAGGGCTTGTGACCAGGTCTCCGTCGCTCCGGTGCCCATAACTTTTGATCCGTAAGGAGTTACGAGGCGCACAGCATACCGTTGGAAAGCTCTCTGAGAGCTCTACCATGGGGGCAGCTAGCTAGCTCGATGTGCCCTTTTCGGAGCTCAAAATCGAACATTTTCATCAGTTTCGGGCCACTTTTCTTCTTTTGCTCTGTTTTTCCGTCCCGGATCGTACGTCGTGAGTTGTTAAAAGGACGACAACTTTACTCGCGGCACATTAGAGGACCCTACAATGCGTCGATATCACGTCTTGCGAGGATGCTGCGTTGTTGAAGCGGATGGGTTGTAGTTAAGCCCATTGGGCCTTTTTTATGGGCCATATCTCTAGGCTGGGACTGTGAACCGTTAACACATAAAGGAATTGTGCCCTCAACATGACGGGTGCGATCATACCAGCACTAATGCACCGGATCCCATCAGAACTCCGAAGTTAAGCGTGCTTGGGCGAGAGTAATACTAGGATGGGTGACCACCTGGGAAGTCCTCGTGTTGCACCCCCCTTTTCAATTTTTTTTGCTCCGGTTAGGGTTGCCAAGATACTTTACCCACCACATTTCTATTATCGAATCCCATGGCACCTTGGGCAAGACAACTTCTCTTCACGTGGAGGCTGGGCCCGCAAACCGAGTGCGTAGGGCTTGTGACCAGGTCTCCGTCGCTCCGGTGCCCATAACTTTTGATCCGTAAGGAGTTACGAGGCGCACAGCATACCGTTGGAAAGCTCTCTGAGAGCTCTACGACGGGGGCAGCTAACTAGCTCGCTATGCCCTTTTCGGAGCTCAAAATCGAAAGTTTTCATCAATTTATGGCCCCTTTTCTTCTTTTGCTCTGTTTTTCCATCCCGGATCATACGTCGTGAGTTGTTAAAAGGACGACAACCTTACTCGCGGCACATTAGAGGACCCTACAATGCGTCGATATCACGTCTTGCGAGAATGCTGCGTTGTTGAAGCTGATGGGTTGTCGTTAAGCCCATTGGGCCTTTTGAATGGGCCATATCTCTAGGCTGGGACTGTGAACCGTTAACACATAAATGAATTGTGCTCTCAACATGACGGGTGCGATCATACCAGCACTAATGCACCGGATCCCATCAGAACTCCGAAGTTAAGCGTGCTTGGGCGAGAGTAGTACTAGGATGGGTGACCCCCTGGGAAGTCCTTGTGTTGCACCCCCCTTTTCAATTTTTTTTGCTCCGGTTAGGGTTGCCAAGATACTTTACCCACCACATTTCAATTATCGAATCCCACGGCACCTTGGGCAAGACAACTTCTCTTCACGTGGAGGCTGGGCCCGCAAACCGAGGGCGTAGGGCTTGTGACCAGGTCTCCGTCGCTCCAGTGCCCATAACTTTTGATCCGTAAGGCGTTACGAGGCGCACAGCATACCGTTGGAAAGCTCTCTGAGAGCTATACGACGGGGGCAGCTAGCTAGCTCATTATGCCCTTTTCGGAGCTCAAAATCGAACGTTTTCATCAGTTTCGGGCCACTTTTCTTCTTTTGCTTTGTTTTTCCGTCCCGGATCGTACGTCGTGAGTTGTTAAAAGGACGACAACCTTACTCGCGGCACATTAAAGGACCCTACAATGCGTTGATATCACGTCTTGCGAGGATGCTGCGTTGTTGAAGCGGATGGGTTGTCGTTAAGCCCATTGGGCCTTTTGAATGGGCCATATCTCTAGGCTGGGACTGTGAACCGTTAACACATAAAGGAATTGTGCCCTCAACATAACGGGTGCGATCATACCAGCACTAATTCACCGGATCCCATCAGAACTCCGAAGTCAAACGTGCTTCGGCGAGAGTAGTACTAGGATGGGTGACCCCCTGGGAAGTCCTCGTGTTGTACCCCCCTTTTGAATTTTTTTTGCTCCGGTTAGGGTTGCCAAGATACTTTACCCACCACATTTCTATTATCGAATCCCACGGCACCTTGGGCAAGACAACTTCTCTTCACGTGGAGGCTGGGCCCGCAAACCGAGGGCGTAGGGCTTGTGACCAGGTCTCCGTCGCTCCGGTGCCTATAACTTCTGATCCGTAAGAAGTTACGAGGCGCACAGCATACCGTTGGAAAGCCCTCTGAGAGCTCTACGACGGGGAAGCTAGCTAGCTTGCTGTGTCCTTTTCGGAGCTCAAAATCGAACTTTTTCATCAGTTTCGGGCCACTTTTCTTCTTTTGCTCTGTTTTTCCGTCCCAGATCGTACGTCGTGAGCTATTAAAAGGACGACAACCTTACTCGCGGCACATTAGAGGACCCTACAATGCGTCGATATCACGTCTTACGAGGATGCTGCGTTGTTGAAGCGGATGGGTTGTCGTTAAGCCCATTGGGCCTTTTGAATGGGCCATATCTCTAGGCTGGGACTGTGAACCGTTGACACATAAAGGAATTGTGCCCTCAATATGACGGGTGCGATCATACCAGCACTAATGCACCGGATCCCATCAGAACTCCGAAGTTAAGCGTGCTTGGGCGAGAGTAGTACTAGGATGGGTGACCCCCTGGGAAGTCCTCGTGTTGCACCCCCCTTTTCAATTTTTTTTGCTCCGGTTAGGGTTGCCAAGATACTTTACCCACCACATTTCTATTATCGAATCCCACGACACCTTGGGCAAGACAAATTCTCTTCACGTGGAGGCTGGGCCCGCAAACAGAGGGCGTAGGGCTTGTGACCAGGTCTCCGTCGCTCCGGTGCCCATAACTTTTGATCCGTAAGGAGTTACGAGGCGCACAGCATACCGTTGGAAAGCTCTCTGAGAGCTCTACGACGGGGGCAGCTAGCTAGCTTGCTGTGCCCTTTTCGGAGCTCAAAATCGAACGTTTTCATCAGTTTCGGGCCACTTTTCTTCTTTTGCTCTGTTTTTCCGTCCCGAATCGTACGTCGTGAGCTGTTAAAAGGACGACAACCTTACTCGCGGCACATTAGAGGACCCTACAATATGTCGATATCACGTCTTGCGAGGATGCTGCGTTGTTGAAGCAGATGGGTTGTCGTTAAGCCCATTGGGCATTTTGAATGGGCCATATCTCTAGGCTGGGACTGTGAACCGTTAACACATAAAGGAATTGTGCCCTAAACATGACGGGTGCGATCATACCAGCACTAATGCACCGGATCCCATCAGAACTCCGAAGTTAAGCGTTCTTGGGCGAGAGTTGTACTAGGAAGGGTGACCCCCTGGGAAGTCCTCGTGTTGCACCTCCCTTTTCAATTTTTTTTGCTCCGGTTAGGGTTGCCAAGATACTTTACCCACCACATTTCTATTATCGAATCCCACGGCACCGTGGGCAAGACAACTTCTCTTCACGTGGAGGCTGGGCCCGCAAACCGAGGGCGTAGGGCTTGTGACCAGGTCTCCGTCGCTCCGGTGCCTATAACTTTTGATCCGTAAGGAGTTACGAGGCGCACAGCATACCGTTGGAAATCTCTCTGAGAGCTCTACGACGGGGGTAGCTAGCTAGCTCGCTGTGCCCTTTTCGGAGCTCAAAATTGAACGTTTTCATCAGTTTCGGGCCACTTTTCTTCTTTTGCTCTGTTTTTCCGTCCGGATCGTACGTCGTGAGCTGTTAAAAGGACGACAACCTTACTCGCGGCATATTAGAGGACCCTACAATGCGTCAATATCACGTCTTGCGAGGATGCTGCGTTGTTGAAGCGGATGGGTTGTCGTTAAGCCCATTGGGCCTTTTGAATGGGCCATATCTCTAGGCTGGGACTGTGAACCGTTAACACATAAAGGAATTGTGCCCTCAACATGACGGGTGCGATCATACCAGCACTAATTCACCGGATCCCATCAGAACTCCGAAGTTAAGCGTGCTTCGGCGAGAGTAGTACTAGGATGGGTGACCCCCTAGGAAGTCCTCGTGTTGTACCCCCCTTTTCAATTTTTTTTGCTCCGGTTAGGGTTGCCAAGATACTTTACCCACCACATATCTATTATCGAATCCTACGGCACCTTGGGCAAGACAACTTCTCTTCACGTGGAGACTGGGCCTGCAAACCGAGGGCATAGGGCTTGTGACCAGGTCTCCGTCGCTCCGGTGCCCATAACTTTTGATCCGTAAGGAGTTACGAGGCGCACAGCATACCGTTGGAAAGTTCTCTGAGAGCCCTACGATGGGGGCAACTAGCTAGCACGCAATGCCCTTTTCGGAGCTCAAAATCGAACATTTTCATCAGTTTCGGGCCACTTTTCTTCTTTTGCTCTGTTTTTCCGTCCCGGATCGTACGTCGTGAGTTGTTAAAAGGACGACAACCTTACTCGCCGCACATTAGAGGACCCTACAATGCGTCGATATCACGTCTTGCGAGGATGCTGCGTTGTTGAAGCGGATGGGTTGTCGTTAAGCCCATTGGGCCTTTTGAATGGGCCATATCTCTAGGCTGGGACTGTGAACCGTTAACACATAAAGGAATTGTGCCCTCAACATGACGGGTGCGATCATACCAGCACTAATGCACCGGATCCCATCAGAACTCCGAAGTTAAGCGTGCTTGGGCGAGAGTAGTACTAGGATGGGTGACCCCCTGGGAAAAGTCCTCGTGTTGCACCCCCATTTTCAATATTTTTTGCTCCGGTTAGGGTTGCCAAGATACTTTACCCACCACATTTCTATTATCGAATCCCATGGCACCTTGGGCAAGACAACTTCTCTTCACGTGGAGGCTGGGCCCGCAAACCGAGGTCGTAGGGCTTGTGACCAGGTCTCCGTCGCTCCGGTGCCCATAACTTTTGATCCGTAAGGAGTTACGAGGCGCACAACATACCGTTGGAAAGCTCTCTGAGAGCTCTACGACGGGGGCAGCTAGCTAACTCGCTTTGCCCTTTTCGGAGCTCAAAATCGAACGTTTTCATCAGTATATGGCCACTTTTCTTCTTTTGCTCTGTTTTTCCGTCCCGGATCATACGTCGTGAGTTGTTAAAAGGACGACAACCTTACTTGCGGCAAATTAGAGGACCCTACAATGCGTCGATATCACGTCTTGCGAGAATGCTGCGTTGTTGAAGAGGATGGGTTGTCGTTAAGCCCATTGGGCCTTGTGAATGGGCCATATCTCTAGGCTGGGACTGTGAACCGTTAACACATAAAGGAATTGTGCCCTCAACATGACGGGTGCGATCATACCATCACTAATGCACCGGATCCCATCAGAACTCCGAAGTTAAGCGTGCTTGGGCGAGAGTAGTACTAGGATGGGTGACCCCCTGGGAAGTCCTCGTGTTGCACCCCCCTTTTCAATTTTTTTTGCTCCGGTTAGGGTTGCCAAGATACTTTACCCACCACATTTCTATTATCGAATCCTACGGCACCTTGGGGAAGACAACTTCTCTTCACGTGGAGACTGGGCCCGCAAACCGAGGGCGTAGGGCTTGTGACCAGGTCTCCGTCGCTCCGGTGCCCATAACTTTTGATCCGTAAGGAGTTACGAGGCGCACAGCATACCGTTGGAAAGCTCTCTGAGAGCTCTACGACGGGGGCAGCTAGCTAACTCGTTGTGCCCTTTTCGGAGATCAAAATCGAACGTTTTCATCAGTTTCGGGCTACTTTTCTTCTTTTGCTCTGTTTTTCCGTCCCGGATCGTACGTCGTGAGCTGTTAAAAGGACGACAACCTTACTCGCGGCACATTAGAGGACCCTACAATGCGTCGATATCACGTCTTGCGAGGATGCTGCGTTGTTGAAGCGGATGGGTTGTCGTTAAGCCCATTGGGCCTTTTGAATGGGCCATATCTCTAGGCTGGGACTGTGAACCGTTAACACATAAAGGAATTGTGCCCTCAACATGACGGGTGCGATCATACCAGTACTAATGCACCGGATCCCATCAGAACTCCGAAGTTAAGCGTGCTTGGGCGAGAGTAGTACTAGGATGGGTGACCCCCTGGGAAGTCCTCGTGTTGCACCCCACTTTTCAATTTTTTTTGCTCCGGTTAGGGTTGCCAAGATACTTTACCCACCACATTTCAATTATCGAATCCCACGGCACCTTGGGTAAGACAACTTCTCTTCACGTGGAGGCTGTGCCCGCAAACCGAGGGCGTAGGGCTTGTGACCAGGTCTCCGTCGCTCCAGTGCCCATAACTTTTGATCTGTAAGGAGTTACGAGGCGCACAGCATACCGTTGGAAAGCTCTCTGAGAGCTCTACGACGGGGGCAGCTAGCTAGCTCACTATGCCCTTTTCGGAGCTCAAAATCGAACGTTTTCATCAGTTTCGGGCCACTTTTCTTCTTTTGCTCTGTTTTTCCGTCCCGGATCGTACGTCGTGAGCTGTTAAAAGGACGACAACCTTACTCGCGGCACATTAGAGGACCCTACAATGCGTCGATATCACGTCTTCCGAGGATGCTGCGTTGTTGAAGCGGATGGGTTGTCGTTAAGCCCATTGGGCCTTTTGAATGGGCAATATCTCTAGGCTGGGACTGTGAACCGTTAACACATAAAGGAATTGTGCCCTCAACATGACGGGTGCGATCATACCAGCACTAATGCACCGGATCCCATCAGAACTCCGAAGTTAAGCGTGCTTGGGCGAGAGTAGTACTAGGATGGGTGACCCCCAGGGAAGTCCTCGTGTTGCACCCCACTTTTCAATTTTTTTTGCTCCGGTTAGGGTTGCCAAGATACTTTACCCACCACATTTCAATTATCGAATCCCACGGCACCTTGGGCAAGACAACTTCTCTTCACGTGGAGGCTGGGCCCGCAAACCGAGGGCGTAGGGCTTGTGACCAGGTCTCCGTCGCTCCAGTGCCCATAACTTTTGATCCGTAAGGAGTTACGAGGCGCACAGCATACCGTTGGAAAGCTCTCTGAGAGCTCTACGATGGGGCAGCTAGCTAGCTCACTATGCCCATTTTGGAGCTCAAAATCGAACGTTTTCATCAGTTTCGGGCCACTTTTCTTCTTTTGCTCTGTTTTTCCGTCCCAGATCGTACGTCGTGAGCTATTAAAAGGACGACAACCTTACTCGCGGCACATTAGAGGACCCTACAATGCGTCGATATCACGTCTTACGAGGATGCTACGTTGTTGAAGCGGATGGGTCGTCGTTAAGCCTATTGGGCCTTTTGAATGGGCCATATCTCTAGGCTGGGACTGTGAACCGTTGACACATAAAGGAATTGTGCCCTCAACATGACGGGTGCGATCATACCAGCACTAATGCACCGGATCCCATCAGAACTCTGAAGTTAAGCGTGCTTGGGCGAGAGTAGTACTAGGATGGGTGACCCCCTGGGAAGTCCTCGTGTTGCACCCCCCTTTTCAATTTTTTTTGCTCCGATTAGGGTTGCCAAGATACTTTACCCACCACATTTCCATTATCGAATCCCACGGCATCTTGGGCAAGACAACTTCTCTTCACGTGGAGGCTGGGCCCGCAAACCGAGGGCGTAGGGCTTGTGACCAGGTCTCCGTCGCTCCGGTGCCCATAACTTTTGATCCGTAAGGAGTTACGAGGCGCACAACATACCGTTGGAAAGCTCTCTGAGAGCTCTACGACGGGGGCAGCTAGCTAACTCGCTGTGCCTTTTTCGGAGCTCAAAATCGAACGTTTTCATCAGTTTATGGCCAATTTTCTTCTTTTGCTCTGTTTTTCCGTCCCGGATCATACGTCGTGAGTTGTTAAAAGGACGACAACCTTACTTGCGGCAAATTAGAGGACCCTACAATGCGTCGATATCACGTCTTGCGAGAATGCTGCGTTGTTGAAGAGGATGGGTTATCGTTAAGCCCATTGGGCCTTGTGAATGGGCCATATCTCTAGGCTGGGACTGTGAACCGTTAACACATAAAGGAATTGTGCCCTCAACATGACGGGTGCGATCATACCATCACTAATGCACCGGATCCCATCAGAACTCCGAAGTTAAGCGTGCTTCGGCGAGAGTAGTACTAGGATGGGTGACCCCCTGGGAAGTCCTCGTGTTGCACCCCCCTTTTCAATTTTTTTTGCTCCGGTTAGGGTTGCCAAGATACTTTACCCACCACATTTCTATTATCGAATCCTACGGCACCTTGGGGAAGACAACTTCTCTTCACGTGGAGACTGGGCCCGCAAACCGAGGGCGTAGGGCTTGTGACCAGGTCTCCGTCGCTCCGGTGCCCATAACTTTTGATCCGTAAGGAGTTACGAGGTGCACAGCATACCGTTGGAAAGCTCTCTGAGAGCTCTACGACGGGGGCAGCTAGCTAACTCGCTGTGCCCTTTTCGGAGCTCAAAATCGAACGTTTTCATCAGTTTCGGGCTACTTTTCTTCTTTTGCTCTGTTTTTCCGTCCCGGATCGTACGTCGTGAGCTGTTAAAAGGACGACAACCTTACTCGCGGCACATTAGAGGACTCTACAATGCGTCGATATCACGTCTTGCGAGGATGCTGCGTTGTTGAAGCGGATGGGTTGTCGTTAAGCCCATTGGGCCTTTTGAATGGGCCATATCTCTAGGCTGGGACTGTGAACCGTTAACACATAAAGGAATTGTGCCCTCAACATGACGTGTGCGATCATACCAGTACTAATGCACCGGATCCCATCAGAACTCCGAAGTTAAGCGTGCTTGGGCGAGAGTAGTACTAGGATGGGTGACCCCCTGGGAAGTCCTCGTGTTGCACCCCACTTTTCAATTTTTTTTGCTCCGGTTAGGGTTGCCAAGATACTTTACCCACCACATTTCAATTATCGAATCCCACGGCACCTTGGGCAAGACAACTTCTCTTCACGTGGAGGCTGTGCCCGCAAACCGAGGGCGTAGGGCTTGTGACCAGGTCTCCGTCGCTCCAGTGCCCATAACTTTTGATCTGTAAGGAGTTACGAGGCGCACAGCATACCGTTGGAAAGCTCTCTGAGAGCTCTACGACGGGGGCAGCTAGCTAGCTCACTATGCCCTTTTCGGAGCTCAAAATCGAACGTTTTCATCAGTTTCGGGCCACTTTTCTTCTTTTGCTCTGTTTTTCCGTCCCGGATCGTACGTCGTGAGCTGTTAAAAGGACGACAACCTTACTCGCGGCACATTAGAGGACCCTACAATGCGTCGATATCACGTCTTCCGAGGATGCTGCGTTGTTGAAGCGGATGGGTTGTCGTTAAGCCCATTGGGCCTTTTGAATGGGCCATATCTCTAGGCTGGGACTGTGAACCGTTAACACATAAAGGAATTGTGCCCTCAACATGACGGGTGCGATCATACCAGCACTAATGCACCGGATCCCATCAGAACTCCGAAGTTAAGCGTGCTTGGGCGAGAGTAGTACTAGGATGGGTGACCCCCTGGGAAGTCCTCGTGTTGCACCCCACTTTTCAATTTTTTTTGCTCCGGTTAGGGTTGCCAAGATACTTTACCCACCACATTTCAATTATCGAATCCCACGGCACCTTGGGCAAGACAACTTCTCTTCACGTGGAGGCTGGGCCCGCAAACCGAGGGCGTAGGGCTTGTGACCAGGTCTCCGTCGCTCCAGTGCCCATAACTTTTGATCCGTAAGGAGTTACGAGGCGCACAGCATACCGTTGGAAAGCTCTCTGAGAGCTCTACGACGGGGGCAGCTAGCTAGCTCACTATGCCCGTTTTGGAGCTCAAAATCGAACGTTTTCATCAGTTTCGGGCCACTTTTCTTCTTTTGCTCTGTTTTTTCGTCCCAGATCGTACGTCGTGAGCTATTAAAAGGACGACAACCTTACTCGCGGAACATTAGAGGACCCTACAATGCGTCGATATCACGTCTTATGAGGATGCTACGTTGTTGAAGCGGATGGGTTGTCGTTAAGCCTATTGGGCCTTTTGAATGGGCCATATCTCTAGGCTGGGACTGTGAACCGTTGACACATAAAGGAATTGTGCCCTCAACATGACGGGTGTGATCATACCAGCACTAATGCACCGGATCCCATCAGAACTCTGAAGTTAAGCGTGCTTGGGCGAGAGTAGTACTAGGATGGGTGACCCCCTGGGAAGTCCTCGTGTTGCACCCCCCTTTTCAATTTTTTTGCTCCGGTTAGGGTTGCCAAAATACTCTATCCACCACATTTCTATTATTGAATCCCACGGCACCTTGGGCAAGACAACTTCGCTTCACGTGAAGGCTGGGCCCGCAAACCGAGGACGTAGGGTTTGTGACAAGGTCTCCGCTGCTCCAGTGCCTATAACTTTTGATCCGTGAAGAGTTACGTGGCGTACAGCATACCGTTGCGAAGCTCTACGAGAGGTCTATGACGGGGGCAGCCAGTTAGCTCGCTATGCCCTTTTTGGAGCTCAAAATCGAATGTTTTCATCAGTTTCGGGCCACTTTTCTTCTTTTGCTTTGTTTTTTCATCCCGTATCGTACGTCGTGAGCTGTTAAAAGGACGACAACCTTACTCACGGGATATTAGAGGTCCCTACATTGCGTCGATATCAGGTCTTGCGGGGATGCTGCGTTGTTGAAGCGAATAGGTTGTCGTTAAGCCCATTGGGCCTTTGGAATGGGCCATCTCTATAGGCTGGGACTGTGAACCGTTAACACATAAAGGGATTGTGCCCTCAACATGACGGGTGCGATCATACAGCACTAATGCATCGGATCCCATCAGAACTCCGAAGTTAAGCGTGCTTGGGCAATGGTAGTACTAGGATGGGTGACCCCTTGGGAAGTCCTCTTGTTGTACCCCTCTTTTCAATTTTTTTTGCTCCGGTCAAGGTTGCCAAAATACTTTATCCACCACATTTCTATTATCGAATCCCACGGCACCTTGGACGAGACAACTTCGCTTCACGTGAAAGCTGGGCCCGCAAACCGAGGGCGTAGGGCTTGTGACAAGGTCTCTGTCGCTCCGGTGCCCATAACTTTTGATCCGTAAGGAGTTACGCGGTGCACAGCATACCGTTGCGAAGATCTCCGAGAGCTCTACAACGAGGGTAGCGAGCTTGCTCGCTGTGCCCTTTTTGGAGCTCAAAATCGAATGTTTTCATCAGTTTCGGGCCACTTTTCTTCTTTTGCTCTGTTTTTTCGTCCCGTATCGTACGTCGTGAGCTGTTAAAAGGACGACAACCTTACTCGCGGGACATTAGAGGTCCGTACATTGCGTCGATATCACGTCTTGCGAGGATGCTGCGTTGTTGAAGCGGATGGGTTGTCGTTAAGCCCATTGGGCCTTTTGAATGGGCCATCTCACTAGGCTGGGACTGTGAACCGTTAACACATAAAGGGATTGTGCCCTCAACATGACGGGTGCGATCATACCAGCACTAATGCACCGGATCCCATTAGAACTCCGAAGTTAAGCGTGCTTGGGCGAGGGTAGTGCTTGGATGGGTGACCCCTTGGGAAGTCCTCGTGTTGCACCCCCCTTTTCAATTTTTTTTGATCCGGTTAGGGTTGCCAAAATACTTTATCCACCACATTTCTATTATTGAATCCCACGGCACCTTGGGCAAGACAACTTCGCTTCACGTGAAGGCTGGGCCCGCAAACCGAGGGCGTAGGGCTTGTGACAAGGTCTCCGCCGCTCCGGTGCCTATAACTTTTGATCCGTAAGGAGTTACGCGGCGCACAACATACCGTTGTGAAGCTCTCCAAGAGCTCTACGATGGGGGCAGCTAGCTTGCTCGCTGTGCCCTTTTTGGAGCTCAATATCGAATGTTTTCATCAGTTTCGGGCCACTTTTCTTCTTTTGCTCTGTTTTTCCGTCCCGTATCGTACGTCGTGAGCTGTTAAAAGGACGACAACCTTACTCGCGGGACATTAGAGGTCCCTAAATTGCGTCGATATCACGTCTTGCGAGGATGTTGCGTTGTTAAAGTGGATGGGTTGTCGTTAAGCCCATTGGGCCTTTTGAATGGGCCATCTCTCTAGGCTGGGACTGTGAACCGTTAACACATAAAGGGATTGTGCCCTCAACATGACGGGTGCGATCATACCAGCACTAATGCACCGGATCCCATCAGAACTCCGAAGTTAAGCGTGCTTGGGCGAGGGTAGTACTTGGATGGGTGACCCCCTGGGAAGTCCTCGTGTTGCTGTCACGTCCCAACCCGGCCTATAAAGGTTAGACTAGGGTGTGATCTAAACATTCAAGTCCATTCACATTCTTAATCGTTCTAGGAGGTTTAGCACTTAACGTTTTAATCTAGACTCCAAAAATTTTCGGAAATCCGGCAGCATAACGGCTGTAATTGGGCTCTTTGTTTTGACCTAAATTATCTAACAGCCTCAATACTTCCAATTCAAGTCCATTCCCGACTAGAATTTACTATTTGATCATCAATTGAATTACCTATTGGTTATTTCGACGTCCCGTTTGATTGATAACCTAGCAAGATACTATGTCTCGTTTGTCCATTTATCCTAGTTTCAAAATATACCTGTTGATCTTAGCTTATTAGCGAGTACCTGTTGAGTTTGGACAAGTTCAAATACCTACTCCTTAACTAAGCATCATAACTTGTGATAGATACTAGCGGTAGTAAAAGCAAGACGATCATAGTAGTGTCATGTCTAGTATCAGTCTACTTAATATAAGTACAAACCAAAATTAGACCCCAAATTACAACGGGGGTCTTTTACATTAGCAACAACAAGCAACATAAGATAAATGGTCTTCAAGCAACACAAAATACACAAGTAGTCACGTTCAAGCAAAACAACAGTAATAGGAAATCACTCCAGGGGTTCATCATTAGGTACATTGAGCTCGGGTTCCTGTACCTGTTCTTCTTCGCCTGAAATGATAAAAGAGGGTGAGTCCTTATGAACTCAGCGAGGGGGAACGAGAAATAAGTTTTTGAAACTCATTTTCCGGTTAGACTTATGAAAATCCCTTTTTCAAAATGAATACAACAGAAATACAAGTACAGAAACAGGAGTACCGGTCTTTCCTCCCCGAGGTTCTCTAGGATCCAAGCGGGAGTACTTATACACATAAATAAAAGGATACGGTGAGCTTTTGCTCTCAGATCAGATCCAGGATCAGTTGTTGCGGCCGACTTCGAATCATCCCCCAACACACCAAGTGGGTGTACTCCGGATGTACCCCAAAATCCTACGACCCAACTCTCCGAGGAAGTCTAGCCCCCAAGCGAGAGAGGGAATGGGACCATGGAGGTCACGGTAACACCGGCAAGCCCGATGCCGCCCGGCGTACATGATCGCTACCATGCCGACAGGAAAGGTTGCAACCTTGTATGCAATGCACATTTATGACAGGTAATATATATCACAAAAGGAGGACAACAAAGTAGGTCGCCTCCGGACAGTCATAAGATTGCACATTGACAGATAAACAAGCAGGACACGATAAGACAGGCAATTTCACTTGAAAGGCATGTAGAGTTATATGGAAATTAAACGGGCAGCCATGTAATACATGTAAAACAGGCCATATAACTATTAAATAGTCCACGCAATCAAGTGATAAGATTACTCAACATGTAATGATATCAACATGGGTTCAAATGCAAGAAAAGCTTATTTGTCAACATGCAATGGTCAATATCACTTTTGAAATTATAAAACATTTACGGGCAGCCCACGCAACGTACAGTTTCCTCACAATATCCAATGGTTAACACTTAGCAAGAATACTTAGTCATTAGGGTTTCCGTTTCATGCATAATCGTGCGATCAAAACCCTAAGTCAACTTAACATCATTCTCAAGTCATGCATCATTCAATTCCAACATCCTCAAGTGCTCAATACAGTCCACATAATATTCCAACACCACAATCCCAAGCAATTAGTACCATAAAAGAGGTTACAATAGTTTTCCAAGCACATAGCTAAGTGGAACACTCACTGCAATAGGCTGTTTTCTCATAATCAATCGGATAATCAAAAAATCTCCAAATTCAGTGAATAAGATGTCAAATTAAAGCTTAAGAAGTTAACTAAAATCAGAAACAAGCCTTGCATCAATTGGAGTTCAGAATCATTAGATATAGCCGAAATAGTGGAACTGCACAAAACTGTCCAGATTTGCCTATCGTTCGATATTTCATGTTTTTGAGGTCCTTAGGTTCATTTTTAGCCTAAGCCTATGTCTGGAAAAACTGTCCACAACAAAAAAATCTAGCAGTACACAAAATTTCAAGCAATTTGGATGTCATTTGCGAGGTCAAAAACCTCTCGTTTTACATAGTCAGTGCATCTGCCAAAACTGTTTCATTTCCTCAAATTTTTCCAGATTTAGCTACCTTTCGTGATTTTGCCATTTTGAGGACCTGGTGATTTTTAAGCAATTTGAACAGCATTTGCTTAGCCAAAATTACCTCGAACAGACTGGTCAGAAAGCTGTCTCATAAATTCGACTTTACCTAGCGTCATTTTCAAGCCAAGTTCTTGCCATGCATGGTTGTTTAAGCTCATGAACGACCACATAACTCGAACGACCACATAACTCAAGTACAGAAGCAAATATACACATTTCTGAACATGCATGTGAAATTTTCAAAGAGTTTTCAAAAGCTTTTAACCCTCACCTTTGCAATCAACCAAACTATGCTCAAAAACCTGGTTGAAGCTCAAATCTGTTCTTCTCCTTGCTTGGCTGAGATTTCAACTTGGTTTTCTCTATTTTTCCTAGCCTAGTGATCAACCTCTTAGTGCATGCATATAGTTAAAACATGAAGAAAATAAATGAATGTCAAGAAGCTTACCTAAGGCCGAAATGAAGCTTCAATGCACATGCATGAGTATTTTTCGAACTCTAGCTTGATTGCTTGGTTTTCTTGATGATTTGCTTGCCTTGTTCGACCAAGGTGTGATGAAGATGAGCAAGGATGGTGAGAGTTCAGCCAAGGACCGAAATGGAGAGAGGAAAAGAGAGTGAGAGAGAAATGTGAGAGAAAGAAATGAAGAAAATGAAGATAAAACAAAGGCTTTGCAACTTGAGGAGCATGCTCGGCCTTGAGGCTTTCAATTTCAGCTTTTGTCTCCAAAATGCTTTAAATTTTGAATGCTAGAATGGGCATGCAAGGGCTGGTCGGATATGGTGAGGATTTGAAGGAATTTGAGCAATTATTTTAATGCCTTATGTCATTGTTTTGTCCTTGCATGCATAGAATAAAATATGTTGCTCAATTTTCTTGCTCAAGAACAAGACATGGCCGGCTATTGCATGTGCCAAATCTGAATTTTGTGACTTCTTTTGAGGGTTATTTTATTGTATTTTGGAAGTGCAAAAAAAAAAAAAAGAATAATGCAAAAAGAATAAAGAATGTTTTGTTTTTGGTGCATTTTTGTCTTCTAGTGAAAGGAATTTGGATTATTATATTGTTAGTGGATTTTGTAGGATTGTTTAATAGTCTAGTGCTTCGTGTAAGATGCTTTCTTAATTAGCGTGAAGACACGCTTTCCTAAGTTTAGGGCACGCACTTCGAGGTAGGACACAAACTATGAGACGAACGCACGTTTTTCAAGTAAACGCACGTAACCCTATATGAATGCACGAAATTCAATGCAAGGCACACAAAACTAAATACAATTCTCAAACCTAGGTCATGGCACGCAAATCTAGGTTAGGGCAATCGAAGCTAGGTTTCGCACGCAAATCGGGGTCGGGCCTCATAGTTGCACCCCCCTTTTCAATTTTTTTTGCTCCGGTTAGGGTTGCCAAAATACTTTATCCACCACATTTCTATTATCAAATCCCATGGCACCTTGGGCAAGACAACTTCGCTTCACGTGAAGGCTGGGCCCGCAAACCGAGGGCGTAGGGCTTGTGACAAGGTCTCCGCCGCTCCGGTGCCTATAACTTTTGATCCGTAAGGAGTTACGCGGCGCACAGCATACCGTTGTGAAGCTCTCCGAGAGCTCTACGACGGGGGCAACTAGCTAGCTCGCTGTACCCTTTTTGGAGCTAAAAATCGAATGTTTTCATCAGTTTCGGGCCACTTTTCTTCTTTTGCTCTATTTTTCCGTCCCGTATCGTACGTCACGAGCTGTTAAAAGGACGACAACTTTACTCGCGGGATATTAGAGGTCCCTACATTGCGTCGATATCACGTCTTGCGAGGATGCTGCGTTGTTGAAGCGGATGGGTTGTCGTTTAGCCCATTGGGCCTTTTGAATGGGCCATCTCTCTAGGCTGGGACTGTGAACCGTTAACACATAAAGGGATTGTGCCCTCAACATGACGGGTGCGATCATACCAGCACTAATGCACCGGATCCCATCAGAACTCTGAAGTAAAGCGTGCTTGGCCGAGGGTAGTAATAGGATGGGTGACCCCTTGGGAAGTCCTCATGTTGCACCCCCCTTTTCAATTTTTTTTGCTCCGGTGAAGGTTGCCAAAATACTTTATCCACCACATTTCTATTATCGAATCCCACGGCACCTTGGGCGAGACAACTTCGCTTCACGTGAAGGCTGGGCCCGCAAACCGAGGGCGTAGGGCTTTTGACAAGGTCCCCGTCGCTACGGTGCCCATAAATTTTGATCCGTAAGGAGTAACGCGGCTCACAGCATACCGTTGCAAACCTCTCCGAGAGCTATACGACGGTGGCAGCGAGCTAGCTCGCTATGCCCTTTTTGGAGCTCAAAATCGAATGTTTTCATCAGTTTCGGGCCACTTTTCTTCTTTTGCTCTGTTTTTTAGTCCCGTATTGTAAGTCGTGAGTTGTTTAAAGGATGACAACCTTATTCGCGGGACATTAGAGGTCCCTACATTGCGTCGATATTATGTCTTGCGAGGATGTTACGCTGTTGAAGCGGATGGGTTGTCGTTTAGCCCATTGGGCCTTTTGAATGGGCCATCTCTCTAGGCTGGGACTGTGAACCGTTAACACATAACGGAATTATGCCCTCAACATGACGGGTGCGATCATACCAGCACTAATGCACCGGATCCCATCAGAACTCCAAAGTAAAGCGTGCTTGGGCGAGAGTAGTACTAGGATGGGTGACCCCATGCGAAGTCCTCGTGTTGCACCCCCCTTTTCAATTTTTTTTGCTCCAGTTAGAGTTGCCAAAATACTTTATCCACCACATTTCTATTATCGAATCCCACGGCACCTTGGGCAACACAACTTCGCTTCACGTGAAGACTGGGCCCGCAAACCGAGGGCGTAGGGCTTGTGACAAGGTCTCCGCCGCTCCGGTGCCTATAAGTTTTGATCCGTAAGGAGTTACGCGGCGTACAACATACCGTTGCGAAGCTCTCCGAGAGCTCTATGACGGGGGCAGTGAGCTAGCTCGCTGTGCCCTTTTTGGAGCTCAAAATCGAATGTTTTCATCAGTTTCGGGCCACTTTTATTCTTTTGCTCTGTTTTTCCGTCCCGTATCGTACATCGTGAGCTGTTAAAAGGACGACAACCTTACTCGCAGGACATTAGAGGTCCCTACATTGCATCGATATCACGTCTTGCAAGGATGCTGCGTTGTTGAAGCGGATGGGTTGTCGTTAAGCCCATTGGGCCTTTTGAATGGGCCATCTCTCTAGGCTGGGACTGTGAACCGTTAACACATAAAGGTATTGTGCCCTCAACATGACGGGTGTGATCATACCAGCACTAATGCACCGGATCCCATCAGAACTCCGAAGTTAAGCGTTCTTGGGCGAGAGTAGTACTAGCATGGGTGATCCCCTGGGAAGTCCTCGTGTTGCACCCGCCTTTTCAATTTTTTTTGCTCCGGTTAGGGTTGCCAAAATACTTTATCCACCACATTTCTATTATCGAATCCCACGGCACCTTGGGCAACACAACTTCGCTTCACGTGAAGGCAGGGCCCGCAAACCGAGGGCGTAGGGCTTGTGACAAGGTCTCCGCCGCACCGGTGCCTATAACTTTTGATCCGTAAGGAGTTACGCGGCGCACAGCATACCGTTGCGAAGCCCTCCGAGAGCTCTACGACGGGGGAAGCCAGCTAGCTCGCTGTGCCCTTTTTGGAGCTCAAAATCGAATGATTTCATCAGTATCGGGCCACTTTTCTTCTTTTGCTTTGTTTTTCCGTCCCGTATCGTACGTCTTGAGCTGTTAAAAGGACGACAACCTTACTCGCGGGACATTAGAGGTCCCTACATTGCATCGATATCACGTCTTGCAAGGATGCTGCGTTGTTGAAGCAGATGGGTTGTCGTTAAGCCCATTGGGGCTTTTGAATGGGCCATCTCTCTAGGCTGGACTGTGAACCGTTAACACATAAAGGGATTGTGCCCTCAACATCACGGGTGCGATCATACCAGCACTAATGCACCGGATCCCATCCGAACTCTGAAGTTAAGCGTGCTTGGGCGAGGGTAGTACTAGGATGGGTGACCCCTTGGGAAGTCCTCATGTTGCACCCCCGTTTTCAATTTAATTTGCTCCGGTCAAGGTTGCCAATATACTTTATCCACCACATTTCTATTATCGAATCCCAAGGCACCTTCGGCGAGACAACTTCGCTTCACGTGAAGGCTGGGCCCGCAAACCGAGGGCGTAGGGCTTGTGACAAGGTCTCCGTCGCTCCGGTACCCATAACTTTTGTTCCGTAAGGAGTTACGGGGCGCACGGCATACCGTTGCAAAGCTCTCCGAGAGCTCTACGATGGGGGCAGTGAGCTAGCTCGCTGTACCCTTTTTGGAGCTCCAAATCGAATGTTTTCATCAGTTTCGGGCCACTTTTCTTCTTTTGCTCTGTTTTTTCGTCCCGTATCGTACGTCGTGAGCTGTTAAAAGGATGACAACCTTACCCGAGGGACATTAGAGGTCCCTACATTGCGTCGATATCACGTCTTGCGAGGATGCTGCTTTGTTGAAGCGTTTGGGTTGTCGTTTAGCCCATTGGGCCTTTTGAATGCGCCATCTCTCTAGGCTGGGACTGTGAACCGTTAACACATAAAGGAATTATGCCCTCAATATGACGGGTGCGATCATACCCGCACTATTGCACCGGATCCCATCAGAACTCCGAAGTTAAGCGTTCTTGGGCGAGAGTAGTACTAGCATGGGTGACCCCCTGGGAAGTCCTCGTGTTGCACCCCCCTTTTCAATTTTTTTTGCTCCGGTTAGGGTTGCCAAAATACTTTATCCACCACATTTCTATTATCGAATCCCACGGCACCTTGGGCAACACAACTTCGCTTCACGTGAAGGCTGGGCCCGCAAACCGAGGGCGTAGGGCTTGTGACAAGGTCTCCGCCGCACCGGTGCCTATAACTTTTGATCCGTAAGGAGTTACGCGGCGCACAGCATACCGTTACGAAGCTCTCCGAGAGCTCTACGATGGGGGCAGCCAGCTAGCTCGCTATGCCCTTTTTGGAGCTCAAAATCGAATGTTTTCATCAGTTTCGGGCCACTTTTATTCTTTTGCTCTGTTTTTCCGTCCCGTATCGTACGTCTTGAGCTGTTAAAAGGACGAAAACCTTACTCGCAGGACATTAGAGGTCCCTACATTGCGTCGATATCACGTCTTGTGAGGATGCTGCGTTGTTGAAGCGGATGGGTTGTCGTTTAGCCCATTTGGCCTTTTGAATGGGCTATCTCTCTAGGCTGGGACTGTGAACCGTTAACACATAAAGGAATTATGCCCTCAACATGACGGGTGCGATCATACCAGCACTATTGCACCGGATCCCATCAGAACTCCGAAGTTAAGCGTGCTTGGGCGAGAGTAGTACTAGGATGGGTGACCCCCTGGGAAGTCCTCGTGTTGCACCCCACTTTTCAATTTTTTTTGCTCCAGTTAGGGTTGCCAAAATACTTTATCCACCATATTTCTATTATTGAATCCCACGGCACCTTGGGCAACACAACTTCGCTTCACGTGAAGGATGGGCCCGCAAACCGAGGGCGTAGGGCTTGTGACAAGGTCTCCGCCGCTCCGGTGCCTATAAGTTTTGATCCGTAAGGAGTTACGCGGCGTACAACATACCGTTGCGAAGCTCTCCGAGAGCTCTATGACGGGGGCAGTGAGCTAGCTCGCTGTGCCCTTTTTGGAGCTCAAAATCGAATGTTTTCATCAGTTTCGGGCCACTTTTATTCTTTTGCTCTGTTTTTCCGTCCCGTATCGTACATCGTGAGCTGTTAAAAGGACGACAACCTTACTCGCAGGACATTAGAGGTCCCTACATTGCATCGATATCACGTCTTGCAAGGATGCTGCGTTGTTGAAGCGGATGGGTTGTCGTTAAGCCCATTGGGCCTTTTGAATGGGCCATCTCTCTAGGCTGGGACTGTGAACCGTTAACACATAAAGGGATTGTGCCCTCAACATGACGGGTGTGATCATACCAGCACTAATGCACCGGATCCCATCAGAACTCCGAAGTTAAGCGTTCTTGGGCGAGAGTAGTACTAGCATGGGTGATCCCCTGGGAAGTCCTCGTGTTGCACCCGCCTTTTCAATTTTTTTTGCTCCGGTTAGGGTTGCCAAAATACTTTATCCACCACATTTCTATTATCGAATCCCACGGCACCTTGGGCAACACAACTTCGCTTCACGTGAAGGCAGGGCCCGCAAACCGAGGGCGTAGGGCTTGTGACAAGGTCTCCGCCGCACCGGTGCCTATAACTTTTGATCCGTAAGGAGTTACGCGGCGCACAGCATACCGTTGCGAAGCCCTCCGAGAGCTCTACGACGGGGGCAGCCAGCTAGCTCGCTGTACCCTTTTTGGAGCTCAAAATTGAATGTTTTCATCAGTTTCGGGCCACTTTTCTTCTTTTGCTCTGTTTTTCTGTCCCGTATCGTACGTCTTGAGATGTTAAAAGGACGACAAGCTTACTCGTGGGACATTAGAGGTCCCTACATTGCATCGATATCACGTCTTGCAAGGATGCTGCGTTGTTGAAGCGGATGGGTTGTCGTTAAGCCCATTGGGGCTTTTGAATGGGCCATCTCTCTAGGCTGGACTGTGAACCGTTAACACATAAAGGGATTGTGCCCTCAACATGACGGGTGCGATCATACCAGCACTAATGCACCGGATCCCATCCGAACTCTGAAGTTAAGCGTGCTTGGGCGAGGGTAGTACTAGGATGGGTGACCCCTTGGGAAGTCCTCATGTTGCACCCCCCTTTTCAATTTTTTTTTGCTACGGTCAAGGTTGCCAATATACTTTATCCACCACATTTCTATTATCGAATCCCAAGGCACCTTCGGCGAGACAACTTCGCTTCACGTGAAGGCTGGGCCCGCAAATCGAGGGCGTAGGGCTTGTGACAAGGTCTCCGTCGCTCCGGTACCCATAACTTTTGTTCCGTAAGGAGTTACGGGGCGCATGGCATACCGTTGCAAAGCTCTCCAAGAGCTCTACGATGGGGGCAGTGAGCTAGCTCGCTGTGCCCTTTTTGGAGCTCCAAATCGAATGTTTTCATCAGTTTCAGGCCACTTTTCTTCTTTTGCTCTGTTTTTTCGTCCCGTATCGTACGTCGTGAGCTGTTAAAAGGATGACAACCTTACCCGCGGGACATTATAGGTCCCTACATTGCGTCGATATCACGTCTTGTGAGGATGCTGCGTTGTTGAAGCGTTTGGGTTGTCGTTTAGCCCATTGGGCCTTTTGAATGGGCCATCTCTCTAGGCTGGGACTGTGAACCGTTAACACATAAAGGAATTATGCCCTCAATATGACGGGTGCGATCATACCCGCACTATTGCACCGGATCCCATCAGAACTCCGAAGTTAAGCGTTCTTGGGCGAGAGTAGTACTAGCATGGGTGACCCCCTGGGAAGTCCTCGTGTTGCACCCCCCTTTTCAATTTTTTTTGCTCCGGTTAGGGTTGCCAAAATACTTTATCCACCACATTTCTATTATCGAATCCCACGGCACCTTGGGCAACACAACTTCGCTTCACGTGAAGGCTGGGCCCGCAAACCGAGGGCGTAGGGCTTGTGACAAGGTCTCCGCCGCACCGGTGCCTATAACTTTTGATCCGTAAGGAGTTACGCGGCGCACAGCATACCGTTACGAAACTCTCTGAGAGCTCTACGACGGGGGCAGCCAGCTAGCACGCTATGCCCTTTTTGGAGCTCAAAATCGAATGTTTTCATCAGTTTCGGGCCACTTTTATTCTTTTGCTCTGTTTTTCCGTCCCGTATCGTACGTCTTGAGCTGTTAAAAGGACGACAACCTTACTCGCAGGACATTAGAGGTCCCTACATTGCGTCGATATCACGTCTTGCGAGGATGCTGCGTTGTTGAAGCGGATGGGTTGTCGTTTAGCCCATTTGGCCTTTTGAATGGGCCATCTCTCTAGGCTGGGACTGTGAACCGTTAACACATAAAGGAATTATGCCCTCAACATGACGGGTGCGATCATACCAGCACTATTGCACCGGATCCCATCAGAACTCCGAAGTTAAGCGTGCTTGGGCGAGAGTAGTACTAGGATGGGTGACCCCCTGGGAAGTCCTCGTGTTGCACCCCCCTTTTCAATTTTTTTTGCTCCGGTTAGGGTTGCCAAAATATTTTATCCACCACATTTCTTTTATCGAATCCCACGGCACCTTGGGCAACACAACTTCGCTTCACGTGATGGCTGGGCCCGCAAACTGAGGGCGTAGGGCTTGTGACAAGGTCTCCGCCGCACCGGTGCCTATAACTTTTGATCCGTAAGGAGTTACGCGGCGCACAGCATACCGTTACGAAGCTCTCCGAGAGCTCTACGACGGGGGCAGCCAGCTAGCACGCTATGCCCTTTTTGGAGCTCAAAATCGAATGTTTTCATCAGTTTCGGGCCACTTTTATTCTTTTGCTCTGTTTTTCCATCCCGTATCGTACGTCTTGAGCTGTTAAAAGGACGACAACCTTACTCGCAGGACATTAGAGGTCCCTACATTGCGTCGATATCACGTCTTGCGAGGATGCTGCGTTGTTGAAGCGGATGGGTTGTCGTTAAGCCCATTGGGGCTTTTGAATGGGCCATCTCTCTAGGCTGGACTGTGAACCGTTAACACATAAAGGGATTGTGCCCTCAACATGACGGGTGCGATCATACCAGCACTAATGCACCGGATCCCATCCGAACTCTGAAGTTAAGCGTGCTTGGGCGAGGGTAGTACTAGGATGGGTGACCCCTTGGGAAGTCCTCATGTTGCACCCCCCTTTTCAATTTTTTTTTGCTACGGTCAAGGTTGCCAATATACTTTATCCACCACATTTCTATTATCGAATCCCAAGGCACCTTCGGCGAGACAACTTCGCTTCACGTGAAGGCTGGGCCCGCAAATCGAGGGCGTAGGGCTTGTGACAAGGTCTCCGTCGCTCCGGTGCCCATAACTTTTGTTCCGTAAGGAGTTACGGGGCACACGGCATACCGTTGCAAAGCTCCACGAGAGCTCTACGATGGGGGCAGTGAGCTAGCTAGCTGTGCCCTTTTTGGAGCTCAAAATCGAATGTTTTCATCAGTTTCGGGCCACTTTTCTTCTTTTGCTCTATTTTTTCGTCCCGTATCGTACGTCGTGAGCAGTTAAAAGGACGACATCCTTACTCGCAGGACATTAGAGGTCCCTACATTGCGTCGATATCACATCTTGCGAGGATGCTGCGTTGTTGAAGCGGATGGGTTGTCGTTTAGCCCATTGGGCCTTTTGAATGGGCCATCTCTCTAGGCTGGGACTGTGAACCGTTAACACATAAAGGAATTATGCCCTCAACATGACGGGTGCGATCATACCAGCACTATTGCACCGGATCCCATCAGAACTCCGAAGTTAAGCGTGCTTGGGCGAGAGTAGTACTAGGATGGGTGACCCCCTGGGAAGTCCTCGTGTTGCACCCCCCTTTTCAATTTTTTTTGCTCCGGTTAGGGTTGCCAAAATATTTTATCCACCACATTTCTTTTATCGAATCCCACGGCACCTTGGGCAACACAACTTCGCTTCACGTGATGGCTGGGCCCGCAAACTGAGGGCGTAGGGCTTGTGACAAGGTCTCCGCCGCACCGGTGCCTATTACTTTTGATCCGTAAGGAGTTACGCGGCGCACAGCATACCGTTACGAAGCTCTCCGAGAGCTCTACGACGGGGCCAGCCAGCTAGCACGCTATGCCCTTTTTGGAGCTCAAAATCGAATGTTTTCATCAGTTTCGGGCCACTTTTATTCTTTTGCTCTGTTTTTCCGTCCCGTATCGTACGTCTTGAGCTGTTAAAAGGACGACAACCTTACTCGCAGGACATTAGAGGTCCCTACATTGCGTCGATATCACGTCTTGCGAGGATGCTGCGTTGTTGAAGCGGATGGGTTGTCGTTTAGCCCATTTGGCCTTTTGAATGGGCCATCTCTCTAGGCTGGGACTGTGAACCGTTAACACAAAAAGGAATTATGCCCTCAACATGACGGGTGCGATCATACCAGCACTATTGCACCGGATCCCATCAGAACTCCGAAGTTAAGCGTGCTTGGGCGAGAGTAGTACTAGGATGGGTGACCCCCTGGGAAGTCCTCGTGTTGCACCCCCCTTTTCAATTTTTTTTGCTCCAGTTAGGGTTGCCAAAATACTTTATCCACCATATTTCTATTATCGAATCCCACGGCACCTTGGGCAACACAACTTCGCTTCACGTGAAGGATGGGCCCGCAAACCGAGGGCGTAGGGCTTGTGACAAGGTCTCCGCCGCTCCGGTGCCTATAACTTTTGATCCGTAAGGAGTTACGCGACGTACAGCATACCGTTGCGAAGCTCTCCGAGAGCTCTACGACAGGGGCAGCGAGCTAGCTCGCTTTGCCCTTTTTGGAGCTCAAAATCGAATGTTTTCATCCGTTTCGGGCCACTTTTCTTCTTTTGCTCTGTTTTTTCATCCCGTATCGTACGTCGTGAGCTGTTAAAAGGACGACAACCTTACTCGTGGGACATTAGAGGTCCCTACATTGCATCGATATCACGTCTTGCAAGGATGCTGTGTTGTTGAAGCGGATGGGTTGTCGTTAAGCCCATTGGGCCTTTTGAATGGGCCATCTCTCTAGGCTGGGACTGTGAACCGTTAACACATAAAGCGATTGTGCCCTCAACATGACGGGTGCGATCATACCAGCACTAATGCACCGGATCCCATCAGAACTCCGTAGTTAAGCGTGCTTGGGCGAGGGTAGAACTAGGATGGGTGACACCCAGGGAAGTCCTCATTTTGCACCCCCATTTTCAATTTTTTTTGCTCCGGTCAAGGTTGCCAATATACTTTATCCACCATATTTCTATTATCGAATCCCACGGCACCTTCGGCGAGACAACTTCGCTTCACGTGAAGGCTGGGCCCGCAAACCGAGGGCGTAGGGCTTGTGACAAGGTCTCCGTCGCTCCGGTGCCCATAACTTTTGTTCCGTAAGGAGTTACGCGGCGTACGGCATTCCGTTGCAAAGCTCTCCGAGAGCTCTACGACGGGGGCAGTGAGCTAGCTCGCTGTGCCCTTTTTGGAGCTCAAAATCTAATGTTTTCATCAGTTTCAGGCCACTTTTCTTCTTTTGCTCTGTTTTTTCGTCCCGTATCGTACGTCGTGAGCTGTTAAAAGGACGACAACCTTACCCGCGGGACATTAGAGGTCCCTACATTGCGTCGATATCACGTCTTGCGAGGTTGCTGTGTTGTTGAAGCGGATGGGTTGTCGTTTAGCCCATTGGGCCTTTTGAATGGGCCATCTCTCTAGGCTGGGACTGTGAACCGTTAACACATAAAGGAATTATGCCGTCAACATGACTGGTGCGATCATACCAGCACTATTGCACCGGATCCCATCAGAACTCCGAAGTTAAGCGTGCTTGGGCGAGAGTAGTACTAAGATGGGTGACCCCCTGGGAAGTCCTCGTGTTGCACCCCCCTTTTCAATTTTTTTTGCTCCGGTTAGAGTTGCCAAAATACTTTATCCACCACATTTCTATTATCGAATCCCACGGCACCTTGGGCAACACAACTTCGCTTCACGTGAAGACTGGGCCCGCAAACCGAGGGCGTAGGGCTTGTGACAAGGTCTCCGCCGCTCCGGTGCCTATAACTTTTGATCAGTAAGGAGTTACGCGGCGCACAGCATACCGTTGCGATGCTCTCCGAGAGCTCTACGACAGGGGCAGCGAGCTAGCTTGCTGTGCCCTTTTTGGAGCTCAAAATCGAATGTTTTCATCAGTTTCGGGCCACTTTTCTTCTTTTGCTCTGTTTTTTCGTCCTATATCGTACGTTGTGAGCAGTTAAAAGGATGACAACCATACTCGCGGGACATTAGAGGTCCCTACATTGCGTCGATATCACGTCTTGCGAGGATGCTGCGTTGTTGAAGCAGATGGGTTGTCGTTTAGCCCATTGGGCCTTTTGAATGGGCCATCTCTCTAGGCTGGGACTGTGAACCGTTAACACATAAAGGAATTGTGCCCTCAACATGACGGGTGCGATCATACTAGCACTAATGCACCGGATCCTATCAGAACTCCGAAGTTAAGCGTTCTTGGGCGAGAATAGTACTAGCATGGGTGACCCCCTGGGAAGTCCTCGTGTTGCACCCCCCTTTTCAATTTTTTTTGCTCCGGTTAGGGTTGCCAAAATACTTTATCCACCACATTTCTATTATCGAATCCCACGGCACCTTGGGCAACACAACTTCGCTTCACGTGAAGGCAGGGCCCTTAAACCGAGGGTGTAGGGCTTGTGACAAGGTCTCCGCCGTACCGGTGCCTATAACTTTTGATCCGTAAGGAGTTACGCGGCGCACAGCATACCGTTGCGAAGCCCTCCGAGAACTCTACGACGGGGGCAGCCAGCTAGCTTGCTGTGCCCTTTTTGGAGCTCAAAATCGAATGTTTTCATCAGTTTCGGGCCACTTTTCTTCTTTTGCTCTGTTTTTCTGTCCCGTATCGTACGTCTTGAGCTGTTAAAAGGACGACAAGCTTACTCGCGGGACATTAGAGGTCCCTACATTGCATCGATATCTCGTCTTGCAAGGATGCTGCGTTGTTGAAGCGGATGGGTTGTCGTTAAGCCCATTGGGCCTTTTGAATGGGCCATCTCTCTAGGCTGGGACTGTGAACCGTTAACACATAAGGGCTTTGTACACTCAAAATGATAGATGTGATCATACCAGCACTAATGCAACCGATCCCATCAGAACTCCGAAATTAAGCGTTCTTGGAAGAGAGAAGTACTAGGATGGGTGACGCCCTGGGAAGTCCTCATGTTGCACCCCCCTTTTCAATTTTTTTTGCTCCGGTTAGGGTTGCCAAAATACTTTATCCACCACATTTCTATTATCGAATCCCACGGCACCTTGGGCAACACAACTTCGCTTCACGTGAAGGCAGGGCCCGCAAACCGAGGGCGTAGGGCTTGTGACAAGGTCTCCGCCGCACCGGTGCCTATAACTTTTGATCCGTAAGGAGTTACGCGGCGCACAGCATACCGTTGCGAAGCACTCCGAGAGCTCTACGACGGGGGCAGCCAGCTAGCTCGCTGTACCCTTTTTGGAGCTCAAAATCGAATGTTTTCATCAGTTTCGGGCCACTTTTCTTCTTTTGCTCTGTTTTTCTGTCCCGTATCGTACGTCTTGAGCTGTTAAAAGGACGACAAGCTTACTCGTGGGACATTAGAGGTCCCTACATTGCATCGATATCACGTCTTGCAAGGATGCTGCGTTGTTGAAGCGGATGGGTTGTCGTTAAGCCCATTGGGGCTTTTGAATGGGCCATCTCTCTAGGCTGGACTGTGAACCGTTAACACATAAAGGGATTGTGCCCTCAACATGACGGGTGCGATCATACCAGCACTAATGCACCGGATCCCATCCGAACTCTGAAGTTAAGCGTGCTTGGGCGAGGGTAGTACTAGGATGGGTGACCCCTTGGGAAGTCCTTGTGTTGCACCCCCCTTTTCAATTTTTTTTGCTCCGGTTAGGGTTGCCAAAATACTTTATCCACCACATTTCTGTTATCGAATCCCACGGCACCTTGGGCAACACAACTTCGCTTCACTTGAAGGCTGGGCCCGCAAACCGAGGGCGTAGGGCTTGTGACAAGGTCTCCGCCGCACCGGTGCCTATAACTTTTGATCGGTAAGGAGTTACGCGGCCCACAGCATACCGTTGCGAAGCTCTCCAAGAGCTCTACGACGGGGGCAGCCAGCTAGCTCGCTGTGCAATTTTTGGAGCTCAAAATCGAATGTTTTCATCAGTTTCGGCCCATTTTTCTTCTTTTGCTCTATTTTTCCGTCCCGTATCGTACGTTTGAGCTGTTGAAAGGATGACAACCTTACTCGCAGGACACTAGAGGTCCCTACATTGCATCGATATCACGTCTTGCAAGGATGCTGCGTTATTGAAGCGGATGGGTTGTCGTTAAGCCCATTGGGCCTTTTGAATGTGCCATTTCTCTAGGCTGGGACTGTGAACCATTAACACATAAAGGGATTGTGCCCTCAACATGACGGGTGCGATTATACCAGCATTAATGCACCAGATTCCATCAGAACTCCGAAGTTAAGCGTGCTTGGGCGAGGGTAGTACTAGGATGGGTGACCCCCTGGGAAGTCCTCATGTTGCACCCCCCTTTTCAATTTTTTTTGCTCCGGTCAAGGTTGCCAATATACTTTATCCACCACATTTCTATTATCGAATCCCACGGCACCTTCGGCGAGACAACTTCGCTTCACTTGAAGGCTGGCCCCGCAAACCGAGGGCGTAGGGCTTGTGACAAGGTCTCCGTCTCTCCGGTTCCCATAACTTTTGTTCTGTAAGGAGTTACGCGGCGCACGGCATACCGTTGCAAAGCTCTCCGAGATCTCTACGATGGGGGTAGCGAGCTAGCTCGCTGTGCCCTTTTTGGAGCTCAAAATCGAATATTTTCATCAATTTTGGGCTACTTTTCTTCTTTTGCTCTGTTTTTTCGTCCCGTATCGTACATCGTGAGCTGTTAAAAGGACGACAACCTTACTCGCGGGACATTAGAGGTCCCTACATTGCGTCGATATCACGTCTTGCGCGGATGCTGCCTTTTTGAAGCGGATGGGTTGTCGTTTAGCCCATTGGGCCTTTTGAATGGGCCATCTCTCTAGGTTGGGACTGTGAACCGTTAACACATAAAGGAATTGTGCCCTCAACATGACGGGTGCGATCATACCAGCACTAATGCACCGGATCCCATCAGAACTCTGAAGTTAAGCGTTCTTGGGCGAGAGTAGTACTAGGATGGTTGACCCCCTGGGAAGTCCTCGTGTTGCACACCCCTTTTCAATTTTTTTTGCTCCAGTTAGGGTTGCCAAAATACTTTATCCACCATATTTCTATTATCGAATCCCACGGCAACTTGGGCAACACAACTTCGCTTCACGTGAAGGCTGGGCTTGCAAACCGAGGGCGTATGGCTTATGACAAGGTCTCCGCCGCTCCGGTGCCTATAACTTTTGATCCGTAAGGATTTACGTGGCGCACAGCATACCGTTGCGAAGCTCTCCGAGAGCTCTACGATAGGGGCTGCGAGCTAGCTCGCTTTGCCCTTTTTTGAGCTCAAAATCGAATGTTTTCATCAGTTTTGGGCTACTTTTCTTCTTTTGCTCTGTTTTTCTGTCCCGTATCGTACGTCGTGAGCTGTTAAAAGGACAACAACCTTACTCGTGGGACATTAGAGGTCCCTACATTGGATCGATATCACGTCTTGCAAGGATGCTGCGTTGTTGAAGCGGATGGGTTGTCGTTTAGCCCATTAGGCCTTTTGAATGGGCCATCTCTCTAGGCTGGGACTGTGAACCGTTAACACATAAAGGAATTATGCCCTCAACATGACGGGTGCGATAATACCAGCACTAATGCACCGGATCCCATCAGAACTCCGAAGTTAAGCGTGCTTGGGCGATGGTAGTACTAGAATGGGTGACACCCTGGGAAGTCCTCATGTTGCACCCCCATTTTCAATTTTTTTTGCTCCGGTCAAGGTCGCCAATATACTTTATCCACCACATTTCTATTATCGAATCCCACGGCACCTTCGGCGAGACAACTTCGCTTCACGTGAAGGCTGGGCCCGCAAACCGAGGGCATAGGGCTTGTGACAAGGTCTCCGTCGCTCCGGTGCCCATAACTTTTGTTCCGAATGGAGTTACGCGGCGTACGGCATACCGTTGCAAAGCTCTCCGAGAGCTCTACGACGGGGGCAGCGAGCTAGCTCGCTGTGCCCTTTTTGGAGCTCAAAATCTAATGTTTTCATCAGTTTCGGGCCACTTTTCTTCTTTTGCTCTGTTTTTTCGTCCCGTATCGTACGTCGTGAGCTGTTAAAAGGACGACAACCTTACCCGCGGGACATTAGAGGTCCCTACATTGCGTCGATATCACGTCTTGCGAGGATGCTACGTTGTTGAAGCGGATGGGTTGTCGTTTAGCCCATTGGGCCTTTTGAATGGGCCATCTCTCTAGGCTGGGACTGTGAACCGTTAACACATAAAGGAATTATGCCGTCAAGATGACGGGTGCGATCATACCAGCACTATTGCACCGGATCCCATCAGAACTCCGAAGTTAAGCGTGCTTGGGCGAGAGTAGTACTAAGATGGGTGACCCCCTGGGAAGACCTCGTGTTGCACCCCCCTTTTCAATTTTTTTTGCTCCAGTTAGGGTTGCCAAAATACTTTATCCACCACATTTCTATTATCGAATCCCACGGCACCTTGGGCAACACAACTTCGCTTCACGTGAAGGCTGGGCCCGCAAACCGAGGGCGTAGGGCTTGTAACAAGGTCTCCGCCGCACCGGTGCCTATAACTTTTGATCCGTAAGGAGTTATGCGGCGCACAGCATACCGTTGCGAAGCCCTCCGAGAGCTCTACGACAGGGGCAGCCAGCTAGCTTGCTGTGCACTTTTTGGAGCTCAAAATCGAATGTTTTCATCAGTTTCGGGCCACTTTTCTTCTTTTGCTCTGTTTTTCCGTCCCGTATCGTACGTCTTGATCTGTTAAAAGGACGACAACCTTACTCGTAGGACATTAGAGGTCCCTACATTGCATCGATATCACGTCTTGCAAGGATGCTGCGTTGTTGAAGTGGATGGATTGTCGTTAAGCCCATTGGGCCTTTTGAATGGGCCATCTCTCTAGGCTGGGACTGTGAACAATTAACACATAAAGGAATTGTGCCCTCAACATGACCGGTGCAATCATACCAGCACTAATACACCGGATCCCATCAGAACTTCGAAGTTAAGTGTGTTTGGGCGAGAGTAGTACTAAGATGGGTGACCCCCAAGGAAGTCCTCGTGTTGCACCCCCTTTTCAATTTTTTTTGCCCTGGTTAGGGTTGCCAAGATGCTTTATCCACCAAATCTCTATTACTGAATCCCACAGAACATTGGGCAAGACAACTTCGCTTCACGTAGAGGCTGGGCCCCCAAACCGAGGGCGTAGGGTTTGTGACCAGGTCTCCGTCGCTCTGGTGCCCATAACTTTTGATCCGTAAGGAGTTACGCGGCAAACAGTAGACCGTTACAAAGCTCTCTGAGAGCTCTACGATGGGGACAGCCAGCTTGCTCGCTGTGCCCCTTTTTGGAGCCCAAAATCGAACATTTTCATCAGTTTCAGGCCACTTTTCTTCTTTTGCTATGTTTTTCTATCCCGAATCATACATCGTGAACAGTTAAAAGGACGACAACCTGACTCGCAGGACATCAGAGGGCCCTACAACGTGTTGATATCTCATCTTGCGAGGATGCTGCGTTGTTGAAGCAGATGGGTTGTCATTAAGCCCATTGGGCTTTTTGAATGGGCCATCTCTCTAGGCTGGGACTGTGAACCGTTAACACATATAAGAATTGTGCCCTCAACATGACGGGTGCGATCATACCAGCACTAATGCACCGGATCCTATCAGAACTCCGAAGTTAAGCGTGCTTGGGCGAGAGTAGTACTTTGATGGGTGACCCCCGGGGAAGTCCACGTGTTGCACCCCATTTTCAATTTTTTTTGCCCTGGTTAGGGTTGCCAGGATACTTTATCCACCAAATCTCTATTTCTGAATCCCACGGAACATTTGGCAAGACAACTTCGCTTCACGTAGAGGCTGGGCCCGTAAACTGAGCGCGTAGGGTTTGTGACCAGGTCTCCGTCGCTCTAGTGCCCATAACTTTGGATCCGCAGAAAGTTACGCAGCGTACAACATACCGTTGCAAAGCTCTCTGAGAGCTCTACGACGGTGGCAGCCAGCTTGCTCGCTGTGCACATTTTTGGAGATCAAAATCGAACGTTTTCATCAGTTTCAGGCCACTTTTCTAGTTTTGCTCTGTTTTTCTGTCCCGGATCGTACGTCGTGAACTGTTAAAAGGACGACAACCTGTCTCGCGGAGCATTAGAGGGCCCTACAACATGTCGATATCACGGCTTGCCAAGATGCTGTTTTGTTGAAGCGGATGGGTTGTCGTTAAGCCCATTGGGCCTTTTGAATGGGCCATCTCTCTAGGCTGGGACTGTGAACAGTTAACACATAAAGGAATTATGCCCTCAACATGACGGGTGCGATCATACCAGCACTAATGCACCGGATCCCATCAGAACTCCGAAGTTAAGCGTGCTTGGGCGAGAGTAGTACTAGGATGGGTGACCCCCTGGGAAGTCCTCGTGTTGCACCCCCCTTTTCAATTTTTTTTGCTCCGGTTAGGGTTGCCAAGATACTTTACCCACCACATTTCTATTATCGAATCCCATGGCACCTTGGGCAAGACAACTTCTCTTCACGTGGAGGCTGGGCCCGCAAACCGAGGGCGTAGGGCTTGTGACCAGGTCTCCGTCGCTCCGGTGCCCATAACTTTTGATCCGTAAGGAGTTACGAGGCGCACAGCATACCGTTGGAAAGCTCTATGAGAGCTCTACGACGGGGGTAGCTAGCTAGCTTGCTATGCCCTTTTCGGAGCTCAAAATCGAACGTTTTCATCAGTTTCGGGCCACTTTTCTTCTTTTGCTCTGTTTTTCCGTCCCGGATCGTACGTCGTGAGCTGTTAAAAGGACGACAACCTTACTCGCGGCACATTAGAGGACCCTACAATGCGTCGATATCACGTGTTGCGAGGATGCTGCGTTGTTGAAGCGGATGGGTTGTCGTTAAGCCCATTGGGCCTTTTGAATGGGCCATATCTCTAGGCTGGGACTGTGAACCGTTAACACATAAAGGAATTGTGCCCTCAACATGACGGGTGCGATCATACCAGCACTAATTCACCGGATCCCATCAGAACTCCGAAGTTAAGCGTGCTTGGGAGAGAGTAGTACTAGGATGGGTGACCCCCTGGGAAGTCCTCGTGTTGCACCCCCCTTTTCAATTTTTTTTTGCTCCGGTTAGGGTTGCCAAGATACTTTACCCACCACATTTCTATTATCGAATCCCACGGCACCTTGGGCAAGACAACTTCTCTTAACGTGGAGGCTGGGCCCGCAAACCGAGGGCGTAGGGCTTGTGACCAGGTCTCCGTCGCTCCGGTGCCCGTAACTTTTGATCCGTAAGGAGTTACGAGGCGTACAGCATACCGTTAGAAAGCTCTCTGAGAGCTCTACGACGGGGGCAGCTAACTAGCTTGCTATGCCCTTTTCGGAGCTCAAAATCGAACGTTTTCATCAGTTTCGTGCCACTTTTCTTCTTTTGCTCTGTTTTTCCGTCCCGGATCGTACGTCGTGAGCTGTTAAAAGGACGACAACCTTACTCGCGGCACATTAGAGGACCCTACAATGCGTTGATATCACGTCTTGCGAGGATGCTGCGTTGTTGAAGCGGATGGGTTGTCGTTAAGCCCATTGGGCCTTTTGAATGGGCCATATCTCTAGGCTGGGACTGTGAACCGTTAACACATAAAGGAATTGTGCCGTCAACATGACGGGTGCGATCATACCAGCACTAATGCACCGGATCCCATCAGAACTCCGAAGTTAAGCGTGCTTGGGCGAGAGTAATACTAGGATGGGTGACCCCTTGGGAAGTCCTCGTGTTGCACCCCCCTTTTCAATTTTTTTTGCTCCGGTTAGGGTTGCCAAGATACTTTACCCACCACATTTCTATTATCGAATCCCACGGCACCTTAGGCAAGACAACTTCTCTTCACGTGGAGGCTAGGCCCGCAAACCGAGGGCGTAGGGCTTGTGACCAGGTCTCCGTCGCTCCGGTGCCCATAACTTTTGATCCGTAAGGAGTTACGAGGTGCACAGCATACCGTTGGAAAGAACTCTGAGAGGTCTACGACGGGGGCAGCTAGTTAGCTCGCTATGCCCTTTTTGGAGCTCAATATCGAATGTTTTCATCAGTTTCGGGCCACTTTTCTTCTTTTGCTCTGTTTTTCCGTCCCGTATCGTATGTCGTGAGCTGTTAAAAGGACGACAACCTTACTCGCGGGACATTAGAGGTCCCTACATTGCATCGATATCACGTCTTGCAAGGATGCTGTGTTGTTGAAGCGGATGGGTTGTCCTTAAGCCCATTGGGCCTTTTGAATGGGCCATCTCTCTAGGCTGGGACTGTGAACCGTTAACGCATAAAGGGAATGTGCCCTCAACATGACGGGTGCGATCATATCAGCACTAATGCACCGGATCCCATCAGAACTCCGAAGTTAAGCGTGCATGGGCGAGGGTAGTACTAGGATGGGTGACCCCCTGGGAAGTCCTCGTGTTGCACCCCACTTTTCAATTTTTTTTGCTCCGGTTAGGGTTGCCAAAATACTCTATCCACCACATTTCTATTATTGAATCCCACGGCACCTTGGGCAAGACAACTTCAATTCACGTGAAGGCTGGGACCGCAAACTGAGGGCGTAGGGCTTGTGACAAGGTCTCCGCTGCTCCAGTGCCTATAACTTTTGATCCGTGAAGAGTTACGTGGCGCACAGCATACCGTTGCGAAGCTCTACAAGAGCTCTATGATGGGGGCAGCCAGCTAGCTTGCTGTGCCCTTTTTGGAGCTCAAAATCGAATGTTTTCATCAGTTTCGGGCCACTTTTCTTCTTTTGCTCTGTTTTTTCATCCCGTATCGTACGTCGTGAGCTGTTAAAAGGACGAAAACCTTACTCGCGGGATATTAGAGGTCCCTACATTGCGTCGATATCACGTCTTGCGAGGATGCTGCGTTGTTGAAGCAGATAGGTTGTCGTTAAGCCCTTGGGCCTTTGGAATGAGCCATCTCTCTAGGCTGGGACTGTGAACCGTTAACACATAAAGGGATTGTGCCCTCAACATGACGGGTGCGATCATACAGCACTAATGCATCGGATCCCATCAGAACTCCGAAGTTAAGCGTGCTTGGGCGATGGTAGTACTAGGATGGGTAACCCCTTGGGAAGTCCTCATGTTGCACCCCTCTTTTCAATTTTTTTTGCTCCGGTCAAGGTTGCCAAAATACTTTATCCACCACATTTCTATTATCGAATCCCACGGCACCTTGGGTGAGACAACTTCGCTTCACGTGAAGGCTGGGCCCGCAAACCGAGGGCGTAGGGCTTGTGACAAGGTCTCCGTCACTCCGGTGCCCATAACATTTGATCCGTAAGGAGTTACGCGGTGCACAGCATACCGTTGCGAAGATCTCCGAGAGCTCTACGACGAGGGTAGCGAGCTAGCTCGCTGTGCCCTTTTTGGAGCTCAAAATCGAATGTTTTCATCAGTTTTGGGCCACTTTTCTTCTTTTGCTCTGTTTTTTCATCCCGTATCGTACGTCGTGAGCTGTTAAAAGGACGACAACCTTACTCGCGAGACATTAGAGGTCCCTACATTGCGTCGATATCACGTCTTGCGAGGATGCTGCGTTGTTGTAGCGGATGGGTTGTCGTTAAGCCCATTGGGCCTTTTGAATGGGCCATCTCTCTAGGTTGGGACTGTGAACCGTTAACACATAAAGGGATTGTGCCCTCAACATGACGGTTCCGATCATACCAGCACTAATGCACTGGATCCCATCAGAACTCCGAAGTTAAGCGTGCTTAGGCGAGGGTAGTACTTGGATGGGTGACCCCTTGGGAAGTCCTCGGCCTATAAAGGTTAGACTAGGGTGTGATCTAAACATTCAAGTCCATTCACATTCTTAATCGTTCTAGGAGGTTTAGCACTTAACCTTTTAATCTATACTCTAAAATTTTCCGGAAATCCGGCAGCATAACGGCTGTAATTGGGCTCTTTGTTTTGACCTAAATTATCTAACAGCCTCAATATTACCAATTCAAGTCCATTCCCGACTAGAATTTACTATTTGATCATCAATTGAATTACCTATTGGTTATTTCGACGTCCCGTTTGATTGATAACCTAGCAAGATACTATGTCTCGTTTGTCCATTTATCCTAGTTTCAAAATATACCTGTTGATCTTAGCTTATTAGCGAGTACCTGTTGAGATTGGACAAGTTCAAATACCTACTCCTTAACTAGGCATCATAACTTGTGATAGATACTAGCGGTAGTAAAAGCAAGACGATCATAGTAGTGTCATGTCTAGTATCAGTCTACTTCATATAAGTACAAACCAAAATTAGACCCCAAATTACAACGGGGGTCTTTTACATTAGCAACAACAAGCAACATAAGATAAATGGTCTTCAAGCAACACAAAATACACAAGTAGTCACGTTCAAGCAAAACAACAGTAATAGGAAATCACTCCAGGGGTTCATCATTAGGTACATTGAGCTCGGGTTCCTGTACCTGTTCTTCTTCGCCTGAAATGATAAAAGAGGGTGAGTCCTTATGAACTCAGCGAGGGGGAACGAGAAATAAGTTTTTGAAACTCATTTTTCGGTTAGACTTATGAAAATCCCTTTTTCAAAATGAATACAACAGAAATACAAGTACAGAAACAGGAGTACCGGTCTTTCCTCCCCGAGGTTCTCTAGGATCCAAGCGGGAGTACTTATACACATAAATAAAAGGATACGGTGAGCTTTTGCTCTCAGATCAGATCCAGGATCAGTTGTTGCGGCCGACTTCGAATCATCCCCCAACACACCAGGTGGGTGTACTCCGGATGTACCCCAAAATCCTACGACCCAACTCTCCGAGGAAGTCTAGCCCCCAAGCGAGAGAGGGAATGGGACCATGGAGGTCACGGTAACACCGGCAAGCCCGATGCCGCCCGGCGTACGTGATCGCTACCATGCCGACAGGAAAGGTTGCAACCTTGTATGCAATGCACATTTATGACAGGTAATATATATCACAGAAGGAGGACAACAAAGTAGGTCGCCTCCGGACAGTCACAAGATTGCACATTGACAGATAAACAAGCAGGACACGATAAGACAGGCAATTTCACTTGAAAGGCATGTAGAGTTATATGGAAATTAAATGGGCAGCCATGTAATACATGTAAAACAGGCCATATAACTATTAAATAGTCCACGCAATCAAGTGATAAGATTACTCAACATGTAATGATATCAACATGGGTTCAAATGCAAGAAAAGCTTATTTGTCAACATGCAATGGTCAATATCACTTTTGAAATTATAAAACATTTACGGGCAGCCCACGCAACGTACAGTTTCCTCACAATATCCAATGGTTAACACTTAGCAAGAATACTTAGTCATTAGGGTTTCCGTTTCATGCATAATCGTGCGATCAAAACCCTAAGTCAACTTAACATCATTCTCAAGTCATGCATCATTCAATTCCAACATCCTCAAGTGCTCAAAACAGTCCACATAATATTCCAACACCACAATCCCAAGCAATTAGTACCACAAAAGAGGTTACAATAGTTTTCCAAGCACATAGCTAAGTGGAACACTCACTGCAATAGGCTGTTTTCTCATAATCAATCGGATAATCAAACAATCTCAAAATTCAGTGAATAAGATGTCAAATTAAAGCATAAGAAGTTAACTAAAATCAGAAACAAGCCTTGCATCAATTGGAGTTCAGAATCATTAGATATAGCCCAAATAGTGGAACTGCACAAAACTGTCCAGATTTGCCTATCGTTCGATATTTCATGTTTTTGAGGTCCTTAGGTTCATTTTTAGCCTACGCCTATGTCTGGCAAAAATGTCCACAACAAAAAAATCTAGCAGTAAAAAAAATTTCAAGTAATTTGGATGTCATTTTCTAGGTCAAAAACCTCTCGTTTTACATAGTCAGTGCATCTGCCAAAACTGTTTCATTTCCTCAAATTTTTCCAGATTTAGCTACCTTTCGTGATTTTGCCATTTTGAGGACCTTAGAGCCAAAATTTGATTTTTCCTATTTCTGCGAAAATTGTTCAAAACTGTCCAAACTAGTCACCTGGTGATTTTTACGCAATTTCAACAGCATTTGCTTAGCCAAAATTACCTCGAACAGACTGGTCAGAAAGCTGTCTCATAAATTCGACTTTACCTAGCGTCATTTTCAAGCCAAGTTCTTGCCATGCATGGTTGTTTAAGCTCATGAACGACCACATAACTCAAGTACAGAAGCAAATATACACATTTGTGAACATGCATGTGAAATTTTCAAAGAGTTTTCAAAAGCTTTTAACCCTCACCTTTGCAATCAACCAAACTATGCTCAAAAACCTGGTTGAAGCTCAAATCTGTTCTTCTCCTTGCTTGGCTGAGATTTCAACTTGGTTTTCTCTATTTTTCCTAGCCTAGTGATCAACCTCTTAGTGCATGCATGTAGTTAAAACATGAAGAAAATAAATGAATGTCAAGAAGCTTACCTAAGGCCGAAATGAAGCTTCAATGCACATGCATGAGTGTTTTTCGAACTCTAGCTTGATTGCTTGGTTTTCTTGATGATTTGCTTGCCTTGTTCGACCAAGGTGTGATGAAGATGAGCAAGGATGGTGAGAGTTCAGCCAAGGACCGAAATGGAGAGAGGAAAAGAGAGTGAGAGAGAAATGTGAGAGAAAGAAATGAAGAAAATGAAGATAAAACAAAGGCTTTGCAACTTGAGGAGCATGCTCGGCCTTGAGGCTTTCAATTTCAGCTTTTGTCTCCAAAATGCTTTAAATTTTGAATGCTAGAATGGGCATGCAAGGGCTGGTCGGATATGGTGAGGATTTGAAGGAATTTGAGCAATTATTTTAATGCCTTATGTCATTGTTTTGTCCTTGCATGCATAGAATAAAATATGTTGCTCAATTTTCTTGCTCAAGAACAAGACATGGCCGGCTATTGCATGTGCCAAATCTGAATTTTGTGTCTTCTTTTGAGGGTTATTTTATTGTATTTTGGAAGTGCAAAAAAAAAAAAAAAAAGAATAATGCAAAAAGAATAAAGAATGTTTTGTTTTTGGTGCATTTTTGTCTTCTAGTGAAAGGAATTTGGATTATTATATTGTTAGTGGATTTTGTAGGATTTTTTAATAGTCTAGTGCTTCGTGTAAGATGCTTTCTTAATTAGCGTGAAGACACGCTTTCCTAAGTTTAGGGCACGTACTTTGAGGTAGGACACGAACTATGAGACGAATGCACGTTTTTCAAGTAAACGCACGTAACCCTATATGAATGCACGAAATTCAATGCAAGGCACACAAAACTAAATACAATTCTCAAACCTAGGTCATGGCACATAAATCTAGGTTAGGGCAAACGAAGCTAGGTTTCGCACGTAAATCGGGGTCGGGCCTCACAGTTGCACCCCCCTTTTCAATTTTTTTTGCTCCGGTTAGGGTTGCCAAAATACTTTATCCACCACATTTCTATTATCAAATCCCATGGCACCTTGGGCAAGACAACTTCGCTTCACGTGAAGGCTGGGCCCGCAAACCGAGGGCGTAGGGCTTGTGACAAGGTCTCCGCCGCTCCGGTGCCTATAACTTTTGATCCGTAAGGAGTTACGCGGCGCATAGCATGCCGTTGCGAAGCTCTCCGAGAGCTCTACGACGAGGGCAGCGAGCAAGCTCGCTGTACCCTTTTTGGAGCTCAAAATCGAATGTTTTCATCAGTTTCGGGCCACTTTTCTTCTTTTGCTCTGTTTTCTTGTCCCGTATCGTACGTCGTGAGCTGTTAAAAGGACGACAACCTTACCCGCGGGACATTAGAGGTCCCTACATTGCGTCGATATCACGTCTTGCGAGGATGCTGCGTTGTTGAAGCGGATGGGTTGTCGTTTAGCCCATTGGGCCTTTTGAATGGGCCATCTCTCTAGGCTGGGACTGTGAACCGTTAACACATAAAGGAATTATGCCCTCAACATGACGGGTGTGATCATACCAGCACTAATGCACCGGATCCCATCAGAACTCCGAAGTTAAGCGTGCTTGGGCGAGGTTAGTACTAGGATGGGTGACCCCCTGGGAAGTCCTCATGTCGCACCCCCCTTTTCAATTTTTTTGCTCCGGTCAAGGTTGCCAAAATACTTTATCCACCACATTTCTATTATCGAATCCCACGGCACCTTGGGCGAGACGACTTCGCTTCACGTGAAGGCTGGGACTGCAAACCGAGGGCGTAGGGCTTTTAACAAGGCCTCCGTCGCTATGGTGCCCATAACTTTTGATCCGTAAGGAGTTACGCGGCGCACAACATACCGTTGCAAACCTCTCCGAGAGCTATACGACGAGGGCAGCGAGCTATCTCGCTGTGCCCTTTTTGGAGCTCAAAATCGAATGTTTTCATCAGTTTCGAGCCACTTTTCTTCTTTTGCTCTGTTTTTTAGTCCCGTATCGTACGTCGTGAGTTGTTAAAAGGACGAGAACCTTATTCGCGGGACATTAGAGGTCCCTACATTGCGTCGATATCACGTCTTGCGAGGATGTTACGCTGTTGAAGCGGATGGGTTGTCGTTTAGCCCATTGGGCCTTTTGAATGGGCCATCTCTCTAGGCTGGGACTGTGAACCGTTAACACATAACGGAATTATGCCCTCAACATGACGGGTACGATCATACCAGCACTAATGCACCGGATCCCATCAGAACTCCAAAGTAAAGCGTGCTTGGGCGAGAGTAGTACTAGGATGGGTGACCCCATGCGAAGTCCTCGTGTTGCACCCCCCTTTTCAATTTTTTTTGCCCCGGTTAGGGTTGCCAAAATTCTTTATCCACCACATTTCTATTATCGAATCCCACGGCAACTTGGGCAAGACAACTTCGCTTCACGTGAAGGCTGGGCCCGCAAACCGAGGGCGTAGGCCTTGTGACAAGGTCTCCGCCGCTCCGGTGCCTATAACTTTTGATCCGTAAGGAGTTACGCGGCGTAAAACATACCGTTGCAAAGCTCTCCGAGAGCTCTATGACGGGGGCAGCGAGCTAGCTCGCTCTGCCCTTTTCGGAGCTCAAAATCGAATGTTTTCATCAGTTTCGGGCCACTTTTCTTCTTTTGCTCTGTTTTTCCGTCCCGTATCGTACGTCAGGAGCTGTTAAAAGGACGACAACCTTACTCGCGGGACATTAGAGGTCCCTACATTGCATCGATATCACGTCTTGCAAGGATGCTGCGTTGTTGAAGCGGATGGGTTGTCGTTAAGCCCATTGGGCCTTTTGAATGGGCCATCTCTCTAGGCTGGGACTGTGAACCGTTAACACATAAAGGGATTGTGCCCTCAACATGACGGGTGCGATCATACCAGCAGTAGTGCACTGGATCCCATCAGAACTCCGAAGTTAAGCGTGCTTGGGCGAGGGTAGTACTAGGATGGGTGACCCCCTGGGAAGTCCTCATGTTGCACCCCCCTTTTCAATTTTTTTTGCTCCGGTCAAGGTTGCCAATATACTTTATCCACCACATTTCTATTATCGAATCCCACGGCACCTTCGGCAAGACAACTTCGCTTCACGTGAAGGCTGGGCCCACAAACCGAGGGCGTAGGGCTTGTGACAAGGTCTCCGTCGCTCCGGTGCCTATAACTTTTGTTCCGTAAGGAGTTACGGGGCGCACGGCATACCGTTGCAAAGCTCTCCGAGAGCTCTACGATGGGGGCAGTGAGCTAGCTCGCTTTGCCCTTTTTGGAGCTCAAAATCGAATGTTTTCACCCGTTTCGGGCCACTTTTCTTCTTTTGCTCTGTTTTTCCGTCCCGTATCGTACGTCGTGAGCTGTTAAAAGGACGACAACCTTACTCGCGGGACATTAGAGGTCCCTACATTGCGTCGATATCACGTCTTGCGAGGATGCTGCGTTGTTGAAGCGGATGGGTTGTCGTTTAGCCCATTGGGCCTTTTGAATGGGCCATCTCTCTTGGCTGGGACTGTGAACCGTTAACACATAAAGGAATTGTGCCCTCAACATGACGGGTGCGATCATACCAGCACTAATGCACCGGATCCCATCAGAACTCCGAAGTTAAGCGTTCTTGGGCGAGAGTAGTACTAGCATGGGTGACCCCCTGGGAAGTCCTCGTGTTGCAGCCCCCTTTTCAATTTTTTTTGCTCCGGTTAGGGTTGCCAAAATACTTTATCCACCACATTTCTATTATCGAATCCCACGGCACCTTGGGCAACACAACTTCGCTTCACGTGAAGGCTGGGTCCGCAAACCGAGGGCGTAGGGATTGTGACAAGGTCTCCGCCGCACCGGTGCCTATAACTTTTGATCCGTAAGGAGTTACGCGGCGTACAACATACCGTTGCGAAGCTCTCCGAGAGCTCTACGACTGGAGCAGCGAGCTAGCTCGCTTTGCCCTTTTTGGAGCTCAAAATCGAATGTTTTCATCCGTTTCGGGCCACTTTTCTTCTTTTGCTCTATTTTTTCGTCCCGTATCGTACGTCGTGAGCTGTTAAAAGGACGACAACCTTACTCGCGGGACATTAGAGGTCCCTACATTGCATCGATATCACGTCTTGCGAGGATGCTGCGTTGTTGAAGCGGATGGGTTGTCGTTTAGCCCATTGGGCCTTTTGAATGGGCCATCTCTCTTGGCTGGGACTGTGAACCGTTAACACATAAAGGAATTGTGCCCTCAACATGACGGGTGCGATCATACCAGCACTAATGCACCGGATCCCATCAGAACTCCGAAGTTAAGCGTTCTTGGGCGAGAGTAGTACTAGGATGGGTGACCCCCTGGGAAGTCCTCGTGTTGCACCCCCCATTTCAATTTTTTTTGCTCCGGTTAGGGTTGCCAAAATACTTTATCCACAACATTTCTATTATCGAATCCCACGGCACCTTGGGCAACACAACTTCGCTTCACGTGAAGGCTGGGTCCGCAAACCGAGGGCGTAGGGCTTGTGACAAGGTCTCCGCCGCACCGGTGCCTATAACTTTTGATCCGTAAGGAGTTACGCGGCGCACAGCATACCGTTACGAAGCTCTCCGAGAGCTCTACGACGGGGGTAGCCAGCTAGCTCGCTGTGCCCTTTTTGGAGCTCAAAATCGAATGTTTTCATCAGTTTTGGGCCACTTTTCTTCTTTTGCTCTGTTTTTTCGTCCCGTAACGTATGTCATGAGCTGTTAAAAGGACGACAACCTTACCCACGGGACATTAGAGGTCCCTACATTGCGTCGATATCACGTCTTGCAAGGATGCTGCGTTGTTGAAGCGGATGGGTTGTCGTTTAGCCCATTGGGCCTTTCGAATGGGCCATCTCTCTAGGCTGGGACTGTGAACCGTTAACACATAAAGGAATTATGCCGTCAACATGACGGGTGCCATCATACCAGCACTATTGCACCGGATCCCATCAGAACTCCGAAGTTAAGCGTGCTTGGGCGAGAGTAGTACTAGGATGGGTGACCCCCTGGGAAGTCCTCGTGTTGCACCCCCCTTTTCAATTTTTTTTGCTCCAGTTAGGGTTGCCAAAATACTTTATCCACCATATTTCTATTATCGAATCCCACGGCACCTTGGGCAACACAACTTCGCTTCACGTGAAGGCTGGGCCCGCAAACCGAGGGCGTAGGGCTTTTGACAAGGTCTCGGCCGCTGCGGTGCCTATAACTTTTGATCTGTAAGGAGTTACACGGCGCACAACATACCGTTGCGAAGCTCTCTGAGAGCTCTACGACATGGGCAGCGAGCTAGCTCGCTTTGCCCTTTTTGGAGCTCAAAATCGAATGTTTTCATCCGTTTCGGGCCACTTTTCTTCTTTTGCTCTGTTTTTCCGTCCCGTATCGTACGTCGTGAGCTGTTAAAAGGACGACAACCTTACTCGTGGGACATTAGAGGTCCCTACATTGCATCGATATCACGTCTTGCAAGGATGTAGCGTTGTTGAAGCGGATGGGTTGTCGTTAAGCCCATTGGTCCTTTTGAATGGGCCATCTCTCTAGGCTGGGACTGTGAACCGTTAACACATAAAGCGATTGTGCCCTCAACATGACGGGTGCGATCATACCAGCACTAATGCACCGGATCCCATCAGAACTCCGAAGTTAAGCGTGCTTGGGCGAGGGTAGAACTATGATGGGTGACAACCAGGGAAGTCCTCATGTTGCACTCCCATTTTCAATTTTTTTTGCTCCGTTCAAGGTTGCCAATATACTTTATCCACCACATTTCTATTATCGAATCCCACGGCACCTTCGGCGAGACAACTTCGCTTCACGTGAAGGCTGGGCCCGCAAACCGAGGGCGTAGGGCTTGTGACAAGGTCTCCGTCGCTCCGGTGCCCATAACTTTTGTTCCGTAAGGACTTACGCGGCGTACGGCATACCGTTGCAAAGCTCTCCGAGAGCTCTACGACGGGGGCAGTAAGCTAGCTCGCTGTGCCCTTTTTGGAGCACAAAATCTAATGTTTTCATCAGTTTCGGGCCACTTTTCTTCTTTTGCTCTGTTTTTTCATCCCGTATCGTACGTCGTGAGCTGTTAAAAGGACGACAACCTTACCCGAGGGACATTAGAGGTCCCTACATTGCGTCGATATCACGTCTTGCGAGGATGCTGCGTTGTTGAAGCGGATCGGTTGTCGTTTAGCCCATTGGGCCTTTTGAATGGGCCATCTCTCTAGGCTGGGACTGTGAACCGCTAACACATAAAGGAATTATGCCGTCAACATGACAGGTGCGATCATACCAGCACTATTGCACCGGATCCCATCAGAACTCTGAAGTTAAACGTGCTTGGGCGAGAGTAGTACTAAGATGGGTGACCCCTTGGGAAGTCCTCGTGTTGCACTCCCCTTTTCAATTTTTTTTGCTCCGGTCAAGGTTGCCAATATACTTTATCCACCACATTTCTATTATCGAATCCCACGGCACCTTGGGCGAGACAACTTCGCTTCACGTGAAGGCTGGGCCCACAAACCGAGGGCGTAGGGCTTGTGACAAGGTCTCCGCCGCTCCGGTGCCTATAACTTTTGATCCGTAAGGAGTTACGCGGCGCACAGCATACCGTTTCGAAGCTCTCCAAGATCTCTACGACGGGGGCAGCGAGCTGGCTCGCTGTGCCCTTTTTGGAGCTCAAAATCGAATGTTTTCATCAGTTTCGGGCCCCTTTTCTTCTTTTACACTATTTTTTCGTCCTGTATCGTACGTCGTGAGCAGTTAAAAGGACGACAACCATACTCGCGGGACATTAGAGGTCCCTACATTGCGTCGATATCACGTCTTGCGAGGATGCTGCGTTGTTGAAGCGGATGGGTTGTCGTTTAGCCCATTGGGCCTTTTGAATGGGCCATCTCTCTAGGCTAGGACTGTGAACCGTTAACACATAAAGGAATTGTGCCCTCAACATGACGGGTGCGATCATACCAGCACTAATGCACCGGATCCCATCAGAACTCCGAAGTTAAGCGTTCTTGGGCGAGAGTAGTACTAGCATGGGTGACCCCCTTGGAAGTCCTCGTGTTGCACCCCCCTTTTCAATTTTTTTTGCTCCGGTTAGGGTTGCCAAAATACTTTATCCACCACATTTCTATTATCGAATCCCACGGCACCTTGGCCAACACAACTTCGCTTCACGTGAAGGCAGGGCCCGCAAACCGAGGGCGTAGGGCTTGTGACAAGGTCTCCGCCGCACCGGTGCCTATAACTTTTGATCCGTAAGGAGTTACGCGGCGCACAGCATACCGTTGCGAAGCCCTCCGAGAGCTCTACGACGGGGACAGCCAGCTAGCTCGCTGTCCCCTTTTTGGAGCTCAAAATCGAATGTTTTCATCAGTTTTGGGCCACTTTTCTTCTTTTGCTCTGTTTTTCCGTCCCGTATCGTACGTCTTGAGCTGTTAAAACGACGACAAGCTTACTCGCGGGACATTAGAGGTCCCTACATTGCATCGATATCACGTCTTGCAAGGATGCTGCGTTGTTGAAGCGGATGGGTTGTCGTTAAGCCCGTTGGGCCTTTTGAATGGGCCATCTCTCTAGGCTGGGACTGTGAACCGTTAACACATAAAGGGATTGTGCCCTCAACATGACGGGTGCAATCATACCAGCACTAATGCATCGGATCCCATCAGAACTCCGAAGTTAAGCGTGCTTGGCGAGGGTAGTACTAGGATGGGTGACCCCCTGGGAAGTCCTCATGTTGCACCCCCCTTTTCAATTTTTTTTGCTCCGGTCAAGGTTGCCAATATACTTTATCCACCACATTTCTATTATCGAATCCCACGGCACCTTCGGCGAGACAACTTCGCTTCACGTGAAGGCTGGGCCCGCAAACCGAGGGCGTAGGGCTTGTGACAAGGTCTCCGTCGCTTCGGTGCCCATAACTTTTGTTCCGTAAGGAGTTACGGGGCGCACGGGATACCGTTGCAAAGATCTCCGAGAGCTCTACGACAGGGGCAGCGAGCCAGCTCGCTATGCCCTTTTTGGAGCTCAAAATCTAATGTTTTCATCAGTTTCGGGCCACTTTTCTTCTTTTGCTCTATTTTTCCGTCCCGTATCGTACGTCTTGAGCTGTTAAAAGGACGACAAGCTTACTCGTGGGACATTAGAGGTCCCTACATTGCATCGATATCACATCTTGCAAGGATGCTGCGTTGTTGAAGCGGATGGGTTGTCGTTTAGCCCATTGGGCCTTTTGAATCGGCCATTTCTCTAGGCTAGGACTGTGAACCGTTAACACATAAAGGGATTGTGCCCTCAACATGACGGGTGCAATCATACCAGCACTAATGGACCGGATCCCATCAGAACTCCGAAGTTAAGCGTGCTTGGGCGATAGTAGTACTAGGATGGGTGACCCCCTGGGAAGTCCTCGTGTTGCAACCCCCTTTTCAATTTTTTTTGCTCCAGTTAGGGTTGCCAAAATACTTTATCCACCATATTTCTATTATCGAATCCCACGGCACCTTGGGCAACACAACTTCGCTTCACGTGAAGGCTGGGCCCGCAAACCGAGGGCGTAGGGCTTGTGACAAGGTCTCCGCCGCTCCGGTGCCTATAACTTTTGATCCGTAAGGATTTACGCGGCGCACAGCATACCGTTGCGAGGCTCTCCGAGAGCTCTACGACAGGGGCAGCGAGCTTGCTCGCTTTGCCCTTTTTGGAGCTCAAAATCGAATGTTTTCATCAGTTTCGAGCCACTTTTCTTCTTTTGCTCTGTTTTTCTGTCCCGTATTGTACGTCGTGAGCTGTTAAAAGGACGACAACCTTACGAGCCCTTTTTGGAGCTCAAAATCGAATGTTTTCATCAGTTTCGAGAAACTTTTCTTCTTTTGCTCTGTTTTTCTGTTCCGTATCGTACGTCGTGAGCTGTTAAAAGGACAACAACCTTACTCGTGGGACATTAGAGGTCCCTACATTGCATCGATATCACGTCTTGCAAGGATGCTACGTTGTTGAAGCGGATGGGTTGTCGTTTAGCCCATTGGGCCTTTTGAATGGGCCATCTCTCTAGGCTGGGACTGTGAACCGGTAACACATAAAGGGATTGTGCCCTCAACATGACGGGTGCAATCATACCAGCACTAATGGACCGGATCCCATCAGAACTCCGAAGTTAAGCGTGCTTGGGCGAGAGTAGTACTAGCATGGGTGACCCCCTGGGAAGTCCTCGTGTTGTACCCCTCTTTTCAATTTTTTTTGCTCCGGTTAGGGTTGCCAAAATACTTTATCCACCACATTTCTATTATCGAATCCAACGGCACCTTGGGCAACACAACTTCGCTTCACGTGAAGGCTGGGCCCGCAAATCGAGGGCGTAGGGCTTGTGACAAGGTCTCCGCCGCACCGGTGCCTATAACTTTTGATCCGTAAGGAGTTACGCAGCGCACAGCATACCGTTGCGAAGCCCACCAAGAGCTCTACGACGGGGGCAGCTAGCTAGCTCGCTGTGCCCTTTTTGGAGCTCAAAATCGAATGTTTTCATCAGTTTCGGGCCACTTTTCTTCTTTTGCCCTATTTTTCTGTCCCGTATCGTACGTCTTGAGCTGTTAAAAGGACGACAACCATACTCACGGGACACTAGAGGTCCCTACATTGCATCGATATCATGTCTTGCAAGGATGCTGCGTTGTTAAAGCGGATGGGTTGTCATTAAGCCCATTGGGCCTTTTGAATGGGCCATCTCTCTAGGCTGGGACTGTGAACCGTTAACACATAAAGGGATTGTGCCCTCAACATGATGGGTGCGATCATACCAGCACTAATGCACCGGATACCATCAGAACTCCGAAGTTGAGCGTGCTTGGGCGAGGGTAGTACTAGGATAGGTGACCCCCTGGGAAGTCCTCATGTTGCACCCCCCTTTTCAATTTTTTTTGCTCCGGTCGAGGTTGCCAATATACTTTATCCACCACATTTCTATTATCGAATCCCACGGAACCTTCGGCGAGACAACTTCGCTTCACGTGAAGGCTGGGCCCGCAAACCGAGGGCGTAGGGCTTGTGACAAGGTCTCCGTCGCTCCGGTGCCCATAACTTTTGTTCCGTAAGGAGTTACGCGGCGTACGGCATACCGTTTCAAAGCTCTCCGAGAGCTCTACGATAGGGGCAGTGAGCTAGCTCGCTGTGCCCTTTTTGGAGCTCAAAATCGAATGTTTTCATCAGTTTCGGGCCACTTTTCTTCTTTTACTATGTTTTTCCGTCCCGTATCGTATGTCGTGAGCTGTTAAAAGGACGACAACCTTACTCGCGGGATATTAGAGGTCCCTACATTGCGTCGATATCACGTCTTGCGAGGATACTGCGTTGTTGAAGCGAATGGGTTGTCGTTAAGCCCATTGGGCCTTTTGAATGGGCCATCTCTCTAGGCTGGGACTGTGAACCGTTAACACATAAAGGAATTGTGCCCTCAACATGACGGGTGCGATCATACCAGCACTAATGCACCGGATCCCATCAGAACTCCGAACTTAAGCGTTCTTGGGCGAGAGTAGTACTAGCATGGGTGACCCCCTGGGAAGTCCTCGTGTTGCACCCCCCTTTTCAATTTTTTTTGCTCCGGTCAAGGTTGCCAATATAATTTATCCACCACATTTCTATTATCGAATCCCACAGCAACTTCGGCGAGACAACTTCGCTTCACGTGAAGGCTGGGCCCGCAAACCGAGGGCGTAGGGCTTGTGACAAGGTCTCCGTCGCTCCGGTGCCCATAACTCTTGTTCCGTAAGGAGTTACGCGGCGTATGGCATACCGTCGCAAAGCTCTCCGAGAGCTCTACGATGGGGGCAGCGAGCTAGCTCGCTGTGCCCTTTTTGGAGTTCAAAATCGAATGTTTTCATCAGTTTCGGGCCACTTTTCATCTTTTGCTCTGTTTTTTCGTCCTGTTTCGTACGTCGTGAGCAGTTAAAAGGACGACAACCACACTCGCGGGACATTAGAGGTCCCTACATTCCGTCGATATCACGTCTTGCGAGGATGCTGCGTTGTTGAAGCGGATGGGTTGTCGTTTAGCCCATTGGGCCTTTTGAATAGGCCATCTCTCTAGGCTGGGACTGTGAACCGTTAACACATAAAGGAATTGTGCCCTCAACATGACGGGTGCGATCATACCAGCAATTATGCACCGGATCCCATAAGAACTCCGAAGTTAAGCATTCTTGGGCGAGAGTAGTACTAGCATGGTTGACCCCCTGGGAAGTCCTCGTGTTGCACTCCCCTTTTCAATTTCTTTTGCTATGGTTAGGGTTGCCAAAATACTTTATCCACCACATTTCTATTATCGAATCCCACGGCACCTTGGGCAACACAACTTCGCTTCACGTGAAGGCTGGGCCCGCAAACCGAGGGCATAGGGCTTGTGACACGGTCTCTGCCGTACCGGTGCCTATAACTTTTGATCCGTAAGGAGTTACGCGGCGCACAGCATACCGTTGCGAATCTCTCCGAGAGATATACAATGTGGGCAGCGAGCGAGCTCGTTGTGCCCTTTTTGGAGCTCAAAATCGAATGTTTTCATCATTTTCGGGCCAATTTTCTTCTTTTGCTCTGTTTTTCCGTCCCGTATCGTACGTCGTGAGCTGTTAAAAGGATGAAAACCTTACTCGCGGGACATTAGAGGTCCCTACATTGCGTCGATATCACGTCTTGCGAGGAAGCTGCGTTGTTGAAGCAGATGGGTTGTCGTTTAGCCCATTGGGCATTTTGAATGGACCATCTCTCTAGGCTGGGACTGTGAACCGTTAACACATAAAGGAATTGTGCCCTCAACATGACGGGTGCGATCATACCAGCACTTATGCACCGGATCCCATAAGAACTCCGAAGTTAAGCGTTCTTGGGCGAGAGTAGTACTAGCATGGGTGACCCCCTGGGAAGTCCTCGTGTTGCACTCCCCTTTTCAATTTTTTTTGCTCCGGTTAGGGTTGCCAAAATACTTTATCCACCACATTTCTATTATCGAATCCCACGGCACCTTGGGCAACACAACTTCGCTTCACGTGAAGGCTGGGCCCGCAAACCGAGGGCGTAGGGCTTGTGACAAGGTCTCCGCCGCACCGGTGCCTATAACTTTTGATCCGTAAGGAGTTATGCGGTGCACAGCATACCGTTGCGAAGCCCTCCGAGAGCTCTACGACGAGGGCAGCCAGCTAGCTCGCTGTGCCCTTTTTGGAGCTCAAAATCGAATGTTTTCATCAGTTTCGGGACACTTTTCTTCTTTTGCCCTGTTTTTCCGTCCCGTATCGTACGTCTTGAGCTTTTAAAAAGACGACAACCTTACTCGCGAGACATTAGAGGTCCCTACATTGCATCGATATCACATCTTGCAAGGATGCTGCGTTGTTGAAGCGGATGGGTTGTCGTTAAGCCCATTGGGCCTTTTGAATGGGCCATCTCTCTAGGTTGGGACTGTGAACCGTTAACACATAAAGGGATTGTGCCCTCAACATGACGGGTGCGATCATACCAGCACTAATGCACCGGATCCCATCAGAACTCCGAAGTTAAGCGTGCTTGGGCGAGGGTAGTACTAGGATAGGTGACCCCCTGGGAAGTCCTCATGTTGCACCCCTCTTTTCAATTTTTTTTGCTCCGGTCAAGGTTGCCAAAATACTTTATCCACCACATTTCTATTATCGAATCCCACGGCACCTTGGGCGAGACAACTTCGCTTCAAGTGAAGGCTGGGCCCGCAAACCGAGCGCGTAGGGCTTGTGACAAGGTCCCCGTCGCTCCGGTGCCCATAACTTTTGTTCCGTAAGGAGTTACGTGGCGCACGGCATACCGTTGCAAAGCTCTCCGAAAGCTCTATGACGGGGGCCGCGAGCTTGCTCGCTGTGCCCTTTTTGGAGCTCAAAATCGAATGTTTTCATCAGTTTCGGGCCATTTTCTTTTTTTGCTCTTTTTTTTCGTCCCGTATCGTACGTCGTGAGCTGTTAAGAAGAGGACAACCTTACTCGCGGGACATTAGAGGTCCCTACATTAAGTCGATATCACGTCTTGCGAGGATGCTGCGTTGTTGAAGCGGATGGGTTGTCGTTAAGCTCATTCGACCTTTTGAATGGGCCATCTCTCTAGGCTGGGACTGTGAACCGTTAACACATAAAAGGATTGTACCCTCAACATGACGGGTGCGATCAAACCAGCACTAATGCACCGAATCCCATTAGAACTCCGAAGTCAAGCGTGCTTGGGCGAGGGTAGTACTAGGATGGGTGACCCCCTGGGAAGTCCTCATGTTGCACCCCCCTTTTCAATTTTTTTTGCTCCGGTCAAGGTTGCCAAAATACTTTATCCACCACATTTCTATTATCGAATCCCACGGCACCTTGGGCGAGACAAATTCGCTTCACGTGAAGGCTGGGCCCGCAAACCGAAGGCGTAGGGCTTGTGACAAGGTCTCCGTAGCTCCGGTGCCCGTAACTTTTGTTCCGTAAGGAGTTACGCGGTGCACTGCATTCCGTTGCAAAGCTCTCCGAGAGCTCTACGACGGGGGCAGCGAGCCAGCTCGCCGTGTCCTTTTCGGAGCTCAAAATCGAATGTTTTCATCAGTTTCGGGCCACTTTTCCTCTTTTGCTCTGTTTTTTCGTCTCGTATCGTACGTCGTGAGCTGTTAAAAGGACGACAACCTTACTCGCGGGACATTAGAGGTCCCTACATTGCGTTGTTGAAGCAGATGGGTTGTCGTTTAGCCCATTGGGCCTTTTGAATGGGCCATCTCTCTAGGCTGGGACTGTGAACCGTTAACACATAAAGGAATTATGCCCTCAACATGACGGGTGCGATCATACCAGCACTAATGCACCGGATCCCATCAGAACTCCGAAGTTAAGCGTGCTTGGGCGAGAGTAGTACTAGGATGGGTGATCCCCTGGGAAGTCCTCGTGTTGCACCCCCTTTTTCAATTTTTTTTGCTCCAGTTAGGGTTGCCAATATACTTTATCCACCACATTTCCATTATCGAATCCCACGGCACCTTGGGCAACACAACTTCGCTTCACGTGAAGGCTGGGCCCGCAAACCGAGGGCGTAGGTCTTGTGACAAAGTCTTCGCCGCTCCGGTTCCTATAACTTTTAATCCGTAAGGAGTTACGCGGCACACAGCATACCGTTGCGAAGCTCTCCGAGAGCTCTACGACGGCGGTAGTAAGCTACCTCGCTGTGCTCTTTTTGGAGCTCAAAATCGAATGTTTTCATCAATTTCGGGCCACTTTTCTTCTTTTGCTCTTTTTTTCATCTCGTATCGTACGTCGTGAGCTGTTAAAAGGACGAAAACCTTACTCGCGGGACATTAGAGGTCCCTACATTGCGTCGATATCACGTCTTGCAAGGATACTGCGTTGTTGAAGCGGATGGGTTGTCGTTTAGCCCATTGGGCCTTTTGAATGGGCCATCTCTCTAGGCTGGGACTGTGAACCATTAACACATAAAGGAATTATACCCTCAACATGACGGGTGCGATCATACCAGCACTAATGCACCGGATCCCATCAGAACTCCGAAGTTAAGTGTGCTTGGGCGAGAGTAGTACTAGGATGGGTGACCTCCTGGGAAGTCCTCGTGTTGCACCCCCCTTTTCAATTTTTTTTGCTCCAATTAGGGTTGCCAAAATACTTTATCCACCACATTTCTATTATCGAATCCCACGGCACCTTGGGCAAGACAACTTCGCTTCACGTGAAGGCTAGGCACGCAAACCGAGGGCGTAGGGCTTGTGACAAGGTCTCCGCCGCTCCGGTGCCTATAACTTTTGATCCGTAAGGAGTTACGCGGTGCATAGCATACCGTTGCGAAGCTCTCCGAGAGCTCTACGACAGGGGCAGCTAGCTAGCTCACTGTGCCCTTTTTGGAGCTCAATATCGAATGTTTTCATCAGTTTTGGGCCACTTTTATTCTTTTGCTCTGTTTTTTCGTCTCGTATCGTACGTCGTGAGCTGTTAAAAGGATGACAACCTTACTCGCGGGACATTAGAGGTCCCTACATTGCGTCGATATCACGTCTTGCGGGGATGCTGCGTTGTTGAAGCGGATGGGTTGTCGTTAAGCCCATTGGGCCTTTTGAATGGGCCATCTCTCTAGGTTGGGACTGTGAACCGTTAACACATAAAGGGATTGTGCCCTCAACATGGCTGGTGCGATCATACCAGCACTAATGCACCGGATCCCATCAGAACTCCGAAGTTAAGCGTGCTTGGGCGAGGGTAGTACTAGGATGGGTGACCCCCTAGGAAGTCCTCATGTTGCACCCCCCCTTTTCAATTTTTTTTGCTCCGGTCAAGGTTGCCAAAATACTTTATCCACCACATTTCTATTATCGAATCCCACGGCACCTTGGGCGAGACAACTTCGCTTCACGTGAAGGCTGGGCCCGCAAACCGAGGGCGTAGGGCTTTTGAGAAGGTCTCCGTCGCTCCGGTGCCAATAACTTTTGATCCGTAAGGAGTTACGCGGCGCACAGCATACCGTTGCAAACCTCTCCGAGAGCTATACGACGGGTGCAGCGAGCAAGCTCGCTGTGCCCTTTTTGGAGCTCAAAATCGAATGTTTTCATTAGTTTCGGGCCACTTTTCTTCTTTTGCTCTGTTTTTCCGTCCCGTATCGTACGTCGTGAGCTGTTAAAAGGACGACAACCTTACTCGCGAGACATTAGAGGTCCCTACATTGCGTCGATATCACGTCTTGCGAGGATACTACGTTGTTGAAGCGGATGGGTTGTCGTTTAGCCCATTGGGCCTTTTGAATGGGTCATCTCTCTAGGCTGGGACTGTGAACCGTTAACACATAAAGGAATTATACCCTCAACATGACGGGTGCGATCATACCAGCACTATTGCACCGGATCCCATTAGAACTCCGAAGTTAAGCGTGCTTGGGCGAGAGTAGTACTAGGATGGGTGACCGCCTGGGAAGTCCTCGGGTTGCACCCCCCTTTTCAATTTTTTTTGCTCCGGTTAGGGTTGCCAAAATACTTTATCCACCACATTTCTATTATCTAATCCCACGGCACCTTGGGCAAGACAACTTCGCTTCACGTGAAGGCTGGGCCCGCAAACCGAGGGCGTAGGGCTTGTAACAAGGTCTCCGCCGCTCCGGTGCCTATAACTTTTGATCTGTAAGGATTTACGCGGCGTACAACATACCGTTGCGAAGCTCTCCGAGAGCTCTATGATGGGGGTAGCGAGCTAGCTCGCTGTGCCCATTTTGGAGCTCAAAATCGAATGTTTTCATCAGTTTCGGGCCACTTTTCTTCTTTTGCACTGTTTTTCCGTCCCGCATCGTACGTCGTGAGCTGTTAAAAGGACGACAACCTTACTCGCGGGACATTAGAGGTCCCTACATTGCATCGATATCACGTCTTGCAAGGATGTTGCGTTGTTGAAGTGGATGGGTTGTCGTTAATCCCATTGGGCCTTTTGAATGGGCCATCTCTCTAGGCTGGAACTGTGAACCGTTAACACATAAAGGGATTGTGCCCTCAACATGACGGGTGCGATCATACCAGCACTAATGCCCCGGATCCTATCAGAACTCCGAAGTGAAGTGTGCTTGGGCGAGGGTAGTACTAGGATGGGTGACCCCCTGGGAAGTCCTCATATTGCACCACCCTTTTCAATTTTTTTTGCTCCGGTCAAGGTTGCCAATATACTTTATCCACCACATTTCTATTATCGAATCCCACGGCACCTTGGGCGAGACAACTTCGCTTCACGTGAAGGCTGGGCCCGCAAACCGAGGGCGTAGGGCTTGTGACAAGGTCTCCGTCGCTCCGGTGCCCTTAACTTTTGTTCCGTAAGGAGCTACGCGGCGCACCGCATACCGTTGCAAAGCTCTCCGAGAGCTCTACGACGGGGGCAGCGAGCTAGCTCGCTGTGCCCTTTTTGGAGCTCAAAATCGAATGTTTTCATCAGTTTCGGGCCACTTTTCTTCTTTTGCTCTGTTTTTTCATCCCGTATCGTACATCGTGAGCTGTTAAAAGGACGACAACCTTACCCGCGGGACATTAGAGGTCCCTACATTGCGTCGATATCACGTCTTGCGAGGATGCTGCGTTGTTGAAGCGGATGGGTTGTCGTTTAGCCCATTTGGCCTTTTGAATGGGCCATCTCTCTAGGTTGGGACTGTGAACCGTTAACACATAAAGGAATTATGCCCTCAACATGACGGGTGCGATCATACCAGCACTATTGCACCGGATCCCATCAGAACTCCGAAGTTAAGCGTGCTTGGGCGAGAGTAGTACTAGGATGGGTGACCCCCTGGGAAGTCCTCGTGTTGCACCCCCCTTTTCAATTTTTTTTGCTCCAGTTAGGGTTGCCAAAATACTTTATCCACCACATTTCTATTATCGAATCCCACGGCACCTTGGGCAACACAACTTCGCTTCACGTGAAGGCTGGGCCCGCAAACCGAGGGCGTAGGGCTTGTGACAAGGTCTCCGTCGCTCCGGTGCCTATAACTTTTGATCCGTAAGGAGTTACACGGCGCACAGCATACCGTTGCGAAGCTCTCCGAGAGCTCTACGATGGGGTCAGCGAGCTAGCTCGCTATGCCCTTTTTGGAGCTCAAAATCGAATGTTTTCATCAGTTTCGGGCCACTTTTCTTCTTTTGCTATGTTTTTTCATCCCGTATCGTACGTCGTGAGCTGTTAAAAGGACGGCAACCTTACCCGCGGGACATTAGAGGTACCTACATTGCGTCGATATCACGTCTTGTGAGGATGCTGCGTTGTTGAAGCGGATGGGTTGTCGTTTAGCCCTTTGGGCCTTTTGAATGGGCCATCTCTCTAGGCTAGGACTGTGAACCGTTAACACATAAAGGAATTGTGCCCTCAGCATGACGGGTGCGATCATACCAGCACTAATGCACGGGATCCCATCAGAACTCCGAAGTTAAGCGTTCTTGGGCGAGAGTAGTACTAGCATGGGTGACCCCCTGGGAAGTCCTCGTGTTGCACCCCCGTTTTCAATATTTTTTGCTCCGGTTAGGGTTGCCAAAATACTTTATCCACCACATTTCTATTATCGAATCCCACGGCACCTTGGGCAACACAACTTCTGTGAAACCCCACTTTTCTATCCTGTCTCGTTTTGCGTGTTTTATCTCGTTTTGCGTGCATTTGAACTGTTTATGTGCTATATGACCTAGAATGTTATAATTTTGATGTCAATACTCCTAATACGTGCTAAATGTGCATTCATGAAATTTTCATCAAAAACGGAGTCTGAAATTTTATCGCCTACTTTTAGTGAATAGTATTTTCGAAACACGTCTGCTGAGATTTTGAAACTGGTCTTTTTAACCCTTCTAGACCTAGTCCACAGACTTTAATAGACCTGTGTTTGATGAAAACTGTTTTAAAATCGGCTTAGGAATTTATTAGGGTTTTTACACCGACTTTTGCGAAAATCGAGTTTTAAGCCGACTCGGGTGGAATTGTTTGATTGTAAAACTTGTTGTCACCTAAAAATAATCTACTTGAACTATCTTGAGTGTTGAATAATTTTTTTGAGCATTGGTGATCAAGAAAATGCATTTAAAGTCAAGAAAACACTAAAAATAATTAGTTTCCACTTTGACTTTCTTTTATTTATTTGACCTTTGCTTAATATATGATGAACACACATTAAAAACAAAGCAAAACACCACCAAAAACACACACAAAACCGTGGCTCCTTGGAGGTGAAAGATGAAGGCATTTTCAAACCATTTTTCTCATAGATTTTGCATTTCCAAGCCGAATTGAGTGATTCAAAGCTTGATTTCACTTGTTTGGCATCTATTCTACACATTTCTTGCAACAAAACACATCAAAGGTGAGAGAAAAATTCTAGATCTCAAAACTCATTTTTTTGTTTTTGCTCATAACTGCATTTTGAACCGTTAGAATGTTAATCTGATGTTAGATTATTGCTCCATACATGCTAGGGATCATTTATGTGTATTACTACGAGATTTGAGCCATTGTAGCGAAATTATTTATTTTCGGGTATTTAAAGTTGATAGAATGGCTTTTTGAGGATTATTTTGAGTTGTTGTGGTTGGAATCGATTGCCGTTAATTTCTAAAAATTTGTTAATTACATGGTAACGCCGTTATAATGCCGAATTTTCGATTACGATGTTCGGGTGAAAATCCAGAAATTTCAGCCTAGGTGCCTTGAGGTTTTAGGGTTGTTGGACTTGATTTTGAGGTGTCTTGGTTGGTTTCCAAGAGGGCTAATGTAGTTGATCGAATGGGTGAGTGTTTGAAACTGATTTGGGGTTGTTTGGATTAGTAGAATGTAAGATATGATTATTTGAAGTTTAGGTTATCTTTCTTTAAATTATTAAATTGAGCCTTAGTTGATCGGGTGTGGTTTGAGTGATTGAATTGTGAGTTGTTGATGGGTAAACTAGGGTTTGATTGTGTGTTTAATGCATGTTCGGTTGGATGGCCTACTTTGTCATCTAACTTAGTTATTTGTTGTTAAATTGTTTATTGATGTTATTATGATGATAATATGTTTATTGATGATGATTGATGATTATTGATTGATGATTGATGCCGGGAGATAAACAGTTCTACTAGACTATCCTCATGTGAATGATTGATGTTTATTATTATTGCTCGGTCTCTGGTATGTGTGTGCCACCTCTCAGGCAGCATCGGGCTGTCGGGTTGATAACGGCATGACTATCAGAGATTGCCTCCAGCTCGCATGACGGAGGTGTCATGGAGGGCGAGGTTATTGAGGGTACCCCGGGTGCGTGAGTAATGGGGAGTTACAAGAAGAATGGTTGAGATCGTGATGGCGTTTGGAGCTACACCAACTAGAGAGAGTATCCTTTATTGAATGGTCATATAGTTATGTGATGATAGTATTATTGATGTTATTGTGTGTTTACTGACTCAAAGGATTATTCCAAGGAGTTTAGTAGACCTTGCTCGAGATCTATCGGATCCTCACTGGGCTTATTTTATATAAGCTCACTCTCTATTATTGCATGCATGCAGGTGTTACTGATTTTGGCTACGGGTATGTGCCTCCTGAAGAAGGAAATGTGCCGTATGTGGATGAGTCTTGTGTGCCGAAGTCATTGCCATGAATTTGTCTTAGTTGTTGTAATATGTTATATTGTATAGCTTACTCAATTATAAGACTTATGTATAATGGTTTAGTAGTCTTCTTTTGACCATGTTAGATTACTAAGTTGGTTTATAATCTGTTTTGAAATGTATGTACAGTTTATGTATGAAGTTGGAACGGAGGCGTATAACTATGAATGGATCGTCTAAGAATGATTATGGTATAATATGGATATGTTGTATGTTGTTAATGGTATTGAGGAATTCATTGTTGTGGGGTTGAGGAGTTTGATTGTATGATGTTCTGAGAGGTTGGTTTAGAGCCTCAGTGTCCAAATTACTGTCGTTATACTGCCGAAATTCCGTTGCGTCCTGACTGATTGTAGGTGGGGTTGAGTTGGGGCGTGACATTTAAGTGGTATCAGAGCTTGATTAGCTGTCAGCCGGCGTATCCTCGGAATGTGGGTAGTGGTCTAAGCATGCAAGTATGTATTAAGTGAAAGAAAAGTGAAACATATGTTAATATGTTTATGTGATTAATTTACTTATGTGTCTAACTTTCTATGTGACCAATATGCCTTGTGTGTTAAGTGAACTAATGTGGTCAATATGTTTTATGTGATAACGTGCCATACGTACTCAATGTGTTGTAAGTAATGTGCATTATGTGATTAATGTGCATTATGTGATTAATGTGTGTTATGTGACAATTGTGTTTCATGTGATCAAAGTGCCTTATGTGAAGTTTGTTGCTTATGTGACTTTAATTGTTTATAACTTACTTCTGTGATTTAACATGTTTATGTGATGTTGGCTTCTTATATGCTGAATTGTGTGTTATATGATAATGTTATATTATATGATAATCATGCATTACGTTGTACTTGTTTTCATGTGATGTAATTGTATATATTCTATAACTGTGGGTGATTCTTTTAGGTGAAGTAAGGATGGCTGCAAGAGTTTTCGGAAATAGAGGTAGGCCATGATTTTGAATTATTATTATTCTAGAAGTTTATCAGTTAGATTTTAATTGTTATGTTTATGGATTTTAGTTTCGGCTTAGTGGATTGATCTTGATGTTCCTTTAGCGAGAATGAAGTTGTTCGAGGAAAATAGCAATGTATCTTGATGATTATAATTACTTTTGTTGCCATGTTTAACTTGTTATTACTTGGAGATGGATCATAAGTTGAGGTTTCCGTGAGGTTGTGATTAGACACTTTTGGAGTCTCAACTCAGACTATACTTCCTTGAGGTTATTTTAGAATGAATTTATTTGAGGAATTAGTGATGTATATTTGTGAATGGAATGAAGTGTGGTATAACATGTGAATATTTCTACTATTTGGGATTGCTATATTATTAATGGATATTTTGGAGTTTTGATCTTTAAACCTTGGAGACAATTGGAATGATTCCTGACAAAAGTTACTTTATTTGAAGATGTAATTGTTGGGAGATAGAATTATTTGAGGAAATAAGAATGCATTTTGGTGACTGAACATTTACTTGCCTACATCGAGCTTTTGGATTCTAGGTGGTATAACTTTCTAAATTGTTGATTGGGGATTCTCTTGTGTTATAATGGGTTAGTATGAATCTGTATTGTGTTATCAGATTTTGGAGTCTTCATTAGTTAATCTTGTTGGGTAATCGGTGATTTATCTTGTTTAGTGATTGGTCTGGTACGGAATGTAAAATTTTCGAGTGATTTATCTTGTTTGGTGATTGTTATGACTCCTTAGGTTCTCTAGATCTCCTTACTGTCTTGTCTTGGGAGGAAGATAGATTGTAGGATTTGACTTGTTGGTGTTTAAGTGTGTAGGTGGGACACCCTTCTTGTACTTCATAATTCTATCAGTCTTATTATTATCTTTTACTCTATTCTCACTTATTTGAGAGAGAGTTACACTTTTCTAACATATCAATTGTTTCTTGAAAGTTTTGCTTATTGGATTAATGGATCCTATACTCATTTGACATTGTTTCTATTCTTAACGTTCATATTTGCTTCTTATAGCAATGTCACTTATTGGAGTTAAAGTTTGAGACTTTTATATTTCATTCTATATCTCCAGCCATTCGTTTCAGTATTTTATTTCATCCTATTACTATTCATTTGAAAGTAATCTCTCTGTGGGTATACCATTTTACTTATTCGAATTTCACTTACTTGATGTACTCCCTACCTAAGTACATCATTGTCATTCTTGTTGATCCTTGTTAATCCTATTGTTTTATTATTAAATCCTTGCCATTACTTTGTTTGTAATTGCTCATTTAATATACTCAGCATTGTCCTTTCTTATTTATACTTCTTTGGTTATTGCGTACTGAGATACTCATTATCTTGACACTCATATTTTCTATTGAATTAATCATCTCTTATCTCTTAATTTCATTTCACCTCAAGTACAACTTACTTGTTGGTTCCTTGAACAATCATCGAGAATTGAAATATCTACTTGTTCAGGAATTTTTATTCAACATACTCAGCACTGTTTTGACTCGTCATCATCCTTTGTTCGTACTTATTTAATTGATAGGTGCTGAGACATTTCTTATCTTAGTTATCATGCTTCCTTATTAACTATTAGCCTCTTGATTCTCTAACCTGTTTGAGCTCTTGTTCACTTGATTGTTGGCTCGAATATGACTTCCATATTCTTATTTCCTTGTAAATTTCATAAGAGTCATATTCTGACAAATGTCACTTTTGAGATATTCCCTTGATCAGTAATCATTCATGTTATCGTAAATGAGTTTTTTTAAACCCTCGGGGTGTTCATAGAGCTCTTTTCTGTAGTAGGGGATGATTGATAATTAGTGGTGTCATGCTAAGACTTTGGAGTTGCCATTTCTTTCATATGCAATATGATGTTAGGTGGGAGAGAATTATGAATTGAAGATTGTCTTGGAACTATGATCATCAACTTGCAGTCAACAGAGGTTGTTCTTTTGAGGTCTTTGGTTAGTTGTCATCCTAAGAGAAAAATGAGAACTAAGAGAAGTATTATTAAGTGTAACGATTGAGGATTTAATTGTCTGTCAGTTCGAGAATTGCGCGGACGCAATTGTTTTAAGGAGGGGAGAATGTGAAACCCCACTTTTCTATCATATCTCGTTTTGCGTGTTTTATCTCGTTTTGTGTGCATTTGACCTGTTTATGTGCTATATGACCTAGAATGTTATAATTTTGATGTCAATACTCTTAATACGTGCTAAATGTGCATTCATGAAATTTTCATAAAAAACGGAGTCAGAAATTTTATCGCCTACTTTTAGTGAATAGTATTTTCGAAACACGTCCGCTGAGATTTTGAAACTGGTCTTTTTAACCCTTCTAGACCTAGTCCACAGACTTTAATAGACCTGTGTTTGATGAAAACTGTTTTAAAATCGGCTTAGGAATTTATTAGGGTTTTTACACCGACTTTTGCGAAAATCGAGTTTTAAGCCGACTCGGGTGGAATTGTTTGATTGTAAAACTTCTTGTCACCTAAAAATAATCTACTTGAACTATCTTGAGTGTTGAATAATTGTTTTGAGCATTGGTGATCAAGAAAATGCATTTAAAGTCAAGAAAACACTAAAAATAATTAGTTTCCACTTTGACTTTCTTTTATTTATTTGACCTTTGCTTAATATATGATGAACACACATTAAAAACAAAGCAAAACACCACCAAAAACACACACAAAACCGTGGCTCCTTGGAGGAGAAAGATGAAGGCATTTTCAAACCATTTTTCTCATAGATTTTGCATTTCCAAGCCGAATTGAGTGATTCAAAGCTTGATTTCACTTGTTTGGCATCTATTCTACACATTTCTTGCATCAAAACACATCAAAGGTGAGAGAAAAATTCTAGATCTCAAAACTCATTTTTTTGTTTTTGCTCATAACTGCATTTTGAACCGTTAGAATGTTAATCTGATGTTAGATTATTGCTCCATACATGCTAGGGATCATTTATGTGTATTACTACGAGATTTGAGCCATTGTAGCGAAATTATTTATTTCCGGGTATTTAAAGTTGATAGAATGGCTTTTTGAGGATTATTTTGAGTTGTTGTGGTTGGAATCGATTGCCGTCGATTTCTAAAAATTTATTAATTACATGGTAACGCCGTTATAATGCCGAATTTTCGATTACGATGTTCGGGTGAAAATTCAGAAATTTCAGCCTAGGTGCCTTGAGGTTTTAGGGTTGTTGGACTTGATTTTGAGGTGTCTTGGTTGGTTTCCAAGAGGGCTAATGTAGTTGATCGAATGGGTGAGTGTTTGAAACTGATTTGGGGTTGTTTGGATTAGTAGAATGTAAGATATGATTATTTGAAGTTTAGGTTATCTTTCTTTAAATTATTGAATTGAGCCTTAGTTGATCGGGTGTGGTTTGAGTGATTGAATTGTGAGTTGTTGATGGGTAAACTAGGGTTTGATTGTGTGTTTAATGCATGTTCGGTTGGATGGCCTACTTTGTCATCTAACTTAGTTATTTGTTGTTAAATTGTTTATTGATGTTATTATGATGATAATATGATTATTGATGATGATAATATGTTTATTGATGATGATTGATGATTATTGATTGATGATTGATGCCGGGAGTTAAACAGTTCTGCTAGACTGTCTTCATGTGAATGATTGATGTTTATTATTATTGCTGGGTCTCTGGTATGTGTGTGCCACCTCTCGGGCAGCATCGGGCTGTCGGGTTGATAACGGCATGACTATCATAGATTGCCTCCAGCTCGCATGACGGAAGTGTCATGGAGGGCGAGGTTATTGAGGGTACCCCGGGTGCGTGAGTAATGGGGAGTTACAAGAAGAATGGTTGAGATCGTGATGGCGTTTGGAGCTACACCAACTAGAGAGAGTATCCTTTATTGAATGGTCATATAGTTATGTGATGATAGTATTATTGATGTTATTGTGTGTTTACTGACTCAAAGGATTATTCCAAGGAGTTTAGTAGACCTTGCTCGAGATCTATCGGATCCTCACTGGGCTTATTTTATATAAGCTCACTCTCTATTATTGCATGCATGCAGGTGTTACTGATTTTGGCTACGGGTATGTGCCTCCTGAAGAAGGAAATGTGCCGTATGTGGATGAGTCTTGTGTGCCGAAGTCATTGCCATGAATTTGTCTTAGTTGTTGTAATATGTTATATTGTATAGCTTACTCAATTATAAGACTTATGTATAATTGTTTAGTAGTCTTCTTTTGACCATGTTAGATTACTAAGTTGGTTTATAATCTATTTTGAAATGTATGTACAGTTTATGTATGAAGTTGGAACAGAGGCGTATAACTATGAATGGATCGTCTAAGAATGATTATGGTATAATATGGATATGTTGTATGTTGTTAATGGTATTGAAAAATTCATTGTTGTGGGGTTGAGGAGTTTGATTGTATAATGTTCTGAGAGGTTGGTTTAGAGCCTCAGTGTCCAAATTACTGTCGTTATACTGCCGAAATTCCGTTGCGTCCTAACTGATTGTAGGTGGGGTCGAGTTGGGGTGTGACAACTTCGATTCACGTGAAGGCTGGGCCCGCAAACCGAGGGCGTAGGGCTTGTGACAAGGTCTCCGCCGCACCGGTGCCTATAACTTTTGATCCGTAAGGAGTTACGCGGCGCACAGCATACAGTTGCGAAGCTCTCCGAGAGCTCTACGACGGGGGCAGCCAGCTAGCTCGCTGTGCCCTTTTTGGAGCTCAAAATCGAATGTTTTCATCAGTTTCGGGCCACTTTTCTTCTTTTGCTCTGTTTTTCCATCGCGTATCGTACGTCTTGAGCTGGTAAAAGGACGACAACCTTACTCGCGGGACATTAGAGGTCCCTACATTGCATCGATAACACGTCTTGCAAGGATGCTGCGTTGTTGAAGCGGATGGGTTGTCGTTAAGCCCATTGGGCCTTTTGAATGGGCCATCTCTCTAGGCTGGGACTGTGAACCGTTAACACATAAAGGAATTATGGCCTCAACATGACGGGTGCGATCATTCCTGCACTAATGCACCGGATCCCATTAGAACTCCGAAGTTAAGCGTGCTTGGGCGAGGGTAGTACTAGGATGGGTGACCCCCTGGGAAGTCTTCATGTTGCACCCCCCTTTTCAATTTTTTTTGCTCCGGTCAAGGTTGCCAAAATACTTTATCCACCACATATCTATTATCGAATCCCATGGCACCTTGGGCGAGACAACTTCGCTTGACGTTAAGGCTGAGCCCGCAAACCGACGGCGTAGGGCTTGTGAGAAGGTCTCCGTCGCTCTGGTGCCCATAACTTTTGTTCCGTAACGAGTTACGCGGCGCACAGCATACCGTTGCAAAGCTCTGCGAGAGCTCTACGATTGGAGCAGCGAGCTAGCTTGCTGTGCCCTTTTTGGAGCTCAAAATCGAATGTTTTCATCAGTTTCGGGCCACTTTTCTTCTTTTGCTCTATTTTTTCGTCTCGTATCGTACGTCGTGAGCTGTTAAAAGGACGAAAACCTTACTCGCGGGACATTAGAGGTCCCTACATTGCGTCGATATCACGTCTTGCGAGGATGCTGCGTTGTTGAAGCAGATGGGTTGTCGTTTAGCCCATTGGGCCTTTTGAATGGGCCATCTCTCTAGGCTGGGACTGTGAACCGTTAACAAATAAAGGAATTATGCCCTCAACATGACGGGTGCGATCATACCAGAACTAATGCACCGGATCCCATCAAAACTCCGAAGTTAAGCGTGCTTGGGCGAGAGTAGTACTAGGATGGGTGACCCCCTGGGAAGTCCTCGTGTTGCACCCCCCTTTTCAATTTTTTTTGCTCCAGTTAAGGTTGCCAAAATACTTTATCCACCACATTTCTATTATCGAATCCAACGGCACCTTGGGCGAGACAACTTCGCTTCACGTGAAAGCTGGGCCCGCAAACCGAGGGCGTAGGGCTTGTAACAAGGTCTCCGTCGCTCCGGTGCCCATAACTTTTGTTCCGTAATGAGTTACGCGGCGCACGGCATACCGTTGCAAAGCTCTCTGAGAGCTCTACGACGGGGGTAGCGAGCTGGCTCGCTGTGCCCTTTTTGGAGCTCAAAATCGAATGTTTTCATCAGTTTTGGGCCACTTTTCTTTTTTTGCTCTTTTTTTTCGTGCCGTATCATACGTCGTGAGCTGTTAAAAGGAGGACAACCTTACTCGCGGGACATTAGAGGTCCCTACATTGCGTCGATATCACGTCTTGCGAGGATGCTGCGTTGTTGAAGAGGATGGGTTGTCGTTAAGCCCATTCGGCCTTTTGAATGGGCCATCTCTCTAGGCTGGGACTGTGAACCGTTAACACATAAAGGGATTGTACCCTCAACATGACGAGTGCGATCATACCAGCACTAATGCACCGGATCCCATCAGAACTCCGAAGTTAAGCGTGCTTTGGCGAGGGTAGTACTAGGATGGGTGACCCCCTGGGAAGTCCTCATGTTGCACCCCCCTTTTCAATTTTTTTTGCTCCGGTCAAGGTTGACAAAATACTTTATCCACGACATTTCTATTATCGAATCCCACGGCACCTTGGGCGAGACAAATTCGCTTCACGTGAAGGCTGGGCCCGCAAACCGAAGGCGTAAGGCTTGTGACAAGGTCTCCGTCGCTCCGGTGCCCATAACTTTTGTTCCGTAAGGAGTTACGCGGCGCACGGCATACCGTTGCAAAGCTCTCCGAGAGCTCTACGACGGGCGCAGCGAGCTAGTTTGCTGTGCCCTTTTTGGAGCTCAAAATCGAATGTTTTCATCAGTTTCGGGCCACTTTTCCTCTTTTGCTCTGTTTTTTCGTCTCGTATCGTACGTCGTGAGCTGTTAAAAGGACGACAATCTTACTCGCGGGACATTAGAGGTCCCTACATTGCGTTGATATCACGTGTTGCGAGGATGCTGCGTTGTTGAAGCGGATGGGTTGTCGTTTAGCCCATTTGGCCTTTTGAATGGGCCATCTCTCTAGGCTGGGACTGTGAACCGTTAACACATAAAGGAATTATGCCCTCAACATTACGGGTGCGATCATACCAGCACTAATGCACCGGATCCCATCAGAACTCCGAAGTTAAGCGTGCTTGGGCGAGAGTAGTACTAGGATGGGTGACCCCCTGGGAAGTCCTCGTGTTGCACCCCCCTTTTCAATTTTTTTTGCTCCAATTAGGGTTGCCAAAATACTTTATCCACCACATTTCTATTATCGAATCCCACGGCACCTTGGGCAAGAGAACTTCGCTTCACGTGAAGGCTGGGCCCGCAAACCGAGGGCGTAGGGCATGTGACAAGGTCTCCGCCGCACCGGTGCCTATAACTTTTGATCCGTAAGGAGTTACGCGGCCCACAGCATACCGTTACGAAGCTCTCCGAGAGCTCTACGGTTGGAGCAGCGAGCTAGCTCGCTGTGCCATTTTTGGAGCTCAAAATCGAATGTTTTCATCAGTTCTGGGCCACTTTTCTTCTTTTGCTCTGTTTTTTTGTCTCGTATCGTACGTCGTGAGCTGTTAAAAGGACGACAACCTTACTCGCGGGACATTAGAGGTCCCTACATTGCGTCGATATCACGTCTTGCGAGGATGCTGCGTTGTTGAAGCAGATGGGTTGTCGTTTAGCCCATTGGGCCTTTTGACTGGGCCATCTCTCTAGGCTGTGACTGTGAACCGTTAACAAATAAAGGAATTATGCCCTCAACATGACGGGTGCCATCATACCAGCATTAATGCACCGGATCCCATCAGAACTCCGAAGTTAAGCGTGCTTGGGCGAGAGTAGTACTAGGATGGGTGACCCCCTGGGAAGTCCTCGTGTTGCACCCCCCTTTTCAATTTTTTTGGCTCCAGTTAGGGTTGCCAAAATACTTTATCCACCACATTTCTATTATCGAATCCAACGGCACCTTGGGCGAGACAACTTCGCTTCACGTGAAGGCTGGGCCCGCAAACCGAGGGCGTAGGGCTTGTGACAAGGTCTCCGTTGCTCCGGTGCCCATGACTTTTGTTCCGTAAGGAGTTACGCGGCGCACGACATACCGTTGCAAAGCTCTACGAGAGCTATACGACGGGGGTAGTGAGCAAGCTCGCTATGCCCTTTTTGGAGCTCAAAATCGAATGTTTTCATCAGTTTCGGGCCACTTTTCTTTTTTTGCTCTTTTTTTTCATCCAGTATCGTACGTCGTGAGCTGTTAAAAGGAGGACAACCTTACTCGCGTGACATTAGAGGTCCCTACATTGCGTCGATATCACGTCTTGCGAGGATGCTGCGTTGTTGAAGCGGATGCGTTGTCGTTAAGCCCATTCGGCCTTTTGAATGGGCCATCTCTCTAGGCTGGGACTGTGAACCGTTAACACATAAAGGGATTGTACCCTCAACTTGACGGGTGCGATCATACCAGCACTAATGCACCGGATCCCATCAGAACTCCGAAGTTAAGCGTGCTTGGGCGAGGGTAGTACTAGGATGGGTGACCCCCTGGGAAGTCTTCATGTTGCACCCCCATTTTCAATTTTTTTTGATCCGGTCAAGGTTGCCAAAATAAATTATCCACGACATTTCTATTATCGAATCCCACGGCACCTTGGGCGAGACAAATTCGCTTCATGTGAAGGCTGGGCCTGCAAACCGAGGGCGTAGGGCTTGTGACAAGGTCTCCGTCGCTCCGGTGCCCATAACTTTTGTTCCGTAAGGAGTTACGCGGCGCACGGCATACCGTTGCAAAGCTCTCCGAGAGCTCTACGACGGGGGCAGCGAGCCAACTTGATGTGCCCTTTTTGGAGCTCAAAATCGAATGTTTTCATCAGTTTCGGGCCACTTTTCCTCATTTGCTCTATTTTTTCGTCTCGTATCGTACGTCGTGAGCTGTTAAAAGGACGACAACCTTACTCGCGGGACATTAGAGGTCGCTACATTGCGTCGATATCACGTGTTGCGAGGATGCTGCGTTGTTGAAGCGTATAGGTTGTCGTTTAGCCCATTGGGCCTTTTGAATGGGCCATCTCTCTAGGATGGGACTATGAACCGTTAACACATAAAGGAATTATGCCCTCAACATTATGGGTGCGATCATACCAGCACTAATGCACCGGATCCCATCAGAACTCCGAAGTTAAGCGTGCTTGGGCGAGAGTAGTACTAGGATGGGTGACCCCCTGGGAAGTCCTCGTGTCGCACCCCCTTTTCAATTTTTTTTGCTCCAGTTAGGGTTGCCAAAATACTTTATCCACCACATTTCTATTATCGAATCCCACTGCACCTTGGGCAAGACAACTTCGCTTCACGTGAAAGCTGGGCCCGCAAACCGAGGGCGTAGGGCTTGTGACAAGGTCTCCGCCGCTCCGGTGCCTATAACTTTTGATCCGTAAGGAGTTACGCGGTGCACAGCATACCGTTGCGAAGCTCTCCGAGAGCTCTACGACGGGGGCAGCTAGCTAGCTCACTTTGCCCTTTTTGGAGCTCAAAATCGAATATTTTCATCAGTTTCGTGCCACTTTTCTTCTTTTGCTCTGTTTTTTCGTCCCGTATCGTACGTCGTGAGCTGTTAAAAGGACGACAACCTTAATCACGGGACATTAGAGGTCCCTACATTGGGTCGATATCACGTCTTGCGAGGATCCTGCGTTGTTGAGGCGGATGGGTTGTCGTTAAGACCATTGGGCCTTTTGAATGGGCCATCTCTCTAGGCTGGGACAGTGAACCGTTAACACATAAAGGAATTGTGCCCTCAACATGACGGGTGCAGTATGATGCACCGGATCCCATAATAACTCCGAAGTTAAGCGTGCTTGGGCGAGAGTAGTACTAGGATGGGTGACCCCTTGGGAAGTCCTCGTGTTGCACCCCCCTTTTCAATTTTTTTTGCTCCGGTTAGGGTTGCCAAAATACTTTATCCACCACATTTCTATTATCGAATCCCACGGCACCTTGGGCAAGACAACTTCTCTTCACGTGAAGGCTGGGCCCGCAAACCGAGGGCGTAGGGCTTGTGACAAGGTCTCCGCCGCTCCGGTGCCTATAACTTTTGATCCGTAAGGAGTTACGCGGCGCACAGCATACCGTTGCGAAGCTCTCCGAGAGCTCTACGACGGGGGCAGCCAGCTAGCTCGCTGTGCCCTTTTTGGAGCTCAAAATCGAATGTTTTCATCAGTTTCGGGCCACTTTTCTTCTTTTGCTCTGTTTTTTCATCTCGTATCGTACGTCGTGTGCTGTTAAAAGGACGACAACCTTACTCGCGGGACATTTGAGGTCCCTACATTGTGTTAATATCACGTCTTGCGTGGATGCTGCGTTGTTGAAGTGGATGGTTTTTCGTTTAGCCCATTGGGCCTTTTTAATGGGCCATCTCTCTAGGCTGGGACTGTGAACCGTTAACACATAAAGGAATTATGCCCTCAACATGACAGGTGCGATCAAACCAGTACTAATGCACCGGATCGCATCAGAACTCCGAAGTTAAGCGTGCTTGGGCGAGAGTAGTACTAGGATGGGTGACCCCCTGGGAAGTCCTCGTGTTGCACCCACCTTTTCAATTTTTTTTGCTCCGGTTAGGGTTGCCAAAATACTTTATCCACCACATTTCTATTATCGAATCCCACGGCACCTTGGGCAAGACAACTTCGCTTCACGTGAAGGCTGGGCCCGCAAACTGAGGGCGTAGGGCTTGTGACAAGGTCTCTGCCGCTCCGGTGCCTATAACTTTTGATCCGTAAGGAGTTACGCGGCGCACAGCATACCGTTGCGAAACTCTTTGAGAGCTCTACGACGGGGGCAGCTAGCTAGCTCGCTATGCCCTTTTTGGAGCTCAAAATCGAATGTTTTCATCAGTTTCGGGCCACTTTTCTTCTTTTGCTCTGTTTTTTCGTCCCGTATCGTACGTCGTGAGTTGTTAAAAGTAGGACAACCTTACTCGCGGGACATTAGAGGTCCCTACATTGCGTCGATATCACGTCTTGCGAGGATGCTGCGTTGTTGAATCGGATGGGTTGTCGTTAAGCCCATTGGGCCTTTTGAATGGGCCATCTCTCTAGGCTGGGACTGTGAACCGTTAACACAAAAAGGGATTGTGCCCTCAACATGACGGGTGCGATCATACCAGCACTAATGCACCGGATCCCATCAGAACTCCGAAGTTAAGCGTGCTTGGGCGAGAGTAGTACTAGGATGGGTGACCCCCTAGGAAGTCCTCGTGTTGCACCCCCCTTTTCAATTTTTTTGGCTCCAGTTAGGGTTGCCAAAATACTTTATCCACCACATTTCTATTATCGAATCCAACGGCACCTTGGGCGAGACAACTTCGCTTCACGTGAAGGCTGGGCCCGCAAACCGAGGGCGTAGGGCTTGTGACAAGGTCTCCGTTGCTCCGGTGCCCATAACTTTTGTTCCGTAAGGAGTTACGCGGCGCACGACATACCGTTGCAAAGCTCTACGAGAGCTCTACGACGGGGGTAGCGAGCTAGCTCGCTATGCCCTTTTTGGAGCTTAAAATCGAATGTTTTCTTCAGTTTCGGGCCACTTTTCTTTTTTTGCTCTTTTTTTTCATCCCGTATCGTACGTCGTGAGCTGTTAAAAGGAGGACAACCTTACTCGCGTGACATTAGAGGTCCCTACATTGCGTCGATATCACGTCTTGCGAGGATGCTGCGTTGTTGAAGCGGATGCGTTGTCGTTAAGCCCATTCGGCCTTTTGAATGGGCCATCTCTCTAGGCTGGGACTGTGAACCGTTAACACATAAAGGGATTGTACCCTCAACTTGACGGGTGCGATCATACCAGCACTAATGCACCGGATCCCATCAGAACTCCGAAGTTAAGCGTGCTTGGGCGAGGGTAGTACTAGGATGGGTGACCCCCTGGGAAGTCTTCATGTTGCACCCCCATTTTCAATTTTTTTTGCTCCGGTCAAGGTTGCCAAAATACATTATCCACGACATTTCTATTATCGAATCCCACGGCACATTGGGCGAGACAAATTCGCTTCATGTGAAGGCTGGCCTTCAAACCGAGGGCGTAGGGCTTGTGACAAGGTCTCCGTCGCTCCGGTGCCCATAACTTTTGTTCCGTAAGGAGTTACGCGGCGCACGGCATACCGTTGCAAAGCTCTCCGAGAGCTCTACGACGGGGGCAGTGAGCCAACTTGATGTGCCCTTTTTGGAGCTCAAAATCGAATGTTTTCATCAGTTTCGGGCCACTTTTCCTCATTTGCTCTGTTTTTTCGTCTCGTATCGTACGTCGTGAGCTGTTAAAAGGACGACAACCTTACTCGCGGGACATTAGAGGTCCCTACATTGCGTCGATATCACGTGTTGCGAGGATGCTGCGTTGTTGAAGCGTATAGGTTATCGTTTAGCCCATTGGGCCTTTTGAATGGGCCATCTCTCTAGGCTGGGACTATGAACCGTTAACACATAAAGGAATTATGCCCTCAACATTGCGGGTGCGATCATACCAGCACTAATGCACCGGATCCCATCAGAACTCCGAAGTTAAGCGTGCTTGGGCGAGAGTAGTACTAGGATGGGTGACCCCCTGGGAAGTCCTCGTGTTGCACCCCCTTTTCAATTTTTTTTGCTCCAGTTAGGGTTGCCAAAATACTTTATCCACCACATTTCTATTATCGAATCCCACTGCACCTTGGGCAAGACAACTTCGCTTCACGTGAAAGCTGGGCCCGCAAACCGAGGGCGTAGGGCTTGTGATAAGGTCTCCGCCGCTCCGGTGCCTATAACTTTTGATCCGTAAGGAGTTACGCGGTGCACAGCATACCGTTGCGAAGCTCTCCGAGAGCTCTACGACGGGGGCAGCTAGCTAGCTCACTTTGCCCTTTTTGGAGCTCAAAATCGAATATTTTCATCAGTTTCGTGCCACTTTTCTTCTTTTGCTCTGTTTTTTCATCCCGTATCGTACGTCGTGAGCTGTTAAAAGGACGACAACCTTAATCACGGGACATTAGAGGTCTCTACATTGGGTCGATATCACGTCTTGTGAGGATCCTACGTTGTTGAAGCGGATGGGTTGTCGTTAAGCCCATTGGGCCTTTTGAATGGGCCATCTCTCTAGGCTGGGACTGTGAACCGTTAACACATAAAGGAATTGTGCCGTCAACATGACGGGTGCAGTATGATGCACCGGATCCCATAATAACTCCGAAGTTAAGCGTGCTTGGGCGAGAGTAGTACTAGGATGGGTGACCCCTTGGGAAGTCCTCGTGTTGCACCCCCCTTTTCAATTTTTTTTGCTCCGGTTAGGGTTGCCAAAATACTTTATCCACCACATTTCTATTATCGAATCCCACGGCACCTTGGGCAAGACAACTTCTCTTCACGTGAAGGCTGGGCCCGCAAACCGAGGGCGTAGGGCTTGTGACAAGGTCTCCGCCGCTCCGGTGCCTATAACTTTTGATCCGTAAGGAGTTACGCGGCGCACAGCATACCGTTGCGAAGCTCTCCGAGAGCTCTACGACGGGGGCAGCCAGCTAGCTCGCTGTGCCCTTTTTGGAGCTCAAAATCGAATGTTTTCATCAGTTTCGGGCCACTTTTCTTCTTTTGCTCTGTTTTTTCATCTCGTATCGTACGTCGTGAGCTGTTAAAAGGACGACAACCTTACTCACGGGACATTTGAGGTCCCTAAATTGTGTCAATATCACGTCTTGCGTGGATGCTGCGTTGTTGAAGTGGATGGTTTTTCGTTTAGCCCATTGGGCCTTTTTAATGGGCCATCTCTCTAGGCTGGGACTGTGAACCGTTAACACATAAAGGAATTATGCCCTCAATATGACGGGTGTGATCAAACCAGTACTAATGCACCGGATCGCATCAGAACTCCGAAGTTAAGCGTGCTTGGGCGAGAGTAGTACTAGGATGGGTGACCCCCTGGGAAGTCCTCGTGTTGCACCCACCTTTTCAATTTTTTTTGCTCCGGTTAGGGTTGCCAAAATACTTTATCCACCACATTTCTATTATCGAATCCCACGGCACCTTGGGCAAGACAACTTCGCTTCACGTGAAGGCTGGGCCCGCAAACTGAGGGCGTAGGGCTTGTGACAAGGTCTCTGCCGCTCCGGTGCCTATAACTTTTGATCCGTAAGGAGTTACGCGGCGCACAGCATACCGTTGCGAAGCTCTCCGAGAGCTCTACGACGGGGGCAGCCAGCTAGCTCGTTGTGCCCTTTTTGGAGCTCAAAATCGAATGTTTTCATCAGTTTCGGGCCACTTTTCTTCTTTTGCTCTGTTTTTTCATCCCGTATCGTACGTCGTGAGCTGTTAAAAGTAGGACAACCTTACTCGCGGGACATTAGAGGTCCCTACATTGCGTCGATATCACATCTTGCGAGGATGCTGCGTTGTTGAATCGGATGGGTTGTCGTTAAGCCCATTGGGCCTTTTGAATGGGCCATCTCTCTAGGCTGGGACTGTGAACCGTTAACACATAAAGGGATTGTGCCCTTAACATGACGGGTGCGATCATACCAGCACTAATGCACCGGATCCCATCAGAACTCTGAAGTTAAGCGTGCTTGGGAGAGAGTAGTACTAGGATGGGTGACCCCCTGGGAAGTCCTCGTGTTGCACCCCCCTTTTCAATTTTTTATGCTCCAGTTAGGGTTGCCAAAATACTTTATCCACCACATTTCTATTATCGAATCCCACGGCACCTTGGGCAAGACAACTTCGCTTCACGTGAAGGCTGGGCCCGCAAACCGAGGGCGTAGGGCTTGTGACAAGGTCTCCGCCGCTCCGGTGCCTATAACTTTTGATCCGTAAGGAGTTACGCGGCGCACATCATACCGTTGCGAAACTCTCCGAGAGCTCTACGACGGGGGCAGCCAGCTAGCTCGCTGTGCCGTTTTTGGAGCTCAAAATCGAATATTTTCATCAGTTTCGGGCCACTTTTCTTCTTTTGCTATGTTTTTTCATCTCGTATCGTACGTCATGAGCTGTTAAAAGGACAACAACCTTACTCGCGGGACATTAGAGGTCCCTACATTGCGTCGATATCACGTCTTGCGAGGATGCTGCGTTGTTGAAGTGGATGGGTTGTCGTTTAGCCCAATGGGCCTTTTCAATGGGCCATCTCTCTAGGCTGGGACTGTGAACCGTTAACACATAAAGGAATTATGCCCTCAACATGACGGGTGCGATCATACCAGCACTAATGCACCTGATCCCATCAGAACTCTGAAGTTAAGCGTGCTTGGGAGAGAGTAGTACTAGGATGGGTGACCCCCTGGGAAGTCCTCGTGTTGCACCCCCCTTTTCAATTTTTTATGCTCCAGTTAGGGTTGCCAAAATACTTTATCCACCACATTTCTATTATCGAATCCCACGGCACCTTGGGCAAGACAACTTCGCTTCACGTGAAGGCTGGGCCCGCAAACCGAGGGCGTAGGGCTTGTGACAAGGTCTCCGCCGCTCCGGTGCCTATAACTTTTGATCCGTAAGGAGTTACGCGGCGCACAGCATACCGTTGCGCAGCTCTCCGAGAGCTCTACGACGGGGGCAGCTAACTAGCCCGCTCTGCCCTTTTTGGAGCTCAAAATCTAATGTTTTCATCAGTTTCGGGCCACTTTTCTTCTTATGCTCTGTTTTTTCGTCCCGTATCGTACGTCGTGAGCTGTTAAAAGGAGGAAAACCTTACTCGCGGGACATTAAAGGTCCCTACATCGCGTCGATATCACGTCTTGCGAGGATACTGCGTTGTTGAAACGGATGGGTTGTAGTTAAGCCCATTGGGCGTTTTGAATGGGCCATCTCTCTAGGCTGGGACTGTGAACCGTTAACACATAAAGGGATTGTACCCTCAACATGACGGGTGCGATCATACCACCACTAATGCACCGGATCCCATCAGAACTCCGAAGTTAAGCGTGCTTGGGCGAGAGTAGTACTAGGATGGGTGACCCCCTGGGAAGTCCTGGTTTTGCACCCACCTTTTCAATTTTTTTTGCTCCGGTTAGGGTTGCCAAAATACTTTATCCACCACATTTCTATTATCGAATCCCACGGCACCTTGGGCAAGACAACTTCGCTTCACGTGAAGGCTGGGCCCACAAACTGAGGGCGTAGGACTTGTGACAAGGTCTCCGCCGCTCCGGTGCCTATAACTTTTGATCCGTAAAGAGTTACGCGGCGCACAGCATACCGTTGCGAAGCTCTCCGAGAGCTCTACGACGGGGGCAGCTAGCTAGCTCGCTGTGCCCTTTTTGGAGCTCAAAATCGAAAGTTTTCATCAGTTTCAGGCCACTTTTCTTCTTTTGCACTCTTTTTTCGTCTCGTATCGTACGTCGTGAGCTATTAAAAGGACGACAACCTTACTCGTGGGACACTAGAGGTCCCTACATTGCGTCGATATCACGTCTTGCGAGGATGCTGCGTTGTTGAAGTGGATGGGTTGTCGTTTAGCCCATTGGGCCTTTTGAATGGGTCAACTCTCTAGGCTGGGACTGTGAACCGTTAACACATAAAGGAATTATGCCCTCAACATGACGGGTGCGATCAAACCAGCACTAATGCACCGGATCCCATCAGAACTCCGAAGTTAAGCGTGTTTGGGCGAGAGTAGTACTAGGACGGGTGACCCCCTGGGAAGTCCTCGTGTTGCACCCCCCTTTTCAATTTTTTTTGCTCCTGTTAGGGTTGCCAAAATACTTTATCCACCACATTTCTATTATCGAATCCCACAGCACCTTGGGCAAGATAACTTCGCTTCACGTGAAGGCTGGGCCCGCAAACCGAGGGCGTAGGGCTTGTGACAAGGTCTCCGCCGCTCCGGTGCCTTTAACTTTTGATCCGTAAGGAGTTACGCGGCGCACAGCATACCGTTACGAAGCTCTCCGAGAGCTCTACGACGGGGGAAGCTAGCTAGCTCGCTATGCCCTTTTTGGAGCTCAAAATTGAATGTTTTCATCAGTTTCGAGCCACTTTTCTTCTTTTGCTCTGTTTTTTTGTCCGGTATCGTACGTCGTGAGCTGTTAAAAGTTGGACAACCTTACTCGCGGGACATTAGAGGTCCCTACATTGCGTCGATATCACGTCTTGCGATGATGTTGCGTTGTTGAATCGGATGGGTTGTCGTTAAGCCCATTGGGCCTTTTGAATGGGCCATCTCTCTAGGCTGGGACTGTGAACCGTTAACACATAAAGGGATTGTGCCCTCAACATGACGGGTGCGATCATACCAGCACTAATGAACCGGATCCCATCAGAACTCCGAAGTTAAGCGTGCTTGGGCGAGAGTAGTACTAGGATGGGTGACCCCCTGGGAAGTCCTCGTGTTGCACCCCCCTTTTCAATTTTTTTTGCTCCAGTTAGGGTTGCCAAAATACTTTATCCACCACATTTCTATTATCGAATCCCACGGCACCTTGGGCAAAACAACTGCGCTTCACGTGAAGGCTGGGCCCGCAAACCGAGGGCGTAGAGCTTGTGACAAAGTCTTCGCCGCTCTGGTGCCTATAACTTTTGATCCGTAAGGAGTTACGCGGCGCACAGCATACCGTTGCGAAGCTCTCCGAGAGCTCTACGACGGGGGCAGCAAGCTAGCTTGCTGTGCCCTTTTTGGAGCTCAAAATCGAATGTTTTCATCTGTTTCAGGCCACTTTTCTTCTTTTGCTCTGTTTTTTCGTCTCGTATCGTACGTCGTGAGCTGTTAAAAGGACGACAACCTTACTCGCGGGACATTTGAGGTCCCTACATTGTGTCGATATCACGTCTTGCGTGGATGCTGCGTTGTTGAAGTGGATGGGTTGTCGTTTAGCCCATTGGGCCTTTTTAATGGGCCATCTCTCTAGGCTGGGACTGTGAACCGTTAACACATAAAGGAATTATGCCCTCAACATGACGGGTGCGATCAAACCAGCACTAATGCACCGGATCGCATTAGAACTCCGAAGTTAAGCGTGCTTGGGCGAGAGTAGTACTAGGATGGGTGACCCCCTGGGAAGTCCTGGTTTTGCACCCACCTTTTCAATTTTTTTTGCTCCGGTTAGGGTTGCCAAAATACTTTATCCACCACATTTCTATTATCGAATCCCACGGCACCTTGGGCAAGACAACTTCGCTTCACGTGAAGGCTGGGCCCACAAACCGAGGGCGTAGGGCTTGTGACAAGGTCTCCGCCGCTCCGGTGCCTATAACTTTTGATCCGTAAGGAGTTACGCGGCGCAAAGCATACCGTTGCGAAGCTCTCCGAAAGCTCTACGACGGGTGTAGCTAGCTAGCTCGCTATGCCCTTTTTGGAGCTCAAAATTGAATGTTTTCATCAGTTTCGGGCCACTTTTCTTCTTTTGCTCTATTTTTTCGTCCCGTATCGTACGTCGTGAGCTGTTAAAAGGAGGACAACCTTACTCGCGGGACATTAGAGGTCCCGACATTGCGTCGATATCACGTCTTGCGAGGATGTTGCGTTGTTGAATCGGATGGGTTGTCGTTAAGCCCATTGGGCCTTTTGAATGGGCCATCTCTCTAGGCTGGGATTGTGAACCGTTAACACATAAACGGATTGTGCCCTCAACATGACGGGTGCGATCATACCAGCACTAATGCACCGGATCCCATCAGAACTCCGAACTTAAGCGTGCTTGGGCGAGAGTAGTACTAGGATGGGTGACCCCCTGGGAAGTCCTCGTGTTGCACCCCCCTTTTCAATTTTTTTTGCTCCAGTTAGGGTTGCCAAAATACTTTATCCACCACATTTCTATTATCGAATCCCACGGCACCTTGGGCAAGACAACTTCGCTTCACGTGAAGGCTGGGCCCGCAAACCGAGGGCGTAGGGCTTGTGACAAGGTCTCTGCCGCTCCGATGCCTATAACTTTTGATCCGTATGGAGTTACGCGGCGCACAGCATACCGTTGCGAATCTCTCCGAGAGCTCTACGACTGGGGCAGCATGCTAGCTCGCTGTGCCCTTTTTGGAGCTCAAAATCAAATGTTTTCATCAGTTTCGGGCCACTTTTCTTCTTTTGCACTGTTTTTTCGTCTCGTATCGTACGTCGTGAGCTGTTAAAAGGACGACAACCTTACTCGCGGGACATTAGAGGTCCCTACATTGCGTCGATATCACGTCTTGCGAGGATGCTGCGTTGTTGAAGTGGATGGGTTGTCGTTTAGCCCATTGGGCCTTTTCAATGGGCCATCTCTTTAGGCTGGGACTGTGAACCGTTAACACATAAAGAAATTTTGCCCTCAACATGACGGGTGCGATCAAACCAGCACTAATGCACCGGATCCCATCAGAACTCCGAAGTTAAGCGTGCTTGGGCGAGAGTAGTACTAGGATGGGTGACCCCCTGGGAAGTCCACGTGTTGCACCCACCTTTTCAATTCTTTTTGCTCCGGTTACGGTTGCCAAAATACTTTATCCACCACATTTATATTATCGAATCCCACGGCACCTTTGGCAAGACAACTTCGCTTCACGTGAAGGCTGGGCCCGCAATCCGAGGGCGTAGGGCTTGTGACAAGGTCTCCGCCGCTCCGGTGCCAATAACTTTTGATCCGTAAGGAGTTACGCGGCGCACAGCATACGGTTGCAAAGCTCTCCGAGAGCTCTACGACGGGGGCAGCTAGCTAGCTCGCTATGCCCTTTTTGGAGCTCAAAATCGAATGTTTTCATCAGTTTCGGGCCACTTTTCTTCTTCAGCTTTGTTTTTTCATCCCGTATCGTACGTCGTGAGCTGTTAAAAGGAGGACAACCTTACTCGCGGGACATTAGAGGTCCCTACAATTGCGTCGATATCACGTCTTGCGAGGATGCTGCGTTGTTGAAGCGGATGGGTTGTCGTTAAGCCCATTGGGCCTTTTGAATGGGCCATCTCTCGAGGCTGGGACTGTGAACCGTTAACACATAAAGGGATTGTGCCCTCAACATGACGGGTGCAATCATACCAACACTGATGCACCGGATCCCATCAGAATTCCGAAGTTAAGCGTGCTTGGGCGAGAGTAGTACTAGGATGGGTGACCCCCTGGGAAGTCCTCGTGTTGCACCCCCCTTTTCAATTTTTTTTGCTCCAGTTAGGGTTGCCAAAATACTTTATCCACCACATTTCTATTATCGAATCCCACGGCACCTTGGGCAAGACAATTTCGCTTCACGTGAAGGCTGGGCCCGCAAATCGAGGGCGTAGGGCTTGTAACAAGGTCTCCGCCGCTCCGGTGCCTATAACTTTTGATCCGTAAGGAGTTACGCGGCACACAGCATACGGTTGCGAAGCTCTCCGAGAGCTCTACGACGGGGGCAACTAGCTAGCTTGTTGTGCCCTTTTTGGAGCTCAAAATCGAATGTTTTCATCAGTTTCGGGCCACTTTTCTTCTTTTGCTCTGTTTTTTCATCTTGTATCGTGCGTCGTGAGCTGTTAAAAGGAAGACAACCTTACTCGCGGGACATTAGAGGTCCCTAAATTGCGTTGATATCACATCTTGCGAGGATGCTGCGTTGTTGAAGTGGATGGGTTGTCGTTTAGCCCATTGGGCCTTTTCAATGGGCCATCTCTCTAGGCTGGGACTGTGAACCGTTAACACATAAAGGAATTATGCCCTCAACATGACGGGTGCGATCAAACCAGCACTAATGCACCGGATGCCATCAGAACTCCGAAGTTAAGCATGCTTGGGCGAGAGTAGTACTAGGATGGGTGCCCCCTTGGGAAGTCCTCATGTTGCACCTCCCTTTTCAATTTTTTTTGCTCCGGTTACGGTTGCCAAAATACTTTATCCACCACATTTCTATTATCGAATCCCACGGCACCTTGGGCAAGACAACTTCGCTTCACGTGAAGGCTGGGCCCGCAAATCGAGGGCGTAGGGCTTGTGACAAGGTCTCCGCCGCTCCGGTGTCTATAACTTTTGATCTGTAAGGAGTTACGTGGCGCACAGCATACCGTTGCGAAGCTCTCCGAGAGCTCTACGACGGGGGCAGCTAGCTAGCTTGCTATGCCCATTTTGGAGCTCAAAATTGAATGTTTTCATCAGTTTTGGGCCACTTTTTTTCTTTTTCTCCGTTTTTTCGTCCCGTATCGTACGTCGTGAGCTGTTAAAAGGACGACAACCTTACTCGCGGGACATTAGAGGTCCCTACATTGCGTCGATATCACGTCTTGCGAGGATGCTGCGTTGTTGAAGCGGATGGATTGTCGTTTAGCCCATTGGGCCTTTTGAATGGGCCATCTCTCTAGGCTGGGACTGTGAACCGTTAAAACATAAAGGAATTATGCCCTCAACATGACGGGTGCGATCATACCAGCACTAATGCACCGGATCCCATCAGAACTCCGAAGTTAAGCGTGCTTGGGCGAGAGTAATACTAGGATGGGTGACCCCCTGGGAAGTCCTCGTGTTGCACCCCCTTTTTCAATTTTTTTTGCTCCGGTTAGGGTTGCCAAAATACTTTATCCACCACATTTCTATTATCGAATCCCACGGGACCTTGGGCAAGACAACTTCGCTTCACGTGAAGGCTGGGCACGTAAACCGAGGGCGTAGGGCTTGTGACAATATCTCTGCCGCTCCGGTGCCTATAACTTTTGATCCGCAAGGAGTTACGCGGCGCACAGCATACCGTTGCGAAGCTCTCCGTGAGCTCTACGACGAGGGTAGCGAGCTCGTTCGTTGTGCCCTTTTTGGAGCTCAAAATAGAATGTTTTCATCAGTTTCGGGCCACTTTTCTTCTTTTGCTCTTTTTTTTCGTCTCGTATCGTACGTCGTGATATGTTAAAAGGACGACAACCTTACTCGCGGGACATTAGAGGTCCCTACATTGCGTCGATATCACGTCTTGCGAGGATGGTGCGTTGTTGAAGCGGATGGATTGTCGTTTAGCCCATTGGGCCTTTTGAATGGGCCATCTCTCTAGGCTGGGACTGTGAACCGTTAACACATAAAGGAATTATGCCCTCAACATGACGGGTGCGATCATACCAGCACTATTGCACCGGATCCCATCAGAACTCCGAAGTTAAGCGTGCTTCGGCGAGAGTAGTACTAGGATGGGTGACCCCCTGGGAAGTCCTCGTGTTGTACCCCCATTTTCAATTTTTTTTGCTTCAGTTAGGGTTGCCAAAATACTTTATCCACCACATTTCTATTATCGAATCCCACGGCACCTTGGGCAAGACAACTTCGCTTCACGTGAAGGCTGGCACCGCAAACCGAGGGCGTAGGGCTTGTGACAAGGTCTCCGCCGCTCCGGTGCCTATAACTTTTGATCCGCAAGGAGTTACGCGGCGCACAGCATACCGTTACGAAGCTCTCCGAGAGCTCTACGACGAGGGTAGCGAGCGAGCGAGCTGTGCCCTTTTTAGAGCTCAAAATCGAATGTTTTCATCAGTTTCGGGCCACTTTTCTTCTTTTGATCTCTTTTTTCATCCCGTATCGTACGTCGTGATATGTTAAAAGGACGACAACCTTACTCGCGGGACATTAGAGGTCCCTACATTGCATCGATATCACGTCTTGCGAGGATGCTACGTTGTTGAAGCGGATGGGTTGTCGTTAAGCCCATTGGGCCTTTTGAATGGGCCATCTCTCTAGGCTGGGACTGTGAACCGTTAACACATAAAGGAATTGTACCCTCAACATGACGGGTGCGATCATACCAGCACTAATGCACCGGATCCCATCAGAACTCCGTAGTTAAGCGTGCTTGGGCGAGGGTAGTACTAGGATGGGTGACCCCCTGGGAAGTCCTCGTGTTGCACCCCCCTTTTCAATTTTTTTTGCTCTGGTTAGGGTTGCCAAAATACTTTATCCACCACATTTCTATTATCGAATCCCACAGCACGTTGGGCAACACAACTTCGCTTCACGTGAAGGCTGGGCCCGCAAACCGAGGGCGTAGGTCTTGTGACAAGGTCTCCGCCGCTCCGGTGCCTATAACTTTTGATCCGTAAGGAGTTACGCGTTGCACAGCATACCGTTGCGAAGCTCTCCGAGAGCTCTACGACGGGGTCAGCCAGCTAGCTCGCTGTGCCCTTTTTGGAGCCCAAAATCGAATGTTTTCATCAGTTTCGGGCCACTTTTCTTCTTTTGCTCTGTTTTTCCATCCCGTATCGTACGTCGTGAGCTGTTAAAAGGACGACAACCTTACTCGCGGGACATTAGAGGTCCCTACATTGCATCGATATCACGTCTTGCGAGGATGCGGCGTTGTTGAAGCGGATGGGTTGTCGTTTAGCCCATTGGGCCTTTTGAATGGGCCATCTCTCTAGGCTGGGACTGTGAACCGTTAACACATAATGGAATTTTACCGTCAACATGACGGGTGCGATCATACCAGCACTAATGCACCGGATCCCATCAGAACTCCGTAGTTAAGCGTGCTTGGGCGAGAGTAGTACTAGGATGGGTGACCCCCTGGGAAGTCCTCGTGTTGCACCCCTCTTTTCAATTTTTTTTGCTCTGGTTAGGGTTGCCAAAATACTTTATCCACCACATTTCTATTATCGAATCCCACGGCACGTTGGGCAACACAACTTCGCTTCACGTGAAGGCTGGGCCCGCAAACCAAGGGCGTAGGTCTTGTGACAAGGTCTCCGCCGCTCCGGTGCCTATAACTTTTGATCCGTAAGGAGTTACGCGTCGCACAGCATACCGTTACGAAGCTCTCCGAGAGCTCTACGACGGGGGCAGCTAGCTAGCTCGCTTTGCCCATTTTGGAGCTCATAATCGAATGTTTTCATCAGTTTCGGGCCACTTTTCTTCTTTTGCTCTGTTTTTCCGTCCCGTATCGTACGTCGTGAGCTGTTAAAAGGACGACAACCTTACTCGCGGGACATTAGAGGTCCCTACATTGCGTCGATATCACGTCTTGCGAGGATGCTGCTTTGTTGAAGATGATGGGTTATCGTTTAGCCCATTGGGCCTTTTGAATGGGCCATCTCTCTAGGCTGGGACTGTGAACCGTTAACGCATAAAGCAATTATGCCCTCAACATGACGGGTGCGATCATACCAGCACTAATGCACCGGATCCCATCAGAACTCCGAAGTTAAGCGTGCTTGGGCGAGAGTAGTACTAGGATGGGTGACCCCCTGGGAAGTCCACGTGTTGCACCCCCCTTTTCAATTTTTTTGCTCCGGTTAGGGTTGCCAAAATATTTTATCCACCACATTTCTATTATCGAATCCCACGGCACGTTGGGCAACACAACTTCGCTTCACGTGAAGGCTGGGCCCGCAAACCGAGGGCGTAGGGCTTGTGACAAGGTCTCCGCCGCTCCGGTGCCTATAACTTTTGATCCGTAAGGAGTTACGCGGCGCACAGCATACCGTTGCGAAGCTCTCCGAGAGCTCTACGACGGGGGCAGTGAGCCAGCTTGCTGTGCCCTTTTTGGAGCTCAAAATCGAATGTTTTCATCAGTTTCGGGCCACTTTTCTTCATTTGCTCTGTTTTTCCATCCTGTATCGTACGTCGTGAGCTGTTAAAAGGACGACAACCTTACTCGCGGGACATTAGAGGTCCCTACATTGCATTGATATCACGTCTTGCAAGGATGCTGCGTTGTTGAAGCAGATGGGTTGTCGTTAAGCCCATTGGGCCTTTTGAATGGGCCATCTCTCTAGGCTGGGACTGTGAACCGTTAACACATAAAGGGATTGTGCCCTCAACATGACGGGTACGATCATAACAGCACTAATGCAACCGATCCCATCAGAACTCCGAAGTTAAGCGTGCTTGGGCGAGGGTAGTACTAGGATGGGTGACCCCCTCGGAAGTCCTCATGTTGCACCCCCCTTTTCAATTTTTTTTGCTCCGGTCAAGGTTGCCAAAATACTTTATCCACCACATTTCTATTATCGAATCCCACGGCACCTTGGGCAACACAACTTCGCTTCACGTGAAGGCTGGGCCCGCAAACCGAGGGCGTAGGGCTTGTGACAAGGTCTTCGCCGCTCCGGTGCCTATAACTTTTGATCCGTAAGGAGTTACGCGGCGCACGGCATACCGTTGCAAAGCTCTCCGAGAGCTCTACGACGGGGGCAGCGAGCTGGCTCGCTTTGCGCTTTTTGGAGCTCAAAATCGAATGTTTTCATCAGTTTCAGGCCACTTTTCTTCTTTTGCTCTGTTTTATCGTCCCGTATCGTACGTCGTGAACTGTTAAAAGGACGACAACCTTACTCGAGGGACATTAGAGGTCCCTACATTGCGTCGATATCACGTCTTGCGAGGATGCTGCGTTGTTGAAGCGGATGGGTTGTCGTTTAGCCCATTGGGCCTTTTGAATGGGTCATCTCTCTAGGTTGGGACTGTGAACCGTTAACACATAAAGGAATTATGCCCTCAACATGACGGGTGCGATGATACCAGCACTAATGCACCGGATCCCATCAAAACACCAAAGTTAAGCGTGCTTGGGCGAGAGTAGTACTAGGATGGGTGACCCCCTGGGAAGTCCTCGTGTTGCACCCCCCTTTTCAATTTTTTTTGCTCCGGTTAGGGTTGCCAAAATACTTTATCCACCACATTTCTATTATCGAATCCCACGACACCTTGGGCAACACAACTTCGCTTCACGTGAAGGCTGGGCCCGCAAACTGAGGGCGTAGGGCTTGTAACAAGGTCTCCGTCGCTCCGGTGCCCATAACTTTTGTTTCGTAAGGAGTTACGCGGCGCACAACATACAGTTGCAAAGCTCTCCGAGAGCTCTACGAAGAGGGCAGTGAGCAAGCTCGTTGTGCCCTTTTTGGAGATCAAAATCGAATGTTTTCATCAGTTTCGGGCAACTTTTCTTCTTTTGCTCTATTTTTTCGTCCCGTATTGTACGTCGTGAGCTGTTAAAAGGACGACAACCTTACTCGCGGGACATTAGAGGTCCCTACATTGCGTCGATATCACGTTTTGCGAGGATGCTGCGATGTTGAAGCGGATGGGTTATCGTTTAGCCCATTGGGCCTTTTGAATGGGCCATCTTTCTAGGTTGGGACTGTGAACCGTTAACACATAAAGGAATTATGACCTCAACATGACGGGTGCGATCATACCAGCACTAATGCACCGGATACCATCAGAACTCCGAAGTTAAGCGTGCTTGGGCGAGAGTAGTACTAGGATGGGTGACCCCCTGGGAAGTCCTCGTGTTGCACCCACCTTTTCAATTGTTTTTGCTCCGGTTAGGGTTGCCAAAATACTTTATCCACCACATTTCTATTATCGAATCCCACGGCACCTTGGGCAAGACAACTTCGCTTCACGTGAAGGCTGGGCCCGCAAACCGAGGGCGTAGGGCTTGTGACAAGGTCTCCGCCGCTCCGGTGCCTATAACTTTTGATCCTTAAGGAGTTACGGAGCGCACAGCATACTGTTGCGAAGCTCTCCGAGAGCTCTACGACGTGGGCAGCGAGCCAGCTCGCTGTGCCCTTTTTGGAGCTCAAAATCGAATGTTTTCATCAGTTTCAGGCCACTTTTCTTCTTTTGCTCTGTTTTTTCGTCCCGTTTCGTACGTCGTGAGCTATTAAAAGGACGACAACCTTACCCGCGGGACATTAGAGGTCCCTACATTGCGTCGATATCACGTCTTGCGAGGATGCTGCGTTATTGTAGCAGATGGGTTGCCGTTTAGCCCATTGGACCTTTTGAATGGGCCATCTCTCTAGGCTGGGACTGTGAACCGTTAACACATAAAGGGATTGTGCCCTCAACATGACGGGCGCGATCATACCAGCACTAATGCACCGGATCCCATCAGAACTCCGAAGTTAACCGTGCTTGGGCGAGGGTAGTACTAGGATGGGTGACCCCCTGGGAAGTCCTCATGTTGCACCCCCCTTTTCAATTTTTTTTGCTCCGGTTAGGGTTGCCAAAATACTTTATCCACCACATTTCTATTATCGACTCCCACGGTACCTTGGGCAAGACAACTTCACTTCACGTGAAGGTTGGGCCCGCAAACCGAGGGCGTAGGGCTTGTGACAAGGTCTCCGCCGCTCCGGTGCCTATAACGTTTGATCCGTATGGAGTTACGCAGCGCACAGCATACCGTTGCGAAACTCTCCGGGAGCTCTACGACGGGGGCTGCTAGCTAGCTCGTTGTTCCCTTTTTTGAGCTCAAAATCGAATGTTTTCATCAGTTTCAGGCCACTTTTCTTCTTTTGCTCTGTTTTTTCGTCCCGTATCGTACGTCGTGAGCTGTTAAAAGGACGACAACCTTACCCGCGGGACATTAGAGGTCCCTACATTGCGTCGATATCACGTCTTGCGAGGATGCTGCGTTATTGAAGCGGATGGGTTGCCGTTTAGCCCATTAGACATTTTGAATGGGCCATCTCTCTAGGCTGGGACTGCGAACCGTTAACACATAAAGGAATTGTACCCTCAACATGACGGGTGCGATCATACCAGCAGTAATGCACCAGATCCCATCAGAACTCCGAAGTTAAGCATGCTTGGGCGAGAGTATTACTAGGATGGGTGACCCCCTGGGAAGTCCTCGTGTTGTACACGCCTTTTCAATTTTTTTTGCTCCGGTTAGGGTTGCCAAAATACTTTAACCACCACATTTCTGTTATCGAATCCCACGGCACCTTGGGCAAGACAACTTCGCTTCACGTGAAGGCTAGGCCCGCAAATTGAGGGCGTAGGGCTTGTGACAATGTCTCCGCCGCTCCGGTGCCTATAACTTTTGATCCGTAAGGAGTTACGCGGCGCACAGCATACCGTTGCGAATCTCTCCGAGAGCTCTACGACGGGGGCAGCTAGCTAGCTCGCTCTGGCCTTTTTGGAGCTCAAAATCGAATGTTTTCATCAGTTTCGTCCCACTTTTCTTCTTTTGCTATGTTTTTCCGTCCCGTATCGTACGTTGTGAGCTGTTCAAAGGACGACAACCTTACTCGCGGGACAATAGAGGTCCCTACATTGCATCGATATCACGTCTTGCAAGGATGCTGCATTGTTGAAGCGGATGGGTTGTCGTAAATCCCATTCGGCCTTTTGAATGGGCCATCTCTCTAGGCTGCGCCTGTGAACCGTTAACACATAAAGGGATTGTGCCCTCAACATGACGGGTGCGATCTTACCAGCACTAATGCACCGGATCCCATCAGAACTCCGAAGTTAAGCGTGCTTGGGCGAGGGTAGTACTAGGATGGGTGACCCCCTGGGAAGTCCTCGTGTTGTACCCCCTTTTTCAATTTATTTTGCTCCGGTTAGGGTTGCCAAAATACTTTATCCACCACATTTCTATTATCAAATCCCACGGCACCTTGGGCAAGACAACTTCGCTTCACGTGAAGGCTGGGCCCGCAAACCGAGGGCGTAGGACTTGTGACAAGGTCTCCGCCGCTCCGGTGCCTATAACTTTTGATCCATATGGAGTTACGCGGTGTACAGCATACCGTTGCGAAGCTCTCCGGGAGCTCTAAGACGGGGGCAGCTAGCTAGCTTGCTCTGCCCTTTTTGGAGCTTAAAATCGAATGTTTTCATCTGTTTCGTGCCACTTTTCTTCTTTTGCTCTATTTTTTCGTTCCGTATCGTACGTCGTGAGCTGTTAAAGGGACGACAACCTTACCCGCGGGACATTAGAGGTCCCTACATTGCGTCGATATCACGTCTTGCGAGGATGCTACGATGTTTAAGCGGATGGGTTGTCGTTTAGCCCATTGGGCCTTTTGAATGGGCCATCTCTCTAGGCTGGGACGGTGAACCGTTAACACATAAAAGAATTGTACCCTCAACATGACGGGTGCGATCATACCTGCACTAATGCACCGGATCCCACCAGAACTCCGAAGTTAAGCGTGCTTGGGCGAGAGTATTACTAGGATGGGTGACCCCCTGGGAAGTTCTCGTGTTGTACCCCCCTTTTCAATTTTTTTTGCTCCGGTTAGGGTTGCCAAAATACTTTATCCACCACATTTCTATTATCGAATCCCACGGCACCTTGGGCGAGACAACTTCGCTTCACGTGAAGGCTGGGCCCGCAAACCGAGGGCGTACGGCTTGTGACAAGGTTTCCGTCGCTCCGGTGCCCATAACTTTTGATCCGTAAGGAGTTACGCGGCGCAGAGCATACCGTTGCGAAGCTCTCCGAGAGCGCTACGACGGGGGCAGCAAGTTAGCTCGCTGTGCCCTTTTTGGACCTCAAAATCGAATTTTTTCATCAGTTTCGGGCCACTTTTCTTCTTTTGCTCTGTTTTTCCGTCCCGTATCGTACGTCATGAGCTGTTAAAAGGACGACAACCTTACTCGCGGGACATTAGAGGTCCCTACATTGCGTCGATATCACGTTTTGCGAGGATGCTGCGATGTTGAAGCGGATGGGTTGTCGTTAAGCCCATTGGGCCTTTTGAATGGGCCATCTCTCTAGGCTGGGACTGTGAACCATTAACACATAAAGGAATTATGCCCTCAACATGATGGGTGTGATCATACCAACACTAATGCACCGGATCCCATCAGAACTCCGAAGTTAAGCGTGCTTGGGTGAGATTAGTACTAGGATAGGTGACCCGCAGTGAAGTCCTCGTGTTGAACCCCCCTTTTCAATTTTTTTTGCTCCGGTTAGGGTTGCCAAAATACTTTATCCACCACATTTCTATTATCGAATCCCACGACACCTTGGGCAAGACAACTTCGCTTCACGTGACGGCTGGGACCGCAAACCGAGGGCGTAGGGCTTGTGACAAGGTCTCCGCCGCTCCGGTGCCTATAACTTTTGATCCGTATGGAGTTACGCAGGGCACAGCATACCGTTGCGAAGCTCTCCAAGAGCTCTACGATGGGGGTAGCTAGCTAGCTTGCTGTGCCCTTTTTGGAGCTCAAAATCGAATGTTTTCATCAGTTTCGGGCCACTTTTCTAATTTTGCTTTGTTTTTCCTTCCCGTATCGTACGTCGTGAGCTATTAAAAGGACGACAATCTTACTCGCGGGACATTAGAGGTCCCTACATTGCGTCGATATCACGTCTTGCGAGGATGCTGCGTTGTTGAAGCGGATGGGTTGTCGTTAAGCCCATTGGGCCTTTTGAATGCGCCATCTCTCTAGTCTGGGACTATGAACCGTTAACACATAAAGGGATTGTGCCCTCAACATGACGGGTGCGATCATACCAGCACTAATGCACCGGATCCCATCAAAACTCCGAAGTTAAGCGTGCTTGGGCGAGGGTAGTACTTGGATGGGTGACCCCCTGGGAAGTCCTCGTGTTGCACCCCCCTTTTCAATTTTTTTTGCTCCGGTTAGGGTTGCCGAAATACTTTATCCACCACATTTCTATTATCGAATCCCACGGCACCTTGGGCAAGACAACTTCGCTTCACGTGAAGGTTGGGCCCGCAAACCGAGGTCGTAGGGATTGTGACAAGGCCTCCGCCGCTCCGGTGCCTATAACTTTTGATCCGTATGGAGTTACGCGGCGCACAGCATACCATTGTGAAGCTCTCCGAGAGCTCTACGACGAGGGCAGCTAGCTAGCTCGTTGTGCCCTTTTTGGAGCTCAAAATCGAATGTTTTCATCAGTTTCGGGCCACTTTTCGTCTTTTGCTCTGTTTTTCCATCCCGTATCGTACGTCATGAGCTGTTAAAAGGCCGACAACCTTACTCGCGGGAAATTAGAGGTCCCTACATTGCGTCAATATCACGTCTTGCGAGGATGCTGAGTTGTTGAAGCGGATGGGTTGTAGTTAAGCCCATTCGGCCTTTTGAATGGGCCATCTCTCTAGGCTGGGACTGTGAACCGTTAACACATAAAGGGATTGTGCCATCATGTAATCCCTCAACATGACGGGTGCGATCATACCAGCACTAATGCACCGGATCCCATCAAAACTCCAAAGTTAAGCGTGCTTGGGCGAGGGTAGTACTTGGAAGGGTGACCCCCTGGGAAGTCCTCGTGTTGCACCCCCCTTTTCAATTTTTTTTTCTCCGGTTAGGGTTGCCGAAATACTTTATCCACCACATTTCTATTATCGAATCCCACGGCACCATGGGCGAGACAACTTCGCTCACGTGAAGGCTGGGCCCGCAAACCGAGGACGTAGGGCTTGTGACAAGGTCTCCGTCGCTCCGGTGCCCATAACTTTTGATCCATAAGGAGTTACGCGGCGCACAACATACCATTGCAAAGCTCTCTGAGAGCTCTACGACGGGGGTAGCGAGGCAGCTCGCTATGCCCTTTTTGGTGCTCAAAATCGAATGTTTTCATCAGTTTCGGGCCACTTTTCTTCTTTTGCTCTGTTTTTCCGTCCCGTATCGTACGTCGTCAGCTATTAAAAGGACGACAAACTTACCCGCGGGACATTAGAGGTCCCTACATTGCGTCGATATCACGTCTTGCGAGGATGTTGCGTTGTGGAAGCGGATGGGTTGTCGTTAAGCCCATTGGGCCTTTTGAATGGGCCATCTCTCTAGGCTGGGACTGTGAACCATTAACACATAAAGGAATTATGCCCTCAACATGATGGGTGTGATCATACCAGCACTAATGCACCGGATCCCATCAGAACTCCGAAGTTAAGCGTGCTTGGGCGAGATTAGTACTAGGATAGGTGACCCGCTGTGAAGTCCTCGTGTTGCACCCCCCTTTTCAATTTTTTTTGCTCCGGTTAGGGTTGCCAAAATACTTTATCCACCACATTTCTATTATCGAATCCCATGGCACCTTGGGCAAGACAACTTCGCTTCACGTGAAGGCTGGGCCCGCAAACCGAGGGCGTAGGGCTTGTGACAAGGTCACCGCCGCTCTGGTGCCTATAACTTTTGATCCGTATGGAGTTACGCGGCGCACAGCATACCGTTGCGAAGCACTCCGAGAGATCTACGATGGGGGTAGCTAGCTAGCTTGCTGTGCCCTTTTTGGAGATCAAAATCGAATGTTTTCATCAGTTTCGGGCCACTTTTATTCTTTTGCTCTGTTTTTCCGTCTCGTATCGTACGTCGTGAGCTGTTAAAAGGACGACAAACTTACTCGCGGGACATTAGAGGTCCCTACATTGCATCGATATCATGTCTTGCAAGGATGCTGCGTTGTTGAAGCGGATGGGTTGTCGTTAAGCCCATTGGGCCTTTTGAATGGGCCATCTCTCTAGGCTGGGACTGTGAACTGTTAACACATAAAGGAATTATGCCCTCAACATGACGGGTGCGATCATACCAGCACTAATGCATCGGATCCCATTAGAACTCCGAAGTTAAGCGTGCTTGGGCGAGATTAGTACTAGGATGGGTGACCCCCTGTGAAGTCCTCGTGTTGCACCCCACTTTTCAATTTTTTTTGCTTCGGTTAGGGTTGCCAAAATACTTTATCCACCACATTTCTATTATCGAATCCCAAGGCACCTTGGGCAAGACAACTTCGCTTCACGTGAAGGCTGGGCCCGCAAACCGAGGGCGTAGGGCTTGTGACAAGGTCTCCGCCGCTCCGGTGCCTATAACTTTTGATTCGTATGGAGTTACGCGGTGCACAGCATACCGTTGCGAAGCTCTCCGGGAGCTCTACGACGGGGGCAGCTAGCTAGCTCGCTTTGCCCTTTTTGGATTTCAAAATTGAATGATTTCATCAGTTTCGGGCCACTTTTCTTCTTTTGCTCTATTTTTCCGTCCCGTATCGTATGTCGTTAGCTGTTAAAAGGACGACAACCTTACTCGCCGGACATTAGAGGTCCCTACATTGCGTCGATATCATGTCTTGCGAGGATGCTGCGTTGTTGAAGCGGATGGGTTGTCGTTAAGCCCATTGGGCCTTTTGAATGGGCCATCTCTCTAGGCTGGGACTGTGAACCGTTAACACATAAAGGAATTATGCCCTCAACATGACGGGTGCGATCATACCAGCACTAATGCATCGGATCCCATTAGAACTCCGAAGTTAAGCGTGCTTGGGCGAGATTAGTACTAGGATGGGTTACCCCCTGTGAAGTCCTCGTGTTGCACCCCACTTTTCAATTTTTTTTGCTTCGGTTAGGGTTGCCAAAATACTTTATCCACCACATTTCTATTATCGAATCCCAAGGCACCTTGGGCAAGACAACTTTGCTTCACGTGAAGGCTGGGCCCGCAAACCGAGGGCGTAGGGCTTGTGACAAGGTCTCCGTCGCTCCGGTGCCTATAACTTTTGATCCGTATGGAGTTACGTGGCGCACAGCATACCGTTGCGAAGCTCTCCGAGAGCTCTACGACGGGGGCAGCTAGCTAGCTCTCTGTGCCCTTTTTGGAGCTCAAAATCGAATGTTTTCATCAGTTTCGGGCCACTTTTCTTCTTTTACTCTGTTTTTCCGTCCCGTATCGTACGTCGTCAGCTGTTAAAAGGACGACAACCTTACTCGCGGGACATTAGAGGTCCCTACATTGCGTCGATATCACGTCTTGCGAGGATGCTGCGTTGTTGAAGCGGATGGGTTGTCGTTAAGCCTATTGGGCGTTTTGAATGCGCCATCTCTCTAGTCTGGGACTATGAACCGTTAACACATAAAGGGATTGTACCCTCAACATGACGGGTGCGATCATACCAGCACTAATGCACCGGATCCAATCAAAACTCTGAAGTTAAGCGTGCTTGGGCGAGGGTAGTACTTGGATGGGTGACCCCCTGAGAAGTCCTCGTGTTGCACCCCCCTTTTCAATTTTTTTTGCTCCAGTTAGGGTTGCCGAAATACTTTATCCACCCCATTTCTATTATCGAATCCCACGGCACTTTGGGCAAGACAACTTCGCTTCACGTGAAGGCTGGGCCCGCAAACCGAGGTCGTAGGGCTTATGACAAGGTCTCCGCCGCTCCGGTGCCTATAACTTTTGATCCGTAAGGAGTTACGCGGTGCACAGCATACCGTTGTGAAGCTCTTCGAGAGCTCTACGACGGGGGAAGCTAGCTAGCTCGTTGTGCCCTTTTTGGAGCTCAAAATTGAATGTTTTCATTAGTTTCGGGCCACTTTTCGTCTTTTGCTCTGTTTTTCCGTCCCGTATCGTACGTCATGAGCTGTTAAAAGGACGACAACCTTACTCGCGGGATATTAGAGGTCCCTACATTGCGTCGATATCACGTCTTGCGAGGATGCTGCGTTGTTGAAGCAGATGGGTTGTCGTTAAGCCCATTGGGCCTTTTGAATGCGCCATCTCTCTAGTCTGGGACCATGAACCGTTAACACATAAAGGGATTGTGCCCTCAACATGACAGGTGCGATCATACCAGCACTAATGCACTGGATCCCATCAAAACTCCGAAGTTAAGTGTGCTTGGGCGAGGGTAGTACTTGGATGGGTGACCCCCTGGGAAGTCCTCGTGTTGCACCCCCTTTTTCAATTTTTTTTGCTCCGGTTAGGGTTGCCGAAATACTTTATCCACAACATTTCTATTATCGAATCCCACGGCACCATGGGCGAGACAACTTCGCTTCACGTGAAGGCTGGGCCCGCAAACCGAGGACGTAGGGCTTGTGACAAGGTCTCCGTCGCTCCGGTGCCCATAACTTTTGATCCATAAGGAGTTACGCGGCGCACAGCATACCATTGCAAAGCACTCTGAGAGCTCTACGACGGGGGCAGCGAGCCAGCATGCTTTGCCCTTTTTGGTGCTCAAAATCGAATGTTTTCATCAGTTTCGGGCCACTTTTCTTCTTTTGCTCTGTTTTTTCATCCCGTATCGTACGTCGTTAGCTGTTAAAAGGACGACAACCTTACTCGCGGGACATTAGAGGTCCCTACATTGCGTCGATATCACGTCTTGCGAGGATGCTGCGTTGTTGAAGCGGATGGGTTGTCGTTAAGCCCATTGGGCCTTTTGAATGGGCCATATATCTAGCCTGGGACTGTGAACCGTTAACACATAAAGGGATTGTGCACTCAACATGACGGGTGCGATCATACCAGCACTAATGTACCGGATCCCATCAGAACTCCGAAGTTAAGCGTGCTTGGGCGATGGTAGTACTAGGATGGGTGACCCCATGGGAAGTCCTCATGTTGCACCCCCATTTTCAATTTTTTTTGCTCCGATCAAGGTTGCCAAAATAATTTATCCACCACATTTCTATTATCGAATCCCACGGCATCTTGGGCGAGAAAACTTCGCTTCACGTGAAGGCTGGGCCCGCAAACTGAGGGCGTAGGGCTTGTAACAAGGTCTCCGTCGCTCCGGTGCCCATAACTTTTGTTCCGTAAGGAGTTACGCGGCGCACAACATACCGTTGCAAAGCACTCCGAGAGCTCTACGAAGAGGGCAGCGAGCAAGCTCGCTGTGCCCTTTTTGGAGATCAAAATCGAATGTTTTCATTAGTTTCGGGCAACTTTTCTTCTTTTGCTCTGTTTTTTCGTCCCGTATTGTACGTCGAGAGCTGTTAAAAGGACGACAACCTTACTCGCGGGACATTAGAGGTCCCTACATTGCGTCGATATCACGTCTTGCGAGGATGCTACGTCGTTGAAGCGGATGGGTTGCCGTTTAGCCCATTGGGCCTTTTGAATGGGCCATCTCTCTAGGCTGGGACTGTCAACCGTTAACACTTAAAGGAATTATGCCCTCAACATGACGGGTGCGATCATACAGGCACTAATGCACCGGATCCCATCAGAACTCCGAAGTTAAGCGTGCTAGGGCGAGAATAGTACTAGGATGGGTGACCCCCTTGGATGTCCTCGTGTTGCAACACCATTTTCAATTTTTTTTGCACCAGTTAGGGTTGCCAAAATACTTTATCCACCACATTTCTATTATCGAATCCAACGGCACCTTGGGCAAGACAACTTCGCTTCATGTGAAGGCTGGGCCCGCAAACCCAGGGAGTAGGACTTGTGACAAGGTCTCCGCCGCTCCGGTGCCTATAACATTTGATCCGTAAGGAGTTACGCGGCGCACAGCATACCGTTGCGAAGCACTCTGAGAGCTCTACGACGGGGGCAGCGAGCAAGCTCGCTGTGCCCTTTTTGGAGCTCAAAATCAAATATTTTCATCAGTTTTGGGCCACTTTTCTTCTTTTGCTATGTTTTTTGGTCCCGTATCGTACGTCGTGAGCTGTTAAAAGGACGAAAACCTTACTCGCGGGACATTAGAGGTCCCTACATTGCGTCGATATCACGTCTTGCGAGGATGCTGCGATGTTGAAGCGGATGGGTTGTCGTTTAGCCCATTGGGCCTTTTGAATGGGCCATCTTTCTAGGCTGGGACTGTGAACCGTTAACACATAAAGGAATTATGACCTCAACGTGACGGGTGCGATCATACCATCACTAATGCACCGGATCCCATCAGAACTCCGAAGTTAAGCGTGCTTGGGCGAGAGTAGTAGTAGGATGGGTGACCCCCTGGGAAGTCCTCGTGTTGCACCCACATTTTCAATTGTTTTTGCTCCGGTTAGGGTTGCCAAAATACTTTATCCACCACATTTCTATTATCGAATCCCACGGCACCTTGGGCAAGACAACTTCGCTTCACGTGAAGGCTGGGCCCGCAAACCGAGGGCGTAGGGCTTGTGACAAGGTCTCCGTCGCTCCGGTGCCTATAACTTTTGATCCTTAAGGAGTTACGGAGCGCACAGCATACCGTTGGGAAGCTCTCCGAGAGCTCTACGACGTGAGCAGCGAGCCAGCCCGCTGTGCCCTTTTTGGAGCTCAAAATCGAATGTTTTCATCAGTTTCAGGCCACTTTTCTTCTTTTGCTCTGTTTTTTCATCCCGTATCGTACGTCGTGAGCTATTAAAAGGACGACAACCTTACCCGCGGGACATTAGAGGTCCCTACATTGCGTCGATATCACGTCTTGCGAGGATGCTGCGTTATTGAAGCGGATGGGTTGCCGTTTAGCCCATTGGACCTTTTGAATGGGCCATCTCTCTAGGCTGGGACTGTGAACCGTTAACACATAAAGGATTTGTACCCTCAACATGACGGGTGCGATCATACCAGCACTAATGCACCGGATCCCATCAGAACTCCGAAGTTAAGTGTGCTTGGGCGAGGGTAGTACTAGGATGGGTGACCCCCTGGGAAGTCCTCGTGTTGCACCCCCCTTTTCATTTTTTTTTGCTCCGGTTAGGGTTGCCAAAATACTTTATTCACCACATTTCTATTATCGAATCCCACGGTACCTTGGCCAAGACAACTTCGCTTCACGTGAAGGCTGGGCCCGCAAACCGAGGGCGTAGGGCTTGTGACAAGGTCTCCGCCGCTCCGGTGCCTATAACTTTTGATCCGTATGGAGTTACGTGGCGCACAGCATACCGTTGCGAAGCTCTCCGGGAGCTCTACGACGGGGGCTGCTAGCTAGCTCGTTTTGCCCTTTTTTGATCTCAAAATCGAATGTTTTCATCAGTTTCAGGCCACTTTTCTTTTTTTGCTCTGTTTTTTCGTTCCGTATCGTACGTCGTGAGCTGTTAAAAGGACGACAACCTTACCCGCAGGACATTAGAGGTCCCTACATTGCGTCGATATCATGTCTTTCGAGGATGCTGCGTTGTTGAAGCGGATGGGATGTCATTTAGCCCATTGGGCCTTTTGAATGGGCCATCTCTCTAGGCTGGGACTGTGAACCGTTAACACATAAAGGAATTGTACCCTCAACATGACGGGTGCGATCATACCAGCACTAAGGCACCGGATACCATCAGAACTCCGAAGTTAAGCGTGCTTGGGCGAGAGTATTACTAGGATGGGTGACCCCCTGGGAAGTCCTCGTGTTGCACCCCCCTTTTCAATTTTTTTTCCTCCGTTTAGGGTTGCCAAAATACTTTATCCACCACATTTCTATTATCGAATCCCACGGTACCTTGGGCAAGACAACTTCGCTTCACGTGAAGGCTGGGCCCGCAAACCGAGGGCGTAGGGCTTGTGACAAGGTCTCCGCCGCTCCGGTGCCTATAACTTTTGATCCGTAAGGAGTTACGCGGCGCACAGCATACCGTTACGAAGCTCTCCGAGAGCTCTACGACGGGGGCAGCTAGCTAGCTCGCTCTGCCCTTTTTGGAGCTCAAAATCGAACGTTTTCATCAGTTTCGGGCCACTTTTCTTCTTTTGCTCTGTTTTCCATCCCGTATCGTACGTTGTGAGCTGTTCAAAGGACGACAACCTTACTCGCCGGACATTAGAGGTCCCTACATTGCATCGATATCACGTCTTGCAAGGATGCTGCATTGTTGAAGCGGATGGGTTGTCGTAAAGCCCATTGGGCCTTTTGAATGGGCCATCTTTCTAGGCTGCGCCTGTGAACCGTTAACACATAAAGGGATTGTGCCCTCAACATGACGGGTACGATCATACCAGCACTAATGCACCGGATCCCATCAGAACTCCGAAGTTAAGCGTGCTTGGGCGAGGGTAGTACTAGGATGGGTGACCCCCTGGGAAGTCCTCGTGTTGTACCCCCTTTTTCATTTTTTTTGCTCCGGTTAGGGTTGCCAAAATACTTTATCCACCACATTTCTATTATCGAATCCCACGGCACCTTGGGCAAGACAACTTCGCTTCACGTGAAGGCTGGGCCCGCAAACCGAGGGCGTAGGACTTGTGACAAGGTCTCCGCCGTTCCGGTGCCTATAACTTTTGATCCATATGGAGTTAAGCGGTGCACAGCATACCGTTGCGAAGCTCTCCGGGAGCTCTAAGATGGGGGCAGCTAGCTAGCTTGCTCTGCCCTTTTTGGAGCTCAAAATCGAATGTTTTCATCTGTTTCGGGCCACTTTTCTTCTTTTGCTCTGTTTTTTCGTTCCGTATCGTACGTCGTGAGCTGTTAAAAGGACGACAACCTTACCCGCGGGACATTAGAGGTCCCTACATTGCGTCGATATCACGTCTTGCGAGGATGCTGCGTTGTTGAAGCGGATGGGTTGTCGTTTAGCCCATTGGGCCTTTTGAATGGGCCATCTCTCTAGGCTGGGACTGTGAACCGTAAACACATAAAAGAATTGTACCCTCAACATGACGGGTGCGATCATACCAGCACTAATGTACCGGATCCCACCAGAACTCCGAAGATAAGCGTGCTTGGGCGAGAGTATTACTAGGATGGGTGACCCCCTGGGAAGTCCTCGTGTTGTACCCCCATTTTCAATTTTTTTTGCTCCGGTTAGGGTTGCCAAAATACTTTATCCACCACATTTCTATTATCGAATCCCACGGCACCTTGGGCAAGACAACTTCGCTTCACATGAAGGCTGGGCCCGCAAACCGAGGGCGTAGGGCTTGTGACAAAGTCTCCGCCGCTCCGGTGCCTATAACTTTTGATTCGTTTGGAGTTACGCGGCGCACAACATACTGTTGCGAAGCTCTACGGGAGCTCTACGACGGGGGCAGCTAGCTAGCTCGCTGTGCCCTTTTTGGAGCTCAAAATCGAATCTTTTCATCAGTTTCGGACCACTTTTATTCTTTTGCTCTGTTTTTCCGTCCCGTATCGTACGTCGTGAGCTATTAAAAGGACGACAACCTTACTCGCGGGACATTAGAGGTCCCTACATTGCATCGATATCACGTCTTGCAAGGATGCTGCGTTGTTGAAGCGGATGGGTTGTCGTTAAGCCCATTGGGCCTTTTGAATGTGCCATCTCTCTAGGCTGGGACTGTGAACCGTTAACACATAAAGGGATTGTGCCCTCAACTTGACGGGTGCGATCATACCAGCACTAACGCACCGGATCCCATCAGAACTCCGAAGTTAAGCGTGCTTGGGCGAGATTAGTACTAGGATGGGTGACCCCCTTGGAAGTCCTCGTGTTGCACCCCCCTTTTCAATTTTTTTTGCCCCGGTTAGGGTTGCGAAAATACTTTATCCACCACATTTCTATTATCAAATCCCACGGCACCTTGGGCAAGACAACTTCGCTTCACGTGAAGGCTGGGCACGGAAATCGAGGGCGTAGGGCTTGTGACAAGGTCTCCGCCGCTCCGGTGCCTATAACTTTTGATCCGTAAAGAGTTACACGGCGCACAGCATACCGTTGCAAAGCTCTCCGAGAGCTCTACGATGGGGGCAGCTAGCTAGCTTGCTGTGCCCTTTTTGGATCTCAAAATCGAATGTTTTCATCAGTTTCAGGCCACTTTTCTTCTTTTGCTCTGTTTTTTCGTTCCGTATCGTACGTCGTGAGTTGTTAAAAGGACGACAACTTTACCCGCGGGACATTAGAGGTCCCTACATTGCGTCGATATCACGTCTTGCGAGGACGCTACGTTGTTGAAGCGGATGGGTTGTCGTTTAGGCCATTGGGCCTTTTGAATGGGCCATTTCTCTAGGCTAGGACTGTGAACCGTTAACACATAAAGGAATTGTACCCTCAACATGACGGGTGCGATCATACCGGCACTAATGCACCGGATCCCATCAGAACTCCGAAGTTAAGCGTGCTTGGGCGAGAGTATTACTAGGATGGGTGACCCCCTGGGAAGTCCTCGTGTTCTACCCCCCTTTTCAATTTTTTTTTCTCCGGTTAGGGTTGCCAAAATACTTTATCCACCACATTTCTATTTTCGAATCCCACGGCACCTTGGGCGAGACAACTTCGCTTCACGTGAAGGCTGGGCCCGCAAACCGAGGGCGTAGGGCTTGTGACAAGGTCTCCGTCGCTCCGGTGCCCATAACTTTTGATCCGTAAGGAGTTACGCGGCGCACAGCATACCGTTGCGAAGCTCTCCGAGAGCTCTACGACGGGGGCAGCTCGCTAGCACGCTGTGCCCTTTTTGGAGCTCAAAATCGAATGTTTTCATCAGTTTCGGGCCACTTTTCTTCTTTTGCTCTGTTTTTCCATCACGTATCGTACGTCGTGAGCTGTTAAAAGGACGACAACCTTACTCGCGGGATATTAGAGGTCCCTCCATTGCATCGATATCACGTCTTCCAAGGATGCTGCGTTGTTGAAGCGGATGGGTTGTCGTTAAGCCCATTGGGCCTTTTGAATGGGCCATCTCTCTAGGCTGGAACTGTGAACCGTTAACACATAAAGGGATTGTGCCCTCAACATGACTGGTAAGATCATACCAGCACTATTACACCGGATCCCATCAGAACTCCGAAGTTAAGCGTGCTTGGGCGAGGGTAGTACTAGGATGGGTGACCCCCTGTGAAGTCCTCGTGTTGCACCCCCCTTTTCAATTTTTTTTGCTCCGGTTAGGGTTGCCAAAATACTTTATCCACCACATTTCTATTATCGAATCCCACGGCACTTTGGGCAAGACAACTTCGCTTCACGTGAAGGCTGGGCCCGCAAACCGAGGGCGTAGGGCTTGTGACAAGGTCTCCGCCGCTCCGGTGCCTATAACTTTTTATCCGTATGGAGTTACGCGGCACACAGCATACCGTTGCGAAGCTCTCCGAGAGCTCTACGATGGGGGTAGCTATCTAGCTCGCTGTGCCCTTTTTGGAGTTCAAAATCGAATGTTTTCATCAGTTTCGGGCCACTTTTCTTCTTTTGCTCTGTTTTTCCGCCCCGTATCGTACGTCGTGAGCTGTTAAAAGGACGACAACTTTACTCGCGGGACATTAGAGGTCCCTACATTGCATCGATATCACGTATTGCAAGGATGCTGTGTTGTTGAAGCGGATGGGTTGTCGTTAAGCCCATTGGGCCTTTTGAATGGGCCATCTCTCTAGGCTGGGACTGTGAACTGTTAACACATAAAGGAATTATGCCCTCAACATGACGGGTGCGATCATACCAGCACTAATGCACCGGATCCCATCAGAACTCCAAAGTTAAGCGTGCTTGGGCGAGATTAGTACTAGGATAGGTGACCCGCTGTGAAGTCCTCGTGTTGCACCCCCCTTTTAAATTTTTTTTGCTCCGGTTAGGGTTGCCAAAATACTTTATCCACCACATTTCTATTATCGAATCCCACGGTACCTTGGGCAAGACAACTTCGCTTCACGTGAAGGCTGGGCCCGCAAGCCGAGGGCGTAGGGCTTGTGACAAGGTCTCCGCCGCTCCGGTACCTATAACTTTTGATCCGTATGGAGTTACGCGGCGCACAGCATACCGTTGCGAAGCTCTCCGAGAGCTCTACGATGGGCGTAGCTAGCTAGCTCGTTGTGCCCTTTTTGGAGCTCAAAATACAATGTTTTCATCAGTTTCGGGCCACTTTTCTTCTTTTGCTCTGTTTTTCCGTCCCGTATCGTACTTCGTGAGCTGTTAAAAGGAAGACAACCTTACTCGCGGGACATTAGAGGTCCCTACATTGCATCGATATCGCGTCTTGCAAGGATGCTGCGTTGTTGAAGCGGATGGGTTGTCGTTAAGCCCATTGGGCCTTTTGAATGGGCCATCTCTCTAGGCTGGGACTGTGAACCGTTAACACATAAAGGGATTGTGCCATCATGTAATCCCTCAACATGACGGGTGCGATCATACCCGCACTAATGCACCGGATCCCATCAGAACTCTGAAGTTAAGCGTGCTTGGGCGAGATTAGTACTAGGATGGGTGACCCCCTGTGAAGTCCTCGTGTTGCACCCCCCTTTTCAATTTTTTTTGCTTCGGTTAGGGTTGCCAAAATACTTTATCCACCACATTTCTATTATCGAATCCCACGGCACCTTGGGCAAGACAACTTCGCTTCACGTGATGGCTGGGCCCGCAGACCGAGGGCGTAGGGCTTGTGACAAGGTCTCCGCCGCTCCGGTGCCTATAACTTTTGATTCGTATTGAGTTACGCGGTGCACAGCATACCGTTGCGAAGCTCTCCGGGAGCTCTACGACGGGGGCAGCTAGCTAGCTCGCTGTGCCCTTTTTGGAGCTCAAAATCGAATGTTTTCATCAGTTTCGGGCCACTTTTCTTCTTTTGCACTATTTTTCCGTCCCATATCGTACGTCGCCAACTGTTAAAAGGACGACAACCTTACTCGCGGGACATTAGAGGTCCCTCCATTGCGTCGATATCACGTCTTGCGAGGATGCTGCGTTGTTGAAGCGGATGGGTTGTCGTTAAGCCCATTGGGCCTTTTGAATGGGCCATCTCTCTAGGCTGGGACTGTGAACCGTTAACACATAAAGGTATTATGCCCTCAACATGATGGGTGGGATCATACCAGCACTAATGCACCGGATCCCATCAGAACTCCGACGTTAAGCGTGCTTGGGCGAGATTAGTACTAGGATGGGTGACCCCCTGTGAAGTCCTAGTGTTGCACCCCACTTTTCAATTTTTTTTGCTCCGGTTAGGGTTGCCAAAATACTTTATCCACCACATTTCTATTATCGAATCCCACGGCAACTTGTGCAAGACAACTTCGCTTCACTTGAAGGCTGGGCCCGCAAACCGAAGGCGTAGGGCTTGTGACAAGGTCTCCACCGCTCCGGTGCCTATAACTTTTGATCCGTATGGAGTTACGCGGCGCACAGCATACCATTACGAAGCTCTCCGGGAGCTCTACGACGGGGGCAGCTAGCTAGCTCGCTCTACCCTTTTTGGAGCGCAAAATCGAATGTTTTCATCAGTTTCGGGCCACTTTTCTTCTTTAGCTCTGTTTTTCTGTCCCGTATCGTACGTCGTCAGGTGTTAAAAGGACGACAACCTTACTCGCTGGACATTAGAGGTCCCTACATTGCGTCGATATCATGTCTTGCGAGGATGCTGCGTTGTTGAAGGGGATGGGTTGTCGTTAAGCCCATTGGGCCTTTTGAGTGCGCCATCTCTCTAGTCTGGGACTATGAACCATTAACACATAAAGGGATTGTACCCTCAACATGACGGGTGCGATCATACCAGCACTAATGCACCGGATCCCATCAAAACTCTGAAGTTAACCGTGCTTGGGCGAGGGTAGTACTTGGATGGGTGACCCCCTGGGAAGTCCTCGTGTTGCACCCCCCTTTTCAATTTTTTTTGCTCCGGTTAGTGTTGCCGAAATACTTTATCCACCACATTTCTATTATCGAATCCCACGGCACCTTGGACAAGACAACTTCGCTTCACGTGAAGGCTGGGCCCGCAAACCGAGGTCGTAGGGCTTGTGACAAGGTCTCCGCCGCTCCGGTGCCTATAACTTTTGATCCGTAAGGAGTTACGCGGCGCACAGCATACCGTTGTGAAGCTCTCCGAGAGCTCTTCGACGAGGGCAGCTAGCTAGCTCGTTGTGCCCTTTTTGGAGCTCAAAATCGAATGTTTTCATCAGATTCGGGCCACTTTTCTTCTTTTGCTTTGTTTTTCCGTCCCGTATCGTACGTGATGAGCTGTTAAAAGGACGACAACCTTACTCGCGGGATATTAGAGGTCCCTACATTGCGTCGATATCACGTCTTGCGAGGATGCTGCGTTGTTGAAGCAGATGGGTTGTCGTTAAGCCCACTGGGCCTTTTGAATGGGCCATCTCTCTAGGTTGGGACTATGACCCGCTAAACCATGGGCGAGACAACTTCGCTTCACGTGAAGGCTGGGCCCGCAAACCGAGGACATAGGGCTTGTGACAAGGTCTCCGTCGCTCCAGTGCCCATAACTTTTGATCCATAAGGAGTTACGCGGCGCACAGCATACCATTGCAAAGCTCTCTAAGAGCTCTACGACAGGGGTAGCGAGCTAGCTCGCTGTGCCCTTTTTGGTGCTCAAAATCGAATGTTTTCATCAGTTTTGGGCCACTTTTCTTGTTTTGCTCTGTTTTTTCGTCCCGTATCGTACGTCGTGTTTTTAAAAGGACTACAACCTTACTCGCGGGACATTAGAGGTCCCTACATTGCGTCGATATCACATCTTGCGAGGATGTTGCGTTGTTGAAGGGGATGGGTTGTCGTTAAGCCCATTGGGCCTTTTGAATGGGCCATCTCTCTAGGCTGGGACTGTGAACCGTTAACACATAAAGGGATTGTGCCCTCAATATGACGGGTGCGATCATACCAGCACTAATGCACCGGATCCCATCAGAACTCCGAAGTTAAGCGTGCTTGGGCGAGAGTAGTACTAGGATGGGTGACCCCCTGGGAAGTCCTCGTGTTGCACCCCTTTTTTCAATTTTTTTTGCTCCGGTTAGGGTTGCCAAAATCCTTTATCCACCACATTTCTATTATCGAATCCCACGGCACCTTGGGCAAGACAACTTCGCTTCACGTGAAGGCTGGGCCCGCAAACCGAGGCGTAGGGCTTGTGACAAGGTCTCCGCCGCTCCGGTGCCTATAACTTTTGATCCGTAAGGAGTTACGCGGCGCACAACATACCGTTGCGAAGCTCTCCGAGAGCTCTACGACGGGGGCAGCTAGCTAGCTCGCTCTGCCCTTTTTGGAGCTCAAAATCGAATGTTTTCATCAGTTTCGGGCCACTTTTCTTCTTTTGCTCTGTTTTTCCGTCCCGTATCGTACGTCGTGAGCTGTTAAAAGGACGACAACCTTACTCACGGGACATTAGAGGTCCCTACATTGCATTGATATCACGTCTTGCAAGGATGCTGCATTGTTGAAGCGGATGGGTAGTCGTAAAGCCCATTGGGCCTTTTGAATGGGCCATCTCTCTAGGATGGGACTGTGAACCGTTAACACATAAAGGGATTGTTCCCTCAACATGACGGGTGCGATCATACCAGCACAAATGCACCTGATCCCATCAGAACTCCGAAGTTAAGCGTGCTTGTTCGAGGGTAGTACTAGGATGGGTGACCCCTTGGGAAGTCCTCGTGTTGCACCCCTCATTTCAATTTTTTTTTCTCCGGTTAGGGTTGCCAAAATACTTTATCCGCCACATTTCTATTATCGAATCCCACGGTACCTTGGGCAAGACAACTTCGCTTCACGTGAAGGCTGGGCCCGCAAACCGAGGTTGTAGGGCTTGTGACAAGGTCTCCGCCGCTCCGGTGCCTATAACTTTTGATCCGTATGGAGTTACGCGGCGCACAGCATACCGTTGCGAAGCTCTCCGGGAGCTCTCCGACGGGGGCTGCTAGCTAGCTCGCTCTGCCCTTTTTGGAGCTCAAAATCGAATGTTTTCATCAGTTTCGGGCCACTTTTCTTCTTTTGCTCTGTTTTTTCGTTCCGTATCGTACGTCGTGAGCTGTTAAAAGGACGACAACCTTACCCGCCGGACATTAGAGGTCCCTACATTGCGTCGATATCACGTCTTGCGAGGATGCTGCGTTGTTGAAGCGGATGGGTTGTCGTTTAGCCCATTGGGCCTTTTGAATGGGCCATCTCTCTAGGCTGGGACTGTGAACCGTTAACAAATAAAGGAATTGTACCATCAACATGACGGGTGCGATCATACCAGTACTAATGCACCGGATCCCATCAGAACTCCGTAGTTAAGCGTGCTTGGGCGAGAGTATTACTAGGATGGGTGACCCCCTGGGAAGTCCTCGTGTTGTACCCCCATTTTCAATTTTTTTTGCCCCGGTTAGGGTTGCCAAAATACTTTATCCACCACATTTCTATTATCGAATCCCACAGCACCTTGGGCAAGACAACTTCGCTTCACGTGAAGGCTGGGCCCGCAAACCGAGGGCGTAGGGCTTGTGACAAGGTCTCCGCCGCTCCGGTGCCTATAACTTTTGATCCGTAACGAGTTACGCGGCGCACAGTATACCGTTGCGAAGCTCTCCGAGAGCTCTACGACGAGGGTAGCGAGCCAGCTCGCTGTGCCCTTTTTAGAGCTCAAAATCGAATGTTTTCATCAGTTTCGGGCCACTTTTCTTCTTTTGCTCTGTTTTTTCGTTCCGTATCGTACGTCGTGAGCTGTTAAAAGGACGACAACCTTACCCGCCGGACATTAGAGGTCCCTACATTGCGTCGATATCACGTCTTGCGAGGATGCTGCGTTGTTGAAGCGGATGGGTTGACGTTTAGCCCATTGGGCCTTTTGAATGGGCCATCTCTCTAGGCTGGGACTGTGAACCGTTAACAAATAAAGGAATTGTACCATCAACATGACGGGTGCGATCATACCAGTACTAATGCACCGGATCCCATCAGAACTCCGAAGTTAAGCGTGCTTGGGCGAGAGTATTACTAGGATGGGTGACCCCTTGGGAAGTCCTCGTGTTGTACCCCCATTTTCAATTTTTTTTGCCCCGGTTAGGGTTGCCAAAATACTTTATCCACCACATTTCTATTATCGAATCCCACAGCACCTTGGGCAAGACAACTTCGCTTCACGTGAAGGCTGGGCCAGCAAACCGAGGGCGTAGGGCTTGTGACAAGGTCTCCGCCGCTCCGGTGCCTATAACTTTTGATCCGTGAGGAGTTACGGAGCGTACAGCATACCGTTTCGAAGCTCTCCGAGAGCTCTACGACGTGGGCAGCGAGCTAGCTCGCTGTGCCCTTTTTGGAGCTCAAAATCGAATGTTTTCATCAATTTTGGGCCACTTTTCTCCTTTTGCTCTGTTTTTTCGTCCCGTATCGTACGTCGTGAGCTGTTAAAAGGACGACAACCTTACCCGCGGGAAATTAGAGGTCCCTACATTGCGTCGATATCACGTCTTGTGAGGATGCTGCGTTATTGAAGCGGATGGGTTGTCGTTTAGCCCATTGGGCCTTTTGAATGGGCCATCTCTCTAGGCTGGGACTGTGAACCGTTAACACATAAAGGAATTGTACCCTCAACATGACGGGTGCGATCATACCAGCACTAATGCACCGGATCCCATCAGAACTCCGAATTTAAGCGTGCTTAGGTGAGAGTATTACTAGGATGGGTGACCCCCTTGGAAGTCCTCGTGTTGTACCCCCCTTGTCAATTTTTTTTGCTCCGGTTAGGGTTGCCAAAATAATTTATCCACCATATTTCTATTATCGAATCCCACGGAACCTTGGGCGAGACAACTTCGCTTCACGTGAAGGCTGGGCCCGCAAACCGAGGGCGTAGGGCTTGTGACAAGGTCTCCGTCGCTCCGGTGCCCATAACTTTTGATCCGTAAGGAGTTACGCAGCGCACAGCATACTGTTGCGAAGCACTCCGAGAGCTCTACGACGGGGGCAGCTAGCTAGCTCGCTCTGCCCTTTTTGGAGCTCAAAATCGAATGTTTTCATCAGTTTCGGGCCATTTTTCTTCTTTTGCTCTGTTTTTCCGTCCCGTATCGTACGTCGTGAGCTGTTAAAAGGACGACAACCTTACTCGCGGGACATTAGTGGTCCCTACATTGCATCGATATCACGTCTTGCAAGGATGCTGCGTTGTTGAAGCGGATGGGTTGTCGTAAAGCCCATTGGGCCTTTTGAATGGGCCATCTCTCTAGGCTGGGACTGTGAACCGTTAACACATAAAGGTATTATGCCCTCAACATGATGGGTGGGATCATACCAGCACTAATGCACCAGATCCCATCAGAACTCCGACGTTAAGCGTGCTTGGGCGAGATTAGTACTAGGATGGGTGACGCCCTGGGAAGTCCTCGTGTTGCACCCCCCTTTCCAATTTTTTTTGCTCCGGTTAGGGTTGCCAAAATACTTTATCCACCATATTTCTATTATCGAATCCCATGGCACCTTGGGCAAGACAACTTCGCTTCACGTGAAGGCTGGGCTGGCAAACCGAGGGCGTAGGGCTTGTGACAAGGTCTCCGCCGCTCCGGTGCCTATAACTTTCGATCCGTATGGAGTTACGCGGCGCACAGCATACCGTTACGTAGCACTCCGGGAGCTCTACGACGGGGGCAGCAAGCTAGCTCGCTCTGCCCTTTTTGGAGCTCAAAATCAAATGTTTTCATCAGTTTCGGGCCACTTTTCTTCTTTTGCTCTGTTTTTCCGTCCCGTATCGTACTTTGTGAGCTGTTAAAAGGACGACAACCTTACTCGCGGGACATTAGAGGTCCCTACATTGCATCGATATCACGTCTTGCAAGGATGCTGCGTTGTTGAAGCGGATGGGTTGTCGTAAAGCCCATTGGGCCTTTTGAATGGGCCGTCTCTCTAGGCTGGGACTGTGAACCGTTAACACATAAAGGGATTGTGCCCTCAACTTGACGGGTGCGATCATACCAGCACTAATGCACCGGATCCCATCAGAACTCCGAAGTTAAGCGTGCTTGGGCGAGATTAGTACTAGGATGGGTGACCCCCTTGGAAGTCCTCGTGTTGAACCCCGCTTTTCAATTTTTTTTGCCCCGGTTAGGGTTGCCAAAATACTTTATCCACCACATTTCTATTATCGAATCCAACGGCACCTTGGGCAAGACAACTTCGCTTCACGTGAAGGCTGGGCCCGCAAACCGAGGGCGTAGGGCTTGTGACAAGGTCTCCGCCGCTCCGGTGCCTATAACTTTTGATCCGTATGGAGTTACGCGGCGCACAGCATACCGTTGCGAAGCTCTCTGGGAGCTCTACGACGGGGGCAGCTAGCCAGCTTGCTGTGCCCTTTTTGGAGCTCAAAATCGAATGTTTTCATCAGTTTCGGTCCACTTTTCTTCTTTTGCTATGTTTTTTCGTCCCGTATCGTACGTCGTGAGCTGTTAAAAGGACGACAACCTTACTCGCGGGACATTAGAGGTCCCTACATTGCATCGATATCACGTCTTGCAAGGATGCTGCGTTGTTGAAGCGGATGGGTTGTCGTAAATCCCATTGGGCCTTTTGAATGTGCCATCTCTCTAGGCTAGGACTGTGAACCTTTAACACATAAAGGGATTGTGCCCTCAACATGACGGGTGCGATCATACCAGCACTAATGCATCGGAACCCATCAGAACTCCGAAGTTAAGCGTGCTTGGGCGAGGGTAGTACTAGGATGGGTGACCCCCTTGGAAGTTCTCTTGTTGCACCCCCCTTTTCAATTTTTTTTGTTCCGGTTAGGGTTGCCAAAATACTTTAACCACCACATTTCTATTATCGAATCCCATGGCACCTTGGGCAAGACAACTTCGCTTCACGTGAAGGCTGGGCTCGCAAACCGAGGGCGTAGGGCTTGTGACTAGGTCTCCGCCGCTCCGGTGCCTATAACTTTTGATCCGTATGGAGTTACGCGGCGCACAGCATACCGTTACGTAGCTCTCCGGGAGCTCTACGACGGGGGCAGCAAGCTAGCTCGCTATGCCCTTTTTGGAGCTCAAAATCAAATGTTTTCATCAGTTTCGGGCCACTTTTCTTCTTTTGCTCTGTTTTTCCGTCCCGTATCGTACTTTGTGAGCTGTTAAAAGGACGACAACCTTACTCGCGGGACATTAGAGGTCCCTACATTGCATCGATATCACGTCTTGCAAGGATGCTGCGTTGTTGAAGCGGATGGGTTGTCGTAAAGCCCATTGGGCCTATTGAATGGGCCATCTCTCTAGGTAGGGACTGTGAACCGTTAACACATAAAGGGATTGTGCCCTCAACTTGACGGGTGCGATCATACCAGCACTAATGCACCGGATCCCATCAGAACTCCGAAGTTAAGCGTGCTTGGGCGAGATTAGTACTAGGATGGGTGACCCCCTTGGAAGTCCTCGTGTTGCACCCCCCTTTTCAATTTTTTTTGCCCCGGTTAGGGTTGCCAAAATACTTTATCCACCATATTTTTATTATCGAATCCCATGGCACCTTGGGCAAGACAACTTCGCTTCACGTGAAGGCTGGGCACGCAAACCGAGGGCGTAGGGCTTGTGACAAGGTCTCCGCCGCTCCGGTGCCTATAACTTTTGATCCGTATGGAGTTACGCGGCGCACAGCATTCCGTTGCGAAGCTCTCCGGGAGCTCTACGACGGGGGCAGCTAGCTAGCTCGCTGTGCCCTTTTTGGAGCTCAAAATCGAATGTTTTTATCATTTTCGGGCCACTTTCCTTCTTTTGCTCTATTTTTTCGTTCTGTATCGTGCGTCGTGAGCTGTTAAAAGGACGACAACTTTACTCGCGGGACATTAGAGGTCCCTACATTGCATCGATATCACATCTTGCAAGGATGCTGCGTTATTGAAGCGGATGGGTTGTCGTTTAGCCCATTGGGCCTTTTGAATGGGCCATCTCTCAAGGCTGGGACTGTGAATCGTTAACACATAAAGGGATTGTGCCCTCAACTTGATGGGTGCGATCATACCAGCACTATTGCACCGGATCCCATCAGAACTCCGAAGTTAAGCGTGCTTGGGCGAGATTAGTACTAGGATGGGTGACCCCCTAGGAAGTCCTGGTGTTGCACCCCCCTTTTCAATTTTTTTTGCCCCGGTTTGGGTTGCCAAAATACTTTATCCACCACATTTCTATTATCGAATCCCACGGCACCTTGGGCAAGACAAGTTCGCTTCACGTGAAGGCTGGGCCCGCAAACCGAGGGCGTAGGGCTTGTGACAAGGTCTCCGCCGCTCTGGTGCCTATAACTTTTGATCCGTATAGAGTTACGCGGCGCACAGCATACCGTTGCGAAGCTCTCCGGGAGCTCTACGACGGGGGCAGCCAGCTAGCTTGCTGTACCCTTTTTGGAGCTCAAAATCGAATGTTTTTATCAGTTTCGGGCCACTTTTCTTCTTTTACTATGTTTTTTCGTTCCGTCTCGTACGTCGTGAGCTGTTAAAAGGACGACAACCTTACCCGCGGGACATTAGAGGTCACTACATTGCGTCGATATCACGTCTTGCGAGGATGCTGCGTTGTTGAAGTGGATGGGTTGTCGTTTAGCCCATTGGGCCTTTTAAATGGGCCATCTCTCTAGGCTGGGACTGTGAACCGTTAACACATAAAGGAATTGTACCCTCAACATGACGGGTGCGATCATACCAGCACTAATGCACCGGATCCCATCAGAACTCCGAAGTTAAGCGTGCTTGGGCGAGATTAGTACTAGGATGGGTGACCCCCTTGGAAGTCCTCGTGTTGCACCCCCCTTTTCAATTTTTTTTGCCCCGGTTAGGGTTGCCAAAATACTTTATCCACCACATTTCTATTATCGAATCCCACGGCACCTTGGGCAAGACAACTTCGCTTCACGTGAAGGCTGGGCCAGCAAACCGAGGGCGTAGGGCTTGTGACAAGGTCTCCGCCGCTCCGGTGCCTGTAACTTTTGATCCGTATAGAGTTACGCGGTGCACAGCATACCGTTGCGAAGCTCTCCGGGAGCTCTACGACGGGGGCAGCTAGCTAGCTCGCTGTGCCCTTTTTGGAGCTCAAAATCGAATGTTTTTATCAGTTTCGGGACACTTTTCTTATTTTGCTCTGTTTTTTCGTTCCGTATCGTACGTCGTGAGCTGTTAAAAGGACGATAACCTTACCCGCGGGACATTAGAGGTCCCTACATTACGTCGATATCACGTCTTGCGAGGATGCTGCGTTGTTGAAGCGGATGGGTTGTCGTTTAGCACATTGGGCCTTTTGAATGGGCCATCTCTCTAGGTTGGTACTGTGAACCGTTAACACATAAAGGAATTGTACCCTCAACATGATGGGTGCGATCATACCAGCACTAATGCACCGGATCCCATCAGAACTCCGAAGTTAAGCATGCTTGGGCGAGAGTATTACTAGGATGGGTGACCCCTGGGAAGTTCTCGTGTTGTACCCCCCTTTTCAATTTTTTTTGCTCCGGTTAGGGTTGCCAAAATACTTTATCCACCACATTTCTATTATCGAATCCCACGGCACCTTGGGCAAGACAACTTCGCTTCACGCGAAGGCTGGGCCCGCAAACCGAGGGCGTAGGGCTTGTGACAAGGTCTCCGTCGCTCCGGTGCCAATAACTTTTGATTCGTAAGGAGTTACGCGGCGCACAGCATACCGTTACGAAGCTCTCCGAGAGCTCTACGACGAGGGCAGCTAGCTAGCTCGCTGTGCCATTTTTGGAGCTCAAAATCAAATGTTTTCATCAGTTTTGGGCCACTTTTCTTCTTTTGCTCTGTTTTTCCGTCCCGTATCGTACGTCGTGAGCTGTTAAAAGGATGACAACCTTACTCGCGGGAAATTAGAGGTCCCTACATTGCATCGATATCACGTCTTGCAAGGATGCTGCGTTGTTGAAGCGGATGGGTTGTCGTAAAGCCCATTGGGCCTATTGAATGGGCCATCTCTCTAGGTAGGGACTGTGAACCGTTAACACATAAAGGGATTGTGCCCTCAACTTGACGGGTGCGATCATACCAGCACTAATGCACCGGATCCCATAAGAACTCCGAAGTTAAGTGTGCTTGGGCGAGATTAGTACTAGGATGGGTGACCCCCTTGGAAGTCCTCGTGTTGCACCCCCCTTTTCAATTTTTTTTGCCCCGGTTAAGTTTGCCAAAATACTTTATCCACCACATTTCTATTATCGAATCCCACGGCACATTGGGCAAGATAACTTCGCTACACTTGAAGGCTGGGCCCGCAAACCGAGGGCGTAGGGCTTGTGACAAGGTCTCCGCCGCTCCGGTGCCTATAACTTTTGATCCGTATGGAGTTACGCGGCGCACAGCATACCGTTGCGAAGATCTCCGGGAGCTCTACGACGGGGGCAGCAAGCTAGCTTGCCTTGCCCTTTTTGGAGCTCAAAATCGAATGTTTTCATCAGTTTCGGGCCACTTTTATTCTTTTGCTCATTTTTTCCGTCCCGTATCGTACGTCGTGAGCTGTTAAAAGGACGACAACCTTAGTCGCGGGACATTAGAGGTCCCTACATTGCATCGATATCACGTCTTACAAGGATGCTGCGTTGTTGAAGCGGATGGGTTGTCGTTAAGCCCATTGGGCCTTTTGAATGGGCCATCTCTCTAGGCTGGGACTGTGAACCGTTAACCCATAAAGGGATTGTGTCCTCAACTTGACGGGTGCGATCATACCAGCACTAATGCACCGGATCCCATCAGAACTCCGAAGTTAAGCGTGCTTGGGCGAGGGTAGTACTAGGATGGGTGACCCCCTGGGAAGTCCTCGTGTTGCACCCCCCTTTTCAATTTTTTTTGCTCCGGTTAAGGTTGCCAAAATACTTTATCCACCACATTTCTATTATCGAATCCCACGGCACCTTGGGCAAGACAACTTCACTTCATGTGAAGGCTGGGCCCGCAAACCGAGGGCGTAGGGCTTGTGACAAGGTCTCCGCCGCTCCGGTGCCTATAACTTTTGATCCGTATGGAGTTACGCGGCGCACAGCATACCGTTGCGAAGCTCTCCGGGAGCTCTACGACGGGGGCAGCTAGCTAGCTCGCTGTGCCCTTTTTCGAGTTCAAAATCGATTGTTTTCATCAGTTTCGAGCCACTTTTCTTCTTTTGCTATGTTTTTCCGTCCCGTATCGTACGTCGTGAGCTGTTAAAAGGACGACAACCTTACTCGCGGGACATTAGAGGTCCCTACATTGCATCGATATCACGTCTTGCAAGAATGCTGCGTTGTTGAAGCGGATGGGTTGTTGTTAAGCCCATTGGGCCTCTTGAATGGGCCATCTCTCTAGGCTGGGACTGTGAACCGTTAACACATAAAGGGATTGTGCCCTCAACTTGACCGGTGCGATCATACCAGCACTAATGCACCGGATCCCATCAGAACTCCGAAGTTAAGCGTGCTTGGGCGAGATTAGTACTAGGATGGTTGACCCCCTTGGAAGTCCTCGTGTTGCACCCCTCTTTTCAATTTTTTTTGCCCCGGTTAGGGTTGCGAAAATACTTTATCCACCACATTTCTATTATCAAATCCCACGGCACCTTGGGCAAACAACTTCGCTTCACGTGAAGGCTGGGCCCGCAAACCGAGGGCGTAGGGCTTGTGACAAGGTCTCCGCCGCTCCGGTGCCAATAACTTTTGATCCATATGGAGTTATGCGGCGCACAGCATACCGTTGCGAAGCTCTCCAGGAGCTCTACGACGAGGGCCGCAAGCCAGCTCGCTATGCCCTTTTTGGAGCTCAAAATCGAATGTTTTCGTCTGTTTCGGGCCACTTTTCTCCTTTTGCTCTGTTTTTCCGTCCCGTATCGTACGTCGTGAGCTGTTAAAAGGACGACAACCTTACTCGCGGGACATTAGAGGTCCCTACATTGCATCGATATCACGTCTTGCAAGGATGCTGCGTTGTTGAAGCGGATGGGTTGTCGTAAAGCCCATTGGGCCTTTTGAATGGGCCATCTCTCTAGGCTGGGACTGTGAACCGTTAACACATAAAGGGATTGTGCCCTCAACTTGACGGGTGCGATCATACCAGCACTAATGCACCAGATCCCATCAGAACTCCGAAGTTAAGCGTGCTTGGGCGAGATTAGTACTAGGATGGGTGACCCCCTTGGAAGTCCTCGTGTTGCACCCCCCTTTTCAATTTTTTTTGCCCCGGTTAGGGTTGCCAAAATACTTTATCCACCACATTTCTATTATCGAATCCCACGGCACCTTGGGCAAGACAACTTCGCTTCACGTGAAGGCTGGGCCCGCAAACCGAGGGCGTAGGGCTTGTGACAAGGTCTCCGCCGCTCCGGTGCCTATAACATTTGATCCGTATGGAGTTACGCGGAGCACAGCATACCGTTACGAAGCCCTCCGGGAGCTCTACGATGGGGGCAGCCAGCTAGCTTGCTGTGCCCTTTTTGGAGCTCAAAATCGAATGTTTTCATCAGTTTCGGGCCACTTTTCTTCTTTTCTCATTTTTTCCGTCCCGTATCGTACGTCGTGAGCTGTTAAAAGGACGACAACCTTAGTCGGGGGACATTAGAGGTCCCTACATTGCATCGATATCACGTCTTGCAAGGATGCTGCGTTGTTGAAGCAGATAGGTTGTCGTTAAGCCCATTGGGCCTTTTGAATGGGCCATCTCTCTAGGCTGGGACTGTGAACCGTTAACACATAAAGGGATTGTGCCCTCAACTTGACGGGTGCGATCATACCAGCACTAATGCACCAGATCCCATCAGAACTCCGAAGTTAAGCGTGCTTGGACGAGGGTAGTACTAGGTTGGGTGACCCCCAGGGAAGTCCTCGTGTTGCAACCCCCTTTTCAATTTTTTTTGCTCCGGTTAGGGTTGCCAAAATACTTTATCCACCACATTTCTATTATCGAATCCCACGGCACCTTGGGCAAGACAACTTCGCTTCATGTGAAGGCTGGGCCCGCAAACCGAGGGCGTAGGGCTTGTGACAAGGTCTCCGCCGCTCCGGTGCCTATAACTTTTGATCCGTAAGGAGTTACGCAGCGCACAGCAAACCGAGGACGGGGGCAGTAAGCCAGCTCGCTGTGCCCTTTTTGGAGCTCAAAATCGAAAATTTTCGTCAGTTTCGGTCCACTTTTCTTCTTTTTCTCTGTTTTTCCGTCCCGTATCGTACGTCGTGAGCTGTTAAAAGGAAGACAACCTTACTCGCGGGACATTAGAGGTCCCTACATTGCATCGATATCAAGTCTTGCAAGGATGCTGCGTTGTTGAAGCGGATGGGTTGTCGTTAAGCCCATTGGGCCTTTTGAATGGGCCATCTCTCTAGGCTGGGACTGTGAACCGTTAACACATAAAGGGATTGTGCCCTCAACTTGACGGGTTCGATCATACCAGCACTAATGCACCAGATCCCATCAGAACTCCGAAGTTAAGCGTGCTTGGGCGAGATTAGTACTAGGATGGGTGACCCCCTTGGAAGTCCTCGTGTTGCACCCCCCTTTTCAATTTTTTTTGCCCCGGTTAGGGTTGCCAAAATACTTTATCCACCACATTTCTATTATCGAATCCCACGGCACCTTGGGCAAGACAACTTCGCTTCACATGAAGGCTGGGCCCACAAACCGAGAGCGTTGGGCTTGTGACAAGGTCTCCGCCGCTCCGGTGCCTATAACTTTTGATCCGTATATAGTTACGCGGCGCACAGCATACCGTTGCGAAGCTCTCCAGGAGCTCTACGACGGGGGCAGCAAGCTAGCTCACTATGCCCTTTTTGGAGCTCAAAACCGAATGTTTTCATCAGTTTCGGGCCACTTTTCTTCTTTTGCTATGTTTTTCCATCCCGTATCGTACGTCGTGAGCTGTTAAAAGGACGACAACCTTACTCGCGGGACATTAGAGGTCCCTACATTGCATCGATATCACGTCTTGCAAGGATGCTGCGTTGTTGAAGCGGATGGGTTGTCGTTAAGCCCATTGGGCCTTTTGAATGGGCCATCTCTCTAGGCTGGGACTGTGAACTGTTAACACATAAAGGGATTGTGCCCTCAACTTGACGGGTGCGATCATACCAGCACTATTGCACCGGATCCCATCAGAACTCCGAAGTTAAGCGTGCTTGGGCGAGGGTAGTACTAGGATGGGTGACCCCCTGTGAAGTCCTCGTGTTGTACCCCCATTTTAAATTTTTTTTGCTCCGGTTAGGGTTGCCAAAATACTTTATCCACCACATTTCTATTATCGAATCCCACGGCACCTTGGGCAAGACAATTTTGCTTCACGTGAAGGCTGGGCCCGCAAACCGAGGGCATAGGGCTTGTGACAAGGTCTCCGCCGCTCCGGTGCCTATAACTTTTGATCCGTAAGGAGTTACGCAGCGCACAGCATACCGTTGCGAAGCTCTCCGAGAGCTCTACGACAGGGGCTGCTAGCTAGCTCACTGTGCCCTTTTTGGAGGTCAAAATCGAATGTTTTCATCAGTTTCGGGCCACTTTTCTTCTTTTGCTTTGTTTTTTCGTTCCGTATCGTAAGTCGTGAGCTGGTAAAAGGACGACAACCTTACCAGCCGGACATTAGAGGTCCCTACATTACGTCGATATCATGTCTTGCGAGGATGCTGCGTTGTTGAAGCGGATGGGTTGTCATTTAGCCCATTGGGCCTTTTGAATGGGTCATCTCTCTAGACTGGGACTGTGAACCGTTAACACATAAAGGAATTGTACCCTCAACATGACGGGTGCGATCATACCAGCACTAATGCACCGGATCCCATCAGAACTCCGAAGTTAAACGTGCTTGGGCGAGAGTATTACTAGGATAGGTGACCCCTTGGGAAGTCCTCGTGTTGTACCCCCCTTTTCAATTTTTTTTGCTCCGGTAAGGGTTGCCAAAATACTTTATCCACCACATTTCTATTATTGAATCCCACGGCACCTTGGGCGAGACAACTTCGCTTCACGTGAAGGCTGGGCCCCCAAACCGAGGGCGTAGGGCTTGTGACAAGGTCTCCGTCGCTCCGGTGCCCATAACTTTTGATCCGTAAGGAGTTACGTGGCGCATAGCAAACCGTTGCGAAGCTCTCCGAGAGCTCTATGACGGGGGCAGCTAGCTAGCTCGCTGTGCCCTTTTTGGAGCTCAAAATCGAATGTTTTCATCAGTTTCGGGCCACTTTTCTTCTTTTGCTCTGTTTTTCCGTCCCGTATCGTACGTCGTGAGCTGTTAAAATGACGACAACCTTACTCGCGGGACATTAGAGGTCCCTACATTGCATCGATATCACGTCTTGCAAGGATGCTGCGTTGTTGAAGCGGATGGGTTGTCGTTAAGCCCATTGGGACTTTTGAATAGGCCATCTCTCTAAGCTGGGACTGTGAACCGTTAACACATAAAGGGATTGTGCCCTCAACTTGGCGGGTGCGATCATACTCGCACTAATGCACCGGATCCCATCAGAACTCCGAAGTTAAGCGTGCTTGGGCGAGATTAGTACTAGGATGGTTGACCCCCTGTGAAGTCCTCGTGTTGCACCCCCCTTTTCAATTTTTTTTTGCTTCGGTTAGGGTTGCCAAAATACTTTATCCACCACATTTCTATTATCGAATCCCACGGCACCTTGGGCAAGACAATTTCGCTTCACGTGAAGGCTGGGCCCGCAAACCGAGGGCGTAGGGCTTGTGACAAGGTCTCCGCCGCTCCGGTGCCTATAACTTTTGATTCGTATGGAGTTGAGCGGCGCACAGCATACCGTTGCGAAGCTCTCCGAGAGCTCTACGACGGGGACAGCTACCTAGCTCGCTTTGCCCTTTTTGGAGTTCAAAATCGAATGTTTTCATCAGTTTCGGGCCACTTTTCTTCTTTTGCTCTATTTTTCCGTCCCGTATCGTACGTCGTCAGCTGTTAAAAGGACGACAACCTTACTCGCGGGACATTAGAGGTCCCTACATTGCGTCGATATCACATCTTGTGAGGATGCTGTGTTGTTGAAGCGGATGGGTTGTCGTTAAGCCCATTAGGCCTTTTGAATGGGCCATCTCTCTAGGCTGCGACTATGAACCGTTAACACTTAAAGGAATTATGCCCTCAACATGATGGGTGCGATCATACCAGCACTAATGCACCGGATCCCATCAGAACTCCGAAGTTAAGCGTGCTTGGGCGAGATTAGTACTAGGATGGGTGACCCCCTGTGAAGTCCTCGTGTTGCACCCCCCTTTTCAATTTTTTTTGCTCCGGTTAGGGTTGCCAAAATACTTTATCCACCACATTTCTATTATCGAATCCCACGTCACCTTGGGCAAGACAACTTCGCTTCACGTGAAGGCTGGGCCCGCAAACCGAGGGCGTAGGGCTTGTGACAAGGTCTCCGCCGCTCCGGTGCCTATAACTTTTGATCCGTAAGGAGTTACGTGGCGCATAGCAAACCGTTGCGAAGCTCTCCGAGAGCTCTACGACGGGGGCAGCTAGCTAGCTCGCTGTGCCCTTTTTGGAGCTCAAAATCGAATGTTTTCATCAGTTTCGGGCCACTTTTCTTCTTTTGCTCTGTTTTTTCGTCCCGTATCGTACGTCGTCAGCTGTTAAAAGGACGACAACCTTACTCGCGGGACATTAGAGGTCCCTACATTGCGTCGATATCACGTCTTGCGAGGATGCTGCGTTGTTGAAGCGGATGGGTTGTCGTTAAGCCTATTGGGCCTTTTGAATGCGGCATCTCTCTAGTCTGGGACTATGAACCGTTAACACATAAAGGGATTGTGCCCTCAACATGACGGGTGCGATCATACCAGCACTAATGCACCGGATCCCATCAAAACACCAAAGTTAAGTGTGCTTGGGCGAGGGTAGTACTTGGATTGGTGACCCCCTGGGAAGTCCTCGTGTTGCACCCCCCTTTTCAATTTTTTTTGCTCCGGTTAGGGTTGCCAAAATACTTTATCCACCACATTTCTATTATCGAATCCCACGGCACCTTGGGCAAGAGAACTTCGCTTCACGTGAAGGTTGGGCCCGCAAACCGAGGGCGTAGGGCTTGTGACAAGGTCTTCGTCGCTCCGGTGCCCATAAGTTTTGATCCGTAAGGAGTTATGCGGTGCACATCATACCGTTGCGAAGCTCTCCGAGAGCTCTACGACGGGGGCAGCTAGTGTGAAACTCCACTTTTCTGCTTTAACTTGATTTACGTGTTTTATCTCGTTTTGCGTGCATTTGACCTGTTTATGTGCTATATGACCTAGAATGTTATAATTTTGATGTCAATACTCCTAATACATGCTAAATGTGCATTTTCATAAAATTTTCATAAAAAACAGGATCAGAAATTTTATCGTCGATTTTCAGTGAATAGTATTTTCGAAACACGTCCACTAAAATTTTGAAACTGGTCTTTTTAACCCTTCTTGACCTAGACCACGGACTTTAATAGACCTTTATTTGATTAAAACGGTTTTAAAATCGGCTTTAGAATTTATTAGGGTTTTTACACCGACTTTTGCAAAAATCGAGTTTTAAGCCGACTCGGGTGAAAGTGTTTGATTGTAAAACTTCTTGTCACCTAAAAATAACCTACTTGAGCTAGCTTGGGTGTTGAATAATTGTTTTGAACATTGGTGATCAAGAAAATGCATTTAAAGTCAAGAAAACACTAAAAATAATTAGTTTCCACTTTGACTTTCTTTTATTTATTTTACCTTTGCTTAATATATTATCAACACACATTAAAAACAAAGCAAAACACCACCAAAAACACACACAAAACCGTGGTTCCTTGTAGGAGAAAGATGAAGGCATTTTTCAAAGGTTTTCAAGCATTTTTCACATAGATTTTGCAATTCAAGTCCAAATCACTTCATTCAAAGCTTGATTTCACTTGTTTGGCATCCATTCTACACATTTCTTGCATCAAAACACATCAAAGGTGAGATAAAAATTCTAGATCTCAAAACTCATTTTTTTTGTTTTTGCTCATAACTGCATTTTAAATCGTTAGAATGTTAATCTGATGTTAGATTATTGCTCCATTCATGCTAGGGATCGTTTATGTGTATTACTACGAGATTTGAGCCATTGTAGCAAAATTATTTATTTTCGGGTATTTAAAGTTGATAGAATGGCTTTTTGAGGATTATTTTGAGTTGTTGTGGTTGGAATCGATTGCCGTCGATTTCTAAAAGTTTCTTAATTATGTGGTAACGCCGTTATAATGCCGAATTTTCGATTACGATGTTCGGGTGAAAATCCGGAAATTTCAGCCTAGGTGCCTTGAGGTTTTAGGGTTGTTGGACTTGATTTTGAGGTGTCTTGGTTGGTTTCCGAGAGGGCTAATGTAGTTGATCGAATGGGTGAGTGTTTGAAACTGATTTGGGGTTGTTTGGATTAGTAGAATGTAAGATATGATTATTTGAAGTTTAGGTTATCTTTCTTTAAATTATTGAATTGAGCCTTAGTTGATCGGGTGTGGTTTGAGTGATTGAATTGTGAGTTGTTGATGGGTAAACTAGGATTTGATTGTGTGTTTAATGCATGTTCGGTTGGATGGCCTACTTTGTCATCTAACTTAGTTATTTGTTGTTAAATTGTTTATTGATGTTATTATGATGATAATATGATTATTGATGATGATAATATGTTTATTGATGATGATTGATGATTATTGATTGATGATTGATGCCGGGAGATAAACAGTTCTGCTAGACTGTCCTCCTGTGAATGATTGATGTTTATTATTATTGTTGGGTCTCTGGTATGTGTGTGCCACCTCTCGGGCAGCATCGGGCTGTCGGGTTGATAACGGCATGACTATCAGAGATTGCCTCCAGCTCGCATGATGGAGGTGTCATGGAGGGCGAGGTTATTGGGGGTACCCCGGGTGCGTGAGTAATTGGGAGTTACAAGAATAATGGTTGAGATTGTGATGGCGTTTGGAGCTACACCTACTAGAGAGAGTATCCTTTATTGAATGGTCATATAGTTCTGTGATGATAATATTATTAATGTTATTGTGTGTTTATTGACTCAAAGGATTATTCCAAGGAGTTTAGTAGACCTTGCTCGAGATCTATCGGATCCTCACTGGGCTTATTTTATATAAGTTCACTCTCTATTATTGCATGCATGCAGGTGTTACTGATTTTGGACTACGGGTATGTGCCTCCTGAAGAGAGAAATGTGTCGTATGTGGATGAGTCTTATGTGCAGGAGTCATTGCCATGAGATTATCTTAGTTGTTGTAAAATAATGTTTTGTATAATCTATTTTGAAATGTATGTATAGCCTATGTATTAAGTTGGAACGGAGGCGTATAACTATGATTGGAATGTTGAAGAATGATTATTGTGTAATATGGATGTGTTGTATGTTGTTAACTTAATTGAGGAGATGATTGTTGGGATTGTTTATGGAGTTTGATGTATGATGTTCTACAGAGGTTGGTTTAGAGCCTCGGTGTCTTAATTACTATTGTTATACTGCCGAAATTCTGTTGCGTCCTGACTGATCGTAGGTGGGGTTGAGTTGGGGCGTGACATTTAAGTGGTATCAGAGCTTGATTAGCTGTCAGCCGGGGTATCCTCGGAATGTGGGTAGTGGTCTAAGCATGCAAGTATGTATTAAGTGAAAGAAAAGTGAAACATATGTTAATATGTTTATGTGATTAATTTACTTGTGTGTCTAACTTTCTATGTGACCAATATGCCTTGTGTGTTAAGTGAACTAATGTGGTCAATATGTTTTATGTGATAACGTGCTATACGTACTCAATGTGTTGTGATTAATGTGTATTATTTGATTAATGTGCATTATGTGATTAATGTGCATTATGTGATTAATGTGTATTATGTGACAATTGTGTTTTATGTGATCAAAGTGCCTTATGTGAAGTTTGTTGCTTATGTGACTTTAATTGTTTATAACTTACTTCTGTGATTTAACCTGTTTATGTGATGTTGGCTTGTTATATGCTGAATTGTGTGTTATGTGATAATGTTATATTATATGATAATCATGCATTACGTTGTACTTGTTTTCATGTGATGTAATTGTATATATTCTATAACTGTGGGTGATTCTTTTAGGTGAAGTAAGGATGACTGCAAGAGTTTTTGGAAATAGTGGTAGGCCATGATTTTGAATTATTATTATTCTAGAAGTTTATCAGTTAGATTTTAATTGTTATGTTTATGGATTTTAGTTTCGGCTTAGTGGATTGATCTTGATGTTCCTTTAGCGAGAATGAAGTTGTTCGAGGAAATAGCAATGTATCTTGATGATTATAATTACTTTTGTTGCCATGTTTAACTTATTATTACTTGGAGATGAATCATAAGTTGAGGTTTCCGTGAGGTTGTGATTAGACACTTTTGGAGTCTCAACTCAGACTATACTTTCTTGAGGCTATTTTAGAATGAATTTATTTGAGGAATTAGTGATGTATATTTGTGAATGGAATGAATTATGGTATAACATGTGAATATTTCTACTATTTGGGATTGCTATATTATTAATGGATATTTTGGAGTTTTGATCTCTAAACCTTGGAGACAATTGGAGTGATTCCTGAGTAAAGTTACTTTATTCGAAGATGTAATTGTTGGGAGATAGAATTATTTGAGGAAATAAGAATGCATTTTGGTGACTGAACATTTACTTGCCTACATCAAGCTTTTGGGTTCTAGGTGGTATGACTTTCTAAATTGTTGATTGGGGATTCTCTTGTGTTATAATGGGTTAGCATGAATCTGTATTGTGTTATCAGATTTTGGAGTCTTCATTAGTTAATCTTGTTGGGTAATCAGTGATTTATCTTGTTTAGTGATTGGTCTGGTACGGAATATAAATTTTGGAGTGATTTATCTTGTTTGGTGATTGTTATGACTCCTTAGGTTCTCTAGATCTCCTTAGTGTCTTGTTTTGGAGGAAGATAGATTGTAGGATTTGACTTGTTGGTGTTTAAGTGTGTAGGTGGGACACCCTTCTTGTGCTTCATAATTCTATCGGTCTTATTATTCTTTTCTACTCTATTCTCACTTATTTGAGAGAGGGTTACATTTTTCTAGCCTATCAATTGTTTCTTGAAAGTTTGCTTATTGGATTAATGGATCCTATACTCATTTGACATTGCTTCTATTCTTAACATTCATATTTGCTTCTTATAGCAATGTCGCTTATTGGAATTAAGGTTTGAGACTTTTATATTTCATTCTATATCTCCAGCCATTGGTTTCAATATTTCATTTCATTCTATTACTATTCATTTGGAAGTAATTTCACCTTTGTTATACCATTTTACTTATTCGATTTCACTTGTTTGATGTACTTCTTACCTAAGTACATCATTGTTATTCATGTTGATCTTTGTTAATCCTATTGTTTCATTATTAAATCTTGAGCCATTACTTTGCTTGTAATTGCTCATTTAATATACTCAGCACTGTCCTTTCTTATTTATACTTCTTTGGTTATTGCGTGCTGAGATACTCATTATCTTGACACTCATATTTTCTATTGAATTAATCATCTCTTATCTCTTAATTTCATTTCACCTCAAGTACAACTTACTTGTTGGTTCCTTGAACAATCATCGAGAATTGAAATATCTACTTGTTCAGGAATTTTTGTTCAACATACTCAGCACTGTTTTGACTCATCATCATCCTTTGTTCGTACTTATTTAATTGATAGGTGCTGAGACATTTCTTATCTTAGTTATCATGCTTCCTTATTAACTATTAGCCTCTTGATTCTCTAACCTGTTTGAGCTCTTGTTCACTTGATTGTTGGCTCGAATATGACTTTCCATATTCTTATTTCCATATAAATTTCATAAGAGCCATATTCTGACAAATGTCACTTTTGAGATATTTCCTTGATCAGTAATCATTCATGTTATCGTGATTGAGTTTTTAAACCCTCGGGGTGTTCATAGAGCTCTTTTGTGTAGTAGGGGATGATTGATAATTAGTGGTGTCATGCTAAGACTTTGGAGTTGCGATTTCTTTCATATGCAATATGATATTAGGTAGGAGAGAATTATGAATTGAAGATTGTCTTGGAACTATGATCATCAACTTGCAGTCAATAGAGGTTGTTCTTTTGAGGACTTTGGTTAGTTGTCATCCTAAGAGATAAATGAGAACTAAGAGAATTATTATTAAGTGTAACGATTGAGGATTTAATTGTCTGTCAGTTCGAGAATTGCGCGGACGCAATTGTTTTAAGGAGGGGAGAATGTGAAACCCCACTTTTCTGCTTTAACTCGATTTACGTGTTTTATCTCGTTTTGCGTGTATTTGACCTGTTTATGTGCTATATGACCTAGAATGTTATAATTTTGATGTCAATACTCCTAATACGTGCTAAATGTGCATTCATAAAATTTTCATCAAAAACAGGATCAAAAATTTTATCGTCGATTTTCAGTGAATAGTATTTTCGAAACACGTCCACTAAAATTTTGAAACTGGTCTTTTTAACCCTTCTAGACCTAGACCACGGACTTTAATAGACCTGTATTTGATTAAAACGGTTTTAAAATCGGCTTAAGAATTTATTAGGGTTTTTACACCGACTTTTGTGAAAATCGAGTTTTAAGCCGACTCGGGTGAAAGTGTTTGATTGTAAAACTTCTTGTCACCTAAAAATAACCTACTTGAGCTATCTTGGGTGTTGAATAATTGTTTTGAACATTGGTGATCAAGAAAATGCATTTAAAGTCAAGAAAACACTAAAAATAATTAGTTTCCACTTTGACTTTCTTTTATTTATTTGACCTTTGCTTAATATATTATCAACACACATTAAAAACAAAGCAAAACACCGCCAAAAACACACACAAAACCGTGGTTCCTTGTAGGAGAAAGATGAAGGCATTTTTCAAAGGTTTTCAAGCATTTTTCACATAGATTTTGCAATTCAAGTCCAAATCACTTCATTCAAAGCTTGATTTCACTTGTTTGGCATCCATTCTACACATTTCTTGCATCAAAACACATCAAAGGTGAGAGAAAAATTCTAGATCTCAAAACTAATTTTTTTTTTATTTTTGCTCATAACTGCATTTTGAACCGTTAGAATGTTAATCTGATGTTAGATTATTGCTCCATGCATGCTAGGGATCGTTTATGTGTATTACTACGAGATTTGAGCCATTGTAGCGAAATTATTTATTTTCGGGTATTTAAAGTTGATAGAATGGCTTTTTGAGGATTATTTTGAGTTGTTGTGGTTGGAATCGATTGCCGTCGATTTCTAAAAGTTTGTTAATTACGTGGTAACGCCGTTATAATGCCGAATTTTCGATTACGATGTTTGGGTGAAAATCCAGAAATTTCAGCCTAGGTGCCTTGAGGTTTTAGGGTTGTTGGACTTGATTTTGAGGTGTCTTGGTTGGTTTCCGAGAGGGCTAATGTAGTTGATCGAATGGGTGAGTGTTTGAAACTGATTTGGGGTTGTTTGGATTAGTAGAATGTAAGATATGATTATTTGAAGTTTAGGTTATCTTTCTTTAAATTATTGAATTGAGCCTTAGTTGATCGGGTGTGGTTTGAGTGATTGAATTGTGAGTTGTTGATGGGTAAACTAGGATTTGATTGTGTGTTTAATGCATGTTCGGTTGGATGGCCTACTTTGTCATCTAACTTAGTTATTTGTTGTTAAATTGTTTATTGATGTTATTATGATGATAATATGATTATTGATGATGATAATATGTTTATTGATGATTGATGCCGGGAGATAAACAGTTCTGCTAGACTGTCCTCCTGTGAATGATTGATGTTTATTATTATTGCTGGGTCTCTGGTATGTGTGTGCCACCTCTCGGGCAGCATCGGGCTGTCGGGTTGATAACGGCATGACTATCAGAGATTGCCTCCAGCTCGCATGACGGAGGTGTCATGGAGGGCAAGGTTATTGGGGGTACCCCGGGTGCGTGAGTAATGGGGAGTTACAAGAAGAATGGTTGAGATCGTGATGGCGTTTGGAGCTACACCAACTAGAGAGAGTATCCTTTATTGAATGGTCATATAGTTTTGTGATGATAGTATTATTGATGTTATTGTGTGTTTACTGACTCAAAGGATTATTCCAAGGAGTTTAGTAGACCTTGCTCTAGATCTATCGGATCCTCACTGGGCTTATTTTTTATAAGCTCACTCTCTATTATTGCATGCATGCAGGTGTTACTGATTTTGGACTACGGGTATGTGCCTCCTGAAAAGAGAAATGTGTCGTATGTGGATGAGTCTTATGTGGAGGAGTCATTGCCATGAGATTATCTTAGTTGTTGTAAAATAATGTTTCGTATAATCTATTTTGAAATGTATGTATAGCCTATGTATTAAGTTGGAACGGAGGCGTATAACTATGATTGGAATGTTGAAGAATGATTATTGTGTAATATGGATGTGTTGTATGTTGTTAACTTAATTGAGGAGATGATTGTTGTGATTGTTTATGGAGTTTGATGTATGATGTTCTACAGAGGTTGGTTTAGAGCCTCGGTGTCTTAATTACTATTGTTATACTGCCGAAATTCCGTTGCGTCCTGACTGATCGTAGGTGGGGTCGAGTTGGGGCGTGACAGCTAGCTAGCTCGCTGTGCCCTTTTTGGAGCTCAAAATCGAATGTTTTCATCAGTTTCGGGCCACTTTTCTTCTTTTGCTCTGTTTTTCCGTCCCGTATCGTACGTCGTGAGCTGTTAAAAGGATGACAACCTTACTCGCGGGACATTAGAGGTCCCTACATTGCATCGATATCACGTCTTGCAAGGATGCTGCGTTGTTGAAGCGGATGGGTTGTCGTTAAGCCCATTGGGCCTTTTGAATGGGCCATCTCTCTAGGCTGGGACTGTGAACCGTTAACACATAAAGCGATTGTGCCCTCAACATGACGGGTGCGATCATACCAGCACTATTGCACCGGATCCCATCAGAACTCCGAAGTTAAGCGTGCTTGGGCGAGGGTAGTACTAGGATGGGTGACCCCCTGTGAAGTCCTCGTGTTGTACCCCCCTTTTCAATTTTTTTTGCTCCGGTTAGGGTTGCCAAAATACTGTATCCACCACATTTCTATTATCGAATCCCACGGCACCTTGGGCAAGACAACTTCGCTTCACGTGAAGGCTGGGCCCGCAAACCGAGGACGTAGGGCTTGTGACAAGGTCTCCGTCGCTCCGGTGCCCATAACTTTTGTCCATAAGGAGTTACGCGGCGCACAGCATAACATTGCAAAGCTCTTTGAGAGCTCTACGACGGGGGTAGCGAGCCAGCATGCTGTGCCCTTTTTGGTGCTCAAAATCGAATGTTTTCATCAGTTTCGGGAAACTTTTCTTCTTTTGCTCTGTTTTTTCATCCCGTATCGTACGTTGTGAGCTGTTAAAAGGACTACAACCTTACTCGGGGGACATTAGAGGTCCCTACATTGCGTCGATATCACGTCTTGCGAGGATGCTGCGTTGTTGAAGCGGATGGGTTGTCATTAAGCCCATTGGGCCTTTTGAATGGGCAATCTCTCTAGGCTGGGACTGTGAACCGTTAACACATAAAGAGATTGTGCCCTCAACATGACGGGTGCGATCATACCAGCACTAATGCACCGGATCCCATCAAAACTCCGAAGTTAAGCGTGCTTGGCCGAGGATAGTACATGGATGGGTGACCCCCTGGGAAGTCCTCGTGTTGCACCACCCTTTTCAATTTTTTTTGCTCCGGTTAGGGTTGCCGAAATACTTTATCCACCACATTTCTATTATCGAATCCCACGGTACCTTGGGCAAGACAACTTCGCTTCACGTGAAGGCTGGGCCCGCAAACCGAGGTCGTGGGGCTTGTGATAAGGTCTCTGCCGCTCCGGTGCCTATAACTTTTGATCCGTAAGGAGTTACGCGGCGCACAGCATACCGTTGTGAAGCTCTCTGAGAGATCTACGACGAAGGCAGCTAGCTAGCTCGTTGTGCCCTTTTTGGATCTCAAAATCGAATGTTTTCATCAGTTTCGGGCCACTTTTCCTCTTTTGCTCTGTTTTTCCGTCCCGTATCGTACGTCATGAGCTGTTAAAAGGACGACAACCTTACTTGCAGGATATTAGAGGTCCCTACATTGCGTCGATATCACGTCTTGCGAGGATGCTGCGTTGTTGAAGCGGATGGGTTGCGTTAAGCCCATTGGGCCTTTTGAATGGGCCATCTCTCTAGGCTGGGACTGTGAACCGTTAACACATAAAGGGATTGTGCCCTCAACATGACGGGTGCGATCATACCAGCACTAATGCACCGGATCCCATCAAAACTCCGAAGTTAAGCGTGCTTGGGCGAGGGTAGTACATGGATGGGTGACCCCCTGGGAAGTCCTCGTGTTGCACCCCCCTTTTCAATTTTTTTTGCTCCGGTTAGGGTTGCTGAAATACTTTATCCACCACATTTCTATTATCGAATCCCACGGCACCTTGGGCAAGACAACTTCGCTTCACGTGAAGGCTGGGCCCGCAAACCGAGGTCGTAGGGCTTGTGACAAGGTCTCCGCCGCTCCGGTGCCTATAACTTTTGATCTGTAAGGAGTTACGCGGCGCACAGCATACCGTTGTGAAGCTCTCGGAGAGCTCTACGACGAGGGCAGCTAGCTAGCTCGTTGTGCCCTTTCTGGAGCTCAAAATCGAATGTTTTCATCAGTTTCGGGCCACTTTTCGTCTTTTGCTCTGTTTTTCCGTCCCGTATCGTACGTCATGAGCTGTTAAAAGGACGACAACCTTACTCGCGGGATATTAGAGGTCCCTACATTGCGTCGATATCACGTCTTGCGAGGATGCTGCGTTGTTGAAGCGGATGGGTTGTCGTTAAGCCCATTGGGCCTTTTGAATGGGCCATCTCTCTAGGCTGGGACTGTGAACCGTTAACACATAAAGGGATTGTGCCCTCAACATGACGGGTGCGATCATACCAGCAGTAATGCACCGGATCCCATCAAAACTCCGACGTTAAGCGTGCTTGGACGAGGGTAGAACTTGGATGGGTGACCCCCTGGGAAGTCCTCGTGTTGCACCCCCCTTTTCAATTTTTTTTGCTCCGGTTAGGGTTGCCGAAATACTTTATCCACCACATTTCTATTATCGACTCCCACGGCACCATGGGCAAGACAACTTCGCTTCACGTGAAGGCTGGGCCCGCAAACCGAGGTCGTAGGGCTTGTGACAAGGTCTCCGCCGCTCCGGTGCCTATAACTTTTGATCCGTAAGGAGTTACGCGGCGCACAGCATACCGTTGTGAAGCTCTCGAAGAGCTCTACGACGAGGGCAGCTAGCTAGCTCGTTGTGCCCTTTTCGGAGCTCAAAATCGAATGTTTTCATCAGTTTCGGGCCACTTTTCGTCTTTTGCTCTGTTTTTCCGTCCCGTATCGTACGTCATGAGCTGTTAAAAGGACGACAACCTTACTCGCGGGATATTAGAGGTCCCTACATTGCGTCGATATCACGTCTTGCGAGGATGCTGCGTTGTTGAAGCGGATGGGTTGTCGTTAAGCCCATTGGGCCTTTTGAATGGGCCATCTCTCTAGGCTGGGACTGTGAACCGTTAACACATAAAGGGATTGTGCCCTCAACATGACGAGTGCGATCATACCAGCACTAATGCACCGGATCCCATCAAAACTCCGACGTTAAGCGTGCTTGGGCGAGGGTAGTACTTGGATGGGTGACCCGCTGGGATGTCCTCGTGTTGCACCCCCCTTTTAAATTTTTTTTGCTCCGGTTAGGGTTGCCGAAATACTTTATCCACCACATTTCTATTATCGAATCCCACGGTACCTTGGGCAAGACAACTTCCCTTCACGTGAAGGCTGGGCCCGCAAACCGAGGTCGTGGGGCTTGTGATAAGGTCTCCGCCGCTCCGGTGCCTATAACTTTTGATCCGTAAGGAGTTACGCGGCGCACAGCATAACGTTGTGAAGCTCTCTGATAGCTCTACGACGAAGGCAGCTAGCTAGCTCGTTGTGCCCTTCTTGGAGCTCAAAATCGAATGTTTTCATCAGTTTCGGGCCACTTTTCGTCTTTTGCTCTGTTTTTCCGTCCCGTATCGTACGTCATGAGCTGTTAAAAGGACGACAACCTTACTCGCGGGATATTAGAGGTCCCTACATTGCGTCGATAACACGTCTTGCGAGGATGATGCCTTGTTGAAGCGGATGGGTTGTCGTTAAGCCCATTGGGCCTTTTGAATGGGCCATCTCTCTAGGCTGGGACTGTGAACCGTTAACACATAAAGGGATTGTGCCCTCAACATGACGGGTGCGATCATACCAGCACTAATGCACCGGATCCCATCAAAACTCCGAAGTTAAGCGTGCTTGGCCGAGGGTCGTACATGGATGGGTGACCCCCTGGGAAGTCCTCGTGTTGCACCCCCCTTTTCAATTTTTTTTGCTCCGGTTAGGGTTGCCGAAATACTTTATCCACCACATTTCTATTATCGAATCCCACGGCACCTTGGGCAAGACAACTTCGCTTCACGTGAAGGCTGGGCCCGCAAACCGAGGTCGTAGGGCTTGTGACAAGGTCTCCGCCGCTCCGGTGCCTATAACTTTTGATCCGTAAGGAGTTACGCGGCGCACAGCATACCGTTGTGAAGCTCTCCGAGAGCTCTACGACGAGGGCAGCTAGCTAGCTCGTTGTGCCCTTTTTGGAGCTCAAAATCGAATGTTTTCATCAGTTTCGGGCCACTTTTCTTCTTTTGCTCTGTTTTTCCGTCCCGTATCGTACGTCATGAGCTGTTAAAAGGACGACAACCTTACTCGCGGGATATTAGAGGTCCCTACATTGCGTCGATATCACGTCTTGCGAGGATGCTGCGTTGTTGAAGCGGATGGGTTGTCGTTAAGCCCATTGGGCCTTTTGAATGGGCCATCTCTCTAGGCTGGGACTGTGAACCGTTAACACATAAAGGGATTGTGCCCTCAACATGACGGGTGCGATCATACCAGCAGTAATGCACCGGATCCCATCAAAACTCCGACGTTAAGCGTGCTTGGACGAGGGTAGAACTTGGATGGGTGACCCCCTGGGAAGTCCTCGTGTTGCACCCCCCTTTTCAATTTTTTTTGCTCCGGTTAGGGTTGCCGAAATACTTTATCCACCACATTTCTATTATCGACTCCCACGGCACCATGGGCAAGACAACTTCGCTTCACGTGAAGGCTGGGCCCGCAAACCGAGGTCGTAGGGCTTGTGACAAGGTCTCCGCCGCTCCGGTGCCTATAACTTTTGATCCGTAAGGAGTTACGCGGCGCACAGCATACCGTTGTGAAGCTCTCGAAGAGCTCTACGACGAGGGCAGCTAGCTAGCTCGTTGTGCCGTTTTTGGAGCTCAAAATCGAATGTTTTCATCAGTTTCGGGCCACTTTTCGTCTTTTGCTCTGTTTTTCCGTCCCGTATCGTACGTCATGAGCTGTTAAAAGAACTACAACCTTACTCGCGGGATATTAGAGGTCCCTACATTGCGTCGATATCACGTCTTGCGAGGATGCTGCGTTGTTGAAGCGGATGGGTTGTCGTTAAGCCCATTGGGCGTTTTGAATGGGCCATCTCTCTAGGCTGGGACTGTGAACCGTTAACACATAAAGGGATTGTGCCCTCAACATGACGAGTGCGATCATACCAGCACTATTGCACCGGATCCCATCAAAACTCCGACGTTAAGCGTGCTTGGGCGAGGGTAGTACTTGGATGGGTGACCCGCTGGGATGTCCTCGTGTTGCACCCCCCTTTTAAATTTTTTTTGCTCCGGTTAGGGTTGCCGAAATACTTTATCCACCACATTTCTATTATCGAATCCCACGGCACCATGGGCGAGACAACTTCGCTTCACGTGAAGGCTGGGCCCGCAAACCGAGGACGTAGGGCTTGTGACAAGGTCTCCATCGCTCCGGTGCCCATAACTTTTGATCCATAAGGAGTTACGCGGCACACACCATACCATTGCAAATCTCTCTGAGAGCTCTACGACGGGGGTAGCGAGCCAGCACGCTGTGCCCTTTTTGGTGCTCAAAATCGAATGTTTTCATCAGTTTCCGGCCACTTTTCTTCTTTTGCTCTGTTTTTTCGTCCCGTATCGTACGTTGTGAGCTGTTAAAAGGAATACAACCTTACTCGCGGGACATTAGAGGTCCCTACATTGCGTCGATATCACGTCTTGCGAGGATGCTGCGTTGTTGAAGCGGATGGGTTGTCGTTAAGCCCATTGGGCCTTTTGAATGGGCCATCTCTCTAGGCTGGGACTGTGAACCGTTAACACATAAAGGGATTGTGCCCTCAACATGACGGGTGCGATCATACCAGCACTATTGCACCGGATCCCATCAGAAATCCGAAGTTAAGCGTGTTTGGGCGAGGGTAGTACTAGGATGGGTGACCCCCTGTGAAGTCCTCGTGTTGCACCCCCATTTTCAATTTTTTTTGCTCCGGTTAGGGTTGCCAAAATACTTTATCCACCACAGTTCTATTATCGAATCCCACTGCACCTTGGGCAAGACAACTTCGCTTCAGTTGAAGGCTGGGCCCGCAAACCGAGGGCGTAGGGCTTGTGACAAGGTCTCCGCCGCTCCGGTGCTGATAACTTTTGATCCGTAAGGAGTTACGCGGCGCACATCATACCGTTGCGAAGCTCTCTGAGAGCTCTACGATGGGGGTAACTAGCTAGCTCGCTGTGCCCTTTTTGGAGCTCAAAATCGAATGTTTTCATCAATTTCGGGCCACTTTTCTTCTTTTGCTCTGTTTTTCCGTCCAGTATCGTACGTCTTGAGCTGTTAAAAGGACGACAACCTTACTCGCGGGACATTAGAGGTCCCTACATTGCATCGATATCACGTCTTGCAAGGATGCTGCGTTGTTGAAGCGGATGGGTTGTCGTTAAGCCCATTGGGCCTTTTAAATGGGCCATCTCTCTAGGCTGGGACTGTGAACCGTTAACACATAAAGGAATTATGCCCTCAACATGACGGGTGCGATCATACCAGCACTAATGCACCGGATCCCATCAGAACTCCGAAGTTAAGCGTGCTTGGGCGAGATTAGTACTAGGGTGGGTGACCCCTTGTGAAGTCCTCGTGTTGTACCCCCCTTTTCAATTTTTTTTGCTTCGGTTAGGGTTGCCAAAATACTTTATCCACCATATTTCTATTATCGAATCCCACGGCACCTTGGGCAAGACAACTTCGCTTCACTTGAAGGCTGGGCCCGCAAACCGAGGGCGTAGGGCTTGTGACAAGGTCTCCGCCGCTCCGGTGCCTATAACTTTTGATTCGTATGGAGTTACACAGCGCACAGCATACCGTTGCGAAGCTCTCCGTGAGCTCTACGACGGGGGCAGCTAGCTAGCTCGATGTGCCCTTTTTGGAGTTCAAAATCGAATGTTTTCATCAGTTCCGGTCCACTTTTCTTCTTTTGCTTTGTTTTTCCGTCCCGTATCGTACGTCATCAGCTGTTAAAAGAACGACAGCCTTACTCCCGGGACATTAGAGGTCCCTACATTGCGTCGATATCATGTCTTGCGAGGATGCTGCGTTGTTGAAGCGGATGGGTTGTCGTTAAGCCCATTGGGCCTTTTGAATGGGCCATCTCTCTAGGCTGGGACTGTGAACCGTTAACACATAAAGGAATTATGCCCTCAACATGATGGGTGCGATCATACCAGCACTAATGCACCGGATCCCATCAGAACTCCGAAGTTAAGTGTGCTTGGGCTAGATTAGTACTAGGATGGGTGACCCCCTGTGAAGTCCTCGTGTTGCACCCACCTTTTCAATTTTTTTTGCTCCGGTTTGGGTTGCCAAAATACTTTATCCACCACATTTCTATTATAGAATCCCACGGCACCTTGGGCTAGACAACTTCGCTTCACTTGAAGGCTGGGCCCGCAAACCGAGGGCGTAGGGCTTGTGACAAGGTCTCCGCCGCTCCAGTGCCTATAACTTTTGATCCGTATGGAGTTACGCGGCGCACAGCATACCGTTGCGAAGCTCTCCGACAGCTCTACGACGGGGGCAGCTAGCAAGCTTGCTATGCCCTTTTTGGAGCTCAAAATCGAATGTTTTCTTCAGTTTCGGGCCACTTTTCTTCTTTTGCTCTGTTTTTCCGTCCCGTATCGTACGTCGTCAGCTGTTAAAAGGACGAAAACCTTACTCGTGGGACATTAGAGGTCCCTACATTGCGTCGATATCACGTCTTACGAGGATGCTGCATTGTTGAAGCGGATGGGTTGTCATTAAGCCCATTGGGCCTTTTGAATGCGCCATCTCTCTAGTCTGGGACTATGAACCATTAACACATAAAGGGATTGTGCCCTCAACATGACGGGTGCGATCATACCAGCACTAATGCACCGGATCCCATCAAAACTCCGACATTAAGCGTGCTTGGGCGAGGGTAGTACTTGGATGGGTGACCCCCTGGGAAGTCCTCGTGTTGCACCCCCCTTTTCAATTTTTTTTGCTCCGGTTAGGGTTGCCGAAATACTTTATCCACCACATTTCTATTATCGAATCCCACGGCACCTTGGGCAAGACAACTTCGCTGCACGTGAAGGCTGGGCCCGCAAACCGAGGTCGTAGGGCTTGTGACAAGGTCTCTGCCGCTCCGGTGCCTATAACTTTCGATCCGTAAGGAGTTAAGCGGCGCACAGCATACCGTTGTGAAGCTCTCCGAGAGCTCTATGACGAGGGCAGCTAGCTAGCTCGTTGTACCCTTTTTGGAGCTCAAAATCGAATGTTTTCATCAGTTTCGGGCCACTTTTCATCTTTTGCTCTGTTTTTCCGTCCCGTATCGTACATCATGAGCTGTTAAAAGGACGACAACCTTACTCGCGGGATATTAGAGGTCCCTACATTGCGTCGATATCACGTCTTGCGAGGATGCTGCCTTGTTGAAGCGGATGGGTTGTCGTTAAGCCCATTGGGCCTTTTGAATGGGCCATCTCTCTAGGCTGGGACTATGACCCGTTAACACATAAAAGGGATTGTGCCCTAAACATGACGGGTTCGATCATACCAGCACTAATGCACCGGATCCCAACAGAACTTTGAAGTTAAACGTGCTTGGGCGAGGGTAGTACTAGGATGGGTGACCCCCTGGGAAGTCCTCATGTTGCACCCCCCTTTTCAATTTTTTTTGCTCCGGTCATGGTTGCTAAAATACTTTATCCACCACATTTCTATTATCGAATCCCACGGCACCATGGGCGAGACAACTTCGCTTCACGTGAAGGCTGGGCCCGCAAACCGAGGACGAAGGGCTTGTGACAAGGTCTCCGTCGCTCCGGTGTCCATAACTTTTGATCCATAAGAAGTTACGCGGCGCACAGCATACCATTGCAAAGCTCTCTGAGAGCTCTACGACGGGGGTAGCGAACCAGCTAGCGGTGCCCTTTTTGGTGCTCAAAATCGAATGTTTTCATCAGTTTCAGGCCACTTTTCTTCTTTTGCTCTGTTTTTTCGTCCCGTATCGTACGTCGTGAGCGGTTAAAAGGACTACAACCTTACTCGTTGGACATTAGAGGTCCCTACATTGCGTCGATATCACGTCTTGCGAGGATCCTGCGTTGTTGAAGCGGATGGGTTGTCGTTAAGCCCATTGGGCGTTTTGAATGGGCCATCTCTCTAGGCTTGGACTGTGTACCGTTAACACATAAAGGGATTGTGCCCTCAACATGACGGGTGCGATCATACCAGCACTATTGCAGCGGATCCCATCAGAACTCCGAAGTTAAGCGTGCTTGGCCGAGGGTAGTACTAGGATGGGTGACCCCCTGTGAAGTCCTCGTGTTGCACCCCCCTTTTCAATTTTTTTTGCTCCGGTTAGGGTTGCCAAAATACTTTATCCACCAAATTTCTATTATCGAATCCCACGGCACCTTGGGCTAGACAAATTTGCTTCACGTGAAGGCTGGGCCCGCAAATCGAGGGCGTAGGGCTTCTGACAAGGTCTCCGCTGCTCCGGTGCCTATAACTTTTGATCCGTAAGGAGTTACGCGGCGCACAGCATACCATTCCGAAGCTCTCCGAGAGCTCTACGATGGGGGTAGCTAGCTAGCTCGCTATGCCTTTTTTGGAGCTCAAAATCGAATGTTTTCATCAGTTTCGGGCCACTTTTCTTCTTTTGCTCTGTTTTTCCGTCCCGTATCATACGTCGTCAGCTGTTAAAAGGACGACAACCTTACTCGCCGGCTATTAGAGGTCCTTACATTGCGTCGATATCACGGCTTGCGAGGATGCTGCGTTGTTGAAGCGGATGGGTAGTCGTTAAGCCCATTGGGCCTTTTGAATGGGCCATCTCTCTAGGTTGGGACTGTGAACCGTTAACACATAAAGGAATTATGCCCTCAACATGACGGGTGCGATCATACCAGCACTAATGCACCGGATCCCATCAGAACTCCGAAGTTAAGCGTGCTTGGGCGAGATTAGTACTAGAATGGGTGACCCCTTGTGAAGTCCTCGTGTTGCACCCCCCTTTTCAATTTTTTTTTGCTCCGGTTAGGGTTGCCAAAATACTTTATCCACCACATTTCTATTATCGAATCCCACGGCACCTTGGGCAAGACAACTTCGCTTCACGCGAAGGCTGGGCCCGCAAACCGAGGGCGTAGGGCTTATGACAAGGTCTCCGCCGCTCCGGTGCCTATAACGTTTGATCCGTATGGAGTTACGCGGCGCACAGCATACCGTTGTGAAGCTCTCCGAGAGCTCTACGACGGGGGCAGCTAGCTAGCTCGCTGTGCCCTTTTTGGAGCTCAAAATCGAATGTTTTCATCAGTTTGGGGCCACTTTTCCTCTTTTGCTCTGTTTTTCCGTCCCGTATCGTACGTCGTCAGCTGTTAAAAGGACGACAACCTTACTCGCCGGCTATTAGAGGTCCCTACATTGCGTCGATATCACGGCTTGCGAGGATGCTGCGTTGTTGAAGCGGATGGGTTGTCGTTAAGCCCATTGGGCCTTTTGAATGGGCCATCTCTCTAGGCTGGGACTGTGAACCGTTAACACATAAAGGAATTATGCCCTCAACATGACGGGTGCGATCATACCAGCACTAATGCACCGGATCCCATCAGAACTCCGAAGTTAAGCGTGCTTGGGCGAGATTAGTACTAGGATGGGTGACCCCTTGTGAAGTCCTCGTGTTGCACCCCCCTTTTCAATTTTTTTTTGCTCCGGTTAGGGTTGCCAAAATACTTTATCCACCACATTTCTATTATCGAATCCCACGGCACCTTGGGCAAGACAACTTCAATTCACGTGAAGGCTGGGCCCGCAAACCGAGGGCGTAGGGCTTATGACAAGGTCTCCGCCGCTCCGGTGCCTATAACTTTTGATCCGTATGGAGTTACGCGGCGCACAGCATACCGTTGTGAAGCTCTCCGAGAGCTCTACGACGGGGGCAGCTAGCTAGCTCGCCTTGCCTTTTTTGGATCTCAAAATCGAATGTTTTCATCAGTTTCGGGCCACTTTTCTTCTTTTGCTCTGTTTTTCCGTCCCGTATCGCACGTCGTCAGCTGTTAAAAGGACGACAACCTTACTCGCGGGCTATTAAAGATCCCTACATTGCGTCGTTATCACGGCTTGCGAGGATGCTGCGTTGTTGAAGCAGATGGGTTGTCGTTAAGCCCATTGGGCCTTTTGAATGGGCCATCTCTCTAGGCTGGGACTGTGAACCGTTAACACATAAAGGAATTATGCCCTCAACATGACGGGTGCGATCATACCAGCACTAATGCACCGGATCCCATCAGAACTCCGAAGTTAAGCGTGCTTGGGCGAGATTAGTTCTAGGAAGGGTGACCCCCTGTGAAGTCCTCGTGTTGCACCCCCATTTTCAATTTTTTTTGCTCCGGTTAGGGTTTCCAAAATACTTTATCCACCACATTTCTATTATCGAATCCCATGGCACCTTGGGCAAGACAACTTCACTTCACGTGAAGGCTGGGCCCGCAAACCGAGGGCGTAGGGCTTGTGACAAGGTCTCCGTCGCTCCGGTGCCTATAACTTTTGATCCGTATGGTGTTACGCGGCGCACAGCATACCGTTCTGAAGCTCTCCGAGAGCTCTACGACGGGGGCAGCTAGCTAGCTCGCCTTGCCTTTTTTGGAGCTCAAAATCGAATGTTTTCATCAATTTCGGGCCACTTTTCTTCTTTTGCTCTGTTTTTCCGTCCCGTATCGTACGTCGTCAGCTGTTAAAAGGATGACAACCTTACTCGCGGGCTATTAGAGATCCCTACATTGTGTCGATATCACGGCTTGCGAGGATGCTGCGTTGTTGAAGCAGATGGGTTGTCGTTAAGCCCATTGGGCCTTTTGAATGGGCCATCTCTCTAGGCTGGGACTGTGAACCGTTAACACATAAAGGAATTATGCCCTCAACATGACGGATGCGATCATACCAGCACTAATGCACCGGATCCCATCAGAACTCCGAAGTTAAGCGTGCTTGGGCGAGATTAGTACTAGGAAGGGTGACCCCTTGTGAAGTCCTCGTGTTGCACCCCCATTTTCAATTTTTTTTGCTCCGGTTAGGGTTTCCAAAATACTTTATCCACCACATTTCTATTATCGAATCCCATGGCACCTTGGGCAAGACAACTTCACTTCACGTGAAGGCTGGGCCCGCAAACCGAGGGCGTAGGGCTTGTGACAAGGTCTCTGCCGCTCCGGTGCCTATAACGTTTGATCCGTATGGAGTTACGCGGCGCACAGCATACCGTTGCGAAGCTCTCTGAGAGCTCTACGACGGGGGTAGCTAGCTAGATCGTTGTGACCTTTTTGGAGCTCAAAATCGAATCTTTTCATCAGTTTCGGGCCACTTTTCTTCTTTAGCTCTGTTTTCCCGTCCCGTATCGTACGTCGTCAGCTGTTAAAAGGACGACAACCTTACTCGCTGGACATTAGAGGTCCCTACATTGCGTCGATATCACGTCTTGCGAGGATGCTGCGTTGTTGAAGCGGATGGGTTGTCGTTAAGCCCATTGGGCCTTTTGAATGCGCCATCTCTCTAGTCTGGGACTATGAACCGTTAACACATAAAGGGATTGTGCCCTCAACATGACGGGTGCGATCATACCAGCACTAATGCACCGGATCCCATCAAAACTCCGAAGTTAAGCATGCTTGGGTGAGGGTAGTACTTGGATGGGTGAACCCCTGGGAAGTCCTCGTGTTGCACCCCCCTTTTAAATTTTTTTTGCTCCGGTTAGGGTTGCCGAAATACTTTAACCACCACATTTCTATTATCAAATCCCACAGCACCTTGGGCAAGACAACTTCGCTTCACGTGAAGGCTGGGCCCGCAAACCGAGGTCGTAGGGCTTGTGACAAGGTCTCCGCCGCTCCGGTGCCTATAACTTTTGATCCGTAAGGAGTTACGCGGCGCATAGCATACCATTGTGAAGCTCTCCGAGCGATCTACGACGAGGGCAGCTAGTTAGCTCGTTTTGCCCTTTTAGGAGCTCAAAATCGAATGTTTTCATCAGTTTCGGGCCACTTTTCTTCTTTTGCTCTGTTTTTCCGTCCCGTATCATACGTCATGAGCTGTTAAAAGGATGACAACCTTACTTGCGGGATATTAGAGGTCCCTACATTGCATCGATATCACGTCTTACGAGGATGCTGCGTTTTTGAAGCAGATGGGTTGTCGTTTAGCCCATTGGGCCTTTTGAATGGGCCATCTCTCTAGGCTGGGACTATGACCCGTTAACACATAAAAGGGATTGTGCCCTCAACATGACGGGTGCGATCATACCAGCACTAATGCACCGGATCCCATCAGAACTCCGAAGTTAAGCGTGCTTGGGCGAGGGTAGTACTAGGATGGGTGACCCCCTGGGAAGTCCTCGTGTTGCACCCCCCTTTTCAATTTTTTTTGCTCCGGTTAGGGTTGCCAAAATACTTTATCCACCACATTTCTATTATCGAATCCCACGGTACCTTGGGCAAGACAACGTCGCTTCACGTGAAGGCTGGGCCCACAAACCGAGGGCGTATGGCTTGTGACAAGGTCTCCGCCGTTCCGGTGCCTATAACTTTTGATCCGTATAGAGTTACGCGGCGCACAGCATACCGTTGCGAAGCTCTCCGAGAGCTCTACGACGGGGATAGCAAGCTAGCTTGCTGTGCCATTTTTGGAGCTCAAAATCGAATGTTTTCATCAGTTTCAGGCCATTTTTCTTCATTTGCTCTGTTTTTCCATCCCGTATCGTACGTCGTCAGCTGTTAAAAGGACGACAACCTTACTCGCTGGCTATTAGAGGTCCCTACATTGCGTCGATATCACGTCTTGCGAGGATGCTGCGTTGTTGAAGCGGATGGGTTGTCGTTAAGCCCATTGGGCCTTTTGAATGCGCCATCTCTCTAGTCTGGGACTATGAACCGTTAACACATAAAGCTATTGTGCCCTCAATATGACGGGTGCGATCATACCAGCACTAATGCACCGGATCCCATCAAAACTCCGAAGTTAATCATGCTTGGGCGAGGGTAGTACTTGGATGGGTGACCCCCTGGGAAGTCCTCGTGTTGCACCCCCCTTTTTAATTTTTTTTGCTCCGGTTAGGGTTTCCAAAATACTTTATCCACCACATTTCTATTATCGAATCCCACGGCACCTTGGGCAAGACAACGTCGCTTCACGTGAAGGCTGGGCCCGCAAACCCAGGGCGTAGGGCTTGTGACAAGGTCTCCGCCGCTCCGGTGCCTATAACTTTTGATCCGTATGGAGTTACGCGGCGCACAGCATACCGTTGCGAAGCTCTCCGAGAGCTCTACGACGGGGGCAGCAAGCTAGCCTGCTGTGCGATTTTTGGAGCTCAAAATCGAATGTTTTCATCAGTTTCGGGCCACTTTTCTTCTTTTGCTCTGTTTTTCCGTCCCGTATCGTACGTCATGAGCTGTTAAAAGGATGACAACCTTACTCGCGGGATATTAGAGGTCCCTACATTGCGTCGATATCACGTCTTGCGAGGATGCTGCGTTGTTGAAGCAGATGGGTTGTCGTTAAGCCCATTGGGCCTTTTGAATGGGCCATCTCTCTAGGCTGGGACTATGACCCGTTAACACATAAAAGGGATTGTGCCCTCAACATGACGGGTGCGATCATACCAGCACTAACGCACCAGATCCCATCAAAACTCCGAAGTTAAGCGTGCTTGGGCGAGGGTTGTACTAGGATGGGTGACCCCCTGGGAAGTCCTCATGTTGCACCCCCCTTTTCAATTTTTTTTGCTTCGGTCATGGTTGCCAAAATACTTTATCCACCATAATTCTATTATCGAATCCCACGGCACCATGGGCGAGACAACTTCGCTTCACGTGAAGGCTGGGCCCGCAAACCGAGGACGTAGGGCTTGTGACAAGGTCTCCGTCGTTCCGGTGCCCATAACTTTTCATCAATAAGGAGTTACGCGGCGCACAGCATACCATTGCAAAGCTCTCTGAGAGCTCTACGACAAGCGTAGCGAGCTAGCTCGCTGTGCCCTTTTTGGTGTTCAAAATCGAATGTTTTCATCAGTTTTGGGCCACTTTTCTGCTTTTGCTCTGTTTTTTCGTCCCGTATCGTACGTCGTGCGCTGTTAAATAGACTACAACCTTACTCGCGGGACATTAGAGGTCCCTACATTGCGTCGATATCACGTCTTGCGAGGATGCTGCGTTGTTGAAGCGGATGGGTTGTCGTTAAGCCTATTGGGCCTTTTGAATGGGCCATCTCTCTAGGCTGGGACTGTGAACCGTTAACACATAAAGGGATTGTGCCCTCAACATGACGGGTGCGATCATACCAGCACTATTGCACCGGATCCCATCAGAATTCTGAAGTTAAGCGTGCTTGGGCGAGGGTAGTACTAGGATGGGTGACCCCCTGTGAAGTCCTCGTGTTGCACCCCCCTTTTCAATTTTTTTTGCTCCGGTTAGGGTTGCCAAAATACTTTATCCACCACATTTCTATTATCGAATCCCACGGCACCTTGGGCAAGACAACGTCGCTTCACGTGAAGGGTGGGCCCGCTAACCGAGGGCGTAGGGCTTGTGACAAGGTCTCTGCCACTCCGGTGCCTATAACTTTTGATCCATATGGAGTTACGCGGCGCACAGCATAGCGTTGCGAAGCTCTCCGAGAGCTCTACGATGGGCGTAGCTAGCTAGCTCGCCGTGCCCTTTTTGGAGCTCAAAATCGAATGTTTTCATCAGTTTCGGGCCACTTTTCTTCTTTTGCTCTATTTTTCCGTCCCGTATCATACGTCGTCAGCTGTTTAAAGGACGACAACTTTACTCGCGGGCTATTAGAGGTCCCTACATTGCGTCGATATCACGTCTTGCGAGGATGCTGCGTTGTTGAAGCGGATGGGTTGTCGTTAAGCCCATTGGGCCTTTAGAATGGGCCATCTCCCTAGGCTGGGACTGTGAACCGTTAACACATAAAGGGATTGTGCCCTCAACATGACCGGTGCGATCATACCAACACTATTGCACCGGATCCCATCAGAACTCCGAAGTTAAGCGTGCTTGGGCGAGGATAGTACTAGGATGGGTGACCCCCTGTGAAGTCCTCGTGTTGCACCCCCCTTTTCAATTTTTTTTGATCCGGTTATGGTTGCCAAAATACTTTATCGACCACATTTCTATTATCGAATCCCACGACACCTTGGGCAAGACAACTTCGCTTCACGTGAAGGCTGGGCCCGCAAACCGAGGGCGTAGGGCTTGTGACAAGGTCTCCGCCGCTCCGGTGCCTATAACTTTTGATCCGTAAGGGGTTACACGGCGCACAGCATACCGTTGCGAAGCTATCCGAGAACTCTACGACGGGGGCAGCTAGATAGCTCGCTTTGCCATTTCTGGAGCTCAAAATGGAATGTTTTCATCAGTTTCGGGCCACTTTTCTTCTTTTGCTCTATTTTTCCGTCCTGTATCGTACGTCATGAGCTGTTAAAAGGATGACAACCTTACTCGCGGGACGTTAGAGGTCCCTACATTGCGTCGATATAACATCTTACGAGGATGCTGCGTTGTTGAAGCGGATGGGTTGTCGTTAAGCCCATTGGGCTTTTTGAATGGGCCATCTCTCTAGGCTGGGAGTGTGAACCGTTAACACATAAAGGGATTGTGCCCTCAACATGACGGGTGCGATCATACCAGCACTAATGCACCGGATCCCATCAGAACTCCGAAGTTAAGCGTGCTTGGGCGAGGGTAGTACTAGGATGGGTGACCCCCTGGGAAGTCCTAATGTTGCACCCCCCTTTTCAATTTTTTTTGCTCCGGTCAAGGTTGCCAAAATACGTTATCCACCACATTTCTATTATCGAGTCCCACGGCACCTTGGGAGAGACAACTTCGCTTCACGTGAAGGATGGGCCCGCAAACCGAGGGTAGGGCTTGTGACAAGGTCTCCGTCGCTCCGATGCCCATAACTTTTGTTCTGTAAGGAGTTACGCGGCGCACAGCATACCGTTGCAAAGCTCTTTGACAGCTCTACGACGGGGGAAGCGAGCTAGCTCGCTGTGCCCTTTTTGGAGCTCAAAATCGAATGTTTTCATCAGTTTCAGGCCACTCTTCTTCTTTTCCTCTGTTTTTTCGTCCCGTATCGCACGTCGTGAGCTGTTCAAAGGACGACAAACTTACTCGCGCGACATTAGAGGTCCCTACATTGCGTCGATATCACGTCTTGCGAGAATGATGCATTGTTGAAGCAGATGGGTTGTCGTTTAGCCCATTTGGCCTTTTTAATGGGCCATCTCTCTAGGCTGGGACTGTGAACCGTTAACACATAAAGGAATTACGCCCTCAACATGACGGGTGCGATCATACCAGCACTAATGCACCGGATCCCATCAGAACTCCGAAGTTAAGCGTGCTTGGGCGAGAGTAGTACTAGGATGGGTGACCCCCTGGGAAGTCCTCGTGTTGCACCCCCCTTTTCAATTTTTTTGCTCCGGTTAGGGTTGCCAAAATACTTTATCCACCACATTTCTATTATCGAATCCCACGGCACCTTGGGCAAGACAACTTCTCTTCACGTTATAGGCTGGGCCCGCAAACCGAGGGCGTAGGCCTTGTGACAAGGTCTCCATCGCTCCGGTGCCCATAACTTTTGATCCGCAAGGAGTTACGCGGCGCACAGCATACAGTTGCAAAGCTCTCCGAGAGCTCTACGACGAGGGTAGCGAGCTAGCTCGCTGTGCCCTTTTTGGAGCTCAAAATCGAATCTTTTCATCAGTTTCGGGCCAGTTTCTTCTTTTGCTCTCTTTTTTCGTCCCGTATCGTAGGTCGTGAGCTGTTAAAAGGACGACACCCTTACTCGCGGGACATTAGAGGTCCCTACATTGCGTCGATATCACGTCTTGCGAGGATGCTGCGTTGTTGAAGTGGATGGATTGTCGTTAAGCCCATTAGGCCTTTTGAATGGGCCATCTCTCTAGGCTGGGACTGTAAACCGTTAACACATAAAGGGATTGTGCCCTCAACATGACGGGTGCGATCATACCAGCACTAATGCACCGGATCCCATCAGAACTCCGATGTTAAGCATGCTTGGGCGAGGGTAGTACTAGGATGGGTGACCCCCTGGGAAGTCCTCGTGTTGCACCCCCCTTTTCAATTTTTTTTGCTCCGGTTAGGGTTGCCAAAATACTTTATCCACCACATTTCTATTATCGAATCCCACGGCACCTTGGGCAAGGCAACTTCGCTTCACGTGAAGGCTTGGCCCGCAAACCGAGGGAGTAGGGCTTGTGACAAGGTCTCCGCCGCTCCGGTGCCTATAACTTTTGATCCGTAAAGAGTTACGTAGTGCACAGCATACCGTTGCGAAGCTCTCCAAGAGCTTTATGACGGGGGCAGCTAGCTTGCTCGTTGTACCCTTTTTGGAGCTCAAAATCGAATGTTTTCATCAGTTTCGGTCCACTTTTATTCTTTTGCTCTATTTTTTTGTCCCGTATCGTACGTCGTGAGCTGTTAACAGGACGACAACCTTACTCGCGGGACAATAGAGGTCCCTACATTGCGTCGATATCACGTCTTGCGAGGATGCTGCGTTGTTGAAGCGGATGGGTGTTCGTTAAGCCCATTGGGCCTTTTGAATGGGCCATCTCTCTAGGCTGGGACTGTGAACCGTTAACACATAAAGGGATTGTGCCCTCAATATGATGGTTGCGATCATACCAGCACTAATGCACCAGATCCCATCAGAACTCCGAAGTTAAGCGTGCTTGGGCGAGATTAGTACTAGGATAGTTGACCCCCTGTGAAGTCCTCGTGTTGCACCCCCCTTTTCAATTTTTTTTGCTCCGGTTAGGGTTGCCAAAATACTTTATCCACCACATTTCTATTATCGAATCCCACAGCACCTTGGGCAAGACAACTTCTCTTCACGTGAAGGCTGGGCCCGCAAACCGAGGGCGTAGGACTTGTGACAAGGTCTACGTCGCTCCGGTGCCTATAACTTTTGATCCGTATGGAGTTACGCGGCGCACATCATACCGTTACAAAGCTCTCCGAGAGCTCTACGACGGGGGCAGCGAGCTGGCTCGCTGTACCATTTTTGGAGTTCAAAATCGAATGTTTTAATCAGTTTCGGGCCACTTTTCTTCTTTTGCTTTGTTTTTTCATCCCGTATCGTACGTCGTGAGCTGTTAAAAGGACGACAACCTTACTCGCGGGACATTACAGGTCCCTACATTTCGTCGATATCACGTCTTGCGAGGATGCTGCGTTGTTGAATCGGATGGGTTGTCGTTAAGCCCATTGGGCCTTTTGAATGGGCCATCCCTCTAGGCTGGGACTGTGAACCGTTAACACATAAAGGAATTATGCCCTCAATATGATGGTTGCGATCATACCAGCACTAATGCACCAGATCCCATCAGAACTCCGAAGTTAAGCGTGCTTGGGCGAGATTAGTACTAGGATGGTTGACCCCCTGTGAAGTCCTCGTGTTGCACCCCCCTTTTCAATTTTTTTTGCTCTGGTTAGGGTTGCCAAAATACTTTATCCACCACATTTCTATTATCGAATCCCACGGCACTTTGGGCAAGACAACTTCCCTTCACGTGAAGGCTGGGCCCGCAAACCGAGGGCGTAGGGCTTGTGACAAGGTCTCCGCCGCTCCGGTGCCTATAGCTTTTGATCCGTATGGAGTTACGCAGCGCACAGCATACCTTTGCGAAGGTCTCCGAGAGTTCTACGACGGGGGCAGCTAGCCAGCTCGCTATGCCCTTTTTGGAGCTCAAAATCGAATGTTTTAATCAGTTTCGGGCCACTTTTCTTCTTTTGCTCTGTTTTTCCGTCCCGTATCGTACGTCGTCAGCTGTTAAAAGGACGACAACCTTACTCGCGGGACATTAGAGGTCCCTCCATTGAGTCGATATCACGTCTTGCGAGGATGCTCCGTTGTTGAAGCGGATGGGTAGTCGTTAAGCCCATTGGGCCTTTTGAATGGGCCATCTCTCTAGGCTGGGACTGTGAACCGTTAACACATAAAGGGATTGTGCCCTCAACATGACGGGTGCGATCATACCAGCACTAATGCACCGAATCCCATCAAAACTCCGAAGTTAAGCGTGCTTGGGCGAGGGTAGTACTTGGAAGGGTAACCCCCTAGGAAGTCCTCGTGTTGCACCCCACTTTTCAATTTTTTTTGCTCCGGTTAGGGTTGCCAAAATACTTTATCCACCACATTTCTATTATCGAATCCCACGGCACCTTGAGCAAGACAACTTCGCTTCACGTGAAGGCTGGGCCCGCAGACCGAGGGCGTAGGGCTTGTGACAAGGTCTCCGCCGCTCCAGTGCCTATAACTTTTGATCCGTAAGGAGTTACGCGGCGCAAAGCATACCGTTGTGAAGCTCTCCGAGAGCTCTATGACGGGGGAAGCTAGCTAGCTCGCTGTGCCCTTTTTGGAGCTCAAAATCGAATGTTTTCATCAGTTTCGGGCCACTTTTCTTCTTTTGCTCTGTTTTTTCATCCCGTATCGTACGTCGTGAGCTGTTAAAAGGACGACAACCTTACTCGCGGGATATTAGAGGTCTCTACATTGCGTCGATATCACGTCTTGCGAGGATGCTGCGTTGTTGAAGCGGATGGGTTGTCGTTAAGCCCATTGGGCCTTTTGAATGGGCCATCTCTCTAGGCTGGGACAGTGAACCGTTAACACATAAAGGGATTGTGCCCTCAACATGACGGGTGCGATCATACCAGCACTAATGCACCGGATTCCATCAGAACTCCGAAGTTAAGCGTGCTTGGGCGAGGGTAGTACTCGGATGGGTGACCCCCTGGGAAGTCCTCGTGTTGCACCCCCTTTTTCAATTTTTTTTGCTCCGGTCAAGGTTGCCAAAATACTTTATCCACCACATTTCTATTATCGAATCCCACGGCACCTTGGGCGATACAACTTCGCTTCACGTGAAGGCTGGGCCCGCAAACCGAGGGCGTAGGGCTTGTGACAAGGTCTCCATCGCTCCGGTGCCCATAACTTTTGATCCGTAAGGAGTTACGAGGCGCACAGCATACCGTTGCAAAGCTCTCCGAGAGCTCTACGACGAGTGTAGCTAGCTAGCTCGCTGTGCCCCTTTTGGAGCTCAAAATCGAATGTTTTCATCAGTTTCGGACCAGTTTCTTCTTTTGCTCTATTTTTTCGTCCCGTATCGTACGTCGTGAGCTGTTAAAAGTACAACAACCTTACTCGCGGGACATTTGAGGTCCCTACATTGCATCGATATCACGTCTTGCAAGGATGCTGCATTGTTGAAGAAGATGGGTTGTCGTTAAGCCCATTGGGCCTTTTGAATGGGCCATCTCTCTAGGCTGGGACTGTGAACCGTTAACACATTAAGGGATTGTGCCGTCAACATGACGGGTGCGATCATACCAGCACTAATGCACCGGATCCCATCAGAACTCCGTAGTTAAGCGTGCTTGGGCCAGATTAGTACTAGGATGGGTGACCCCCAGTGAAGTCCTCGTGTTGCACCCCCCTTTTCAATTTTTTTTGCTCCGGTTAGGGTTGCCAAAATACTTTATCCACCACATTTCTATTATCGAATCCCACGGCACCTTGGGCAAGACAACTTCGCTTCACGTGAAGGCTGGGCCTGCAAACCGAGGGCGTAGGGCTTGTGACAAGGTCTCCGCCGCTCCGGTGCCTATAACTTTTGATCCGTAAGGAGTTACGCGGCGCACAGCATACCATTGCGAAGCTCTCCGAGAGCTCTACGACGGCGGCAGCAAGCTAGCTCGCTATGCCCTTTTTGGAGCTCAAAATCGAAGGTTTTCATCAGTTTCGGACCACTTTTCTTCTTTTGCTCTGTTTTTCCGTCCCGTACCGTACGTCGTGAGCTGTTAAAAGGACAACAACCTTACTCGCGGGACATTAGAGGTCCCTACATTGCATCGATATCACGTCTTGCAAGGATGCTGCATTGTTGAAGAAGATGGGTTGTCGTTAAGCCCATTGGGCCTTTTGAATGGGCCATCTCTCTAGGCTGGGACTGTGAACCGTTAACACATAAAGGGATTGTGCCCTCAACATGACGGGTGCGATCATACCAGCACTAATGCACCGGATTCCATCAGAACTCCGAAGTTAAGCGTGCTTGGGCGAGGGTAGTACTCGGATGGGTGACCCCCTGGGAAGTCCTCGTGTTGCACCCCCCTTTTCAATTTTTTTTGCTCCGGTTAGGGTTGCCAAAATACTTTATCCACCACATTTCTATTATCGAATCCCACGGCACCTTGGGCAAGGCAACTTCGCTTCAAGTGAAGGCTCGGCCCGCAAACCTAGGGCGTAGGGCTTGTGACAAGGTCTCCGCCGCTCCGGTGCCTATAACTTTTGATCCGTAAAGAGTTACGCGGCGCACAGCATACCGTTGCGAAGTTCTCTGAGAGCTCTGTGACTGGGGCAGCTAGCTAGCTCGCTCTGCCCTTTTTGAAGCTCAAAATCGAATGTTTTCATCAGTTTTCGGCCACTTTTCTTCTTTTGCTCTGTTTTTTCGTCCCGTATCGTACGTCGTGAGCTGTTAAAAGGACGACAACCTTACTCGCGGGACATTAGAGGTCCCTACATTGCGTCCATATCACGTCTTGCGAGGATGCTGCGTTGTTGAAGCGGATGGGTTATCGTTAAGCCCATTGGGCCTTTTGAATGGGCCATCTCTCTAGGCTGGGACTGTGAACCGTTAACACATAAAGGGATTGTGCCCTCAACATGACGTGTGTGATCATACCAGCACTAATGCACCGGATCCCATCAGAACTACGAAGTTAAGCGTGCTTGGGCGAGGGTAGTACTAGGATGGCTGACCCCCTGGGAAGTCCTCATGTTGCACCCCCCTTTTCAATTTTTTTTGCTCCGGTCAAGGTTGCCAAAATACTTTATCCACCACATTTCTATTATCGAATCCCACGACACCTTGGGTGAGACAACTTCGCTTCATGTGAAGGCTGGGCCCGCAAACCGAGGGCGTAGGGCTTGTGACAATGTCTCCGTCGCTCCGGTGGCCATAACTTTTGCTCCGTAAGGAGTTACGCGGCGCACAGCATACCGTTGCAAAGCTCTCCGAGAGTTCTATGACAGGGGTAGCGAGCTAGCCCGCTATGCATTTTTTGGAGATCAAAATAGAATGTTTTCATCAGTTTCGGGCCACTTTTCTTCTTTTGCTCTATTTTTTCGTCCCGTATCGTACGTCGTGAGCTGTTAAAAGGATGACAACCTTACTCGCGGGACATTAGAGGTCCCTAAATTGCGTCGATATCACATCTTGCGAGGATGCTGCATTGTTGAAGTGGATGGGTTGTCGTTAAGCCCATTGGGCCTTTTGAATGGGCCATCTCTCTAGGCTGGGACTGTGAACCGTTAACACATAAAGGAATTATGCCCTCAACATGACGGGTGCGATCATACCAGCACTAATGCACCGGATCCCATCAGAACTCCGAAGTTAAGCGTGCTTGGGCGAGGGTAGTACTCGGATGGGTGACCCCCTGGGAAGTCCTCGTGTTGCACCCCCCTTTTCAATTTTTTTTGCTCCGGTTAGGGTTGCCAAAATACTTTATCCACCACATTTCTATTATCGAATCCCACGGCACCTTGGGCAAGGCAACTTCGCTTCACGTGAAGGCTGGGCCCGCAAACCAAGGGCGTAGGGCTTGTGACAAGGTCTCCGCCGCTCCGGTGCCTATAACTTTTGATCCGTATGGAGTTACGCGGCGCGCAGCATACCGTTGCAAAGCTCTCCGAGAGCTCTACGGCGGGGGCATCTAGCTAGCTAGCTGTGCGCTTTTTGGAGCTCAAAATCGAATGTTTTCATCAGTTTCAGGCCACTTTTCTTCTTTTGCTCTGTTTTTCTGTCCCGTATCGTACGTCGTGAGCTGTTAAAAGGACGACAACCTTACACGCTGGACATTAGAGGTCCCTACATTGCATCGATATCACGTCTTGCGAGGATGCTGCGTTGTTGAAGCGGATGGGTTGTCGTTAAGCCCATTGGGCCTTTTGAATGGGCCATCTCTCTAGGCTGGGACTGTGAACCGTTAACACATAAAGGGATTGTGCCCTCAAGATGACGGGTGCGATCATACAAGCACTAATGCACCGGATCCCATCAGAACTCCGAAGTTAAGCGTGCTTGGGCGAGGGTAGTACAAGGATGGGTGACCCCCTGCGAAGTCCTCGTGTTGCACCCCCCTTTTCAATTTTTTTTGCTCCGGTTAGGGTTGCCAAAATACTTTATCCTCCACATTTTTATTATCGAATCCCACGGCACCTTGGGCAAGACAACTTCGCTTCACGTGAAGGCTGGGCCCGCAAACCGAGGGCGTAGGGTTTATGACAAGGTCTCCGCCGCTCCGGTGCCTATAACTTTTGATCCGTAAGGAGTTACGCGGCGCACAGCATACCGTTGCGAAGCTCTCCGAGAGCTCTACGACGGGGGAAGTAGCTAGCTCGCTATGGCCGTTTTGGAGCTCAAAATCGAATGTTTTCATCAGTTTCGGGCCACTTTTCTTCTTTTGCTCTGTTTTTCCGTCCCGTATCGTACGACATGAGCTGTTAAAAGGACGACAACCTTACTCGCGGGATATTAGAGGTCCCTACATTGTGTCGATATCACGTCTTGCGAGGATGCTGCGTTGTTGAAGCGGATGGGTTGTCGTTAAGCCCATTGGGCCTTTTGAATGGGCCATCTCTCTAGGCTGGGACTGTGAACCGTTAAAACATAAAGGAATTATGCCCTCAACATGACGAGTGCGATCATACCAGTACGAATGCACCGGATCCCATCAGAACTCCGAAGTTAAGCGTGCTTGGGCAAGAGTAGTACTACGATGGGTGACCCCCTTTGAAGTCCTCGTGTTGCACCCCCCCTTTTCAATTTTTTTTGCTCCGGTTAGGGTTTCCAAAATACCTTATCCACCACATTTCTATTATCGAATCCCACGGCACCTTGGGCAAGACAACTTCGCTTCACTTGAAGGCTGGGCCCGCAAACCGAGGGCGTAGGGCTTGTGACAAGGTGTCCGCTGCTCCGGTGCCTATAACTTTTGATCCGTAAGGAGTTACGCGGCGCACAGCATACCGTTGCGAAGCTCTCCGAGAGCTCTACGATGGGGGCAGCTAGCTAGCTCGCTATGCTCTTTTTGGAACTCAAAATTGAATGTTTTCATCAGTTTCGGGCCACTTTTCTTCTTTTGCTCTGTTTTTACTTCCCGTATCGTACGTCGTGAGTTGTTAAAAGGACGACAACCTTACACGTGGGACATTAGAGGTCCCTACATTGCGTCGATATCACGTCTTGCGAGGATGCTGCATAGTTGAAGCGGATGGGTTGTCGTTAAGCCCATTGGGCCTTTCGAATGGGCTATCTCTCTAGGCTGGGACTGTGAACCGTTAACACATAAAGGGATTGTGCCCTCAACATGACGGGTGCGATCATACCAGCACTAATGCACCGGATCCCATCAGAACTCCGAAGTTAAACGTGCTTGGGCGAGGGTAGTACTAGGATGGGTGACCCCCTGGGATGTCCTCGTGTTGCACCCCCCTTTTCAATTTTTTTTGCTCCGGTTAGGGTTTCCAAAATACTTTATCCACCACATTCCTATTATCGAATCCCACGGCACCTTAGGCAAGACAACTTCGCTTCACGTGAAGGCTGGGCCCGCAAACCGAGGGCGTAGCACTTGTGACAAGGTCTCCGCCGCTCTGGTGCCTATAACTTTTGATCCGTAAGGAGTTACGCGGTGCACAGCATACCGTTGCGAAGCTCTCCGAGAGCTCTACGAAGGGGGCAGTAGCTAGCTTGCTTTGCCCGTTTTGGAGCTCAAAATCGAATGTTTTCATCAGTTTCGGGCCACTTTTCTTCATTTGCTCTGTTTTTCCGTCCCGTACCGTACGTCATGAGCTGTTAAAAAGACGACAACCTTACTCACGGGATATTAGAGGTCCCTACATTGCGTCGATATCACGTCTTGCGAGGATGCTGCGATGGGTTGTCGTTAAGCCGATTGGGCCTTTTGAATGGGCCATCTCTCTAGGCTGGGATTGTGAACCGTTAACACATAAAGGAATTATGCCCTCAACATGACGGGTGCGATCATACCAGTAGTAATGCACCGGATCCCATCAGAGCTCCGAAGTTAAGCGTGCTTGGGCGAGAGTAGTACTAGGATGGGTGAGCCCCTGGGAAGTCCTCGTGTTGCACCCCCCATTTCAATTTTTTTTGCTCCGGTTAGGGTTGCCAAAATACCTTATTCACCACATTTCTATTATCGAATCCCACGGCACCTTGGGCAAGACAACTTCGCTTCACGTGAAGGCTGGGCCCGCAAACCGAGGGCGTAGGGTTTATGACAAGGTCTCCGCCGCTCCGGTGCCTATAACTTTTGATCCGTAAGGAGTTACGCGGCGCACAGCATACCGTTGCGAAGCTCTCCGAGAGCTCTACGAAGGGGGCAGTAGCTAGCTTGCTTTGCCCGTTTTGGAGCTCAAAATCGAATGTTTTCATCAGTTTCGGGCCACTTTTCTTCATTTGCTCTGTTTTTCCGTCCCGTACCGTACGTCATGAGCTGTTAAAAAGACGACAACCTTACTCACGGGATATTAGAGGTCCCTACATTGCGTCGATATCACGTCTTGCGAGGATGCTGCGTTGTTGAAGCGGATGGGTTGTCGTTAAGCCCATTGGGCCTTTTGAATGGGCTATCTCTCTAGGCTGGGACTGTGAACCGTTAACACATAAAGGGATTGTGCCCTCAACATGACGGGTGCGATCATACCATCACTAATGCACCGGATCCAATCAGAACTCCGAAGTTAAGCGTGCTTGGGCGAGAGTAGTACTAGGATGGGTGAGCCCCTGGGAAGTCCTTGTGTTGCACCTCCCTTTTCAATTTTTTTTGCTCCGGTTAGGGTTGCCAAAATACCTTATTCACCACATTTCTATTATCGAATCCCACGGCACCTTGGGCAAGACAACTTCGCTTCACGTGAAGGCTGGGCCCGCAAACCGAGGGCGTAGGGTTTATGACAAGGTCTCCGCCGCTCCGGTGCCTATAACTTTTGATCCGTAAGGAGTTACGCGGCGCACAGCATACCGTTGCGAAGCTCTCCGAGAGCTCTACAACGGGGGCAGCAAGCTAGCTCGCTGTGCCCTTTTTGGAGCTCAAAATCGAATGTTTTCATCAGTTTCGGGCCACTTTTGTTCTTTGGCTCTATTTTTCCTTCCCGTATCGTGCGTCGTGAGCTGTTAAAAGGACGACAACCTTACACGCGGCACATTAGAGGTCCCTACATTGTGTCCATATCACGTCTTGCGAGGATGCTGCGTTGTTGGAGCGGATGGGTTGTCGTTAAGCCCATTGGGCCTTTTGAATAGGCCATCTCTCTAGGCTGGGACTGTGAACCGTTAACACATAAAGGGATTGTGCCCTTAACATGACGGGTGCGATCAAAGCAGCACTAATGCACCGGATCCCATCAGAACTCCGAAGTAAAGCGTGCTTGGGCGAGGGTAGTACTAGGATGGGTGAGCCCTTGGGAAGTCCTCGTGTTGCACCACCCTTTTTAATTTTTTTTGCTCCGGTTAGGATTGCCAAAATACTTTATCCACCACATTTCTATTATCAAATCCCATGGCACCTTGGGCAAGACAACTTCGCTTCACGTGAAGGCTGGGCCCGCAAACAAAGGGCGTAGGGCTTGTGACAAGGTCTCCTCCGCTTCGGTGCCTATAACTTTTGATCCGTAAGGAGTTACACGGCGGACAGCATACCGTTGCGAAGCTCTCCGAGAGCTCTACGATGGGGGCAGCTAGCTAGCTCGCTTTGCCCTTTTTGGAGCTCAAAATCGAATGTTTTCATCAGTTTCGGGCCACTTTTCTTCTTTTGCACTGTTTTTCCGTCCCGTATCGCACGTCATGAGCTGTTAAAAGGACGACAACCTTACTCGCGGGATATTAGAGGTCCCTACATTGCGTCGATATCAAATCTTACGAGGATGCTGCGTTGTTGAAGCGAATGGGTTGTCGATAAGCCCATTGGGCCTTTTGAATGGGCCATCTCTCTAGGCTGGGACTGTGAACCGTTAACACATAAAGGAATTATGCCCTCAACATGACGGGTGCGATTATACTAGCACTAATGCACCGGATCCCATCAGAACTCCGAAGTTAAGCGTGCTTGGGCGAGAGTAGTACTAAGATGGGTGACCCCTTGGGAAGTCCTCGTGTTGCACCCCCCTTTTCAATTTTTTTTGCTCCGGTTAGGGTTGCCAAAATACCTTATCCACCACATTTCTATTATCGAATCCCACGGCACCTTGGGCAAGACAACTTCGATTCACGTGAAGGCTGGACCCGCAAACCGAGGGCGTAGGGCTTGTGACAAGGTCTCCGCCTTTCCGGTGCCTATAACTTTTGATCCGTAAGGAGTTAAGCGGCGCACAGCATACCGTTGCGAAGCTCTCCGAGAGCTCTACGACGGGGGCAGTAGCTAGCTTGCTGTGCCAATTTTTGAGCTCAAAATCGAATGTTTTCATCAGTTTCGGGCTACTTTTCTTCTTTTGCTCTATTTTTCCTTCCCGTATCGTACGTCGTCAGCTGTTAAAAGGACGACAACCTTACACGCGGGACATTAGAGGTCCCTACATTGCGTCGATATCACGTCTTGCGAGGATGCTGCGTTGTTGAAGCGGATGGGTTGTCGTTAAGCCCATTGGGCCTTTTGAATGGGCCATCTCTCTAGGCTGGGCCTGTGAACCGTTAACACATAAAGGGATTGTGCCCTCAACATGACGGGTGCGATCATACCAACACTAATGCACCGGATCCCATCAGAACTCCGAAGTTAAGCGTGCTTGGGCGAGGGTAGTACTAGGATGGGTGACCCCTTGGGAAGTCCTCGTGTTGCACCTCCCATTTCAATTTTTTTTGCTCCGGTTAGGGTTGCCAAAATACTTTATCCACCACATTTCTATTATCGAATCCCACGGCACCTTGGGCAAGACAACTTCGCTTCACGTGAAGGCTGGGCCAGCAAACCGAGGGCGTAGGGCTTGTGACAAGGTCTCCGCCGCTCCGGTGCCAATTACTTTTGATCCGTAAGGAGTTACTCGGCGCACAGCATACCGTTGCGAAGCTCTCCGAGAGCTCTACGACGGGGGCAGTAGCTAGCTCGCTGTGCCCGTTTTGAAGCTCAAAATCGAATATTTTCATCAGTTTCGGGCCACTTTTCTTCTTTTGCTCTGTTTTTTCGTCCCGTATCTTACGTCATGTGCTGTTAAAAGGACGACAACCTTACTCGCCGGATATTAGAGGTCCCTACATTGCGTCGATATCACGTCTTGCGAGAATGCTACGTTGTTGAAGCGGATGGGTTGTCGTTAAGCCCATTGGGCCTTTTGAATGGGCCATCTCTATAGGCTGGGACTGTGAACCGTTAACAGATAAAGGAATTATGCCCTCAACATGACGGGTGCGATTATACCAGCACTAATGCACCGGATCCCATCAGTACTCCGAAGTTAAGCGTGCTTGGGCGTGAGTAGTACTAGGATAGGTGACCCCCTGGGAAGTCCTCGTGTTGCACCCCCATTTTCAATTTTTTTTGCTCCGGTTAGGGTTCCCAAAATACATTATCCACCACATTTCTATTATCGAATCCCACGGCACCTTGGGCAAGACAACTTCGCTTCACGTGAAGGCTGGGCCCGCAAACCGGGGGCGTAGGGCTTGTGACAAGGTCTCCGCCGCTCCGGTGCCTATAACTTTTGATCTGTAAGGAGTTACGCGGTGCACAGCATACCGTTGCGAAGCTCTCTGAGAGCTCTACGACGGGGGCAGCTAGCTAGCTCGCTTTGCCATTTTTCGAACTCAAAATCGAATGTTTTCATCAGTTTCGGGCCACTTTTCTTCTTTTGCTATGTTTTTCCGTCCCGTATCGTACGTCATGAGCTGTTAAAAGGACGACAACCTTACTTACGGGATATTAGAGGTCCCTACATTAAGTCGATATCTCGTCTTGCGAGGATGCTGCGTTGTTGAAGCGGATGGGTTGTCGTTAAGCCCATTGGGCCTTTTGAATGGGCCATCTCTCTAGGCTGGGACTGTGAACTGTTAACACATAAAGGAATTATGCCCTCAATATGACGGGTGCGATCATACCAGCACTAATGCACCGGATCCCATCAGAACTCCGAAGTTAAGCGTGCTTGGGCGAGAGTAGTACTAGGATGGGTGACCCCCTGGAAAGTCCTCGTGTTGCACCCCACTTTTCAATTTTTTTTGCTCCGGTTAGGATTGCCAAAATACCTTATCCACCACATTTCTATTATCGAATCCCACGGCACCTTGGGCAAGACAACTTCGCTTCACGTGAAGGCCAGGCACGCAAACCGAGGGCGTAGGGATTGTGACAAGGTCTCCGCCGCTCCGGTGCCTATAACTTTTGATCCGTAAGGAATTACGCGGCGCACAGTATACCGTTGCGAAGCTCTCTGAGACCTCTACGACGGGGGCAGCTAGCTAGCTCGCTTTGCCCTTTTTGGAGCTCAAAATCGAATGTTTTCATCAGTTTCGGGCCACTTTTCTTCTTTTGCACTGTTTTTCCGTCCCGTATCGTACGTCGGGAGCTGTTAAAAGGACGACAACCTTATTCACGGGACATTAGAGGTCCCTACATTGTGTTGATATCACGTCTTGCGAGGATGCTGCGTTGTTGAAGCGGATGGGTTGTCGTTAAGCCAATTGGGCCTTTTGAATGGGCCATCTCTCTAGGCTGGGACTGTGAACCGTTAACACATAAAGGAATTGTGCCCTCAACATGACGGGTGCGATCATACCAGCACTAATGCACCGGATCCCATCAGAACTCCGAAGTTAAGCGTGCTTGGGCGAGAGTAGTACTAGGATGGGTGACCCCATCGGAAGTCCTCGTGTTGCACCCCCCTTTTCAATTTTTTTTGCTCCGGTTAGGGTTGCCAAAATACCTTATCCACCACATTTCTATTATCGAATCCCACGGCACCTTGGGCAAGACATATTCGCTTCACATGAAGGCTGGGCCCGCAAACCGAGGGCGTAGGGCTTGTGACAAGGTCTCCGCCGCTCCGGTGCCTATAACTTTTGATCCGTAAGGAGTTACGAGGCGCACAGCATACCGTTGCGAAGCGATCCAAGAGCTCTACGACGGGGGCAGCTAGCTAGCTCGCTGTGCCCTTTTTGGAGATCAAAATCGAATGTTTTCATCAATTTCGGGCCACTTTTCTTCTTTTGCTCTGTTTTTCCGTCCCGTATCGTACGTCGTGAGCTGTTAAAAGGATGACAACCTTACACACGGGACATTAGAGGTCCCTACATTGCATCGATATCACGTCTTGCGAGGATGCTGCGTTGTTGAAGCGGATGGGTTGTCGTTAAGCCCATTGAGCCTTTTGAATGGGCCATCTCTCTAGGCTGGGACTGTGAACCGTTAACACATAAAGGGATTGTGCCCTCAACATGACGGGTTCGATCATACCAGCACTAATGCAGCGGATCCCATCAGAACTCCGAAGTTAAGCGTGCTTGGGCGAGGGTAGTACTAGGATGGGTGACCCCCTGGGAAGTCCTCGTGTTGCACCCCCCTTTTCAATTTTTTTTGCTCCGGTTAGGGTTGCCAAAATACTTTATCCACCACATTTCTATTATCGAATCCCACGGCACCTTGGGCTAGACAACTTCGCTTCACATGAAGGCTGGGCCCGCAAACCGAGGGCGTAGGGCTTGTGACAAGGTCTCCGCCGCTCCGGTGCCTATAACTTTTGATCCGTAAGGAGTTACGCGGCACACAGCATACCGTTGCGAAGCTCTCCGAGAGCTCTACGACGGGGGCAGTAGCTAGCTTGCTTTGCCCGTTTTGGAGCTCAAAATCGAATGTTTTCATCAATTTCGGGCCACTTTTCTTCTTTTGCTCTGTTTTTCCGTCCCGTATCGTACGTCATGAGCTGTTAAAAGGACGACAACCTTACTCGTGGGATATTAGAGGTCCCTACATTGCGTCGATATCACGTCTTTCGAGGATGCTGCGTTGTTGAAGCGGATGGGTTGTCGTTAACCCCATTGGGCCTTTTGAATGGGCCATCTCTCTAGGTTGGGACTGTGAACCGTTAACACATAAAGGGATTGTGCCCTCAACATGGCGGGTGCAATCGTACCAGCACTAATGCAACGGATCCCATCAGAACTCCAAAGTTAAGCGTGCTTGGGCGAGGGTAGTACTAGGATCGGTGACCCCCTGGGAAGTCCTCGTGTTGCACCCCCCTTTTCAATTTTTTTTGCTCCGGTTAGGGTTGCCAAAATACTTTACCCACCACATTTCTATTATCGAATCCCACGGCACCTTGGGCAAGACAACTTCGCTTCACGTGAAGGCCAGGCACGCAAACCGAGGGCGTAGGGCTTGTGACAAGGTCTCCGCCGCTCCGGTGCCTATAACTTTTGATCCGTAAGGAGTTACGCTGCGCACAACATACCGTTGCGAAGCGCTACAAGAGCTCTACGACGGGGGCAGCTAGCTAGCTCGCTGTGCCCTTTTTGGAGCTCAAAATCGAATGTTTTCATCAATTTCGGGCCACTTTTCTTCTTTTGCTCTGTTTTTCCGTCCTGTATCGTACGACGTGAGCTGTTAAAAGGACGACAACCTTACACACGGGACATTAGAGGTCCCTACATTGATTCGATATCGCGTCTTGCGAGGATGCTGCGTTGTTGAAGCGGATGGTTTGTCGTTAAGCCCATTGGGCCTTTTGAATGGGCCGTCTCTCTAGGCTGGGACTGTGAACCGTTAACACATAAAGGGATTGTGCCCTCAACATGACGGGTTCGATCATACCAGCACTAATGCAGCGGATCCCATCAGAACTTCGAAGTTAAGCGTGCTTGGGCGAGGGTAGTACTAGGATGGGTGACCCCCTGGGAAGTCCTCGTGTTGCACCCCCCATTTCAATTTTTTTTGCTCCAGTTAGGGTTGCCAAAATACTTTATCCACCGAATTTCTATTATCCAATCCCATGGCACCTTGGGCAAGACAACTTCGCTTCACATGAAGGCTGGGCTCGCAAACCGAGGGCGTAGGGCTTGTGACAAGGTCTCCGCCGCTCCGGTGCCTATAACTTTTGATCCATAAGGAGTTAAGTGGCTCACAGCATACCGTTTCGAAGCTCTCCGAGAGCTCTACGACGGGGGCAGTAGCTAGCTCGCTTTGCCCGTTTTGGAGCTCAAAATCGAATGTTTTCATCAGTTTCGGGCCACTTTTCTTCTTTTGCTATGTTTTTCCGTCCCGTATTGTACGTCATGAGCTGTTAAAAGGACAACAACCTTACTCGCGGGATATTAGAGGTCCCTACATTGCGTCGATATCACGTCTTGCGAGGATGTTGCGTTGTTGAAGCGGATGGGTTGTCGTTAAGCCCATTGGTCCTTTTGAAGGGGCCATCTCTCTAGGTTGGGACTGTGAACCGTTAACACATAAAGGGATTGTGCCCTCAACATGACGGGTGCGATCGTCCCAGCACTAATGCACCGGATCCCATAAGAACTCCAAAGTTAAGCGTGCTTGGGCGAGGGTAGTACTAGGATCGGTGACCCCCTGGGAAGTCCTCGTGTCGCACCCCCCTTTTCAATTTTTTTTCTTCCGGTTAGGGTTGCCAAAATACTTTACCCACCACATTTCTATTATCGAATCCCACGGCACCTTGGGCAAGACAACTTCGCTTCACGTGAAGGCCAGGCACGCAAACCGAGGGCGTAGGGCTTGTGACAAGGTCTCCGCCGCTCCGGTGCCTATAACTTTTGATCCGTAAGGAGTTACGAGGCGCACAGCATACCGTTGTGAAGCGCTACAAGAGCTCTACGACGGGGGCAGCTAGCTAGCTCGCTGTGCCCTTTTTGGAGCTCAAAATCGAATGTTTTCATCAATTTCGGGCCACTTTTCTTCTTTTGCTCTGTTTTTCCGTCCTGTATCGTACGACGTGAGCTGTTAAAAGGACGACAACCTTACACACGGGACATTAGAGGTCCCTACATTGATTCGATATCGCGTCTTGCGAGGATGCTGCGTTGTTGAAGCGGATGGTTTGTCGTTAAGCCCATTGGGCCTTTTGAATGGGCCGTCTCTCTAGGCTGGGACTGTGAACCGTTAACACATAAAGGGATTGTGCCCTCAACATGACGGGTTCGATCATACCAGCACTAATGCAGCGGATCCCATCAGAACTTCGAAGTTAAGCGTGCTTGGGCGAGGGTAGTACTAGGATGGGTGACCCCCTGGGAAGTCCTCGTGTTGCACCCCCCATTTCAATTTTTTTTGCTCCAGTTAGGGTTGCCAAAATACTTTATCCACCGAATTTCTATTATCCATTCCCATGGCACCTTGGGCAAGACAACTTCGCTTCACATGAAGGCTGGGCTCGCAAACCGAGGGCGTAGGGCTTGTGACAAGGTCTCCGCCGCTCCGGTGCCTATAACTTTTGATCCATAAGGAGTTAAGCGGCTCACAGCATACCGTTTCGAAGCTCTCCGAGAGCTCTACGACGGGGGCAGTAGCTAGCTCGCTTTGCCCGTTTTGGAGCTCAAAATCGAATGTTTTCATCAGTTTCGGGCCACTTTTCTTCTTTTGCTATGTTTTTCCGTCCCGTATTGTACGTCATGAGCTGTTAAAAGGACGACAACCTTACTCGCGGGATATTAGAGGTCCCTACATTGCGTCGATATCACGTCTTGCGAGGATGTTGCGTTGTTGAAGCGGATGGGTTGTCGTTAAGCCCATTGGTCCTTTTGAAGGGGCCATCTCTCTAGGTTGGGACTGTGAACCGTTAACACATAAAGGGATTGTGCCCTCAACATGACGGGTGCGATCGTCCCAGCACTAATGCACCGGATCCCATAAGAACTCCAAAGTTAAGCGTGCTTGGGCGAGGGTAGTACTAGGATCGGTGACCCCCTGGGAAGTCCTCGTGTTGCACCCCCCTTTTCAATTTTTTTTGTTCCGGTTAGGGTTGCCAAAATACTTTACCCACCACATTTCTATTATCGAATCCCACGGCACCTTGGGCAAGACAACTTCGCTACACGTGAAGGCCAGGCACGCAAACCGAGGGCGTATGGCTTGTGACAAGGTCTCCGCCGCTCCGGTGCCTATAACTTTTGATCCGTAAGGAGTTACACGGCGCACAGCATACCGTTGCGAAGCTCTCCGAGAGCTCTACGACGGGGGCAGCAAGTTAGCTCGCTGTGCCCTTTTTGGAGCTCAAAATCGAATGTTTTCATCAGTTTCGGGCCACTTTTCTTCTTTTGCTCTATTTTTCCGCCCCGTATCGCACGTCGTGAGCTGTTAAAAGGACGACAACCTTATTCACGGGACATTAGAGGTCCCTACATTGCGTTGATATCACGTCTTGCGAGGATGCTGCATTGTTGAAGTGGATGGGTTGTCGTTAAGCCCATTGGGCCTTTTGAATGGGCCATCTCTCTAGGCTGGGACTGTGAACCGTTCACACACAAAGGAATTGTGCCCTCAACATGACGGGTGCGATCGTACCAGCACTAATGCACCGGATCCCATTAGAACTCCGAAGTTAAGCGTGCTTGGGCGAGGGTAGTACTAGGATGGGTGACACCCTAGGAAGTCCTCATGTTGCAACCCCCTTTTCAATTTTTTTTTCTCCGGTCAAGGTTGCCAAAATACTTTCTCCACAACATTTCTATTATCGAATCCCACGGCACCTTGGGCGAGACAACTTCGCTTCACGTAAAGGCTGGGCCCGCAAACTGAGGGCGTAGGGCTTGTGACAAGGTCTCCGCTACTTCGGTGCCTATAACTATTGATCCGTAAGGAGTTACGCTGCGCACAGCATACCGTTGCGAAGCTCTCCGAGAGCTGTACGACGGGGGCAGCTAGATAGATCGCTTTGCCCTTTTTGGAGCTTAAAATCGAATGTTTTCATCAGTTTCGGGCCACTTTTCTTCTTTTGCTCTGTTTTTTCATCCCGTATCGTACGTCATGAGCTGTTAAAAGGACGACAACCTTACTCGCGGGACATTAGAGGTCCCTACATTGCGTCGATATCACGTCTTGCGAGGATGCTGCGTTGTTGAAGCGGATGGGTTGTTGTTAAGCCCATTTGGCCTTTTGAATGGGCCATCTCTCTAGGCTGGGACTGTGAACCGTTAACACATAAAGGGATTGTGCCCTCAACATGATGGGTGGGATCATACCAGAACTAATGCACCGGATCCCATCAGAACTCCGAAGTTAAGCGTGCTTGGGCGAGGGTAGTACTAGGATGGGTGACCCCCTGGGAAGTCCTCGTGTTGTACCCCCCTTTTCAATTTTTTTTGCTCCGGTTAGGGTTGCCAAAATACTTCATCCACCACATTTCTATTATCGAATCCCACCGCACCTTGGGCAAGACAACTTCGCTTCACGTGAAGGCTGGGCCCGCAAACCGAGGGCGTAGGGCTTGTGACAAGGTCTCCGCCGCTCCGATGCCAATAACTTTTGATCCGTAAGGACTTACGCGGCGCACAGCATACCGTTGCGAAGCTCTCTGAGAGCTCTACGACGGGGTCAACTAGATAGCTCACTTTGCCCTTTTTGGAACTCAAAATCGAATGTTTTTATCAGTTTCAGGCCACTTTTCTTCTTTTGCTATGTTTTTTCGTCCCGTATCGTACTTCGTCAGCTGTTAAAAGGACGACAACCTTACTCGCGGGACATTAGACGTCCCTACATTGCGTCGATATCACGTCTTGCGAGGATGCTGCATTGTTGAAGCGGATGGGTTGTCGTTAAACCCATTGGGCCTTTTGAATGGGCCATCTCTCTAGGCTGGAACTGTGAACCGTTAACACATAAAAGAATTATGCCCTCAACATGACGGGTGCGATCATACCAGCACTAATACACCGGATCCCATCAGAACTCCGAAGTAAAGCGTACTTGGGCGAGAGTAGTACTAGGATGGGTAACCCCCTGGGAAGTCCTCGTGTTGTACCCCCCTTTACAATTTTTTTTGCTCCGGTTAGGGTTGCCAAAATACTTTATCCACCACATTTCTATTATCGAATCCCACGGCACCTTGGGCAAGATAACTTCGCTTCACGTGAAGGCTGGGCCCGCAAACCGAGGGCGTAGGGCTTGTGACAAGGTCTCCGCCGCTCCGGTGCCTATAACTTTTGATCCATAAGGAGTTACGCGGCGCCCATCTTACCGTTGTGAAGCTCTCCGAGAGCTCTACGACGGGGGCAGCTAGATAGCTCGCTTTGCCCTTTTTGGAGCTCAAAATCGAATGTTTTCATCAGTTTCGGGCCACTTTTCTTCTTTTGCTCTATTTTTCCATCCCGTATCGTACGTCATGAGCTGTTAAAAGGACGACAACCTTACTCGCGGGACATTAGAGGTCCCTACATTGCGTCGATATCAATTCTTGAGAGGATGCTGCGTTGTTGAAGCGGATGGGTTATCGTTAAGCCCATTGGGCCTTTTGAATGGGCCATCTCTCTAGGCTGGGACTGTGAACCGTTAACACATAAAAGGATTGTCCCATCAACATGACGGGTGCGATCATAGCAGCACTAATGCACCGGATCCCATCAAAACTCCGAAGTTAAGCGTGCTTGGGCGAGGGTAGTACTAGGATGGGTGACCCCTTGGGAAGTCCTCGTGTTGTACCCCCTTTCTCAATTTTTTTTGCTCCGGTTAGGGTTGCCAAAATACTTCATCCACCACATTTCTATTATCGAATCCCACGGCACCTTGGGCAAGACAACTTCACTTCACGTGAAGGCTGGGACGGCAAACCGAGGGCGTAGGGCTTGTGACAAGGTCTCCGTCGCTCCGGTGCCTATAACTTTTGATCCGTAAGGAGTTACGCGGCGCACAGCATACCGTTACGAAGCTCTCTGAGAGCTCTACGACGAGGTCAGCTAGATAGCTCGCTTTGCCCTTTTTGGAACTCAAAATCGAATGTTTTCATCTATTTCAGGCCACTTTTCTTCTTTTGCTATGTTTTTTCGTCCCATATCGTACTTCGTCTGCTGTTAAAAGGACGACAACCTTACTCGCGGGACATTAGAGGTCCCTCCATTGCGTCGATATCACGTCTTGCGAGGATGCTGCATTGTTGAAGCGGATGGGTTGTCGTTAAACCCATTGGGCCTTTTGAATGGGCCATCTCTCTAGGCTGGGACTGTGAACCGTTAAAACATAAAAGAATTATGCCCTCAACATGACGGGTGCGATCATACCAACACTAATACACCGGATCCCATCAGAACTCCGAAGTTAATCGTGCTTGGGCGGGGGTAGTACTAGGATGGGTGACCCCCTGGGAAGTCCCCGTGTTGCACCCCCCTTTTCAATTTTTTTTGCTCCGGTTAGGGTTGCCAAAATACTTTATCCACCACCTTTCTATTATCGAATCCCACGGCACCTTGGACGAGACAACTTCGCATCACGTGAAGGCTGGGCCCGTAAACCGAGGGCGTAGGGCTTGTGACAAGGTCTCCGTTGCTCCGGTGCCAATAACTTTTTATCCGTAAGGAGTTACGCGGCGCACAGCATACCGTTGCAAAGCTCTCCGTGAGCTCTACGACGGGGGCAGCGAGCTAGCTGGCTGTGCCTTTTTTGGAGCTCAAAATCGATTGTTTTCATCAGTTTCGGGCCACTTTTCTTCTTTTGCTCTATTTTTTCGTCCCGTATCGTACGTCGTGACCTATTAAAAGGACGACAACCTTACTCGCAGGACATTAGAGGTCCCTACATTGCGTCGATATCACCTCTTGCAAGGATGCTGCGTTGTTGAAGCGGATGGGTTGTCGTTAAGCCCATTGGGCCTTTTGAATGGGCCATCTCTCTAGGCTGGGACTGTGAACCGTTAACACATAATGGGATTATGTCCTCAACATGACGGGTGCGATCATACCAACACTAATGCAGCGGATCCCATCAGAACTCCGAAGTTAATCGTGCTTGGGCAAGGGTAGTACTACGATGGGTGACCCCCTGGGAAGTCCTCGTGTTGCACCCCCCTTTTCAATTTTTTTTGCTCCGGTTAGGGTTGCCAAAATACTTTATCCACCACATTTCTATTATCGAATCCCACGGCACCTTGGGCAAGACAACTTCGCTTCACGTGAAGGCTGGGCCCGCAAACCGAGGGCGTAGGGCTTGTGACAAGGTCTCCGCCGCTCCGGTGCCTATAACTTTTGATCCGTAAGGAGTTACGCGGCGCACAGCATACTGTTGCGAAGTTCTCCGAGAGCTCTACGATGGGGGCAGTAGCTAGCTTGCTGTGCCCTTTTTGGAGCTCCAAATCGAATGTTTTCCTCAGTTTCGGGCTACTTTTCTTCTTTTGCTCTGTTTTTCCGTCCCGTATCGTACGTCATGAGCTGTTAAAAGGACGACAACCTTACTCGCGGGATATTAGAGGTCCCAACATTGCGTCGATATCGCGTCTTGCGAGGATGCTGCTTTGTTGAAGCTGATGGGTTGTTGTTAAGCCCATTGGGCCTTTTGAATGGGCCATCTCTCTAGGCTGGGATTGTGAACCGTTAACACCTAAAGGGATTGTGCCCTCAACATGACGGGTGCGATCATACCAGCACTAATGCACCGGATCCCATCAGAACTCCAAAGTTAAGCGTGCTTGGTAGAGGGTAGTACTAGGATGGGTGACACCCTGGGAATTCCTCATGTTGCACCCCCTTTTCAATTTTTTTTGCTCCGGTCAAGGTTGCCAAAATACTTTATCTACCACATTTCTATTATCGAATCCCACGGCACCTTGGGCGAGACAACTTCACTTCACGTGAAGGCTGGGCCCACAAACCGAGGGCGTAGGGCTTGTGACAAGGTCTCCGTCGCTCCAGTGCCCATAACTTTTGATCCGTAAGGAGTTACGCGGCGCACAGCATACCGTTGCAAAGCTCTCCGAGAGCTCTACGACGTGGGTAGCGAGCTCGCTCCTTTTGCCCTTTTTGGAGCTCAAACTCGAATGTTTTCATCAGTTTCGGGCCACTTTTCTTCTTTTGCTCTATTTTTTCGTCCCGTATCGTACGTGGTGAGCTGTTTAAAGGACGACAACCTTACTCGCGGGACATTAGAAGTCCCTACATTGCGTCGATATCACGTCTTGCGAGGATGCTGCGTTGTTGAAGCGCATGGGTTGTCGTTAAGCCCATTGGGCCTTTTGAATGGGCCATCTCTCTAGGCTGGGACTGTGAACCGTTAACACACAAAGGGATTGTGCCCTCAACATGACGGGTGCGATCATACCAGCACTAATGCACCGGATCCCATCAGAACTCCGAAGTTAAGCGTGATTGGGCGAAAGTAGTACTAGGATGGGTGACCCCCTGGGAAGTCCTCATGTTGCACCTCCCTTTTCAATTTTTTTTGCTCCGGTTAGGGTTGCCAAAATACTATATCCACCACATTTCTATTATCGAATCCCATGCACCTTGGGCGAGACAACTTCGCCTCACGAGAAGGCTGGGCCCGCAAACCGAGATCGTAGGGCTTGTGACAAGGTCTCCGCCGCTCCGGTGCCTATAACTTTTGATCCGTAAGGAGTTACGCGGCGCACAGCATACTGTTGCGAAGTTCTCCGAGAGCTCTACCACTGGGGCAGTAGCTTGCTCGATGTGCCCTTTTTGGAGCTCAAAATCGAATGTTTTCATTAGTTTTGGGCCACTTTTCTTCTTTTGCTCTATTTTTTGGTCCCGTATCGTACTTCGTGAGCTGTTAAAAGGACGACAACCTTACTCGCGGAACATTAGAGGTCCCTACATTGCGTCGATATCACGTCTTGCGAGGATGCTGCGTTGTTGAAGCGGATGGGTTGTCGTTAAGCCTATTGGGCCTTTTGAATGGGCCATCTCTCTAGGCTAGGACTGTGAACCGTTAACACATAAAGGAATTATGCCCTCAACATGACGGGTGCGATCATACCAGCACTAATGCAACGGTTCCCATCAGAACTCCGAAGTTAAGCGTTCTTGGGCGAGAGTAGTACTAGGATGGGTGACCCCTTGGGAAGTCCTCGTATTGCACCCCCCTTTTCAATTTTTTTTGCTCCGGTTAGGGTTGCCAAAATACTTTATCCACCACATTTCTATTATCCAATCCCACGGCACCTTGGGCAAGACAACTTCGCTTCACGAGAAGGCTGGGCCCGAAAACCGAGGGCGTAAGGCTGGTGACAAGGTCTCCGCCGCTCCGGTGCCTATAACTTTTGATGCGTAAGGAGTTACGCGGCGCACAGCATACCGTTGCGAAGCTCTCCGAGAGCTCTACGACGGTGGCATTAGCTAGCACGCTGTTCCCTTTTTGGAGCTCAAAATTGAATGTTTTCATCAGTTTCGGGCCACTTTTCTTCTTTTGCTCTGTTTTTCTGTCCCGTATCGTACGTCATGAGCTGTTAAAAGGACGACAACCCTACTCGCGGGATATTAGAGGTCCCTACATTGCGTCGATATCACGTCTTGCGAGGATGCTGCGTTGTTGAAGCGGATGGGTTGTCGTTAAGCCCATTGAGCCTTTTGAATGGGCCATCTCTCTAGGCTAGGATTGTGAACCATTAACACATAAAGGAATTATGCTCTCAACATGACGGGTGCGATCATACCAGCACTAATGCACCGGTTCCCATCAGAACTCCGAAGTTAAGCGTGCTTGGGCGATAGTAGTACTAGGATGGGTGACCCGCTGGGAAGTCCTCGTGTTGCACCCCCCTTTTCAATTTTTTTTGCTCCGGTTAGGGTTGCCAAAATACATTATCGACCACATTTCTATTATCGAATCCCACGGCACCTCGGGCAAGACAACTTCGCTTCACGTGAAGGCTGGGCCCGCAAACCGAGGGCGTAGGGCTTGTGACAAGGTCTCCGCCGCTCCGGTGCCTATAACTTTTGATCCGTAAGGAGTTACGCGGCGCACAGCATACTGTTGCGAAGTTCTCCGAGAGCTCTACGACAGGGGCAGTAGCTAGCTCGATGTGCCCTTTTTGGAGCTCAAAATCGAATGTTTTCATCAGTTTCGGGCCACTTTTCTTCTTTTGCTCTGTTTTTTCGTCCCGTATCGTACGTCATGAGCTGTTAAAAGGACGACAACCTTACTCGCGGGATATTAGAGGTCCCTACACTGTGTCGATATCACGTCTTGCGAGGATGCTGCGTTGTTGAAGCGGATGGGTTGTCGTTAAGCCCATTGGGCCTTTTGAATGGGCCATCTCTCTAGGCTGGGACTGTGAACCGTTAACACACAAAGGGATTGTGCCCTCAACATGACGGGTGCGATCATACCAGCACTAATGCACCGGATCCCATCAGAACTCCGAAGTTAAGCGTGCTTGGGCGAGAGTAGTACTAGGATGGGTGACCCCCTGGGAAGTCCTCATGTTGCACCCCCCTTTTCAATTTTTTTTGCTCCGGTCAAGGTTGCCAAAATACTATATCGACCACATTTCTATTATCGAATCCCATGGCACCTTGGGCGAGACAACTTCGCTTCAAGTGAAGGCTGGGCCCGCAAACCGAGGGCGTAGGTCTTTTGACAAGGTCTCCGTCGCTCCAGTGCCCATAACTTTTGATCCGTAAGGAGTTACGCGGCGCACAACATACCGTTGCGAAGCTCTCCGAGAGCTCTACGACGGGGGTAGCGAGCTTGCTCGCTGTGCCCTTTTTGGAGCTCAAAATCGAATGTTTTCATCAGTTTTGGGCCACTTTTCTTCTTTTGCTCTATTTTTTCGTCCCGTATCGTACGTCGTGAGCTGTTAAAAGGACGACAACCTTACTCGGGGAACATTAGAGGTCCCTACATTGCGTCGATATCACGTCTTGCGAGGATGCTGCGTTGTTGAAGCGGATGGGTTGTCGTTAAGCCCATTGGGCCTTTTGAATGGGCCATCTCTCTAGGCTAGGACTATGAACTGTTAACACATAAAAGAATTATACCCTCAACATTACGGGTGCGATCATACCAGCACTAATGCAACGGTTCCCATCAGAACTCCGAAGTTAAGCGTGCTTGGGCGAGAGTAGTACTAGGATGGGTGACCCCTTGGGAAGTCCTCGTGTTGCACCCCCTTTTCAATTTTTTTTGCTCCGGTTAGGGTTGCCAAAATACTTTATCCACCACATTTCTATTATCGAATCCCACGGCACCTTGGGCGAGACAACTTCGCTTCACGTGAAGGCTGGGCTCGCAAACCGAGGGCGTAGGGCTTGTGACAAGGTCTCCGTCGCTCCGGTGCCCATAACTTTTGATCAGTAAGGAGTTATGCGGCGCACAACATACCGTTGCAAAGCTCTACGAGAGCTCTACATCGGGGGTAGCGAGCAAGCTTGCTGTGCACTTTGTGGAGCTCAAAATCGAATGTTTTTATCAGTTTCGGGCCACTTTTCTTCTTTTGCTCTGTTTTTTCGTCCCATATCGTACGTCGTGGGCTGTTAAAAGGAGGACAACCTTACTCGCGGGACATTAGAGGTCCCTACATTGCGTCGATATCACGTCTTGAGAGGATGCTGCGTTGTTGAAGCGGATGGTCGTTAAGCCCCTTGGGCCTTTTGAATGGGCCATCTCTCTAGGCTGGGGCTGTGAACCGTTAACACATAAAGGGATTGTGCCCTCAACATGACGGGTGCGATCATACCAGCACTAATTTACCGGATCCCATCAGAACTCCGAAGTTAAGCGTGCTTGGGCGAGGGTAGTACTAGGATGGGTGACCCCCTGGGAAGTCCTCATGTTGCACCCCCCTTTTCAATTTTTTTTGCTCCGATCAAGGTTGCAAAATACTTTATCCACCACATTTCTATTATCGAATCCCACGGTACCTTGGGTGAGACAACTTCGCTTCACGTGAAGGCTGGGCCCGCAAACCGAGGGCATAGGGCTTGTGACAAGGTCTCCGTCGCTCCGGTGCCCATAACTTTTGATCCGTAAGGAGTTACGCGGCGCACAGCATACCGTTGCAAAGCTCTCCGAGAGCTCTACGACGGGGGTAGCGAGCCAGGTCGCCGTTCCCTTTTTGGAGCTCAAAATCGAATGTTTTCATCAGTTTCTGGCCACTTTTCTTCTTTTTGCTCTGTTTTTTGGCCCCATATCATACGTCGTGAGCTGTTAAAAGGACGACAACCTTACTCGCGGGACATTAGAGGTCCCTACATTGCGTCGATATCACGTCTTGCGAGGATGCTGCGTTGTTGAAGCGGATGGGTTGTCGTTAAGCCCATTGGGCCTTTTGAATGGGCCATCTCTCTAGGCCGGGACTGTGAAGCGTTAACACATAAAGCAATTATGCCCTCAACATGACAGGCGCGATCATACCAGTACTAATGCACCGGATCCCATCAAAACTCCGAAGTTAAGCGTGCTTGGGCGAGAGTAGTACTAGGATGGGTGACCCCCTGGGAAGTCCTCGTGTTGTACCCCCCTTTTCAATTTTTTTTGCTTCGGTTAGGGTTGCCAAAATACTTTATCCACCACATTTCTATTATCGATTCCCCCGGCACCTTGGGCGAGAGAACTTCGCTTCACGTGAAGGCTGGGCCCGCAAACCGAGGGTGTAGGGCTGGTGACAAGGTCTCCGCAGCTCCGGTGCCTATAACTTTTGATCCGTAAGGAGTTACGCGGTGCACAGCATACTGTTGCGAAGCTCTCCGAGAGCTCTACGACGGGGACAGCTAGCTAGCTTGCTGTGCCCTTTTTGGAGCTCAAAATTGAATGTTTTCATCTGTTTCGGGCCACTTTTCTTCTTTTGCTCTGTTTTTCCGTCCCGTATTGTACGTCATGAGCTGTTAAAAGGACGACAACCTTACTCGCGGGACATTTGAGGTCCCTACATTGCGTCGATATCACGTCTTGCAAGGATGCTGCGTTGTTGAGGCGGATGGGTTGTCGTTAAGCCCATTGGGCCTTTTGAATGGGCCATCTCTCTAGGCTGGGACTGTGAACCGTTAACACATAAAGGGATTGTGCCCTCAACATGACGGGTGCGATCATACCAGCACTAATGCACCGGATCCCATCAGAACTCCGAAGTTAAGCGTGCTTGGGCGAGGGTAGTACTAGGATGGGTGACCCCCTATGAAGTCCTCTTGTTACACCCCCATTTTCAATTTTTTTTGCTCCGGTTAAGGTTGCCAAAATACTTTATCCACCACATTTCTATTATCGAATCCCACGGCACCTTGGGCGAGACACCTTCGCTTCACGTGAAGGCTGGGCCCGCAAACCAAGGGCGTAGGGCTTGAGACAAGGTCTCCGTCGCTCCGGTGCCCATAACTTTTGATCCGTAAGGACTTACGCGGTGCACAGCATACCGTAGCAAAGCTCTCTGAGAGCTCTACGACGGGGGTAGCTAGCTAGCTTGCTCTGCCATTTTTGGAGCTCAAAATCGAATGTTTTCATCAGTTTCGGGCCACTTTTCTTCTTTTGTTCTATTTTTTCGTCCCGTATCGTACGTCGTGTGCTGTTAAAAGGACGACAACCATACTCGTGGGACATTAGAGGTCCCTACATTGCGTCGATATCACGTCTTGCGAGGATGCTGCGTTGTTGAAGCGGATGGGTTGTCGTTAAGCCCATTTGGCCTTTTGAATGGGCCATCTCTCTAGGCTGGGACTGTGAACCGTTAACACATAAAGGGATTGTGCCCTCAACATGACGGGTGCGATCATACCAGCACTAATGCACCGGATCCCATCAGAACTCCGAAGTTAAGCGTGCTTGGGCGAGGGTAGTACTAGGATGGGTGACCCCTTGGGAAGTCCTCGTGTTGTACCCCCCTTTTCAATTTTTTTTGCTCCGGTTAGGGTTGCCAAAATACTTTATCCACCACATTTCTATTATCGATTCCCCCGGCACCTTGGGCGAGAGAACTTCGCTTCACGTGAAGGCTGGGCCCCCAAACCGAGGGTGTAGGGCTGGTGACAAGGTCTCCGTCGCTCCGATGCCCATAACTGTTGATCCGTAAGGAGTTACGCGGCGCACAGCATACCGTTGCAAAGCTCACCGAGGGCTCTACGACGGGGGCAGCGAGCAAGCTCGCTGTGCCCTTTTTGGAACTCAAAATCGAATGTTTTCATCAGTTTCGGGCCACTTTTCTTCATTTGCTCAGTTTCTTTGTCCCGTATCGTACGTCGTGAGCTGTTAAAAGGACGACAACCTTACTTGCGGGACATTTGAGGTCCCTACATTGCGTCAATATCACGTCTTGCGAGGATGCTGCGTCGTTGAATCGGATGGGTTGTCGTTAAGCCCATTTGGCCTTTTGAATGGGCCATCTCTCTAGGCTGGGACTGTGAACCGTTAACACATAAAGGGATTGTGCCCTCAACATGACGGGTGCGATCATACCAGCACTAATGCACCGGATCCCATCAGAACTCCGAAGTTAAGCGTGCTTGGGCGAGGGTAGTACTAGGATGGGTGACCCCCTATGAAGTCCTCTTGTTACACCCCCATTTTCAATTTCTTTTGCTCCGGTTAGGGTTGCCAAAATACTTTATCCACCACATTTCTATTATCGAATCCCACGGCACCTTGGGCGAGACACCTTCGCTTCACGTGAAGGCTGGGCCCGCAAACCGAGGGCGTAGGGCTTGAGACAAGGTCTCCGTCGCTCCGGTGCCCATAACTTTTGATCCGTATGGAGTTACGCGGCGCGCAGCATACCGTAGCAAAGCTCTCCGAGAGCTCTACGACGGGGGCATCTAGCTAGCTTGCTCTGCCATTTTTGGAGCTCAAAATCGAATGTTTTCATCAGTTTCGGGCCACTTTTCTTCTTTTGTTCTGTTTTTTCGTCCCGTATCGTACGTCGTGTGCTGTTAAAAGGACGACAACCTTACTCGTGGGACATTAGAGGTCCCTACATTGCGTCGATATCACGTCTTGCGAGGATGCTGCGTTGTTGAAGCGGATGGGTTGTCGTTAAGCCCATTTGGCCTTTAGAATGGGCCATCTCTCTAGGCTGGGACTGTGAACCGTTAACACATAAAGGAATTGTACCCACAACATGACGGGTGCGATCATACCAGCACTAATGCACCGGATCCTATCAGAACTCCGAAGTTAAGCGTGCTTGGACGAGAGTAGTACTAGGACGGGTGACCCCATGGGAAGTCCTCGTGTTGTACCCCTCTTTTCAATTTCTTTTGCTCCGGTTAGGGTTGCCAAAATACTTTATACACCACATTTCTATTATCGAATCCCACGGCACCTTGGGCAAGACAACTTCGCTTCACGTGAAGGCTGGGCCCGCAAACCGAGGGAGTAGGGCTTGTGACAAGGCCTCCGTCGCTCCGGTGCCTATAACTTTTGATCCGTATAGAGTTATATGGAGCACAACATACCGTTGCAAAGCTCTCCGAGAGCTCTACGATGGGGGCAGCTAGCTAGATTGCTATGCCCTTTTTGGAGCTCAAAATCGAATGTTTTCATCAGTTTCTGGCCACTTTACTTCCTTTGCTCTGTTTTTTCGTCCCGTATCGTACGTCATGAGCTGTTAAAAGGACGACAACCTTACTCGCGGGACATTTGAGGTCCCTACATTACGTCGATATCACGTCTTGCGAGGATGCTGCGTTGTTGAAGCGGATGGGTTGTCGTTATGGTCATTGGGCCTTTTGAATGGGCCATCTCCCTAGGCTGGGACTGTGAACCATTAACACATAAAGATATTGTGCCCTCAACATGACGGGTACGATCATACCAGCACTAATGCACCGGATCCCATCAGAACTCCGAAGTTAAGCGTGCTTGGGCGAGGGTAGTACTAGGATGGGTGACCCCCTAGGAAGTCCTCCTGTTGCACGCCCCTTTTCAATTTTTTTTGCTCCGGTTAAGGTTGCCAAAATACTTTATCCACCACATTTCTATTATCGAATCCCACGGCACCTTGGGCGAGAGAACTTCGCTTCACGTGAAGGCTCGGCCCGCAAACCGAGGGTGTAGGGCTGGTGACAAGGTCTCCGCAGCTCCGGTGCCTATAACTTTTGATCCGTAAGGAGTTACGCGGCGCACAGCATACCGTTGCGAAGCTCTCCGAGAGCTCTACGACAGGGGTAGCGAGCTAGCTCGCTTTGCACTTTTTGGAGCTCAAAATCGAATGTTTTCATCAGTTTCGGGCCATTTTTCTTCTTTTGCTCTGTTTTTCCATCCAGTATCGTACGTCGTGAGCTGTTAAAAGGACGTCAACCTTACTCGCGGGACATTAGAGGTCCCTACATTGCGTCGATATCACGTCTTGCGAGGATGCTGCGTTGTTGAAACGGATGGGTTGTCGTTAAGCCCATTGGGCCTTCTGAATGGGCCATCTCTCTAGGCCGGGACTGTGAACCGTTAACACATAAAGGAATTGTGCCCACAACATGACGGGTGCGATCATACCAGCACTAATGCAACGGATCCCATCAGAACTCCGAAGTTAAGCATGCTTGGGCGAGAGTAGTACTAGGATGGGTGACCCTATGGGAAGTCCTCGTGTTGCACCCCCCTATTCAATTTCTTTTGCTCCGGTTACGGTTGCCAAAATACTTTATCCACCACATTTCTATTATCGAATCCCACGGCACCTTGGGCAATAGAACTTCGCTTCACGTGAAGACAGGGCCCGCAAACCGAGGGCGTAAGGCTTGTGACAAGGTCTCTGCCGCTCCGGTGCCTATAACTTTGATCCGTAAGGAGTTACGCGGCGCACAGCATACCGTTGCGAAGCCCTCCGAGAGCTCTACGACGGGGGCAGCGAGCTAGCTCGCTCTGCCCTTTTGGGAGCTCAAAATAGAATGTTTTCATCAGTTTCGGGCCACTTTTCTTCATTTGCTCTGTTTTTTCATCCCCTATTGTACGTCGTGAGCTGTTAAAAGGACGACAAACTTACTCGCGGGTCATTGGAGGTCCCTACATTGCTTCGATATCACGTCTTGCGAGGATGCTGCGTTGTTGAAGCGGATGGGTTGTCGTTCAGCCCATTGGGCCTTTAGAATGGGCCATCTCTCTAGGCTGGGACTGTGAACCATTAACACATAAAGGAATTGTGCCCTCAACATGACGGGTGCGATCGTACCAGCACTAATGCACCGGATACCATCAGAACTCCGAAGTTAAGCGTGCTTGGACGAGAGTAGTACTAGGATGGGTGACCCCATGGGAAGTCCTCGTGTTGTACCCCCCTTTTAAATTTCTTTTACTCCGGTTAGCGTTGCCAAAATACTTTATCCACCATATTTCTATTATCGAATCCCACGGCACCTTGGGCTAGACAACTTCGCTTCACGTGAAGGCCGGGCCCGCAAACCGAGGGCGTAGGGCTTGTGACAAGGCCTCCGCCGCTCCGGTGCCTATAACTTTTGATCCGTAAGGAGTTACACGGTGTACAACATACCGTTGCAAAGCTCTCCGAGAGCTCTACGACAGGGGCAGCTAGCTGGATTGCTATGCCCTTTTTGGAGCTCAAAATCGAATATTTTCATCAGTTTCGGGCCACTTTTCTACTTTTGCTCTGTTTTTTCGTCCCGTATCGTACGTCATGAGCTTTTAAAAGGACGACAACCTTACTCGCGGTACATTTGTGGTCCCTACATTGCGTCGATATCACGTCTTGCGAGGATGCTGCGTTGTTGAAGCGGATGGGTTGTCGTTATGCTCATTGGGCCTTTTGAATGGGCCATCTCTCTACGCTGGGACTGTGAACCGTTAACACATAAAAGGATTGTGCCCTCAACATGATGGGTACGATCATACCAGCACTGATGCACCGGATCCCATCAGAACTCCGAAGTTAAGCGTGCTTGGGCGAGAGTAGTTCTAGGATGGGTGACCCCATGGGAAGTCCTCGTGTTGTACCCCCCTTTTAAATTTCTTTTGCTCCGGTTAGCGTTGCCAAAATACTTTATCCACCATATTTCTATTATCGAATCCCACGGCACCTTGGGCAAGACAACTTCGCTTCACGTGCAGGCTGGGCCCGCAAACCAAGGTCGTAGGGCTTTTGATAAGGCCTCCGCCGCTCCGGTGCCTATAACTTTTGATCCCTAAGGAGTTACGCGGCGCACAGTATACCGTTGCAAAGTTCTTCGAGAGCTCTACGATAGGGGTAGCGAGCTAGCTCGCTTTGCCCTTTTTGGAGCTCAAAATCGAATGTTTTTATCAGTTTCGGGCCACTTTTCATCTTTTGCTCTGTTTTTCCATCCCGTATCGTACGTCGTGAGCTGTTAAAAGGACGAAAACCTTACTCGCGGGACATTAGAGGTCCCTACATTTCGTCGATATCACGTCTTGCGAGGATGCTGCGTTGTTGAAGCGGATGGGTTGTCGTTAAGCCCATTGGGCCTCCTGAATGGGCCATCTCTCTAGGCCGGGACTGTGAACCGTTAACACATAAAGGGATTGTGCCCTCAACATGACGGGTGCGATCATACCAGCTCTAATGCACCGGATCCCATCAGAACTCCGAAGTTAAGCGTGCTTGGGCGAGGGTAGTACTAGGATGGCTGACCCCCTGGGAAGTCCTCATGTTGCACCCCCCTTTTCAATTTTTTTTGCTCCGGTTAAGGTTGTCAAAATACTTTATCCACCATATTTCTATTATCGAATCCCACGGCACCTTGGGCAAGACAACTTCGCTTCACGTGCAGGCTGGGCCCGCAAACCGAGGTCGTAGGGCTTGTGATAAGGCCTCCGCCGCTCCAGTGCCTATAACTTTTGATCCCTAAGGAGTTACGTGGCGCACAGCATACCGTTGCGAAGCTCTCCGAGAGCTCTACGACGGGTGCAGCGAGCTAGCTTGCTGTGCCCTTTTGGGAGCTCAAAATCGAATGTTTTCATCAGTTTCGGGCCACTTTTCTTCTTTTGCTCTGTTTTTTCGTCCCGTATCGTACATCGTGAGCTGTTAAAAGGACGAAAACCTTACTCGCGGAACATTAGAGGTCCCTACATTGCGTTGCTCTCACGTCTTTCGAGGATGCTGCATTTTTTAAGCGGATGGGTTGTCGTTAAGCCTATTGGGCCTTTAGAATGGGCCATCTCTCTAGGCTGGGACTGTGAACCGTTAACACATAAAGGAATTGTGCCCTCAACATGACGGTTGCGATCATACCAGCACTAATGCACCGGATCCCATCAGAACTCCGAAGTTAAGCGTGCTTGGGCGAGAGTAGTACTAGGATGGGTGACCCCATGGGAAGTCCTTGTGTTGCACCACCCTTTTCAATTTCTTTTGCTCCGGTTAGGGTGGCCAAAATACTTTATCCACCACATTTCTATTATCGAATCCCACGGCACCTTGGGCTAGACAACTTCGCTTCACGTGAAGGCTGGGCTTGGAAACCGAGGGCGTAGGGCTTGTGACAAGGTCTCCGCCGCTCCGGTGCCTATAACTTTTGATCCGTAAGGAGTTACGCGGCGTACAGCATACCATTGCGAAGCTCTCCAAGAGCTCTACGACGGGGGCAGCTAGCTAGCTTGTTGTGCCCTTTTTGGAGCTTAAAATCGAATGTTTTCATCAGTTTCGGGCCACTTTTCTTCTTTTGCTCTGTTTTTTCGTCCCGTATCGTACGTCGTGAACTGTTAAAAAGACGACAACCTTACTCGTGGGACATTTGAGGTCCCTACATTGCGTCGATATCACGTCTTGCGAGGATGCTGCGTTGTTGAAGCGGATGGGTTGTCGTTAAGCTCATTGGGCCTTTTGAATGTGCCATCTCTCTAGGCTGGGACTGTGAACCGTTAACACATAAAGGGATTGTGCCCTCAACATGACGGGTGCGATCATACCAGCACTAATGCATCGGATCCCATCAGAACTCCGAAGTTAAGCGTGCTTGGGCGAGGGTAGTACTAGGATGGGTGACCCCCTAGGAAGTCCTCGTGTTGCACCCCCCTTTTGAATTTTTTTTGCTCCCGTTAAGGTTTCCAAAATACTTTATCCACCACATTTCTATTATCGAATCCCACGGCACCTTGGGCGAGACAACTTCGCTTCATGTGAAGAATGGGCCCGCAAACCGAGGGCATAGGGCTTGTGACAAGGTCTCCGCCGCTCCGGTGCCTATAACTTTTGATCCGTAAGGAGTTACGCTGCGCACAGCATACCGTTACGAAGCTCTCCGAGAGCTCTACGTCAGGGGTAGCGAGCTAGCTCGCTTTGCCCCTTTTGGAGCTCAAAATTGAATGTTTTCATCAGTTTCAGGCCACTTTTCTTCTTTTGCTCTGTTTTTTCGTCCTGTATCGTACGTCGTGAGTTGTTAAAAGGATGACAACCTTACTCGCGGGACATTAGAGGTCCCTACATTGCGTCGATATCACGTCTTGCGAGGATGCTGCGTTGTTGAAGCGGATGGGTTGTCGTTAAGCCCATTGGGCCTTTAGAATGGGCCATCTCTCTAGGCTGGGACTGTGAACCGTTAACACATAAAGGAATTGTGCCCTCAACATGACGGGTGCGATCATACCAGCACTAATGCACCGGCTCCCATAAGAACTCCGAAGTTAAGCGTGCTTGGGCTAGAGTAGTACTAGGATGGGTGACCCCATGGGAAGTCCACGTGTTGCACCCCACTTTTCAATTTCTTTTGCTCCGGCTAGGGTTGCCAAAATACTTTATCCACCACATTTCTATTATCTAATCCCACGGCACCTTGGGTGAGACAACTTCGCTTCACGTGCAGGCTGGGCCCGCAAACCGAGGTCGTAGGGCTTGTGACAAGGTCTCTACCGCTCCGGTGCTTATAACTTTTGATCCGTAAGGAGTTACGCGGCGCACAGCATACCGTTGCGAAGCTCTCCGAGAGCTCTACGACGGGTGCAGCAAGCTGGCTCGCTGTGCCCTTTTGAGAGCTCAAAATCGAATGTTTTCATCAGTTTCGGGCCACTTTTCTTCTATTGCTCTGTTTTTTCGTCCCGTATCGTACGTCGTGAGCTGTTAAAAGGACGACAACCTTACTCGCGGCACATTAGAGGACCCTACAATGCATTGATATCACGTCTTGCGAGGATGCTGCGTTGTTGAAGCGAATGGGTTGTCGTTAAGCCCATTGGGCCTTTTGAATGGGCCATATCTCTAGGCTGGGACTGTGAACCGTTAACACATAAAGGAATTGTGCCCTCTACATGATGGGTGCGATCATACCAGCACTAATGCACCGGATCCTATCAGAACTCCGAAGTTAAGCGTGCTTGGGCGAGAGTAGTACTAGGATGGGTGACCCCCTGGGAAGTCTTCGTGTTGCACCCCCCTTTTCAATTTTTTTTGCTCCGGTTAGGGTTGCCAAGATACTTTACCCACCACATTTCTAATATCGAATCCCACGGCACCTTGGGCAAGACAACTTCTCTTCACGTGGAGGCTGGGCCCGCAAACCGGTGCCCATAACTTTTGATCCGTGAGGAGTTACGAGGCGCACAGCATACCGTTGGAAATCTCTCTGAGAGCTCTACGACGGGTGTAGCAAGCTTGCTTGCTGTGCCCTTTTCGAAGCTCAAAATCCAACGTTTTCATCAGTTTCGGGCCACTTTTCTTCTTTTGCTCAGTTTTTCCGTCCCGGATCGTACGTCGTGAGCTGTTAAAAGGAAGACAACCTTACTCGCGGCACATTAGAGGACCCTACAATGCGTATATATCACGTCTTGCGAGGTTGCTACGTTGTTGAAGCGGATGGGTTGTCGTTAAGCCCATTGGGCCTTTTGAATGGGCCATATCTCTAGACTGGGACTGTGAACCGTTAACACATAAAGGAATTGTGCCCTCAACATGACTGGTGCGATCATACCAGCACTAATGCACCGGATCCCATCAGAACTCCGAAGTTAAGCGTGCTTGGGCGAGAGTAGTACTAGGATGGGTGACCCCCTGGGAAGTCCTCGTGTTGCACCCCCCTTTTCAATTTTTTTTGCTCCGGTTAGGGTTGCCAAGATACTTTACCCACCACATTTCTATTATCGAATCCCACGGCACCTTGGGCAAGACAACTTCTCTTCACGTGGAGGCTGGACCCGCAAACCGAGGGCGTAGGGCTTGTGGCCAGGTCTCCGTCGCTCCGGTGCCCATAACTTTTGATCCGTAAGGAGTTACGCGGTGCACAGCATACCGTTGGAAAGCTCTCCGAGAGCTCTACGACGGGGGCAGGTAGCTAGCATGCCGTGCCCTTTTCGGAGCTCAAAATCGAATGTTTTCATCAGTTTCAGGCTACTTTTCTTCTTTGGCTCTGTTTTCCGTCCCGGATCGTACGTCGTGAGCAGTTAAAAGGATGACAACCTTACTCGCGGCACATTAGAGGACCCAACAATTCGTCGATATCACGTCTTGCGAGGATGTTGCGTTGTTGAAGCGGATGGGTTGTCGTTAAGCCCATTGGGCCTTTTGAATGGGCCATATCTCTAGGCTGGGGCTGTGAACCGTTAACACATAAAGGAATTGTGCCCTCAACATGACGGGTGCGATCATACCAGCACTAATGCACCGGATCCCATCAGAACTTCGAAGTTAAGCGTGCTTGGGCGAGAGTAGTACTAGGATGGGTGACCCCCTGGGAAGTCCTCGTGCTGCACCCCCATTTTCAATTTTTTTTGCTCCGGTTAGGGTTGCCAAGATACTTTACCCACCACATTTCTATTATCGAATCCCACGGCACCTTGGGCAAGACAACTTCTCTTCACGTGGAGGCTGGGCCCGCAAACCGAGGGCGTAGGGCTTGTGACCAGGTCTCCGTCGCTCCGGTGCCCATAACTTTTGATCTGTAAGGAGTTACGAGGCGCACAGCATACCGTTGTAAAGCTCTCTGAGAGCTCTACGACGTGGGCAGTAAGCTAGCTCACTGTGGCCATTTCGGAGCTCAAAATCGAACGTTTTCATCAGTTTCGGGCCACTTTTCTTCTTTTGCTCTGTTTTTCCGTCCCGGATCGTATGTCGTGAGCTGTTAAAAGGACGACAACCTTACTCACGGCACATTAGAGGACCCTACAATGCGTCGATATCACGTCTTGCGAGGATGCTGCGTTGTTGAAGCGGATGGGTTGTCGTTAAGCCCATTGGGCCTTTTGAATGGGCCATATCTCTAGGCTGGGACTGTGAACCGTTAACACATAAAGGAATTGTGCCCTCAACATGACTGGTGCGATCATACCAGCACTAATGCACCGGATCCCATCAGAACTCCGAAGTTAAGCGTGCTAGGGCGAGAGTAGTACTAGGATGGGTGACCCCCTGGGAAGTCCTCGTGTTGCACCCCCCTTTTCAATTTTTTTTGCTCCGGTTAGGGTTGCCAAGATACTTTACCCACCGAATTTCTATTATCGAATCCCACGGCACCTTGGGCAAGACATCTTCTCTTCACGTGGAGGCTGGGCCCTTAAACCGAGGGCGTAGGGCTTGTGACCAGGTCTCCGTCGCTCCGGTGCCCATAACTTTTGATCTGTAAGGAGTTACGCGGCGCACAGCATACCGTTGGAAAGCTCTCCGAGAGCTCTACGATGGGGGTAGCTAGCTAGCTCGCTGTGCCTGTTTCGGAGCTCAAAATTGAATGTTTTCATCCGTTTCGGGCCACTTTTCTTCTTTTGCTCTGTTTTTTCGTCCCGGATCGTACGTCGTGAGCTGTTAAAAGGACGACAACCTTACTCGCGGCACATTAGAGGACCCTACAATGCGTCGATATCACATCTTGAGAGGATGATGCGTTGTTGAAGCGGATGGGTTGTCGTTAAGCCCATTGGGCCTTTTGAATGGGCCATATCTCTAGGCTTGGACTGTGAACCGTTAACACATAAAGGAATTGTGCCCTCAACATGACGGGTGCGATCATACCAGCACTAATGAAGCGGATCCCATCAGAACTCCGAAGTTAAGCGTGTTTGGGCGAGAGTAGTACTAGGATGGGTGACCCCCTGGGAAGTCCTCGTGTTGCACCCCCCTTTTCAATTTTTTTTGCTCCGGTTAGGGTTGCCAAGATACTTTACCCACCACATTTCTATTATCGAATGCCACGGCACCTTGGGCAAGACAACTTCTCTTCACGTGGAGGCTGGGCCCTTAAACCGAGGGCGTAGGGCTTGTGACCAGGTCTCCGTCGCTCCGGTGCCCAAAACTTTTGATCCGTAAGTAGTTACGCGGCGCACAGCATGCCGTTGGAAAGCTCTCCGAGAGCTCTACGGCAGGGGCAGGTAGCTAGCTCGCCGTGCCCATTTCGGAGCTCAAAATCGAACGTTTTCTTCAGTTTCGGGCTACTTTTCTACCTTTGCTCTGTTTTTCCGTCCCGGATCATACGTCGTGAGCTGTTAAAAGGACGACAACCTTACTCGCGGCACATTAGAGGACCCTACAATGCGTCGATATCACGTCTTGCGAGGATGCTGCGTTGTTGTAGCGGATGGGTTGTCGTTAAGCCCATTGGGCCTTTTGAATGGGCCATATCTCTAGGCTGGGACTGTGAACCGTTAACACATAAAGGAATTGTGTCCTCAACATGACGGGTGCGATCATACCAGCACTAATGCACCGGATCCCATCAGAACTCCGAAGTTAAGCATGCTTGGGCGAGAGTAGTACTAGGATGGGTGACCCCCTGGGAAGTCCTCGTGTTGCACCCCCTTTTTCAATTTTTTTTGCTCCGGTTAGGGTTGCCAAGATACTTTACCCACCACATTTCTATTATCGAATCCCACGGCACCTTGGGCAAGACAACTTCTCTTCATGTGGAGGCTGGGCCCGCAAACCGGTGCCCATAACTTTTGATCCGTAAGGAGTTACGAGGCGCACAGCATACTGTTGGAAAGCTCTCTGAGAGCTCTACGACGGGGGCAGCAAGCTAGCTTGTTGTGCCCTTTTCGGAGCTCAAAATCGAACGTTTTCATCAGTTTCGGGTCACTTTTCTTCTTTGGCACTGTTTTTCCGTCCCGGATCGTACGTCGTGAGCTGTTAAAAGGACGACAACCTTACTCGCGGCACATTAGAGGACCCTACAATGCATCGATATCACGTCTTGCGAGGATGCTGCGTTGTTGAAGCGGATAGGTTGTCGTTAAGCCCATTGGGCCTTTAGAATGGGCCATATCTCTAGGCTGGGACTGTGAACCGTTAACACATAAAGGAATTGTGCCCTCAACATGACGGGTGCGATCATACTAGCAGTAATGCACAGGATCCCATCAGAACTCCGAAGTTAAGCGTGCTTGGGCGAGAGTAGTACTAGGATGGGTGACCCCCTGGGAAGTCCTCGTGTTGCACCCCCCTTTTCAATTTTTTTTGCTCCGGTTAGGGTTGCCAAGATACTTTACCCACCACATTTCTATTATCGAATCCCACGGCACCTTGGGCAAGACAACTTCTCTTCACGTGGAGGCTGGGCCCGCAAACCGAGGGCGTAGGGCTTGTGACCAGGTCTCCGTCGCTCCGGTGCCCATAACTTTTGATCCGTAAGGAGTTACGCGGCGCACAGCATACCGTTGGAAAGCTCTCTGAGAGCTCTACGATGGGGGCAGCTAGCTTGCTCGCTGTGCCCTTTTTGGAGCTCAAAATCGAACGTTTTCATCCGTTTCGGGCCACTTTTCTTCTTTTGCTCTGTTTTTTCGTCCCGGATCGTACGTCGTGAGCTGTTAAAAGGACGACAACCTTACTCGCGGCACATTAGAGGACCCTACAATGCGTCGATATCACATCTTGAGAGGATGCTGCGTTGTTGAAGCGGATGTGTTGTCGTTAAGCCCATTGGGCCTTTTGAATGGGCCATATCTCTAGGCTGGGACTGTGAACTGTTAACACATAAAGGAATTGTGCCCTCAACATGACGGGTGCGATCATACCAACACTAATGAACCGGATCCCATCAGAACTCCGAAGTTAAGCGTGTTTGGGCGAGAGTAGTACTAGGATGGGTGACCCTCTGGGAAGTCCTCGTGTTGCACCCCCCTTTTCAATTTTTTTTGCTCCGGTTAGGGTTGCCAAGATACTTTACCCGCCACATTTCTATTATCGAATCCCACGGCACCTTGGGCAAGACAACTTCTCTTCACGTGGAGGCTGGGCCCGCAAACCGAGGGCGTAGGGCTTGTGACCAGGTCTCCGTCGCTCCAGTGCCCAAAACTTTTGATCCGTAAGTAGTTACGCGGCGCACAGCATACCGTTGGAAAGCTCTCCAAGAGCTCTATGGCGGGGGCAGGTAGCTAGCTCGCCGTGCCCATTTCGGAGCTCAAAATCGAACGTTTTCATCAGTTTCGGGCTACTTTTCTTCTTTTGCTCTGTTTTTCCGTACCGGATCATACGTCGTGAGCTGTTAAAAGGACGACAACCTTACTCGCGGCACATTAGAGGACCCTACAATGCGTCGATATCACGTCTTGCGAGGATGCTGCGTTGTTGAAGCGGATGGGTTGTCGTTAAGCCCATTGGGCCTTTTGAATAGGCCATATCTCTAGGCTGGGACTGTGAACCGTTAACACATAAAGGAATTGTGCCCTCAACATGACGGATGCAATCATACCAGCACTAATGCATCGGATCCCATCAGAACTACGAAGTTAAGCGTGCTTGGGCGAGAGTAGTACTAGGATGGGTGACCCCCTGGGAAGTCCTCGTGTTGCACCCCCCTTTTCAATTTTTTTTGCTCCGGTTAGGGTTGCCAAGATACTTTACCCACCACATTTCTATTATCGAATCCCACTGCACCTTGGCCAAGACAACTTCTCTTCACGTGGAGGCTGGGCCCGCAAACCGAGGGCGTTGGGCTTGTGACCAGGTCTCCGTCACTCCGGTGCCCATAAATTTTGATGCGTAAGGAGTTACGCGGCGCACAACATACCGTTGTAAAGCTCTCAGGAGCTCTACGACGGGGGCAGCCAGCTAGCTCGCTTTGCCCAATTCGGAGCTCAAAATCGAACGTTTTCATCAGTTTCGGGCCACTTTTCTTCTTTTGCACTGTTTTTACGTCCCGGATCGTACGTCGTGAGCTGTTAAAAGGACGACAACCTTACTCGCGACACATTAGAGGACCCTACAATGCGTCGAAATCACGTCTTGCGAGGATGCTGCGTTGTTGAAGCGGATGGGTTGTCGTTAAGCCCATTGGGCCTTTTGAATGGGCCATATATATCTGGGCTGGGACTGTGAACCGTTAACACATAAAGGAATTGTGCCCTCAACATGACGGGTGCGATCATACCAGCACTAATGCACCGGATCCCGTCAGAACTCCGAAGTTAAGCGTGCTTGGGCGAGAGTAGTACTAGGATGGGTGACCCCCTAGGAAGTCCTCGTGTTGCACCCCCCTTTTCAATTTTTTTTGCTCCGGTTAGGGTTGCCAAGATACTTTACCCACCACATTTCTATTATCGAATCCCACGGCACCTTGGGCAAGACAACTTCTCTTCACGATGAGGCTGGGCCCGCAAACCGAGGGCGTAGGGCTTGTGACCAGGTCTCCGTCGTTCCGGTGCCCATAACTTTTGATCCGTAAGGAGTTACGCGGCGCACAGCATACGGTTCGAAAGCTCTCCAAGAGCTCTACGACGGGGACAGGTAGCTAGCTCGCCGTGCCCTTTTCGGAGCTCAAAATCGAATGTTTTCATCTGTTTCGGGCTACTTTTCTTCTTTTGCTCGGTTTTTCCGTCCCGGATCGTACGTCGTGAGCGGTTAAAAGGACGACAACCTTACTCGCCGCACATTAGAGGACACTACAATGCGTCAATATCACGTCTTGCGAGGATGCTGCGTTGTTGAAGCGGATGGGTTGTCGTTAAGCCCATTGGGCCTTTTGAATGTGCCATATCTCTAGGCTGGGACTGTGAACCGTTAACACATAAAGGAATTGTGCCCTCAACATGACGGGTGCGATCATACCGGCACTAATGCACCGGATCCCATCAGAACTCCGAAGTTAAACGTGCTTGGGCGAGAGTAGTACTAGGATGGGTGACCCACTGGGAAGTCCTCGTGTTGCACCCCCCTTTTCAATTTTTTTTGCTCCGGTTAGGGTTGCCAAGATACTTTACCCACCATATTTCTATTATCGAATCCCACGGCACCTTGGTCAAGAAAACTTCTCTTCAAGTGGAGGCTGGGCCCGCAAACCGAGGGCGTAAGGCTTGTGACCAGGTCTCCGTCGCTCCGGTGCCCATAACTTTTGATCCGTAAGGAGTTACGCGGCGCACAGCATACCGTTGTAAAGCTCTCCGAGAGCTCTACGACGGGGGCAGCCAGCTAGCTCGCTTTGCCCTTTTCGGAGCTCAAAATCGAACGTTTTCATCAGTTTCGGGCCACTTTTCTTCTTTTGCTCTGTTTTTCCTTCCCGGATCGTACGTCGTGAGCTGTTAAAGGGACGACAACCTTACTCGCGGCACATTAGAGGACCCTACAATGCGTCGATATCACGTCTTGCGAGGAAGCTGCGTCGTTGAAGTGGATGGGTTGTCGTTAAGCCCATTGGGCATTTTGAATGGGCCATATCTCTAGGCTGGGACTGTGAACCGTTAACACATAAAGGAATTGTGCCCTCAACATGACAGGTGCGATCATACCAGCACTAATGCACCGGATCCCATCAGAACTCCGAAGTTAAGCGTGCTTGGGCGAGAGTAGTACTAGGATGGGTGTCGCCCTGGGAAGTCCTCGTGTTGCACCCCCCTTTTCAATTTTTTTTGCTCCGGTTAGGGTTGCCAAGATACTTTACCCACCACATTTCTATTATCCAATCCCACGGCACCTTGGGCAAGACAACTTCTCTTCAAGTGGAGGCTGGGCCCGCAAACCGAGGGTGTAGGGCTTGTGACCAGGTCTCCGTCGCTCCGGTGCCCATAACTTTTGATCAGTAAGGAGTTACGCGGCGCACAGCATACCGTTGGAAAGCTCTCCGAGAGCTCTACGACAGTTGCAGGTAGCTAGCTCGCCGTGCCCTTTTCGGAGCTCAAAATCGAACGTTTTCATCAGTTTCGGGCTACTTTTCTTCTATTGCTCTGTTTTTCCATCCCGGATCGTACGTCGTGAGCTGTTAAAAGGACGACAACCTTACTCGCGGCACATTAGAGGACCCTACAATGCGTCGATATCACGTTCTGCGAGGATGCTGCGTTGTTGAAGCGGATGGGATGTCGTTAAGCCCATTGGGCCTTTTGAATGGGCCATATCTCTAGGCTGGGACTGTGAACCGTTAACACATAAAGGAATTGTGCCCTCAACATGACGGGTTCGATCATACCAGCACTAATGCACCGGATCCCATCAGAACTCCGAAGTTAAGCGTGCTTGGGCGAGAGTAGTACTAGGATGGGTGACCCCCTGGGAAGTCCTCGTGTTGCACCCCCCTTTTCAATTTTTTTTGCTCCGGTTAGGGTTGCCAAGATACTTTACCCACCACATTTCTATTATCGAATCCCACGGCACCTTGGGCAAGACAACTTCTCTTCACGATGAGGCTGGGCCCGCAAACCGAGGGCGTAGGGCTTGTGACCAGGTCTCCGTCGCTCCGGTGCACATAACTTTTCATCCGTAAGGAGTTACGCGGCGCACAGCATACCGTTGGAAATCTCTCCGAGAGATCTACGACGGGGGCAGGTAGCTAGCTTGCCGTGCCCTTTTCGGAGCTCAAAATCGAACGTTTTCATCAGTTTTGGGCTACTTTTCTTCTTTTGCTCTATTTTTCCGTCCCGGATCGTACATCGTGAGTTGTTAAAAGGACGACAACCTTGCTCGCCGCACATTAGAGGACCCTACAATGCGTCGATATCACGTCTTGCGAGGATGCTGCGTTGTTGAAGCGGATGGGTTGTCGTTAAGCCCATTGGGCCTTTTGAATGTGCCATATCTCAAGGCTAGGACTGTGAACCGTTAACACATAAAGGAATTGTGCCCTCAACATGACGGGTGCGATCATACCAGCACTAATGGACCGGATCCCATCAGAACTCCGAAGTTAAGCGTGCTTGGGCGAGAGTAGTACTAGGATGGGTGACCCCCTGGGAAGTCCTCGTGTTGCACCCCCCTTTTCAATTTTTTTTGCTCCGGTTAGGGTTGCCAAGATACTTTACCCACCACATTTCTATTATCGAATCCCACGGCACCTTGGACAAGACAACTTCTCTTCAAGTGGAGGCTGGGCCCGCAAACCGAGGGCGTAAGGCTTGTGACCAGGTCTCCGTCGCTCCGGTGCCCATAACTTTTGATCCGTAAGGAGTTACGCGGCGCACAGCATACCGTTCTAAAGCACTCCGAGAGCTCTACGACGGGGGCAGCCAGCTAGCTCGCTTTGCCCTTTCCGGAGCTCAAAATTGAACGTTTTCATCAGTTTCGGGCCACTTTTCTTCTTTTGCTCTGTTTTTCAGTCCCGGATTGTATGTCGTGAGCTGTTAAAAGGACGACAACCTTACTCGCGGCACATTAGAGGACCCTACAATGCGTCGATATCACGTCTTGCGAGGATGCTGCGTTGTTGAAGCGGATGGGTTGTCGTTAAGCCCATTGGGCCTTTTGAATGGGCCATATCTCTAGGCTGGGACTGTGAACCGTTAACACATAAAGGAATTGTGCCCTCAACATGACGGGTGCGATCATACCAGCACTAATGCACCCGATCCCATCAGAACTCCGAAGTTAAGCGTGCTTGGGCAAGAGTAGTACTAGGATGGGTGACCCCTGGGAAGTCCTCGTGTTGCAACCCCCTTTACAATTTTTTTTGCTCCGGTTAGGGTTGCCAAGATACTTTAGCCACCACATTTCTACTATCGAATCCCACGGCACCTTGGGCAAGACAACTTCTCTTTACGTGGAGGCTGGGCCCGCAAACCAAGGGCGTAGGGCTTGTGACCAGGTCTCCGTCGCTCCGGCGCCCATAACTTTTGATCCGTAAGGAGTTACCCGGCGCATAGCATACCGTTGTAAAGCTCTCCGAGAGCTCTACGACGGCGGCAGCCAGCTAGCTCGCTTTGCCCTTTTCGGAACTCAAAATCGAACATTTTCATCAGTTTTGGGCCACTTTTCTTCTTTTGCTCTGTTTTTCCGTCCCGGATCGTACGTCGTGAGCTGTTAAAAGGACGACAACCTTACTCGCGGCACATTAGGGGACCCTACAATACGTCAATATCACGTCTTGCGAGGATGCTGCGTTGTTGAAGCGGATGGGTTGTATTTAAGCCCATTGGGCCTTTTGAATGGGCCATATCTCTAGGCTGGGACTGTGAACCGTTAACACATAAAGAAATTGTGCCCTCAACATGACGGGTGCGATCATACCAGCACTAATGCACCGGATCCCATTAGAACTCCGAAGTTAAGCATGCTTGGGCGAGAGTAGTACTAGGTTGGGTGACCCCCTGGGAAGTCCTCGTGTTGCAACCCCCTTTTCAATTTTTTTTGCTCTGGTTAGGGTTGCCAAGATACTTTACCCACCACATTTCTACTATCAAATCCCACGGCACCTTGGGCAAGACAACTTCTCTTCATGTGGAGGCTGGGCCCGCAAACCGAGGGCGTAGGGCTTGTGACCAGGTCTCCGTCGCTCCGGTGCCCAAAACTTTTGATCCGTAAGGAGTTACGCGGCGCACAGCATACCGTTGTAAAGCTCTCCGAGAGCTCTACGACGGCGGCAGCCAGCTAGCTCGCTTGGTCCTTTTCGGATCTCAAAATCGAACGTTTTCATCAGTTTTGGGCCACTTTTCTTCTTTTTCTCTATTTTTCCATTCCGGATCGTACATTGTGAGCTGTTAAAAGGACGACAACCTTACTCGCGGCACATTAGGGGACCCTACAATGCGTCAATATCACGTCTTGCGAGGATGCTGTGTTGTTGAAGCGGATGGGTTGTATTTAAGCCCATTGGGCCTTTTGAATGGGCCATATCTCTAGGCTGGGACTGTGAACCGTTAACACATAAAGAAATTGTGCCCTCAACATTACGGGTGCGATCATACCAGCACTAATGCACCGGATCCCATCAGAACTCCGAAGTTAAGCGTGCTTGGGCGAGAGTAGTAATAGGATGGGTGACCCCCTGGGAAGTCCTCGTGTTGCACCCCCCTTTTTAATTTTTTTTGCTCCGGTTAGGGTTGCCAAGATACTTTAGCCACCACATTTCTACTATCGAATCGCACGGCACCTTGGGCAAGACAACTTCTCTTCACGTGGAGGCTGGGCCCGCAAACCGAGGGCGTAGGGCTTGTGACCAGGTCTCCGTCGCTCCGGTGCCCATAACTTTTGATCCGTAAGGAGTTACGCGGCGCACAGCATACCGTTGGAAAGCTCTCCGAGAGCTCTACGACGGGGACTGGTAACTAGCTTGCCGTGCCCTTTTCGGAGCACAAAATCGAACATTTTCATCAGTTTCGGACTACTTTTCTTCTTTTGCTCTGTTTTTCCGTCCCGGATCGTACGTCGTGACCTGTTAAATGGATGACAACCTTACTCGCGGCACATTAGAGGACCCTACAATGCGTTGATATCACGTCTTGCGAGGATGCTGCGTTGTTGAAGCGGATGGGTTGTCGTTAAGCTCATTGGGCCTTTTGAATGGGCCATATCTCTAGGCTGGGACTGTGAACCGTTAACACATAAAGGAATTGTGCCCTCAACATGACGGGTGCGATCATACCAGCACTAATGCAGTGGATCCCATCAGAACTCCGAAGTTAAGCGTGCTTGGGCAAGAGTAGTACTAGGATGGGTGATCCCCTGGGAAGTCCTCGTGTTGCACCCCTCTTTTCAATTTTTTTTGGTCCGGTTAGGGTTGCCAAGATACTTTACCCACCACATTTCTATTATCGAATCACACGGCACCTTGGGCAAGACAACTTCTCTTCACGTGGAGACTGGGCCCGCAAACCGAGGGTGTAGGGCTTGTGACCAGGTCTCCGTCGCTCCGGTGCCCATAACTTTTGATCCGTAAGGAGTTACGTGACGCACAGCATACCGTTGGAAAGCTCTCCGAGAGCTCTACGACGGGGGCAGGTAGCTAGCTCGCCTTGCCCTTTTCGGAGCTCAAAATAGAACGTTTTCATCAGTTTCGGGCTACTTTTCTTCTTTTGCTCTGTTTTTCCGTCCCGGATCGTTCGTCGTGAGCTGTTAAAAGGACGACAACCTTACTCGCGGCACATTAGAGGACCCTACAATGCGTCGATATCACGTCTTGCGAGGATGCTGCGTTGTTGAAGCGGATGGGTTGTCGTTAAGCCCATTGGGCCTTTTGAATGGGCCATATCTCTAGGCTGGGACTGTGAACCGTTAACACATAAAGGAATTGTGCCCTCAACATGACGGGTGCGATCATACCAGCACTAATGCACCGGATCCCATCAGAACTCCGAAGTTAAGCGTGCTTGGGCGAGAGTAGTACTAGGATGGGTGACCCCTTGGGAAGTCCTCGTGTTGCACCCCCCTTTTCTATTTTTTTTGCTCCGGTTAGGGTTGCCAAGATACTTTACCCACCACATTTCTATTATCGAATCCCACGGCACCTTGGGCAAGACAACTTCTCTTCACGTGGAGGCTGGGCCCGCAAACTGAGGGCGTAGGGCTTATGACCAGGTCTCCGTCGCTACGTTGCCCTTAACTTTTGATCCGTAAGGAGTTACGAGGCGCACAGCATACCGTTGGAAAGCTCTTTGAGAGCTCTACGACGGGGGCAGCGAGTGAGCTCGCTGTGCCCTTTTCGAAGCTAAAAATCAAACGTTTTCATCAGTTTCGGGCCACTTTTCTTCTTTTGCTCTGTTTTGCCATCCCGGATCGTACATCGTGAGCTGTTAAAAGGACGACAACCTTACTCGCGGCACATTAGAGGACACTACAATGCGTCGATATCACGTCTTGCGAGGATGCTGCGTTGTTGAAGCGGATTGGTTGTCGTTTAGCCCATTGGGCATTTTGAATGGGCCATATCTCTAGGCTGGGACTGTGAACCGTTAACACATAAAGGAATTGTGCCCTCAACATGACGGGTGCGATCATACCAGCACTAATGAATCGGATCCCATCGGAACTCCGAAGTTAAGCGTGCTTGGGCGAGAGTAGTACTAGGATGGGTGACCCCCTGGGAAGTCCTCGTGTTGCACCCCCCTTTTCAATTTTTTTTGCTCTGGTTAGGGTTGCCAAGAGACTTTACCCACCACATTTCTATTATCGAATCCCACGGCACCTTGAGCAAGACAACTTCTCTTCACGTGGAGGATGGGCCCGCAAACCGAGGGCGTAGGGCTTGTGACCAGGTCTCCGTCGCTACGGTGCCCATAACTTTTGATCCGTAAGGAGTTACGAGGCGCACAGCATACCGTTGGAAAACACTCCGAGAGCTCTATGACGGGGGCAGGTAGCTGGCTCGCCGTGCCCTTTTCGGAGCTCAAAATCGAACGTTTTCATCAGTTTTGGGCTACTTTTCTTCTTTTTCCCTGTTTTTCCGTCCCGGATCGTACGTCGTGAGCTGTTAAATGGTCGACAACCTTACTCGCGGCACATTAGAGGACCCTACAATGCGTCGATATCACGTCTTGCGAGGATACTGCGTTGTTGAAGCGGATGGGTTGTCGTTAAGTCCATTGGGCCTTTTCAATGGGCCATATCTCTAGGCTGGGACTGTGAACCGTTAACACATAAAGGAATTGTGCCCTCAACATGACGGGTGCGATCATACCAGCACTAATGCACCGGATCCCATCAGAACTCCGAAGTTAAGCGTGCTTGGGCGAGAGTAGTACTAGGATGGGTGACCCCCTCGGAAGACCTCGTGTTGCACCTCCCTTTTCAATTTTTTTTGCTCCGGTTAGGGTTGCCAAGATACTTTACCCACCACATTTCTATTATCGAATCCCACGGCACCTTGGGCAAGACAACTTCTCTTCACGTGGAGGCTGGGCCCGCAAACTGAGGGCGTAGGGCTTGTGACCAGGTCTCCGTCGCTACGGTGCCCATAACTTTTGATCCGTAAGGAGTTACGAGGCGCACAGCATACCGTTGGAAAGCACTTTGAGAGCTCTACGACGGGGGCAGCGAGCTCGCTCGCTGTGCCCTTTTCGGAGCTAAAAATCAAACGTTTTCATCAGTTTCGGGCCACTTTTCTTCTTTTGCTCTGTTTTGCCATCCCGGATCGTACGTCGTGAGCTGTTAAAAGGACGACAACCTTACTCGCGGCACATTAGAGGACCATACAATGCGTCGATATCACGTCTTGCGAGGATGCTGCGTTGTTGAAGCGGATGGGTTGTCGTTAAGTCCATTGGGCCTTTTCAATGGGCCATATCTCAAGGCTGGGACTGTGAACCGTTAACACATAAAGGAATTGTGCCCTCAACATGAAGGGTGCGATCATACCAGCACTAATGCACCGGATCCCATCAGAACTCCGAAGTTAAGCGTGCTTGGGCGAGAGTAGTACTAGGATGGGTGACCCCCTGGGAAGACCTCGTGTTGCACCTCCCTTTTCAATTTTTTTTGCTCCGGTTAGGGTTGCCAAGATACTTTACCCACCACATTTCTATTATTGAATCCCACGGCACCTTGGGCAAGACAACTTATCTTCACGTGGAGGCTGGGCCCGCAAACCGAGGGCGTAGGGTTTGTGACCAGGTCTCCGTCGCTCTGGTGCCCATAACTTTTGATCCGTAAGGAGTTACGTGACGCACAGCATACCGTTGGAAAGCTCTCTGAGAGGTCTACTACGGGGGCAGGTAGCTTGCTCGCCGTGCCCTTTTCGGAGCTCAAAATTGAACGTTTTCATCAGTTTTGGGCTACTTTTCTTCTTTTGCTCTGTTTTTCCGTCCCGGATCGTACGTCGTGAGCTGTTAAAAGGACGACAACCTTACTCGCGGCACATTAGAGGACCCTACAATGCGTCGATATCACGTCTTGTGAGGATGCTGCGTTGTTGAAGCGGATGGGTTGTCGTTAAGCCCATTGGGCCTTTTGAATGGGCCATATCTCTAGGCTGGGACTGTGAACCGTTAACACATAAAGGAATTGTGCCCTCAACATGACGGGTGCGATCATACCAGCACTAATGCACCGGATCCCATCAGAACTCCAAAGTTAAGCATGCTTGGGCGAGAGTAGTACTAGGATGGGTGACCCCCTGGGAAGTCCTCGTGTTGCACCCCCCTTTTCAATTTTTTTTGCTCTGGTTAGGGTTGCCAAGATACTTTACCCTCCACATTTCTATTATCGAATCCCACGGCACCTTGGGCAAGACAACTTCTCTTCACGTGGAAGCTGGGCCCGCAAACCGAAGGCGTAGGGCTTGTGACCAGGTCTCCGTCGCTACGGTGCCCATAACTTTTGATCCGTAAGGAGTTACGAGGCGCACAGCATACCGTTGGAAAGCTCTTTCAGAGCTCTACGACGGAGGCAGAGAGCTAGCTCGTTATGCCCTTTTCGGAGCTCAAAATCGAACGTTTTCATCAGTTTCGGGCAACTCTTCTTCTTTTGCACTATTTTTCCGTCCAGGATCGTACGTCGTGAGCTGTTAAAAGGACGACAACCTTACTCGCGGCACATTAGAGGACCCTACAATGCGTCGATATCACGTCTTGCGAGGATGCTGCGTTGTTGAAGCGGATGGGTTGTCGTTAAGCCCATTGGGCATTTTGAATGGGCCATATCTCTAGGCTGAGACTGTGAACCGTTAACACATAAAGGAATTGTGCCCTCAACATGACGGGTGCGATCATACCAGCACTAATGCACCGGATCCCATCAGAACTCCGAAGTTAAGCGTGCTTGGGCGAGAGTAGTACTAGGATGGGTGACCCCTTGGGAAGTCCTCGTGTTGCACCCCCGTTTTCAATTTTTTTTGCTCCGGTTAGGGTTGCCAAGATACTTTACCCACCACATTTCTATTATCGAATCCCACGGCACCTTGGGCAAGACAACTTCTCTTCACGTGGAGGCTGGGCCCGCAAACCGAGGGCGTAGGGCTTGTGACCAGGTCTCAGTCGCTCCGGTACCCATAACTTTTGATCCGTAAGGAGTTACGAGGCACACAGCATACCGTTGGAAACCACTTTGAGAGCTCTACGACGGGGGCAGCTTGCTAGCTTGCTGTGCCCTTTTCGGAGCTCAAAATCGATCGATTTCATCAGTTTCGGGCCACTTTTCTTCTTTTGCTCTGTTTTTCCGTCCCGGATCGTACGTCGTGAGCTGTTAAAAGGACGACAACCTTACTCGCGGCACATTAGAGGACCCTACAATGCGTCAATATCACGTCTTGCGAGGATGCTGCGTTGTTGAAGCGGATGGGTTGTCGTTAAGCCCATTGGGCCTTTTGAATGGGCCATATCTCTAGGCTGGGACTGTGAACCGTTAACACATAAAGGAATTGTGCCCTCAACATGACGGGTGCGATCATACCAGCACTAATGCACCGGATCCCATCAGAACTCCGAAGTTAAGCGTGCTTGGGCGAGAGTAGTACTAGGATGGGTGACCCCGTGGGAAGTCCTCGTGTTGCACCCCCCTTTTCAATTTTTTTTTGCTCCGGTTAGGGTTGCCAAGATACTTTACCCACCATATTTCTATTATCGAATCCCACGGCACTTTGGGCAAGACAACTTCTCTTCTTGTGGAGGCTGGGCCCGCAAACCGAGGGCGTAGGGCTTGTGACCAGGTCTCCGTCGCTCCGGTGCCCATAACTTTTGATCCGTAAGGAGTTACGAGGCACACAGCATACCGTTGGAAACCACTTTGAGAGCTCTACGACGGGGGCAGGTAGCTAGCATGCTGTGCCCTTTTCGGAGCTCAAAATCGAACGTTTTCACCAGTTTCGGGCCACTTTTCGTCTTTTGCTCTGTTTTTCTGTCCCGGATCGTACGTCGTCAGTTGTTAAAAGGATGACAACCTTACTCGCGGCACATTAGAGGACCCTACAATGCGTCGATATCACGTGTTCAGAGGATGCTGCGTTGTTGAAGCGGATGGGTTGTCGTTAAGCCCATTGGGCCTTTTGAATGGGCCATATCTCTAGGCTGGGACTGTGAACCGTTAACACATAAAGGAATTGTGCCCTCAACATGACGTGTGCGATCATACCAGCACTAATGCACCGGATCCCATCGGAACTCCGAAGTTAAGCGTGCTTGGGCGAGAGTAGTACTAGGATGGGTGACCCCTTGGGAAGTCCTCGTGTTGCACCCCCCTTTTTAATTTTTTTTGCTCCGGTTAGGGTTGCCAAGATACTTTACCAACCACATTTCTATTATCGAATCCCACGGCACCTTGGGCAAGACTACTTCTCTTCACGAGGAGGCTGGGCCCGCAAACTGAGGGCGTAGGGCTTGTGACAAGGTCTCCGTCGCTCCGGTACCCATAACTTTTGATCCGTAAGGAGTTACGAGGTGCACAACATACCGTTGGAAAGCTCTCTGAGAGCTCTACGACAGGGGCAGCTACCTAGCTCGCTCTGCCCTTTTTGGAGCTCAAAATTGAACGTTTTCATCAGTTTCGGGACACTTTTCTTCTTTTGCTCTGTTTTTCCGTCCCGGATCGTACGTCGTGAGCTGTTAAAAGGACGACATCCTTACTCGCGGTACATTAGAGGACCCTACAATGCATTGATATCACTTCTTGCGAGGATGCTGCGTTGTTGAAGCGGATGGGTTGTCGTTAAGCCCATTGGGCCTTTTGAATGGGCCATATCTCTAGGCTGGGACTGTGAACCGTTAACACATAAAGGAATTGTGCCCTCAACATGACGGGTGCGATCATACCAGCACTAATGCACCGGATCCCATCAGAACTCCGAAGTTAAGCATGCTTGGGCGAGAGTAGTACTAGGATGGGTGACCCCCTGGGAAGTCCTCATGTTGCACCCCCCTTTTCAATTTTTTTTGCTCCGGTTAGGGTTGCCAAGATACTTTACCCACCACATTTCTATTATCGAATCCCACGGCACCTTGGGCAAGACAACTTCTCTTCACGTGGAGGCTGGGCCCGCAAACCAAGGGCGTTGGGCTTGTGACCAGGTCTCCGTCGCTTCGGTGCCCATAACTTTTGATCCGTAAGGAGTTACGCGACGCATAGCATACCGTTGGAAAGCTCTGCAAGAGCTCTACGACAGGGGCGGGTAGCTAACTCGCCTTGCCCTTTTCGGAGCTCAAAATTGAATGTTTTCATCAGTTTCGGGCTACTTTTCTTCTTTTGCTATGTTTTTCCGTCCCGGATCGTACGTCGTGAGCTGTTAAAAGGACGACAACCTTACTCGCAGCAAATTAGAGGACCCTACAATGCGTCGATATCACGTCTTGCGAGGATGCTATTTTGTTGAAGAGGATGGGTTGTCGGTAAGCCCATTGGGCCTTTAGAATGGGCCATATCTCTAGGCTGGGACTGTGAACCGTTAACACATAAAGGAATTGTGCCCTCAACATGACGGGTGCGATCATACCAGATCTAATGCACCAGATCCCATCAGAACTCCGAAGTTAAGCGTGCATGGGCGAGAGTAGTACTAGGATGGGTGACCCCGTGGGAAGTCCTCGTGTTGCACCCCCCTTTTCAATCTTTTTTGCTCCGGTTAGGGTTGCCAAGATACTTTACCCACCACATTTCTATTATCGAATCCCACGGCACCTTGGGCAAGACAACTTCTCTTCACGTGGAGGCTAGGCCCGTAAACCGAGGGCTTAGGGCTTGTGACCAGGTCTCCGTCGCTCCGGTGCCCATAACTTTTGATCCGTAAGGAGTTACGCGACGCACAGCATACCGTTGGAAAGCTCTCCGACAGCTCTACGACGGGGGCAGGTAGCTAGCTCGCCCTGCCCTTTTTGGAGCTCAAAATCAAACATTTTCATCACTTTCGGGCTACTTTTCATCTTTTGCTCTGTTTTTCCGTCCCGGATCGTACGTCGTGAGCTGTTAAAAGGACGACAACCTAACTCGCGGCACATTATAGAACCCTACAATGCGTCGATATCACGTCTTCCGAGGATCCTGCGTTGTTGAAGCGGATGGGTTGTCGTTAAGCCCATTGGGCCTTTTGAATGGGCCATATCTCTAGGCTGGGACTGTGAACCGTTAACACATAAAGGAATTGTGCCCTCAACATGATGGGTGCGATCATACCAGCACTAATGTACCGGATCCCATCAGAACTCCGAAGTTAAGCGTGCTTGGGCGAGAGTAGTACTAGGATGGGTGACCCCCGGGGAAGTCCTCGTGTTGCACCCCCCTTTTCAATTTTTTTTGCTCCGATTAGGGTTGCCAAGATACTTTACCCACCACATTTCTATTATCGAATCCCACGGCACCTTGGGCAAGACAACTTCTCTTCACATGGAGGCTGGGCCCGCAAACCGAGGGCGTAGGGCTTGTGACCAGGTCTCCGTCGCTGCGGTGCCCATAACTTTTGATCCATATGGAGTTACGAGGCGCACAGCATACAGTTGGAAAGCTCTCTAAGAGCTCTACGACGGGGGTAGCGAGCTACCGCGCTGTGCCCTTTTCGGAGCTCAAAATCGAACGTTTTCATCAGTTTCAGGCCACTTTTCTTCTTTTGCTCTGTTTTTCCATCCCGGATCGTACGTCGTGAGCTGTTAAAAGGACAACAACCTTACTCGCGGCACATTAGAGGACCCTACAATGCGTCGATATCACGTCTTGCGAGGATGCTGCGTTGTTGAAGCGGATGGGTTGTCGTTAAGCTCATTGGGCCTTTTGAATGGGCCATATCTCTAGGCTGGGACTGTGAACCGTTAACACATAAAGGAATTATGCCCTCAACATGACGGGTGCGATCATACCAGCACTAATGCACCGGATCCCATCAGAACTCCGAAGTTAAGCGTGCTTGGGCGAGAGTAGTACTAGGATGGGTAACCCCCTGGAAAGTCCTCGTGTTGCACCCCCCATTTCAATTTTTTTTGCTCCGGTTAGCATTGCCAAGATACTTTACCCACCAAATTTCTATTATCGAATCCCACGGCACCTTGGGCAAGACAACTTCTCTTCACGTGGAGGCTGGGCCCGCAAACCGAGGGCGTAGGGCTTGTGACCAGGTCTCCGTCGCTACGGTGCCCATAACTTTTGATCCGTAAGGAGTTACGAGGTGCACAGCATACCGTTGGAAAGCTCTCCGAGAGCTCTACGACGGGGGCAGGTAGCTAGCTCGCCGTACCCTTTTCGGAGCTCAAAATCGAACGTTTTCATCAGTTTCGGGCTACTTTTCTTCTTTTGCTTTATTTTTTCCGTCCCGAATCGTACGTCGTGAGCTGTTAAAAGGACGACAACCTTACTAGCGGCACATTAGAGGACCCTACAATGCGTCGATATCACGTCTTGCGAGGATGCAGCGTTGTTGAAGCGGATGGGTTGTCGTTAAGCCCATTGGGCCTTTTGAATGGGCCATATCTCTAGGCTGGGACTGTGAACCGTTAACACATAAAGGAATTATGCCCTCAACATGACGGGTGCGATCATACCAGCACTAATGCACCGGATCCCATCAGAACTCCGAAGTTAAGCGTGCTTGGGCGAGAGTAGTACTAGGATGGGTGACCCCCTGGGAAGTCCTCGTGTTGCACCCCCCTTATCAATTTTTTTTGCTCCGGTTAGGGTTGCCAAGATACTTTACCCACCACATTTCTATTATCGAATCCCACGGCACCATGGGCAAGACAACTTCTCTTCACGTGGAGGCTGGGCCCGCAAACCGAGGGCGTAGGGCTTGTGACTAGGTCTCCGTCGCTCCGGTGCCCATAACTTTTGATCCGTAAGGAGTTACGCGACGCACAGCATACCGTTGGAAAGCTCTCCGAGAGCTCTACGACGGGGGCAGGTAGCTAGCTCGCCGTCCCCTTTTCGGAGCTCAAAATCGAACGTTTTCATCAGTTTCGGGCTACTTTTCTTCTTTTGCTCTATTTTTTCATCCCGGATCGTACGTCGTAAGCTGTTAAAAGGACGACAACCTTACTCGCGGCACATTAGAGGACCCTACAATGAGTCGATATCACGTCTTGCGAGGATGCTGCGTTGTTGAAGCGGATGGGTTGTCGTTAAGCCCATTGGGCCTTTTGAATGGGCCATATCTCTAGGCTGGGACTGTGAACCGTTAACACATAAAGGAATTATGCCCTCAACATGACGGGTGCGATCATACCAGCACTAATGCACCGGATCCCATCAGAACTCCGAAGTTAAGCGTGCTTGGGCGAGAGTAGTACTAGGATGGGTGACCCCCTGGGAAGTCCTCGTGTTGCACCCCCCTTATCAATTTTTTTTGCTCCGGTTAGGGTTGCCAAGATACTTTACCCACCACATTTCTATTATCGAATCCCACGGCACCATGGGCAAGACAACTTCTCTTCACGTGGAGGCTGGGCCCGCAAACCGAGGGCGTAGGGCTTGTGACTAGGTCTCCGTCGCTCCGGTGCCCATAACTTTTGATCCGTAAGGAGTTACGCGACGCACAGCATACCGTTGGAAAGCTCTCCGAGAGCTCTACGATGGGGGCAGGTAGCTAGCTCGCCGTCCCCTTTTCGGAGCTCAAAATCGAACGTTTTCATCAGTTTCGGGCTACTTTTCTTCTTTTGCTCTATTTTTTCGTCCCGGATCGTACGTCGTAAGCTGTTAAAAGGACGACAACCTTACTCGCGGCACATTAGAGGACCCTACAATGAGTCGATATCACGTCTTGCGAGGATGCTGCGTTGTTGAAGCGGATGGGTTGTCGTTAAGCCCATTGGGCCTTTTGAATGGGCCATATCTCTAGGCTGGGACTGTGAACTGTTAACACATAAAGGAATTGTGCCCCCAACATGACGGGTGCGATCATACCAGCACTAATGCACCGGATCCCATCAGAACTCCGAAGTTAAGCGTGCTTGGGCGAGAGTAGTACTAGGATGGGTGGCCCCCAGGGAAGTCCTCAGGTTGCACCCCCCTTTTCAATTTTTTTTGCTCCGGTTAGGGTTGCCAAGATACTTTACCCACCACATTTCTATTATCGAATCCCACGGCACCTTGGGCAAGACAACTTCTCTTCACGTGGAGGCTGGGCCCGCAAACCGAGGGCGTAGGGCTTGTGACCAGGTCTCCGTCGCTACGGTGCCCATAACTTTTGATCCGTAAGGAGTTACGAGGCGCACAGCATACCGTTGGAAAGCTCTCTGAGAGCTTTACGACGGGGGCTGCGAGCTAACTCGCAGTACCCTTTTCGGAGCTCAAAATCGAACGTTTTCATCTGTTTCGGGCCACTTTTCTTCTTTTGCTCTGTTTTTCCGTCCCGGATCGTACGTCGTGAGCTGTTAAAAGGATGACAACCTCACTCACGGCACATTAGAGGACCCTACAATGCGTCGATATCACGTCTTGCGAGGATGCTGCGTTGTTGAAGAGGATGGGTTGTCGTTAAGCCCATTGGGCCTTTTGAATGGGCCATATCTCTAGGCTGGGACTGTGAACCGTTAACACATAAAGGAATTGTGCCCTCAACATGACGGGTGCGATCATACCTGCACTAATGCACCGGATCCCATCAGAACTCCGAAGTTAAGCGTGCTTGGGCGAAAGTAGTACTAGGATGGGTGACCCCCTGGGAAGTCCTCGTGTTGCACCCCCCTTTTAAATTTTTTTTGCTCCGGTTAGGGTTGCCAAGATACTTTACCCACCACATTTCTATTATCGAATCCCACGGCACCTTGGGCAAGTCAACTTCTCTTCACTTGGAGGCTGGGCCCGCAAACCGAGGGCGTAGGGCTTGTGACCAGGTCTCCGTCGCTACGGTGCCCATAACTTTTGATCCGTAAGGAGTTACGATGCGCACAGCATACCGTTGGAAAGCTCTCTGAGAGCTCTACGACGGGGGCAGCAAGCTGGCTCGCTGTGCCCTTTTCGGAGCTCAAAATCGAACGTTTTCATCTGTTTCGGGCTACTTTTCTTCTTTTGCTCTGTTTTTCCGTCCCGGATCGTACGTCGTGAGATTTTAAAAGGACGACAACCTTACTCGCGGCACAATACAGGATGCTACAATGCGTCGATATCACGTCTTGTGAGGATGCTGCGTTGTTGAAGCGGATGGGTTGTCGTTAAGCCCATTGGACCTTTTGAATGGGCCATATCTCTAGGCTGGGACTGTGAACCGTTAACACATAAAGGAATTGTGCCCTCAACATGACGGGTGCGATCATACCAGCACTAATGCACCGGATCCCATCAGAACTCCGAAGTTAAGCGTGCTTGGGCGAGAGTAGTACTAGGATGGGTGACCCCGTTGGAAGTCCTCGTGTTGCACCCCCCTTTTCAATCTTTTTTGCTCCGGTTAGGGTTGCTAAGATACTTTACCCACCACATTTCTATTATCGAATCCCACGGCACCTTGGGCAAGACAACTTCTCTTCACGTTGAAGCTGGGCCCGCAAACCGAGGTCGTAGGGCTTGTGACCAGGTCTCCGTCGCTCTGGTGCCCATAACTTTTGATCTGTAAGGAGTTACGCGGCGCACAGCATACCGTTGGAAAGCTCTCCGAGAGCTCTACGACGGGGGTAGGTAGCTAGCTTGCCGTGCCCATTTCGGAGCTCAAAATCGAACGTTTTCATCTGTTTCGGGCCACTTTTCTTCTTTTGCTCTGTTTTTCCGTCCCGGATCTTACGTCGTGAGATGTTAAAAGGACGACAACCTTACTCGCGGCACAATAGAGGATGCTTCAATGCGTCGATATCACGTCTTGCGAGGATGCTGCGTTGTTGAAGCGGATGGGTTGTCGTTAAGCCCATTGGACCTTTTGAATGGGCCATATCTCTAGGCAGGGACTGTGAACCGTTAACACATAAAGGAATTGTGCCCTCAACATGACGGGTGCGATCATACCAGCACTAATGCACCGGATCCCATCAGCACTCCGAAGTTAAGCGTGCTTGGGCGAAAGTAGTACTAGGATGGGTGACCCCCTGGGAAGTCCTCGTGTTGCACCCCTCTTTTCAATTTTTTTTGCTCCGGTTAGGGTTGCCAAGATACTTTACCCACCACATTTCTATTATCGAATCCCACGGCACCTTGGGCAAGACAACTTCTCTTCACGTGGAGGCTGGGTACGCAAACCGAGGGCTTTGGGCTTGTGACCAGGTCTCCGTCGCTACGGTGCCCATAACTTTTGATCCGTAAGGAGTTACGAGGCGTACAACATGCCGTTGGAAAGCACTCTGAGAGCTCTACGACAGGGGCAGCGAGCAAGCTCGCTTTGCCCTTTTCGGAGCTCAAAATCGAACGTTTTCATTAGTTTCGGGCCACTTTTCTTCTTTTGCTCTGTTTTTCCGTCCCGGATCGTACGTCGTGAGCTGTTAAAAAGACGACAACCTTACTCGCGGCACATTAGAGGACCCTACAATGCGTCGATATCACGTCTTGTGAGGATGCTGCGTTATTGAAGCGGATGGGTTGTCATTAAGCCCATTGGGCCTTTTCAATGGGCTATATCTCTAGGCTGGGACTGTGAACCGTTAACACATAAAGGAATTGTGCCCTCAACATGACGGGTGCGATCATACCAGCACTAAAGCATCGGATCCTATCAGAACTCTGAAGTTAAGCGTGCTTGGGCGAGAGTAGTACTAGGATGGGTGACCCCCTGGGAAGTCCTCGTGTTGCACCACCCTTTTCAATTTTTTTTACTCCGGTTAGGGTTGCCAAGATACTTTACCCACCACATTTCTATTATCGAATCCCACTGCACCTTGGGCAATGCAACTTCTCTTCACGTGGAGGCTGGGCCCGCAAACCGAGGGCGTAGGACTTGTGACCAGGTCTCCGTCGATACGGTGCCCATAACTTTTGATCCGTAAGGAGTTACGATGCGCACAGCATACCGTTGGAAAGCTCTCTGAGAGCTCTACGACGGGGGCAGCGAGCTAGCTCGCTGTGCCCTTTTCGGAGCTCAAAATCGAACGTTTTCATCAATTTCGGGCCACTTTTCTTCTTTTGCCCTGTTTTTCAGTCCCGGATCGTACGTCGTGAGCTGTTAAAAGGATGACAACCTTACTCGCGGCACATTAGAGGACCCTACAATGCGTCGATATCACGTCTTGCGAGGATGCTGCGTTGTTGAAGCGGATGGGTTGTCGTTAAGCCCATTGGGCCTTTTGAATGGGCCATATCTCTAGGCTGGGACTGTGAACCGTTAACACATAAAGGAATTGTGCCCTCAACATGACTGGTGCGATCATACCAGCACTAATGCACCGGATCCCATCAGAACTCCGAAGTTAAGCGTGCTTGGGCGAGAGTAGTACTAGGATGGGTGACCCCCTAGGAAGTCCTCGTGTTGCACCCCCCTTTTCAATTTTTTTTGCTCCGGTTAGGGTTGCCAAGATACTTTACCCACCACATTTCTATTATCGAATCCCACGGCACCTTGGGCAAGACAACTTCTCTTCACGTGGAGGCTGGGCCCGTAAACCGAGGGCGTAGGACTTGTGACCAGGTCTCCGTCGATACGGTGCCCATAACTTTTGATACGTAAGGAGTTACGATGCGCACAGCATACCGTTGGAAAGCTCTCTGAGAGCTCTACGACTGGGAAGGCGAGCTGGCAAGCTGTGCCCTTTTCGGAGCTCAAAATCGAACGTTTTCATCAGTTTCGGGCCACTTTTCTTCTTTTGCTCTGTTTTTCCATCCCGGATCATACGTCGTGAGTTGTTAAAAGGACGACAACCTTACTCGCGGCACATTAGAGGACCCTACAATGCGTCGATATCACGTCTTGCGAGGATGCTGCGTTGTTGAAGCGGATGGGTTGTCGTTAAGCCCATTGGGCCTTTTGAATGGGCCATATCTCTAGGCTGGGACTGTGAACCGTTAACACATAAAGGAATTGTGCCCTCAACATGACGGGTGCGATCATACCAGCACTAATGCACCGGATCCCATCAGAACTCCGAAGTTAAGCGTGCTTGGGCGAGAGTAGTACTAGGATGGGTGACCCCCTAGGAAGTCCTCGTGTTGCACCCCCATTTTCAATTTTTTTTGCTCCGGTTAGGGTTGCCAAGATACTTTACCCACCACATTTCTATTATCGAATCCCACGGCACCTTGGGCAAGACAACTTCTCTTCACGTGGAGGCTGGGCCCGTAAACCGAGGGCGTAGGACTTGTGACCAGGTCTCCGTCGATACGGTGCCCATAACTTTTGATCCGTAAGGAGTTACGATGCGCACAGCATACCGTTGGAAAGCTCTCTGAGAGCTCTACGACTGGGAAAGCGAGCTGGCTCGCTGTGCCCTTTTCGGAGCTCAAAATCGAACGTTTTCATCAGTTTCGGGCCACTTTTCTTCTTTTGCTCTGTTTTTCCATCCCGGATCATACGTCGTGAGTTGTTAAAAGGACGACAACCTTACTCGCGGCACATTAGAGGACCCTACAATGCGTCGATATCACGTCTTGCGAGGATGCTGCGTTGTTGAAGCGGATGGGTTGTCGTTAAGCCCATTGGGCCTTTTGAATGGGCCATATCTCTAGGCTGGGACTGTGAACCGTTAACACATAAAGGAATTGTGCCCTCAACATGACGGGTGCGATCATACCAGCACTAATGCACCGGATCCCATCAGAACTCCGAAGTTAAGCGTGCTTGGTCGAAAGTAGTACTAGGATGGGTGACCCCCTGGGAAGTCCACGTGTTGCACCCCCCTTTTCAATTTTTTTTGCTCCGGTTAGGGTTGCCAAGATACTTTACCCACCACATTTCTATTATCGAATCCCACGGCACCTTGGGCAAGACAACTTCTCTTCACGTGGAGGCTGGGCCCGCAAACCGAGGGCGTAGGGCTTGTGACCAGGTCTCCGTCGCTACCGTGCCCATAACTTTTGATCCGTAAGGAGTTACGATGCGCACAGCATACCGTTGGAAAGCTCTCTGAGAGCTCTACGACAGAGGCAGCGAGCGAGCTCGCTGTGCCCTTTTCGGAGCTCAAAATCGAACGTTTTCATCAGTTTCGGGCCACTTTTCTTCTTTTGCTCTGTTTTTCCGTCCCGGATCATACGTCGTGAGCTGTTAAAAGGACGACAACCTTATTCGCGGCACATTAGAGGACCCTGCAATGCGTCGATATCACGTCTTGCGAGGATGCTGCGTTGTTGAAGCGGATGGGTTGTCGATAAGCCCAATGGGCCTTTTGAATGGGCCATATCTCTAGGCTGGGACTGTGAACCGTTAACACATAAAGGAATTGTGCCCTCAACATGACGGGTGCGATCATACCAGCACTAATGCACCGGATCCCATCAGAACTCCGAAGTTAAACGTGCTTGGGCGAAAGTAGTACTAGGATGGGTGACCCCCTGGGAAGTCCTCGTGTTGCACCCCCCTTTTCAATTTTTTTTGCTCCGGTTAGGGTTGCCAAGATACTTTACCCACCACATTTCTATTATCGAATCCCACGGCACCTTGGGCAAGACAACTTCTCTTCACGTGGAGGCTGGGCCCGCAAACCGAGGGCGTAGGGCTTGTGACCAGGTCTCCGTCGCTACCGTGCCCATAACTTTTGATCCGTAAGGAGTTACGATGCGCACAGCATACCGTTGGAAAGCTCTCTGAGAGCTCTACGACAGAGGCAGCGAGCGAGCTCGCTGTGCCCTTTTCGGAGCTCAAAATCGAACGTTTTCATCAGTTTCGGGCCACTTTTCTTCTTTTGCTCTGTTTTTCCGTCCCGGATCATACGTCGTGAGCTGTTAAAAGGACGACAACCTTATTCGCGGCACATTAGAGGACCCTGCAATGCGTTGATATCACGTCTTGCGAGGATGCTGCGTTGTTGAAGCGGATGGGTTGTCGATAAGCCCAATGGTCCTTTTGAATGGGCCATATCTCTAGGCTGGGACTGTGAACCGTTAACGCATAAAGGAATTGTGCCCTCAACATGATGGGTGCGATCATACCAGCACTAATGCACCGGATCCCATCAGAACTCCGAAGTTAAACGTGCTTGGGCGAAAGTAGTACTAGGATGGGTGACCCCCTGGGAAGTCCTCGTGTTGCACCCCCCTTTTCAATTTTTTTTGCTCCGGTTAGGGTTGCCAAGATACTTTACCCACCACATTTCTATTATCGAATCCCACGGCACCTTCGGCAAGACAACTTCTCTTCACGTGGAGGCTGGGCCCGCAAACCGAGGGCGTAGGGCTTGTGACCAGGTCTCCGTCGCTACGGTGCCCATAACTTTTGATTCGTAAGGAGTTACGAGGCGAACAGCATACCGTTGGAAAGCTCTCTGAGAGCTCTACGAAGGGGGCAGCGAGCTAGCTGGCTGTGCCCTTTTCAGATATCAAAATTGAACATTTTCATTAGATTCGGGCCATTTTTATTCCTTTGCTCTGTTTTTCCATCCCAGATCGTACATCGTGAGCTGTTAAAAGGACGACAACCTTACTCGCGGTACATTAGAGAACCCTACAACGCGTCGATATCACGTCTTGCGAGGATGCTGCGTTGTTGAAGCGGATGGGTTGTCGTTAAGCCCATTGGACCTTTTGAATGGGCCATATCTCTAGGCTGGGACTGTGAACCGTTAACACATAAAGGAATTGTGCCGTCAACATGACGGGTGCGATCATACTAGCACTAATGCACCGGATCCCATCAGACCTCCGAAGTTAAGCGTGCTTGGGCGAGAGTAGTACTAGGATGGGTGACCCCCTGGGAAGTCCTCTTGTTGCACCCCCATTTTCAATTTTTTTTGCTCCAGTTAGGGTTGCCAAGATACTTTACCTACCACATTTCTATTATCAAATCCCACGGCACCTTGGGCAAGACAACTTCTCTTCACGTGGAGGCTGGGCCCGCAAACCGAGGGCGTAGGGATTGTGACCAGGTCGCTGTCGCTCCGGTGCCCATAACATTTGATCCGTAAGGATCTACGCGGCGCACAGCATACCGTTGGAAAGCTCTCCGAGAGCTCTACGACGGGGGCAGGTAGCTAGCTCGCCGTGCCCTTTTCGGAGCTCAAAATCGAACGTTTTCATCAGTTTCAGGCCACTTTTCTTCTTTTGCTCTGTTTTTCCGTCCCCGATCGTACGTCGTGAGCTGTTAAAAGGACGACAACCTTACTCACGGCACATTAGAGGACCCTACAATGCGTCGATCTCACGTCTTGCGAGGATGATGCGTTGTTGAAGCGGATGGGTTGTCGTTAAGCCCATTGGGCCTTTTGAATGGGCCATATCTCTAGGCTGGGACTGTGAACCGTTAACACATAAAGGAATTGTGCCCTCAACATGACGGGTGAGATCATACCAGCACTAATGCACCGGATCCCACCAGAACTCCGAAGTTAAGCGTGCTTGGGCGAGAGTAGTACTAGGATGGGTGACCCCCTGGGAAGTCCTCGTGTTGCACCCCCCTTGTCAATTTTTTTTGCTCCGGTTAGGGTTGCCAAGATACTTTACCCACCACATTTCTATTATCGAATCCCACGGCACCTTGGGCAAGACAACTTCTCTTCACGTGGAGGCTGGTCACGCAAACCGAGGGCGTAGGGCTTGTGACCAGGTCTCCGTCGCTACGGTGCCCATAACTTTTGATCCGTAAGGAGTTACGAGTCGCACAACATACCGTTGGAAAGCACTCTGAGAGCTCTACGACGGGGGCAGCGAGTTAGCTCGATTTTCCCTTTTCGGAGCTCAAAATCGAACGTTTTCATCAGTTTCGGGCCACTTTTCTTCTTTTGCTCTGTTTTTCCGTCCCGGATCGTACGTCGTGAGCTGTTAAAAGGACGACAACCTTACTCGCGGCACATTAGAGGACCCTACAATGCGTCGATATCACGTCTTGCGAGAATGCTGCGTTGTTGAAGCGGATGGGTTGTCGTTAAGCCCATTGGGCCTTTTGAATGGGCCATATCTCTAGGCTGGGACTGTGAACCATTAACACATAAAGGAATTGTGCCCTCAACATGACGGGTGCGATCATACCAGCACTAATGCACCGGATCCCATCAGAACTCCGAAGTTAAGCGTGCTTGGGCGAGAGTAGTACTAGGATGGGTGACCCCCTGGGAAGTCCTCGTGTTGCACCCCCCTTTTCAATTTTTTTTGCTCCGGTTAGGGTTGCCAAGATACTTTACCTACCACATTTCTATTATCGAATCCCACGGCACCTTGGGCAAGTCAACTCTCTTCACGTGGAGGATGGGCCCGCAAACCGAGGGCGTAGGGCTTGTGACCAGGTCTCCGTCGCTCCGGTGCCCATAACTTTTGATCCGTAAGGAGTTACGAGGTGCACAGCATACCGTTGGAAAGATCTCTGAGAGCTCTACGACGGGGGCAGCGAGCTAGCTTGCTGTGCCCTTTTCGGAGCTCAAAATGGAACGTTTTCATCAGTTTTGGGATACTTTTCTTCTTTTGCTCTGTTTTTCCGTCCCGTATCGTACGTCGTGAGCTGTTAAAAGGACGACAACCTTACTCGCGGCACATTAGAGGACCCTACAATTCGTCGATATCACGTCTTGCGAGGATGCTGCGTTGTTGAAGCGGATGGGTTGTCGTTAAGCCCATTGGGCCTTTTGAATGGGCCATATCTCTAGGCTGGGACTGTGAACCGTTAACACATAAAGGAATTGTGCCCTCAACATGACGGGTGCGATCATACCAGCACTAATGCACCGGATCCCATCAGAACTCCGAAGTTAAGCGTGCTTGGTCGAAAGTAGTACTAGGATGGGTGACCCCCTGGGAAGTCCTCGTGTTGCACCCCCCTTTTCAATTTTTTTTGCTCCGGTTAGGGTTGCCAAGATACTTTACCCACCACATTTCTATTATCGAATCCCACGGCACCTTGGGCAAGACAACTTCTCTTCACGTGGAGGCTGGGCCCGCAAACCGAGGGCGTAGGGCTTGTGACCAGGTCTCCGTCGCTCCGGTGCCCATAACTTTTGATCCGTAAGGAGTTACGAGGTGCACAGCATACCGTTGGAAAGATCTCTGAGAGCTCTACGACGGGGGCAGCGAGCTAGCTTGCTGTGCCCTTTTCGGAGCTCAAAATCGAACGTTTTCATCAGTTTCGGGATACTTTTCTTCTTTTGCTCTGTTTTTCCGTCCCGGATCGTACGTCGTGAGCTGTTAAAAGGACGACAACCTTACTCGCGGCACATTAGAGGACCCTACAATGCGTCGATATCACGTCTTGCGAGGATGCTGAGTTGTTGAAGCGGATGGGTTGTCGTTAAGCCCATTGGGCCTTTTGAATGGGCCATATCTCTAGGTTGGGACTGTGAACCGTTAACACATAAAGGAATTGTGCCCTCAACATGACGGGTGTGATCATACCAGCACTAATGCACCGGATCCCATCAGAACTCCGAAGTTAAACGTGCTTGGGCGAAAGTAGTACTAGGATGGGTGACCCCCTGGGAAGTCCTCGTGTTGCACCCCCATTTTCAATTTTTTTTGCTCCGGTTAGGGTTGCCAAGATACTTTACCCACCACATTTCTATTATCGAATCCCACGGCACCTTGGGCAAGACAACTTCTCTTCACGTGGAGGCTGGGCCCGCAAACTGAGGGCGTAGGGCTTGTGACCAGGTCTCCGTCGCTACGGTGCCCATAACTTTTGATCCGTACGGAGTTACGAGGTGCATAGCATACCGTTGGAAAGCTCTCTGAGAGCTCTACGACGGGGGCAGCTTGCTAGCTCGCTTTGCCCTTTTCGGAGCTCAAAATCGAACGTTTTCATCAGTTTCGGGCCACTTTTTTTCTTTTGCTCTGTTTTTCCGTCCCGGATCGTACGTCATGAGCTGGTAAAAGGACGACAACCTTACTCGCGTCACATTAGAGGACCCTACAATGCGTCGATATCACGTCTTGCGAGGATGCTGCGTTGTTGAAGCGGATGGGTTGTCGTTAAGCCCATTGTGCCTTTTGAATGGGCCATATCTCTCGGCTGGGACTGTGAACCGTTAACACATAAAGGAATTGTGCCCTCAACTTGACGGGTGTGATCATACCAGCACTAATGCACCGGATCCCATCAGAACTCCGAAGTTAAGCGTGCTTGGGCGAGAGTAGTACGAGGATGGGTGACCCCCTGGGAAGTCCTCGTGTTGCACCCCCCTTTTCAATTTTTTTTGCTCCGGTTAGGGTTGCCAAGATACTTTACCCACCACATTTCTATTATCGAATCCCACGGCACCTTGGGCAAGTCAACTTCTCTTCACGTGGAGGCTGGGCCCGCAAACCGAGGGCGTAGGGCTTGTGACCAGGTCTCCGTCGCTACGGTGCCCATAACTTTTGATCCGTAAGGAGTTACGATGCGCACAGCATGCCGTTGGAAAGCTCTCTGAGAGCTCTACGACGGGGGCAGGTAGCTAGCTCGCCGTGCCCTTTTCGGAGCTCAAAATCGAACGTTTTCATCAGTTTCGGGCCACTTTTCTTCTTTTGCTCTGTTTTTTCGTCCCGGATCGTACGTCGTGAGCTGTTAAAAGGATGACAACCTTACTCGCGGCACATTAGAGGACCCTACAATGCTTCGATATCACGTCTTGCGAGGATGCTGCGTTGTTGAAGCGGATGGGTTGTCGTTAAGCCCATTGGGCCTTTTGAATGGGCCATATCTCTAGGCTGGGACTGTGAACCGTTAACACATAAAGGAATTGTGCCCTCAACATGACTGGTGCGATTATACCAGCACTAATGCACCGGATCCCATCAGAACTCCGAAGTTAAACGTGCTTGGGCGAAAGTAGTACTAGGATGGGTGACCCCCTGGGAAGTCCTCGTGTTGCACCCCCCTTTTCAATTTTTTTTGCTCCAGTTAGGGTTGCCAAGATACTTTACCCACCACATTTCTATTATCGAATCCCACGGCACCTTGGGCAAGACAACTTCTCTTCACGTGGAGGCTGGGCCCGCAAACTGAGGGCGTAGGGCTTGTGACCAGGTCTCCGTCGCTACGGTTCCCATAACTTTTGATCCGTAAGGAGTTACGTGGCGAACAGCATACCGTTGGAAAGCTCACTGAGAGCTCTACGAAGAGGGCAGCGAGCTTGCTCGCTGTGCCCTTTTCGGAGCTCAAAATCGAACGTTTTCATTAGTTTCGGGCCACTTTTCTTCCTTTGCTCTGTTTTTCCGTCCCGGATCGTACGTCGTGAGCTGTTAAAAGGACGACAACCTTACTCGCGGCACATTAGAGGACCCTACAATGCGTCGATATCACGCCTTGCGAGGATGCTGCATTGTTGAAGCGGATGGGTTGTCGTTAAGCCCATTGGGCATTTTGAATGGGCCAACTCTCTAGGCTGGGACAGTGAACCGTTAACACATAAAGGAATTGTGCCCTCAACATGACGGGTGCGATCATACCAGCACTAATGCACCGGATCCCATCAGCACTCCGAAGTTAAGCGTGCTTGGGCGAGAGTAGTACTAGGATGGGTGACCCCATGGGAAGTCCTCGTGTTGCACCCCCCTTTTCAATCTTTTTTGCTCCGGTTAGGGTTGCCAAGATACTTTACCCACCACATTTCTATTATCGAATCCCACGGCACCTTGGGAAAGACAACTTCTCTTCACGTTGAGGCTGGGCCCGCAAACCGAGGTCGTAGGGCTTGTGACCAGGTCTCCGTCGCTCCGGTGCCCATAACTTTTGATCCGTAAGGAGTTACGCGGCGCACAGCATACCGTTGGAAAGCTCTCCGAGAGCTCTACGACGGGGGCAGGTAGCTAGCTCGCTGTGCCCATTTCGGAGCTCAAAATCGAACGTTTTCATCAGTTTCGGCCCACTTTTCTTCTTTTGCTCTGTTTTTCCGTCCCGGATCGTACATCGTGAGATGTTAAAAGGACGACAACCTTACTCGCGGCACATTAGAGGATGCCACAATGCGTCGATATCACGTCTTGCGAGGATGCTGCGTTGTTGAAGGGGATGGGTTGTCGTTAAGCCCATTGGGCCTTTTGAATGGGCCATATCTCTAGGCTGGGACTGTGAACCGTTAACACATAAAGGAATTGTGCCCTCAACATGACGGGTGCGATCATACCAGCACTAATGCACCGGATCCCATCAGAACTCCGAAGTTAAGCGTGCTTGGGCGAGAGTAGTACTAGGATGGGTGACCCCCTGGGAAGTCCTCGTGTTGCACCCCTCTTTTCAATTTTTTTTGCTCCGGTTAGGGTTGCCAAGATACTTTACCCACCACATTTCTATTATCGAATCCCACTACACCTTGGGCAAGACAACTTCTCTTCACGTGGAGGCTGGGCACGCAAACCGAGGGCGTAGGGCTTGTGACCAGGTCTCCGTCGCTACGGTGCCCATAACTTTAGATCCGTAAGGAGTTACGAGGCGCACAACATACCGTTGGAAAGCACTCTGAGAGCTCTACGACGGGGGCTGCGAGCTAGCTCACTTTGCCCTTTTCGGAGCTCAAAATCGAACGTTTTCATTAGTTTCGGGCCACTTTTCTTCTTTTGCTCTGTTTTTCCGTCCCGGATCGTACGTCGTGAGCTGTTAAAAAGACGACAACCTTACTCGCGGCACATTAGAGGACCCTACAATGCGTCGATATCACGTCTTGCGAGGATGCTGCGTTATTGAAGCGGATGGGTTGTCGTTAAGCAAATTGGGCCTTTTGAATGGGCCATATCTCTAGGCTGGGACTGTGAACCGTTAACACATAAAGGAATTGTGCCCTCAACATGACGGGTGCGATCATACCAGCACTAATGCACCGGATCCTATCAGAACTCCGAAGTTAAGCATGCTTGGGCGAGAGTAGTACTAGGATGGTTGACCCCCTAGGAAGTCCTCGTGTTACACCACCCTTTTCAATTTTTTTTGCTCCGGTTAGGGTTGCCAAGATACTTTACCCACCACATTTCTATTATCGAATCCCACGGCACCTTGGGCAATGCAACTTCTCTTCACGTGGAGGCTGGGCCCGCAAACCGAGGTAGTAGGACTTGTGACCAGGTCTCCGTCGATACGGTGCCCATAACTTTTGATCCGTAAGGAGTTACGATGCGCATAGCATACCGTTGGAAATCTATCTGAGAGCTCTACGACGGGGGCACCGAGCTGGCTCGCCGCGCCCTTTTCGGAGCTCAAAATCGAACGTTTTCATCAGATTCGGACCACTTTTCTTCTTTTGCTCTGTTTTTCCGTCCCGGATCGTACGTCGTGAGCTGTTAAAAGGACGACAACCTTACTCGCGGCACATTAGAGGACCCTACAATGCGTCGATATCACGTCTTGCGAGGATGCTGCGTTGTTGAAGCGGATGGGTTGTCGTTAAGCCCATTGGGCCTTTTGAATGGGCCATATCTCTAGGCTGGGACTGTGAACCGTTAACACATAAAGGAATTGTGCCCTCAACATGACGGGTGCGATCATACCAGCACTAATGCACCTGATCCCATCAGAACTCCGAAGTTAAGCGTGCTTGGGCGAGAGTAGTACTAGGATGGGTGACCCCCTCGGAAGTCCTCGTGTTGCACCCCCCTTTTCAATTTTTTTGCTCTGGTTAGGGTTGCCAAGATACTTTACCCACCACATTTCTATTATCGAATCCCACGGCACCTTGGGCAAGACAACTTCTCTTCACGTGGAGGCTGGGCCCGCAAACCGAGGGCGTAGGGCTTGTGACCAGGTCTCCGTCGATCCGGTGCCCATAACTTTTGATCCGTAAGGAGTTACGAGGCGCACAGCATACCGTTAGAAAGCTCTCTGAGAGCTCTACGACGGGGGCAGTGAGCAAGCTTGCTGTGCCCTTTTCGGAGCTCTAAATCGAACGTTTTCATCAGTTTCGGGCCACTTTTCTTCTTTTGATCTGTTTTTCCGTCCTGGATCGTACGTCGTGAGCTGTTAAAAGGACGACAACCTTACTCGCGGCACATTAGAGGACCTTACAATGCGTCGATATCACGTCTTACGAGGATGCTGCGTTGTTGAAGCGGATGTGTTGTCGTTAAGCCCATTGGGCGTTTTGAATGGGCCATATCTCTAAGCTGGGACTGTGAACCGTTAACACATAAAAGAATTGTGCCCTCAACATGACGGGTGCCATCATACCTGCACTAATGCACTGGATCCCATCAGAACTCCGAAGTTAAGCGTGCTTGGGCGAGAGTAGTACTAGGATGGGTGACCTCCTGGGAAGTCCTCGTGTTGCACCCCTTTTTGCACCCCCTTTTTCAATTTTTTTTGCTCCGGTTAGGGTTGTCAAGATACTTTACCCACCACATTTCTATTATCGAATCCCACGGCACCTTGGGCAAGACAACTTCTCTTCACGTGGAGGTTGGGCCCACAAACCGAGGGCGTAGGGCTTGTGACCAGGTCTCCGTCGCTCCGGTGCCCATAACTTTTGATCTGTAAGGAGTTACGCGGCGCACAGCATACCATTGGAAAGATCTCCGAGAGCTCTACGACGGGGGCAGGTAGCTAGCTCGCCGTGCCTTTTTCAGAGCTCAAAATCAAACGTTTTCATCAGTTTCGGGCCACTTTTCTTCTTTTGCTCTGTTTTTCCATCCCGGATCGTACGTCGTGAGCTGTTAAAAGGACGACAACCTTACTCGCGGCACATTAGAGGACCCTACAATGCGTCGATATCACGTCTTGCGAGGATGCTGCGTTGTTGAAGCGGATGGGTTGTCGTTAAGCCCATTGGGCCTTTTGAATGGGCCATATCTCTAGGCTGGGACTGTGAACCGTTAACACATAAAAGAATTGTGCCCTCAACATGACGGGTGCCATCATACCAGCACTAATGCACCGGATCCCATCAGAACTCCGAAGTTAAGCGTGCTTGGGCGAGAGTAGTACTAGGATGGGTGACGCCCTGGGAAGTCCTCGTGTTGCACCCCCCTTTTCAATTTTTTTTGCTCCGGTTAGGGTTGCCAAGATACTTTACCCACCACATTTCTATTATCGAATCCCACGGCACCTTGGGCAAGACAACTTCTCTTCACGTGAAGGCTGGGCCCGCAAACCGAGGGCGTAGGGCTTGTGACCAGGTCTCCGTCGCTCCGGTGCCCATAACTTTTGATCCGTAAGGAGTTACGCGGTGCACAACATACCATTGGAAAGCACTCTGAGAGCTCTACGACGGGTGCAGGTAGCTAGCTCGCCATGCCCCTTTCGGAGCTCAAAATCGAACGTTTTCATCAGTTTCGGGCCATTTTTCTACTTTTGCTCTGTTTTTCCGTCCCGGATCGTACGTCGTGAGCTGTTAAAAGGACGACAAGCTTACTCGCGGCACATTAGAGGACCCTACAATACATCGATATCACCTCTTGCGAGGATGCTGCGTTGTTGAAGCGGATGGGTTGTCGTTAAGCCCATTGGGCCTTTTGAATGGGCCATATCTCTAGGCTGGGACTATGAACCGTTAACACATAAAGGAATTGTGCCCTCAACATGACGGGTGCGATCATACCAGTACTAATGCACCGGATCCCATCAGAACTCCGAAGTTAAGCGTGCTTGGGCGAGAGTAGTACTAGGATGGGTGACCCCCTGGGAAGTCCTCGTGTTGCACCCCCCTTTTCAATTTTTTTTGCTCCGGTTAGTGTTGCCAAGATACTTTACCCACCACATTTCTATTATCGAATCCCACGGCACCTTGGGCAAGACAACTTCTCTTCACGTGGAGGCTGGGCCCGCAAACCGAGGACGTAGGGCTTGTGACCAGGTCTCCGTCGCTCCGGTGCCCATAACTTTTGATCCGTACGGAGTTACGAGGCGCACAGCATACCGTTGGAAAGCTCTCTGAGAGCTCTACGACGGGGGCAGCTAGCTAGCTTGCTGTGCCCTTTTCGGAGCTCAAAATCGAACGTTTTCATCAGTTTTGGGCAACTTTTTGTCTTTTGCTCTGTTTTTCCGTCCCGGATCGTACGTCGTGAGCTGTTAAAAGGACGACAACCTTACTCGCGGCACATTAGAGGACCCTACAATGCGTCGATATCACGTCTTGCGCGGATGCTGCGTTGCTGAAGCGGATGGGTTGTCGTTAAGCCCATTGGGCCTTTTGAATGGGCCATATCTCTAGGCTGGGACTGTGAACCGTTAACACATAAAGGAATTGTGCCCTCAACATGACGGGTGCGATCATACCAGCACTAATGCACCGGATCCCATCAGAACTCCGAAGTTAAGCGTGCTTGGCCGAGAGTAGTACTAGGATGGGTGACCCCCTGGGAAGTCCTCGTGTTGCACCCCCCTTTTCAATTTTTTTTGCTCCGGTTAGGGTTGCCAAGATACTTTACCCAACACATTTCTATTATCGAATCCCACGGCACCTTGGGCAAGACAAATTCTCTTCACGTGAAGGCTGGGCCCGCAAATCGAGGGAGTAGGGCTTGTGACTAGGTCTCTGTCGCTCCGGTGCCCATAACTTTTGATCCGTATGGAGTTACAAGGCGCACAGCATACCGTTGGAAAGCTCTCTGAGAGCTCTACGACGGGGGCAGCTAGCTAGCTTGCTTTGCCCTCTTCGGAGCTCAAAATCGAACGTTTTTCATCAGTTTCGGGCCACTTTTCTTCTTTTGCTTTGTTTTTCTGTCCCGAATCGTACGTCGTGAGCTGTTAAAAGGACGACAACCTTACTCGCGGCACATTAGAGGACCCTACAATGCGTCGATATCACATCTTGCGAGGATGCTGCGTTGTTGAAGCGGATGGCTTGTCGTTAAGCCCATTGGGCCTTTTGAATGGGCCATATATCTAGGCTGGTACTGTGAACCGTTAACACATAAAAGAATTGTGCCCTCAACATGACGGGTGCCATCATACCTGCACTAATGCACCGGATCCCATCAGAACTCCAAAGTTAAGCGTGCTTGGGCGAGAGTAGTACTAGGATGGGTGACCCCCTGGGAAGTCCTCGTGTTGCACACCCTTTTGCACCCCATTTTTCAATTTTTTTTGCTCCGGTTAGGGTTGCCAAGATACTTTACCCACCATATTTCTATTATCGAATCCCACGGCACCTTGGGCAAGACAACTTCTCTTCACGTGGAGGTTGGGCCCGCAAACCGAGGGCGTAGGGCTTGTGACCAGGTCTCCGTCGCTCCGGTGCCCATAACTTTTGATCCGTAAGGAGTTACGCAGCGCACAGCATACCATTGGAAAGCTCTCCGAGAGCTCTACGACGGGGGCAGGTAGCTAGCTCGCCGTGCCCTTTTCGGAGCTCAAAATCGAACGTTTTCATCAGTTTCGGGCCACTTTTCTTCTTTTGCTCTGTTTTTCCGTCCCGGATCGTACGTCGTGAGCTGTTAAAAGGACGACAACCTTACTCGCGGCACATTAGAGGACCCTACAATGCGTCGATATCACGTCTTGAGAGGATGCTGCGTTGTTGAAGCGGATGGGTTGTTGTTAAGCCCATTGGGCCTTTTGAATGGGCCATATCTCTAGGCTGGGACTGTGAACCGTTAACACATAAAGGAATTGTGCCCTCAACATGACGGGTGCGATCATACTAGCACTAATGCACCGGATCCCATCAGAACTCCGAAGTTAAGAGTGCTTGGGCGATAGTAGTACTGGGATGGGTGACCCCCTGGGAAATCCTCGTGTTGCACCCCCCTTTTCAATTTTTTTTGCTCCGGTTAGTGTTGCCAAGATAGTTTACCCACCACATTTCTATTATCGAATCCCATGGCACCTTGGGCAAGACAACTTCTCTTCACGTGGAGGCTGGGCCTGCAAACCGAGGGCATAGGGCTTGTGACCAGGTCTCCGTCGCCCCGGTGCCCATAACTTTTGATCCGTAAGGAGTTACGAGGCGCACAGCATACCGTTGGAAAGCTCTCTGAGAGCTCTACGACGGGGGCAGCCAGATAGCTCGATGTACCCTTTTTGGAGCTCAAAATCGAACGTTTTCATCAGTTTCAGGCCACTTTTCTTCTTTTGCTCTATTTTTATGTCCCGGATCGTACGTCGTGAGCAGTTAAAAGGACGACAACCTTACTCACGGCACATTAGAGGACCCTACAATGCGTCGATATCACGTCTTGCGAGGATGCTGCGTTGTTGAAGCGGATGGGTTGTCGTTAAGCCCATTGGGCCTTTTGAATGGGCCATATCTCTAGGCTGGGACTGTAAACCGTTAACACATAAAGGAATTGTGCCCTCAACATGACGGGTGCGATCATACCCGCACTAATGCACCGGATCCCATCAGAACTCCGATGTTAAGCGTGCTTGGGCGAGAGTAGTACTAAGATGGGTGACCCCCAGGGAAGTCCTCGTGTTGCACCCCACTTTTCAATTTTTTTTGCTCCGGTTAGCGTTGCCAAGATACTTTACCCACCACATTGCTATTATCGAATCCCACGGCACCTTGGGCTAGACAACTTCTCTTCACGTGGAGGCTGGGCCCGCAAACCGAGGGCGTAGGGCTTGTGACCAGGTGTTCCGTCACTCCGGTGCCCATAACTTTTGATCCGTAAGGAGTTACGAGGCGCACAGCATACCGTTGGAAAGCTCTCTGAGAGCTCTATGATGGGGGCAACTAGCTAGCTCACCTTGCCCTTTTCGGAGCTCAAAATCGAACGTTTTCATCAGTTTCGGGCCACTTTTTCTTTTTTTGCTCTGTTTTTCCGTCCCGGATCGTACGTCGTGAGCTGTTAAAAGGACGACAACCCTACTCGCGGCACATTAGAGGACCCTACAATGCGTCGATATCACGTCTTGCGAGGATGCTGCGTTGTTGAAGCGGATGGGTTGTCGTTAAGCCCATTGGGCCTTTTGAATGGGCCATATCTCTAGGCTGGGACTGTGAACCGTTAACACATAAAGGAATTGTGCCCTCAACATGACGGGTGCGATCATACCAGCACTAATGCACCGGATACCATCAGAACTCCGAAGTTAAGCGTGCTTGGGCGAGAGTAGTACTAGGATGGGTGACCCCCTGGGAAGTCCTCGTGTTGCACCCCCCTTTTCAATTTTTTTTGCTCCGGTTAGCGTTGCCAAGATACTTTACCCACCACATTTCTATTATCGAATCCCACGGCACCTTGGGCAAGACAACTTCTCTTCACGTGGAGGCTGGGCCCGCAATCCGAGGGCGTAGGGCTTGTGACCAGGTCTCCGTCGCTCCGGTGCCCATAACTTTTGATCCGTAAGGAGTTACGAGGCGCACAGCATACCGTTGGAAAGCTCTCTGAGAGCTCTACGACGGAGGCAGCAAGGTAGCTTGCTTTTCCCGTTTTGGAGATCAAAATCGAACGTTTTCATCAGTTTTGGGCCACTTTTCTTCTTTTGCTCTGTTTTTCCGTCCCGGATCGTACGTCGTGAGCTGTTAAAAGGACGACAACCTTACTCGGGGCACATTAGAGGACCCTACAATGCGTCGATATCACGTCTTGCGAGGATGCTGCGTTGTTGAAGCAGATGGGTTGTCGTTATGCCCATTGGGCCTTTTGAATGGGCCATATCTCTAGGCTGGGACTGTGAACCGTTAACACATAAAGGAATTGTGCCCTCAACATGACGGGTGCGATCATACCAGCACTAATGCACCGGATCCCATCAGAACTCCGAAGTTAAGCGTGCTTGGGCGAGAGTAGTACTAGGATGGGTGACCCCTTGGGAAGTCCTCGTGTTGCACCCCCCTTTTCAATTTTTTTTACTCCGGTTAGCGTTGCCAAGATACTTTACCCACCACATTTCTATTATGGAATCCCACGGCACCTTGGGCAAGACAACTTCTCTTCACGTGGAGGCTGGGCCCGCAAACCGGTGCCCATAACTTTTGATCCGTAAGGAGTTACGAGGCGCACAGCATACCGTTGGAAAGCTCTCTGAGAGCTCTATGACGGGGGCAGCTAGCTAGCTCTCTATGCCCTTTTCGGAGCTCAAAATCGAACTTTTTCATTAGTTTCGGTCCACTTTTCTTCTTTTGCTCTGTTTTTTCGTCCCGAATCGTGCGTCGTGAGCTGTTAAAAGGACGACAACCTTACTCGCGGCACATTAAAGGACCCTACAATGCGTCGATATCACGTCTTACGAGGATGCTACGTTGTTGAAGGGGATGGGTTGTCGTTAAGCCCATTGGGCCTTTTGAATGGGCCATATCTCTAGGCTGGGACTGTGAACCGTTAACACATAAAGGAATTGTGCCCTCAACATGACGGGTGCGATCATACCAGCACTAATGCACCGGATCCCATCAGAACTCCGAAGTTAAGCGTGCTTGGGCGAGAGTAGTACTAGGATGGGTGACCCCCAGGGAAGTCCTCGTGTTGCACCCCCTTTTCAATTTTTTTTGCTCCGGTTAGCGTTGCCAAGATACTTTACCCACCACATTTCTATTATCGAATCCCACGGCACCTTGGGCAAGACAACTTCTCTTCACGTGGAGGCTGGGCCCGCAAACCGGTGCCCATAACTTTTGATCCGTAAGGAGTTACGAGGCGCACAGCAAACCGTTGGAAAGCTCTCTGAGAGCTCTACGACGGGGGCAGCGAGCTAGCTCGCTGTGCCCTTTTCGGAGCTCAAAATCGAACATTTTCATCAGTTTCGGGCCAATTTACTTTTTTTGCTCTATTTTTCCGTCCCGGATCGTACGTCGTGAGCTGTTAAAAGGACGACAACCTTACTCGTGGCACATTTGAGGACCCTACAATGCGTCGATATCACGTCTTGCGAGGTTGCTGCATTGTTGAAGCGGATGGGTTGTCGTTAAGCCCATTGGGCCTTTTGAATGGGCCATATCTCTAGGCTGGGACTGTGAACCGTTAACACATAAAGGAATTGTGCCCTCAACATGACGGGTGCAATCATACCAGCAATAATGCACCGGATCCCATCAGAACTCCAAAGTTAAGAGTGCTTGGGCGAGAGAAGTACTAGGATGGGTGACCCCCTGGGAAGTCCTCGTGTTGCACCCCCCTTTTCAATTTTTTTTGCTCCGGTTAGGGTTGCCAAGATACTTTACCCACCACATTTCTATTACCGAATCCCACGGCACCTTGGGCAAGACAACTTCTCTTCACGTGGAGGCTGGGCCCGCAAACCGGTGCCCATAACTTTTGATCCGTAAGGAGTTACGAGGCGCACAGCATACCGTTGGAAAGCTCTCTGAGAGCTCTACGACGGGGGCAGCGAGCTAGCTCGCTGTGCCCTTTTCGGAGCTCAAAATCGAATGTTTTCATCAGTTTTGGGCCAGTTTTCTTCTTTTGCTCTATTTTTTCGTCCCGGATCGTACGTCGTGAGCTGTTAAAAGGACGACAACCTTACTCGCGGCACATTAGAGGACCCTACAATGCGTCGATATCACATCTTGTGAGGATGCTGCGTTGTTGAAGCGGATGGGTTGTCGTTAAGCCCATTGGGCCTTTTGAATGGGCCATATCTCTAGGCTGGGACTGTGAACCGTTAACACATAAAGGAATTGTGCCCTCAACATGACGGGTGCGATCATACCAGCACTAATGCACCGGATCCCATCAGAACTCCGATGTTAAGCGTGCTTGGGCGAGAGTAGTACTAGGATGGGTGACCCCCTTGGAAGTCCTCGTGTTGCACCCACCTTTTCAATTTTTTTTGCTCCGGTTAGGGTTGCCAAGATACTTTACCCACCACATTTCTATTATCGAATCCCACGGCACCTTGGGCAAGACAACTTCTCTTCACGTGGAGGCTGGGCCCACAAACCGAGGGCGTAGGGCTTGTGACCAGGTCTCCGTCGCTACGGTGCTCATAAATTTTCATCCGTAAGGAGTTACAAGGCGCACAGCATACCGTTGGAAAGCTCTCTGAGAGCTCTACGACGGGGGCAGTGAGCAAGCTTGCTGTGCCCTTTTCGGAGCTCAAAATCGAACGTTTTCATCAGTTTCGGGCCACTTTTCTTCTTTTGCTCTGTTTTTCCGTCCCGTATCGTACATCGTGAGCTGTTAAAAGGACGACAACCTTACTCGCGGCACATTAGAGGACCCTACAATGCGTCGATATCACGTCTTACGAGAATGCGGCGTTGTTGAAGGGGATGGGTTGTCGTTAAGCCCATTGGGCCTTTTTAATGGGCCATATCTCTAGTCTGGGACTGTGAACCGTTAACACATAAAGGAATTGTGCCCTCAACATGACGGGTGCGATCATACCAGCACTACTGCACCGGATCCCATCAGAACTCCGAAGTTAAGCGTGCTTGGGCGAGAGTAGTACTAGGATGGGTGACCCCCTGGGAAGTCCTCGTGTTGCACCCCCCTTTTCAATTTTTTTTGCTCCGGTTAGGGTTGCCAAGATACTTTACCCACCATATTTCTATTATCGAATCCCACGGCACCTTGGCCAAGACAACTTCTCTTAACGTGGAGGCTGGTCCCGCAAACCGAGGGCGTAGGGCTTGTGACCATGTCTCCGTCTCTACGGTGCCCATAACTTTTGATCCGTAAGGAGTTACGAGGTGCACAGCATACCGTTGGAAAGCTCTCTGCCAGCTCTATGACGGGGGCAGCGAGCTAGTTTGCTTTGCCCTTTTCGGAGCTCAAAATCGAACGTTTTCATCAGTTTCGGGCCACTTTTCTTCTTTTGCTCTGTTTTTCCGTCCCGGATTGTACGTCGTGAGCTGTTAAAAGGACGACAACCTTACTCACGGAAAATTAGAGGACCCTACAATTCGTCGATATCACGTCTTGCGAGGATGCTGCGTTGTTGAAGCGGATGGGTTGTCGTTAAGCCTATTGGGCCTTTTGAATGGGCCATATCTCTAGGCTGGGACTGTGAACCGTTAACACATAAAGGAATTGTGTCCTCAACATGACGGGTGCGATCATACCAGCACTAATGCACCGCATCCCATCAAAACTCCGAAGTTAAGCGTGCTTGGGCGAGAGTAGTACTAGGATGGGTGACCCCTTGGGAAGTCCTCGTGTTGCACACCCCTTTTCAATTTTTTTTGCTCCGGTTAGGGTTGCCAAGATACTTTACCCACCATATTTCTATTATCGAATCCCACGGCACCTTGGGCAAGACAACTTCTCTTAACGTGGAGGCTGGGCCCACAAACCGAGGGCGTAGGGCTTGTGACCATGTCTCCGTCGCTACGGTGCCCATAACTTTTGATCCGTAAGGAGTTACGAGGCGCACAGCATACCGTTGGAAAGCTCTCTGCGAGCTCTACGACGGGGGCAGCGAGCAAGCGCGCTGTTCCCTTTTCGGAGCTCAAAATCGAACGTTTTCATCAGTTTCGGGCCACTTTTCTTCTTTTGCTCTGTTTTTCCGTCCCGGATCGTACGTCGTGAGCTGTTAAAAGGACGACAACCTTACTCACGGCACATTAGAGGACCCTACAATGCGTCGATATCACGTCTTGCGAGTATGCTGCGTTGTTGAAGCGGATGGGTTGTCGTTAAGCCCATTGGGCCTTTTGAATGGGCCATATCTCTAGGCTGGGACTGTGAACCGTTAACACATAAAGGAATTGTGCCATCAACATGACGGTTGCGATCATACCAGCACTAATGCACCGGATCCCATCAGAACTCCGAAGTTAAGCGTGCTTGGGTGAGAGTAGTACTAGGATGGGTGACCCCCTGGGAAGTCCTCGTGTTGCACCCCCCTTTTCAATTTTTTTTGCTCCGGTTAGGGTTGCCAAGATACTTTACCCACCACATTTCTATTATCGAATCCCACGGCACCTTGGGCAAGACAACTTCTCTTAACGTGGAGGCTGGGCCCGCAAACCGAGGGCGTAGGGCTTGTAACCAGGTCTCCGTCGCTACGGTGCCCATAACTTTTGATCCGTAAGGAGTTACGAGGCGCACAGCAAACCGTTGGAAAGCTCTCTAAGAGCTCTACGACGGGGGCAGCAAGCTAGCTCGCTGTGCCCTTTTTGGAGCTCAAAATTGAACGTTTTCATCAGTTTCGGGCCACTTTTCTTCTTCTGCTCTGTTTTTCCATCCCGGATTGTACGTCGTGAGCTGTTAAAAGGACGACAACCTTACTCGCGGCACATTAGAGGACCCTACAATGCGTCGATATCACGTCTTACAAGGATGTTGCGTTGTTGAAGCGGATGCGTTGTCGTTAAGCCCATTGGGCCTTTTCAATGGGCCATATCTCTAGGTTGGGACTGTGAACCGTTAACACATAAAGGAATTGTGCCCTCAACATGATGGGTGCGATCATACCAGTACTAATGCACCGGATCCCATCAGGACTCCGAAGTTAAGCGTGCTTGGGCGAGAGTAGTACTAGGAGGGGTGACACCCTGGGAAGTCCTCGTGTTGCACCCCCCTTTTCAATTTTTTTTGCTCTGGTTAGGGTTGCCAAGATACTTTACCCACCACATTTCTATTATCGAATCCCACGGCACCTTGGGCAAGACAACTTCTCTTCATGTGGAGGCTGGGCCCGCAAACCGGTGCCCATAACTTTTGATCCGTAAGGAGTTACGAGGCGCACAGCATACCGTTGGAAAGCTCTCTGAGATCTCTACGACGGGGCCAGCGAGCTAGCTCGCTGTGCCCTTTTCGGAGCTCAAAATCGAACGTTTTCATAAGTTTCGGGCCACTTTTCTTCTTTTGCTCTGTTTTTTCGTCCCGGATCGTACGTCGTGAGCTGTTAAAAGGACGACAACTCTACTCGCGGCACATTAGAGGACCCTACAATGCGTCGATATCACATCTTGCGAGGATGCTGCGTTGTTGAAGCGGATGGGTTGTCATTAAGCCCATTGGGCCTTTTGAATGGGCCATATCTCTAGGCTGGGACTGTGAACCGTTAACACATAAAGGAATTGTGACCTCAACATGACGGGTGCGATCATACCAGCACTAATGCACCGGATCCCATCAGAACTCCGAAGTTAAGCGTGCTTGGGCGAGAGTAGTACTAGGATGGGTGACCCCCTTGGAAGTCCTCGTGTTGCACCCACCTTTTCAATTTTTTTTGCTCCGGTTAGGGTTGCCAAGATACTTTACCCACCACATTTCTATTATCGAATCCCACGGCACCTTGGGCAAGACAACTTCTCTTCACGTGGAGGATGGGCCCGTAAACCGAGGGCGTAGCGCTTGTGACCAGGTCTCCGTCGCTACGGTGCTCATAACTTTTGATCCGTAAGGAGTTACAAGTCGCACAGCATACCGTTAGAAAGTTCTCTGAGAGCTCTACGACGGGGGCAGTGAGCAAGCTTGCTGTGCCCTTTTCGGAGCTCTAAATCGAACGTTTTCATCAGTTTCGGGCCACTTTTCTTCTTTTGCTCTGATTTTCCGTCCCGGATCGTACGTCGTGAGCTGTTAAAAGTACGACAACCTTACTCGCGGCACATTAGAGGACCCTACAATGCGTCGATATCACGTCTTGCGAGGATGCTGCGTTGTTTAAGCGGATGGGTTGTCGTTAAGCCCATTGGGCCTTTTCAATGGGCCATATCTCTAGGCTGGGACTGTGAACCGTTAACACATAAAGGAATTGTGCCCTCAACATGACGGGTGCGATCATACCAGCACTAATGCACCGGATCCCATCAGAACTCCGAAGTCAAGCGTGCTTGGGCGAGAGTAGTACTAGGATGGGTGACCCCCTGGGAAGTACTCGTGTTGCACCCCCCTTTTCAATTTTTTTTGCTCCGGTTAGGGTTGCCAAGATACTTTACCCACCATATTTCTATTATCGAATCCCACGACACCTTGGGCAAGACAACTTCACTTAACGTGGAGGCTGGGCCCGCAAACCGAGGGCGTAGGGCTTGTGACCATGTCTCCGTCGCTACGGTGCCCATAACTTTTGATCCGTAAGGAGTTACGAGGCGCACAGCATACCGTTGGAAAGCTCTCTGTGAGCTCTATGACGGGGGCAGCGAGCTAGCTTGCTGTGCCCTTTTCGGAGCTCAAAATCGAACGTTTTCACCAGTTTCGGGCCACTTTTCTTCTTTTGCTCTATTTTTCCGTCCCGGATTGTACGTCGTGAGCTGTTAAAAGGACGACAACCTTACTCACGGCACATTAGAGGACCCTACAATGCGTCGATATCACGTCTTGCGAGGATGCTGCGTTGTTGAAGCGGATGGGTTGTCGTTAAGCCCATTGGGCCTTTTGAATGGGCCATATCTCTAGGCTGGGACTGTGAACCGTTAACACATAAAGGAATTGTGCCCTCAACATGACTGGTGCGATCATACCAGCACTAATGCACCGGATCCCATCTGAACTCCGAAGTTAAGCGTGCTTGGGCGAGAGTAGTACTAGGATGGGTGACCCCCTGGGAAGTCCTCGTGTTGCACCCCCCTTTTCAATTTTTTTTGCTCTGGTTAGGGTTGCCAAGGTACTTTACCCACCACATTTCTATTATCGAATCCCACGGCACCTTGGGCTAGACAACTTCTCTTCACGTGGAGGCTGGGCCCGCAAACCGAGGGCGTAGGGCTAGTGACCAGGTCTCCGTCGCTGCGATGCCCATAACTTTTGATCCGTAAGGAGTTACGAGGTGCACAGCAAACCGTTGGAAAGCCCTCTGTGAGCTCTACGACGGGTGCAGCTAGCTAGCTCGCTGTGCCCTTTTCGGAGCTCAAAATTGAACGTTTTCATCAGTTTCGGGCCACTTTTCTTCATTTGCTCTGTTTTTCCGTCCCGGATCGTACGTCGTGAGCTGTTAAAAGGACGACAACCTTACTCGCGGCACATTAGAGGACCCTACAATTCGTCGATATCACGTCTTGCAAGGATGCTGCGTTGTTGAAGCGGATGGGTTGTCGTTAAGCCCATTGGGCCTTTTGAATGGGCCATATCTCTAGGCTGGGACTGTGAACCGTTAACACATAAAGGAATTGTGCCCTCATCATGATGGGTGCCATCATACCAGCACTAATGCACCGGATCCCATCAGAACTCCGAAGTTAAGCGTGCTTGGGCGAGAGTAGTACTAGGATGGGTGACCCCCTGGGAAGTCCTCGTGTTGCACCCCCCTTTTCAATTTTTTTTGCTCCGGTTAGGGTTGCCAAGATACTTTACCCACCACATTTCTATTATTGAATCCCACGGCACCTTGGGCAAGACAACTTCTCTTCACGTGGAGGCTGGGCCCGCAAACCGAGGGCGTAGGGCTTGTGACCAGGTCTCCGTCGCTCCGGTGCCCATAACTTTTGATTCGTAATGAGTTACAGGGCGCACAGCAAACCGTTGGAAAGCCCTCTGAGAGCTCTACGAAGTGGGCAGCTAGCTAGCACGCTGTGCCCTTTTCGGAGCTCAAAATTGAACGTTTTCATCAGTTTCGGGCCACATTTCTTCTTTTGCTCAATTTTTCTATCTCGGATCGTACGTCGTGAGCTGTTAAAAGGAAGACAACCTTACTCGCAGCACATTAGAGGACCCTACAATGCTTCGATATCACGTCTTGCGAGGATGCTGTGTTGTTGAAGCGGATGGGTTGTCGTTAAGCCCATTGGGCCTTTTGAATGGGCCATATCTCTAGGCTGGGGCTGTGAACCGTTAACACATAAAGGAATTGTGCCCTCAACATGACGGGTGCGATCATACCAGCACTAATGCACCAGATCCCATCAGAACTCCGAAGTTAAGCGTGCTTGGGCGAGAGTAGTACTAGGATGGGTGACCCCCTGGGAAGTCCTCGTGTTGCACCCCCCTTTTCAATTTTTTTTGCACCGGTTAGGGTGCCAAGATACATTACCCACCACATTTCTATTATCGAATCCCACGGCACATTGGGCAAGACAACTTCTCTTCAGGTGGAGGCTGGGCCCGCAAACCGAGGGCGTAGGGCTTTTGACCAGGTCTCCGTCGCACCGGTGCCCATAACTTTTGATCCGTAAGGAGTTACGAGGCGCACAGCAAACCGTTGGAAAGCCCTCTGAGAGCTCTACGACGGGTGCAGCTAGCTAGCTCGCTTTGCCTTTTTCGGAGCTCAAAATCGAATGTTTTCATAAGTTTCTGGCCACTTTTCTTCTTTTCCTGGGTTTTTCCGTCCCGGATCGTACGTCGTGAGCTGTTACAAGGACGACAACGTTACTCGCGGCACATTAGAGGACCCTATAATGCGTCTATATCACGTCTTGCGAGGATGATGCGTTGTTGAAGCGGATGGGTTGTCGTTAAGGCCATTGGGCCTTTTGAATGGGCCATATCTCTAGGCTGGGACTGTGAACCGTTAACACATAAACGAATTGTGCCTTCAACATGACGGGTGCGATCATACCAACACTAATGCACCAGATCCCATCAGAACTCCAAAGTTAAGCGTGCTTGGGCGAGAGTAGTACTAGGATGGGTGACCCCCTGGGAAGTCCTCGTGTTGCACCCCCCTTTTCAATTTTTTTTGCACCGGTTAGGGTGCCAAGATACATTACCCACCAAATTTCTATTATCGAATCCCACGGCACATTGGGCAAGACAACTTCTCTTCAGGTGGAGGCTGGGCCCGCAAACCGAGGGCGTAGGGCTTGTGACCAGTTCTCCGTCGCTCCAGTGCCAATAACTTTTGATCCGTAAGGATTTACGAGGCGCACAGCAAACCGTTGGAAAGTTCTCTGAGAGCTCTACGACGGGGGCAGCTAGCTAACTCGCTGTGCCCTTTTCAGAGCTCAAAATCAAACGTTTTCATCAGTTTAGGGCCACTTTTCTTCTTTTGCTCTGTTTTTACGTCCCGGATCGTACGTCCTGAGCTGTTAAAAGGATGACAACCTTACTCGCGGCACATTAGAGGACCCTACAATGCGTCGATATCACGTCTTGCGAGTATGCTGCGTTGTTGAAGCGGATGGGTTGTCGTTAAGCCCATTGGGCCTTTTGAATGGGCCATATCTCTAGGCTGGGACTGTGAACCGTTAACACATAAAGGAATTGTGCCCTCAACATGACGGGTGCGATCATACCAACACTAATGCACCGGATCCCATTAGAACTCCGAAGTTAAACGTGCTTGGGCGATAGTAGTACTAGGATGGGTGACCTCCTGGGAAATCCTCGTGTTGCACCCCCCTTTTCAATTTTTTTTGCTCCGGTTAGGGTTGCCAAGATACTTTACCCACCACATTTCTATTATCGAATCCCACGGCACATTGGGCAAGACAACTTCTCTTCACGTGGAGGCTGGGCCAGCAAACCGAGGGCGTAGGGCTTGTGACCAGGTCTCCGTCGCTCCGGTGCCCATAACTTTTGATCCGAAAGGAGTTACGAGGCGCACAGCAAACCGTTGGAAAGCTCTCTGAGAGCTCAACGACGGGGGCAGCTAGCTAGCTCGGTGTGCCCTTTTCGGAGCTCAAAATCGAACGTTTTCATCAGTTTCGGGCCACTTTTCTTCTTTTGCTATGTTTTTACGTCCCGGATCGTACGTCGTGAGCTGTTAAAAGGATGACAACCTTACTCGCGGCACATTAGAGGACCCTACAATGCGTCGATATCACGTCTTGCGAGGATACTGCGTTGTTGAAGCGGATCGGTTGTCGGTAAGCCCATTGGGCTTTTTGAATGGGCCATATCTCTAGTCTGGGACTGTGAACCGTTAAAACATAAAGGAATTGTGCCCTCAACATGATGTGTGCAATCATACCAGCACTAATGAACCGGAACCCATCAGAACTCTGAAGTTAAGTGTGCTTGGGCCAGAGTAGTACTAGGATGGGTGACCCCCTGGGAAGTCCTCGTGTTGCACCCCCCTTTTCAATTTTTTTTGCTCCGGTTAGGGTTGCCAAGATACTTTACCCACCACATTTCTATTATCGAATCCCACGGCACCTTGGGCAAGACAACTTCTCTTCACGTGGAGGCTGGGCCCGCAAACCGAGGGTGTAGGGCTTGTGACCAGGTCTCCGTCGCTCCGGTGCCCATAACTTTTGATCCGTAAGGAGTTACGAGGCGCACAGCATACCGTTGGAAAGCCCTCTGAGAGCTCTACGACGGGGGCAGCTAGCTAGCTCGCTGTGCCCTTTTCGGAGCTCAAAATTGAACATTTTCATCAGTTTCGGGCCACTTTTCTTCTTTTGCTCTGTTTTTCCGTCCCAGATTGTACGTCATGAGCTGTTAAAAGGACGACAACCCTACTCGCGGCACATTAGAGGACCCTACAATGTGTCGATATCACGTCTTGCGAGGATGCTGCATTGTTGAAGCGGATGGGTTGTCGTTAAGCCCATTGGGCCTTTTGAATGGGCCATATCTCTAGGCTGGGACTGTGAACCGTTAACATATAAAGGAATTGTGCCCTCAACATGATGGGTGCGATCATACCAGCACTAATGCACCGGATCCCATCAGAACTCCGAAGTTAAGCGTGCTTGGGCGAGAGTAGTACTAGGATGGGTGACCCCCTGGGAAGTCCTCGTGTTGCACCCCCCTTTTCAATTTTTTTTGCTCCGGTTAGGGTTGCCAAGATACTTTACCCACCACATTTCTATTATCGAATCCCACGGAACATTTGGCAAGACAACTTCTCTTCACGTGGAGGCTGGGCCCGCAAACCGAGGGCGTAGGGCTTGTGACCAGGTCTCCGTCGCTCCGGTGCCCATAACTTTTGATCCGAAAGGAGTTACGAGGCGCACAGCAAACCGTTGGAAAGCTCTCTGAGAGCTCTACGACGGGGACAGCTAGCTAGCAAGCTGTGCCCTTTTCGGAGCTCAAAATCGAACATTTTCATCAGTTTCGGGCCACTTTTCTTCTTTTGCTATGTTTTTCCATCCCGGATCGTACGTCATGAGCTGTTAAAAGAAAGACAACCTTACTAGCGGCACATTAGAGGACCCTACAATGCGTCGAAATCACGTCTTGTGAGGATGCTGCGTTGTTGAAGCGGATGGGTTGTCGTTAAGCCCATTGGGCCTTTTGAATGGGCCATATCTCTAGGCTGGGACTGTGAACCGTTAACACATAAAGGAATTGTGCCCTCAACATGATGGGTGTGATCATACCAGCACTAATGCACCGGATCCCATCAGGACTCCGAAGTTAAGCGTGCTTGGGCGAGACTAGTACTAGGATGGGTGACCCCCTGGGAAGTCCTCGTGTTGCACCCCCTTTTTCAATTTTTTTGGCTCCGATTAGGGTTGCCAAGATACTTTACCTACCACATTTCTATTATTGAATCCCACGGCACCTGGGGCAAGACAACTTCTCTTCACGTGGAGGCTGGGCCCGCAAACCGAGGGCGTAGGGCTTGTGACCAGGTCTCCGTCGCTCCGGTGCCCATAACTTTTGATCCGTAAGGAGTTACGAGGCGTACAGCAAACCGTTGGAAAGCCCTCTGAGAGCTCTACGAAGTGGGCAGCTAGCTAGCTCGCTGTGCCCTTTTCGGAGCTCAAAATTGAACGTTTTCATCAGTTTCGGGCCACTTTTCTTCTTTTGCTCTGTTTTTCCGTCCCGGATCGTACGTCGTGAGCTATTAAAAGGACGACAACGTTACTCGCAAGACATTAGAGGGCCCTACAATGCGTCAATATCACGTCTTGCGAGAATGCTGCCTTGTCGAAGCGGATGGGTTGTCGTTAAGCCCATTGGGCCCTTTGAATGGGCCATCTCTCTAGGCTGGGACTGTGAACCGTTAACACATAAAGGAATTGTGCCCTCAACTTGACGGGTGCGATCATACCAGCACTAATGCACCGGATCCCATCAGAACTCCGAAGTTAAGCGTGCTTGGGCGAGAGTAGTACTAGGATGGGTGACCCCCTGGAAAGTCCTCGTGTTGCACCCCCTTTTTCAATTTTTTTTGCTCCGGTTAGGGTTGCCAAGATACTTTACCCACCACATTTCTATTATCGAATCCCACGGCACCTTGGGCAAGACAACTTCTCTTCACGTGGAGGCTGGGCCCGCAAACCGAGGGCGTAGGGCTTGTGACCAGGTCTCCGTCGCTCCGGTGCCCATAACTTTTGATCCGTAAGGAGTTACGAGGTGCACAGCATACCGTTGGAAAGCTCTCTGAGAGCTCTACGACGGTGACAGCTAGATAGCTGGCTTTGCCCTTTTCGGAGCTCAAAATTGAACGTTTTCATCAGTTTCGGGCCACTTTTCTTCTTTTACTCTGTTTTTCCGTCCCGGATCGTACGTCGTGAGCTGTTAAAAGGACGACAACCTTACTCACGGCACATTAGAGGACCCTACAATGCGTCGATATCATGTCTTACGAGGATGCTGCGTGGTTAAAGCGGATGGGTTGTCGTTAAGCCCATTGGGCCTTTTGAATGGGCCATATCACTAGGCTGGGACTGTGAACCGTTAACACATGAAGGAATTGTGCCCTCAAGATGGCGGGTGCGATCATACCAGCACTAATGCACCGGATCCCATCAGAACGCCGAAGTTAAGCGTGCTTGGGCGATAGTAGTACTAGGATGGGTGAACCCCTGAGAAGTCCTCGTGTTGCACCCCCCTTTTCAATTTTTTTTGCTCTGGTTAGGGTTGCCAAGATACTTTACCCACCACATTTCTATTATCGAATCCCACGGCACCTTGGGCAAGAGAACTTCTCTTCACCTGGAGGCTGGGCCCGCAAACCGAGGGCGTAGGGCTTGTGACCAGGTCTCCGTCGCTCCGGTGCCCATAACTTTTGATCTGAAAGGAGTTACGAGGCGCACAGCAAACCCCATGGAAAGCTCTCTGAGAGCTCAACGACGGGGGCAGCTAGCTAGCTCGCTGTGCCCTTTTCGGAGCTCAAAATCGAACGTTTTCATCAGTTTCGGGCCACTTTTCTTCTTTTGCTTTGTTTTTCCGTCCCAGATCGTACGTCGTGAGCTGTTAAAAGGACGACAACCATACTCGCGACACATTAGAGGACCCTACAATGCGTTGATATCACGTCTTGCGAGGATGCTGCATTGTTGAAACGGATGGGTTGTCGTTAAGCCCATTGGGCCTTTTGAATGGGCCATATCTCTAGGCTGGGACTGTGAACTGTTAACACATAAAGGAATTGTGCCCTCAACATGACGGGTGCGATCATACCAGCACTAATGCACCGGATCCCATCAGAACTCCGAAGTTAAGTGTGCTTGGGCGAGAGTAGTACTAGGATGGGTGACCCCCTGGGAAGTCTTCGTGTTGCACCCCCCTTTTCAATTTTTTTTGCTCCGGTTAGGGTTGCCTAGATACTTTACCCGCCACATTTCTATTATCGAATACCACGACACCTTGGGCAAGACAACTTCTCTTCACGGGGAGGCTGGGCCCGCAAACCGGTGCCCATAACTTTTGATCCGTAAGGAGTTACGTGGCGCACAACATACCGTAGGAAAGCTCTATGAGAGCTCTACGAAGGGGGCAGTGAGCTAGCTCGCTTTGCCTTTTTCGGAGCTCAAAATCGAATGTTTTCATCAGTTTCGGGCCACTTTTCTTCTTTTGCACTGTTTTTCCGTCCCGGATCGTACGTCGTGAGCTGTTAAAAGGACGACAACCGTACTCGCGGCACATTAGATGACCCTACAATGCGTCGATATCACGTCTTACGAGGATGCTACGTTGTTGAAGAGGATGGGTTGTCGTTAATCCCATTGGGCTTTTTGAATGGGCCATATCTCTAGGCTGGGACTGTGAACCGTTAACACATAAAGGAATTGTGCCCTCAACATGATGGGTGCGATCATACCAGCACTAATGCACCGGATCCCATCAGAACTCCGAAGTTAAGCGTGCTTGGGCGAAAGTAGTTCTAGGATGGGTGACCCCCTGGGAAGTCCTTGTGTTGCACCCCCCTTTTCAATTTTTTTTGCTCCGGTTAGGGTTGCCAAGATACTTTACCCACCACATTTCTATTATCGAATCCCACGGCACCTTGGGCAAGACAACTTCTCTTCACGTGGAGGCTGGGCCCGCAAACCGAGGGCGTAGGGCTTGTGACCAGGTCTCCGTCGCTCCGGTGCCCATAACTTTTGATCCGTAAGGAGTTACGAGGCGCACAGCAAACCGTTGGAAAGCTCTCTGAGAGCTCTACGACGGGGTCAGCTAGCTAGCTCGCTGTGCCCTTTTCGGAGCTCAAAATCGAACGTTTTCATCAGTTTCGGGCCACTTTTCTTCTTTTGCTCTGTTTTTCTGTCCCGGATCGTACGTCGTGACCTGTTAAAAGGACGACAACCGTACTCGCGGCACATTAGATGACCCTACAATGCGTCGATATCACGTCTTGCGAGGATGCTACGTTGTTGAAGAGGATGGGTTGTCGTTAATCCCATTGGGCTTTTTGAATGGGCCATATCTCTAGGCTGGGACTGTGAACCGTTAACACATAAAGGAATTGTGCCCTCAACATGACGGGTGCGATCATACCAGCACTAATGCACCGGATCCCATCAGAACTCCGAAGTTAAGCGTGCTTGGGCGATAGTAGTACTAGGATGGGTGACCCACTGGAAAGTCCACGTGTTGCACCCACCTTTTCAATTTTTTTTGCTGCGGTTGGGGTTCCCAAGATACTTTACCCACCACATTTCTATTATCAAATCCCACGGCACCTTGGGCAAGACAACTTCTCTTCACGTGGAGGCTGGGCCCGCAAACCGAGGGCGTAGGGCTTGTGACCAGGTCTCCGTCGCTCCGGTGCCCATAACTTTTGATCCGTAAGGAGTTACGAGGCGAACAGCATACCGTTGGAAAGCTCTCTGAGAGCTCTATGACCGCGGCAGCTAGCTAGCTTGCTTTCCCCTTTTCAGAGCTCTTAATCGAACGTTTTCTTCAGTTTGGGGCCACTTTTCTTCTTTTGCTCTGTTTTTCCGTCCCGGATCGTACGTCGTGAGCTGTTAAAAGGACGACGACCTTACTCGCGGCACATTAGAGGACCTTACAATGCGTTGATATCACGTCTTGCGAGGATGCTGCGTTGTTGAAGCGGATGGGTTGTCGTTAAGCCCATTGGGCCTATTGAATGGGCCATATCACTAGGCTGGGACTGTGAACCGTTAACACATAAAGGAATTGTGCCCTCAACATGACGGGTGCGATCATACCAGCACTAATGCACCGGATCCCATCAGAACTCCGAAGTTAAGCGTGCTTGGGCGATAGTAGTACTAGGATGGGTGACCCCCTTGGAAGTCCTCGTGTTGCACCCCCCTTTTCAATTTTTTTTGCTCCGGTTAGGGTTGCCAAGATACTTTACCCTCCACATTTCTATTATCGAATCCCACGGCACCTTGGGCAAGACAACTTCTCTTCACGTGGAGGCTGGGCCCGCAAACCGAGGGCGTAGGGCTTGTGACCAGGTCTCCGTCGCTCCGGTGCCCATAACTTTTGATACGTAAGGAGTTACGAGGCGCACAGCATACCGTTGGAAAGCTCTATAAGAGCTCTACGACGGGGGCAGCGAGCTTGCTCGGTGTGCCCTTTTCGGAGCTCAAAATCGAACGTTTTCATCAGTTTCGGGCCACTTTTCTTCTTTTGCTCTGTTTTTCCGTCCCGGATCGTACGTCGTGAGCTGTTAAAAGGACGACAACCTTACTCGCGGCACATTAGAGGACCCTACAATGCGTCGATATCACGTCTTGCGAGGATACTGCGTTGTTGAAGCGGATCGGTTGTCGTTAAGCCCATTGGGCTTTTTGAATGGGCCATATCTCTAGGCTGGGACTATGAACCGTTAACACATAATGGAATTGTGCCCTCAACATGACGGGTGCGATCATACCAGCACTAATGCACCGGATCCCATCAGAACTCCGAAGTTAAGCGTGCTTGGGCCAGAGTAGTACTAGGATGGGTGACCCCCTGGGAAGTCCTCGTGTTGCACCCCCCTTTTCAATTTTTTTTGCTCCGGTTAGGGTTGCCAAGATACTTTACCCACCACATTTCTATTATCGAATCCCACGGCACCTTGGGCAAGACAACTTCTCTTCACGTGGAGTCTGGGCCCACCAACCGAGGGCTTAGGGCTTGTGACCAGGTCTCCGTCGCCCCGGTGCCCATAACTTTTGATCCGTAAGGAGTTACGAGGCGCACAGCAAACCGTTGGAAAGCTCTCTGAGAGCTATACGGCGAGGGTAGTTAGCTAGCTCTCTGTGCCCTTTTCGGAGCTCAAAATCGAACGTTTTCATCAGTTTCGGGCCACTTTTCTTCTTTTGCACTGTTTTTCCGTCCCGGATCGTACGTCGTGAGCTGTTAAAAGGACGACAACCTTACTCGCGGTACATTAGAGGACCCTACAATGCGTCGATATCACGTCTTGCGAGGATGCTGCGTTGTTGAAGCAGATGGGTTGTCGTTAAGCCCATTGGGCCTTTTGAATGGGCCATATCTCTAGGCTGGGACTGTGAAACGTTAACACATAAATGAATTGTGCACTCAACATGACGGGTGCGATCGTACCAGCACTAATGCACCGGATCCCATCAGAACTCCGAAGTTAAGCATGCTTGGGCGAGAGTAGTACTAGGATGGGTGACCCCCTGGGAAGTCCTCGTGTTGCACCCCCCTTTTCAATTTTTTTTGCTCCGGTTATGGTTGCCAAGATACTTTACCCACCACATTTCTATTATCGAATCCCACGGCACCTTGGGCAAGACAACTTCTCTTCACGTGGAGGCTGGGTCCGCAAACCAAGGGCGTAGGGCTTGTGACCAGGTCTCCGTCGCTCCGGTGCCCATAACTTTTGATCCGAAATGTGTTACGAGGCGCATAGCAAACCGTTGGAAAGCTCTCTGAGAGCTCTACGACGGGGGCAGCTAGCTAGCATGCTGTGCCCTTTTCGGAGCTCAAAATCGAACGTTTTCATCAGTTTCGGGCCACTTTTCTTCTTTTGCTCTGTTTTTCCGTCCCGGATCATACGTCGTGAGCTGTTAAAAGGACGACAACCTTACTCGCGGCACATTAGAGGACCCTACAATGCGTCGATATCACGCCTTGCGAGGATGCTGCGTTGTTGAAGCGGATGGGATGTCGTTAAGCCCATTGGTCCTTTTGAATGGGCCGTATCTCTAGGCTGGGACTGTGAACCGTTAACACATAAAGGAATTGTGCCCTCAACAAGACGGGTGCGATCATACCAGCACTAATGCACCTGATCCCATCAGAACTCCGAAGTTAAGCGTGCTTGGGCGAGAGTAGTACTAGGATGGGTGACCCCCTGGGAAGTCCTCGTGATGCACCCCCCTTTTCAATTTTTTTTGCTTCGGTTAGGGTTGCCAAGATACTTTACCCACCACATTTCTATTATCGAATCCCACGGCACCTTGGGCAAGACAACTTCTCTTCACGTGGAGGCTGGGCCCGCAAACCGAGGGCGTAGGGCTTGTGACCAGGTCTCCGTCGCTCCGGTGCCCATAACTTTTGATCCGTAAGGAGTTACGAGGCGCACAGCATACCGTTGGAAAGCTCTCTGAGAGCTCTACGACGGGTGCAGCTAGTTAGCTCATTTTGCCCATTTCAGAACTCAAAATCAAACATTTTCATCAGTTTCGGGCCACTTTTCTTCTTTTGCTCTGTTTTTCCCTCCCGGATCGTACGTCGTGAGCTGTTAAAAGGACGACAACCTTACTCGCGGCACATTAGAGGACCCTACAATGCATCGATATCACGTCTTGCGAGGATGCTATGTTGTTGAAGCGGATGGGTTGTCATTAAGCCCATTGGGCCTTTTGAATGGGCCATATCTCTAGGCTGGGACTGTGAACCGTTAACACATAAAGGAATTGTGCCCTCAACATGACGGGTGCGATCATACCAGCACAAATGAACCGGATCCCATCAGAACTCCGAAGTTAAGCGTGCTTGGGCGAGAGCAGTACTAGGATGGGTGACCCCCTGGGAAGTCCTCGTGTTGCACCCCCCTTTTCAATTTTTTTTGCTCCGGTTAGGGTTGCCAAGATACTTTACCAACCACATTTCTATTATCGAATCCCACGACACCTTGGGCAAGACAACTTCTCTTCACGTGGAGGCTGGGCCCGCAAACCGAGGTCGTAGGGCTTGTGACCAGGTCTCCGTCGTCCCGGTGCCCATAACTTTTGATCCGTAAGGAGTTATGAGGCGCACAGCATACCGTTGGAAAGCTCTCTGAGAGCTCTACGACGGGGGCGGCCAGATAGCATGCTATACCCTTTTCGGAGCTCAAAATTGAACGTTTTCATAAGTTTCGGGCCACTTTTCTTCTTTTGCTCTGTTTTTCCGTCCCGGATCGTACGTCGTGAGCTGTTAAAAGGACGACAACCTTACTCGCGGCACATTAGAGGACCCTACAATGCGTCGATATCACGTCTTGCGAGGATGCTGCGTTGTTGAAGCGGATGGGTTATCGTTAAGCCCATTGGGCCTTTTGAATGGGCCATATCTCTAGGCTGGGACTGTGAACCGTTAACACATAAAGGAATTGTGCCCTCAACATGACGGGTGCGATCATACTAGCACTAATACACCGGATCCCATCAGAACTCCGATGTTAAGCGTGCTTGGGAAAGAGTAGTACTAGGATGGGTGACCCCCTGGGAAGTCCTCGTGTTGCACCCCCCTTTTCAATTTTTTTTGCTCCGGTTAGGGTTGCCAAGATACTTTACCCACCACATTTCTATTATCGAATCCCACGGCACCTTGGGCAAGACAACTTCTCTTCACGTGGAGGCTGGGCCCGCAAATCGGTGCCCATAACTTTTGATCCGTAAGGAGTTACAAGGTGAACAGCATACCGTTGGAAAGCTCTCTGAGAGCTCTACGATGGGGGCAGCTAGCTAGCTCGCTGTGCCCTTTTCGGAGCTCAAAATCGAACGTTTTCATCAGTTTCGGGCCACTTTTCTTCTTTTGCTATGTTTTTCCGTCCCGGATTGTACGTCGTGAGCTGTTAAAAGGACGACAACCTTACTCGCGGCACATTAGAGGACCCTACAATGCGTCGATATCACGTCTTGCGAGGATGCTGCGTTGTTGAAGCGGATGGGTTGTCGTTAAGCCCATTGGGCCTTTTGAATGGGCCGTATCTCTAGGCTGGGACTGTGAACCGTTAACACATAAAGGAATTGTGCCCTCAACAAGACGGGTAAGATCATACCAGCACTAATGCACCGGATCCCATCAGAACTCCGAAGTTAAGCGTGTTTGGGCGAGAGTAGTACTAGGATGGGTGACCCCCGGGGAAGTCCTCGTGATGCATCCCCCTTTTCAATTTTTTTTGCTCCGGTTAGGATTGCCAAGATACTTTACCCACCACATTTCTATTATCGAATCCCACGGCACCTTGGGCAAGACAACTTCTCTTCACGTGGAGCCTGGGCCCGCAAACCTAGGGCGTAGGGCTTGTGACCAGGTCTCCGTCGCTCCGGTGCCCATAACTTTTGATCCATAAGGAGTTACGAGGCGCACAGCATACCGTTGGAAAGCTCTCTGAGAGCTCTACGACGAGGGCAGCTAGCTAGCTCGCTTTGCCCTTTTCGGAACTCAAAATCGAACATTTTCATCAGTTTCGGGCCACTTTTCTTCTTTGCCTCTGTTTTTCGGTCCCGGATCGTACATCGTGAGCTGTTAAAAGGACGACAACCTTACTCGCGGCACATTAGAGGACCCTACAATGCGTCGATATCACGTCTTGCGAGGATGCTGCATTGTTGAAGCGGATGTGTTGTCGTTAAGCCCATTGGGCCTTTTGAATGGGCCATATCTCTTGGCTTGGACTGTGAACCGTTAACACATAAAGGAATTGTGCCCTCAACATGACGGGTGCGATCATACCAGCACTAATGCACCGGATCTCATCAGAACTCCGAAGTTAAGCGTGCTTGGGCGAGAGTAGTACTAGGATGGGTGACCCCCTGGGAAGTCCTCGTGTTGCACCCCCCTTTTCAATTTTTTTTGCTCCGGTTAGGGTTGCCAAGATACTTTACCCACCACATTTCTATTATCGAATCCCACGGCCCCTTGGGCAAGACAACTTCTCTTCACGTGGAGGCTGGGCCCGCAAACCGAGGGCGTAGGGCTTGTGACCAGGTCTCCGTCGCTCCGGTGCCCATAACTTTTGATCCGTAAGGAGTTATGAGGCGCACAGCATACCGTTGGAAAGCTCTCTGAGAGCTCTACGACGGGGGCAGCAAGCTAGCTCGCTGTGCCCTTTTTGGAGCTCAAAATTGAATGTTTTCATCAGTTTCGGGCCACTTTTCTCCTTTTGCTCTGTTTTTCCGTCCCGGATCGTACGTCGTGAGCTGTTAAAAGGAAAACAACCTTACTCGCGGCACATTAGAGGACCCTACAATGCGTCGATATCACGTCTTGCGAGGATGCTGCGTTGTTGAAACGGATGGGTTATCGTTAACCCCATTGGGCCTTTTGAATGGGCCATATCTCTAGGCTGGGACTGTGAACCGTTAACACATAAAGGAATTGTGCCCTCAACATGACGGGTGCGATCATACCAGTACTAATGCACCAGATCCCATCAGAACTCCGAAGTTAAGCGTGCTTGGGCGAGAGTAGTACTAGGATGGGTGACCCCCGGGGAAGTCCTCGTGTTGCACCCCCCTTTTCAATTTTTTTTGCTCCGGTTAGGGTTGCCAAGATACTTTACCCACCACATTTCTATTATCAAATCCCACGGCACCTTGGGCAAGACAACTTCTCTTCACGTGGAGGCTGGGCCCGCAAACCGGTGCCCATAACTTTTGATCCGTAAGGAGTTACGAGGCGCACAACATACCGTTGGAAAGCTCTCTGAGAGCTCTACGACGGGGGCAGCAAGCTAGCTTGATGTACCCTTTTCGGAGAACAAAATCGAACATTTTCATCAGTTTCGGGCCACTTTTCTTCTTTTGCTCTGTTTTTCCGTCCCGGATCGTACGTCGTGAGCTGTTAAAAGGACGACAACCTTACTCGCGGCACATTAGAAGGCCCTACAATGCGTTGATATCACGTCTTACGAGGATGCTGCGTTGTTGATGCGGATGGGTTGTCGTTAAGCCCATTGGGCCTTTTGAATGGGCCATATCTCTAGGCTGGGACTGTGAACCGTTAACATATAAAGGAATTGTGCCCTCAACATGACGGGTGCGATCATACCAGCACTAATGCACCGGATCCCATCAGAACTCCGAAGTTAAGCGTGCTTGGGCGAGAGTAGTACTAGGATGGGTGACCCCCTGGGAAGTCCTCGTGTTGCACCCCCCTTTTCAATTTTTTTTGCTCCGGTTAGGGTTGCCAAGATACTTTACCCACCACATTTCTATTATCGAATCCCACGGCACCTTGGGCAAGACAACTTCTCTTCACGGGGAGGCTGGGCCCTCAAACCGAGGGCGTAGGGCTTGTGACTAGGTCTCCGTCGCTCCGGTACCTATAACTTTTGATCCGTAAGGAGTTACGAGGCGCACAGCATACCGTTGGAAAGCTCTCTGAGAGCACTACGACGGGGGCATCTAGCTAGCTCGCTATGCCCTTTTCGGAGCTCAAAATCGAACGTTTTCATCAGTTTCGGGCCACTATTCTTCTTTTGCTCTGTTTTGCCGTCCCGGATCGTACGTCGTGAGCTGTTAAAAGGACGACAACCTTACTCGCGGCACATTAGAGGACCCTACAATGCGTCGATATCACCCCTTGCGAGGATGCTGCGTTGTTGAAGCGGATGGGTTGTCGTTAAGCCCATTGGGCGTTGTGAATAGGCCATATCTCTAGGCTGGGACTGTGAACCGTTAACACATAAAGGAATTGTGCCCTCAACATGACGGGTGCGATCATACCAGTACTAATGCACCAGATCCCATCAGAACTCCGAAGTTAAGCGTGCTTGGGCGAGAGTAGTACTAGGATGGGTGACCCCCGGGGAAGTCCTCGTGTTGCACCCCCCTTTTCAATTTTTTTTGCTCCGGTTAGGGTTGCCAAGATACTTTACCCACCACATTTCTATTATCAAATCCCACGGCACCTTGGGCAAGACAACTTCTCTTCACGTGGAGGCTGGGCCCGCAAACCGGTGCCCTTAACTTTTGATCCGTAAGCAGTTACGAGGCGCACAACATACCGTTGGAAAGCTCTCTGAGAGCTCTACGACGGGGGCAGCAAGCTAGCTTGATGTACCCTTTTCGGAGATCAAAATCGAACATTTTCATCAGTTTCGGGCCACTTTTCTTCTTTTGCTCTGTTTTTCCGTCCCGGATCGTACGTCGTGAGCTGTTAAAAGGACGACAACCTTACTCGCGGCACATTAGAAGGCCCTACAATGCGTTGATATCACGTCTTGCGAGGATGCTGCGTTGTTGATGCGGATGGGTTGTCGTTAAGCCCATTGGGCCTTTTGAATGGGCCATATCTCTAGGCTGGGACTGTGAACCGTTAACATATAAAGGAATTGTGCCCTCAACATGACGGGTGCCATCATACCAGCACTAATGCACCGGATACCATCAGAACTCCGAAGTTAAGCGTGCTTGGGCGAGAGTAGTACTAGGATGGGTGACCCCCTGGGAAGTCCTCGTGTTGCACCCCCCTTTTCAATTTTTTTTGCTCCGGTTAGGGTTGCCAAGATACTTTACCCACCACATTTCTATTATCGAATCCCACGGCACCTTGGGCAAGACAACTTCTCTTCACGGGGAGGCTGGGCCCTCAAACCGAGGGCGTAGGGCTTGTGACTAGGTCTCCGTCGCTCCGGTACCTATAACTTTTGATCCGTAAGGAGTTACGAGGCGCACAGCATACCGTTGGAAAGCTCTCTGAGAGCTCTACGACGGGGGCATCTAGCTAGCTCGCTATGCCCTTTTCGGAGCTCAAAATCGAACGTTTTCATCAGTTTCGGGCCACTATTCTTCTTTTGCTCTGTTTTGCCGTCCCGGATCGTACGTCGTGAGCTGTTAAAAGGACGACAACCTTACTCGCGGCACATTAGAGGACCCTACAATGCGTCGATATCACGCCTTGCGAGGATGCTGCGTTGTTGAAGCGGATGGGTTGTCGTTAAGCCCATTGGGCCTTTTGAATGGGCCATATCTCTAGGCTGGGACTGTGAACTGTTAACACATAAAGGAATTGTGCCCTCAACATGACGGGTGCGATCATACCAGCACTAATGCACCGAATCCCATCAGAACTCCGAAGTTAAGCGTGCTTGGGCGAGAGTAGTACTAGGATGGGTGACCCCCTGGGAAGTCCTCGTGCTGCACCCCCCTTTTCAATTTTTTTTGCTCCGGTTAGTGTTGCCAAGATACTTTACCCACCACATTTCTATTATCGAATCCCACGGCACCTTGGGCAAGACAACTTCTCTTCACGTGGAGGCTGGGCCCGCAAACCGGTCCCCTTAACTTTTGATCCGTAAGGAGTTACGAGGCGCACAACATACCGTTGGAAAGCTCTCTGAGAGCTCTACGACGGGGGCAGCAAGCTAGCTTGATGTACCGTTTTCGGAGATCAAAATCGAACATTTTCATCAGTTTCGGGCCACTTTTCTTCTTTTGCTCTATTTTTCCGTCCCGGATCGTACGTCGTGAGTTGTTAAAAGGACGACAACCTTACTTGCGGGACATTAGTAGGCCCTACAATGCCTTGATATCACGTCTTAGGAGGATGCTGCGTTGTTGATGCGGATGGGTTGTCGTTAAGCCCATTGGGCCTTTTGAATGTGCCATCTCTCTAGGTTGGGACTGTGAACCGTTAACAAATAAATGAGTTGTGCCCTCAACATGACGGGTGCCATCATACCAGCACTAATGCACTGGATCCCATCAGAACTCCGAAGTTAAGCGTGCTTGGGCGAGAGTAGTACTAGGATGGGTGACCCCCTGGGAAGTCCTCGTGTTGCACCCCCCTTTTCAATTTTTTTTGCCCCGGTTAGGGTTGCCAAGATACTTTACCCACCACATTTCTATTATCGAATCCCACGGCACCTTGGGCAAGACAACTTCTCTTCACGGGGAGGCTGGGCCCTCAAACCGAGGGCGTAGGGCTTGTGACTAGGTCTCCGTCGCTCCGGTACCTATAACTTTTGATCCGTAAGGAGTTACGAGGCGCACAGCATACCGTTGGAAAGCTCTCTGAGAGCTCTACGACGGGGGCATCTAGCTAGCTCGCTATGCCCTTTTCGGAGCTCAAAATCGAACGTTTTCATCAGTTTCGGGCCACTATTCTTCTTTTGCTCTGTTTTGCCGTCCCGGATCGTACGTCGTGAGCTGTTAAAAGGATGACAACCTTACTCGCGGCACATTAGAGGACCCTACAATGCGTCGATATCACGCCTTGCGAGGATGCTGCGTTGTTGAAGCGGATGGGTTGTCGTTAAGCCCATTGGGCCTTTTGAATGGGCCATATCTCTAGGCTGGGACTGTGAACTGTTAACACATAAAGGAATTGTGCCCTCAACATGACGGGTGCGATCATACCAGCACTAATGCACCGAATCCCATCAGAACTCCGAAGTTAAGCGTGCTTGGGCGAGAGTAGTACTAGGATGGGTGACCCCCTGGGAAGTCCTCGTGCTGCACCCCCCTTTTCAATTTTTTTTGCTCCGGTTAGGGTTGCCAAGATACTTTACCCACCACATTTCTATTATCGAATCCCACGGCACCTTGGGCAAGACAACTTCTCTTCACGGGGAGGCTGGGCCCTCAAACCGAGGGCGTAGGGCTTGTGACTAGGTCTCCGTCGCTCCGGTACCTATAACTTTTGATCCATAAGGAGTTACGAGGCGCACAGCATACCGTTGGAAAGCTCTCTGAGAGCTCTACGACGGGGGCAGCTAGCTAGCTCGCTTTGCCCTTTTCGGAACTCAAAATCGAACATTTTCATCAGTTTCGGGCCACTTTTCTTCTTTTGCTCTGTTTTTCGGTCCTGGATCGTACATCATGAGCTGTTAAAAGGACGACAACCTTACTCGCGGCACATTAGAGGACCCTACAATGCGTCGATATCACGTCTTGCGAGGATGCTGCGTTGTTGAAGCGGATGGGTTGTCGTTAAGCCCATTGGGCCTTTTGAATGGGCCATATCTCTTGGCTGGGACTGTGAACCGTTAACACATAAAGGAATTGTGCCCTCAACATGACGGGTGCGATCATACCAGCACTAATGCACCGGATCTCATCAGAACTCCGAAGTTAAGCGTGCTTGGGCGAGAGTAGTACTAGGATGGGTGACCCCCTGGGAAGTCCTCGTGTTGCACCCCCCTTTTCAATTTTTTTTGCTCCGGTTAGGGTTGCCAAGATACTTTACCCACCACATTTCTATTATCGAATCCCACGGCACCTTGGGCAAGACAACTTCTCTTCACGGGGAGGCTGGGCCCTCAAACCGAGGGCGTAGGGCTTGTGACTAGGTCTCCGTCGCTCCGGTACCTATAACTTTTGATCCGTAAGGAGTTACGAGGCGCACAGCATACCGTTGGAAAGCTCTCTGAGAGCTCTACGACGGGGGCATCTAGCTAGCTCGCTATGCCCTTTTCGGAGCTCAAAATCGAACGTTTTCATCAGTTTCGGGCCACTATTCTTCTTTTGCTCTGTTTTGCCGTCCCGGATCGTACGTCGTGAGCTGTTAAAAGGACGACAACCTTACTCGCGGCACATTAGAGGACCCTACAATGAGTTGATATCACGTCTTGCGAGGATGCTGCGTTGTTGAAGCGGATGGGTTGTCGTTAAGCCCATTGGGCCTTTTGAATGGGCCATATCTCTAGGCTGGGACTGTGAACTGTTAACACATAAAGGAATTGTGCCCTCAACATGACGGGTGCGATCATACCAGCACTAATGCACCGAATCCCATCAGAACTCCGAAGTTAAGCGTGCTTGGGCGAGAGTAGTACTTGGATGGGTGACCCCCTGGGAAGTCCTCGTGCTGCACCCCCCTTTTCAATTTTTTTTGCTCCGGTTAGGGTTGCCAAGATACTTTACCCACTACATTTCTATTATCGAATCCCACGGCACCTTGGGCAAGACAACTTCTCTTCACGTGGAGGCTGGGCCCGCAAACCCAGGGCGTAGGGCTTGTGACCAGGTCTCCGTCGCTGCAGTGCCCATAACTGTTGATCCGTAAGGAGTTACGCGGCGCACAGCATACCGTTGGAAAGCTCTCCGAGAGCTCTACGACGGGGGCGGGTAGCGAGCTGGCTGTGCCCTTTTTGGAGCTCAAAATCGAACGTTTTCATCAGTTTCGGGCTACTTTTCTTCTTTTGCTCTGTTTTTCCGTCCCGGATCGTACGTCGTGAGCTGTTAAAAGGATAACAACCTTACTCGCGGCACATTAGAGGACCCTTCAATGCCTCGATATCACGTCTTTCGAGGATGCTGCATTGTTGAAGCGGATGGGTTGTCGTTAAGCCCATTGGGCCTTTTCAATGGGCCATATCTCTAGGCTGGGACTGTGAACCGTTAACACATAAAGGAATTGTGCCCTCAACATGACGGGTGCGATCATACCAGCACTAATGCACTGGATCCCATCAGAACTCCGAAGTTAAGCGTGCTTGGGCGAGAGTAGTTCTAGGATGGGTGACCCCCTGGGAAGTCCTCGTGTTGCACCCCCCTTTTCAATTTTTTTTCCTCCGGTTAGGGTTGCCAAGATATTTTACCCACCACATTTCTATTATCGAATCCCACGGCACCTTGGGCAAGACAACTTCTCTTCACGTGGAGGCTGGGCCCGCAAACCGAGGGCGTAGGGCTTGTGGCCAGGTGTCCGTCGCTCCGGTGCCCATAACTCTTGATCCGTAAGAAGTTACGCGGTGCACAGCATACCGTTGGAAAGCACTCCGAGAGCTCTACGACGGGGGCAGGTAGCTAGCTCGCCGTGCCCTTTTCGGAGCTCAAAATCGAACGTTTTCATCAGTTTCAGCCTACTTTTCTTCTTTGGCTCTGTTTTCCGTCCTGGATCGTACGTCGTGAGCTGTTAAAAGGACGACAACCTTACTCGCGGCACATTAGAGGACCCTACAATGCGTCGATATCACGTCTTGCGAGGATGCTGCGTTGTTGAAGCGGATGTGTTGTCGTTAAGCCCATTGGGCCTTTTGAATGGGCCATATCTCTAGGCTAGGACTGTGAACCGTTAACACATAAAGGAATTGTGCCCTCAACATGACGGGTGCGATCATACCAGCACTAATGCACCGGATCCCATCAGAACTTCGAAGTTAAGCGTGCTTGGGCGAGAGTAGTACTAGGATGGGTGACCCCCTGGGAAGTCCTCGTGTTGCACCCCCATTTTCCATTTTTTTTGCTCCGGTTAGGGTTGCCAAGATACTTTACACACCACATTTCTATTATCGAATCCCACGGCACCTTGGGAAAGACAACTTCTCTTCACGTGGAGGCTGGGCCCGCAAACCGAGGGCGTAGGGCTTGTGACCAGGTCTCCGTCGCTCCGGTGCCCATAACTTTTGATCCGTAAGGAGTTACGAGGCGCACAGCATACCGTTGGAAAGCTCTCTGAGAGCTCTACGACGGGGGCAGCAAGTTAGCTCACTGTGGCCATTTCGGAGCTCAAAATCGAACGTTTTCATCAATTTTGGGCCACTTTTCTTCTTTTGCTCTGTTTTCCCGTCCCGGATCGTACGTCGTGAGCTGTTAAAAGGACGACAACCTTACTCGCGGCACATTAGAGGACCCTACAATGCGTCGATATCACGTCTTGCGAGGATGCTGCGTTGTTGAAGCGGATGGGTTGTCGTTAAGCCCATTGGGCCTTTTGAATGGGCCATATCTCTAGGCTGGGACTGTGAACCGTTAACACATAAAGGAATTGTGCCCTCAACATGACGGGTGCGATCATACCAGCACTAATGCACCGGATCCCATCAGAACTCCGAAGTTAAGCGTGGTTGGGCGAGAGTAGTACTAGGATGGGTGACCCCCTGGGAAGTCCTCGTGTTGTACTCCCCTTTTCAATTTTTTTTGCTCCGGTTAGGGTTGCCAAGATACTTTACCCACCACATTTCTATTATCGAATCCCACGGCACCTTGGGCAAGACAACTTCTCTTCACGTGGAGGCTGGGCCCGCAAACCGGTGCCCATAACTTTTGATCCGTAAGGAGTTACGAGGCGCACAGCATACCGTTGGAAAGCTCTCTGAGAGCTCTACGACGGGGGCAGCAAGCTAGCTTGTTATGCCCTTTTCGGAGCTCAAAATTGAACATTTTCATTAGTTTCGGGCCACTTTTCTTCTTTTGCACTGTTTTTCCGTCCCGGATCGTACGTCGTGAGCTGTTAAAAGGACGACAACCTTACTCGCGGCACATTAGAGGACCCTACAATGCATCGATATCACGTCTTGCGAGGATGCTGCGTTGTTGAAGCGGATGGGTTGTCGTTAAGCCCATTGGGCCTTTAGAATGGGCCATATCTCTAGGCTGGGACTGTGAACCGTTAACACATAAAGGAATTGTGCCCTCAACATGACGGGTGCAATCATACTAGCACTAATGCACCGGATCCCATCAGAACTCCGAAGTTAAGTGTGCTTGGGCGAGAGTAGTACTAGGATGGGTTGTCCCCTGGGAAGTCCTCGTGTTGCACCCCCGTTTTCAATTTTTTTTGCTCCGGTTAGGGTTGCCAAGATACTTTACCCACCACATTTCTATTATCGAATCCCACGGCACCTTGGGCAAGACAACTTCTCTTCACGTGGAGGCTGGGCCCGCAAACCGAGGGCGTAGGTCTTGTGACCAGGTCTCCGTCGCTCCGGTGCCCATAACTTTTGATCCGTAAGGAGTTACGAGGCGCACAGCATACCGTTGGAAAGCTCTCTGAGAGCTCTACGACGGGGGCAGCAAGCTAGCTTGTTATGCCCTTTTCGGAGCTCAAAATCGAACATTTTCATTAGTTTCGGGCCACTTTTCTTCTTTTGCACTGTTTTTCCGTCCCGGATCGTACGTCGTGAGCTGTTAAAAGGACGACAACCTTACTCGCGGCACATTAGAGGACCCTACAATGCATCGATATCACGTCTTGCGAGGATGCTGCGTTGTTGAAGCGGATGCGTTGTCGTTAAGCCCATTGGGCCTTTAGAATGGGCCATATCTCTAGGCTGGGACTGTGAACCGTTAACACATAAAGGAATTGTGCCCTCAACATGACGGGTGCGATCATACTAGCACTAATGCACCGGATCCCATCAGAACTCCGAAGTTAAGTGTGCTTGGGCGAGAGTAGTACTAGGATGGGTTGTCCCCTGGGAAGTCCTCGTGTTGCACCCCCGTTTTCAATTTTTTTTGCTCCGGTTAGGGTTGCCAAGATACTTTACCCACCACATTTCTATTATCGAATCCCACGGCACCTTGGGCAAGACAACTTCTCTTCACGTGGAGGCTGGGCCCGCAAACCGAGGGCGTAGGTCTTGTGACCAGGTCTCCGTCGCTCCGGTGCCCATAACTTTTGATCCGTAAGGAGTTACGCGGCGCACAGCATACCGTTGGAAAGCTCTCCGAGAGCTCTACGATGGGGGCAGCTAGCTAGATCGCTGTACCCTTTTCGGAGCTCAAAATCGAATGTTTTCATCCGTTTCGGGCCACTTTTCTTCTTTTGCTCTGTTTTTTCATCCCGGATTGTACGTCGTGAGCTGGTAAAAGGACGACAACCTTACTCGCGGCACATTAGAGGACCCTACAATGCGTCGATATCACATCTTGAGAGGATGCTGCGTTGTTGAAGCGGATGGGTTGTCGTTAAGCCCATTGGGCCTTTTGAATAGGCTATATCTCTAGGCTGGGACTGTGAATTGTTAACACATAAAGGAATTGTGCCCTCAACATGACGGGTGCGATCATACCAGCACTAATGAACCGGATTCCATCAGAACTCCGAAGTTAAGCGTGTTTGGGCGAGAGTAGTACTAGGATGGGTGACCCCCTGGGAAATCCTCGTGTTGCACCCCCCTTTTAAATTTTTTTTGCTCCGGTTAGGGTTGCCAAGATACTTTACCCACCACATTTCTATTATCGAATCCCATTGCACCTTGGGCAAGACAACTTCTCTTCACGTGGAGGCTGGGCCCGCAAACCGAGGGCGTAGGGCTTGTGACCAGGTCTCCGTCGCTCCGGTGCCCAAAACTTTTGATCCGTAAGGAGTTACACGGCGCACAGCATACCGTTGGAAAGCTCTCCGAGAGCTCTACAGCGGGGGCAGGTAGCTAGCTCGCTTTGCCCATTTCGGAGCTCAAAATCGAACGTTTTCATCAGTTTCGGGCTACTTTTCTTCTTTTGCTCTGTTTTTCCGTCACGGATCATACGTCGTGAGCTGTTAAAAGGACGACAACCTTACTCGCGGCACATTAGAGGACCCTACAATGCGTCGATATCACGTCTTGCGAGGATGCTGCATTGTTGAAGCGGATGGGTTGTCGTTAAGCCCATTGGGCCTTTTGAATGGGCCATATCTCTAGGCTGGGACTGTGAACCGTTAACACATAAAGGAATTGTGCCCTCAACATGACGGGTGCGATCATACCAGCACTAATGCACCAGATCCCATCAGAACTCCGAAGTTAAGCGTGCTTGGGCGAGAGTAGTACTAGGATGGGTGACCCCCTGGGAAGTCCTCGTGTTGCACCCCCCTTTTCAATTTTTTTTGCTCCGGTTAGGGTTGCCAAGATGCTTTACCCACCAAATTTCTATTATCGAATCCCACGGCACCTTGGGCAAGACAACTTCTCTTCACGTGGATGCTAGGCCAGCAAACCGAGGGCGTAGGGCTTGTGACCAGGTCTCCGTCGCTCCGGTGCCCATAAATTTTGATCCGTAAGGAGTTACGCGGCGCACAACATACCATTGTAAAGCTCTCAAGAGCTCTACGACGGGGGCAGCCAGCTAGCTCGCTTTGCCCAATTCGGAGCTCAAAATCGAACGTTTTCATCAGTTTCGTGCCACTTTTCTTCTTTTGCTCTGTTTTTCCGTCCCGGATCGTACGTCGTGAGCTGTGAAAAGGACGACAACCTTACTCGCGGCACATTAGAGGACCCTACAATGCGTCGATATCACGTCTTGCGAGGATGCTGCATTGTTGAAGCATATGGGTTGTCGTTAAGCCCATTGGGCCTTTTGAATAGGCCATATCTCTAGGCTGGGACTGTGAACCGTTAACACATAAAGGAATTGTGCCCTCAACATGACGGGTGCGATCATACCAGCACTAATGCACCAGATCCCATCAGAACTCCGAAGTTAAGCGTGCTTGGGCGAGAGTAGTACTAGGATGGGTGACCCCCTGGGAAGTCCTCGTGTTGTACCCCCCTTTTCAATTTTTTTTGCTCCGGTTAGGGTTGCCAAGATGCTTTACCCACCACATTTCTATTATCGAATCCCACGGCACCTTGGGCAAGACAACTTCTCTTCACGTGGAGGCTGGGCCAGCAAACCGAGGGCGTAGGGCTTGTTACCAGGTCTCCGTCGCTCCGGTGCCAATAAATTTTGATCCGTAAGGAGTTACGCGGCGCACAGCATACCATTGTAAAGCTCTCAAGAGCTCTACGACGGGGGCAGCCAGCTAGCTCGCTTTGCCCAATTCGGAGCTCAAAATCGAACGTTTTCATCAGTTTCGGGCCACTTTTCTTCTTTTGCTTTGTTTTTCCGTCCCGGATCGTACGTCGTGAGCTGTTAAAAGGACAACAACCTTACTCGCGGCACATTAGAGGACCCTACAATGCGTCGATATCACGTCTTGCGAGGATGCTGCGTTGTTGAAGCGGATGGGATGTCGTTAAGCCCATTGGGCCTTTTGAATGGGCCATATCTCTAGGCTGGGAATGTGAACCGTTAACAAATAAAGGAATTGTGCCCTCAACATGACGGGTGCGATCATACCAGCACTAATGCACCGGATCCCATCAGAACTCCAAAGTTAAGCGTGCTTGGGCGAGAGTAGTACTAGGATGGGTGACCCCCTGGGAAGTCCTCGTGTTGCACCCCCCTTTTCAATTTTTTTGCTCCGGTTAAGGTTGCCAAGATGCTTTACCCACCACATTTCTATTATCAAATCCCACGGCACCTTGGGCAAGACAACTTCTCTTCACGTGGAGACTGGGCCCGCAAACCGAGGGCGTAGGGCTTGTGACCAGGTCTCCGTCGCTCCGGTGCCCATAAATTTTGGTCCGTAAGGAGTTACGCGGCGCACAGCATACCATTGTAAAGCTCTCAAGAGCTCTACGACGGGGGCAGCCATCGAGCTCGCTTTGCCCAATTCGGAGCTCAAAATCGAACGTTTTCATCAGTTTCGTGCCACTTTTCTACTTTTGCTCTGTTTTTCCGTCCTGGATCATACGTCGTTAGCTGTTAAAAGGACGACAACCTTACTCGCGGGACATTAGAGGGCCCTACAATGCGTCGATATCACATCTTGCGAGGATGCTGCATTGTTGAAGCGGATGGGTTGTCGTTAAGCCCATTGGGCCTTTTGAATGGGCCATATCTCTAGGCTGGGACTGTGAACCGTTAACACATAAAGGAATTGTGCCCTCAACATGACGGGTGCGATCATACCAGCACTAATGCACCGGATCCCATCAGAACTCCAAAGTTAAGCGTGCTTGGGCGAGAGTAGTACTAGGATGGGTGACCCCCTGGGAAGTCCTCGTGTTGCACCCCCCTTTTCAATTTTTTTTGCTCCGGTTAGGGTTGCCAAGATGCTTTACCCACCACATTTCTATTATCGAATCCCACGGCACCTTGGGCAAGACAACTTCTCTTCACGTGGAGGCTGGGCCAGCAAACCGAGGGCGTAGGGCTTGTGACCAGGTCTCCGTCGCTCCGGTGCCCATAACTTTTGATCCGTAAGGAGTTACGCGGCGCACATCAAACCGTTGTAAAGCTCTCCAAGAGCTCTACGACAGGGGCAGCCAGCTAGCTTGCTTTGCCCTTTTCGGAGCTCAAAATCGAACGTTTTCATCAGTTTCGGGACACTTTTCTTCTTTTGCTCTGTTTTTCCGTCCCGGATTGTACGTCGTGAGCTGTTAAAAGGACGACAACCTTACTCACGGCACATTAGAGGACCCTACAATGCATCGATATCACGTCTTGCGAGGATGCTGCGTTGTTGAAGCGGATGGGTTGTCGTTAAGCCCATTGGGCCTTTTGAATGGGCCATATCTCTAGGCTGGGACTGTGAACCGTTAACACATAAAGGAATTGTGCCCTCAACATGACGGATGCGATCATACCAACACTAATGCACCGGATCCCATCAGAACTCCGAAGTTAAGCGTGCTTGGGCGAGAGTAGTACTAGGATGGGTGACCCCCTGGGAAGTCCTCGTGTTGCACCCCCCCTTTTCAATTTTTCTTGGTCCGGTTAGAGTTGCCAAGATACTTTACCCACCACATTTCTATTATCGAATCCCACGGCACCTTGGGCAAGACAACTTCTCTTCCCGTGGAGGCTGGGCCCGCAAACCGAGGGCGTAGGGCTTGTGACCAGGTCTCCGTTGCTCCGGTGCCCATAACTTTTGATCCGTAAGGAGTTATGCGGCGCACAGCATACCGTTGGAAAGCTCTCCGAGAGCTCTACGACGGGGGAAGGTACCTAGCTTGCCGTGCCCTTTTTGGAGCTCAAAATCAAACGTTTTGATCAGTTTCAGGCCACTTTTCTTCTTTTGCTCTGTTCTTCCGTCCCGGATCGTACGTTGTGAGCTGTTAAAAGGAAGACAACCTTACTCGCGGCACATTAGAGGACCCTACAATGCGTCGATATCACGTCTTGCGAAGATGCTGCGTTGTTGAAGCGGATGGGTTGTCGTTAAGCCCATTGGGCCTTTTTGAATGGGCCATATCTCTAGGCTGGGACTGTGAACCTTTAACACATAAAGGAATTGTGCCCTCAACATGACGGGTGCGATCATACCAGCACTAATGCACCGGATCCCATCAGAACTCCAAAGTTAAGCGTGCTTGGGCGAGAGTAGTACTAGGATGGGTGACCCCCTGGGAAGTCCTCGTGTTGCATCCCCCTTCTCAATTTTTTTTGCTCCGGTTAGGGTTGCCAAGATACTTTATCCACCACATTTCGATTACCGAATCCCACGGCACCTTGGGTAAGACAACTTCTCTTCAAGTAGAGGCTGGGCCCGCAAACCGAGGGCGTAAGGCTTGTGACCAAGTCTCCACCGCTCCGGTGCCTATAACGTTTGATCCGTAAGGAGTTACGCGGCTCACAGCATACCGTTGGAAAGCTCTCCGAGAGCTCTACGACGGCGGCAGCCAGCTAGCTCGCTATGCCCTTTTCGGAACTCAAAATCGAACGTTTTCATCAGTTTCGGGCCACTTTTCTTCTTTTGCTCTGTTTCTCCTTCCCGGATCGTACGTCGTGAGCTGTTAAAGGGACGACAACCTTACTCGCGGCACATTAGAGGACCCTACAATGCGTCGATATCACGTCTTGCGAGGATGCTGCGTTGTTGAAGCGGATGGGTTGTCGTTAAGCCCATTGGGCATTTTCAATGGGCCATATCTCTAGGCTGGGACTGTGAACCGTTAACACATAAAGGAATTATGCCCTCAACATGACTGGTGCGATCATACCAGCACTAATGCACCGGATCCCATCAGAACTCCGAAGTTAAGCGTGCTTGGGCGAGAGTAGTACTAGGATGGGTGACGCCCTGGGAAGTCCTCATGTTGCACCCCCCTTTTCAATTTTTTTTCGCTCCGGTTAGGGTTGCCAAGATACTTTACCCACCACATTTCTATTATCCAATCCCACGGCACGTTGGGGAAGACAACTTCTCTTCAAGTGGAGGCTAGGCCTGCAAACCGAGGGCGTAGGGATTGTGACCAGGTCTCCGTCGCTCCGGTGCCCATAACTTTTGATCCGTAAGGAGTTACGCGGCGCACAGCATACCGTTGGAAAGCTCTCCGAGAGCTCTACGACGATGGCAGGTAGCTAGCTCGCCGTGCCCTTTTCGGAGCTCAAAATCGAAGGTTTTCATCAGTTTCGGGCTACTTTTCTTCTTTTGCTCTGTTTTTCGATCCCGGATCGTACGTCGTGAGCTGTTAAAAGGACGACAACCTTACTCGTGGCACATTAGAGGACCCTACAATGCGTCGATATCACGTTCTGTGAGGATGCAGCGTTGTTGAAGCGGATGGGTTGTCGCTAAGCACATTGGGCCTTTTGAATGGGCCATATCTCTAGGCTGGGACTGTGAACCGTTAACACATAAAGGAATTGTACGCTCACCATGACGGGTGCGATCATACCAGCACTAATGCACCGGATCCCATCAGAACTCCGAAGTTAAGCGTGCTTGGGCGAGAGTAGTTCTAGGATGGGTGACCCCCTGGGAAGTCCTCGTGTTGCACCCCCCTTTTCAATTTTTTTTGCTCCGGTTAGGGTTGCCAAGATACTTTACCCACCAAATTTATATTATCCAATCCCACGGCACCTTGGGCAAGACAACTTCTCTTCACGATGAGGCTGGTCCCGCAAACCGAGGGCGTAGGGCTTGTGACCAGGTCTCCGTCGCTCCGGTGCCCATAACTTTTGATCCGTAAGGAGTTACGCGGCGCACAGCATACCGTTGGAAAGCTCTCCGAGAGCTCTACGACGGGGGTAGGTAGCTAGCTCGCCGTGCCTTTTTCGGAGCTCAAAATTGAAAGTTTTCATCAGTTTTGGGCTACTTTTCTTCTTTTGCTCTGTTTTTCGATCCCGGATCGTACGTCGTGAGCTGTTAAAAGGACGACAACCTTACTCGCGGCACATTAGAGGACCCTACAATGCGTCGATATCACGTTCTGCGAGGATGCTGCGTTGTTGAAGCGGATGGGTTGTCGCTAAGCACATTGGGGCTTTTGAATGGGCAATATCTCTAGGCTGGGACTGTGAACCGTTAACACATAAAGGAATTGTGCCCTCACCATGATGGGTGCGATCATACCAGCACTAATGCACCGGATCCCATCAGAACTCCGAAGTTAAGCGTGCTTGGGCGAGAGTAGTTCTAGGATGGGTGACCCCCAGGGAAGTCCTCGTGTTGCACCCCCCTTTTCAATTTTTTTTGCTCCGGTTAGGATTGCCAAGATACTTTACCCACCACATTTCTATTATCGAATCCCACGGCACCTTGGGCAAGACAACTTCTCTTCAAGTTGAGGCTGGGCCAGCAAACCGAGGGCGTAAGGCTTGTTACCAGGTCTCCGTCGCTCCGGTGCCCATAACTTTTGATCCGTAAGGAGTTACGCGGCGCACACAATACCGTTGTAAAGCTCTCCGAGAGCTCTACGATGGGGGCAGCCAGCTAGCTCGCTTTGCCCTTTTCGGAGCTCAAAATCAAACGTTTTCATCAGTTTCGGGCTACTTTTCTTCTTTTGCTCTGTTTTTCCGTCCCGGATCGTACGTCGTGAGTTGTTAAAGGGACGACAACCTTACTCGCGGCACATTAGAGGACCCTACAATGCGTCGATATCACGTCTTGCGAGGATGCTGCATTGTTGAAGCGGATGGGTTGTCGTTATGCCCATTGGGCATTTTGAATGGGCCATATCTCTAGGCTGGGACTGTGAACCGTTAACACATAAAGGAATTGTGCCCTCAACATGACAGGTGCGATCATACCAGCACTAATGCACCGGATCCCATCAGAACTCTGAAGTTAAGCGTGCTTGGGCGAGAGTAGTACTAGGATGGGTGACGCCCTGGGAAGTCCTCGTGTTGCACCCCCCTTTTCAATTTTTTTTGGCTCCGGTTAGGGTTGCCAAGATACTTTACCCACCACATTTCTATTATCCAATCCCACGGCACCTTGGGCAAGACAACTTCTCTTCAAGTGGAGGCTGGGCCCGCAAACCGAGGGCGTAGGGCTTGTGACCAGGTCTCCGTCGCTCCGGTGCCCATAACTTTTGATCCGTAAGGAGTTACGCGGCGCACAGCATACCGTTGGAAAGCTCTCCGAGAGCTCTACGACGATGGTAGGTAGCTAGCTCGCCGTGCCCTTTTCGGCGCTCAAAATCGAACGTTTTCATTAGTTTCGGGCTACTTTTCTACTTTTTCTCTGTTTTTCCATCCCGGATCGTACGTCGTGAGCTGTTAAAAGGATGACAACCTTACTCGCGGCACATTAGAGGACCCTACAATGCGTCGATATCACGTTCTGCGAGGATGCTGCGTTGTTGAAGCGGATGGGTTGTCGTTAAGCCCATTGGGCCTTTTGAATGGGCCATATCTCTAGGCTAGGACTGTGAACCGTTAACACATAAAGGAATTGTGCCCTCAACATGACGGGTGCCATCATACCAGCACTAATGCACCGGATCCCATCAGAACTCCGAAGTTTAGCGTGCTTGGGCGAGAGTAGTACTAGGATGGGTGACCCCCTGGGAAGTCCTCGTGTTGCACCCCCCTTTTCAATTTTTTTTGCTCCAGTTAGGGTTGCCAAGATACTTTACCCACCACATTTCTATTATCGAATCCCACGGCACCTTGGGCAAGACAACTTCTCTTCACGTGGAGGCTGGGCCCGCAAACCGAGGGCGTAGGGCTTGTGACCAGGTCTCCGTCGCTCCGGTGCCCATAACTTTTGATCCGTAAGGAGTTACGCGGCGCACAGCATACCGTTGGAAAGCTCTCCGAGAGCTCTACGACAGTGGCAGGTAGCTAGCTCACCGTGCCCTTTTCGGAGCTCAAAATCGAACATTTTCATCAGTTTCGGGCTACTTTTCTTCTTTTGCTCTGTTTTTCCGTCCCGGATTGTACGTCGTGAGCTGTTAAAAGGACGACAACCTTACTCGCGGCACATTAGAGGACCCTACAATGCGTCGATATCACGTCTTGCGAGGATGCTGGGTTGTTGAAGCGGATGGGTTGTTGTTAAGCCCATTGGGCCTTTTGAATGGGCCATATCTCTAGGATGGGACTGTGAACCCTTAACACATAAAGGAATTGTGCGCTCAACATGACGGGTGCGATCACCGGATCCCATCAGAACTCCGAAGTTAAGCGTGCTTGGGCGAGAGTAGTACTAGGATGGGTGACCCCATGGGAAGTCCTCGTGTTGCAACCCCCTTTTCAATTTTTTTTGCTCCGGTTAGGGTTGCCAAGATACTTTACCCACCACATTTCTACTATCAAATCCCACGGCACCTTGGGCAAGACAACGTCTCTTCACGTGGAGGCTGGGCCCGCAAACCGAGGGCGTAGGGCTTGTGACCAGGTCTCCGTCGCTCCGGTGCCCATAACTTTTGATCCGTAAGGAGTTACGCGGCGCACAGCATACCGTTGTAAAGCTCTTCGAGAGCTCTACGACGGCGGCAGCCAGCTAGCTCGCTTTGCCCTTTTCGGAGCTCAAAATCGAACGTTTTCATCAGTTTTGGGCCACTTTTCTTATTTTGCTCTGTTTTTCCGTCCCGGATCGTACGTCGTGAGCTGTTAAAAGGACGACAACCTTACTCGCGGCACATTAGGGGACCCTACAATGCGTCAATATCACGTCTTGCGAGGATGCTGCGTTGTTGAAGCGGATGGTTTGTATTTAAGCCCATTGGGCCTTTTGAATGGGCCATATCTCTAGGCTGGGACTGTGAACCGTTAACACATAAAGAAATTGTGCCCTCAACATGACGGGTGCGATCATACCAGCACTAATACACCGGATCCCATCAGAACTCCGAAGTTAAGCGTGCTTGGGCGAGAGTAGTACTAGGATGGGTGACCCCTTGGGAAGTCCTCGTGTCGCACCTCCCTTTTCAATTTTTTTTGCTCCGGTTAGGGTTGCCAAGATACTTTACCCACCACATTTCTATTATCGAATCCCACGGCACCTTGGGCAAGACAACATCTCTTCACGTGGAGGCTGGGCCCGCAAACCGAGGGCGTAGGGCTTGTGACCAGGTCTCCGTCGCTCTGGTGCCCATAACTTTTGATCCGTAAGGAGTTACGCGGTGCACGGCATACCGTTGGAAAGCTCTCCGAGAGCTCTACGACGGTGGCAGGTAGCTAGCTCACAGTGCCCTTTTCGGAGCTCAAAATCGAACGTTTTCATCAGTTTCGGTCTACTTTTCTTCTTTTGCTCTATTTTTCCGTCCCGGATTGTACGTCGTGAGCTGTTAAAAGGACGACAACCTTACTCGCGGCACATTAGAGGACCCTACAATGCGTCGATATCACGTCTTGCTAGGATGCTGCGTTGTTGAAGCGGATGGGTTGTCGTTAAGCCCATTGGGCCTTTTGAATGGGCCATATCTCTAGGTTGGGACTGTGAACCGTTAACACATAAAGGAATTGTGCGCTCAACATGACGGGTGCGATCATACCAGCACTAATGCACCGGATCCCATCAGAACTCCGAAGTTAAGCGTGCTTGGGCAAGAGTAGTACTAGGATGGGTGACCCCCTGGGAAGTCCTCGTGTTGCAACCCCCTTTTCAATTTTTTTTGCTCCGGTTAGGGTTGCCAAGATACTTTACCCACCACATTTCTACTATCGAATCCCACGGCACCTTGGGCAAGACAACGTCTCTTCACGTGGAGGCTGGGCCCGCAAACCGAGGGCGTAGGGCTTGTGACCAGGTCTCCGTCGCTCCGGTGCCCATAACTTTTGATCCGTAAGGAGTTACGCGGCGCACAGCATACCGTTGTAAAGCTCTCCGAGAGCTCTACGACGGCGGCTGCCAGCTAGCTCGCTTTGCCCTTTTCGGAGCTCAAAATCGAACGTTTTCATCAGTTTTGGGCCACTTTTCTTCTTTTGCTCTGTTTTTCCGTCCCGGATCGTACGTCGTGAGCTGTTAAAAGGACGACAACCTTACTCGCGGCACATTAGGGGACCCTACAATGCGTCAATATCACGTCTTGCGAGGATGCTGCGTTGTTGAAGCGGATGGGTTGTATTTAAGCCCATTGGGCCTTTTGAATGGGCCATATTTCTATGCTGGGACTGTGAACCGTTAACACATAAAGAAATTGTGCCCTCAACATGACGGGTGCGATCATACCAGCACTAATACACCGGATCCCATCAGAACTCCGAAGTTAAGCGTGCTTGGGCGAGAGTAGTACTAGGATGGGTGACCCCCTGGGAAGTCCTCGTGTCGCACCTCCCTTTTCAATTTTTTTTGCTCCGGTTAGGGTTGCCAAGATACTTTACCCACCACATTTCTATTATCGAATCCCACGGCACCTTGGGCAAGACAACATCTCTTCACGTGGAGGCTGGGCCCGCAAATCGAGGGCGTAGGGCTTGTGACCAGGTCTCCGTCGCTCTGGTGCCCATAACTTTTGATCCGTAAGGAGTTACGTGGCGCACAGCATACCGTTGGAAAGCTCTCCGAGAGCTCTACGACGGTGGCAGGTAGCTAGCTCACAGTGCCCTTTTCGGAGCTCAAAATCGAACGTTTTCATCAGTTTCGGTCTACTTTTCTTCTTTGCTCTATTTTTCCGTCCCGGATTGTACGTCGTGAGCTGTTAAAAGGACGACAACCTTACTCGCGGCACATTAGAGGACCCTACAATGTGTCGATATCACGTCTTGCTAGGATGCTGCGTTGTTGAAGCGGATGGGTTGTCGTTAAGCCCATTGGGCCTTTTGAATGGGCCATATCTCTAGGCTGGGACTGTGAACCGTTAACACATAAAGGAATTGTGCCCTCAACATTACGGGTGCGATCATACCAGCACTAATGCACCGGATCCCCTCAGAACTCCGAAGTTAAGCGTGCTTGGGCAAGAGTAGTACTAGGATGGGTGACCCCCTGGGAAGTCCTCGTGTTGCAACCCCCTTTTCAATTTTTTTTGCTCCGGTTAGGGTTGCCAAGATACTTTACCCACCACATTTCTACTATCGAATCCCACGGCACCTTGGGCAAGACAACTTCTCTTCACGTGGAGGCTGGGCCCGTAAACCGAGGGCGTAGGGTTTGTGACCAGGTCTCCGTCGCTCCGGTGCCCATAACTTTTGATCCGTAAGGAGTTACGCGGCGCACAGCATACCGTTGTAAAGCTCTTCGAGAGCTCTACGACGGCGGCAGCCAGCTAGCTTGCTTTGCCCTTTTCGGAGCTCAAAATCGAACGTTTTCATCAGTTTTGGGCCACTTTTCTTTTTTTGCTCTGTTTTTCCGTCCCGGATCGTACGTCGTGAGCTGTTAAAAGGACGACAACCTTACTCGCGGTATATTAGGGGACCCTACAATGCGTCAATATCACGTCTTGCGAGGATGCTGCGTTGTTGAAGCGGATGGGTTGTATTTAAGCCCATTGGGCCTTTTGAATGGGCCATATCTCTAGGCTGGGACTGTGAACCGTTAACACATAAAGAAATTGTGCCCGCAACATGACGGGTGCGATCATACCAGCACTAATGCACCGGATCCCATCAGAACTCCGAAATTAAGCGTGCTTGGGCAAGAGTTGTATTAGGATGGGTGACCCCCTGGGAAGTCCTCGTGTCGCACCCCCCTTTTAAATTTTTTTTGCTCCGGTTAGGGTTGCCAAGATACTTTACCCACCACATTTCTATTATCGAATCCCACGGCACCTTGGGCAGGACAACATCTCTTCACGTGGAGGCTGGGCCCGCAAACCGAGGGCGTAGGGCTTGTGACCAGGTCTCCGTCGCTCCGGTGCCCATAACTTTTGATCCGTAAGGAGTTACGTGGCGCACAGCATACTGTTGGAAAGCTCTCCGAGAGCTCTACGACGAGGGCAGGTAGCTAGCTCACTGTGCCCTTTTCGGAGCTCAAAATCGAACGTTTTCATCAGTTTCGGGCTACTTTTCTTCTTTCGCTCTGTTTTTTCGTCCATTCTCGTACGTCGTGAGTTGTTAAAAGGACGACAACCTTACTCGCGGCACATTAGAGGACCCTACAATGCGTTGATATCACGTCTTGTGAGGATGTTACGTTGTTGAAGTGGATGGGTTGTCGTTAAGCCCATTGGGCCTTTTGAATGGGCCATATCTCTAGGCTGGGACTGTGAACCGTTAATACAAAAGGAATTGTGCCCTCAACATGACGGGTGCGATCATACCAGTACTAATGCAGTGGATCCGATCAGAACTCCGAAGTTATGCGTGCTTGGGCGAGAATAGTACTAGGATGGGTGACCCCCTGGGAAGTCCTCGTGTTGCACCCCCCTTTTCAATTTTTTTTGCTCCGGTTAGTGTTGGCAAGATACTTTACCCACGACATTTCTATTATCGAATCCCACGGCACCTTGGGCAAGACAACTTCTCTTCACGATGAGGCTGGGCCCGCAAACCGAGGGCGTAGGACTTGTGACCAGGTCTCCGTCGCTCCGGTGCCCATAACTTTTGATCCGTAAGGAGTTACGCGGCGCAAAGCATACCGTTGTAAAGCTCTACGACGGGGGCAGCCAGCTAGCTCGCTTTGCCCTTTTCGGAGCTCAAAATCGAACGTTTTCATCAGTTTCGGGCCACTTTTCTTCTTTTGCTCTGTTTTTCTGTACCGGATCGTACGTCGTGAGCTGTTAAAAGGATGACAACCTTACTCGCGGCACATTAGAGGACCCTACAATGCGTCAATATCACGTCTTGCGAGGATGCTGCGTTGTTGAAGCGGATGGGTTGTCGTTAAGCCCATTGGGCCTTTTGAATGGGCCATATCTCTAGGCTGGGACTGTGAACCGTTAACACATAAAGAAATTGTGCCCTCAACATGACGGGTGCGATCATACCAGCACTAATGCACCGGATCCCATCAGAACTCCGAAATTAAGCGTGCTTGGGCGAGAGTAGTACTAGGATGGGTGACCCCCTGGGAAGTCCTCGTGTTGCACCCCCCTTTTCAATTTTTTTTGGTCCGGTTAGGGTTGCCAAGATACTTTACCCACCACATTTCTATTATCGAATCCCACGGCACCTTGGGCAAGACAACTTCTCTTCACGTGGAGGCTGGGCCCGCAAACCGAGGGCGTAGGGCTTGTGACCAGCTCTCCGTCGCTCCGGTGCCCATAACTTTTTATCCGTAAGGAGTTACGCGGTGCACAGCATACCGTTGGAAAGCTCTCCGAGAGCTCTACAACGGGGGCAAGTAGCTAGCTCGCCGTGCCCTTTTCGGAGTTCAAAATTGAACGTTTTCATCAGTTTCGGGCTACTTTTCTTCTTTTGCTCTGTTTTTCCGTCCAGGATCGTACGTCGTGAGCTGTTAAAAGGACGACAACCTTACTCGCGGCACATTAGAGGACCCTTCAATGTGTCGATATCACGTCTTGCGAGGATGCTGCATTGTTGAAGCGGATAGGTTGTCGTTAAGCCCATTGGGCCTTTTGAATGGGCCATCTCTCTAGGCTGGGACGATGAACCGTTAACACATAAAGGAATTGTGCCCTCAACATGACGGGTGCGATCATACCAGCACTAATGCACCGGATCCCATCAGAACTCCGAAATTAAGCGTGCTTCGGCGAGAGTAGTCCTAGAATGGGTGACCCCCTGGGAAGTCCTCGTGTTGCACCCCCCTTTTCAATTTTTTTTGGTCCGGTTAGGGTTGCCAAGATACTTTACCCACCACATTTCTATTATCGAATCACCCGGCACCTTGGGCAATACAACTTCTCTTCACGTGGAGGCTGGGCCCGCAAACCGAGGGCGTAGGGCTTGTGACCAGGTCTCCGTCGCTCCGGTGCCCATAACTTTTGGTCCGTAAGGAGTTACGCGGCGCACAGCATACCATTGTAAAGCTCTCTGAGAGCTCTACGACGGCGGCAGCCAACTAGCTCGCTTTGCCCTTTTCGGAGCTCAAAATCGAACGTTTACATCAGTTTCGGGCCACTTTTCTTCTTTTGCTCTGTTTTTCCTTCCCGGATCGTATGTCATGAGCTGTTAAAAGGACGACAACCTTACTCGCGGCACATTAGAGGAACCTACAATGCATCAATATCACGTCTTGCGAGGATGCTGCGTTGTTGAAGCGGATGGGTTGTCGTTAAGCCCATTGGGCCTTTTGAATGGGCCATATCTCTAGGCTGGGACTGTGAACCGTTAACACATAAAGAAATTTTGCCCTCAACATGACGGGTGCAATCATACCAGCACTAATACACCGGATCCCATCAGAACTCCGAAGTTAAGCGTGCTTGGGCGAGAGTAGTACTAGGATGGGTGACCCCCTGGGAAGTCCTCGTGTTGCACCCCCCTTTTCAATTTTTTTTGGTCCGGTTAGGGTTGCCAAGATACTTTACCCACCACATTTCTATTATCGAATCCCACGGCACCTTCGGCAAGACAACTTCTCTTCACGTGGAGGTTGGGCCCGCAAACCGAGGGCGTAGGGCTTGTGACCAAGTGTCCGTCGCTCCGGTGCCCATAACTTTTGATCCGTAAGGAGTTACGCGGCGCACAGCCTACCATTGTAAAGCTCTCTGAGAGCTCTACGACGAGGGCAGCCAACTAGCTCGCTTTGCCCTTTTCGGAGCTCAAAATCGAACGTTTTCATCAGTTTCGGGCCACTTTTCTTCTTTTGCTCTGTTTTTCCTTCCCGGATCGTACGTCGTGAGCTGTTAAAAGGATGACAACCTTACTCGCGGCACATTAGAGGACCCAACAATGCGTCGATATCACGTCTTGCGAGGATGCAGCGTTGTTGAAGCGGATGGGTTGTCGTTAAGCCCATTGGGCCTTTTGAATGGGCCATATCTCTAGGCTGGGACTGTGAACCGTTAACACATAAAGGAATTGTGCCCTCAACATGATGGGTGCGATCATACCAGCACTAATGCACCGGATCCCATCAGAACTCCGAAGTTAAGCGTGCTTGGGCGAGAGTAGTACTAGGATGGGTGACCCCCTTGGAAGTCCTCGTGTTGCACCCCCCTTTTCAATTTTTTTTGCTCCGGTTAGGGTTGCCAAGATACTTTACCCAGCACATTTCTATTATCGAATCCCACGGCACCTTGGGCAAGACAACTTCTCTTCACGTGGAGGCTGGGCCCGCAAACCGAGGGCGTAGGGATTGTGACCAGGTCTCCGTCGCTCCAGAGCCCATAACTTTTGATCCGTAAGGAGTTACGCGGCGCACAACATACCGTTGGAAAGCTCTCCGAGAGCTCTACGACGGGGGCAAATAGCTAGCTCGCTGTGCCCTTTTCGGAGCTCAAAATCGAACGTTTTCATCCTTTTCGGGCTACTTTTCTTCTTTTGCTCTATTTTTCCATCCCGGATCGTACGTCGTGAGCTGTTAAAAGGACGACAACCTTACTCGCGGCACATTAGAGGACCCTACAATGCGTCGATATCATGTCTTGCGAGGATGCTGTGTTGTTGAAGCGGATGGGTTGTTGTTAAGCCCATTGGGCCTTTTGAATGGGCCATATCTCTAGGCTGGGACTGTGAACCGTTAACACATAAAGGAATTGTGCCCTCAACATGACGGGTGCGATCATACCAGCACTAATGCACCGGATCCCATCAGAACTCCGAAGTTAAGCGTGCTTGGAAGAGAGTAGTACTAGGATGGGTGACCCACTGCGAAGTCCTCGTGTTGCACCCCTCTTTTCAATTTTTTTTTCTCCGGTTAGGGTTGCCAAGATACTTTACCCACCACATTTCTATTATCGAATCACACGGCACCTTGGGCAAGACAACATCTCTTCACGTGGAGGCTGGGCCCGCAAACCGAGGGGTAGGGCTTGTGACCAGGTCTCCGTCGCTCCGGTGCCCATAAATTTTGATCCGTAAGGAGTTACGCGGCGCACAGCATACCGTTGGAAAGCTCTCCGAGAGCTCTACGATGGGGGCAGGTAGCTAGCTCGCCGTGCCCTTTTCGGAGCTCAAAATTGAACGTTTTCACCAGTTTCGGGCTACTTTTCTTCATTTGCTCTGTTTTTCCGTCCCGGATCGTACGTCGTGAGCTGTTAAAAGGACGACAACCTTGCTCGCGGCACATTAGAGGACCCTACAATGCGTCGATATCACGTCTTGCGAGGATGCTGCGTTGTTGAAGCGGATGGGTTGTCGTTAAGCCCATTGGGCCTTTTGAATGGGTCATATCTCTTGGCTGGGACTGTGAACCGTTAACACATAAAGGAATTGTGCCCTCAACATGACGGGTGCGATCATACCAGCACTAATGCACCGGATCCCATCAGAACTCCTAAGTTAAGCGTGCTTGGGCGAGAGTAGTACTAGGATGGGTGACCCCCTGGGAAGTCCTCGTGTTGCACCCCCCTTTTCAATTTTTTTTGCTCCGGTTAGGGTTGCCAAGATACTTTACCCACCACATTTCTACTATCGAATCCCACGGCACCTTGGGAAAGACAACTTCTCTTCACGTGGAGGCTAGGCCCGCAAACCGAGGGCGTAGGGCTTGTGACCAGGTCTCCGTCGCTCCGGTGCCCATAACTTTTGATCCGTAAGGAGTTATGAGACGCACAGCATACCGTTGTAAAGCTCTCCGAGAGCTCTACGATGGGGGCAGGTAGCTAGCTCGCCCTGCCCTTTTCGGAGCTCAAAATCGAACGTTTTCATCAGTTTCGGGCTACTTTTCTACTTTTGCTCTGTTTTTCCGTCCCGGATCGTACGTCGTGAGCTGTTAAAAGGACGACAACCTTACTCGCGGCACATTAAAGGACCCTACAATGCGTCGATATTACGTCTTGCGAGGATGCTGCGTTGTTGAAGCGGATGGGTTGTCGTTAAGCCCATTGGGCCTTTTGAAAGGGCCATATCTCTAGGCTGGGACTGTGAACCGTTAACACATAAAGGAATTGTGCCCTCAACATGACGGGTGCGATCATACCAGCACTAATGCACCGGGTCCCATCAGAACTCCGAAGTTAAGCGTGCTTGGGCGAGAGTAGTTCTAGGATGGGTGACCCCGTGGGAAGTCCTCGTGTTGCACCCCCCTTTTCAATTTTTTTTTCTCCGGTTAGGGTTGCCAAGATAATTTACCCACCACATTTCTATTATCGAATCCCACGGCACCTTGGGCAAGACAACTTCTCTTCACGTGGAGGCTGGGCCCGCAAACCGAGGGCGTAGGGCTTGTGACCAGGTCTCCGTCGCTCCGGTGCCCATAACTTTTGATCCGTAAGGAGTTACGCGACGCACAAAATACCGTTGGAAAGCTCTCCGAGAGCTCTACGACGGGGGCAGCTAGCAAGCTCGCCGTGCCCTTTTCGGAGCTCAAAGTCGAACGTTTTCATCCGTTTCGGGCTACTTTTCTTCTTTTGCTCTGTTTTTCCGTCCCGGATCGTACGTCGTGAGCTGTTAAAAGGACGACAACCTTACTCGCAGCACATTAGAGGACGCTACAATGCGTCGATATCACGTCTTGCGAGGATGCTGTGTTATTGAAGCGGATGGGTTGTCGTTAAGCCTATTGGGCCTTTTGAATGGGCCATATCTCTAGGCTGCGACTGTGAACCGTTAACACATAAAGGAATTGTGCCCTCAACATGACGGGTGCGATCATACCAGCACTAATGCACCGGATCCCATCAGGACTCCGAAGTTAAGCGTGCTTGGGCGAGAGTAGTACTAGGATGGGTGACCCCCTGGGAAGTCCTCGTGTTGCACCCCCCTTTTCAATTTTTTTTGCTCCGGTTAGGGTTGCCAAGATACTTTACCCACCACATTTCTATTATCGAATCCCACGGCACCTTGGGCAAGATAACTTCTCTTCACGTGGAGGCTGGGCCCGCAAACCGAGGGTGTAGGGCTTGTGACCAGGTCTCCGTCGCTACGGTGCCCATAACATTTGATCCGTAAGGAGTTACGAGGCGCACAGCATACCATTGGAAAGCTCTCTGAGAGCTCTACGACGGGGGCAGCGAGGTAGCCCGCTGTGCCCTTTTCGGAGCTCAAAATCGAACGTTTTCATCAGTTTTGGGATACTTTTCTTCTTTTGCTCTGTTTTTCCGTACCAGATCGTACGTCGTGAGCTGTTAAATGGACGACAACCTTACTCGCGGCACATTAGAGGACCCTACAATGCGTCGATATCACGTCTTGCGAGGATGTTGCGTTGTTGAAGCAGATGGGTTGTCGTTAAGTCCATTGGGCCTTTTGAATGGGCCATATTTCTTGGCTGGGACTGTGAACCGTTAACACATAAAGGAATTGTGTCCTCAACATGACGAGTGCGATCATACCAGCACTAATGCACCGGATCCCATCAGAACTCCGAAGTTAAGCGTGCTTGGGCGAGAGTAGTACTAGGATGGGTGACCTCCTGGGAAGTCCTCGTGTTGCACCCCCCTTTTCAAATTTTTTTGCTCCGGTTAGGGTTGCTAAGGTACTTTGCCCACCACATTTCTATTATCGAATCCCACGGCACCTTGGGCAAGACAACTTCTCTTCACGTGGAGGCTGGGCCCGCAAACCGAGGGCGTAGGGCTTGTGACCAGGTCTCCGTCGCTCCGGTGCCCATAACTTTTGATCCGTAAGGAGTTACGCGGCGCACAGCATACCGTTGGAAAGCTCTCCGAGAGCTCTACTACGGGGGCAGGTAGCTAGCTCGCCGTGCCCTTTTCGGAATTCAAAATTGAACGTTTTCATCAGTTTCGGGCTACTTTTCTTCTTTTGCTCTGTTTTTCCGTCCCGGATCGTTCGTCGTGAGCTGTTAAAAGGACGACAACCTTACTCGCGGCACATTAGAGGACCCTACAATGCGTCGATATCACGTCTTGCGAGGATGCTGCGTTGTTGAAGCGGATGGGTTGTCGTTAAGCCCTTTGGGCCTTTTGAATGGGCCATATCTCTAGGCTGGGACTGTGAACCGTTAACACATAAAGGAATTGTGCCCTCAACATGACGGGTGCGATCATACCAGCACTAATGCACCGGATCCCATCAGAACTCCGAAGTTAAGCGTGCTTGGGCGAGAGTAGTACTAGGATGGGTGACCCTTTGGGAAGTCCTCGTATTGCACCCCCCTTTATAATTTTTTTTGCTCCGGTTAGGGTTGCCAAGATACTTTACCCACCACATTTCTATTATCGAATCCCACGGCACCTTGGGCAAGACAACTTCTCTTCACGTGGAGGCTGGGCCCGCAAACCGAGGGCGTAGGGCTTGTGACCAGGTCTCCGTCGCTACGGTGCCCATAACTTTTGATCCGTAAGGAGTTACGAGGCGCACAGCATACCGTTGGAAAGCTCTTTGAGAGCTCTACGACGGGCGCAGCGAGCTTGCTCGCTGTGCCCTTTACGGAGCTCAAAATCAAACGTTTTCATCAGTTTCGGGCCACTTTTCTTCTTTTGCTCTGTTTTTCCATCCCGGATCGTACGTCCTGAGCTGTTAAAAGGACGACAACCTTACTCGCGGCACATTAGAGGACCCTACAATGCGTCGATATCACGTCTTACGAGGATGCTGCGTTGTTGAAGCGGATGGGTTGTCGTTAAGCCCATTGGGCATTTTGAATGGGCCATATCTCTAGGCTGGGACTGTGAACCGTTCACACATAAAGGAATTGTGCCCTCAACATGACGGGTGCGATCATACCAGCACTAATGCACCGGATCCCATCAGAACTCCGAAGTTAAGCGTGCTTGGGCGAGAGTAGTACTAGGATGGGTGACCCCCTGGGAAGTCCTCGTGTTGCACCCCCCATTTTCAATTTTTTTTGCTCCGGTTAGCGTTGCCAAGATACCTTACCCACCACATTTCTATTATCGAATCCCACGGCACCTTGGGCAAGACAACTTCTCTTCACGTGGAGGCTGGGCCCGCAAACCGAGGACGTAGGGCTTGTGACCAGGTCTCCGTCGCTACGGTACCCATAACTTTTGATCCGTAAGGAGTTACGAGGCGCACAGCATACCGTTGGAAAGCTCTCTGAGAGCTCTACGACGGAGGTAGCAAGCCAGCTTGCTGTGCCCTTTTCAGAGCTCAAAATCGAACGTTTTCATCAGTTTCCGGCCACTTTTCTTCTTTTGCTCTGTTTTTCCGTCCCGGATCGTACGTCGTGAGCTGTTAAAAGGACGACAACCTTACTCGCGGCACATTAGAGGACCCTACAATGCGTTGATATCAAGTCTTGCGAGGATGCTGCGTTGTTGAAGCGGATGGGTTGTCGTTAAGCCCATTGGGCCTTTTGAATGGGCCATATCTCTAGGCTGGGACTGTGAACCGTTAACACATAAAGGAATTGTGCCCTCAACATGACGTGTGCGATCATACCAGCACTAATGCACCGGATCCCATCAGAACTCCGAAGTTAAGCGTGCTTGGGCGAGAGTAGTACTAGGATGGGTGACCCCTAGGGAAGTTCTCGTGTTGCACCCCCCTTTTCATTTTTTTTTTGCTCCGGTTAGGGTTGCCAAGATACTTTACCCACCACATTTCCATTATCGAATCCCACGGCACCTTGGGCAAAAAAACTTCTCTTCACGTGGAGGCTGGGCCCGCAAACCGAGGGCATAGGGATTGTGACCCGGTCTCCGTCGCTCCGGTGCCCATAACTTTTGATCCGTAAGGAGTTACGCGGTGCACAGCATACCGTTGTAAAGCTCTCTGAGAGCTCTACGATGTGGGCAGCCAACTAGATTGCTTTGCCCTTTTCGGAGCTCAAAATCAAACGTTTTCATCAGTTTCGGGCCACTTTTCTTCTTTTGCTCTGTTTTTCCGTCCCGGATCGTACGTCGTGAGCTGTTAAAAGGAAGACAACCTTACTCGCGGCACATTAGAGGACCCTACAATGCGTCGATATCACGTCTTGCAAGGATGCTGCGTTGTTGAAGCGGATGGGTTGTCGTTAAGCCCATTGGGCCTTTTGAATGGGCCATATCTCTAGGCTGGGACTGTGAACCGTTAACACATAAAGGAATTGTGCCCTCAACATGACGGGTGCGATCATACCAGCACTAATACACCGGATCCCATCAGAACTCCGAAGTTAAGCGTGCTTGGGCGAGAGTAGTACTAGGATGGGTGACCTCCTGGGAAGTTCTCGTGTTACACCCCCCTTTTCAATTTTTTTTGCTCCGGTTAGGGTTGCCAAGATGTTTTACCCACCACATTTCTATTATCGAATCCCACGGCACCTTGGGCAAGACAACTTCTCTTCACGTGGAGGCTGGGCCCGCAAACCGAGGGCGTAGGGCTTGTGACCAGGTCTCCGTCGCTCCGGTGCCCATAACTTTTGATCCGTAAGGAGTTACGCGGCGCACAGCATACCGTTGGAAAGCTCTCCGAGAGCTCTACGACGGGGGCAGGTAGCTAGCGCGCCGTGCCCTTTTTGGAGCTCAAAATCGAACGTTTTCATCAGTTTCGGGCTACTTTTCTTCTTTTGCTCTGTTTTTCCGTCCCGGATCTTACGTCGTGAGCTGTTAAAAGGACGACAACCTTACTCGCGACACATTAGAGGACCCTACAATGCGTCGATATCACGTCTTGCGAGGATGCTGCGTTGTTGAAGCGGATGGGTTGTCGTTAAGCCCATTGGGCCTTTTGAATGGGCCATATCTCTAGGCTGGGACTGTGAACCGTTAACACATAAAGGAATTGTGCCCTCAACATGACGGGTGCGATCATACCAGCACTAATACACCGGATCCCATCAGAACTCCGAAGTTAAGCGTGCTTGGGCGAGAGTAGTACTAGGATGGGTGACCCCCTGGGAAGTTCTCGTGTTACACCCCCCTTTTACATTTTTTTTGCTCCGGTTAGGGTTGCCAAGATGCTTTACCCACCACATTTCTATTATCGAATCCCACGGCACCTTGGGCAAGACAACTTCTCTTCACGTGGAGGCTGGGCCCGCAAACCGAGGGCGTAGGGCTTGTGACCAGGTCTCCGTCGCTCCGGTGCCCATAACTTTTGATCCGTAAGGAGTTACGCGGCGCACAGCATACCGTTGGAAAGCTCTCCGAGAGCTCTACGACGGGGGCAGGTAGCTAGCTCGCCGTGCCTTTTTCGGAGCTCAAAATCGAACGTTTTCATCAGTTTCGGGCTACTTTTCTTCTTTTGCTCTGTTTTTCCATCCCGGATCGTACGTCGTGAGCTGTTAAAAGGACGACAACCTTACTCGCGACACATTAGAGGACCCTACAATGCGTCGATATCACGTCTTGCGAGGATGCTGCGTTGTTGAAGCGGATGGGTTGTCGTTAAGCCCATTGGGCCTTTTGAATGGGCCATATTTCTGGGCTGGGACTGTGAACCGTTGACACATAAAGGAATTGTGCCCTCAACATGACGGGTGTGATCATACCAGCACTAATGCACCGGATCCCATCAGAACTCCGAAGTTAAGCGTGCTTGGGCGAGAGTAGTACTAGGATAGGTGACCCCCTGGGAAGTCCTCGTGTTGCACCCCCCTTTTCAATTTTTTTTGCTCCGGTTAGGGTTGCCAAGATACTTTACCCACCACATTTCTATTATCGAATCCCACGGCACCTTGGGCAAGACAACTTCTCTTCACGATGAGGCTGGGCCCGCAAACCGAGGGCGTAGGGCTTGTGACCAGGTCTCCGTCGCTCCGGTGCCTATAACTTTTGATCCGTAAGGAGTTACGCAGCGCACAGCATACCGTTGGAAAGCTCTCCGAGAGCTCTACGACGGGGGCAGGTAGCTAGCTCGCCGTGCCCTTTTCGGAGCTCAAAATCGAACGTTTTCATCAGTTTCGGGCTACTTTTCTTCTTTTGCTCTGTTTTTCCGTCCCGAATCGTACGTCGTGAGCTGTTAAAAGGACGACAACCTTACTCGCCGCACATTAGGGGACCCTACAATGCGTCGAAATCACGTCTTGCGAGGATGCTCCGTTGTTGAAGCGGATGGGTTGTCGTTAAGCCCATTGGGACTTTTGAATGTGGCATATCTCTAGGCTGGGACTGTGAACCGTTAACACATAAAGAAATTGTGCCCTCAACATGACGGGTGCGATCATACCAGCACTAATGCACCGGATCCCATCAGAACTCCAAAGTTAAGCGTGCTTGGGCGAGAGTAGTACTAGGATGGGTGACCCCCTGGGAAGTCCTCGTGTTGCACCCCCCTTCTCAATATTTTTTGCTCCGGTTAGGGTTGCCAAGATGCTTTACCCACCACATTTCTATTATCGAATCCCACGGCACCTTGGACAAGACAACTTCTCTTCACGTGGAGGCTGGGCCCGCAAGCCAAGGGCGTAGGGCTTGTGACCAGGTCTCCGTCGCTCCGGTGCCCATAACTTTTGATCCGTAAGGAGTTACACGGCGCACAGCAAACCGTTGGAAAGCTCTCCGAGAGCTCTACGACGTGGGCAGGTAGCTAGCTCGCCGTGCCCTTTTCGGAGCTCAAAATCGAACGTTTTCATCAGTTTCGGGCTACTTTTCTTCTTTTGCTCTGTTTTTCCGTCCCGGATCGTACGTCGTGAGCTGTTAAAAGGACGACAACCTTACTCGCGACACATTAGAGGACCCTACAATGCGTCGATATCACGTCTTGCGAGGATGCTGCGTTGTTGAAGCGGATGGGTTGTCGTTAAGCCCATTGGGCCTTTTGAATGGGCCATATTTCTGGGCTGGGACTGTGAACCGTTAACACATAAAGGAATTGTGCCCTCAACATGACGGGTGCGATCATACCAGCACTAATGCACCGGATCCCATCAGAACTCCGAAGTTAAGCGTGCTTGGGCGAGAGTAGTACTAGGATAGGTGACCCCCTGGGAAGTCCTCGTGTTGCACCCCCCTTTTCAATTTTTTTTGCTCCGGTTAGGGTTGCCAAGATACTTTACCCACCACATTTCTATTATCGAATCCCACGGCACCTTGGGCAAGACAACTTCTCTTCACGATGAGGCTGGGCCCGCAAACCGAGGGCGTAGGGCTTGTGACCAGGTCTCCGTCGCTCCGGTGCCTATAACTTTTGATCCGTAAGGAGTTACGCGGCGCACAGCATACCGTTGGAAAGCTCTCCGAGAGCTCTACGACAGGGGCAGGTAGCTAGCTCACCGTGCCCTTTTCGGAGCTCAAAATCGAACATTTTCATCAGTTTCGTGCTACTTTTCTTCTTTTGATCTGTTTTTCCGTCCCGGATCGTACGTCGTGAGCTGTTAAAAGGACGACAACCTTACTCGCCGCACATTAGGGGACCCTACAATGCGTCGAAATCACGTCTTGCGAGGATGCTCCGTTGTTGAAGCGGATGGGTTGTCGTTAAGCCCATTGGGCCTTTTGAATGTGGCTTATCTCTAGGCTGGGACTGTGAACCGTTAACACATAAAGAAATTGTGCCCTCAACATGACGGGTGCGATCATACCAGCACTAATGCACCGGATCCCATCAGAACTCCGAAGTTAAGCGTGCTTGGGCGAGAGTAGTACTAGGATGGGTGACCCCCTGGGAAGTCCTCGTGTTGCACCCCCCTTCTCAATTTTTTTTGCTCCGGTTAGGGTTGCCAAGATACTTTACCCACCACATTTCTATTATCGAATCCCACGGCACCTTGGGCAAGACAACTTCTCTTCATGTGGAGGCTGGGCCCGCAAACCGAGGGCGTAGGGCTTGTGACCAGGTCTCCGTCGCTCCGGTGCCCATAACTTTTGATCCGTAAGGAGTTACGCGGCGCACAGCATACCGTTGGAAAGCTCTCCGAGAGCTCTACGACGGGGGCAGCCAGCTAGCTCGCTATGCCCTTTTCGGAACTCAAAATTGAACGTTTTCATCAGTTTCGGGCCACTTTTCTTCTTTTGCTCTGTTTCTCCTTCCCGGATCGTACGTCGTGAGCTGTTAAAGAGACGACAACCTTACTCGCGGCACATTAGAGGACCCTACAATGCGTCGATATCACGTCTTGCGAGGATGCTGCGTTGTTGAAGCGGATGGGTTGTCGTTAAGCCCATTGGGCCTTTTGAATGTGGCATATCTCTAGGCTGGGACTGTGAACCGTTAACACATAAAGAAATTGTGCCCTCAACATGACGGGTGCGATCATACCAGCACTAATGCACCGGATCCCATCAGAACTCCGAAGTTAAGCGTGCTTGGGTGAGAGTAGTACTAGGATGGGTGACGCCCTGGGAAGTCCTCGTGTTGCACCCCCCTTTTCAATTTTTTTTCGCTCCGGTTAGGGTTGCCAAGATACTTTACCCACCACATTTCTATTATCCAATCCCACGGCACCTTGGGCAAGACAACTTCTCTTCAAGTGGAGGCTGGGCCTGCAAACCGAGGGCGTAGGGCTTGTGACCAGGTCTCCGTCGCTCCGGTGCCCATAACTTTTGATCCGTAGGGAGTTACGCGGCGCACAGCATACCGTTGGAAAGCTCTCCGAGAGCTCTACGACGATGGCAGGTAGTTAGCTCGCCGTGCCCTTTTCGGAGCTCAAAATCGAACGTTTTCATCAGTTTCCGGCTACTTTTCTTCTTTTGCTCTGTTTTTCGATCCCGGGTCGTACGTCGTGTGCTGTTAAAAGGACGAAAACCTTACTCGCGGCACATTAGAGGACCCTACAATGCGTCGATATCACGTTCTGCGAGGATGCTGCGTTGTTGAAGCGGATGGGTTGTCGTTAAGCCCATTGGGCCTTTTGAATGGGCCATATCTCTAGGCTGGGACTGTGAACCGTTAACACATAAAGGAATTGTGCCCTCACCATGACGGGTGCGATCATACCAGCACTAATGCACCGGATCCCATCAGAACTCCGAAGTTAAGCGTGCTTGGGCGAGAGTAGTTCTAGGATGGGTGACCCCCTGGGAAGTCCTCGTGTTGCACCCCCCTTTTCAATTTTTTTTGCTCCGGTTAGGGTTGCCAAGATACTTTACCCACCACATTTCTATTATCGAATCCCACGGCACCTTGGGCAAGACAACTTCTCTTCACGATGAGGCTGGTCCCGCAAACCGAGGGCGTAAGGCTTGTGACCAGGTCTCCGTCGCTCCGGTGCCCATAACTTTTGATCCGTAAGGAGTTACGCGGCGCACAGCATACCGTTGGAAAGCTCTCCGAGAGCTCTACGACGGAGGCATGTAGCTAGCTCGCCGTGCCTTTTTCGGAGCTCAAAATCGAACGTTTTCATCAGTTTCGGGCTACTTTTCTTCTTTTGCTCTGTTTTTCCATCCCGGATCGTACGTCGTGAGCTGTTAAAAGGACGACAACCTTACTCGCGGCACATTAGAGGACCCTACAATGCGTCGATATCACGTTCTGCGAGGATGCTGCGTTGTTGAAGTGGATGGGTTGTCGTTAAGCCCATTGGGCCTTTTGAATGGGCCATATCTCTAGGCTGGGACTGTGAACCGTTAACACATAAAGGAATTGTGCCCTCAACATGACGGGTGCGATCATACCAGCACTAATGCACCGGATCCCATCAGAACTCCGAAGTTAAGCGTGCTTGGGCGAGAGTAGTACTAGGATGGGTGACCCCCTGGGAAGTCCTCGTGTTGCACCCCCCTTTTCAATTTTTTTTGCTCCGGTTAGGGTTGCCAAGATACTTTACCCACCACATTTCTATTATCGAATCCCACGGCACCTTGGGCAAGACAACTTCTCTTCAAGTTGAGGCTGGGCCAGCAAACCAAGGGCGTAAGGCTTGTGACCAGGTCTCCGTCGCTCCGGTGCCCATAACTTTTGATCCGTAAGGAGTTACGCGGCGCACAGCATACCGTTGTAAAGCTCTCCGAGAGCTCTATGACGGGGGCAGCCAGCTAGCTCGCTTTGCCCTTTTCGGAGCTCAAAATCAAACGTTTTCATCAGTTTCGGGCTACTTTTCTTCTTTTGCTCTGTTTTTCCTTCCCGTATCGTACGTTGTGAGCTGTTAAAGGGACGACAACCTTACTCACGGCACATTAGAGGACCCTACAATGCGTCGATATCACGTCTTGCGAGGATGCTGCATTGTTGAAGCGGATGGGTTGTCGTTATGCCCATTGGGCATTTTGAATGGGCCATATCCCTAGGCTGGGACTGTGAACTGTTAACACATAAAGGAATTGTGCCCTCAACATGACAGGTGCGATCATACCAGTACTAATGCACCGGATCCCATCAGAACTCTGAAGTTAAGCGTGCTTGGGCGAGAGTAGTACTAGGATGGGTGACGCCGTGGGAAGTCCTCGTGTTGCACCCCCCTTTTCAATTTTTTTTCGCTCCGGTTAGGGTTGCCAAGATACTTTACCCACCACATTTCTATTATCGAATCCCACGGCACCTTGGGCAAGACAACTTCTCTTCACGTGGAGGCTGGGCCCGCAAACCGAGGGCGTAGGGCTTGTGACCAGGTCTCCGTCGCTCCGGTGCCCATAACTTTTGATCCGTAAGGAGTTACGCGGCGTACAACATACCGTTGGAAAGCTCTCCGAGAGCTCTACGACGATGGCAAGTCGCTAGCTCGCCGTGCCCTTTTTGGCGCTCAAAATCGAACGTTTTCATTAGTTTCGTGCTACTTTTCTACTTTTGCTCTGTTTTTCCATCCCTTCTCGTACGTCGTGAGCTGTTAAAAGGACGACAACCTTACTCGCGGCACATTAGAGGACCCTACAATGCGTTGATATCACGTCTTGCGAGGATGCTGCGTTGTTGAAGCGGATGGGTTGTCGTTAAGCCCATTGGGCCTTTTGAATGGGCCATATCTCTACGCTGGGACTGTGAACCGTTAACACATAAAGGAATTGTGCCCTCAACATGACGGGTGCGATCATACCAGCACTAATGCAGTGGATCCGATCAGAACTCCGAAGTTAAGCGTGCTTGGGCGAGAGTAGTACTAGGATGGGTGACCCCCTGGGAAGTCCTCGTGTTGCACCCCCCTTTTCAATTTTTTTTGCTCCGGTTAGTGTTGCCAAGATACTTTACCCACCACATTTCTATTATCGAATCCCACGGCACCTTGGGCAAGACAACTTCTCTTCACGATGAGGTTGGGCCCGCAAACCGAGGTCGTAGGACTTGTGACCAGGTCTCCGTCGCTCCGGTGCCCATAACTTTTGATTCGTAAAGAGTTACGCGGCGCACAGCATACCGTTGTAAAGCTCTACGACGGGGGCAGCCAGCTAGCTCGCTTTGCCCTTTTCGGAGCTCAAAATCGAACGTTTTCATCAGTTTCGGGCCACTTTTCTTCTTTTGCACTATTTTTCTGTACCGGATCGTACGTCGTGAGCTGTTAAAAGGATGACAACCTTACTCGCGGCACATTTGAGGACCCTACAATGCGTCAATATCACGTCTTGCGAGGATGCTGCGTTGTTGAAGCGGATGGGTTGTCGTTAAGCCCATTGGGCCTTTTGAATGGGCCATATCTCTAGGCTGGGACTGTGAACCGTTAACACATAAAGAAATTGTGCCCTCAACATGACGGGTGCGATCATACCAGCACTAATGCACCGGATCCCATCAGAACTCCGAAATTAAGCGTGCTTGGGCGAGAGTAGTACTAGGATGGGTGACCCCCTGGGAAGTCCTCGTGTTGCACCCCCCTTTTCAATTTTTTTTGCTCCGGTTAGGGTTGCCAAGATACTTTACCCACCACATTTCTATTATCGAATCCCACGGCACCTTGGGCAAGACAACTTCTCTTCACGTGGAGGCTGGGCCCGCAAACCGAGGGCGTAGGGCTTGTGAGCATTCTCCGTCGCTCCGGTGCCCATAACTTTTTATCCGTAAGGAGTTACGCGGCGCACAGCATACCGTTGGAAAGCTCTCCGAGAGCTCTACAACGGGGGCAGGTAGCTAGCTCGCCGTGCCCTTTTCAGAGCTAAAAATTGAACGTTTTTATCAATTTCGGGCTACTTTTCTTCTTTTGCTCTGTTTTTCCGTCCAAGATCGTACGTCGTGAGCTGTTAAAAGGACGACAACCTTACTCGTGGCACATTAGAGGACCCTTCAATGCGTCGATATCACGTCTTGCGAGGATGTTGCATTGTTGAAGCGGATGGGTTGTCGTTAAGCCCATTGGGCCTTTTGAATGGGCCATATCTCTAGGCTGGGACGGTGAACCGTTAACACATAAAGGAATTGTGCCCTCAACATGACGGGTGCGATCATACCAGAACTAATGCACCGGATCCCATCAGAACTCCGAAGTTAAGCGTGCTTCGGCGAGAGTAGTCCTAGGATGGGTGACACCCTGGGAAGTCCTCGTGTTGCACCCCCCTTTTCAATTTTTTTTGGTCCGGTTATGGTTGCCAAGATACTTTACCCACCACATTTCTATTATCGAATCACCCGGCACCTTGGGCAATAAAACTTCTTTTCACGTGGAGGCTGGGCCCGCAAACCGAGGGCGTAGGGCTTGTGACCAGGTCTCCGTCGCTCCGGTGCCCATAACTTTTGATCCGTAAGGAGTTACGCGGCGCACAGCAAACCATTGTAAAGCTCTCTGAGAGCTCTACGATGGGGGCAGCCAACTAGCTCGCTTTGCCCTTTTCGGAGCTCAAAATCGAACGTTTTCATCAGTTTTGGGCCACTTTTCTTCTTTTGCTCTGTTTTTCCTTCCCGGATCGTACGTCGTGAGCTGTTAAAAGGATGACAACCTTACTCGCGGCACATTAGAGGACCCTACAATGCGTCAATATCACGTCTTGCGAGGATGCTGCGTTGTTGAAGCGGATGGGTTGTCGTTAAGCCCATTGGGCCTTTTGAATGGGCCATATCTCTAGGCTGGGACTGTGAACCGTTAACACATAAAGAAATTTTGCCCTCAACATGACGGGTGCAATCATACCAGCACTAATACACCGGATCCCATCAGAACTCCGAAGTTAAGCGTGCTTGGGCGAGAGTAGTACTAGGATGGGTGACCCCCTGGGAAGTCCTCGTGTTGCACCCCCCTTTTCAATTTTTTTTGGTCCGGTTAGGGTTGCCAAGATACTTTACCCACCACATTTCTATTATCGAATCCCACGGCACCTTCGGCAAGACAACTTCTCTTCACGTGGAGGCTGGGCCCGCAAACCGAGGGCGTAGGGCTTGTGACCAAGTGTCCGTCGCTCCGGTGCCCATAACTTTTGATCCGTAAGGAGTTACGCGGCGCACAGCATACCGTTGGAATGCACTCCGCGAGCTCTACGACAGGGGCAGGTAGCTAGCTCGCCCTGCGCTTTTCGGAGCTCAAAATCGAACGTTTTCATCAGTTTCGGGCTACTTTTCTTCTTTTGCTCTGTTTTTCCGTCCCGGATCGTACGTCGTGAGCTGTTAAAAGGACAATAACCTTACTCGCGGCACATTGGAGGACCCAACAATGCGTCGATATCACGTCTTGCGAGGATGCTGCGTTGTTGAAGCGGATGGGTTGTCGTTAAGCCCATTGGGCCTTTTGAATGGGCCATATCTCTTGGCTGGGACTGTGAACCGTTAACACATAAAGGAATTGTGCCCTCAACATGATGGGTGCGATCATACCAGCACTAATGCACCGGATCCCATCAGAACTCCGAAGTTAAGCGTGCTTGGGCGAGAGTAGTACTAGGATGGGTGACCCCCTGGGAAGTCCTCGTGTTGCACCCCCCTTTTCAATTTTTTTTGTTCCGGTTAGGGTTGCCAAGATACTTTACCCAGCACATTTCTATTATCGAATCCCACGGAACCTTGGGCAAGACAACTTCTCTTCACGTGGAGGCTGGGCCCGCAAACCGAGGGCGTAGGGCTTGTGACCAGGTCTCCGTCACTCCGGTGCCCATAACTTTTGATCCGTAAGGAGTTACGCGGCGCACAACATACCGTTGGAAAGCTCTCCGAGAGCTCTACGACGGGGGAAAATAGCTAGCTCGCCGTGCCCTTTTCGGAGCTCAAAATCGAACGTTTTCATCCTTTTCGGGCTACTTTTCTTCTTTTGCTCTGTTTTTCCATCCCGGATCGTACGTCGTGAGCTGTTAAAAGGAAGACAACCTTACTCGCGGCACATTAGAGGACCCTACAATGCGTCGATATCACGTCTTGCGAGGATGCTATGTTGTTGAAGCGGATGGGTTGTCGTTAAGCCCATTGGGCCTTTTGAATGGGCCATATCTCTAGGCTGGGACTGTGAACAGTTAACACATAAAGGAATTGTGCCCTCAACATGACGGGTGCGATCATACCAGCACTAATGCACCGGATCCCATCAGAACTCCGAAGTTAAGCGTGCTTGGAAGAGAGTAGTACTAGGATGGGTGACCCCCTGCGAAGTCCTCGTGTTGCACCCCTCTTTTCAATTTTTTTTGCTCCGGTTAGGGTTGCAAAGATACTTTACCCACCACATTTCTATTATCGAATCCCACGGCACCTTGGGCAAGACAACATCTCTTCACGTGGAGGCTGGGCCCGCAAACCGAGGGGTAGGGCTTGTGACCAGGTCTTCGTCGCTCCGGTGCCCATAAATTTTGATCCGTAAGGAGTTACGCGGCGCACAGCATACCGTTGGAAAGCTCTCCGAGAGCTCTACGACGGGGGCAGGTAGCTAGCTCGCCGTGCCCTTTTCGGAGCTCAAAATCGAACGTTTTAACCAGTTTCGGGCTACTTTTCTTCTTTTGCTCTGTTTTTCCGTCCCTGATCGTACGTCGTGAGCTGTTAAAAGGACGACAACCTTGCTCGCGGCACATTAGAGGACCCTACAATGCGTCAATATCACGTCTTGCGAGGATGCTGCGTTGTTGAAGCGGATGGGTTGTCGTTAAGCCCATTGGGCCTTTTGAATGGGTCATATCTCTTGGCTGGGACTGTGAACCATTAACACATAAAGCAATTGTGCCCTCAACATGACGGGTGCGATCATACCAGCACTAATGCACCGGATTCCATCAGAACTCCGAAGTTAAGCGTGCTTGGGCGAGAGTAGTACTAGGATGGGTGACCCCCTGGGAAGTCCTCGTGTTGCACCCCCCTTTTCAGTTTTTTTTGCTCCGGTTTGGGTTGCCAAGATACTTTACCCACCACATTTCTACTATCGAATCCCACGGCACCTTGGGAAAGACAACTTCTCTTCACGTGGAGGCTGGGCCCGCAAACCGAGGGCGTAGGGCTTGTGACCAGGTCTCCGTCGCTCCGGTGCCCATAACTTTTGATCCGTAAAGAGTTATGCGACGCACAGCATACCGTTGTAAAGCTCTCCGAGAGCTCCACGACGGGGGCAGGTAGCTAGCTCGCCCTGCCCTTTTCGGAGCTCAAAATCGAACGTTTTCATCAGTTTCGGGCTACTTTTCTACTTTTGCTCTGTTTTTCCGTCCCGAATCGTACGTCGTGAGCTGTTAAAAGGACGATAACCTTACTCGCAGCACATTAGAGGACCCTACAATGCGTCGATATCACGTCTTGCGAGGATGCTGCGTTGTTGAAGCGGATGGGTTGTCGTTAAACCCATTGGGCCTTTTGAATGGGCCATATCTCTAGGCTGGGACTGTGAACCGTTAACACATAAAGGAATTGTGCCCTCAACATGACGGGTGCGATCATACCAGCACTAATGCACCGGGTCCCATCAGAACTCCGAAGTTAAGCGTGCTTGGGCGAGAGTAGTACTAGGATGGGTGACCTCCTGGGAAGTCCTCGTTTTGCACCCCCCTTTTTCAATTTTTTTTGCTCCGGTTAGCGTTGCCAAGATACTTTACCCACCACATTTCTATTATCGAATCCCACGGCACCTTGGGCAAGACAACTTCTCTTCACGTGGAGGTTGGGCCCACAAACCGAGGGCGTAGGGCTTGTGACCAGGTCTCCGTCGCTCCGGTGCCCATAACTTTTGATCCGTAAGGAGTTACGCGGCGCACAGCATACCGTTGGAAAGCTCTCCGAGAGCTCTACTACGGGGGCAGGTAGCTAGCTCGCCTTGCCCTTTTCGGAATTCAAAATTGAACGTTTTCATCAGTTTCGGGCTAATTTTCTTCTTTTGCTCTGTTTTTCCGTCCCGGATCGTTCGTCGTGAGCTGTTAAAAGGACGACAACCTTACTCGCGGCACATTAGAGGACCCTACAATGCGTCGATATCACGTCTTGCGAGGTTGCTACGTTGTTGAAGCGGATGGGTTCTCGTTAAGCCCATTGGGCCTTTTGAATGGGCCATATCTCTAGGCTGGGACTATGAACCGTTAACACATAAAGGAATTGTGCCCTCAACATGACGGGTTCGATCATACCAGCACTAATGCACCGGATCCCATCAGAACTCCGAAGTTAAGCGTGCTTGGGCGAGAGTAGTACTAGCGAGCTCGCTTTGCCCTTTTTGGAGTCCAAAATCGAACGCTTTCATCAGTTTCAGGCTACTTTTCTTCTTTTGCTATGTTTTTCCATCCCGGATCGTACGTCGTGAGCTGTTAAAAGGACGACAACCTTACTCGCAGGACATTAGAGGGCCCTACAATGCGTCGATATCACATCTTTCGAGGATGCTTCGTTGTTGAAGCGGATGGGTTGTCGTTAAGCCCATTGGGCCTTTTCAATGCGCCATATATCTAGGCTGCGATTGTGAACCGTTAACACATATAGGAATTGTGCTCTCAACATGACGGGTGCGATCATACCAGCACTAATGCACCGGATCCCATCAGAACTCCGAAGTTAAGTGTGCTTGGGCGAGAGTAGTACTAGGATGGGTGACCCCCTTGGAAGTCCTCGTGTTGCACCCACCTTTTTCAAATTTTTTTGCTCCGGTTAGCGTTGCCAAGATACTTTATCCACCACATTTCTATTATCGAATCCCACGGTACCTTGGGTAAGTCAACTTCACTTCACGTGGAGGGCGGGCCCGCAAACCGAGGGCGTAGGGCTTGTGAGTAGGTCTCCGTCGCTCCGGCGCCCATAACTTTTGATCCGTAAGGAGTTACGAGGCGCATAGCATACCGTTGGAAAGCTCTCTGAGAGCTCTACGACGGGGGCTGCTAGCTAGCTCATCGTTCCCTTTTCGGAGCTCAATATCGAACATTTTCATCAGTTTCGGGCCACTTTTCTTCTTTTGCTCTTTTTTTCCATCCCGGATCGTACGTCGTGAGCTGTTAAAAGGACGACAACCTTACTCGCGGCACATTAGAGGACCCTACAATGCGTCGATATCACGTCTTGCGAGGATGCTGCGTTGTTGAAGCGGATGGGTTGTCGTTAAGCCCATTGGGCCTTTTGAATGGGCCATATCTCTAGGCTGGGACTGTGAACCGTTAACACTTAAAGGAATTGTGCCCTCAACATGACGGGTGCGATCATACCAGCACTAATGCACCGGATCCCATCAGAACTCCGAAGTTAAGCGTGCTTGGGCGAGAGTAGTACTAGGATGGGTGACCCCCTGGGAAGTCCTCGTGTTGCACCCCCCCTTTTCAATTTTTTTTGCTCCGGTTAGCGTTGCCAAGATACTTTACCCACCACATTTCTATTATCGAATCCCACGGCACCTTGGGCAAGACAACTTCTCTTCACGAGGAGGCTGGGTCCGCAAACCGAGGGCGTGGGGCTTGTGACCAGGTCTCCGGCGCTCCAGTGCCCATAACTTTTGATTCGTAAGAAGTATCGCGGCGCACAGCATACCGTTGGAAAGCTCTGTGAGAGCTATACGACGAGGGCAGCAAGCAAGCTCGCCGTGCCCTTTTCGGAGCTCAAAATCGAACGTTTTCATCAGTTTCGGGCCACTTTTCTTCTTTTGCTCTGTTTTTCCGTCCCGGATCGTACGTCGTGAGATGTTAAAAGGATGACATCCTTACTCGCGGAACATTAGAGGACCCTACAATGCGTCGATATCACGTCTTGCGAGGATGCTTCGTTGTTGAAGCGGATGGGTTGTCGTTAAGCCCATTGGGCCTTTTCAATGCGCCATATATCTAGGCTGGGACTGTGAACCGTTAACACATAAAGGAATTGTGCCCTGAACATGGCGGGTGCGATCATACCAGCACTAATGCATCGGATCCCATCAGAACTCAGAAGTTAAGCGTGCTTGGGCGAGAGTAGTACTAGGATGGGTGACCCCCTAGGAAGTCCTCGTGTTGCACCCCCCTTTTCAATTTTTTTTGCTCCGGTTAGCGTTGCCAAGATACTTTACCCACCACATTTCTATTATCGAATCCCACGGCACCTTGGGCAAGACAACTTCTCTTCACGTGGAGGCTGGGCCCGCAAACCGAGGGCGTAGGGCTTGTGACCAGGTCTCCGTCGCTCCGGTGCCCATAACTTTTGATCCGTAAGGAGTTACGAGGCGCACAGCATACTGTTGGAAAGCTCTCTGAGAGCTCTACGACGGGGGCAGCAAGCTAGCTCGCTGTGCCCTTTTCGGAGCTCAAAATCGAACATTTTCATCAGTTTCGGGCCACTTTTCTTCTTTTGCTCTGTTTTTCCGTCCCGGATCGTACGTCGTGAGCTGTTAAAAGGACGACAACCTTACTCGCGGCACATTAGAGGACCCTACAATGCGTCGATATCAAGTCTTGCGAGGATGCTGCGTTGTTGAAGCGGATGGGTTGTCGTTAAGCCCATTGGGCCTTTTGAATGGGCCATATCTCTAGGCTGGGACTGTGAACCGTTAACACATAAAGGAATTGTGCCCTCAACATGACGGGTGCGATCATACCAGCACTAATGCACCGGATCCCATCAGAACTCCGAAGTTAAGCGTGCTTGGGCGAGAGTAGTACTAGGATGGGTGACCCCCTGGGAAGTCCTCGTGTTGCACCCCCTTTTTCAATTTTTTTTACTCCGGTTAGGGTTTCCAAGATACTTTACCCACCACATTTCTATTATCGAATCCCTCGGCACCTTGGGCAAGACAACTTCTCTTCACGTGGAGGCTGGGCCCGCAAACCGAGGGCGTAGGGCTTGTGACCAAGTCTACGTCGCTCTGGTGTCCATAACTTTTGATCCGTAAGGAGATACGCGGCGCACAGCATACCGTTGGAAAGCTCTCCGAGAACTCTACAACGGGGGCGGCTAGCTAGCTCGCCGTGCCCTTTTCGGAGCTCAAAATCGAACGTTTTCATCAGTTTTGGGCCACTTTTCTTCTTTTGCTCTGTTTTTTTGTCCCGGATCGTACGTCGTGAGCTGTTAAAAGGATGACAACCTTACTCGCGGCACACTAGAGGACCCTACAATGGGTCGATATCACGTCTTGCGAGGATGCTGCGTTGTTGAAGCGGATGGGTTGTCGTTAAGCCCATTGGGCCTTTTGAATGGGCAATATCTCTAGGCTAGGACTGTGAACCGTTAACACATAAAGGAATTGTGCCCTCAACATTACGGGTGCGATCATACCAACACTAATGCTTCGGATCCCATCAGAACTCCGAAGTTAAGCGTGCTTGGGCGAGAGTAGTACTAGGATGGGTGACCCCCTAGGAAGTCCTCGTGTTGCACCCCCCTTTTCAATTTTTTTTGCTCCGGTTAGCGTTGCCAAGATACTTTACCCACCGCATTTCTATTATCGAATCCCACGGCACCTTGGGCAAGACAACTTCACTTCACGTGGAGGCTGGGCCCGCAAACCGAGGGCGTAGGGCTTGTGACCAGGTCTCCGTCGCACCGGTGACCATAACTTTTGATCCGTAAGGAGTTACGCGGCGCACAGCATACCGTTGGAAAGCTCTCCGAGAGCTCCACGACGAGGGCAGCAAGCTAGCTCGCCGTGCCCTTTTCAGAGCTCAAAATTGAACGTTTTCATCAGTTTCGGGCCACTTTTCTTCTTTTGCTCTATTTTTTTGTCCCGGATCGTACGTCGTGAGATGTTAAAAGGATGACAACCTTACTCGCGGAACATTAGAGGACCCTACAATGTGTCGATATCACGTCTTGCGAGGATGCTTCGTTGTTGAAGCGGATGGGTTGTCGTTAAGCCCATTGGGCCTTTTGAATGCGCCATATATCTAGGCTGGGACTGTGAACCGTTAACACATAAAGGAATTGTGCCCTCAACATGACGGGTGCGATCATACCAGCACTAATGCATCGGATCCCATCAGAACTCCGAAGTTAAGCGTGCTTGGGCGAGAGTAGTACTAGGATGGGTGACCCCCTGGGAAGTCCTCGTGTTGCACCCCCCTTTTCAATTTTTTTTGCTCCGGTTAGCGTTGCCAAGATACTTTACCCACCACATTTCTATTATCGAATCCCACGGCACCTTGGGCAAGACAACTTCTCTTCACGTGGAGGCTGGGCCCGCAAACCGAGGGCGTAGGGCTTGTGACCAGGTCTCCGTCGCTCCGGTGCCCATAACTTTTGATCCGTAAGGAGTTACGCGGCGCACAGCATACCGTTGGAAAGCTCTCTGAGAGCTCTACGACGAGGGCAGCAAGCTAGCTCGCCGTGCCCTTTTCGGAGCTCAAAATCGAACGTTTTAATCAGTTTCGGGCCACTTTTCTTCTTTTCCTCTGTTTTTCCATCCCGGATCGTACGTCGTGAGCTGTTAAAAGGACGACAACATTACTCGCGGCACATTAGAGGACCCTACAATGCGTCGATATCACGTCTTGCGAGGATGCTGCATTGTTGAAGCGGATGGGTTGTCGTTAAGCCCATTGGGCCTTTTGAATGGGCCATATCTCTAGGCTGGGACTGTGAACCGTTAACACATAAAGGAATTGTACCCTCAACATGACGGGTGCGATCATACCAGCACTAATGCACCGGATCCCATCAGAACTCCGAAGTTAAGCGTGCTTGGGCGAGAGTAGTACTAGGATGGGTGACCACCTGGGAAGTCCTCGTGTTGCACCCCCCATTTTCAATTTTTTTTTTTGCTCCGGTTAGCGTTGCCAAGATACTTTACCCACCACATTTCTATTATCGAATCCCACGGCACCTTGGGCAAGACAACTTCTCTTCACGTGGAGGTTGGGCCCGCAAACCGAGGGCGTAAGGCTTGTGACCAGGTCTCCGTCGCTCCGGTGCCCATAACTTTTGATCCGTAAGGAGTTACGAGGCGCACAGCATACCGTTGGAAAGCTCTCTGAGAGCTCTACGACAGGGGCAGCTAGCTCGCTTGCTGTGCCCTTTTTGGAGCTCAAAATCGAACGTTTTCATCAGTTTCGGGCCACTTTTCTGCTTTAGCTCTGTTTTTCCATCCCGGATCGTACGTCGTGAGCTGTTAAAAGGACGACAACCTTACTCGCGGCACATTAGAGGACCCTACAATGCGTCGATATCACGTCTTGCGAGGATGATGCGTTGTTGAAGCGGATGGGTTGTCGTTTAGCCCATTGGGCCATTTGAATGGGACATATCTCTAGGCTGGGACTGTGAACCGTTAACACATAAAGGAATTGTGCCCTCAACATGACGGGTGCGAGCATACCAGCACTAATGCACCGGATCCCATCAGAACTCCGAAGTTAAGCGTGATTTGGCGAGAGTAGTACTAGGATGGGTGACCCCCTGGGAAGTCCTCGTGTTGCACCCCCTTTTGTACCCCCTTTTTCAATTTTTTTTGCTCCGGTTAGGGTTGCCAAGATACTTTACCCACCACATATCTATTATCGAATCCCACGGCACCTTGGGCAAGACAACTTCTCTTCACGTGGAGGCTGGGCCCGCAAACCGAGGATGTAGGGCTTGTGACCATGTCTCCGTCGCTACGGTGCCCATAACTTTTGATCCGTACGGAGTTACGCGGCGCACAGCATACCGTTGGAAAGCTCTCCAAGAGCTCTACGACGGGGGCAGGTAGCTAGCTCGCCGTGCACTTTTCGGAGCTAAAAATCGAACATTTTCATCAGTTTCGGGCCACTTTTCTTCTTTTGCTCTATTTTTTTGTCCCGGATCGTACTTCGTGAGCTGTTAAAAGGACGACAACCTTACTCGCGGCACACTAGAGGACCCTACAATGGGTCGATATCACGTCTTGCGAGGATGCTGCGTTGTTGAAGCGGATGGGTTGTCGTTAAGCCCATTGGGCCTTTTGAATGGGCCATATCTCTAGGCTAGGACTGTGAACCGTTAACACAAAAAGGAATTGTACCCTCAACATGACGGGTGCGATCGTACCAGCACTAAGGCACCGGATCCCATCAGAACTCCGAAGTTAAGCGTGCTTGGGCGAGAGTAGTACTAGGATGGGTGACCCCCTGGGAAGTCCTCGTGTTGCACCTCCATTTTCAATTATTTTTGCTCCGGTTAGGGTTGCCAAGATACTTTACCCACCACATTTCTATTATCGAATCCCACGGCACCTTGGGCAACACAACTTCTCTTCACGTGGAGGCTGGGCCCGCAAACCGAGGGCGTAGGGCTTGTGACCAGGTCTCCGTCGTTCCCGTGCCCATAACTTTTGATCTGTAAGGAGTTACGCTTTGCACAGCATAACGTTGGAAAGCTCTCCGAGAGCTCTACAACGGGGGCAGGTAGCTAGCTCGCCGTGCCCTTTTCGAAGCTCAAAATCGAACGTTTTCATCAGTTTCAATCCACTATTCTTCTTTTGCTCTGTTTTTCCGTCCCGGATCGTACGTCGTGAGCTGTTAAAAGGACGACAACATTACTCGCGGCTAATTAGAGGACCCTACAATGCGTCGATATCACGTCTTGCGAGGATGCTGCATTGTTGAAGCGGATGGGTTGTCGTTAAGCCCATTGGGCCTTTTGAATGGGCCATATCTCTAGGCTGGGACTGTGAACCGTTAACACATAAAGGAATTGTGCCCTCAACATGACGGGTGCGATCATACCAGCACTAATGCACCGGATCCCATCAGAACTCCGAAGTTAAGCGTGCTTGGGCGAGAGTAGTACAAGGATGGGTGACCCCCTGGGAAGTCCTCGTGTTGCACCCCCTTTTTCAATTTTTTTTGCTCCGGTTAGGGTTGCCAAGATACTTTACCCACCACATATCTATTATCGAATCCCACGGCACCTTGGGCAAGACAACTTCTCTTCACGTGGAGGCTGGGCCCGCAAACCGAGGGCGTAGGGCTTGTGACCAGGTCTCCGTCGCTCCGGTGACCAAAACTTTTGATCCGTAAGGAGTTACGCGGCGCACACCATACCGTTGGAAAGCTCTCCGAGAGCTCTACGACGATGGCAGGTAGTTAGCTCGCCGTGCCCTTTTCGGAGCTCAAAATCGAACGTTTTCATCAGTTTCGGGCTACTTTTCTTCTTTTGCTCTGTTTTTCGATCCCGGGTCGTACGTCGTGAGCTGTTAAAAGGACGAAAACCTTACTCGCGGCACATTAGAGGACCCTACAATGCGTCGATATCACGTTCTGCGAGGATGCTGCGTTGTTGAAGCGGATGGGTTGTCGTTAAGCCCATTGGACCTTTTGAATAGGCCATATCTCTAGGCTGGGACTGTGAACCGTTAACACATAAAGGAATTGTGCCCTCAACATGACGGGTGCGATCATACCAGCACTAATGCACCGGATCCCATCAGAACTCCGAAGTTAAGCGTGCTTGGGCGAGAGTAGTACTAGGATGGGTGACCCCCTGGGAAGTCCTCGTGTTGCACCCCCCCATTTCAATTTTTTTTGCTCCGGTTAGCGTTGCCAAGATACTTTACCCACCACATTTCTATTATCGAATCCTACGGCACCTTGGGCAAGACAACTTCTCTTCACGTGGAGGTTGGGCCCGCAAACCGAGGGCGTAGGGCTTGTGACCAGGTCTCCGTCGCTCCGGTGCCCATAACTTTGATCCGTAAGGAGTTACGAGGCGCACAGCATACCGTTTGAAAGCTCTCTGAGAGCTCTACAACAGGGGCAGCTAGCTAGCTCGCTGTGCCCTTTTCGGAGCTCAAAATCGAATGTTTTCATCAGTTTCGGTCCACTTTTCTTCTTTTGCTCTGTTTTTCCGTCCCGAATAGTACGTCGTGAGCTGTTAAAAGGACGACAACCTTACTCGCGGCACATTAGAGGACCCTACAATGCGTCGATATCACGTCTTGCGAGGATGCTGCGTTGTTGAAGCGGATGGGTTGTCGTTAAGCCCATTGGGCCTTTTGAATGGGCCATATCTCTAGGCTGGAACTGTGAACCGTTAACACATAAAGGAATTGTGCCCTCAACATGACGGGTGCGATCATACCAGCACTAATGCACCGGATCCCATCAGAACTCCGAAGTTAAGCGTGCTTGGGCGAGAGTAGTACTAGGATGGGTGACCCCCTGGGAAGTCCTCGTGTTGCACCCCCCTTTTCAATTTTTTTTGCTCCGGTTAGCGTTGCCAAGATACTTTACCCACCACATTTCTATTATCGAATCGCACTGCACCTTGGGCAAGACAACTTCTCTTCACGTGGAGGTTGGGCTCGCAAACCGAGGGCGTAGGGCTTGTGACCAGGTATCCGTCGCTCCGGTGCCCATAACTTTTGATCCGTAAGGAGTTACGCAGCGCACAGCATACCGTTGGAAAGCACTCCGAGAGTTCTACGACGGGCGCATCTAGTTAGATCGTCGTGCCTTTTTTGGAGCTCAAAATCGAACGTTTTCATCAGTTTCGGGCCACTTTTCTTCTTTTGCTCTGTTTTTCCCTCCCGGATCGTACGTCGTGAGCTGTTAAAAGGACGACAACCTTACTCGCGGCACATTAGAGGACCCTACAATGCGTCGATATCACGTCTTGCGAGGATGCTGCATTGTTGAAGTGGATGGGTTGTCGTTAAGCCCATTGGGCCTTTTGAATGGGCCATATCTCTAGGCTGGGACTGTGAACCGTTAACACATAAAGGAATTGTGCCCTCAACATGATGGGTGCGATCATACCAGCACTACTGCACCGGATCCCATCAGAACTCCGAAGTTAAGCGTGCTTGGGCGAGAGTAGTACTAGGATGGGTGACCCCTTGGGAAGTCCTCGTGTTGCACCCCCCTTTTCAATTTTTTTTGCTCCGGTTAGCGTTGTCAAGATACTTTACCCACCACATTTCTATTATCGAATCCCACGGCACCTTGGGCAAGACAACTTCTCTTCACGTGGAGGTTGGGCCCGCAAAACGAGGGCTTAGGGCTTGTGACCAGGTCTCCGTCGCTACGGTGCCCATAACTTTTGATCCGTAAGGAGTTACGCGGCGCACAGCATACCGTTGGAAAGCTCTCCGAGAGCTCTACGACGGGGGCTGGTAGCTAGCTCGCCGTGCCCTTTTCGGAGCTCAAAATCGAACGTTTTCATCAGTTTCGGGCCACTTTTCTTCTTTTGCTCTGTTTTTTCATCCCGGATCGTACGTTGTGAGCTGTTAAAAGGACGACAACCTTACTAACGGCACATTAGAGGACCCTACAATGGGTCGATATCACGTCTTGCGAGGATGCTGCGTTGTTGAAGCGGATGGGTTGTCGTTAAGCCCATTGGGCCTTTTGAATGGGCCATATCTCTAGGCTAGGACTGTGAACCGTTAACACATAAAGGAATTGTACCCTCAACATGACGGGTGCGATCATACCAGCACTAATGCACCGGATCCCATCAGAACTCCGAAGTTAAGCGTTCTTGGGCGATAGTAGTACTAGGATGGTTGACCCCCTGGGAAGTCCTCGTGTTGCACCCCCCTTTTCAATTATTTTTGCTCCGGTTAGGGTTGCCAAGATACTTTACCCACCACATTTCTATTATCGAATCCCACAGCACCTTGGGCAACACAACTTCTCTTCACGTGGAGGCTGGGCCCGCAAACCGAGGGCGTAGGGCTTGTGACCAGGTCTCCGTCGCTCCCGTGGCCATAACTTTTGATCTGTAAGGAGTTACGCTGCGCACAGCATACCGTTGGAAAGCCCTCCGAGAGCTCTACGACGGGGGCAGGTAGCTAGCTCGTCGTGCCCTTTTCGGAGCTCAAAATCGAACGTTTTCATCAGTTTTTGGCTACTTTTCTTCTTTTGCTCTGTTTTTTCATCCCGGATCGTACGTCGTGAGCTGTTAAAAGGACGACAACCTTACTCGCGGCACATTAGAGGACCCTACAATGCGTCAATATCACGTCTTGCGAGGATGCTGCGTTGTTGAAGAAGATGGGTTGTCGTTAAGCCCATTGGGCCTTTTGAATAGGCCATATCTCTAGGCTGGGACTGTGAACCGTTAACACATAAAGGAATTGTACCCTCAACATGACGGGTGCGATCATACCAGCACTAATGCACCGGATCCCATCAGAACTCCGAAGTAAAGCGTGCTTGGGCGAGAGTAGTACTAGGATGGGTGACCCCCTGGGAAGTCCTCGTGTTGCACCCCCTTTTTCAATTTTTTTTGCTCCGGTTAGGGTTTCCAAGATACTTTACCCACCACATATCTATTATCGAATCCCACGGCACCTTGGGCAAGACAACTTCTCTTCACGTGGAGGCTGGGCCCGCAAACCGAGGGCGTAGGGCTTGTGACCAGGTCTCCGTCGCTCCGGTGCCCATAACTTTTGATCCGTAAGGAGTTATGCGGCGCACACCATACCGTTGGAAAGCTCTCCGAGAGCTCTACGACGGGGGCAGGTAGCTAGCTCACCGTGCCCTTTTTGGAGCTCAAAATCGAACGTTTTCATCAGTTTCGGGCCACTTTTCTTCTTTTGCTCTGTTTTTTCGTCCCGGATCGTACATCGTGAGCTGTTAAAAGGACGACAACCTTACTGGAGGCACATTAGAGGACCCTACAATGCGTCGATATCACGTCTTGCGAGTATGATGCGTTGTTGAAGCGGATGGGTTGTTGTTAAGCCCATTGGGCCTTTTGAATGGGCCATATCTCTAGGCTGGGACTGTGAACTGTTAACACATAAAGGAATTGTACCCTCAACATGACGGGTGCGATCATACCAGCACTAATGCACCGGATCCCATCAGAACTCCGAAGTAAAGCGTGCTTGGGCGAGAGTAGTACTAGGATGGGTGACCCCCTGGGAAGTCCTCGTGTTGCACCCTCCTTTTCAATTTTTTTTACTCCGGTTAGGGTTGCCAAGATACTTTACCCACCACATTTCTATTATCGAATCCCACGGCACCTTGGGCAAGACAACTTCTCTTCACGTGGAGGCTGGGCCCTCAAACCGAGGGCGTAGGGCTTGTGACCAGGTCTCCGTCGCTCCGGTGCCCATAACTTTTGATCCGTAAGGAGTTACGCTGCGCACAGCATACCGTTGGAAAGCTCTCCGAGAGCTCTACGATGGGGCCAGGTAGCTAGCTCGCCGTGCCCTTTTTGGAGCTCAAAATCGAACGTTTTCATCAGTTTCGGGCCACTTTTCTTCTTTTGCTCTGTTTTTCCGTCCCGGATCATACGTCGTGAGTTGTTAAAAGGACGACAACCTTACTCGCGGCACATTAGAGGACCCTACAATGCGTCGATATCACGTCTTGCGAGGATGCTGCGTTGTTGAAGCGGATGGGTTGTCGTTAAGCCCATTGGGCCTTTTGAATGGGCCATATCTCTAGGCTGGGACTGTGAACCGTTAATACATAAAGGAATTGTGCCCTCAACATGACGGGTGAGATCATACCAGCACTAATGCACCGGATCCCATCAGAACTCCGAAGTTAAGCGTGCTTGGGCGAGAGAAGTACTAGGATGGGTGACCCCCTGGGAAGTCCTCGTGTTGCACCCCCCTTTTCAATTTTTTTTGCTCCGGTTAGCGTTGCCAAGATACTTTACCCACCACATTTCTATTATCGAATCCCACGGCACCTTGGGCCAGAGAACTTCTCTTCACGTGGAGGCTGGGCCCGCAAACCGAGGGCGTAAGGCTTGTGACCAGGTATCCGTCGCTCCGGTGCCCATAACTTTTGATCCGTAAGGAGTTACGCGGCGCACAGCATACCGTTGGAAAGCTCTCCGAGAGCTCTACGATGGGGCCAGGTAGCTAGCTCGCCGTGCCCTTTTTGGAGCTCAAAATCGAACATTTTCATCAGTTTCGGGCCACTTTTCTTCTTTTGCTTTCTTTTTCTGTCCCGGATCGTACGTCGTGAGCTTTTAAAAGGACGACAACCTTACTCGCGGCACATTAGAGGACTTTACAATGAGTCGATTTCACGTCTTGCGAGGATGCTGCGTTATTGAAGCGGATGGGTTGTCGTTAAGCCCGTTGGGCCTTTTGAATGGGCCATATATCTAGGCTGGGACTGTGAACCGTTAACACATAAAGGAATTGTGCCGTCAACATGACGGGTGCGATCATACCAGCACTAATGCACCGGATCCCATCAGAACTCCGAAGTAAAGCGTGCTTGGGCGAGAGTAGTACTAGGATGGGTGACCCCCTGGGAAGTCCTCGTGTTGCACCCCCCTTTTCAATTTTTTTTGCTCCGGTTAGCGTTGCCAAGATACTTTACCCACCACATTTCTATTATCAAATCCCACGGCACCTTGGGCAAGACAACTTCTCTTCACGTGGAGGCTGGGCCCGCAAATCGAGGGCGTAGGGCTTGTGACTAGGTCTCCGTCGCCCCGATGCCCATGACTTTTGATCCGTAAGGAGTTACGAGGCGCACAGCATACCGTTGGAAAGCTCTCTGAGAGCTCTACGACGGGGGCAGCCAGCTTGCTTGCTGTACCCTTTTTAGAACTCAAAATCAAACGTTTTCATCAGTTTCGGGCCACTTTTCTTCTTTTGCTCTATTTTTCCGTCCCGGATCGTACGTCGTGAGCTGTTAAAAGGACGACAACCTTACTCGCGGCACATTAGAGGACCCTATAATGTGTCGATATCACGTCTTGCGAGGATGCTGCGTTGTTGAAGCGGATGGGTTTTCGTTAAGCCCATTGGGCCTTTTGAATGGGCCATATCTCTAGGCTGGGACTGTGAACCGTTAACACATAAAGGAATTGTGCCCTCAACATGATGGGTGCGATCATACCAGCACAAATGCACCGGATCCCATCAGAACTCCGAAGTTAAGCGTGCTTGGGCGAGAGTTGTACTATAATGGGTGACCCCCTGGGAAGTCCTCGTGTTGCACCCCCCTTTTCAATTTTTTTTGCTCCGGTTAGCGTTGCCAGGATACTTTACCCACCACATTTCTATTATCGAATCCCACAGCACCTTGGGCAAGACAACTTCTCTTCACGTGGAGGCTGGGCCCGCAAACCGAGGGCGTAGGGCTTGTGACCAGGTCTCCGTCGCTCCGGTGCCCATAACTTTTGATCCGTAAGGAGTTACGAGGCTCACAGCATACCATTGGAACGCTCTCTGAGAGCTCTACGACGGGGGCAGCTAGCTAGCTCGCCGTGCCCATTTCGGAGCTCAAAATCGAGCATTTTCATCAGTTTCGGGCCACTTTTCTTCTTTTGCTCTGTTTTTCCTACCCGGATCGTACGTCGTGAGCTGTTAAAAGTACGACAACCTTACTCGCGGCACATTAGAGGACCCTACAATGCGTCGATATCACGTCTTGCGAGGATGCTACGTTGTTGAAGCGGATGGGTTGTCGTTAAGCCCATTGGGCCTTTTGAATGGGCCATATCTCTAGGCTGGGACTGTGAACCGTTAACACATAAAGGAATTGTGCCCTCAACATGATGGGTGCGATCATACCAGCACAAATGCACCGGATCCCATCAGAACTCCGAAGTTAAGCGTGCTTGGGCGAGAGTAGTACTATAATGGGTGACCCCCTGGGAAGTCCTCGTGTTGCACCCCCCTTTTCAATTTTTTTTGCACCGGTTAGCGTTGCCAGGATACTTTACCCACCACATTTCTATTATCGAATCCCACGGCACCTTGGGCAAGACAACTTCTCTTCATGTGGAGGCTGGGCCCGCAAACCGAGGGCGTAGGGCTTGTGACCAGGTCTCCGTCGCTCCGGTGCCCATAACTATTGATCCGTAAGGAGTTACGAGGTGCACAGCAAACCGTTGGAAAGCTCTCTGACAGCTCTACGATGGGGGCACCTAGCTAGCTCGCTTTGCCCTTTTCGGAGCTCAAAATCGAACCTTTTCATTAGTTTCGGGCCACTTTTCTTCTTTTGCTCTGTTTTTCCGTCCCGGATCGTACGTCGTGAGCTGTTAAAAGGACGACAACCTTACTCGCGGCACATTAGAGGACCCTACAATGCGTTGATATCACGTCTTGCGAGGATGCTACGTTGTTGTAGCGGATGGGTTGTCGTTAAGCCCATTGGGCCTTTTGAATGGGCCATATCTCTAGGCTGGGACTGTGAACCGTTAACACATAAAGGAATTGTGCCCTCAACATGACGGGTGCGATCATACCATCACAAATGCACCGGATCCCATCAGAACTCCGAAGTTAAGCGTGCTTGGGCGAGAGTAGTACTATAATGGGTGACCCCCTGGGAAGTCCTCGTGTTGCACCCCCTTTTCAATTTTTTTTGCTCCGGTTAGGGTTGCCAAGATACTTTACCCACCACATTTCTATTATCGAATCCCACGGCACCTTGGACAAGACAACTTCTCTTCACGTGGAGGCTGGGCCCACAAACCGAGGGCGTAGGGCTTGTGACCAGGTCTCCGTCGTTTTGGTGCCCATAACTATTGATCCGTAAGGAGTTACGAAGCGCACAGCAAACCGTTGGAAAGCTCTCTGAGAGCTCTACGACGGGGGCAGCTAGCTAGCTTGCTGTGCCCTTTTCGGAGCTCAAAATCGAACGTTTTCATCCGTTTCGGGCCACTTTTCTTGTTTTGCTCTGTTTTTCCGTCCCGGATCGTACGTCGTGAGCTGTTAAAAGGACGACAACCTTACTCGCGGCACATTAGAGGACCCTACAATGCGTCGATATCACTTCTTGCGAGGATGCTGCGTTGTTGAAGCGGATGGGTTGTCGTTAAGCCCATTGGGCCTTTTGAATGGGCCATATCTCTAGGCTGGGACTGTGAACCGTTAACACATAAAGGAATTGTGCCCTCAACATGACGGGTGCGATCATACCAGAACTAATGCATCGGATTCAATCAGAACTCCGAAGTTAAGCGTGCTTGGGCGAGAGTAGTACTAGGATGGGTGACCCGCTGGGAAGTCCTCGTGTTGAACCCCCATTTTCAATTTTTTTTGCTCCGGTTAGGGTTGCCAAGATACTTTACCCACCACATTTCTATTATCGAATCCCACGGCACCTTGGGCAAGACAACTTCTCTTCACGTGGAGGCTGGGCCCGCAAACCGAGGGCGTAGGGCTTGTGACCAGGTCTCCGTCGCTCCGGTGCCCATAACTTTTGATCCGAAAGGAGTTACGAGGCGCACAGCAAGCCGTTGGAAAGCTGTCTGAGAGCTCTACGACGGGGGCATCTAGCTAGCTCACTGTGCCCTTTTCGAAGATCAAAATCGAACGTTTTCATCAGTTTCGGGCAACTTTTCTTCTTTTGCTCTGTTTTTCCGTCCCGGATCGTACGTCGTGAGCTGTTAAAAGGACGACAACCTTACTCGTGGCACATTAGAGGACCCTACAATGCGTCGATATCACGTCTTGCGAGGATGCTGCGTTGTTGAAGCGGATGTGTTCTCGTTAAGCCCATTGGGCCTTTTGAATGGGCCATATCTCTAGGCTGGGACTGTGAACCGTTAACACATAAAGGAATTGTGCCCTCAACATGACGGGTGCGATCATACCATCACTAATGCACCGGATCCCATCAGAACTCCGAAGTTAAGCGTGCTTGGGCGAGAGAAGTACTAGGATGGGTGACACCCTGGGAAGTCCTCGTGTTGCACCCCCCTTTTCAATTTTTTTTGCTCCGGTTAGGGTTGCCAAGATACTTTACCCACCACATTTCTATTATCGAATCCCACGGCACCTTGGGCAAGACAACTTCTCTTCACGTGGAGGCTGGGCCCGCAAACCGAGGGCGTAGGGCTTGTGACCAAGTCTCCGTCGCTCCGGTGCCCATAACTTTTGATCCGTAAGGAGTTACGAGGCGCACAGCATACCGTTGGAAAGCTCTATGAGAGCTCTATGACGGAGGAAGCTAGCTAGCTTGCTATGCCCTTTTCGGAGCTCAAAATCGAACATTTTCATCAGTTTCGGGCCACTTTTCTTCTTTTGCTCTGTTTTTCCGTCCCGGATCGTACGTCGTGAGCTGTTAAAAGGACGACAACCTTACTCGCGGCACATTAGAGGACCCTACAATGCGTCGATATCACGTCTTGCGAGGATGCTGCGTTGTTGAAGCGGATGGGTTATCGTTAAGCCCATTGGGCCTTTTGAATGGGCCATATCTCTAGGATGGGACTGTGAACCGTTAACACATAAAGGAATTGTGCCCTCAACATGACGGGTGCGATCATACCGGCACTAATGCACCGGATCCCATCAGAATTCCGAAGTTAAGCGTGCTTGGGCGAGAGTAGTACTAGGATGGGTGACCCCTTGTGAAGTCCTCGTGTTGCACCCCCCTTTTCAATTTTTTTTGCTCCGGTTAGGTTTGCCAAGATACTTTACCCACCACATTTCTATTATCGAATCCCACGGCACCTTGGGCAAGACAACTTCTCTTCACGTGGAGGTTGGGCCCGCAAACCGAGGGCGTAGGGCTTGTGACCAGGTCTCCGTCGCTCCGGTGCCCATAACTTTTGATCCGTAAGGAGTTACGAGGCGCACAGCATACCGTTGGAAAGCTCTCTGAGAGCTCTATGACGGGGGCAGCTAGCTAGCTCGCTGTGCCTTTTTCAGAGCTCAAAATCGAACGTTTTCATCAGTTTCAGGCCACTTTTCTTCTTTTACTCTGTTTTTCCGTCCCGGATCGTACGTCGTGAGCTGTTAAAAGGATGACAACCTTACTCGCGGCACATTAGAGGACCCTACAATGCGTCGATATCACGTCTTGCGAGGATGCTGCGTTGTTGAAGTGGATGGGTTGTCGTTAAGCCCATTGGGCCTTTTGAATGGGCCATATCTCTAGGCTGGGACTGTGAACCGTTAACACATAAAGAAATTGTGCCCTCAACATGACGGGTGCGATCATACCAGAACTAATGAACCGGATCCCATCAGAACTCCGAAGTTAAGCGTGCTTGGGCGAGAGTAGTACTAGGATGGGTGACCCCCTGGGAAGTCCTCGTGTTGCACCCCCCTTTTCAATTTTTTTTGCTCCAGTTAGGGTTGCCAAGATACTTTACCCACCACATTTCTATTATCGAATCCCACGGCACCTTGGGCAAGACAACTTCTCTTCACGTGGAGGCTGGGCCCGCAAACTGAGGGCGTAGGGCTTGTGACCAGGTCTCCGTCGCTCCGGTGCCCATAACTTTTGATCCGAAAGGAGTTACGAGGTGCACAGCTAACCGTTGGAAAGCTCTCTGAGAGCTCTACGACGGGGGCACCTAGCTAGCTAGCTGTGCCCTTTTCGGAGCTCAAAATCGAACGTTTTCATCAGTTTCGGGCCACTTTTCTTTTTTTGCTCTATTTTTTCGTCCCGTATCGTACGTCGTGAGCTGTTAAAAGGACGACAACCTTACTCGCGGCACATTAGAGGACCCTACAATGCGTCGATATCACGTCTTGCGAGGATGCTGCGTTGTTGAAGCGGATGGGTTGTCGTTAAGCCCATTGGGCCTTTTGAATGGGCCATATCTCTAGGCTGGGACTGTGAACCGTTAACACATAAAGGAATTGTGCCCTCAACATGACGGGTGCGATCATACCAGCACTAATGCACCGGATCCCATCAGAACTCTGAAGTTAAGCGTGCTTGGGCGAGAGTAGTACTAGGATGGGTGACCCCCTAGGAAGTCCTCGTGTTGCACCCCCCTTTTCAATTTATTTTGCTCCGGTTAGGGTTGCCAAGATACTTTACCCACCACATTTCTATTATCGAATCCCACGGCACCTTGGGCAAGACAACTTCTCTTCAGGTGGAGGCTGGGCCCGCAAACCGACGGCGTAGGGCTTGTGACCAGGTCTCCGTCGCTACGGTGCCCATAACTTTTGATCCGTAACGAGTTACGAGACGCACAGCATACCGTTGGAAAGCTCTCTGAGAGCTCTACGACATGGGCAGCTAGCTAGCGAGTTGTGCCATTTTCAGAGCTCAAAATCGAACGTTTTCATCAGTTTCGGGCCACTTTTCTTCTTTTGCTTTGTTTTTCCGTCCCGGATAGTACGTCGTGAGCTGTTAAAAGGATGACAACCTTACTCGCGGCACATTAGAGGACCCTACAATGCGTCGATATCACGTCCTGCGAGGATGCTGCGTTGTTGAAGCGGATGGGTTGTCGGTAAGCCCATTGGGCCTTTTGAATGGGCCATATCTCTAGGCTGGGACTGTGAACCGTTAACACATAAAGGAATTGTGCCCTCAACATGACGGGTGCGATCATACCAGCACTAATGCACCGGATCCCATCAGAACTCCGAAGTTAAGCGTGCTTGGGCGAGAGTAGTACTAGGATGGGTGACCCCCTGGGAAGTCCTCGTGTTGCACCCCCCTTTTCAATTTTTTTTGCTCCGGTTAGGGTTGCCAAGATACTTTACCCACCACATTTCTATTATCGAATCCCACGGCACCTTGGGCAAGACAACTTCTCTTCACGTGGAGGCTGGGCCCGCAAACCGGTGGCCATAACTTTTGATCCGTAAGGAGTTACGAGGCGCACAGCATACCGTTGGAAAGCTCACTGAGAGCTCTACGACGGGGGCAGCTAGCTAGCTTGCTGTGCCCTTTTCGGAGCTCGAAATTGAACGTTTTCATCAGTTTCGGGCCACTTTTCTTTTTTTGCTCTGTTTTTCCGTCCCGTATCGTACGTCGTGAGCTGTTAAAAGGACGACAACCTTACTAGCGGCACATTAGAGGACCCTACAATGCGTCGATATCACGTCTTGCGAGGATGCTGCGTTGTTGAAGAGGATGGGTTGTCGTTAAGCCCATTGGGCCTTTTGAATGGGCCATATCTCTAGGCTGGGACTGTGAACCGTTAACACATAAAGGAATTGTGCCCTCAACATGACGGGTGCGATCATACCAGCACTAATGCACCGGATCCCATCAGAACTCCGAAGTTAAGCGTGCTTGGGCGAGAGTAGTACTAGGATGGGTGACCCCCTGGGATGTCCTCGTGTTGCACCACCCTTTTCAATTTTTTTTGCTCCGGTTAGGGTTGCCAAGATACTATACCCACCACATTTCTATTATCGAATCCCACGGTACCTTGGGCAAGACAACTTCTATTCACGTGGAGGCTGGGCCCACAAACCGAGGGCGTAGGGCTTGTGACCAGGTCTCCGTCGCTCCGGTGCCCATAACTTTTGATCCGTAAGGAGTTACGAGGCGCACAGCATACCGTTGGAAAGCTCTCTGAGAGCTCTACGACGGGGGCAGCTAGCTAGCGCGCTGTGCCCTTTTTGGAGCTCAAAATCGAACGTTTTCATCAGTTTCGGGCCACTTTTCTTCTTTTGCTCTGTTTTTCCGTCCCGGATAGTACGTCGTGAGCTGTTAAAAGGACGACAAACTTACTCGCGGCACATTAGAGGACCCTACAATGCGTCGATATCACGTCTTGCGAGGATGCTGCGTTGTTGAAGCGGATGGGTTGTCGTTAAGCCCATTGGGCCTTTTGAATGGGCCATATCTCTAGGTTGGGACTGTGAACCGTTAACACATAAAGGAATTGTGCCATCAACATGACGGGTGCGATCATACCAGCACTAATGCACCGGATCCCATCAGAACTCCGAAGTTAAGTGTGCTTGGGCGAGAGTTGTACTAGGATGGGTGACCCCATGGGAAGTCCTCGTGTTGCACCCCCCTTTTCAATTTTTTTTGCTCCAGTTAGGGTTGCCAAGATACTTTACCCACCACATTTCTATTATCGAATCCCACGGCACCTTGGGCAAGACAACTTCTCTTCACGTGGAGGCTGGGCCCGCAAACCGAGGGCGTAGGGCTTGTGACCAGGTCTCCGTCGCTCCGGTGCCCATAACTTTTGATCCGTAAGGAGTTACGAGGCGCACAGCATACCGTTGGAAAGCTCTCTGAGAGCTCTACGACGTGGGCAGCTAGCTAGCGAGTTGTGCCATTTTCGGAGCTCAAAATCGAACGTTTTCATCAGTTTTGGGCCACTTTTCTTCTTTTGCTTTGTTTTTCCGTCCCGGATAGTACGTCGTGAGCTGTTAAAAGGACGACAACCTTACTCGCGGCACATTAGAGGACCCTACAATGCGTCGATATCACGTCCTGCGAGGATGCTGCGTTGTTGAAGCGGATGGGTTGTCGGTAAGCCCATTGGGCCTTTTGAATGGGCCATATCTCTAGGCTGGGACTGTGAACCGTTAACACATAAAGGAATTGTGCCCTCAACATGACGGGTGCGATCATACCAGCACTAATGCACCGGATCCCATCAGAACTCCGAAGTTAAGCGTGCTTGGGCGAGAGTAGTACTAGGATGGGTGACCCCCTGGGAAGTCCTCGTGTTGCACCCCCCTTTTCAATTTTTTTTGCTCCGGTTAGGGTTGCCAAGATACTTTACCCACCACATTTCTATTATCGAATCCCACGGCACCTTGGGCAAGACAACTTCTCTTCACGTGGAGGCTGGGCCCGCAAACCGGTGCCCATAACTTTTGATCCGTAAGGAGTTACGAGGCGCACAGCATACCGTTGGAAAGCTCTTTGAGAGCTCTACGACGGGGGCAGCTAGCTAGCTTGCTGTGCCCTTTTCGGAGCTCGAAATCGAACGTTTTCATCAGTTTCGGGCCACTTTTCTTTTTTTGCTCTGTTTTTCCGTCCCGTATCGTACGTCGTGAGCTGTTAAAAGGACGACAACCTTACTAGCGGCACATTAGAGGACCCTACAATGCGTCGATATCACGTCTTGCGAGGATGCTGCGTTGTTGAAGAGGATGGGTTGTCGTTAAGCCCATTGGGCCTTTTGAATGCGCCATATCTCTAGGCTGGGACTGTGAACCGTTAACACATAAAGGAATTGTGCCCTCAACATGACGGGTGCGATCATACCAGCACTAATGCACCGGATCCCACCAGAACTCCGAAGTAAAGCGTGCTTGGGCGAGAGTAGTACTAGGATGGGTGACCCCCTGGGAAGTCCTCGTGTTGCACCACCCTTTTCAATTTTTTTTGCTCCGGTTAGGGTTGCCAAGATACTTTACCCACCACATTTCTATTATCGAATCCCACGGTACCTTGGGCAAGACAACTTCTATTCACGTGGAGGCTGGGCCCACAAACCGAGGGCGTAGGGCTTGTGACCAGGTCTCCGTCGCTCCGGTGCCCATAACTTTTGATCCGTAAGGAGTTACGAGGCGCACAGCATACCGTTGGAAAGCTCTCTGAGAGCTCTACGATGTGGGCAGCTTGCTAGCGAGTTGTGCCATTTTCGGAGCTCAAAATCGAACGTTTTCATCAGTTTCGGGCCACTTTTCTTCTTTTGCTTTGTTTTTCCGTCCCGGATAGTACGTCGTGAGCTGTTAAAAGGACGACAACCTTACTCGCGGCACATTAGAGGACCCTACAATGCGTCGATATCACGTCCTGCGAGGATGCTGCGTTGTTGAAGCGGATGGGTTGTCGCTAAGCCCATTGGGCCTTTTGAATGGGCCATATCTCTAGGCTGGGACTGTGAACCGTTAACACATAAAGGAATTGTGCCCTCAACATGACGGGTGCGATCATACCAGCACTAATGCACCGGATCCCATCAGAACTCCGAAGTTAAGCATGCTTGGGCGAGAGTAGTACTAGGATGGGTGACCCCCTAGGAAGTCCTCGTGTTGCACCCCCCTTTTCAATTTTTTTTGCTCCGGTTAGGGTTGCCAAGATACTTTACCCACCACATTTCTATTATCGAATCCCACGGCACCTTGGGCAAGACAACTTCTCTTTACGTGGAGGCTGGGCCCGCAAACTGGTGCCCATAACTTTTGATCTGTAAGGAGTTACGAGGCGCACAGCATACCGTTGGAAAGTTCTCTGAGAGCTCTACGACGGGGGCAGCTAGCTAACTTGCTGTGCCCTTTTCGGAGCTCGAAATCGAACGTTTTCATCAGTTTCGGGCCACTTTTCTTTTTTTGCTCTGTTTTTCCGTCCCGTATCGTACGTCGTGAGCTGTTAAAAGGACGACAACCTTACTAGCAGCACATTAGAGGACCCTACAATGCGTCGATATCACGTCTTGCGAGGATGCAGCGTTGTTGAAGAAGATGGGTTGTCGTTAAGCCCATTGGGCCTTTTGAATGGGCCATATCTCTAGGCTGGGACTGTGAACCGTTAACACATAAAGGAATTGTGCCCTCAACATGACGGGTGCGATCATACCAGCACTAATGCACCGGATCCCATCAGAACTCCGAAGTTAAGCGTGCTTGGGCGAGAGTAGTACTAGGATGGGTGACCCCCTGGGAAGTCCTCGTGTTGCACCACCCTTTACAATTTTTTTTGCTCCGGTTAGGGTTGCCAAGATACTTTACCCACCACATTTCTATTATCGAATCCCACGGTACCTTGGGCAAGACAACTTCTATTCACGTGGAGGCTGGGCCCACAAACCGAGGGCGTAGGGCTTGTGACCAGGTCTCCGTCGCTCCGGTGCCCATAACTTTTGATCCGTAAGGAGTTACGAGGCGCACAGCATACCGTTGGAAAGCTCTCTGAGAGCTCTACGACGGGGGCAGCTAGCTAGCACGCTGTGCCCTTTTCGGAGCTCAAAATCGAATGTTTTCATCAGTTTCGGGCCACTTTTCTTCTTTTGCTCTGTTTTTCCGTCCCGGATAGTACGTCGTGAGCTGTTAAAAGGACGACAAACTTACTCGCGGCACATTAGAGGACCCTACAATGCGTCGATATCACGTCTTGCGAGGATGCTGCGTTGTTGAAGCGGATGGGTTGTCGTTAAGCCCATTGGGCCTTTTGAATGGGCCATATCTCTAGGTTGGGACTGTGAACCGTTAACACATAAAGGAATTGTGCCATCAACATGACGGGTGCGATCATACCAGTACTAATGCACCGGATCCCATCAAAACTCCGAAGTTAAGTGTGCTTGGGCGAGAGTTGTACTAGGATGGGTGACCCCATGGGAAGTCCTCGTGTTGCACCCCCCTTTTCAATTTTTTTTGCTCCAGTTAGGGTTGCCAAGATACTTTACCCACCACATTTCTATTATCGAATCCCACGGCACCTTGGGCAAGACAACTTCTCTTCACGTGGAGGCTGGGCCCGCAAACCGGTGCCCATAACTTTTGATCCGTAAGGAGTTACGAGGCGCACAGCATACCGTTGGAAAGCTCTCTGAGAGCTCTACGACGGGGGCTGCTAGCTAGCTCGCTGTGCCCTTTTCGGAGCTCAAAATCGAACGTTTTCATCAGTTTCGGGCCACTTTTCTTTTTTTGCTCTGTTTTTCCGTCCCGTATCGTATGTCGTGAGCTGTTAAAAGGACGACAACCTTACTCGCAGAACATTAGAGGACCCTACAATGCATCGATATCACGTCTTGCGAGGATGCTACGTTGTTGAAGAGGATGGGTTGTCGTTAAGCCCATTGGGCCTTTTGAATGGGCCATATCTCTAGGCTGGGACTGTGAACTGTTAACACATAAAGGAATTGTGCCCTCAACATGACGGGTGCGATCATACCAGCACTAATGCACCGGATCTCATCAGAACTCCGAAGTTAAGCGTGCTTGGGCGAGAGTAGTACTAGGATGGGTGACCCCCTGGGAAGTCCTCGTGTTGCACCCCGCTTTTCAATTTTTTTTTCTCCGGTTAGGGTTGCCAAGATACTTTACCCACCACATTTCTATTGTCGAATCTCACGGCACCTTGGGCAAGACAACTTCTCTTCACGTGGAGGCTGGGCACGCAAACCGAGGGCGTAGGGCTTGTGACCAGGTCTCCGTCGCTCCGGTGCCCATAACTTTTGATCTGTAAGGAGTTACGAGGCGCACAGCATACCGTTGGAAAGCTCTCTGAGAGCTCTACGACGTGGGCAGCTAGCTAGCTCGTTGTGCCCTTTTCGGAGCTCAAAATCGAACGTTTTCATCAGTTTCGGGCCACTTTTCTTTTTTTGCTCTGTTTTTCCGTCCCGTATCGTACGTCGTGAGTTGTTAAAAGGACGACAACCTTACTCGCGGCACATTAGAGGACCCTACAATGCGTCGATATCACATCTTGCAAGGATTCTGCGTTGTTGAAGCGGATGGGTTATCGTTAAGCCCATTGGGCCTTTTGAATGGGCCATATCTCTAGGCTGGGACTGTGAACTGTTAACACATAAAGGAATTGTGCCCTCAACATGACGGGTGCGATCATACCAGCACTAATGCACCGGATCCCATTAGAACTCCGAAGTTAAGCGTGCTTGGGCGAGAGTAGTACTAGTATGGGTGACCCCCTGGGAAGTCCTCGTGTTGCACCCCCCTTTTCAATTTTTTTTGCTCCGGTTAGGGTTGCCAAGATACTTTACCCACCACATTTCTATTATCGAATCCCACGGCACCTTGGGCAAGACAACTTCTCTTCACGTGGAGGCTGGGCACGCAAACCGAGGGCGTAGGGCTTGTGACCAGGTCTCCGTCGCTCCGGTGCCCATAACTTTTGGTCCGTAAGGAGTTACGAGACGCACAGCATAACGTTGGAAAGCTCTCTAAGAGCTCTACGTCGGGGGCAGTAAGCTAGCACGCTATGCCCTTTTCGGAACTCAAAATCGAACGTTTTCATCAGTTTCGGGCCACTTTTCTTCTTTTGCCCTGTTTTTCCGTCCCGGATCGTACGTCGTGAGTTGTTAAAAGGACGACAACCTTACTCGCGGCACATTAGAGGACCCTACAATGCGTCGATATCACGTCTTGTGAGGATGCTGCGTTGTTGAAGCGGATGGGTTGTCGTTAAGCCCATTGGGCCTTTTGAATGGGCCATATCTCTAAGCTGGGACTGTGAACCGTTAACACATAAAGGAATTGTGCCCTCAACATGACGGGTGCGATCATACCAGCACTAATGCACCGGATCCCGTCAGAAATCCGAAGTTAAGCGTGCTTGGGCGAGAGTAGTACTAGGATGGGTGACCCCCTGGGAAGTCCTCGTGTTTCACCCCCATTTTCAATTTTTTTTGCTCCGGTTAGGGTTGCCAAGAAACTTTACCCACCACATTTCTATTATCGAATCCCACGGCACCTTGGGCAAGACAGCTTCTCTTCATGTGGAGGCTGGGCCCGCAAACTGGTGCCCATAACTTTTGATCCGTAAGGAGTTAGAGGCGCACAGCATACCGTTGGAAAGCTCTCTGAGAGCTCTACGACGGGGGCAGCAAGCTAGCTTGCTGTGCCCTTTTCGGAGCTCAAAATCGAACGTTTTCATCAGTTTCGGGCCACTTTTCTTCTTTTGCTCTGTTTTTCCGTCCAGGATCGTACGTCCTGAGCTGTTAAAAGGATGACAACCTTACTCGCGGCACATTAGAGGACCCTACAATGCGTCGATATCACGTCTTGCGAGGATGCTGCGTTGTCAAAGCGGATGGGTTGTCGTTAAGCCCATTGGGCCTTTTGAATGGGCCATATCTCTAGGCTGGGACTGTGAACCGTTAACACATAAAGGAATTGTGCCCTCAACATGACGGGTGCGATCATACCAGCACTAATGCACCGGATCCCATTAGAACTCCGAAGTTAAGCGTGCTTGGGCGAGAGTAGTACTAGGATGGGTGACCCCTGGGAAGTCCTCGTGTTGCACCCCCCTTTTCAATTTTTTTTGCTCCGGTTAGGGTTGCCAAGATACTTTACCCACCACATTTCTATTATCGAATCCCACGGCACCTTGGGCAAGACAACTTCTCTTCACGTGGAGGCAGGGCCCGCAAACCGGTGCCCATAACTTTTGATCCGTAAGGAGTTACGAGGCGCACAGCATACCGTTGGAAAGCTCTTTGAGAGCTCTACGACGGGGGCAGCAAGCTGGCTTGCTGTGACCTTTTCGGAGCTCAAAATCGAACGTTTTCATCAGTTTCGGGCCACTTTTCATCTTTTGCTCTGTTTTTCCATCCTGGATCGTACGTCGTGAGCTGTTAAAAGGACGACAACCTTACTCGCGGCATATTAGAGGACCCTACAATGCGTCGATATCACGTCTTGCGAGGATGCTGCGTTGTTGAAGCGGATGGGTTGTCGTTAAGCCCATTGGGCCTTTTGAATGTGCCATATCTCTAGGCTGGGACTGTGAACCGTTAACAGATAAAGGAATTGTGCCCTCAACATGACGGGTGCGATCATACCAGCACTAATGCACCGGATCCCATTAGAACTCCGAAGTTAAGCGTGCTTGGGCGAGAGTAGTACTAGGATGGGTGACGCCCTGGGAAGTCCTCGTGTTGCACCCCCCTTTTCAATTTTTTTGCTCCGGATAGGGTTGCCAAGATACTTTACCCACCGCATTTCTATTATCGAATCCCACGGTACCTTGGGAAAGACAACTTCTCTTCACGGAGAGGCTGGGCCCGCAAACCGAGGGCGTAGGGCTTGTGACTAGGTCTCCGTCGCTCCGGTGCCCATAACTTTCGATCCGTAAGGAGTTACGAGGCGCACAGCATACCGTTGGAAAGTTCTCTGAGAGCTCTACGACGGGAGCAGCAAGCTAGCCTGCTTTGCCCTTTTCGGAGCTCAAAATCGAACGTTTTCATCAGTTTCGGGCCACTTTTCTTCTTTTGCTCTGTTTTCCCATCCCGGATCGTACGCCGTGAGCTGTTAAAAGGACGACAACCTTACTCGCGGCACATTAGAGGACCCTACAATGCGTCGATATCACATCTTGCGAGGATGCTGCGTAGTAGAAGCGGATGGGTTGTCGTTAAGCCCATTGGACCTTTTGAATGGGCCATATCTCTAGGCTGGGACTGTGAACAGTTAACACATAAAGGAATTGTGCCCTCAACATGACGGGTGCGATCATACCAGCACTAATGCACCGGATCCCATCAAAACTCTGAAGTTAAGCGTGCTTGGGCGAGAGTAGTACTAGGATGGGTGACCCCCTGGGAAGTCCTCGTGTTGTACCCCCCTTTTCAATTTTTTTTGCTCCGGTTAGGGTTGCCAAGATACTTTACCCACCACATTTCTATTATCGAATCCCACGGCACCTTGGGCAAGATAACTTCTCTTCACGTGGAGGCTGGGCCCGCAAACCGGTGCCCATAACTTTTGATCCGTACGGAGTTACGAGGCGCACAGCATACCGTTGGAAAGCTCTCTGAGAGCTCTACGGCGGGGGCAGCAAGCTAGCTCGTTGTGCCCTTTTTGGAGCTCAAAATCGAACATTTTCATCAGTTTCGGGCCACTTTTCTTCTTTTGCTTTGTTTTTCCGTCCCGGATAGTACGTCGTGAGCTGTTAAAAGGACGACAACCTTACTCGCGGCACATTAGAGGACCCTACAATGCGTCGATATCACGTTCTGCGAGGATGCTGCGTTGTTGAAGCGGATGGGTTGTCGGTAAGCCCATTGGGCCTTTTGAATCGGCCATATCTCTAGGCTGGGACTGTGAACCGTTAACACATAAAGGAATTGTGCCCTCAACAAGACGGGTGCGATCATACCAGCACTAATGCACCGGATTCCATCAGAACTCCGAAGTTAAGCGTGCTTGGGCGAGAGTAGTACTAGGATGGGTGACACCCTGGGAAGTCCTCGTGTTGCACCCCCCTTTTCAATTTTTTTGCTCCGGTTAGGGTTGCCAAGATACTTTACCCACCACATTTCTATTATCGAATCCCACGGCACCTTGGGCAAGACAACTTCTCTTCACGTGGAGGCTGGGCCCGCAAACCGAGGCCGTAGGGCTTGTGACCAGGTCTCCGTCGCTCCGGTGCCCATAACTTTTTATCCGTAAGGAGTTACGAGACGCACAGCATACCGTTGGAAAGCTCTCTGAGAGCTCTAGGACGGGGGCAGCTAGCTAGCTTGCTGTGCCCTTTTCGGAGCTCAAAATCGAACGTTTTCATCAGTTTTGGGCCACTTTTCATCTTTTGCTCTGTTTTTCCGTCCCGGATCGTACGTCGTGAGCTGTTAAAAGGACGAAAACTTTACTCGCGGCACATTAGAGGACCCTACAATGCGTCGATATCACGTCTTGCGAGGATGCTGCGTTGTTGAAGCGGATGGGTTGTCGTTAAGCCCATTGGGCCTTTTGAATGGGCCATATCTCTAGGCTGGGACTGTGAACCGTTAACACGTAAAGGAATTGTGCCCTCAACATGTCGGGTGCGATCATACCAGCACTAATGCATCGGATCCCAGCAGAACTCCGAAGTTAAGCATGCTTGGGCGAGAGTAGTACTAGGATGGGTGACGCCCTGGGAAGTCCTCGTGTTGCACCCCCCTTTTCAATTTTTTTTGCTCTGGTTAGGGTTGCCAAGATACTTTACCCACCACATTTCTATTATCGAATCCCACGGCACCTTGGGCAAGACAACTTCTCTTCACGTGGAGGCTGGGCCCGAAAAACCGAGGGCGTTGGGCTAGTGACCAAGTCTCCGTCGCTCCGGTGCCCATAACTTTTGATCCGTAAGGAGTTACGAGGCGCACAGCATACCGTTGGAAAGCTCTCTGAGAGCTCTACGACGGGGGCAGCAAACTAGCTCGCTTTGCCCTTTTCGGAGCTCAAAATCAAACGTTTTCTTCAGTTTTAGTCCACTTTTCTTATTTTGCTCTGTTTTTCCGTCCCGGATCGTACGTCGTGAGCTGTTAAAAGGACGACAACCTTACTCGCGGCACATTGGAGGACCCTACAATGCGTCGATATCACGTCTTGCGAGGATGCTGCGTTGTTCAAGTGGATGGGTTGTCGTTAAGCCCATTGGGCCTTTTGAATGGGCCATATCTCTTGGCTGGGACTGTGAACCGTTAACACATAAAGGAATTGTGCCCTCAACATGACGGGTGCGATCATACCAGCACTAATGCACCGGATCCCATTAGAACTCCGAAGTTAAGCGTGCTTGGGCGAGAGTAGTACTAGGATGGGTGACCCCTTGGGAAGTCCTCGTGTTGCACCCCCCTTTTCAATTTTTTTTGCTCCGGTTAGGGTTGCCAAGATACTTTACCCACCACATTTCTATTATCGAATCCCACGGCACCTTGGGCAAGACAACTTCTCTTCACGTGGAGGCTGGGCCCGCAAACCGGTGCCCATAACTTTTGATCCGTAAGGAGTTACGAGGCGCACAGCATACCGTTGGAAACCTCTCTGAGAGCTCTACGACGGGGGCAGCAAGCTAGCTTGCTTTGCCCTTTTCGGAGCTCAAAATCAAACATTTTCATCAGTTTCGGGCCACTTTTCTTCTTTTGCTCTGTTTTTCAGTCCCGGATCGTACGTCGTGAGCTGTTAAAAGGACGACAACCTTACTCACGGCACATTAGAGGACCCTACAATGCGTCGATATCACGTCTTGCGAGGATGCTGCGTTGTTGAAGCGGATGAGTTGTCATTAATCCCATTGGGCCTTTTGAATGGGCCATATCTCTAGGCTCGGACAGTGAACCGTTAACACATAAAGGAATTGTGCCCTCAACATGACGGGTGCGATCATACCAGCTCTAATGCACCGGATCCCATCAGAACTCCGAAGTTAAGCGTGCTTGGGCGAGAGTAGTACTAGGATGGGTGACCCCCTGGGAAGTCCTCGTGTTACACCCCCCTTTTCAATTTTTTTTGCTCCGGTTAGGGTTGCCAAGATACTTTACCCACCACATTTCTATTATAGAATCCCACGGCACCTTGGGCAAGACAACTTCTCTTCACAGGGAGGCTGGGCCCGCAAACCGAGGGCGTAGGGCTTGTGACTAGGTCTCCGTCGCTCCGGTGCCCATACCTTTTGATCCGTAAGGAGTTACGAGGCGCACAGCATACCGTTGGAAAGTTCTCTGAGAGCTCTACGACGGGGGAAGCAAGCTAGCCTGCTTTGCCCTTTTCGGAGCTCAAAATCGAACGTTTTCATCAGTTTCGGGCCACTTTTCTTCTTTTGCTCTCTTTTTCCGTCCCGGATCGTACGTCGTGAGCTGTTAAAAGGACGACAACCTTACTCGCGGCACATTAGAGGACCCTACAATGCGTCGATATCACGTCTTGCGAGGATGCTGCGTTGTTGAAGCGGATGGGTTGTCGTTAAGCCCATTGGGCCTTTTGAATGGGCCATATCTCTAGGCTCGGACTGTGAACCGTTAACACATAAAGGAATTGTGCCCTCAACATGACGGGTGCGATCGTACCAGCACAAATGCACCGGATCCCATCAGAACTCCGAAGTTAAGCGTGCTTGGGCGAGAGTAGTACTAGGATGGGTGACCCCCTGGGAAGTCCTCGTGTTGCACCCTCCTTTTCAATTTTTTTTGCTCCGGTTAGGGTTGCCAAGATACTTTACCCACCACATTTCTATTATCGAATCCCACGGCACCTTGGGCAAGACAACTTCTCTTCACGTGGAGGCTAGGCCCGCAAACCGAGGGCGTAGGGCTTGTGACCAGGTCTCCGTCGCTCCGGTGCCCATAACTTTTGATCCGTAAGGAGTTACGAGGTGTACAGCATACCGTTGGAAAGCTCTCTGAGAGCTCTACGACGGGGGCAGCAAGCTAGTTTGCTTTGCCCTTTTCGAAGCTCAAAATCGAACGTTTTCATCAGTTTCGGGCCACTTTTCTTCTTTTGCTCTGTTATTCCGTCCCGGATCGTACGTCGTGAGCTGTTAAAAGGACGACAACCGTACTCGCGGCACATTAGAGGACCCTACAATGCGTCGATATCACGTCTTGCGAGGATGCTGCGTTGTTGAAGCGGATGGGTTGTCGTTAAGCCCATTGGGCCTTTTGAATGGGCCATATCTCTAGGCTAGGACTGTGAACCGTTAACACATAAGGGATTTGTGACCTCAACATGACGGGTGCAATCATACCAGCACTAATGCCCCGGATCCCATTAGAACTCCGAAGTTAAGCGTGGTTGGGCGAGAGTAGTACTAGGATGGGTGACCCCCTGGGAAGTCCTCGTGTTGCACCCCCCTTTTCAATTTTTTTTGCTCCGGTTAGGGTTGCCAAGATACTTTACCCACCACATTTCTATTATCGAATCCCACGGCACCTTGGGCAAGACAACTTCTCTTCACGTGGAGGCTGGGCCCGCAAACCGGTGCCCATATCTTTTGATCCGTAAGGAGTTACGAGGCGCACAACATACCGTTGGAAAGCTCTCTGAGAGCTCTACGACGGGGGCAGCAAGCTAGCTCGTTGTGCCCTTTTCGGAGCTCAAAATTGAACATTTTCATCAGTTTCGGGCCACTTTTCTTCTTTTGCTCTATTTTTCTTTCCCGGATCGCACGTCGTGAGCTGTTAAAAGGACGACAACTTTACTCGCGGCACATTAGAGGACCCTACAATGCGTCGATATCACGTCTTGCGAGGATGCTGCGTTGTTGAAGCGGATGGGTTGTCGTTAAGCCCATTGGGCCTTTTGAATGGGCCATATCTCTAGGCTGGGACTGTGAACCGTTAACACATAAAGGAATTGTGCCCTCAACATGACGGGTGCGATCATACCAGCACTAATGCACCGGATTCCATCAGAACTCCGAAGTTAAGCGTGCTTGGGCGAGAGTAGTACTAGGATGGGTGACCCCCTGGGAAGTCCTCGTGTTGCACCCCCCTTTTCAATTTTTTTTGCTCCGGTTAGGATTGCCAAGATACTTTACCCAGCACATTTCTATTATCGAATCCCACGGCACCTTGGGCAAGACAACATCTCTTCACGTGGAGGCTGGGCCCGCAAACCGTTGCCGTAGGGCTTGTGACCAGGTCTCCGTCGCTCCGGTGCCCATAACTTTTGATCCGTAAGGAGTTACGAGGCGCACAGCATACCGTTGGAAGGCTCTCTGAGAGCTCTACGACGGAGGCGGCTAGCTAGCTCGCTGTGCCCTTTTCAGAGCTCAAAATCAAACATTTTCATCAGTTTCGGGCCAATTTTCTTCTTTTGCTCTGTTTTTCCGTCACGGATCGTACGTCGTGAGCTGTTAAAAGGACGACTACCTTACTCGCGGAACATTAGAGGACCCTACAATGCGTCGATATCACGTCTTGCGAGGATGCTGCGTTGTTGAAGCGGATGTGTTATCGTTAAGCCCATTAGGCCTTTTGAATGGGCCATATCTCTAGGCTGGGACTGTGAACTATTAACACATAAAGGAATTGTGCCCTCAACATGACGGGTGTGATTATACCAGCACTAATGCACCGGAGCCCATTAGAACTCCGAAGTTAAGCGTGCTTGGGCGAGAGTAGTACTAGGATGGGTGACCCCCTGGGAAGTCCTCGTGTTGCAGCCCCCTTTTCAATTTTTTTTGCACCGGTTAGGGTTGCCAAGATACTTTACCCACCACATTTCTATTATCGAATCCCATGGCACCTTGGGCAAGACAACTTCTCTTCACGGGGAGGCTGGGCCCGCAAACCGAGGGCGTAGGGCTTGTGACTAGGTCTCCGTCGCTCCGGTGCCCATAACTTTTGATCCGTAAGGAGTTACGAGGCGCACAGCATACCGTTGGAAAGTTCTTTGAGAGCTCTACGACGGGGACAGCAAGCTAGCTTGCTTTGCCCTTTTCGGAGCTCAAAATCGAACATTTTCATCAGTTTCGGGCCACTTTTCTTCTTTTGCTCTGTTTTTCCGTCCCGGATCGTACGTCGTGAGCTGTTAAAAGGACGACAACCTTACTCGCGGCACATTAGAGGACCCTACAATGCGTCGATATCACGTCCTGCGAGGATGCTGCGTTGTTGAAGCGGATGGGTTGGCGGTAAGCCCATTGGGCCTTTTGAATCGGCCATATCTCTAGGCTGGAACTGTGAACCGTTAACACTTAAAGGAATTGTGCCCTCAACAAGACGGGTGCGATCATACCAGCACTAATGCACCGGATTCCATCAGAACTCCGAAGTTAAGCGTGCTTGGGCGAGAGTAGTACTAGGATGGGTGACACCCTGGGAAGTCCTCGTGTTGCACCCCCCTTTTCAATTTTTTTGCTCCGGTTAGGGTTGCCAAGATACTTTACCCACCACATTTCTATTATCGAATCCCACGGCACCTTGGGCAAGACAACTTCTCTTCACGTGGAGGCTGGGCCCGCAAACCGAGGCCGTAGGGCTTGTGACCAGGTCTCCGTCGCTCCGGTGCCCATAACTTTTTATCCGTAAGGAGTTACGAGACGCACAGCATACCGTTGGAAAGCTCTCTGAGAGCTCTAGGACGGGGGCAGCTAGCTAGCTTGCTGTGCCCTTTTCGGAGCTCAAAATTGAACGTTTTCATCAGTTTGGGGCCACTTTTCATCTTTTGCTCTGTTTTTCCTTCCCGGATCGTACGTCGTGAGCTGTTAAAAGGACGAAAACCTTACTCGCGGCACATTAGAGGACCCTACAATGCGTCGATATCACGTCTTGCGAGGATGCTGCGTTGTTGAAGCGGATGGGTTGTCGTTAAGCCCATTGGGCCTTTTGAATGGGCCATATCTCTAGGCTGGGACTGTGAACCGTTAACACGTAAAGGAATTGTGCCCTCAACATGTCGGGTGCGATCATACCAGCACTAATGCATCGGATCCCAGCAGAACTCCGAAGTTAAGCATGCTTGGGCGAGAGTAGTACTAGGATGGGTGACGCCCTGGGAAGTCCTCGTGTTGCACCCCCCTTTTCAATTTTTTTTGCTCTGGTTAGGGTTGCCAAGATACTTTACCCACCACATTTCTATTATCGAATCCCACGGCACCTTGGGCAAGACAACTTCTCTTCACGTGGAGGCTGGGCCCGAAAAACCGAGGGCGTTAGGCTAGTGACCAAGTCTCCGTCGCTCCGGTGCCCATAACTTTTGATCCGTAAGGAGTTACGAGGCGCACAGCATACCGTTGGAAAGCACTCTGAGAGCTCTACGACGGGGGCAGCAAACTAGCTCGCTATGCCCTTTTCGGAGCTCAAAATCAAACGTTTTCATCAGTTTTAGTCCACTTTTCTTATTTTGCTCTGTTTTTCCGTCCCGGATCATACGTCGTGAGCTGTTAAAAGGACGACAACCTTACTCGCGGCACATTGGAGGACCCTACAATGCGTCGATATCACGTCTTGCGAGGATGCTGCGTTGTTCAAGTGGATGGGTTGTCGTTAAGCCCATTGGGCCTTTTGAATGGGCCATATCTCTTGGCTGGGACTGTGAACCGTTAACACATAAAGGAATTGTGCCCTCAACATGACGGGTGCGATCATACCAGCACTAATGCACCGGATCCCATTAGAACTCCGAAGTTAAGCGTGCTTGGGCGAGAGTAGTACTAGGATGGGTGACCCCTTGGGAAGTCCTCGTGTTGCACCCCCCTTTTCAATTTTTTTTGCTCCGGTTAGGGTTGCCAAGATACTTTACCCACCACATTTCTATTATCGAATCCCACGGCACCTTGGGCAAGACAACTTCTCTTCACGTGGAGGCTGGGCCCGCAAACCGGTGCCCATAACTTTTGATCCGTAAGGAGTTACGAGGCGCACAGCATACCGTTGGAAAGCTCTCTGAGAGCTCTACGACGGGGGCAGCTAGCTAGCTTGCTTAGCCCTTTTCGGAGCTCAAAATCGAACGTTTTCATCAGTTTCGGACCACTTTTCTTCTTTTGCTATGTTTTTCAGTCCCGGATCGTACGTCGTGAGCTGTTAAAAGGACGACAACCTTACTCACGGCACATTAGAGGACCCTACAATGCGTCGATATCACGTCTTGCGAGGATGCTGCGTTGTTGAAGTGGATGGGTTGTCATTAATCCCATTGGGCCTTTTGAATGGGCCATATCTCTAGGCTCGGACAGTGAACCGTTAACACATAAAGGAATTGTGCCCTCAACATGACGGGTGCGATCATACCAGCTCTAATGCACCGGATCCCATCAGAACTCCGAAGTTAAGCGTGCTTGGGCGAGAGTAGTACTAGGATGGGTGACCCCCTGGGAAGTCCTCGTGTTACACCCCCCTTTTCAATTTTTTTTGCTCCGGTTAGGGTTGCCAAGATACTTTACCCACCACATTTCTATTATAGAATCCCACGGCACCTTGGGCAAGACAACTTCTCTTCACAGGGAGGCTGGGCCCGCAAACCGAGGGCGTAGGGCTTGTGACTAGGTCTCCGTCGCTACGGTGCCCATAACTTTTGATCCGTAAGGAGTTACGAGGCGCACAGCATACCGTTGGAAAGCTCTCTGAGAGCTCTACGACGGGGGTAGCGAGATAGCCTGCTTTGCCCTTTTCGGTGCTCAAAATCGAACATTTTCATCAGTTTCGGGCCACTTTTCTTCTTTTGCTCTGTTTTTCCATCCCGGATCGTACGTCGTGAGCTGTTAAAAGGACGACAACCTTACTCGAGGCACATTAGAGGACCCTACAATGCATCGATATCACGTCTTGCGAGGATGCTGCGTTGTTGAAGCGGATGGGTTGTCGTTAAGCCCATTGGGCCTTTTGAATGGGCCATATCTCTAGGCTCGGACTGTGAACCGTTAACACATAAAGGAATTGTGCCCTCAACATGACGGGTGCGATCGTACCAGCACAAATGCACCGGATCCCTTCAGAACTCCGAAGTTAAGCGTGCTTGGGCGAGAGTAGTACTAGGATGGGTGACCCCCTGGCAAGTCCTCGTGTTGCACCCTCCTTTTCAATTTTTTTTGCTCCGGTTAGGGTTGCCAAGATACTTTACCCACCACATTTCTATTATCGAATCCCACGGCACCTTGGGCAAGACAACTTCTCTTCACGTGGAGGCTAGGCCCGCAAACCGAGGCCGTAGGGCTTGTGACCAGGTCTCCGTCGCTCCGGTGCCCATAACTTTTGATCCGTAAGGAGTTACGAGGCGCACAGCATACCGTTGGAAAGCTCTCTGAGAGCTCTACGACGGGGGCAGCTAGCTTGCTTGCTTTGCCCTTTTCGAAGCTCAAAATCGAACGTTTTCATCAGTTTCTATCCACTTTTCTTCTTTTGCTCTGTTTTTCCGTCCCGGATCGTACGTCGTGAGCTGTTAAAAGGACGAAAACCTTACTCGCGGCACATTAGAGGACCCTACAATGCGTCGATATCACGTCTTGCGAGGATGTTGCGTTGTTGAAGCGGATGGGTTGTCGTTAAGCCCATTGGGCCTTTTGAATGGGCCATATCTCTAGGCTGGGACTGTGAACCGTTAACACATAAAGGATTTGTGCCCTCAACATGACGGGTGCGATCATACCAGCACTAAAGCACCGGATCCCATTAGAACTCCGAAGTTAAGCGTGCTTGGGCGAGAGTAGTACTAGGATGGGTGACCCCCTGGGAAGTCCTCGTGTTGCACCCCCCTTTTCAATTTTTTTTGCTCCGGTTAGGGTTGCCAAGATACTTTACCCACCACATTTCTATTATCGAATCCCACGGCACCTTGGGCAAGACAACTTCTCTTCACGTGGAGGCTGGGCCCGCAAACCGGTGCCCATATCTTTTGATCCGTAAGGAGTTACGAGGCGCACAACATACCGTTGGAAAGCTCTCTGAGAGCTCTACGACGGGGGCAGCAAGCTAGCTCGTTGTGCCCTTTTCGGAGCTCAAAATTGAACATTTTCATCAGTTTCGGGCCACTTTTCTTCTTTTGCTCTATTTTTCTTTCCCGGATCGCACGTCGTGAGCTGTTAAAAGGACGACAACTTTACTCGCGGCACATTAGAGGACCCTACAATGCGTCGATATCACGTCTTGCGAGGATGCTGCGTTGTTGAAGCGGATGGGTTGTCGTTAAGCCCATTGGGCCTTTTGAATGGGCCATATCTCTAGGCTGGGACTGTGAACCGTTAACACATAAAGGAATTGTGCCCTCAACATGACGGGTGCGATCATACCAGCACTAATGCACCGGATCCCATCAGAACTCCGAAGTTAAGCGTGCTTGGGCGAGAGTAGTACTAGGATGGGTGACCCCCTGGGAAGTCCTCGTGTTGCACCCCCCTTTTCAATTTTTTTTGCTCCGGTTAGGATTGCCAAGATACTTTACCCAGCACATTTCTATTATCGAATCCCACGGCACCTTGGGCAAGACAACATCTCTTCACGTGGAGGCTGGGCCCGCAAACCGAGGGCGTAGGGCTTGTGACCAGGTCTCCGTCGCTCCGGTGCCCATAACTTTTGATCCGTAAGGAGTTACGAGGCGCACAGCATACCGTTGGAAGGCTCTCTGAGAACTCTACGACGGGGGCAGCTAGCTAGCTCACTGTGCCCTTTTCAGAGCTCAAAATCAAACATTTTCATCAGTTTCGGGCCAATTTTCTTCTTTTGCTCTGTTTTTCCGTCACGGATCGTACGTCGTGAGCTGTTAAAAGGACGACTACATTACTCGCGGAACATTAGAGGACCCTACAATGCGTCGATATCACGTCTTGCGAGGATGCTGCGTTGTTGAAGCGGATGTGTTATCGTTAAGCCCATTAGGCCTTTTGAATGGGCCATATCTCTAGGCTGGGACTGTGAACTATTAACACATAAAGGAATTGTGCCCTCAACATGACGGGTGTGATTATACCAGCACTAATGCACCGGAGCCCATTAGAACTCCGAAGTTAAGCGTGCTTGGGCGAGAGTAGTACTAGGATGGGTGACCCCCTGGGAAGTCCTCGTGTTGCAGCCCCCTTTTCAATTTTTTTTGCACCGGTTAGGGTTGCCAAGATACTTTACCCACCACATTTCTATTATCGAATCCCATGGCACCTTGGGCAAGACAACTTCTCTTCACGGGGAGGCTGGGCCCGCAAACCGAGGGCGTAGGGCTTGTGACTAGGTCTCCGTCGCTCCGGTGCCCATAACTTTTGATCCGTAAGGAGTTACGAGGCGCACAGCATACCGTTGGAAAGTTCTTTGAGAGCTCTACGACGGGGACAGCAAGCTAGCCTGCTTTGCCCTTTTCGGAGCTCAAAATCGAACATTTTCATCAGTTTCGGGCCACTTTTCTTCTTTTGCTCTATTTTTCCGTCCCGGATCGTACGTCGTGAGCTGTTAAAAGGACGACAACCTTACTCGCGGCACATTAGAGGACCCTACAATGCGTCGATATCACGTCTTGCGAGGATGCTGCGTAGTTGAAGCGGATGGGTTGTCGTTAAGCCCATTGGGCCTTTTGAATGGGCCATATCTCTAGGCTGGGTCTGTGAACCGTTAACACATAAAGGAATTGTGCCCTCAACATGACGGGTGCGATCATACCAGCACTAATGTACCGGATCCCATCAGAACTCCGAACTTAAGCGTGCTTGGGCGAGAGTAGTACTTGGATGGGTGACCCCCTGTGAAGTTCTCGTGTTGCACCCCCCTTTTCAATTTTTTTTGCTCCGGTTAGGGTTTACAAGATACTTTATCCACCACATTTCTATTACCGAATCCCACGGCACCTTGGGCAAGACAACTTCTCTTCACGTGGAGGCTGGGCCCGCAAACTGGTTCCCATAACTTTTGATCCGTAAGGTGTTACGAGGCACACAGCATACCGTAGGAAAGCTCTCTGAGAGCTCTACGACGGGGGCAGCAAGCTAGCTCGCTGTGCCCTTTTCAGAGCTCAAAATTGAACGTTTTCATCAGTTTCGGGCCACTTTTCTTCTTTTGCTCTATTTTTCCGTCCCGGATCGTACGTTGTGAGCTGTTAAAAGGACGACAACCTTACTCGCGGCACATTAGAGGACCCTACAATGCGTCGATATCACGTCTTGCGAGGATGCTGCGTTGTTGAAGCGGATGGGTTGTCGTTAAGCCCATTGGGCATTTTGAATGGGCCATATCTCTAGGCTCGGACTGTGAACCGTTAACACATAAAGGAATTGTGCCCTCAACATGACGGGTGCGATCATACCAGCACTAATGCACCGGATCCCATCAGAACTCCGAAGTTAAGCGTGCTTGGGCGAGAGTAGTACTAGGATGGGTGACCCCATGGGAAGTCCTCGTGTTGCACACCACTTTTCAATTTTTTTTGCTCTGGTTAGGTTTGCCAAGATACTTTACCCACCACATTTCTATTATCGAATCCCACGGCACCTTGGGCAAGACAACTTCTCTTCACGTGGAGGCTGGGCCGGAAAACCGAGGCCGTAGTGCTTGTGACCAGGTCTCCGTCGCTCCGGTGCCCATAACTTTTGATCCGTAAGGAGTTACGAGGCGCACAGCATACCGTTGGAAAGCTCTCTGAGAGCTCTACGACGGGGGCAGCTAGCTTACTTGCTGTGCCCTTTTCGTAGAGCAAAATCGAACGTTTTCATCAGTTTCGGGCCACTTTTCTTCTTTTGCTCTGTTTTTCCGTCCCGGATCGTACGTTGTGAGCTGTTAAAAGGACGACAACCTTACTCGCGGCACATTAGAGGACCCTACAATGCGTCGATATCACGTCTTGCGAGGATGCTGCGTAGTTGAAGCGGATGGGTTGTCGTTAAGCCCATTGGGCCTTTTGAATGGGCCATATCTCTAGGCTGGGACTGTGAACCGTTAACACGTAAAGGAATTGTGCCCTCAACATGACGGGTGGGATCATACCAGCACTAATGCACCGGATCCCAGCAGAACTCCGAAGTTAAGTGTGCTTGGGCGAGAGTAGTACTAGGATGGGTGACCCCTTGGGAATTCATCGTGTTGCACCCCCCTTTTCAATTTTTTTTGCTTCGGTTAGGGTTGCCAAGATACTTTACCCACCACATTTCTATTATCGAATCCCACGGCACCTTGGGCAAGACAACTTCTCTTCACGTGGAGGCTGGGCCAGCAAACCGAGGGCGTAGGGCTTGTGACCAGGTCTCCGTCGCTCCGGTGCCCATAACTTTTGATCCGTAAGGAGTTACGAGGCGCACAACATACCGTTGGAAAGCTCTCTGAGAGCTCTACGACGGTGGCAGCAAGCTAGCTAGCTGTGCCCTTTTCGGAGCTCAAAATCGAACGTTTTCATCAGTTTCGGGCCACTTTTCTTCTTTTGCTCTGTTTTTCCGTCCTGGATCGTACGTCGTGAGCTGTTAAAAGGACGACAACCTTACTCGCGACACATTAGAGGACCCTACAATGCGTCGATATCACGTCTTGCGAGGATGCTGCGTTGTTGAAGCGGATGGGTTGTCGTTAAGCCCATTGGGCCTTTTGAATGGGCCATATCTCGAGGCTGGGACTGTGAACCGTTAACACATAAAGGAATTGTGCCCTCAACATAACGGGTGCGATCATACCAGCACTAATGTACCGGATCCCATTAGAACTCCGAAGTTAAGCGTGCTTGGGCGAGAGTAGTACTAGGATGGGTGACCCCCTGGGAAGTCCTCGTGTTGCACCCCACTTTTCAATTTTTTTTGCTTCGGTTAAGGTTGCCAAGATACTTTACCCACCACATTTCTATTATCGAATCCCACGGCACCTTGGGCAAGACAACTTCTCTTCACGTGGAGGCTGGGCCCGCAAACCGGTGCCCATAACTTTTGATCCGTAAGGAGTTACGAGGCGCACAGCATACCGTTGGAAGGCTCTCTGAGAACTCTACGACGGGGGCAGCTAGCTAGCTCACTGTGCCCTTTTCAGAGCTCAAAATCAAACATTTTCATCAGTTTCGGGCCAATTTTCTTCTTTTGCTCTGTTTTTCCGTCACGGATCGTACGTCGTGAGCTGTTAAAAGGACGACTACCTTACTCGCGGAACATTAGAGGACCCTACAATGCGTCGATATCACGTCTTGCGAGGATGCTGCGTTGTTGAAGCGGATGTGTTATCGTTAAGCCCATTAGGCCTTTTGAATGGGCCATATCTCTAGGCTGGGACTGTGAACTATTAACACATAAAGGAATTGTGCCCTCAACATGACGGGTGTGATTATACCAGCACTAATGCACCGGAGCCCATTAGAACTCCGAAGTTAAGCGTGCTTGGGCGAGAGTAGTACTAGGATGGGTGACCCCCTGGGAAGTCCTCGTGTTGCAGCCCCCTTTTCAATTTTTTTTGCACCGGTTAGGGTTGCCAAGATACTTTACCCACCACATTTCTATTATCGAATCCCATGGCACCTTGGGCAAGACAACTTCTCTTCACGGGGAGGCTGGGCCCGCAAACCGAGGGCGTAGGGCTTGTGACTAGGTCTCTGTCGCTCTGGTGCCCATAACTTTTGATCCGTAAGGAGTTACGAGGCGCACAGCATACCGGTGGAAAGTTCTTTGAGAGCTCTACGACGGGGACAGCAAGCTAGCCTGCTTTGCCCTTTTCGGAGCTCAAAATCGAACATTTTCATCAGTTTCGGGCCACTTTTCTTCTTTTGCTCTATTTTTCCGTCCCGGATCGTACGTCGTGAGCTGTTAAAAGGACGACAACCTTACTCGCGGCACATTAGAGGACCCTACAATGCGTCGATATCACGTCTTGCGAGGATGCTGCGTAGTTGAAGCGGATGGGTTGTCGTTAAGCCCATTGGGCCTTTTGAATGGGCCATATCTCTAGGCTGGGTCTGTGAACCGTTAACACATAAAGGAATTGTGCCCTCAACATGACGGGTGCGATCATACCAGCACTAATGTACCGGATCCCATCAGAACTCCGAAGTTAAGCGTGCTTGGGCGAGAGTAGTACTAGGATGGGTGACCCCCTGGGAAGTCCTCGTGTTACACCCCCCTTTTCAATTTTTTTTGCTCCGGTTAGGGTTGCCAAGATACTTTACCCACCACATTTCTATTACCGAATCCCACGGCACCTTGGGCAAGACAACTTCTCTTCACGTGGAGGCTGGGCCCGCAAACTGGTTCCCATAACTTTTGATCCGTAAGGTGTTACGAGGCACACAGCATACCGTAGGAAAGCTCTCTGAGAGCTCTACGACGGGGGCAGCAAGCTAGCTCGCTGTGCCCTTTTCAGAGCTCAAAATTGAACGTTTTCATCAGTTTCGGGCCACTTTTCTTCTTTTGCTCTATTTTTCCGTCCCGGATCGTACGTTGTGAGCTGTTAAAAGGACGACAACCTTACTCGCGGCACATTAGAGGACCCTACAATGCGTCGATATCACGTCTTGCGAGGATGCTGCGTTGTTGAAGCGGATGGGTTGTCGTTAAGCCCATTGGGCATTTTGAATGGGCCATATCTCTAGGCTCGGACTGTGAACCGTTAACACATAAAGGAATTGTGCCCTCAACATGACGGGTGCGATCATACCAGCACTAATGCACCGGATCCCATCAGAACTCCGAAGTTAAGCGTGCTTGGGCGAGAGTAGTACTAGGATGGGTGACCCCATGGGAAGTCCTCGTGTTGCACACCACTTTTCAATTTTTTTTGCTCTGGTTAGGTTTGCCAAGATACTTTACCCACCACATTTCTATTATCGAATCCCACGGCACCTTGGGCAAGACAACTTCTCTTCACGTGGAGGCTGGGCCAGAAAACCGAGGCCGTAGTGCTTGTGACCGGGTCTCCGTCGCTCCGGTGCCCATAACTTTTGATCCGTAAGGAGTTACGAGGCGCACAGCATACCGTTGGAAAGCTCTCTGAGAGCTCTACGACGGGGGCAGCTAGCTTACTTGCTGTGCCCTTTTCGTAGAGCAAAATCGAACGTTTTCATCAGTTTCGGGCCACTTTTCTTCTTTTGCTCTGTTTTTCCGTCCCGGATCGTACGTTGTGAGCTGTTAAAAGGACGACAACCTTACTCGCGGCACATTAGAGGACCCTACAATGCGTCGATATCACGTCTTGCGAGGATGCTGCGTAGTTGAAGCGGATGGGTTGTCGTTAAGCCCATTGGGCCTTTTGAATGGGCCATATCTCTAGGCTGGGACTGTGAACCGTTAACACGTAAAGGAATTGTGCCCTCAACATGACGGGTGGGATCATACCAGCACTAATGCACCGGATCCCAGCAGAACTCCGAAGTTAAGCGTGCTTGGGCGAGAGTAGTACTAGGATGGGTGACCCCTTGGGAATTCATCGTGTTGCACCCCCCTTTCCAATTTTTGTTGCTCCGGTTAGGGTTGCCAAGATACTTTACCCACCACATTTCTATTACGAATCCCACGGCACCTTGGGCAAGACAACTTCTCTACACGTGGAGGCTGGGCCAGCAAACCGAGGGCGTAGGGCTTGTGACCAGGTCTCCGTCGCTCCGGTGCCCATAACTATTGATCCGTAAGGAGTTACAAGGCGCACAACATACCGTTGGAAAGCTCTCTGAGAGCTCTACGACGGTGGCAGCAAGCAAGCTAGCTGTGCCCTTTTCGGAGCTCAAAATCGAACGTTTTCATCAGTTTCGGGCCACTTTTCTTCTTTTGCTCTGTTTTTCCGTCCCGGATCGTACGTCGTGAGCTGTTAAAAGGACGACAACCTTACTCGCGACACATTAGAGGACCCTACAATGCGTCGATATCACGTCTTGCGAGGATGCTGCGTTGTTGAAGCGGATGGGTTGTCGTTAAGCCCATTGGGCCTTTTGAATGGGCCATATCTCGAGGCTGGGACTGTGAACCGTTAACACATAAAGGAATTGTGCCCTCAACATGACGGGTGCGATCATACCAGCACTAATGTACCGGATCCCATTAGAACTCCGAAGTTAAGCGTGCTTGGGCGAGAGTAGTACTAGGATGGGTGACCCCCTGGGAAGTCCTCGTGTTGCACCCCACTTTTCAATTTTTTTTGCTTCGGTTAGGGTTGCCAAGATACTTTACCCACCACATTTCTATTATCGAATCCCACGGCACCTTGGGCAAGACAACTTCTCTTCACGTGGAGGCTGGGCCCGCAAACCGGTGCCCATAACTTTTGATCCGTAAGGAGTTACGAGGCGCACAGCATACCGTTGGAAACCTCTCTGAGAGCTCTACGACGGGGGCAACACGCTAGCTTGCTTTGCCCTTTTCGGAGCTCAAAATCAAACATTTTCATCAGTTTCGGGCCACTTTTCTTCTTTTGCTCTGTTTTTCCGACCCGGATCGTACGTCGTGAGCTGTTAAAAGGACGACAACCTTACTCACGGCACATTAGAGGACCCTACAATGCGTCGATATCACGTCTTGCGAGGATGCTGCGTTGTTGAAGCGGATGGGTTGTCGTTAAGCCCTTTGGGCCTTTTGAATGGGCCATATCTCTAGGCTGGGACTGTGAACCGTTAACACATAAAGGAATTGTGCCCTCAACATGACGGGTGCGATCATACCAGCACTAATGCACCGGATCCCATTAGAACTCCGAAGTTAAGCGTGCTTGGGCGAGAGTAGTACTAGGATGGGTGACCCCCTAGGAAGTCCTCGTGTTGCACCCCCCTTTTCAATTTTTTTTGCTCCGGTTAGGGTTGCCAAGATACTTTACCCACCACATTTCTATTATCGAATCCCACGGAACCTTGGGAAAGACAACTTCTCTTCACGTGGAGGCTGGGCCCTTAAACCGGTGCCCATAACTTTTGATCCGTAAGGAGTTACGAGGCGCACAGCATACCGTTGGAAAGATCTCTGAGAGCTCTACGACGGGGGCAGCAAGCTAGCTTGCTGTGCCCTTTTCGGAGCTCAAAATCAAACATTTTCATCAGTTTCGGGCCACTTTTCTTCTTTTGCTTTGTTTTTCAGTCCCGGATCGTACGTCGTGAGCTGTTAAAAGGACGACAACCTTACTCGCTGCACATTAGAGGACCCTACAATGCGTTGATATCACGTCTTGCGAGGATGCTGTGTTGTTGAAGTGGATGGGTTGTCGTTAAGCCCATTGGGCCTTTTGAATAGGCCATATCTCTAGGCTGGGACTGTGAACCGTTAACACATAAAGGAATTGTGCCCTCAACATGACGGGTGCGATCATACCAGCACTAATGCACCGGATTCCATCAGAACTCCGAAGTTAAGCGTGCTTGGGCGAGAGTTGTACTAGGATGGGTGACCTCCTGGGAAGTCCTCGTGTTGCACCCCCCTTTTAAATTTTTTTTGCTCCGGTTAGGGTTGCCAAGATACTTTACCCACCACATTTCTATTATCGAATCCCACGGCACCTTGGGCAAGACAACTTCTCTTCACGTGGAGGCTGGGCCCGCAAACCGGTGCCCATAACTTTTGATCCGTAAGGAGTTACGAGGCGCACAGCATACCGTTGGAAAGCTCTCTGAGAGCTCTATGATGGGGGCAGCAAGCTAGCTTGCTATGCCCATTTCGGAGCTCAAAATCGAACGTTTTCATCAGTTTCGGGCCACTTTTCTTCTTTTGCTCTGTTTTTCCGTCCCGGATCGTACGTCGTGAGCTGTTAAAAGGACGACAACCCTACTCGCGGCACATTAGAGGACCCTACAATGCGTCGATATCATGTTTTGCGAGGATGCTGCGTTGTTGAAGTGGATGGGTTGTCGTTAAGCCCATTGGGCCTTTTGAATTGGCCATATCTCTAGGCTGGGACTGTGAACCGTTAACACATAAAGGAATTGTGCCCTCAACATGACGGGTGCGATCATACCAGCACTAATCCACCGGATCCCATCAGAACTCCGAAGTTAAGCGTGCTTGGGCGAGAGTAGTACTAGTATGGGTGACCCCCTGGGAAGTCCTCATGTTGCACCCCCCCTTTTCAATTTTTTTTGCTCCGGTTAGGGTTGCCAAGATAATTTACCCACCACTTTTCTATTATCGAATCCCACGGCACCTTAGGCAAGACAACTTCTCTTCACGGGGAGGCTGGGCCCGCAAACCGAGGGCGTAGGGCTTGTGACGAGGTCTCCGTCGCTCCGGTGCCCATAACTTTTGATCCGTAAGGAGTTACGAGGCGCACAGCATACCGTTGGAAAGATCTCTGAGAGCTCTACGACGGGGGCAGCAAGCTAGATTGCTGTGCCCTTTTCGGAGATCAAAATCGAACGTTTTCATCAGTTCCGGGCCACTTTTCTTCTTTTGCTCTGTTTTTCTGTCCCGGATCGTACGTCGTGAGCTGTTAAAAGGAAGACAACCTTACTCGCGGCACGTTAGAGGACCCTACAATGCATCGATATCACGTCTTGTGAGGATGCTGCGTTGTTGAAGCGGATGGGTTGTCGTTAAGCCCATTGGGCCTTTTCAATGGGCCATATCTCTAGGCTGGGACTGTGAACTGCTAACACATAAAGGAATTGTGCCCTCAACATGACGGGTGCGATCATACCAGCACTAATGCACCGGATCCCATTAGAACTCCGAAGTTAAGCGTTCTTGGGCGAGAGTAGTAATAGGATGGGTGACCCCCTGGGAAATCCTCGTGTTGCACCCCCCTTTTCAATTTTTTTTGCTCCGGTTAGGGTTGCCAAGATACTTTACCCACCATATTTCTATTATCGAATCCCACGGCATCTTGGTTAAGACAACTTCTCTTCACGTGGAGGCTGGGCCCGCAAACCGAGGGCGTAGCGCTTGTGACCAGGTCTCCGTCGCTCCGATGCCCATAACTTTTGATCCGTAAGGAGTTACGAGGCGCACAGCATACCGTTGGAAAGCTCTCTGAGAGCTCTAAGACGGGTGCAGCTGGCTAGCTCGCTGTGCCCTTTTCGGAGCTCAAAATCGAACGTTTTCATCAGTTTCGGGCCACTTTTCTTCTTTTGCTCTGTTTTTCCGTCCCGGATCGTACGTCGTGAGCTGTCAAAAGGACGACAACCTTACTCGCGGCACATTAGAGGACCCTACAATGCGTTGATATCACGTCTTGCGAGGATGCTGCGTTGTTGAAGTGGATGGGTTGTCGTTAAGCCCAATGGGCCTTTTGAATGGGCCATATCTCTAGGCTGGGACTGTGAACTGTTAACACATAAAGGAATTGTGCCCTCAACATGACGGGTGCGATTATACCAGCACTAATGCACCGGATCCCATTAGAACTCCGAAGTTAAGCGTGCTTGGGCGAGAGTATTACTAGGATGGGTGACCCCCTGGGAAGTCCTCGTGTTGCAACCCCGTTTTCAATTTTTTTTGCTCCGGTTAGGGTTGCCAAGACACTTTACCCACCACATTTCTATTATCAAAGCCCACGGCACCTTGGGCAAGACAACTTCTCTTCACGTGGAGGCTGGGCCCGCAAACCGAGGGCGTAGGGCTTGTGACCAGGTCTCCTTCGCTCCGGTGCCCATAACTTTTGATCCGTAAGGAGTTACGAGGCGCACAGCATACCGTTGGAAAGCTCTCTGAGAGCTCTACGACGAGGGCAGCAAGCTAGCTAGTTTTGCCCTTTTCGGAGCTCAAAATCGAACGTTTTCATCAGTTTCGGGCCACTTTTCTTCTTTTGCTCTGTTTTTCCGTCTCGGATCGTACGTCGTGACCTGTTAAAAGACGACAACCTTACTCGCGGCACATTAGAGGACCCTACAATGCGTCGAAATCACGTCTTGCGAGGATGCTGCGTTGTTGAAGCGGATGGGTTGTCGTTAAGCCCATTGGGCCTTTTGAATGGGCCATATCTCTAGGCTGGGACTGTGAACCGTTAACACATAAAGGAATTGTGCCCTCAACATGACGGGTGCGATCATACCAGCACTAATGCACCGGATCCCATCAGAACTCCGAAGTTAAGCGTGCTTGGGCGAGAGTAGTACTAGGATGGGTGACCCCCTGGGAAGTCCTCGTGTTGCACCCCCTTTTCAATTTTTTTTGCTCCGGTTAGGGTTGCCAAGATACTTTACTCACCACCTTTCTATTATCGAATCCCACGGCACCTTGGGCAAGACAACTTCTCTTCACGTGGAGGCTGGGCCCGCAAACTGAGGGCGTAGGGCTTGTGACCAGGTCTCCGTCGCTCCGGTGCCCATAACTTTTGATCCGTAAGGAGTTACAAGGCGTACAGCATACCGTTGGAAAGCTCTCTGAGAGCTCTACGACGGGGGTAGCAAGCTAGCTGGCTCTTCCCTTTTCGGAGCTCAAAATCGAACGTTTTCATCATTTTCGGGCCACTTTTCTTCTTTTGCTCTATTTTTTCGTCCCGGATCGTACGTCGTGAGCTGTTAAAAGGGCAACAACCTTACTCGCGGCACATTTGAGGACCCTACAATGCGTCAATATCATGTCTTGCGAGGATGCTACGTTGTTGAAGCGGATGGGTTGTTGTTAAGCCCATTGGGCCTTTTGAATGGGCCATATCTCTAGGCTGGGACTGTGAACTGTTAACACATAAAGAATTTGTGCCCTCAACATGACGGGTACGATCATACTAGCACTAATGCACCGGATCCCATTAGAACTCCGAAGTTAAGCGTGCTTGGGCGAGAGTAGTACTAGGATGGGTGACCCCCTGGGAAGTCCTCGTGTTGCACCCCCCTTTTCAATTTTTTTTGCTCCGGTTAGGGTTACCAAGATACTTTACCCACCACATTTCTATTATCGAATCCCACGGCACCTTGGGCAAGACAACTTCTCTTCACGTGGAGGCTGGGCCCGCAAACCGAGGGCGTAGGGCTTGTGACCAGGTCTCCGTCGCTCCGGTGCCCAAAACTTTTGATTCGTAAGGAGTTACAAGGCGCACAGCATACCGTTGGAAAGCACTCTGAGAGCTCTACGACGGGGGCAGCAAGTTAGCTCGCTTTGCCCTTTTCGGAGCTCAATATCGAACGTTTTCATCAGTTTCGGGCCACTTTTCTTTTTTTGCTCTATTTTTCCGTCCCAGATCGTACGTCGTGAGCTGTTAAAAGGACGACAACCTTACTCGCGTCACATTAGAGGACCCTACAATGCGTCGATATCACGTCTTCCGAGGATGCTGCGTTGTTGAAGCGGATGGGTTGTCGTTAAGCCCATTGGGCCTTTTGAATGGGCCATATCTCTAGCCTGGGACTGTGAACCGTTAACACATAAAGGAATTGTGCCCTCAACATGATGGGTGCGATCATACTAGCACTAATGCACCGGATCCCATCAGAACTCCGAAGTTAAGCGTGTTTGGGCGAGAGTAGTACTAAGATGGGTGACCCCCTGGGAAGTCCTCGTGTTGCACCCCCCTTATCAATTTTTTTTGCTCCGGTTAGGGTTTCCAAGATACTTTACCCACCACATTTCTATTATCGAATCCCACAGCACCTTGGGCAAGACAACTTCTCTTCAGGTGGAGGCTGGGCCCGCAAACCGAGGGCGTAGGGCTTGTGACCAGGTCTCCGTCGCTCCGGTGCCCATAACTTTTGATCCGTAAGGAGTTACGAGGCACACAGCATACCGTTGGAAAGCTCTCTGAGAGCTCTACGATGTGGGCAGCAAGCTAGCTTGCTGTGCCCTTTTCGGAGCTCAAAATCGAACGTTTTCATCAGTTTTGGGCCACTTTTCTTCTTTTGCTCTGTTTTTCCGTCCCGGATCTAACGTCGTGAGCTGTTAAAAGGACGACAACCTTACTCGCGGCACATTAGAAGACCCTACAATGCGTCGATATCACGTCTTGCGAGGATGCTGCGTTGTTGAAGCGGATGGGTTGTCGTTAAGCCCATTGGGCCTTTTGAATGGGCCATAGCTCTAGGCTGGGACTGTGAACCGTTAACACATAAAGGAATTGTGCCCTCAACATAACGGGTGCGATCATACCTGCACTAATGCACCGGATCCCATCAGAACTCCGTAGTTAAGCGTGCTTGGGCGAGAGTAGTAATAGGATGGGTGACCCCCTGGGAAGTCCTCGTGTTGCACCCCCCTTTTCAATTTTTTTTGCTCCGGTTAGGGTTGCCAAGATACATTACCCACCACATTTCTATTATCGAATCCCACGGCACCTTGGGCAAGACAGCTTCTCTTCACGTGGAGGCTGGGCCCGCAAACCGGTGCCCATAACTTTTGATCCGTAAGGAGTTACGAGGTGCACAGCATACCGTTGGAAAGCTCTCTGAGAGCTCTACGACGGGGGCAGCAAGCTAGCTTGCTATGCCCTATTCGGAGCTCAAAATCGAATGTTTTCATCAATTTCGGGCCACTTTTCTTCTTTTGCTCTGTTTTTCCGTCCCGGATCGTACGTTGTGAGCTGTTAAAAGGACGACAACCTTACTCGCAGCACATTAGAGGACCCTACAATGTGTCGGTATCACGTCTTGCGAGGATGCTGCGTTGTTGAAGCGGATGGGTTGTCGTTAAGCCCATTGGGCCTTTTGAATGGGCCATATCTCTAGGCTGGGACTGTGAACCGTTAACACATAAAGGAATTGTGCCCTCAACATGACGGGTGCGATCATACCAGCACTAATGCACCGGATCCCATCAGAACTCCGAAGTTAAGCGTGCTTGGGCGAGAGTAGTACTAGGATGGGTGACCCCCTGGGAAGTCCTCGTGTTGCACCCCCCTTTTCAATTTTTTTTGCTCCGGTTAGGGTTGCCAAGATACTTTACCCACCACATTTCTATTATCGAATCCCACGGTACCTTGGGCAAGACAACTTCTCTTCACGTGGAGGCTGGGCCCGAAAACCGAGGGCGTAGGGCTTGTGACCAGGTCTCCGTCGCTACGGTGCCCATAACTTTCAATCCGTAAGGAGTTACAAGGCGCACAGCATACCGTTGGAAAGCTCTCCGAGAGCTCTACGACGGGGGCAGGTAGCTAGCTCGCCTTGCCCTTTTCGGAGCTCAAAATCGAACGTTTTCATCAGTTTTGGGCTACTTTTCTACTTTTGCTATGTTTTTCCATCCCGGATCGTACGTCGTGAGCTGTTAAAAGGACGACAACCTTACTCGCGGCACATTAGAGGACCCTACAATGCGTCGATATCACGTCTTGCGAGGATGCTGTGTTGTTGAAGCGGATGGGTTGTCGTTAAGCCCATTGGGCCTTTTGAATGGGCCATATCTCTAGGCTGGGACTGTGAACCGTTAACACATAAAGGAATTGTGCCCTCAACATGACGGGTGCGATCATACCAGCACTAATGCACCGGATCCCATCAGAACTCCGAAGTTAAGCGTGCTTGGGCGAGAGTAGTACTAGGATGGGTGACCCCGTGGGAAGTCCTCGTGTTGCACCCCCCTTTTCAATTTTTTTTTGCTTCGGTTAGGGTTGCCAAGATACTTTACCCACCACATTTCTATTATCGAATCCCACGGCACCTTGGGCAAGACAACTTCTCTTCACGTGTAGGATGGGCCCGCAAACCGAGGGCGTAGGGCTTGTGACCAGGTCTCCGTCGCTACGGTGCCCATAACTTTTGATCCGCAAGGAGCTACGAGGTGCACAGCATACCGTTGGAAAGCTCTCCGAGAGCTCTACGACGGGGGCAGTGAGCTAGCTCGCCGTGCCCTTTTCGGAGCTCAAAATTGAACGATTTCATCAGTTTCGGGCTACTTTTCTTATTTTGCTCTGGTTTTCCATACCGAATCGTACGTCGTGAGCTGTTAAAAGGACGACAACCTTACTCGCGGCACATTAGAGGACCCTACAATGCTTCGATATCACGTCTTGCGAGGATGCTGCGTTGTTGAAGCGGATGTGTTGTCGTTAAGCCCATTGGGCCTTTTGAATGGGCCATATCTCTAGGCTGGGACTTTGAACCGTTAACACATAAAGGAATTGTGCCCTCAACATGACGGGTGCGATCATACCAGCACTAATGCACCGGATCCCATCAGAACTCCGAAGTTAAGCGTGCTTGGGCGAGAGTAGTACTGGAATGGGTGACCCCCTGGGAAGTCCTCGTGTTGCACCCCCCTTTTCAATTTTTTTGCTCCTGTTAGCGTTGCCAAGATACTTTACCCACCACATTTCTATTATCGAATTCCACGGCACCTTGGGCAAGACAACTTCTCTTCACTTGGAGGCTGGGCCCGAAAACCGAGGGCGTAGGGCTTGTGACCAGGTCTCCGTCGCTCCGGTGCCCATAAATTTTGATCCGTATGGAGTTACGCGGCGCACAGGATACCGTTGGAAAGCTCTCCCAGAGCTCTACGACGGGGGCAGCTAGCTAGCTCGCCGTGCCCTTTTCGGAGCTCAAAATCGAACGTTTTAATCAGTTTCGGGCCACTTTTCTTATTTTGCTCTGGTTTTCCATACCGGATCGTACGTCGTGAGCTGTTAAAAGGACGACAACCTTACTCGCGGCACATTAGAGGACCCTACAATGCGTCGATATCACGTCTTGCGAGGATGCTGCGTTGTTGAAGCGGATGTGTTGTCGTTAAGCCCATTGGGCCTTTTGAATGGGCCATATCTCTAGGCTGGGACTTTGAACCGTTAACACATAAAGGAATTGTGCCCTCAACATGACGGGTGCGATCATACCAGCACTAATGCACCGGATCCCATCAGAACTCCGAAGTTAAGCGTGCTTGGGCGAGAGTAGTACTGGAATGGGTGACCCCCTGGGAAGTCCTCGTGTTGCACCCCCCTTTTCAATTTTTTTGCTCCTGTTAGCGTTGCCAAGATACTTTACCCACCACATTTCTATTATCGAATCCCACGGCACCTTGGGCAAGACAACTTCTCTTCACTTGGAGGCTGGGCTCGCAAACCGAGGGCGTAGGGCTTGTGACCAGGTCTCCGTCGCTACGGTGCCCATAACTTTTGATCCGTAAGGAGTTACGAGGCGCACAGCATACCGTTGGAAAGCTCTCTGAGAGCTCTACGACTTGGCAAGCGAGCTAGCTCGCTGTGCCCTTTTCGGAGCTCAAAATCGAACGTTTTCATCAGTTTTGGGCCACTTTTCTTCTTTTGCTCTGTTTTTCCGTCCCGGATCTTATGTCGTGTGCTGTTAAAAGGATGACAACCTTACTCGCGGCACATTAGAGGACCCTACAATGCGTCGATATCACATCTTGCGAGGATGCTGCGTTGTTGAAGCGGATGGGTTGTCGTTAAGCCCATTGGGCCTTTTGAATGGGCCATATCTCTAGGCTGGGACTTTGAACCGTTAACACATAAAGGAATTGTGCCCTCAACATGACGGGTGCGATCATACCAGCACTAATGCACCGGATCCCATCAGAACTCCGAAGTTAAGCGTGCTTGGGCGAGAGTAGTACTGGAATGGGTGACCCCCTGGGAAGTCCTCGTGTTGCACCCCCCTTTTCAATTTTTTTGCTCCTGTTAGCGTTGCCAAGATACTTTACCCACCACATTTCTATTATCGAATTCCACGGCACCTTGGGCAAGACAACTTCTCTTCACTTGGAGGCTGGGCCCGAAAACCGAGGGCGTAGGGCTTGTGACCAGGTCTCCGTCGCTCCGGTGCCCATAAATTTTGATCCGAATGGAGTTTCGCGGCGCACAGGATACCGTTGGAAAGCTCTCCCAGAGCTCTACGACGGGGGCAGCTAGCTAGCTCGCCGTGCCCTTTTCGGAGCTCAAAATCGAACGTTTTAATCAGTTTCGGGCCACTTTTCTTATTTTGCTCTGGTTTTCCATACCGGATCGTACGTCGTGAGCTGTTAAAAGGACGACAACCTTACTCGCGGCACATTAGAGGACCCTACAATACGTCGATATCACGTCTTGCGAGGATGCTGCGTTGTTGAAGCGGATGTGTTGTCGTTAAGCCCATTGGGCCTTTTGAATGGGCCATATCTCTAGGCTGGGACTTTGAACCGTTAACACATAAAGGAATTGTGCCCTCAACATGACGGGTGCGATCATACCAGCACTAATGCACCGGATCCCATCAGAACTCCGAAGTTAAGCGTGCTTGGGCGAGAGTAGTACTGGAATGGGTGACCCCCTGGGAAGTCCTCGTGTTGCACCCCCCTTTTCAATTTTTTTGCTCCTGTTAGCGTTGCCAAGATACTTTACCCACCACATTTCTATTATCGAATCCCACGGCACCTTGGGCAAGACAACTTCTCTTCACTTGGAGGCTGGGCCCGCAAACCGAGGGCGTAGGGCTTGTGACCAGGTCTCCGTCGCTACATTGCCCATAACTTTTGATCCGTAAGGAGTTACGAGGCGCACAGCATACCGTTGGAAAGCTCTCTGAGAGCTCTACGACGGGGGAAGCGAGCTAGCTCGCTGTGCCCTTTTCAGAGCTCAAAATCGAACGTTTTCATCAGTTTTGGGCCACTTTTCTTCTTTTGCTCTGTTTTTCCGTCCCGGATCTTATGTCGTGTGCTGTTAAAAGGATGACAACCTTACTCGCGGCACATTAGAGGACCCTACAATGCGTCGATATCACGTCTTGCGAGGATGCTGCGTTGTTGAAGCGGATGTGTTGTCGTTAAGCCCATTGGGCCTTTTGAATGGGCCATATCTCTAGGCTGGGACTTTGAACCGTTAACACATAAAGGAATTGTGCCCTCAACATGACGGGTGCGATCATACCAGCACTAATGCACCGGATCCCATCAGAACTCCGAAGTTAAGCGTGCTTGGGCGAGAGTAGTACTGGAATGGGTGACCCCCTGGGAAGTCCTCGTGTTGCACCCCCCTTTTCAATTTTTTTGCTCCTGTTAGCGTTGCCAAGATACTTTACCCACCACATTTCTATTATCGAATTCCACGGCACCTTGGGCAAGACAACTTCTCTTCACTTGGAGGCTGGGCCCGAAAACCGAGGGCGTAGGGCTTGTGACCAGGTCTCCGTCGCTCCGGTGCCCATAAATTTTGATCCGTATGGAGTTACGCGGCGCACAGGATACCGTTGGAAAGCTCTCCCAGAGCTCTACGACGGGGGCAGCTAGCTAGCTCGCCGTGCCCTTTTCGGAGCTCAAAATCGAACGTTTTAATCAGTTTCGGGCCACTTTTCTTATTTTGCTCTGGTTTTCCATACCGGATCGTACGTCGTGAGCTGTTAAAAGGACGACAACCTTACTCGCGGCACATTAGAGGACCCTACAATGCGTCGATATCACGTCTTGAGAGGATGCTGCGTTGTTGAAGCGGATGTGTTGTCGTTAAGCCCATTGGGCCTTTTGAATGGGCCATATCTCTAGGCTGGGACTTTGAACCGTTAACACATAAAGGAATTGTGCCCTCAACATGACGGGTGCGATCATACCAGCACTAATGCACCGGATCCCATCAGAACTCCGAAGTTAAGCGTGCTTGGGCGAGAGTAGTACTGGAATGGGTGACCCCCTGGGAAGTCCTCGTGTTGCACCCCCCTTTTCAATTTTTTTGCTCCTGTTAGCGTTGCCAAGATACTTTACCCACCACATTTCTATTATCGAATCCCACGGCACCTTGGGCAAGACAACTTCTCTTCACTTGGAGGCTGGGCCCGCAAACCGAGGGCGTAGGGCTTGTGACCAGGTCTCCGTCGCTACATTGCCCATAACTTTTGATCCGTAAGGAGTTACGAGGCGCACAGCATACCGTTGGAAAGCTCTCTGAGAGCTCTACGACGGGGGAAGCGAGCTAGCTCGCTGTGCCCTTTTCAGAGCTCAAAATCGAACGTTTTCATCAGTTTTGGGCCACTTTTCTTCTTTTGCTCTGTTTTTCCGTCCCGGATCTTATGTCGTGTGCTGTTAAAAGGATGACAACCTTACTCGCGGCACATTAGAGGACCCTACAATGCGTCGATATCACGTCTTGCGAGGATGCTGCGTTGTTGAAGCGGATGTGTTGTCGTTAAGCCCATTGGGCCTTTTGAATGGGCCATATCTCTAGGCTGGGACTTTGAACCGTTAACACATAAAGGAATTGTGCCCTCAACATGACGGGTGCGATCATACCAGCACTAATGCACCGGATCCCATCAGAACTCCGAAGTTAAGCGTGCTTGGGCGAGAGTAGTACTGGAATGGGTGACCCCCTGGGAAGTCCTCGTGTTGCACCCCCCTTTTCAATTTTTTTGCTCCTGTTAGCGTTGCCAAGATACTTTACCCACCACATTTCTATTATCGAATTCCACGGCACCTTGGGCAAGGCAACTTCAATTCACATGGAGGCTGGGCCCGAAAACCGAGGGCGTAGGGCTTGTGACCAGGTCTCCGTCGCTCCGGTGCCCATAAATTTTGATCCGTATGGAGTTACGCGGCGCACAGGATACCGTTGGAAAGCTCTCCCAGAGCTCTACGACGGGGGCAGCTAGTTAGCTCGCCGTGCCCTTTTCGGAGCTCAAAATCGAACGTTTTAATCAGTTTCGGGCCACTTTTCTTATTTTGCTCTGGTTTTCCATACCGGATCGTACGTCGTGAGCAGTTAAAAGGACGACAACCTTACTCGCGGCACATTAGAGGACCCTACAATGCGTCGATATCACGTCTTGCGAGGATGCTGCGTTGTTGAAGCGGATGTGTTGTCGTTAAGCCCATTGGGCCTTTTGAATGGGCCATATCTCTAGGCTGGGACTTTGAACCGTTAACACATAAAGGAATTGTGCCCTCAACATGACGGGTGCGATCATACCAGCACTAATGCACCGGATCCCATCAGAACTCCGAAGTTAAGCGTGCTTGGGCGAGAGTAGTACTGGAATGGGTGACCCCCTGGGAAGTCCTCGTGTTGCACCCCCCTTTTCAATTTTTTTGCTCCTGTTAGCGTTGCCAAGATACTTTACCCACCACATTTCTATTATCGAATCCCACGGCACCTTGGGCAAGACAACTTCTCTTCACTTGGAGGCTGGGCCCGCAAACCGAGGGCGTAGGGCTTGTGACCAGGTCTCCGTCGGTACGGTGCCCATAACTTTTTATCCGTAAGGAGTTACGAGGCGCACATCATACCGTTGGAAAGCTCTCTGAGAGCTCTACGACGTGGGAAGCGAGCTAGCTCGCTTTGCCCTTTTCGGAGCTCAAAATCGAACGTTTTCATCAGTTTTGGGCCACTTTTCTTCTTTTGCTCTGTTTTTTCGTCCCAGATCTTATGTCGTGTGCTGTTAAAAGGATGACAACCTTACTCGTGGCACATTAGAGGACCCTACAATGCGTCGATATCACATCTTGCGAGGATGCTGCGTTGTTGAAGAGGATGGGATGTCGTTAAGCCCATTGGGCCTTTTGAATGGGCCATATCTCTAGGCTGGGACTGTGAACCGTTAACACATAAAGGAATTGTGCCCTCAACATGACAGGTGCAATCATACCAGCACTAATGCACCGGATCCCATCAGAACTCTGAAGTTAAGCGTGCTTGGGCGAGAGTAGCACTAGGATGGGTGACCCCCTGGGAAGTCCTCGTGTTGCACCCCCTTTTGCACCCCCTTTTTCAATTTTTTTTGCTCCGGTCAGGGTTGCCAAGATACTTTACCCACCACATTTCTATTATCGAATCCCACGGCACCTTGGGCAAGACAACTTCTCTTCACGTGGAAGCTGGGCCCGCAAACCGAGGGCGTAGGGCTTGTGACCAGGTCTCCGTCGCTCCGGTGCCCATAACTTTTGATCCGTAAGGAGTTACGCGGCGCACAGCATACCGTTGGAAAGATCTCCCAGAGCTCTACGACGGAGGCAACTAGCTAGGTCGCCGCGCCCTTTTCGGAGCTCAAAATCAAACGTTTTCATCAGTTTCGGGCCACCTTTCTCCTTTTGCTATATTTTTCCATCCCGGATCGTACGTCGTGAGCTGTTAAAAGGACGACAACCTTACTCGCGGCACATTAGAGGACCCTACAATGCGTCGATATCACGTCTTGCGAGGATGCTGCGTTGTTGAAGCGGATGGGTTGTCGTTAAGCCCATTGGGCCTTCTGAATGGGCCATATCTCTAGGCTGGGACTGTGAACCGTTAACACATAAAGGAATTGTGCCCTCAACATGACGGGTGCGATCATACCAGCACTAATGCACCGGATCCCATCAGAACTCCGAAGTTAAGCGTGCTTGGGCGAGAGTAGTACTAGGATGGGTGACCCCCTGGGAAGTCCTCGTGTTGCACCCCCCTTTTCAATTTTTTTTGCTCCGGTTAGCGTTGCCAAGATACTTTACCCACCACATTTCTATTATCAAATCCCACGGCACCTTGGGCAAGACAACTTCTCTTCACGTGGAGGCTGGGCCCGCAAAACGAGGGCGTAGGGCTTGTGACCAGGTCTCCGTCGCTCCAGTGCCCATAACTTTTGATCCGTAAGGAGTTACGAGGCGCACAGCATACCGTTGGAAAGCTCTCGGAGAAATCTACGACGGGGGCAGCTAGCTAGCACGATGTACCCTTTTCGGAGCTCAAAATCGAACGTTTTCATCAGTTTCGGGCCACTTTTTTTCTTTTTCTCTATTTTGCCGTCCCGGATCGTACGTCGTGAGCTGTTAAAAGGACGACAACCTTACTCGCGGCACATTAGAGGACCCTACAATGCGTCGATATCACGTCTTGCGAGGATGATGTGTTGTTGAAGCGGATGGGTTGTCGTTAAGCCCATTGGGCCTTTTGAATGGGCCATATCTCTAAGCTGGGACTGTGAACCGTTAACACATAAAGGAATTGTGCCCTCAACATGACGGGTGCGATCATACCAGCACTAATGCACCGGATCCCATCAGAACTCCGAAGTTAAGCGTGCTTGGGCGAGAGTAGTACTAGGATGGGTGACCCACCGGGAAGTCCTCGTGTTGCACCCCCTTTTGCACCCCCTTTTTCAATTTTTTTTGCTCCGGTTAGGGTTGCCAAGATACTTTACCCACCACATTTCTATTATCGAATCCCACGGCACCTTGGGCAAGACAACTTCTCTTCACGTGGAGGCTGGGCCGGCAAACCGAGGGCGTAGGGCTTGTGACCAGGTCTCCGTCGCTCCGGTGCCCATAACTTTTGATCCGTAAGGAGTTACGCGGCGCACAGCATACCGTTGGAAAGTTCTCCGAGAGCTCTACGACGGGGGAAACTAGCTAGCTCACCGTGCCCTTTTCGAAGCTCAAAATCGAACGTTTTCATCAGTTTCGGGCCACTTTTCTTCTTTTGCTATGTTTTTCCATCCCAGATCGTACGTCGTGAGTTGTTAAAAGGACGACAACCTTACTCGCGGCACATTAGCGGACCCTACAATGCGTCGATATCACGTCCTGAGAGGATGCTGCGTTGTTGAAGCGGATGGGTTGTCGTTAAGCCCATTGGGCCTTTTGAATGGGCCATATCTCTAGGCTGGGACTGTGAACCGTTAACAAATAAAGGAATTGTGCCCTCAACATGACGGGTGCGATCATACCAGCACTAATGCACCGGATCCCATCAGAACTCCGAAGTTAAGCGTGCTTGGGAGAGAGTAGTACTAAGATGGGTGACCCCCTGGGAAGTCCTCGTGTTGCACCCCCTTTTTCAATTTTTTTTGCTCCGGTTAGGGTTGCCAAGATACTTTACCCACCACATTTCTATTATCGAATCCCACGGCACCTTGGGCAAGACAACTTCTCTTCACGAGGAGGCTGGGCCCGCAAACCGAGGGTGTAGGGCTTGTGACAAGGTCTCCGTCGCTCCGGTGCCCATAACTTTTGATCCGTAGGGAGTTACGAGGCGCACAACATACCGTTGGAAAGTTCTCTGAGAGCTCTACGATGGGGGCAGCTAGCTAGCTTGCTTTGCCCTTTTCGGAGCTCAAAATCGAACGTTTTCATCAGTTTCGGGCCACTTTTCTTCTTTTGAAATGTTTTTCCGTCCCGGATCGTACGTCGTGAGCTGTTAAAAGGACGACAACCTTACTCGCGGCACATTAGAGGACCCTACAATGCGTCGATATCACGTCTTGCGAGGATGCTGCGTTGTTGAAGCGGATGGGTTGTCGTTAAGCCCATTGGGCCTTTTGAATGGGCCATATCTCTAGGCTGGGACTGTGAACCGTTAACACATAAAGGAATTGTGCCCTCAACATGACGGGTGCGATCATACCAGCACTAATGCACCGGATCCCATCAGAACTCCGAAGTTAAGCGTGCTTGGGCGAGAGTAGTACTAGGATGGGTGACCCCCTGGGAAGTCCTCGTGTTGCACCGCCCTTTACAATTTTTTTTGCTCCGGTTAGCGTTGCCAAGATACTTTACCCACCACATTTCTATTATCGAATCCCAAGGCACCTTGGGCAAGACAACTTCTCCTCACGTGGAGGCTGGGCCCGCAAACCGAGGACGTAGGGCTTGTGACAAGGTCTCCGTCGCTCCGGTGCCCATAACTTTTGATCCGTAAGGAGTTATGTGGCGCACAGCATACCGTTGGAAAGCTCTCCGAGTGCTCTACGACGGGGGCAGGTAGCTAGCTCGCCGTGCCCTTTTCGGAGCTCAAAATTGAACGTTTTCATCAGTTTAGGGCCAGTTTTCTTCTTTTGCTCTGTTTTTCCGTCCCGGATCGTACGTCGTGAGCTATTAAAAGGACGACAACCTTACTCGCGGCACATTAGAGTACCCTACAATGCGTCGATATCACGTCTTGCGAGCATGCTACGTTGTTGAAGCGGATGGGTTGTCGTTAAGCGCATTGGGCCTTTTGAATGGGCCATATCTCTAGGCTGGGACTGTGAACCGTTAACACATAAAGGAATTGTGCCCTCAACATGACGGGTGCGATCATACCAGCACTAATGCACCGGATCCCATCAGAACTCCGAAGATAAGCGTGCTTGGGCGAGAGTAGTACTAGGATGGGTGACCCCTTGGGTAGTCCTCGTGTTGCACCCCCCTTTTCAATTTTTTTTGCTCCGGTTAGCGTTGCCAAGATACTTTACCCACCACATTTCTATTATCGAATCCCACGACACCTTGGGCAAGACAACTTCTTTTCACGTGGAGGCTGGGCCCGCAAACCGAGGGCGTAGGGCTTGTGACCAGGTCTCCGTCGCTCCGGTACCCATAACTTTTGATCCGTAAGGAGTTACGAGGCGCACAGCATACCGTTGGAAAGCTCTCTGAGAGCTCTTCGACGAGGGCAGCTAGCTTACTTGCTGTGCCCTTTTCGGAGCTCAAAATCGAACATTTTCATCAGTTTCGGGCCACTTTTCTTCTTTTGCTCTGTTTTTCCGTCCCAGATCGTACGTCGTGAGCTGTTAAAAGGACGACAACCTTACTCGCGGCACATTAGAGGACCCTACAATGCGTCGATATCACGTCTTGCGAGGATGCTGCGTTGTTGAAGCGGATGGGTTGTCGTTAAGCCCATTGGGCCTTTTGAATGGGCCATATCTCTAGGCTGGGACTGTGAACCGTTAACACATAAAGGAATTGTGCCCTCAACATGACGGGTGCGATCATACCAGCACTAATGCACCGGATCCCATCAGAACTCCGAAGTTAAGCGTGCTTGGGCGAGAGTAGTACTAGGATGGGTGACCCCCTGGGAAGTCCTCGTGTTGCACCGCCCTTTGCAATTTTTTTTGCTCCGGTTAGCGTTGCCAAGATACTTTACCCACCACATTTCTATTATCGAATCCCAAGGCACCTTGGGCAAGACAACTTCTCTTCACGTGGAGGCTGGGCCCGCAAACCGAGGGCGTAGGGCTTGTGACAAGGTCTCCGTCGCTCCGGTGCCCATAACTTTTGATCCGTAAGGAGTTATGTGGCGCACAGCATACCGTTGGAAAGCTCTCCGAGTGCTCTACGACGGGGGCAGGTAGCTAGCTCGCCGTGCCCTTTTCGGAGCTCAAAATTGAACGTTTTCATCAGTTTAGGGCCAGTTTTCTTCTTTTGCTCTATTTTTCCGTCCCGGATCGTACGTCGTGAGCTATTAAAAGGACGACAACCTTACTCGCGGCACATTAGAGTACCCTACAATGCGTCGATATCACGTCTTGCGAGCATGCTACGTTGTTGAAGCGGATGGGTTGTCGTTAAGCGCATTGGGCCTTTTGAATGGGCCATATCTCTAGGCTGGGACTGTGAACCGTTAACACATAAAGGAATTGTGCCCTCAACATGACGGGTGCGATCATACCAGCACTAATGCACCGGATCCCATCAGAACTCCGAAGATAAGCGTGCTTGGGCGAGAGTAGTACTAGGATGGGTGACCCCTTGGGTAGTCCTCGTGTTGCACCCCCCTTTTCAATTTTTTTTGCTCCGGTTAGCGTTGCCAAGATACTTTACCCACCACATTTCTATTATCGAATCCCACGACACCTTGGGCAAGACAACTTCTTTTCACGTGGAGGCTGGGCCCGCAAACCGAGGGCGTAGGGCTTGTGACCAGGTCTCCGTCGCTCCGGTACCCATAACTTTTGATCCGTAAGGAGTTACGAGGCGCACAGCATACCGTTGGAAAGCTCTCTGAGAGCTCTTCGACGAGGGCAGCTAGCTTACTTGCTGTGCCCTTTTCGGAGCTCAAAATCGAACATTTTCATCAGTTTCGGGCCACTTTTCTTCTTTTGCTCTGTTTTTCCGTCCCAGATCGTACGTCGTGAGCTGTTAAAAGGACGACAACCTTACTCGCGGCACATTAGAGGACCCTACAATGCGTCGATATCACGTCTTGCGAGGATGCTGCGTTGTTGAAGCGGATGGGTTGTCGTTAAGCCCATTGGGCCTTTTGAATGGGCCATATCTCTAGGCTGGGACTGTGAACCGTTAACACATAAAGGAATTGTGCCCTCAACATGACGGGTGCGATCATACCAGCACTAACGCACCGGATCCCATCAGAACTCCGAAGTTAAGCGTGCTTGGGCGAGAGTAGTACTAGGATGGATGACCCCCTGGGAAGTCCTTGTGTTGCACCCCCTTTTGCACCCCCTTTTTCAAATTTTTTTGCTCCGGTTAGGGTTGCCAAGATACTTTACCCACCACATTTCTATTATCGAATCCCACAGCACCTTGGGCAAGACAACTTCTCTTCACGTGGAGGCTGGGCCCGCAAACCGAGGTCGTAGGGCTTGTGACCAGGTCTCCGTCGCTCCGGTGCCCATAACTTTTGATCCGTAAGGAGTTACGCGGCGCACAGCATACCGTTGGAAAGCTCTCCAAGAGCTCTACGACGGGTGCAGCTAGCTAGCTCGCCGTGCCCTTTTCGGAGCTCAAAATCGAATGTTTTCATCAGTTTCAGGCCACTTTTCTTCATTCGCTCTGTTTTTCAGTCCCGGATCGTACGTCGTGAGCTGTTAAAAGGACGACAACCTTACTCGCGGCACATTAGAGGACCCTACAATGCGTCTATATCACGTCTTGCGAGGATGCTGCGTTGCTGAAGCGGATGGGTTGTCGTTAAGCTCATTGGGCCTTTTGAATGGGCCATATCTCTAGGCTGGGACTGTGAACCGTTAACACATAAAGGAATTGTGCCCTCAACATGACGGGTGCGATCATACCAGCACTAATGCACCGGATCCCATCAGAACTCCGAAGTTAAGCGTACTTGGGCGAGAGTAGTACTAGGATGGGTGACCCCCTGGGAAGTCCTCGTGTTGCACCCCCCTTTTCAATTTTTTTTGCTCCGGTTAGCGTTGCCAAGATACTTTACCCACCACATTTCTATTATCGAATCCCACAGCACCTTGGGCAAGACAACTTCTCTTCACGTGGAGGCTGGGCCGCAAACCGAGGGCGTAGGGCTTTTGACCAGGTCTCCGTCGCTCCGGTGCCCATAACTTTTGATCCGTAAGGAGTTACGAGGCGCACAGCATACCGTTGGAAAGCTCTCTGAGAGCTCTACGACGGGTGCAGCTAGCTAGCTTGCTGTGCCCTTTTCGGAGCTCAAAATCGAACGTTTTCATCAGTTTCGGGCCACTTTTATTCTTTTGCTCTGTTTTTCCGTCCCAGATCGTACGTCGTGAGCTGTTAAAAGGACGACAACCTTACTCGCGGCACATTAGAGGACCCTACAATGCGTCGATATCACGCCTTGCGAGGATGCTGCGTTGTTGAAGTGGATGGGTTGTCGTTAAGCCCATTGGGCCTTTTGAATGGGCCATATCTCTAGGCTGCGACTGTGAACCGTTAACACATAAAGGAATTGTCCCCTCAACATGACGGGTGCGATCATACCAGTACTAATGCACCGGATCCCATCAGAACTCCGAAGTTAAGCGTGCTTGGGCGAGAGTAGTACTAGGATGGGTGACCCCTAGGGAAGTCCTCGTGTTGCACCCCCTTTTGCCCCCCCCTTTTTCAATTTTTTCTTCTCCGGTTAGGGTTGCCAAGATACTTTACCCACCACATTTCTATTATCGAATCCCACGACACCTTGGGCAAGACAACTTCTCTTCATGTGGAGGCTGGGCCCGCAAACCGAGGGCGTAGGGCTTGTGACAAGGTCTCCGTCGCTCCGGTGCCCATAACTTTTGATCCGTAAGGAGTTACGGGGCGCATAGCATACCGTTGGAAAGCTCTCCGAGAGCTCTACGATGGGGGCAGGAAGCTAGATCGTCGTGCCTTTTTCGGAGCTCAAAATCGAACGTTTTCATCAGTTTCGGGCCACTTTTCTTCTTTTGCTCTGTTTTTCCGTCCCGGATCGTACGTCGTGAGCTGTTAAAAGGACGACAACCTTACTCGCGGCACATTAGAGGACCCTACAATGCGTCGATATCACGTCTTGCAAGGATGCTGCGTTGTTGAAGCGGATGGATTGTCGTTAAGCCCATTGGGCCTTTTGAATGGGCCATATCTCTAGGCTGGGACTGTGAACCGTTAACACATAAAGGAATTGTGCCCTCAACATGACGGGTGTGATCATACCAGCACTAATGCACCGGATCCCATCAGAACTCCGAAGTTAAGCGTGCTTGGGCGAGAGTAGTACTAGGATGGGTGACCCTCTGGGAAGTCCTCGTGTTGAACCCCCTTTTTCAATTTTTTTTGCTCCGGTTAGGGTTGCCAAGATACTTTACCCACCACATTTCTATTATCGAATCCCACGGCACCTTGGGCAAGACAACTTCTCTTCACGTGGAGGCTGGGCCCGCAAACCGAGGGCGTAGGGCTTGTGACCAGGTCTCCGTCGCTCCGGTGCCCATAACTTTTGATCCGTAAGGAGTTACGAGGCGCACAGCATACCGCTGGAAAGCTCTCTGAGAGCTCTACGACGGGGGCAGCTAGCTAGCATGCTGTGCCCTTTTCGGAGCTCAAAATCGAACGTTTTCATCAGTTTCGGGCCACTTTTCTTCTTTTGCTCTGTTTTTCCGTCCCGGATCGTACGTCGTGAGCTGTTAAACGGACGACAACCTTACTCGCGGCACATTAGAGGACCCTACAATGCGTCGATATCACGTCTTGCGAGGATGCTGCATTGTTGAAGCGGATGGGTTGTCGTTAAGCCCATTGGGCCTTTTGAATGGGCCATATCTCTAGGCTGGGACTGTGAACCGTTCACACATAAAGGAATTGTGCCCTCAACATGACGGGTGCGATCATACCAGCACTAACGCACCGGATACCATCAGAACTCCGAAGTTAAGCGTGCTTGGGCGAGAGTAGTACTAGGATGGGTGACCCCCTGGGAAGTCCTCGTGTTGCACCCCCTTTTGCACCCCCTTTTTTAATTTTTTTTGCTCCGGTTAGGGTTCCCAAGATACTTTACCCACCACATTTCTATTATCGAATCCCACGGCACCTTGGGCAAGACAACTTCTCTTCACGTGGAGGCTGGGCCCGCAAACCGAGGGCGTAGGGCTTGTGACCAGGTCTCCGTCGCTCTGGTGCCCATAACTTTTGTTCCGTAAGGAGTTACGCGGCGCACAGCATACCGTTGGAAAGCTCTCCGAGAGCTCTACGACGGGGGCAGCTAGCTAGCTCGCCGTGCCCTTTTCGGAGCTCAAAATCGAACGTTTTCATCAGTTTCGGGCCACTTTTCTTCTTTTGCTCTGTTTTTCTTTCCCGGATCGTACGTCGTGAGCTGTTAAAAGGACAACAACCTTACTCGCGGCACATTAGAGGACCCTACAATGCGTCGATATCACGTCTTGCGAGGATGCTGCGTTGTTGAAGCAGATGGGTTGTCGTTAAGCCCATTGGGCCTTTTGAATGGGCCATATCTCTAGGCTGGGACTGTGAACCGTTAACACATAAAGGAATTGTGCCCTCAACATGACGGGTGCGATCATACCAGCACTAACGCACCGGATCCCATCAGAACTCCGAAGTTAAGCGTGCTTGGGCGAGAGTAGTACTAGGATGGATGACCCCCTGGGAAGTCCTCGTGTTGCACCCCCCTTTTCAATTTTTTTTGCTCCGGTTAGCGTTGCCAAGATACTTTACCCACCACATTTCTATTATCGAATCCCACGGCACCTTGGGCAAGAAAACTTCTCTTCACGTGGAGGCTGGGCCCGCAAACCTAGGGCGTAGGGCTTGTGATCAGGTCTCCGTCGCTCCAGTGCCCATAACTTTTGATCCATAAGGAGTTACGCGGCGCACAGCATACCGTTGGAAAGCACTCCGAGAGCTCTACGACGTGGGCAGGTATCTAGCTCACCGAGCCCTTTTCGGAGCTCAAAATCGAACGTTTTCATTAGTTTCGGGCCACTTTTCTTCTTTTGATCTGTTTTTCCATCCCGGATCGTACGTCGTGAGGTGTTAAAAGGACGACAACCTTACTCGCGGCACATTAGAGGACCCTATAATGCGTCGATATCACGTCTTGCGAGGATGCTGCGTTGTTGAAGCAGATGGGTTGTCGTTAAGCCCATTGGGCCTTTTGAATAGGCCATATCTCAAGGCTGGGACTGTGAACCGTTAACACATAAAGGAATTGTGCCCTCAACATGACGGGTGCGATCATACCAGCACTAACGCACCGGATCCCATCAGAACTCCGAAGTTAAGCGTGCTTGGGCGAGAGTAGTACTAGGATGGATGACCCCCTGGGAAGTCCTCGTGTTGCACACCCTTTTGCACCCCCTTTTTCAATTTTTTTTGCTCCGGTTAAGGTTGCCAAGATACTTTACCCACCACATTTCTATTATCGAATCCCACGGCACCTTGGGCAAGACAACTTCTCTTCACGTTGAGGCTGTGCCCGTAAACCGAGGGCGTAGGGATTGTGACCAGGTCTCTGTCGCTCCGGTGCCCATAACTTTTGATCCATAAGGAGTTACGCGGCGCACAGCATACCGTTGGAAAGCTCTCCGAGAGCTCTACGACGGGGGTAGGTAGCTAGCTTGCCGTGCCCTTTTCGGAGCTCAAAATCGAACGTTTTCTTCAGTTTCGGGCCACTTTTCTTCATTTGCTCTGTTTTTCCATCCCGGATCGTACGTCGTGAGCTGTTAAAAGGACGGTAACCTTGCTCGCGGCACATTAGAGGACCCTACAATGCGTCGATATCACGTCTTGTGAGGATGCTACGTTGTTGAAGCGGATGGGTTGTCGTTAAGCCCATTGGATCTTTTGAATGGACCATATCTCTAGGCTGGGAGTGTGAACCGTTAACACATAAAGGAATTGTGCCCTCAACATGACGGGTGCGATCATACCAGCACTAATGCACCGGATCCCATCAGAACTCCGAAGTTAAGCGTGCTTGGGAGAGAGTAGTACTAGGATGGGTGACCCCCTGGGAAGTCCTCGTGTTGCACCCCCCTTTTCAATTTTTTTTGCTCCGGTTAGGGTTGCCAAGATACTCTACCCACCACATTTCCATTATTGAATCCCACGGCACCTTGGGCAAGAAAACTTCTCTTCACGTGGAGGCTGGGCCCGCAAACCGAGGTCGTAGGGCTTGTGACCAGGTCTCCGTCGCTCCGGTGCCCATAACTTTTGATCCGTAAGGAGTTACGCGGCGCACAGCATACCGTTGGAAAGCTCTCCCAGAGCTCTACGACGGGGGCAGCTAGCTAGCTCGCCGTACTCTTTTCGGAGCTCAAAATCGAACGTTTTCATCAGTTTCGGGCCACTTTTCTTCTTTTGCTCTATTTTTCCGTCCCGGATCATACTTCGTGAGCTGTTAAAAGGACGACAACCTTACTCGCGGTACATTAGAGGACCCTACAATGCGTCTATATCACGTCTTGCGAGGATGCTGCGTTGCTGAAGCGGATGGGTTGTCGTTAAGCTCATTGGGCCTTTTGAATGGGCCATATCTCTAGGCTGGGACTGTGAACCGTTAACACATAAAGGAATTGTGCCCTCAACATTACGGGTGCGATCATACCAGCACTAATGCACCGGATCCCATCAGAACTCCGAAGTTAAGCGTACTTGGGCGAGAGTAGTACTAGGATGGGTGACCCCCTGGGAAGTCCTCGTGTTGCACCCCCCTTTTCAATTTTTTTTGCTCCGGTTAGCGTTGCCAAGATACTTTACCCACCACATTTCTATTATCGAATCCCACAGCACCTTGGACAAGACAACTTCTCTTCACGTGGAGGCTGGGCCGCAAACCGAGGGCGTAGGGCTTGTGAACAGGTCTACGTCGCTCCGGTGCCCATAACTTTTGATCCGTAAGGAGTTACGAGGCGCACAGCATACCGTTGGAAAGCTCTCTGAGAGCTCTACGACGGGTGCAGCTAGCTAGCTCGTTGTGCCCTTTTCGTAGCTCAAAATCGAAAGTTTTCATCAGTTTTGGGCCACTTTTCTTCTTTTGCTCTGTTTTTCCGTCCCGGATCGTACGTCGTGAGCTGTTAAAAGGACGACAACCTTACTCGCGGCACATTAGAGGACCCTACAATGCGTCGATATCACGTCTTGCGAGGATGCTGCGTTGTTGAAGCAGATGGGTTGTCGTCAAGCCCATTGGGCCTTTTGAATGGGCCATATCTCTAGGCTGGGACTGTGAACCGTTAACACATAAAGGAATTGTGCCCTCAACATGACGGGTGCGATCATACCAGCACTAACGCACCGGATACCATCAGAACTCCGAAGTTAAGCGTGCTTGGGCGAGAGTAGTACTAGGATGGGTGACCCCCTGGGAAGTCCTCGTGTTGCACCCCCTTTTGCACCCCGTTTTTTAATTTTTTTTGCTCCGGTTAGGGTTCCCAAGATACTTTACCCACCACATTTCTATTATCGAATCCCACGGCACCTTGGGCAAGACAACTTCTCTTCACGTGGAGGCTGGGCCCGCAAACCGAGGGCGTAGGGCTTGTGACCAGGTCTCCGTCGCTCTGGTGCCCATAACTTTTGTTCCGTAAGGAGTTACGCGGCGCACAGCATACCGTTGGAAAGCTCTCCGAGAGCTCTACGACGGGGGCAGCTAGCTAGCTCGCCGTGCCCTTTTTGGAGCTCAAAATCGAACGTTTTCATCAGTTTCGGGCCACTTTTCTTCTTTTGCTCTGTTTTTCTTTCCCGGATCGTACGTCGTGAGCTGTTAAAAGGACAACAACCTTACTCGCGGCACATTAGAGGACCCTACAATGCGTCGATATCACGTCTTGCGAGGATGCTGCGTTGTTGAAGCAGATGGGTTGTCGTTAAGCCCATTGGGCCTTTTGAATGGGCCATATCTCTAGGCTGGGACTGTGAACCGTTAACACATAAAGGAATTGTGCCCTCAACATGACGGGTGCGATCATACCAGCACTAACGCACCGGATCCCATCAGAACTCCGAAGTTAAGCGTGCTTGGGCGAGAGTAGTACTAGGATGGATGACCCCCTGGGAAGTCCTCGTGTTGCACCCCCCTTTTCAATTTTTTTTGCTCCGGTTAGCGTTGCCAAGATACTTTACCCACCACATTTCTATTATCGAATCCCACGGCACCTTGGGCAAGAAAACTTCTCTTCACGTGGAGGCTGGGCCCGCAAACCTAGGGCGTAGGGCTTGTGACCAGGTCTCCGTCGCTCCAGTGCCCATAACTTTTGATCCGTAAGGAGTTACGCGGCGCACAGCATACCGTTGTAAAGCACTCCGAGAGCTCTACGACGTGGGCAGGTATCTAGCTCACCGAGCCCTTTTCGGAGCTCAAAATCGAACGTTTTCATTAGTTTCGGGCCACTTTTCTTCTTTTTCTCTGTTTTTCCATCCCGGATCGTACGTCGTGAGGTGTTAAAATGACGACAACCTTACTCGCGGCACATTAGAGGACCCTACAATGCGTCGATATCACGTCTTGCGAGGATGCTGCGTTGTTGAAGCAGATGGGTTGTCGTTAAGCCCATTGGGCCTTTTGAATAGGCCATATCTCAAGGCTGGGACTGTGAACCGTTAACACATAAAGGAATTGTGCCCTCAACATGACGGGTGCGATCATACCAGCACTAACGCACCGGATCCCATCAAAACTCCGAAGTTAAGCGTGCTTGGGCGAGAGTAGTACTAGGATGGATGACCCCCTGGGAAGTCCTCGTGTTGCACACCCTTTTGCACCCCCTTTTTCAATTTTTTTTGCTCCGGTTAAGGTTGCCAAGATACTTTACCCACCACATTTCTATTATCGAATCCCACGGTACCTTGGGCAAGACAACTTCTCTTCACGTTGAGGCTGTGCCCGTAAACCGAGGGCGTAGGGATTGTGACCAGGTCTCTGTCGCTCCGGTGCCCATAACTTTTGATCCATAAGGAGTTACGCGGCGCACAGCATACCGTTGGAAAGCTCTCCGAGAGCTCTACGACGGGGGCAGGTAGCTAGCTCGCCGTGCCCTTTTCGGAGCTCAAAATCTAACGTTTTCTTCAGTTTCGGGCCACTTTTCTTCATTTGCTCTGTTTTTTCGTCCCGGATCGTACGTCGTGAGCTGTTAAAAGGACGGTAACCTTGCTCGCGGCACATTAGAGGACCCTACAATGCGTCGATATCACGTCTTGTGAGGATGCTACGTTGTTGAAGCGGATGGGTTGTCGTTAAGCCCATTGGATCTTTTGAATGGGCCATATCTCTAGGCTGGGAGTGTGAACCGTTAACACATAAAGGAATTGTGCCCTCAACATGACGGGTGCGATCATACCAGCACTAATGCACCGGATCCCATCAGAACTCCGAAGTTAAGCGTGCTTGGGCGAGAGTAGTACTAGGATGGGTGACCCCCTGGGAAGTCCTCGTGTTGCACCCCCCTTTTCAATTTTTTTTGCTCCGGTTAGGGTTGCCAAGATACTCTACCCACCACATTTCCATTATTGAATCCCACGGCACCTTGGGCAAGAAAACTTCTCTTCACGTGGAGGCTGGGCCCGCAAACCGAGGTCGTAGGGCTTGTGACCAGGTCTCCGTCGCTCCGGTGCCCATAACTTTTGATCCGTAAGGAGTTACGCGGCGCACAGCATACCGTTGGAAAGCTCTCCCAGAGCTCTACGACGGGGGCAGCTAGCTAGCTCGCCGTACTCTTTTCGGAGCTCAAAATCGAACGTTTTCATCAGTTTCGGGCCACTTTTCTTCTTTTGCTCTATTTTTCTGTCCCGGATCATACTTCGTGAGCTGTTAAAAGGACGACAACCTTACTCGCGGTACATTAGAGGACCCTACAATGCGTCTATATCACGTCTTGCGAGGATGCTGCGTTGCTGAAGCGGATGGGTTGTCGTTAAGCTCATTGGGCCTTTTGAATGGGCCATATCTCTAGGCTGGGACTGTGAACCGTTAACACATAAAGGAATTGTGCCCTCAACATTACGGGTGCGATCATACCAGCACTAATGCACCGGATCCCATCAGAACTCCGAAGTTAAGCGTACTTGGGCGAGAGTAGTACTAGGATGGGTGACCCCCTGGGAAGTCCTCGTGTTGCACCCCCCTTTTCAATTTTTTTTGCTCCGGTTAGCGTTGCCAAGATACTTTACCCACCACATTTCTATTATCGAATCCCACAGCACCTTGGACAAGACAACTTCTCTTCACGTGGAGGCTGGGCCGCAAACCGAGGGCGTAGGGCTTGTGACCAGGTCTACGTCGCTCCGGTGCCCATAACTTTTGATCCGTAAGGAGTTACGAGGCGCACAGCATACCGTTGGAAAGCTCTCTGAGAGCTCTACGACGGGTGCAGCTAGCTAGCTCGTTGTGCCCTTTTCGGAGCTCAAAATCGAACGTTTTCATCAGTTTTGGGCCACTTTTCTTCTTTTGCTCTGTTTTTCCGTCCCGGATCGTACGTCGTGAGCTGTTAAAAGGACGACAACCTTACTCGCGGCACATTAGAGGACCCTACAATGCGTCGATATCACGTCTTGCGAGGATGCTGCGTTGTTGAAGCAGATGGGTTGTCGTCAATCCCTTTGGGCCTTTTGAATGGGCCATATCTCTAGGCTGGGACTGTGAACCGTTAACACATAAAGGAATTGTGCCCTCAACATGACGGGTGCGATCATACCAGCACTAATGCACCGGATCCCATCAGAACTCCGAAGTTAAGCGTGCTTGGGCGAGAGTAGTACTAGGATGGGTGACCCCCTAGGAAGTCCTCGTGTTGCACCTCCTTTTGCACCCCCTTTTTTAATTTTTTTTGCTCCGGTTAAGGTTCCCAAGATACTTTACCCACCACATTTCTATTATCGAATCCCACAGCACCTTGGGCAAGACAACTTCTCTTCACGTGGAGGCTGGGCCGCAAACCGAGGGCGTAGGGCTTGTGACCAGGTCTCCGTCGCTCCGGTGCCCATAACTTTTGATCCGTAAGGAGTTACGAGGTGCACAGCATACCGTTGGAAAGCTCTCTGAGAGCTCTACGACGGCTGTAGCTAGCTAGCTCGTTGTGCCCTTTTCAGAGCTCAAAATCGAATGTTTTCATCAGTTTCGGGCCACTTTTCTTCTTTTGCTCTGTTTTTCCGTCCCGGATCGTACGTCGTGAGCTGTTAAAAGGACGACAACCTTACTCGCGGCACATTAGAGGACCCTACAATGCGTCGATATCACGTCTTGCGAGGATGCTGCTTTGTTGAAGCGGATGGGTTGTCATTAAGCCCATTGGGCCTTTTGAATGGGCCATATCTCTATGCTGGGACTGTGAACCGTTAACACATAAAGGAATTGTGCCCTCAACATGAAGGGTGCGATCATACTAGCACTAATGCACCGGATCCCATCAGAACTCCGAAGTTAAGCGTGTTTGGGCCAGAGTAGTACTAGGATGGGCGACCCCCTGGGAAGTCCTCGTGTTGCACCCCCCTTTTCAATTTGTTTTGCTCCGGTTAGGTTTGCCAAGATACTTTACCCACCACATTTCTATTATCGAATCCCACGGCACCTTGGGCAAGACAACTTCTCTTCACGTGGAGGCTGGGCCCGCAAACCGAGGGCGTAGGGCTTGTGACCAGGTCTCCGTCGCTCCGGTGCCCATAACTTTTGATCCGTAAGGAGTTACGCGGTGCACAGCATAACGTTGGAAAGCTCTCCGAGTTCTATACGACGGGGGCGGCTAGCTAGCTCGCCGTGCCCTTTTCGGAGTTCAAAATCGAACGTTTTCATCAGTTTCGGGCCACTTTTCTTCTTTTGCTCTGTTTTTCCGTCCCGGATCGTACGTCGTGAGCTGTTAAAAGGACGACAACCTTACTCGCGGCACATTAGAGGACCCTACAATGCGTCGATATCACGTCTTGCGAGGATGCTGCGTTGTTGAAGCGGATGGGTTGTCGTTAAGCCCATTGGGCCTTTTGAATGGGCCATATCTCTAGGCTGGGACTGTGAACCGTTAATACATAAAGGAATTGTCCCCTCAACATGACGGGTGCGATCATACCAGTACTAATGCACCGGATCCCATCAGAACTCCAAAGTTAAGCGTGCTTGGGCGAGAGTAGTACTAGGATGGGTGACCCCTTGGGAAGTCCTCGTGTTGCACCCCCCTTTTCAATTTTTTTTGCTCCGGTTAGCGTTGCCAAGATACTTTACCCACAACATTTCTATTATCGAATTCTACGGCACCTTGGGAAAGACAACTTCTCTTCACGTGGAGGCTGGGCCCGCAAACCGAGGGCGTAGGGCTTGTGACCAGGTCTCCGTCGCTCCGGTGCCCATAACTTTTGATCCGTAAGGAGTTACGAGGCGCACAGCATACCGTTGGAAAGCCCTCCTGGAGCTCTACGACTGGGGCAGGTAGATAGCTCACCGTGCCCTTTTCGGAGCTCAAAATCGAACGTTTTCATCAGTTTCGGGCCACTTTTCTTCTTTTGCTCTGTTTTTCCGTCCCGGATCGTACGTCGTGAGGTGTTAAAAGGACGACAACCTTACTCGCGGCACATTAGAGGACACTACAATTCGTCGATATCACGTCTTGCGAGGATGCTGTGTTGTTGAAGCGGATGGTTTGTCGTTAAGCCCATTGGGCCTTTTGAATGGGCCATATCTCTAGGCTCGGACTGTGAACCATTAACACATAAAGGAATTTTGCCCTCAACATGACGGGTGCGATCATACCAGCACTAATGCACCGGATCCCATCAGAACTCTGAAGTTAAGCGTGCTTGGGCGAGAGTAGTACTAGGATGGGTGACCCCCTGGGAAGTCCTCGTGTTGCACCCCTTTTTCAATTTTTTTTGCTCCGGTTAGGGTTGCCAAGATACTTTACCCACCACATTTCTATTATCGAATCTCACGGCACCTTGGGCAAGACAACTTCTCTTCACGTGGAGGCTGGGCCCGCAAACCGAGGGCGTAGGGCTTGTGACCAGGTCTCCGTCGCTCCGGTGCCCATAACTTTTGATCCGTAAGGAGTTACGCGGCGCACAGCATACCGTTGGAAAGCTCTCCGAGAGCTCTATGACGGACGCAACTAGCTAGCTCGCCGTGCCCTTTTTGGAGCTCTAAATCGAACTTTTTCATCAGTTTCGGGCCACTTTTCTTCTTTTGCTCTGTTTTTCGTCTCGGATCGTACGTCGTGAGCTGTTAAAAGGACGACAACCTTACTCGCGGCACATTAGAGGACCCTACAATGCGTCAATATCACGTCTTGCGAGGATGCTGCATTGTTGAAGCGGATGGGTTGTCGTTAAGCCCATTGGGCCTTTTGAATGGGCCATATCTCTAGGCTGGGACTGTGAACCGTTAACACATAAAGGAATTGTGTCCTCAACATGACGGGTGCTATCATACCAGCACTAATGCATCGGATCCCATCAGAACTCCTAAGTTAAGCGTGCTTGGGCGAGAGTAGTACTAGGATGGGTGACCCCTTGGGAAGTCCTCGTGTTGTACCCCCCTTTTCAATTTTTTTTGCTCCGGTTAGGGTTGCCAAGATACTTTACCCACCACATTTCTATTATCGAATCCCACGGCACCTTGGGCAAGACAACTTCTCTTCACGTGGAGGCTGGGCCCGCAAACCGAGGGCGTAGGGCTTTTGACCAGGTCTCCGTCGCTCCGGTGCCCATAACTCTTGATCTGTAAGGAGTTACGAGGCGCACAGCATACTGTTGGAAAGCTCTCTGAGAGCTCTACGATGGGGGCAGCTAGCAAGCTCGCTGTTCCCTTTTCGGAGCTCAAAATTGAACGTTTTCATTAGTTTCGGGCCACTTTTGTTCTTTTGCTCTGTTTTTCCGTCCCGGATTGTACGTCGTGAGCTGTTAAAAGGACGACAACGTTACTCGCGGCACATTAGAGGACCCTACAATGTGTCGATATCACGTCTTGCGAGGATGCTGCGTTGTTGAAGCGGATGGGTTGTCGTTAAGCCCATTGGGCCTTTTGAATGGGCCATATCTCTAGGCTGGGACTGTGAATCGTTAACACATAAAGGAATTGTGCCCTCAACATGACGGGTGCGATCATACCAGCACTAATGCACCGGATCCCATCAGAACTCCGAAGTTAAGCGTGCTTGGGCGAGAGTAGTACTAGGATGGGTGACCCCCTGGGAAGTCCTCGTGTTGCACCCCCCTTTTCAATTTTTTTTGCTCCGGTTAGGGTTGCCAAGATACTTTACCCACCACATTTCTATTATCGAATCCCACGGCACCTTGGGCAAGACAACTTCTCTTCACGTGGAGGCTGGGCCCGCAAACCGAGGGCGTAGAGCTTGTGACCAGGTCTCCGTCGCTCCGGTGCCCATAAATTTTGATCCGTAAGGAGTTACGAGGCGCACATCATACCGTTGGAAAGCTCTCTGAGAGCTCTACGATGGGGGCAGCTAACTAGCTCGCTTTGCCCTTTTCGGAGCTCAAAATCGAACGTTTTCATGAGTTTCGGGCCACTTTTCTTCTTTTGCTCTGTTTTTCCGTCCTGGATCGTACGTCGTGAGCTGTTAAAAGGACGACAACCTTACTCGCGGCACATTAGAGGACCCTACAATGCGTCGATATCACGTCTTGCGAGGATGCTGCGTTGTTGAAGCAGATGGGTTGTCGTTAAGCCCATTGGGCCTTTTGAATGGGCCATATCTCTAGGCTGGGACTGTGAACCGTTAACACATAAAGGAATTGTGCCCTCAACATGACGGGTGCGATCATACCAGCACTAATGCACCGGATCCCATCAGAACTCCGAAGATATGCGTGCTTGGGCGAGAGTAGTACAAGGATGGGTGACCCCCTGGGAAGTCCTCGTGTTGCACCCCCCTTTTCAATTTTTTTTGCTCCGGTTAGCGTTGCCAAGATACTTTACCCGCCACATTTCTATTATCGAATCCCACGGCACCTTGGGCAAAACAACTTCTCTTCACGTGGAGGCTGGGCCCGCAAACCGAGGGCGTAGGGCTTGTGACCAGGTCTCCGTCGCTCCGGTGCCCATAACTTTTGATCCGTAAGGAGTTACGAGGCGCACAGCATACCGTTGGAAAGCTCTCTGAGAGCACTACGACACGGACAGCTAGCTAGCTAGCTGTGCCCTTTTCGGAGCTCAAAATCAAACGTTTTCATCAGTTTCGGGCCACTTTTCTACTTTTGCTCTGTTTTTACGTCCCGGATCGTACGTCGTGAGCTGTTAAAAGGACGACAACCTTACTCGCGGCACATTAGAGGACCCTACAATGCGTCGATATCACGTCTTGCGAGGATGCTGCTTTGTTGAAGCGGATGGGTTGTCGTTAAGCCCATTGGGCCTTTTGAATGGGCCATATCTCTAGGCTGGGACTGTGAACCGTTAACACATAAAGGAATTGTGCCCTCAACATGACGGGTGCGATCATACCAGCACTAATGCACCGGATCCCATCAGAACTCCGAAGTTAAGCGTGCTTGGGCGAGAGTAGTACTAGGATGGGTGACCCCTTGGGAAGTCCTCGTGTTGCACCCCCCTTTTCAATTTTTTTTGCTCCGGTTAGGGTTGCCAAGATACTTTACCCACCACATTTCTATTATCGAATCCCACGTCACCTTGGGCAAGACAACTTCTCTTCACGTGGAGGCTGGGTCCGCAAACCGAGGGCGTAGGGCTTGTGACCAGGTCTCCGTCGCTCCGGTGCCCATAACTTTTGATCTGTAAGGAGTTACGCGGCGCACAGCATACCGTTTGAAAGCCCTCCGAGAGCTTTACGACGGGTGCAGCTAGCTAGCTCGCCTTGCCCTTTTCGGAGCTCAAAATCGAACGTTTTCATCAGTTTCAGGCCACTTTTCTTCTTTTGCTCTGTTTTTCCGTCGCGGATCGTACGTCGTTAGCTGTTAAAAGGACGACAACCTTACTCGCGGCACATTAGAGGACCCTACAATGCGTCGATATCACGTCTTGCGAGGATGCTGCGTTGTTGAAGCGGATGGGTTGTCGTTAAGCCCATTGGGCCTTTTGAATGGGCAATATCTCTAGGCTGGGACTGTGAACCGTTAACACATAAAGGAATTGTGCCCTCAACATGACGGGTGCGATCATACCAGCACTAATGCACCGGATCCCATCAGAACTCCGAAGATAAGCGTGCTTGGGCGAGAGTAGTACTAGGATGGGTGACCCCCTGGGAAGTCCTCGTGTTGCACCCCCCTTTTCAATTTTTTTTGCTCCGGTTAGCGTTGCCAAGATACTTTACCCACCACATTTCTATTATCGAATCCCACGGCACCTTGGGCAAAACAACTTCTCCTCACGTGGAGGCTGGGCCCGCAAACCGAGGGCGTAGGGCTTGTGACCAGGTCTCCATCGCTCCGGTGCCCATAACTTTTGATCCGTAAGGAGTTACGAGGCGCACAGCATACCGTTGGAATGCTCTCTGAGAGCTCTACGACGGGGGCAGCTAGCTAGCGTGCTGTGCCCTTCTCGGAGCTCAAAATCGAACGTTTTCATCAGTTTCGGGCCACTTTTCTTCTTTTGCTCTATTTTTCCGTCCCGGATCGTACGTCGTGAGCTGTTAAAAGGACGACAACCTTACTCGCGGCACATTAGAGGACCCTACAATGCGTCGATATCACGTCCTGCGAGGATTCTGCGTTGTTGAAGCGGATGGGTTGTCGTTAAGCACATTGGGCCTTTTGAATGGGCCATATCTCTAGGCTGGGACTGTGAACCGTTAACACATAAAGGAATTGTGCCCTCAACATGACGGGTGCGATCATACCAGCACTAACGCACCGGATCCAATCAGAACTCCGAAGTTAAGCGTGCTTGGGCGAGAGTAGTACTAGGATGGGTGACCCCCTGGGAAGTCCTCGTGTTGCACCCCCTTTTGCACCCCCTTTTTCAATTTTTTTTGCTCCGGTTAGGGTTGCCAAGATACTTTACCCACCACATTTCTATTATCGAATCCCACGGCACCTTGGGCAAGACAACTTCTCTTCACGTGGAGGCTGGGCCCGCAAACCGAGGGCGTAGGGCTTGTGACCAGGTCTCCGTCGCTCCGGTGCCCATAACTTTTGATCCGTAAGGAGTTACGCGGCGCACAGCATACCGTTGGAAAGCTCTCCGAGAGCTCTACGACGGGGGCAGGTAGCTTGCTCGATGTGCCCTTTTCGGAGCTCAAAATCGAACGTTTTCATCAGTTTTGGGCCACTTTTCTTCTTTTGCTCTGTTTTTCCGTCCCGGATCGTACGTCGTGAGCTGTTAAAAGGACGACAACCTTAGTCGCAGCACATTAGAGGACCCTACAATGCGTCGATATCACGTCTTGCGAGGATGCTGCTTTGTTGAAGCGGATGGGTTGTCGTTAAGCCCATTGGGCCTTTTGAATGGGCCATATCTCTATGCTGGGACTGTGAACCGTTAACACATAAAGGAATTCTGCCCTCAACATTAAGGGTGCGATCATACCAGCACTAATGCACCGGATCCCATCAGAACTCCGAGGTTAAGTGTGCTTGGGCGAGAGTAGTACTAGGATGGGCGACCCCCTGGGAAGTCCTCGTGTTGCACCCCCCTTTTCAATTTTTTTTGCTCCGGTTAGGGTTGCCAAGATACTTTACCCACCACATTTCTATTATCGAATCCCACGGCACCTTGGGCAAGACAACTTCTCTTCACGTGGAGGCTGGGCCCCCAAACCGAGGGCGTAGGGCTTGTGACCAGGTCTCCGTCGCTCCGGTGCCCATAACTTTTGATCCGTAAGGAGTTACGCGGCGCATAGCATACCGTTGGAAAGCTCTCCGAGACCTCTACGACGGGGGCGGCTAGCTAGCTCGCTGTGCCCTTTTCGGAGCTCAAAATCGAACGTTTTCATCAGTTTCGGGCCACTTTTCTTCTTTTGCTCTGTTTTTCCGTCCCGGATCGTACGTCGTGAGCTGTTAAAAGGATGAAAACCTTACTCGCGGCACATTAGAGGACCCTACAATGCGTCGATATCACGTCTTGCGAGGATGCTGCGTTGTTGAAGCGGATGGGTTGTCGTTAAGCCCATTGGGCCTTTTGAATGGGCCATATCTCTAGGCTGTGACTGTGAACCGTTAACACATAAAGGAATTGTGTCCTCAACATGACGGGTGCGATCATACCAACACTAATGCACCGGATCCCATAAGAACTCCGAAGATAAGCGTGCTTGGGCGAGTGTTGTACTAGGATGGGTAACCCCCAGGGAAGTCCTCGCGTTGCACCCCCCTTTTCAATTTTTTTTGCTCCGGTTAAGGTTGCCAAGATACTTTACCCACCACATTTCTATTATCGAATCCCACGGTACCTTGGGCAAAACAACTTCTCTTCACGTGGAGGCTGGGCCCGCAAACCGAGGGCGTAGGGCTTGTGACCAGGTCTCTGTCGCTCCGGTGCCCATAACTTTTGATCCGTTAGGAGTTACGAGGCGCACAGCATACCGTTGGAAAGCTCTCTGAGAGCTCTACGACGGGGGCAGCTATCTAGCGTGCTGTGCCCTTTTCGGAGCTCAAAATAGAACGTTTTCATCAGTTTTGGGCCACTTTTCTTCTTTTGCTCTATTTTTCCGTCCCGGATCGTACGTCGTGAGCTGTTAAAAGGACGACAACCTTACTCGCGGCACATTAGAGGACCCTACAATGCGTCGATATCACGTCCTGCGAGGATTCTGCGTTGTTGAAGCGGATGGGTTGTCGTTAAGCACATTGGGCCTTTTGAATGGGCCATATCTCTAGGCTGGGACTGTGAACCGTTAACACATAAAGGAATTGTGCCCTCAACATGACGGGTGCGATCATACCAGCACTAACGCACCGGATCCCATCAGAACTCCGAAGTTAAGCGTGCTTGGGCGAGAGTAGTACTAGGATGGGTGACCCCCTGGGAAGTCCTCGTGTTGCACCCCCTTTTGCACCCCCTTTTTCAATTTTTTTTGCTCCGGTTAGGGTTGCCAAGATACTTTACCCACCACATTTCTATTATCGAATCCCACGGCACCTTGGGCAAGACAACTTCTCTTCACGTGGAGGCTGGGCCCGCAAACCGAGGGCGTAGGGCTTGTGACCAGGTCTCCGTCGCTCCGGTGCCCATAACTTTTGATCCGTAAGGAGTTACGCGGCGCACAGCATACCGTTGGAAAGCTCTCCGAGAGCTCTACGACGGGGGCAGGTAGCTTGCTCGATGTGCCCTTTTCGGAGCTCAAAATCGAACGTTTTCATCAGTTTTGGGCCACTTTTCTTCTTTTGCTCTGTTTTTCCGTCCCGGATCGTACGTCGTGAGCTGTTAAAAGGACGACAACCTTAGTCGCAGCACATTAGAGGACCCTACAATGCGTCGATATCACGTCTTGCGAGGATGCTGCTTTGTTGAAGCGGATGGGTTGTCGTTAAGCCCATTGGGCCTTTTGAATGGGCCATATCTCTATAATGGGACTGTGAACTGTTAACACATAAAGGAATTCTGCCCTCAACATTAAGGGTGCGATCATACCAGCACTAATGCACCGGATCCCATCAGAACTCCGAGGTTAAGTGTGCTTGGGCGAGAGTAGTACTAGGATGGGCGACCCCCTGGGAAGTCCTCGTGTTGCACCCCCCTTTTCAATTTTTTTTGCTCCGGTTAGGGTTGCCAAGATACTTTACCCACCACATTTCTATTATCGAATCCCACGGCACCTTGGGCAAGACAACTTCTCTTCACGTGGAGGCTGGGCCCCCAAACCGAGGGCGTAGGGCTTGTGACCAGGTCTCCGTCGCTCCGGTGCCCATAACTTTTGATCCGTAAGGAGTTACGCGGCGCATAGCATACCGTTGGAAAGCTCTCCGAGACCTCTACGACGGGGGCGGCTAGCTAGCTCGCTGTGCCCTTTTCGGAGCTCAAAATCGAACGTTTTCATCAGTTTCGGGCCACTTTTCTTCTTTTGCTCTGTTTTTCCGTCCCGGATCGTACGTCGTGAGCTGTTAAAAGGACGACAACCTTACTCGCGGCACATTAGAGGACCCTACAATGCGTCGATATCACGTCTTGCGAGGATGCTGCGTTGTTGAAGCGGATGGGTTGTCGTTAAGCCCATTGGGCTTTTTGAATGGACCATATCTCTAGGCTGGGACTGTGAACCGTTAACGCATAAAGGAATTGTACCCTCAACATGACGGGTGCGATCATACTAGCACTAATGCACCGGATCCCATCAAAACTCCGAAGTTAACCGTGCTTGGGCGAGAGTAGTACTAGGATGGGTGACCCTAAGGGAAGTCCTCGTGTTGCACCCCCCTTTTCAATTTTTTTTGCTCCGGTTAGGGTTGCCAAGATACTTTACCCACCACATTTCTATTATCGAATCCCACGGTACCTTGGGCAAAACAACTTCTCTTCACGTGGAGGCTGGGCCCGCAAACCGAGGGCGTAGGGCTTGTGACCAGGTCTCTGTCGCTCCGGTGCCCATAACTTTTGATCCGTAAGGAGTTACGAGGCACACAGCATACCGTTGGAAAGCTCTCTGAGAGCTCTACGACGGGGGCAGCTATCTAGCGTGCTGTGCCCTTTTCGGAGCTCAAAATAGAACGTTTTCATCAGTTTTGGGCCACTTTTCTTCTTTTGCTCTGTTTTTCCGTCCCGGATCGTACGTCGTGAGCTGTTAAAAGGACGACAACCTTACTCGCGGCACATTAGAGGACCCTACAATGCGTCGATATCACGTCCTGCGAGGATGCTGCGTTGTTGAAGCGGATGGGTTGTCGTTAAGCCCATTGGGCCTTTTGAATGGGCCATATCTCTAGGCTCGGACTGTGAACCGTTAACACATAAAGGAATTGTGCCCTCAACATGACGGGTGCGATCATACCAGCACTAACGCACCGGATCCCATCAAAACTCCGAAGTTAAGCGTGCTTGGGCGAGAGTAGTACAAGGATGGGTGACCCCTTGGGAAGTCCTCGTGTTGCACCCCCTTTTGCAACCCCTTTTTCAATTTTTTTTGCTCCGGTTAGGGTTGCCAAGATACTTTACCCACCACATTTCTATTATCGAATCCCACGGCACCTTGGGCAAGACAACTTCTCTTCACGTGGAGGCTGGGCCCGCAAACCGAGGGCGTAGGGCTTGTGACCAGGTCTCCGTCGCTCCGGTGCCCATAACTTTTGATCCGTAAGGAGTTACGCGGCGCACAGCATACCGTTGGAAAGCTCTCCGAGAGCTCTACGACGGGGGCAGGTAGCTAGCTCGCCGTGCCCTTTTCGGAGTTCAAAATCGAACGTTTTCATCAGTTTCGGGCCACTTTTCTTCCTTTGCTCTGTTTTTCAGTCCCGGATCGTACGTCGTGAGCTGTTAAAAGGACGACAACCTTAGTCGCGGCACATTAGAGGACCCTACAATGCGTCGATATCACGTCTTGCGAGGATGCTGCTTTTTTGAAGCGGATGGTTTGTCATTAAGCCCATTGGGCCTTTTGAATGGGCCATATCTCTATGCTGGGACTGTGAACCGTTAACACATAAAGGAATTGTGCCCTCAACATGAAGGGTGCGATCATACCAGCACTAATGCACCGGATCCCATCAGAACTCTGAAGTTAAGCGTGCTTGGGCGAGAGTAGTACTTGGATGGGCGACCCCCTGGGAAGTCCTTGTGTTGCACCGCCCTTTTCAATTTTTTTTGCTCCGGTTAGGTTTGCCAAGATACTTTACCCACCACATTTCTATTATCGAATCCCACGGCACCTTGGGCAAGACAACTTCTCTTCACGTGGAGGCTGGGCCCGCAAACCGAGGGCGTAGGGCTTGTGACCAGGTCTCCGTCGCTCCGGTGCCCATAACTTTTGATCCGTAAGGAGTTACGCGGCGCACAGCATAACGTTGGAAAGCTCTCCGAGTTCTCTATGACGGGGGCGGCTAGCTAGCTCGTCGTGCCCTTTTCGGAGTTCAAAATCGAACGTTTTCATCAGTTTCGGGCCACTTTTCTTCTTTTGCTCTGTTTTTCCGTCCCGGATCGTACGCCGTGAGCTGTTAAAAGGACGACAACCTTACTCGCGGCACATTAGAGGACCCTACAATGCGTCGATATCACGTCTTGCGAGGATGCTGCGTTGTTGAAGCGGATGGGTTGTCGTTAAGCCCATTGGGCCTTTTGAATGGGCCATATCTCTAGGCTGGGACTGTGAACCGTTAACACATAAAGGAATTGTCTCCTCAACATGACGGGTGCGATCATACCAGCACTAATGCACTGGATCCCATCAGAACTCCGAAGTTAAGCGTGCTTGGGCGAGAGTAGTAGTAGGATGGGTGACCCCTTGGGAAGTCCTCGTGTTGCACCCCCCTTTTCAATTTTTTTTGCTCCGGTTAGCGTTGCCAAGATACTTTACCCACAACATTTCTATAATCGAATCCCACGGCACCTTGGGAAAGACAACTTCTCTTCACGTGGAGGCTGGGCCCGCAAACCGAGGGCGTAGGGCTTGTGACCAGGTCTCCGTCGCTCTGGTGCCCATAACTTTTGATCCGTAAGGAGTTACGAGGCGCACAGCATACCGTTCGAAAGCTCTCCTAGAGCTCTACGACGGGGGCAGGTAGCTAGCTCACCGTGCCCTTTTCGGAGCTCAAAATCGAATGTTTTCATCAGTTTTGGGCCACTTTTCTTCTTTTGCTCTGTTTTTCCGTCCCGGATCGTACGTCGTGAGGTGTTAAAAGGACGACAACCTTACTCGCGGCACATTAGAGGACCCTACAATGCGTCGATATCACGTCTTGCGAGAATGCTGCGTTGTTGAAGCGGATGGTTTGTCGTTAAGCCCATTGGGCCTTTTGAATGGGCCATATCTCTAGGCTCGGACTGTGAACCATTAACACATAAAGGAATTGTGCCCTCAACATGACGGGTGCGATCATACCAGCACTAATGCACCGGATCCCATCAGAACTCCGAAGTTAAGCGTGCTTGGGCGAGAGTAGTACTAGGATGGGTGACCCCCTGGGAAGTCCTCGTGTTGCACCCCCCTTTTCAATTTTTTTTGCTCCGGTTAGGGTTGCCAAGATACTTTACCCACCACATTTCTATTATCGAATCCCACGGCACCTTGGGCAAGACAACTTCTCTTCACGTGGAGGCTGGGCCCGCAAACCGAGGGCGTAGGGCTTGTGACCAGGTCTCCGTCGCTCCGGTGCCCATAACTTTTGATCCTTAAGGAGTTACGCGGCGCACAGCATACCGTTGGAAAGCTCTCCGAGAGCTCTATGACGGGCGCAGCTAGCTAGCTCGCCGTGCCCTTTTTGGAGCTCTAAATCAAACTTTTTCATCAGTTTCGGGCCACTTTTCTACTTTTGCTCTGTTTTTCGTCCCGGATCGTGCGTCGTGAGCTGTTAAAAGGACGACAACCTTACTCGCGGCACATTAGAGGACCCTACAATGCGTCGATATCACGTCTTGCGAGGATGCTGCATTGTTGAAGCAGATGGGTTATCGTTAAGCCCATTGGGCCTTTTGAATGGGCCATATCTCTAGGCTGGGACTGTGAACCGTTAACACATAAAGGAATTGTGCCCTCAACATGACGGGTGCGATCATACCAGCACTAATGCACCGGATCCCATCAGAACTCCGAAGTTAAGCGTGCTTGGGCGAGAGTAGTACTAGGATGGGTGACCCCCTGGGAAGTCCTCGTGTTGGACCCCCCTTTTAATTTTTTTTGCTCCGTTTAGCGTTGCCAAGATACTTTACCCACAACATTTCTATTATCGAATCCCACGGCACCTTGGGCAAGACAACTTCTCTTAACGTGGAGGCTGGGCCCGCAAACCGAGGGCGTAGGGCTTGTGACCAGGTCTCCGTCGCTCCAGTGCCCATAACTTTTGATCCGTAAGGAGTTACGAGGCGCACAGCATACCGTTGGAAAGCTCTCTAAGAGCTCTACGACGGGCGCAGCTAGTTAGCTCGCTGTGCCCTTTTCGGAGCTCAAAATCGAACGTTTTCATCAGTTTCGGGCCACTTTTCTTCTTTTGCTCTGTTTTTCCGTCCCGGATCGTACGTCGTGAGCTGTTAAAAGGACGACAACCCTACTCGCGGCACATTAGAGGACCCTACAATGCGTCGATATCACGTCTTGCGAGGATGCTGCAATGTTGAAGCGGATGGGTTGTCGTTAAGCCCATTGGGCCTTTTGAATGGGCCATATCTCTAGGCTGGGACTGTGAACCGTTAACACATAAAGGAATTGTGCCCTCAACATGACGGGTGCGATCATACCAGCACTAATGCATCGGATCCCATCAGAACTCCTAAGTTAAGCGTGCTTGGGCGAGAGTAGTACTAGGATGGGTGACCCCTTGGGAAGTCCTCGTGTTGTACCCCCCTTTTCAATTTTTTTTGCTCCGGTTAGGGTTGCCAAGATACTTTACCCACCACATTTCTATTATCGAATCCCACGGCACCTTGGGCAAGACAACTTCTCTTCACGTGGAGGCTGGGCCCGCAAACCAAGGGCGTAGGGCTTTTGACCAGGTCTCCGTCGCTCCGGTGCCCATAACTCTTGATCTGTAAGGAGTTACGAGGCGCACAGCATACTGTTGGAAAGATCTCTGAGAGCTCTACGACGGGGGCAGCTACCAAGCTCGCTGTTCCCTTTTCGGAGCTCAAAATCGAACGTTTTCATCAGTTTTGGGCCACTTTTGTTCTTTTGCTCTGTTTTTCCGTCCCGGATCGTACGTCGTGAGCTGTTAAAAGGACGACAACCTTACTCGCGGCACATTAGAGGACCCTACAATGCGTCGATATCACGTCTTGCGAGGATGCTGCGTTGTTGAAGCGGATGGGTTGTCGTTAAGCCCATTGGGCCTTTTGAATGGGCCATATCTCTAGGCTGGGACTGTGAACCGTTAACACATAAAGGAATTGTGCCCTCAACATGACGGGTGCGATCAAACCAGCACTAATGCACCGGATCCCATCAGAACTCCGAAGTTAAGCGTGCTTGGGCGAGAGTAGTACTAGGATGGGTGACCCCCTGGGAAGTCCTCGTGTTGCACCCCCCATTTCAATTTTTTTTGCTCCGGTTAGGGTTGCCAAGATACTTTACCCACCACATTTCTATTATCGAATCCCACGGCACCTTGGGCAAGACAACTTCTCTTCACGTGGAGGCTGGGCCCGCAAACCGAGGGCGTAGAGCTTGTGACCAGGTCTCCGTCGCTCCGGTGCCCATAACTTTTGATCCGTAAGGAGTTACGCGGCACACAGCATACCGTTGTAAAGCTCTCTGAGAGCTCTACGATGGGGGCAGCTAACTAGCTCGCTACTGCCCTTTTTGGAGCCCAAAATCGAACGTTTTCATCAGTTTCGGGCCACTTTTCTTCTTTTGCTCTGTTTTTCCGTCCCGGATCGTACGTCGTGAGCTGTTAAAAGGACGACAACCTTACTCGCGGCACATTAGAGGACCCTACAATGCGTCGATATCACGTCTTGCGAGGATGCTGCGTTGTTGAAGCGGATGGGTTGTCGTTAAGCCCATTGGGCCTTTTGAATGGGCCATATCTCTAGGCTGGGACTGTGAACCGTTAACACATAAAGGAATTGTGCCCTAAACATGACGGGTGCGATCATACCAGCACTAATGCACCGGATCCCATCAGAACTCCGAAGTTAAGCGTGCTTGGGCGAGAGTAGTACTAGGATGGGTGACCCCCTGGGAAGTCCTCGTGTTGCACCCCCCTTTTCAATTTTTTTTGCTCCGGTTAGGGTTGCCAAGATACTTTACCCACCACATTTCTATTATCGAATCCCACGGCACCTTGGGCAAGACAACTTCTCTTCACGTGGAGGCTGGGCCCGCAAACCGAGGGCGTAGAGCTTGTGACCAGGTCTCCGTCGCTCCGGTGCCCATCACTTTTGATCCGTAAGGAGTTACGCGGCGCACAGCATACCGTTGGAAAGCTCTCTGAGAGCTCTACGATGGGGGCAGCTAACTAGCTCGCTTTGCCCTTTTCGGAGCTCAAAATCGAACGTTTTCATGAGTTTCGGGCCACTTTTCTTCTTTTGCTCTGTTTTTCCGTCCCGGATCGTACGTCGTGAGCTGTTAAAAGGACGACAACCTTACTCGCGGCACATTAGAGGACCCTACAATGCGTCGATATCACGTCTTGCGAGGATGCTGCGTTGTTGAAGCGGATGGGTTGTCGTTAAGCCCATTGGGCCTTTTGAATGGGCCATATCTCTAGGCTGGGACTGTGAACCGTTAACACATAAAGGAATTGTGCCCTCAACATGACGGGTGCGATCATACCAGCACAAATGCACCGGATCCCATCAGAACTCCGAAGATAAGCGTGCTTGGGCGAGAGTAGTACAAGGATGGGTGACCCCCTGGGAAGTCCTCGTGTTGCACCCCCTTTTCCACCCCTTTTTTCAATTTTTTTTGCTCCGGTTAGGGTTGCCAAGATACTTTACCCACCACATTTCTATTATCGAATCGCACGGCACCTTGGGCTAGACAACTTCTCTTCACGTGGAGGCTGGGCCCGCAAACCGAGGGCGTAGGGCTTGTGACCAAGTCTCCATCGCTCCGGTGCCCATAACTTTTGATCCGTAAGGAGTTACGCGGCGCACAGCATACCGTTGGAAAGCTCTCCGAGAGCTCTACGACGGGGGCAGGTAGCTAGCTCATCATGCCCTTTTTGGAGATCAAAATCGAGCGTTATCATCAGTTTCGGGCCACTTTTCTTCTTTTGTTCTGTTTTTGCGTCCCGGATCGTACGTCGAGAGCTGTTAAAAGGACGACAACCTTACTCACGGCACATTTTGAGGACCCTACAATGCGTCGATATCACGTGTTGCGAGGATGCTGCGTTGTTGAAGCGGATGGGTTGTCGTTAAGCCCATTGGGCCTTATGAATGGGCCATATCTCTAGGCTGGGACTGTGAACCGTTAACACATAAAGGAATTGTGCCCTCAACATGACGGGTGAGATCATACCAGCACTAATGCACCGGATCCCATCAGAGCTCCGAATTAAGCGTGCTTGGGCGAGAGTAGTACTAGGATAGTTGACCCCCTGGGAATTCCTCGTGTTGCACCCCCTTTTGCACCCCCTTTTTCAATTTTTTTTGCTGCGGTTAGGGTTGCCAAGATACTTTACCCACCACATTTCTATTATCGAATCCCACGGCACCTTGGGCAAGACAACTTCGCTTCACGTGGAGGCTGGGCCCGCAAACCGAGGGCGTAGGGCTTGTGACCAGGTCTCCGTCGCTCCGGTGCCCATAACTTTTGATCCGTAAGGAGTTACGCGGCACACAGCATACCGTTGGAAAGCTCTCCGAGAGCTCTACGATGGGGGCAGCTAGCTAGCTCGCCTTGCCCTTTTCGGAGCTCAAAATCGAACGTTTTCATCAGTTTCGGGCCACTTTTCTTCTTTTTCTCTATTTTTACGTCCCGGATCGTACGTCGTGAGCTGTTAAGAGGACGACAACCTTACTCACGGCACATTAGAGGACCCTACAATGCGTCGATATCACGTCTTGCGAGGATGCTGCGTTGTTGAAGCGGATGGGTTGTCGTTAAGCCCATTGGGCCTTTTGAATGGACCATATCTCTAGGCTGGAACTGTGAACCGTTAACACATAAAGGAATTGTGCCCTCAACATGATGGGTGCGATCATACCAGCACTAATGCACCGGATCCCATCAGAACTCCGAAGTTAAGCGTGCTTGGGCGAGAGTAGTACTAGGATGGGTGACCCCGCGGGAAGTCCTCGTGTTGCACACCCTTTTGAACCCCCATTTTAAATTTTTTTTTGCTCCGGTTAGGGTTGCCAAGATACTTTACCCACCACATTTCTATTATCGAATCCCACGGCACCTTTGGCAAGACAACTTCTCTTCACGTGGAGGCTGGGCCCGACAACCGAGGGCGTAGGGCTTGTGACCAGGTCTCCGTCGCTCCGGTGCCCAAAACTTTTGATCCGTAAGGAGTTACGAGGCGCACAGCATACCGTTGGAAAGCTCTCTGAGAGCTCTACGACGGGGGCAGCTAGCTAGCTTGCTTTGCCCTTTTCGGAGATCAAAATCGAACGTTTTCATCAGTTTCGGGCCACTTTTCTTCTTTTGCTATGTTTTTCCGTCCCGGATCGTACGTCGTGAGCTGTTAAAAGGACGACAACCTTACTCGCGGCACATTAGAGGACCCTACAATGCGTCGATATCACGCCTTACGAGGACGCTGCGTTGTTGAAGCGGATGGGTTGTCGTTAAGCCCATTGGGCCTTTTGAATGGGCCATATCTCTAGGCTGGGACTGTGAACTGTTAACACATAAAGGAATTGTGCCCTCAACATGACGGGTGCGATCATACCAGCACTAATGCCCCGGATCCCATCAGAACTCCGAAGTTAAGCGTGCTTGGGCGAGAGTAGTACTAGGATGGGTGACCCCCTGGGAAGTCCTCGAGTTGCACCCCCCTTTTTCAATTTTTTTTGCTCCGGTTAGGGTTGCCAAGATACTTTACCCACCACATTTCTATTATCGAATCCCACGGCACCTTGGGCAAGACAACTTCGCTTCACGTGGAGGCTGGGCCCGCAAACCGAGGGCGTAGGGCTTGTGACCAGGTCTCCGTCGCTCCGGTGCCCATAACTTTTGATCCGTAAGGAGTTACGCGGCACACAGCATACCGTTGGAAAGCTCTCCGAGAGCTCTACGACGGGGGCAGCTAGCTAGCTCGCCGTGCCCTTTTCGGAGCTCAAAATCAAACGTTTTCATCAGTTTCGGGCCACTTTTCTTCTTTTGCTCTGTTTTTGCGTCCCGGATCGTACGTCGTGAGCTGTTAAAAGGACGACAACCTTACTCACGGCACATTAGAGGACCGTACAATGCATCGATATCACGTCTTGCGAGGATGCTGCGTTGTTGAAGCGGATGGGTTGTCGTTAAGCCCATTGGGCCTTTTGAATGGACCATATCTCTAGGCTGGAACTGTGAACCGTTAACACATAAAGGAATTGTGCCCTCAACATGATGGGTGCGATCATACCAGCACTAATGCACCGGATCCCATCAGAACTCCGAAGTTAAGCGTGCTTGGGCGAGAGTAGTACTAGGATGGGTGACCCCCTGGGAAGTCCTCGTGTTACACACCCTTTTCCACCCCCATTTTCAATTTTTTTTGCTCCGGTTAGGGTTGCCAGGATACTTTACCCACCACATTTCTATTATCGAATCCCACGGCACCTTGGGCAAGACAACTTCTCTTCACGTGGAGGCTGGGCCCGACAACCGAGGGCGTAGGGCTTGTGACCCCCTGGGAAGTCCTCGTGTTTCACCCCCCTTTTCAATTTTTTTTGCTCCGGTTAGGGTTGCCAAGATACTTTACCCTCCACATTTCTATTATCGAATCCCACGGCACCTTGGGCAAGACAACTTCTCTTAACGTGGAGGCTGGGCCCGCAAACCGAGGGCGTAGGGCTTGTGACCAGGTCTCCGTCGCTCCGGTGCCCATAACTTTTTATCCGTAAGGAGTTACGCGGCGCACAGCATACCGTTGGAAAACTCTCCGAGAGCTCTACGACGGGGGCAGCAAGCTAGCCCGCCGTGCCCTTTTCTGAGCTCAAAATCGAACGTTTTCATCAGTTTTGGGCCACTTTTCTTCTTTTGCTTTGTTTTTCCGTCCCGAATCGTACGTCGTGAGCTGTTAAAAGGACGACAACCTTACTCGTGGCACATTAGAGGACCCTACAATGCGTCGATATCACGTCTTGCGAGGATGCTGCGTTGTTGAAGCGGATGGGTTGTCGTTAAGCCCATTGGGCCTTATGAATGGGCCATATCTCTAGGCTGGGACTGTGAACCGTTAACACATAAAGGAATTGTGCCCTCAACATGACGGGTGCGATCATACCAGCACTAATGCACCGGATCCTATCAGAACTCCGAAGTTAAGCGTGCTTGGGCGAGAGTAGTACTAGGATGGGTGACCCCTTGGGAAGTCCTCGTGTTGCACCCCACTTTTCAATTTTTTTTGCTCCGGTTAGCGTTGCCAAGATACTTTACCCACCACATTTCTATTATCGAATCCCACGGCACCTTGGGCAAGACAACTTCTCTTCACGTGGAGGCTGGGCCCGCAAATCGAGGGCATAGGGCTTGTGACCAGGTCTCCATCGCTCCGGTGCCCATAACTTTTGATCCGTAAGGAGTTACACGGCGCACAGCATACCGTTGGAAAGCTCTCCGAGAGCTCTACGACGGGGGTAGGTAGCTAGCTCGCCGTGCCCTTTTCGGAGATCAAAATCGAGCATTTTCATCAGTTTCGGGCCACTTTTCTTCTTCTGCTCTGTTTTTCCGTCCCGGATCGTACGCCGTGAGCTGTTAAAAGGACGACAACCTTACTCGCGGCACATTAGAGGACCCTACAATGCATCGATATCACGTCTTGCGAGGATGCTGCGTTGTTGAAGCGGATGGTTTGTCGTTAAGCCCATTGGGCCTTATGAATGGGCCATATCTCTAGGCTGGGACTGTGAACCGTTAACACATAAAGGAATTGTGCCCTCAACATGACGGGTGCGATCATACCAGCACTAATGCACCGGATCCCATCAGAACTCCGAAGTTAAGAGTGCTTGGGCGAGAGTTGTACTAGGATGGGTGACCCCCTGGGAAGTCCTCGTGTTGCACCCCCTTTTGCACCCCCTTTTTCAATTTTTTTTGCTCCGGTTAGGGTTGCCAAGATACTTTACACACCACATTTCTATTATCGAATCCCACGGCACCTTGGGCAAGACTACTTCTCTTCATGTGGAGGCTGGGCCCGCAAACCGAGGGCGTAGGGCTTGTGACCAAGTCTCCGTCGGTCCGGTGCCCATAACTTTTGATCCGTAAGGAGTTACGCGGCGAACAGCATACCGTTGGAAAGCTGTCCGAGAGCTCTACGATGGGGGTAGGTAGCTAGCTCGCCGTGCCCTTTTCGGAGATCAATATAGAGCTTTTTCATCAGTTTCGGGCCACTTTTCTTCTTTTGCTCTGTTTTTCCGTCCCGGATCGTACGTCGTGAGCTGTTAAAAGGACGACAACCTTACTCGCGGCACATTAGAGGACCCTACAATGCGTCGATATCACGTCTTGCGAGGATGCTGCGTTGTTGAAGCGGATAGGTTGTCGTTAAGCCCATTGGGCCTTTTGAATGGACCATATCTCTAGGCTGGAACTGTGAACCGTTAACACATAAAGGAATTGTGCCCTCAACATGACGGGTGCGATCATACCAACACTAATGCACCGGATCCCATCAGAACTCCGAAGTTAAGCGTGCTTGGGCGAGAGTAGTACTAGGATGGGTGACCCCCTGGGAAGTCCTCGTGTTGCACCCCCCTTTTCAATTTTTTTTTCTCCGGTTAGGGTTGCCAAGATACTTTACCCACCACATTTCTATTATCGAATCCCACGGCACCTTGGACAAGACAACTTCTCTTCACGTGGAGGCTGGGCCCGCAAACCGAGGGCGTAGGGCTTGTGACTAGGTCTCCGTCGCTCCGGTGCCCATAACTTTTGATCCGTAAGTAGTTACGCGGTGCACAGCATACCGTTGGAAAGCTCTCCGAGAGCTCTACGACAGGGGCAGGTAGCTAGCTTGCTGTGCCCTTTTCGGAGCTCAAAATCGAACGTTTTCATCAGTTTCGGGCCACTTTTCTTCTTTTGCTCTGTTTTTCCGTCCCGGATCGTACGTCGTGAGCTGTTAAAAGGACGACAACCTTACTCGCGGCACATTAGAGGACCCTACAATGCGTAGATATCACGTCTTGCGAGGATGCTGCGTTGTTGAAGCGGATGGGTTGTCGTTAAGCCCATTGGGCCTTTTGAATGGGCCATATCTCTAGGCTGGGACTGTGAACCGTTAACACATAAAGGAATTGTGCCCTCAACATGACGGGTGTGATCATACCAGCACTAATGCACCGGATCCCATCAGAACTCCGAAGTTAAGCGTGCTTGGGCGAGAGTAGTACTAGGATGGGTGACCCCCTGGGAAGTCCTCGTGTTGCACCCCCCTTTTCAATTTTTTTTTCTCTGGTTAGGGTTGCCAAGATACTTTACCCACCACATTTCTATTATCGAATCCCACGGCACCTTGGACAAGACAACTTCTCTTCACGTGGAGGCTGGGCCCGCAAACCGAGGGCATAGGGCTTGTGACTAGGTCTCCATCGCTCCGGTGCCCACAACTTTTGATCCGTAAGGAGTTACAAGGCGCACAGCATACCGTTGGAAAGCTCTCCGAGAGCTCTACGACGGGGGTAGGTAGCTAGCTCGCCGTGCCCTTTTCGGAGATCAAAATCGAGCATTTTCATCAGTTTCGGGCCACTTTTCTTCTTCTGCTCTGTTTTTCCGTCCCGGATCGTACGCCGTGAGCTGTTAAAAGGACGACAGCCTTACTCACGGTACATTAGAGGACCCTACAATGCGTCGATATCACGTCTTGCGAGGATGCTGCGTTGTTGAAGCGGATGGGTTGTCGTTAAGACCATTGGGCCTTATGAATGGGCCATATCTCTAGGCTGGGACTGTGAACCGTTAACACATAAAGGAATTGTGCCCTCAACATGACGGGTGCGATCATACCAGCACTAATGCACCGGATCCCATCAGAACTCCGAAGTTAAGCGTGCTTGGGCGAGAGTTGTACTAGGATGGGTGACCCCCTGGGAAGTCCTCGTGTTGCACCCCCTTTTGCACCCCCTTTTTCAATTTTTTTTGCTCCGGTTAGGGTTGCCAAGATACTTTACACACCACATTTCTATTATCGAATCCCACGGCACCTTGGGCAAGACTACTTCTCTTCACGTGGAGGCTGGGCCCGCAAACCGAGGGCGTAGGGCTTGTGACCAGGTCTCCGTCGGTCCGGTGCCCATAACTTTTGATCTGTAAGGAGTTACGCGGCGCACAGCATACTGTTGGAAAGCTGTCCGAGAGCTCTACGAAGGGGGTAGGTAGCTAGCTCGCCGTGCCCTTTTCGGAGATCAAAATAGAGCTTTTTCATCAGTTTCGGGCCACTTTTCTTCTTTTGCTCTATTTTTTCGTCCCGGATCGTACGTCGTGAGCTGTTAAAAGGACGACAACCTTACTCGCAGCACATTAGAGGACCCTACAATGCGTCGATATCACGTCTTGCGAGGATGCTGCGTTGTTGAAGCGGATGGGTTGTCGTTAAGCCCATTGGGCCTTTTGAATGGACCATATCTCTAGGCTGGAACTGTGAACCGTTAACACATAAACGAATTGTGCCCTCAACATGACGGGTTCGATCATACCAACACTAATGCACCGGATCCCATCAGAACTCCGAAGTTAAGCGTGCTTGGGCGAGAGTAGTACTAGGATGGGTGACCCCCTGGGAAGTCCTCGTGTTGCACCCCCCTTTTCAATTTTTTTTTCTCTGGTTAGGGTTGCCAAGATACTTTACCCACCACATTTCTATTATCGAATCCCACGGCACCTTGGACAAGACAACTTCTCTTCACGTGGAGGCTGGGCCCGCAAACCGAGGGCGTAGGGCTTGTGACTAGGTCTCCGTCGCTCCGGTGCCCATAACTTTTGATCCGTAAGTAGTTACGCGGTGCACAGCATACCGTTGGAAAGCTCTCCGAGAGCTCTACGACAGGGGCAGGTAGCTAGCTTGCTGTGCCCTTTTCGGAGCTCAAAATCGAACGTTTTCATCAGTTTCGGGCCACTTTTCTTCTTTTGCTCTGTTTTTCCGTCCCGGATCGTACGTCGTGAGCTGTTAAAAGGACGACAACCTTACTCGCGGCACATTAGAGGACCCTACAATGCGTAGATATCACGTCTTGCGAGGATGCTGCGTTGTTGAAGCGGATGGGTTGTCGTTAAGCCCATTGGGCCTTTTGAATGGGCCATATCTCTAGGCTGGGACTGTGAACCGTTAACACATAAAGGAATTGTGCCCTCAACATGACGGGTGTGATCATACCAGCACTAATGCACCAGATCCCATCAGAACTCCGAAGTTAAGCGTGCTTGGGCGAGAGTAGTACTAGGATGGGTGACCCCCTGGGAAGTCCTCGTGTTGCACCCTCCTTTTCAATTTTTTTTGCTCCGGTTAGGGTTGCCAAGATACTTTACCCACCACATTTCTATTATCGAATCCCACGGCACCTTGGGCAAGACAACTTCTCTTCACGTGGAGGCTGGGCCCGCAAACCGAGGGCGTAGGGCTTGTCACCAGGTCTCCGTCGCTCCGGTGCCCATAACTTTTGATCCGTATGGAGTTACGCAGCGCACAGCATACCGTTGGAAAGCACTGCGAGAGCTCTACGACGGGGGCAGGTAGCTAGCAAGCCGTGCCCTTTTCGGAGCTCAAAATCGAACGTTTTCATCAGTTTCCGGCCACTTTTCTTCTTTTGCTCTGTTTTTTCGTCCCGGATCGTACGTCTTGAGCTATTAAAAGAACGACAAACTTACTCACGGCACATTAGAGGACCCTACAATGCATCGATATCACGTCTTGTGAGGATGCTGCGTTGTTGAAGCGGATGGGTTATCGTTAAGCCCATTGGGCCTTTTGAATGGGGCATATCTCTAGGCTGGGACTGTGAACCGTTAACACATAAAGGAATTGTGCCCTCAACATGACGGGTGCGATCATACCAGCACTAATGCACCGGATCCCATCAGAACTCCGAAGTTAAACATGCTTGGGCGAGAGTAGTACTAGGATGGGTGACCCCCTGGGAAGTCCTCGTGTTGCACCCCCCTTTTCAATTTTTTTTGCTCCGGTTAGGGTTGCCAAGATACTTTACCCACCACATTTCTATTATCGAATCCCATGGCACCTTGGGCAAGACAACTTCTCTTCACGTGGAGGCTGGGCCCGCAAACCGAGGGCGTAGGGCTTGTGACCAGGTCTCCGTCGCTCCGGTGCCCATAACTTTTGATCCGTAAGGAGTTACGCGGCGCACAGCATACCGTTGGAAAGCTCTCCGAGAGCTCTACGACGGGGGCAGCTAGCTAGCTTGCCGTGCCCTTTTCGGAGCTCAAAATCGAACGTTATCATAAGTTTTGGGCTACTTTTCTTCTTTTGCTCTGTTTTTCCGTCCCGGATCGTACGTCGTGAGCTGTTAAAAGGACGACAACCTTACTCGCGGCACATTAGAGGACCCTACAATGCGTCGATATCACGTCTTGCGAGGATACTGCGTTGTTGAAGCGGATGGGTTGTCGTTAAGCCCATTGGGCCTTTTGAATGGGCCATATCTCTAGGTTGGGACTGTGAACCGTTAACACATAAAGGAATTGTGCCCTCAACATGACGGGTGCGATCATACCAGCACTAATGCACCGGATCCCAGCAGAACTCCGAAGTTAAGCGTGCTTGGGTGAGAGTAGTACTAGGATGGGTGACCCCCTGGGAAGTCCAGGTGTTGTACCCCCCTTTTCAATTTTTTTTGCTCCGGTTAGTGTTGCCAAGATACTTTACCCACCACATTTCTATTATCGAATCCCACGGCACCTTGGGCAAGACAACTTCTCTTCACGTGGAGGCTGGGCCGGCAAACCGAGGGCGTAGGGCTTGTGACCTGGTCTCCGTCGCTCTGGTGCCCATAACTTTTGATCCGTAAGGAGTTACGCGGCACACAGCATACCGTTGGAAAGCTCTCCGAGAGCTCTACGACGGGGGCAGCTAGCTAGCTTGCCCTGCCCTTTTCGGAGCTCAAAATCGAACGTTATCATCAGTTTTGGGCTACTTTTCTTCATTTGCTCTGTTTTTCCGTCCCGGATCGTACGTCGTGAGCTGTTAAAAGGACGAGAACCTTACTCGCGGCACATTAGAAGACACTACAATGCGTCGATATCACGTCTTGCGAGGATGCTGCGTTGTTGAAGCGGATGGGTTGTCGTTAAGCCCATTGGGCCTTTTGAATGGGCCATATCTCTAGGCTGGGACTGTGAACCGTTAACACATAAAGGAATTGTGCCCTCAACATGACGGGTGCGATCATACCAGCACTAATGCACCGGATCCCATCAGAACTCCGAAGTTAAGCGTGCTTGGGCGAGAGTAGTACTAGGATGGGTGACCCCCTAGGAAGTCCTCGTGTTGCACCCCCCTTTTCAATTTTTTTTGCTCCGGTTAGGGTTGCCAAGATACTTTACCCACCACATTTCTATTATCGAATCCCACGGCACCTTGGGCAAGACAACTTCTCTTCACGTGGAGGCTGGGCCCGCAAACCGAGGGCGTAGGGCTTGTGACCAGGTCTCTGTCGCTCCGGTGCCCATAACTTTTGATCCGTAAGGAGTTACGAGGCGCACAGCATACCGTTGGAAAGCTCTCCGAGAGCTCTACGACGGGGGCAGCTAGCTAGCTCGTCGTACCCTTTTCGGAGCTCAAAATCGAACATTTTAATCAGTTTCGGGCCTCTTTTCTTCTTTTGCTCTGTTTTTCCGTCCCGGATCGTACGTCGTGAGCTGTTAAAAGGACGACAACCTTACTCGCGGCACATTAGAGGACCCTACAATGCGTCGATATCACGTCTTGCGAGGATGCTGCGTTGTTGAAGCGGATGGATTGTCGTTAAGCCCATTGGGCCTTTTGAATGGGCCATATCTCTAGGCTGGGACTGTGAACCGTTAACACATAAAGGAATTGTGCCCTCAACATGACGGGTGCGATCATACTAGCTTTAATGCACCGGATCCCAGCAGAACTCCGAAGTTAAGCGTGCTTGGGTGAGAGTAGTACTAGGATGGGTGACCCCCTGGGAAGTCCTCCTGGTGCACGCCCCTTTACTATATTTTTTGCTCCGGTTATTGTTGCCAAGATACTTTACCCACCACATTTCTCTTATCGAATCCCACGGCACCTTGGGCAAGACAACTTCTCTTCACGTTGAGGCTGGGCCGGCAAACCGAGGGCGTAGGGCTTGTGACCTGGTCTCCGTCGCTCTGGTGCCCATAACTTTTGATCCGTAAGGACTTACGCGGCACACAGCATACCGTTGGAAAGCTCTCCGAGAGCTCTTCGAGGGGGGCAGCTAGCTAGCTTGCCGTGCCCTTTTCAGAGCTCAAAATCAAACGTTATCATCAGTTTTGGGCTACTTTTCTTCTTTTGCTCTGTTTTTCCGTCCCGGATCGTACGTCGTGAGCTGTTAAAAGGACGACAACCTTACTCGCGGCATATTAGAGGACCCTACAATGCGTCGATATCACGTCTTGCGAGGATGCTGCGTTGGTGAAGCGGATGGGTTGACGTTAAGCCCATTGGGCCTTTTGAATTGGCCATATCTCTAGGCTGGGACTGTGAACCGTTAACACATAAAGGAATTGTGCCCTCAACATGACGGGTGCGATCATACCAGCACTAATGAACCAGATCGCATCAGAACTCCAAAGTTAAGCGTGCTTGGGCGAGAGTAGTACTAGGATGGGTGACCACTTGGGAAGTTCTCGTGTTGCACCCCCATTTTCAATTTTTTTCGCTCCGGTTAGGGTTGCCAAGATACTTTACCCACCACATTTCTATTATCGAATCCCACGGCACCTTGGGCAAGACAACTTCTCTTCACGTGGAGGCTGGGCCCGCAAACCGAGGGCGGAGGGCTTGTGACCAGGTCTCCGTCGCTTCGGTGCCCATAACTTTTGATCCCTAAGGAGTTACGCGGCGCACAGCAAACCGTTGGAAAGCTCTCCGAGAGTTCTAAGATGGGGGCCGGTAGCTAGCTCGCCGTGCCCTTTTCGGAGCTCAAAATCGAACGTTTTCATCAGTTTCGGGCCACTTTTCTTCTTTTGCTCTGTTTTTTCGTCCCGGATCGTACGTCGTGAGCTGTTAAAAGGACGATAACCTTACTCGCGGCACATTAGAGGACCCTACAATGCGTCGATATCACGTCTTGCGAGGATGCTGCGTTGTTGAAGCGGATGGGTTGTCGTTAAGCCCATTGGGCCTTTTGAATGGGCCATATCTCTAGGTTGGGACTGTGAACCGTTAACACATAAAGGAATTGTGCCCTCAACATGACGGGTGCGATCATACCAGCACTAATGCACCGGATCCCAGCAGAACTCCGAAGTTAAGCGTGCTTGGGTGAGAGTAGTACTAGGATGGGTGACCCCATGGGAAGTCCACGTGTTGTACCCCCCTTTTCAATTTTTTTTGCTCCGGTTAGTGTTGCCAAGATACTTTACCCACCACATTTCTATTATCGAATCCCACGGCACCTTGGGCAAGACAACTTCTCTTCACGTGGAGGCTGGGCCGGCAAACCGAGGGCGTAGGGCTTGTGACCTGGTCTCCGTCGCTCTGGTGCCCATAACTTTTGATCCGTAAGGAGTTACGCGGCACACAGCATACCGTTGGAAAGCTCTCCGAGAGCTCTACGACGGGGGCAGCTAGCTAGCTTGCCCTGCCCTTTTCGGAGCTCAAAATCGAACGTTATCATCAGTTTTGGGCTACTTTTCTTCATTTGCTCTGTTTTTCCGTCCCGGATCGTACGTCGTGAGCTGTTAAAAGGACGAGAACCTTACTCGCGGCACATTAGAGGACACTACAATGCGTCGATATCACGTCTTGCGAGGATGCTGCGTTGTTGAAGCGGATGGGTTGTCGTTAAGCCCATTGGGCCTTTTGAATGGGCCATATCTCTAGGCTGGGACTGTGAACCGTTAACACATAAAGGAATTGTGCCCTCAACATGATGGGTGCGATCATACCAGCACTAATGCACCGGATCCCATCAGAACTCCGAAGTTAAGCGTGCTTGGGCGAGAGTAGTACTAGGATGGGTGACCCCCTAGGAAGTCCTCGTGTTGCACCCCCCTTTTCAATTTTTTTTGCTCCGGTTAGGGTTGCCAAGATACTTTACCCACCACATTTCTATTATCGAATCCCACGGCACCTTGGGCAAGACAACTTCTCTTCACGTGGAGGCTGGGCCCGCAAACCGAGGGCGTAGGGCTTGTGACCAGGTCTCTGTCGCTCCGGTGCCCATAACTTTTGATCCGTAAGGAGTTACGCTGCGCACAGCATACCGTTGGAAAGCTATCCGAGAGCTCTACGACGGGGGCAGCTAGCTAGCTCGTCGTACCCTTTTCGGAGCTCAAAATCGAACGTTTTCATCAGTTTCGGGCCTCTTTTCTTCTTTTGCTCTGTTTTTCCGTCCCGGATCGTACGTCGTGAGCTGTTAAAAGGACGACAACCTTACTCGCGGCACATTAGAGGACCCTACAATGCGTCGATATCACGTCTTGCGAGGATGCTGCGTTGTTGAAGCGGATGGATTGTCGTTAAGCCCATTGGGCCTTTTGAATGGGCCATATCTCTAGGCTGGGACTGTGAACCGTTAACACATAAAGGAATTGTGCCCTCAACATGACGGGTGCGATCATACTAGCTTTAATGCACCGGATCCCAGCAGAACTCCGAAGTTAAGCGTGCTTGGGTGAGAGTAGTACTAGGATGGGTGACCCCCTGGGAAGTCCTCGTGTTGCACCCCCCTTTTCAATTTTTTTTGCTCCGGTTAGTGTTGCCAAGATACTTTACCCACCACATTTCTATTATCGAATCCCACGGCACCTTGGGCAAGACAACTTCTCTTCACGTTGAGGCTGGGCCGGCAAACCGAGGGCGTAGGGCTTGTGACCTGGTCTCCGTCGCTCTGGTGCCCATAACTTTTGATCCGTAAGGACTTACGCGGCACACAGCATACCGTTGGAAAGCTCTCCGAGAGCTCTACGACGGGGGCAGCTAGCTAGCTTGCCGTGCCCTTTTCAGAGCTCAAAATCAAACGTTATCATCAGTTTTGGGCTACTTTTCTTCTTTTGCTCTGTTTTTCCGTCCCGGATCGTACGTCGTGAGCTGTTAAAAGGACGACAACCTTACTCGCGGCACATTAGAGGACACTACAATGCGTCGATATCACGTCTTGCGAGGATGCTGCGTTGTTGAAGCGGATGGGTTGTCGTTAAGCCCATTGGGCCTTTTGAATGGGCCATATCTCTAGGCTGGGACTGTGAACCGTTAACACATAAAGGAATTGTGCCCTCAACATGACGGGTGCGATCATACCAGCACTAATGCACCGGATCCCATCAGAACTCCGAAGTTAAGCGTGCTTGGGCGAGAGTAGTACTAGGATGGGTGACCACTTGGGAAGTTCTCGTGTTGCACCCCCATTTTCAATTTTTTTCGCTCCGGTTAGGGTTGCCAAGATACTTTACCCACCACATTTCTATTATCGAATCCCACGGCACCTTGGGCAAGACAACTTCTCTTCACGTGGAGGCTGGGCCCGCAAACCGAGGGCGTAGGGCTTGTTACCAGGTCTCCGTCGCTCCGGTGCCCATAACTTTTGATCCGTAAGGAGTTACGCGGCGCACAGCATACCGTTGGAAAGCTCTCCGAGAGTTCTAAGATGGGGGCCGGTAGCTAGCTCGCCGTGCCCTTTTCGGAGCTCAAAATCGAACGTTTTCATCAGTTTCGGGCCACTTTTCTTCTTTTGCTCTGTTTTTCCGTCCCGGATCGTACGTCGTGAGCTGTTAAAAGGACGATAACCTTACTCGCGGCACATTAGAGGACCCTACAATGCGTCGATATCACGTCTTGCGAGGATGCTGCGTTGTTGAAGCGGATGGGTTGTCGTTAAGCCCATTGGGCCTTTTGAATGGGCCATATCTCTAGGCTGGGACTATGAACCGTTAACACATAAAGGAATTGTGCCCTCAACATGACGGGTGCAATCATACCAGCACTAATGCACCGGATCCCATCAGAACTCCGAAGTTAAGCGTGCTTGGGCGAGAGTAGTACTAGGAAGGGTGACCCCCTGGGAAGTCCTCGTGTTGCACCCCCCTTTTCAATTTTTTTTGCTCCGGTTAGCGTTGCCAAGATACTTTACCCACCACATTTCTATTATCGAATCCCACGGCACCTTGGGCAAGACAACTTCTCTTCACGTGGAGGCTGGGCCCGCAAACCGAGGGCGTAGGGCTTGTGACCAGGTCTCCGTCGCTCCGGTGCCCATAACTTTTGATCCGTAAGGAGTTACGCGGCGCACAGCATACCATTGGAAAGCTCTCCGAGAGCTCTACGACGGGGGCAGCTAGCTAGCTTGCCGTGCCCTTTTCGGAGCTCAAAATCGAACGTTATCATAAGTTTTGGGCTACTTTTCTTCTTTTGCTCTGTTTTTCCGTCCCGGATCGTACGTCGTGAGCTGTTAAAAGGACGACAACCTTACTCGCGGCACATTAGAGGACCCTACAATGCGTCGATATCACGTCTTGCGAGGATGCTGCGTTGTTGAAGCGGATGGGTTGTCGTTAAGCCCATTGGGCCTTTTGAATGGGCCATATCTCTAGGTTGGGACTGTGAACCGTTAACACATAAAGGAATTGTGCCCTCAACATGACGGGTGCGATCATACCAGCACTAATGCACCGGATCCCAGCAGAACTCCGAAGTTAAGCGTGCTTGGGTGAGAGTAGTACTAGGATGGGTGACCCCCTGGGAAGTCCACGTGTTGCACCCCCCTTTTCAATTTTTTTTGCTCCGGTTAGTGTTGCCAAGATACTTTACCCACCACATTTCTATTATCGAATCCCACGGCACCTTGGGCAAGACAACTTCTCTTCACGTGGAGGCTGGGCCGGCAAACCGAGGGCGTAGGGCTTGTGACCTGGTCTCCGTCGCTCTGGTGCCCATAACTTTTGATCCGTAAGGAGTTACGCGGCACACAGCATACCGTTGGAAAGCTCTCCGAGAGCTCTACGACGGGGGCAGCTAGCTAGCTTGCCCTGCCCTTTTCGGAGCTCAAAATCGAACGTTATCATCAGTTTTGGGCTACTTTTCTTCATTTGCTCTGTTTTTCCGTCCCGGATCGTACGTCGTGAGCTGTTAAAAGGACGAGAACCTTACTCGCGGCACATTAGAAGACACTACAATGCGTCGATATCACGTCTTGCAAAGATGCTGCGTTGTTGAAGCGGATGGGTTGTCGTTAAGCCCATTGGGCCTTTTGAATGGGCCATATCTCTAGGCTGGGACTGTGAACCGTTAACACATAAAGGAATTGTGCCCTCAACATGATGGGTGCGATCATACCAGCACTAATGCACCGGATCCCATCAGAACTCCGAAGTTAAGCGTGCTTGGGCGAGAGTAGTACTAGGATGGGTGACCCCCTAGGAAGTCCTCGTGTTGCACCCCCCTTTTCAATTTTTTTTGCTCCGGTTAGGGTTGCCAAGATACTTTACCCACCACATTTCTATTATCGAATCCCACGGCACCTTGGGCAAGACAACTTCTCTTCACGTGGAGGCTGGGCCCGCAAACCGAGGGCGTAGGGCTTGTGACCAGGTCTCTGTCGCTCCGGTGCCCATAACTTTTGATCCGTAAGGAGTTACGAGGCGCACAGCATACCGTTGGAAAGCACTCTGAGAGCTCTACGACGGGGGCAGCTAGCTAGCTCGTCGTACCCTTTTCGGAGCTCAAAATCGATCGTTTTCATCAGTTTCGGGCCTCTTTTCTTCTTTTGCTCTGTTTTTCCGTCCCGGATCGTACGTCGTGAGCTGTTAAAAGGACGACAACCTTACTCGCGGCACATTAGAGGACCTTACAATGCGTCGATATCACGTCTTGCGAGGATGCTGCGTTGTTGAAGCGGATGGATTGTCGTTAAGCCCATTGGGCCTTTTGAATGGGTCATATCTCTAGGTTGGGTCTGTGAACCGTTAACACATAAAGGAATTGTGCCCTCAACATGACGGGTGCGATCATACTAGCTTTAATGCACCGGATCCCAGCAGAACTCCGAAGTTAAGCGTGCTTGGGTGAGAGTAGTACTAGGATGGGTGACCCCCTGGGAAGTCCTCGTGTTGCACCCCCCTTTTCAATTTTTTTTGCTCCGGTTAGTGTTGCCAAGATACTTTACCCACCACATTTCTATTATCGAATCCCACGGCACCTTGGGCAAGACAACTTCTCTTCACGTTGAGGCTGGGCCGGCAAACCGAGGGCGTAGGGCTTGTGACCTGGTCTCCGTCGCTCTGGTGCCCATAACTTTTGATCCGTAAGGACTTACGCGGCACACAGCATACCGTTGGAAAGCTCTCCGAGAGCTCTACGACGGGGGCAGCTAGCTAGCTTGCCGTGCCCTTTTCAGAGCTCAAAATCAAACGTTATCATCAGTTTTGGGCTACTTTTCTTCTTTTGCTCTGTTTTTCCGTCCCGGATCGTACGTCGTGAGCTGTTAAAAGGACGACAACCTTACTCGCGGCACATTAGAGGACACTACAATGCGTCGATATCACGTCTTGCGAGGATGCTGCGTTGTTGAAGCGGATGGGTTGTCGTTAAGCCCATTGGGCCTTTTGAATGGGCCATATCTCTAGGCTGGGACTGTGAACCGTTAACACATAAAGGAATTGTGCCCTCAACATGACGGGTGCGATCATACCAGCACTAATGCACCAGATCCCATCAGAACTCCGAAGTTAAGCGTGCTTGGGCGAGAGTAGTACTAGGATGGGTGACCACTTGGGAAGTTCTCGTGTTGCACCCCCATTTTCAATTTTTTTCGCTCCGGTTAGGGTTGCCAAGATACTTTACCCACCACATTTCTATTATCGAATCCCACGGCACCTTGGGCAAGACAACTTCTCTTCACGTGGAGGCTGGGCCCGCAAACCGAGGGCGTAGGGCTTGTTACCAGGTCTCCGTCGCTCCGGTGCCCATAACTTTTGATCCGTAAGGAGTTACGCGGCGCACAGCATACCGTTGGAAAGCTCTCCGAGAGTTCTAAGATGGGGGCCGGTAGCTAGCTCGCCGTGCCCTTTTCGGAGCTCAAAATCGAACGTTTTCATCAGTTTCGGGCCACTTTTCTTCTTTTGCTCTGTTTTTCCGTCCCGGATCGTACGTCGTGAGCTGTTAAAAGGACGATAACCTTACTCGCGGCACATTAGAGGACCCTACAATGCGTCGATATCACGTCTTGCGAGGATGCTGCGTTGTTGAAGCGGATGGGTTGTCGTTAAGCCCATTGGGCCTTTTGAATGGGCCATATCTCTAGGCTGGGACTATGAACCGTTAACACATAAAGGAATTGTGCCCTCAACATGACGGGTGCAATCATACCAGCACTAATGCACCGGATCCCATCAGAACTCCGAAGTTAAGCGTGCTTGGGCGAGAGTAGTACTAGGAAGGGTGACCCCCTGGGAAGTCCTCGTGTTGCACCCCCCTTTTCAATTTTTTTTGCTCCGGTTAGCGTTGCCAAGATACTTTACCCACCACATTTCTATTATCGAATCCCACGGCACCTTGGGCAAGACAACTTCTCTTCACGTAGAGGCTGGACCCGCAAACCAAGGGTGTGGGGCTTGAGACTAGGTCTCCGTCGCTCTGGTGCCCATAACTTTTGATCCGTAAGGAGTTACGCGGCACACAACATACCGTTGGAAAGCTCTCCGAGAGATCTACGACTGGGGCAGCAAGCTAGCTCGCCGTGCCCTTTTCGTAGCTCAAAATCGAACGTTTTCATCAGTTTCGGGCTTCTTTTCTTCTTTTGCTCTGTTTTTCCATCCCGGATCGTACGTCGTGAGCTGTTAAAAGGACGACAACCTTACTCGCGGCACATTAGAGGACCCTACAATGCGTCGATATCACGTCTTGCGAGGATGCTGCGTTGTTGAAGCGGATGGGTTGTCGTTAAGCCCATTGGGCCTTTTGAATGGGCCATATCTCTAGGCTGGGACTGTGAACCGTTAACACATAAAGGAATTGTACCCTCTACATGACGGGTGCAATCATACCAGTACTAATGCACCGGATCCCATCAGAACTCCGAAGTTAAGCGTGCTTGGGCGAGAGTAGTACTCGGAGGGGTGACCCCTTGGGAAGTTCTCGTGTTGCCCCCCCCTTTTCAATTTTTTTTGCTCCGGTTAGGGTTGCCAAGATACTTTACCCACCACATTTCTATTATCGAATTCCACGGCACCTTGGGCAAGACAACTTCTCTTCACGTGGAGGCTGGGCCCGCAAACCGAGGGCGTAGGGCTTGTGACCAGGTCTCCGTCGCTCCGGTGCCCATAACTTTTGATCCGTAAGGAGTTACGCGGCGCACAGCATACCGTTGGAAAGCTCTCTAAGAGCTCTACGACGGTGGCAGCTAGCTAGCTCGTCGTGCCCATTTCGGAGCTCAAAATCGAACGGTTTCATCAGTTTCGGGCCACTTTTCTTCTTTTGCTCAGTTTTTCCGTCCCGGATCGTACGTCGTGAGCTGTGAAAAGGACGACAACCTTACTCGCGGCACATTAGAGGACCCTACAATGCGTCGATATCACGTCTTGCGAGGATGCTGCGTTGTTGAAGCGGATGGGTTGTCGTTAAGCCCATTGGGCCTTTTGAACGGGCCATATCTCTAGGCTGGGACAGTGAACCGTTAACACATAAAGGAATTGTGCCCTCAACATGACGGGTGCGATCATACCAGCACTAATGCACCGGATCCCATCAGAACTCCGAAGTTAAGCGTGCTTGGGCGAGAGTAGTACTAGGATGGGTGACCCCCTGGGAAGTCCTCGTGTTGCACATCCCTTTTCAATTTTTTTTGCTCCGGTTAGGGTTGCCAAGATACTTTACCCACCACATTTCTATTATCGAATCCCACGGCACCTTGGGCAAGACAACTTCTCTTCACGTGGAGGCTGGGCCCGCAAACCAAGGGCGTAGGGCTTGTGACCAGGTCTCCGTCGCTCTAGTGCCCATAACTTTTGATCCGTAAGGAGTTACGCGGCACACAACATACCGTTGGAAAGCTCTCCGAGAGCTCTACGACTGGGGCAGCAAGCTAGCTCGCCGTCTCCTTTTCAGAGCACAAAATTGAACGTTTTCATCAGTTTCGGGCTTCTTTTCTTCTTTTGCTCTGTTTTTCCATCCCGGATCGTACGTCGTGAGCTGTTAAAAGGACGACAACCTTACTCGCGGCACATTAGAGGACCCTACAATGCGTCGATATCACGTCTTGCGAGGATGCTGCGTTGTTGAAACGGATGGGTTGTCGTTAAGCCCATTGGGCCTTTTGAATGGGCCATATCTCTAGACTGGGACTGTGAACCGTTAACACATAAAGGAATTGTGCCCCATACATGACGGGTGCGATCATACCAGTACTAATGCACCGGATCCCATCAGAACTTCGAAGTTAAGCGTGCTTGGGCGAGAGTAGTACTAGGATGGGTGACCCCCTGGGAAGTCCTCGTGTTGCACCCCCCTTTTCAATTTTTTTTGCTCCGGTTAGGGTTGCCCAGATACTTTACCTACCACATTTCTATTATCGAATCCCACGGCACCTTGGGCAAGACAACTTCTCTTCACGTGGAGGCTGGGCCCGCAAACCGAGGGCGTAGGGCTTGTGACCAGGTCTCCGTCGCTCCGGTGCCCATAACTTTTGATCCGTAAGGAGTTACGCGGCGCACAGCATACCGTTGGAAAGCTCTCTAAGAGCTCTACGACGGTGGCAGCTAGCTAGCTCGTCGTGCCCATTTCGGAGCTCAAAATCGAACGGTTTCATCAGTTTCGGGCCACTTTTCTTCTTTTGCTCAGTTTTTCCGTCCCGGATCGTACGTCGTGAGCTGTGAAAAGGACGACAACCTTACTCGCGGCACATTAGAGGACCCTACAATGCGTCGATATCACGTCTTGCGAGGATGCTGCGTTGTTGAAGCGGATGGGTTGTCGTTAAGCCCATTGGGCCTTTTGAACGGGCCATATCTCTAGGCTGGGACTGTGAACCGTTAACACATAAAGGAATTGTGCCCTCAACATGACGGGTGCGATCATACCAGCACTAATGCACCGGATCCCATCAGAACTCCGAAGTTAAGCGTGCTTGGGCGAGAGTAGTACTAGGATGGGTGACCCCCTGGGAAGTCCTCGTGTTGCACATCCCTTTTCAATTTTTTTTGCTCCGGTTAGGGTTGCCAAGATACTTTACCCACCACATTTCTATTATCGAATCCCACGGCACCTTGGGCAAGACAACTTCTCTTCACGTGGAGGCTGGGCCCGCAAACCGAGGGCGTAGAGCTTGTGACCAGGTCTCCGTCGCTCCGGTTACCCATAACTTTTGATCCGTAAGGAGTTACGATGCACACAGCAAACCGTTGGAAAGCTCTCTAAGAGCTCTACGACGGTGGTAGCTAGCTAGCTCGCTGTGCCCATTTCGGAGCTCAAAATCGAACGTTTTCAACAGTTTCGGGCCAGTTTTCTTCTTTTGCTCTGTTTTTCCGTCCCGGATCGTAAGTCGTGAGCTGTTAAAAGGACGACAACCTTACTCGTGGCACATTAGAGGACCCTACAATGCGTCGATATAACGTCTTGCGAGGATGCTGCGTTGTTGAAGCGGATGTGTTGTCGTTAAGCCCATTGGGCCTTTTGAATGGGCCATATCTCTAGGCTGGGAATGTGAACCGTTAACACATAAAGGAATTGTGCCCTTAACATGACGGGTGCGATCATACCAACACTAATGCACCGGATCCCATCAGAACTCCGAAGTTAAGCGTGCTTGGGCGAGAGTAGTACTAGGATGGGTGACCCCCTGGGAAGTCCTCGTGTTGCACCCCCCTTTTCAATTTTTTTTGCTCCGGTTAGGGTTGTCAAGATACTTTACCCACCACATTTCTATTATCGAATCCCACGGCACCTTGGGCAAGACAACTTCTGTTCACGTGGAGGCTGGGCCCGTAAACCGAGGGCATAGGGCTTGTGACCAGGTCTCTGTCGCTCCGGTGCCCATAACTTTTGATCCGAAATGAGTTACGAGGCGCACAGCAAACCGTTGGAAAGGTCTCTGAGAGCTCTATGACGGGGGCAGCTAGCTAGCTCGCTGTGCCCTTTTCGGAGCTCAAAATCGAACGTTTTCATCAGTTTCGGGCCACTTTTCTTCTTTTGCTCTGTTTTTCCATCCCGGATCGTACGTCGTGAGCTGTTAAAAGGATGACAACCGTACTCGCGACACATTAGAGGACCCTACAATGCGTCGATATCATGTCTTGGGAGGATGTTGCGTTGTTGAAGCGGATGGGTTGTCGTTAAGCCCATTGGGCCTTTTGAATGGGCCATATCTCTAGGCTGGGACTGTGAACCGTTAACACATAAAGGAATTGTGCCCTCAACATGACGGGTGCGATCATACCAACACTAATGCACCGGATCCCATCAGAACTCCGAAGTTAAGCGTGCTTGGGCGAGAGTAGTACTAGGATAGGTGACCTCCTGGGAAGTCCTCGTGTTGCACCCCCCTTTTCAATTTTTTTTGCTCCGGTTAGGGTTGCCAAGATACTTTACCCACCACATTTCTATTATCGAATCCCACGGCACCTTAGGCAAGACAACTTCTCTTCACGTGGAGGTTGGGCCCGCAAACCGAGGGCGTAGGGCTTGTGACCAGGTCTCCGTCGCTCCGGTGCCCATAACTTTTGATCCGTAAGGATTTACGAGGCGCACAGCAAACCGTTGGAAAGGTCTCTGAGAGCTCTACGACGGGGGCAGCTAGCTAGCTTGTTGTGCCCTTTTAGGAGCTCAAAATCTAACGTTTTCATCAGTTTTGGGCCACTTTTCTTCTTTTGCTCTGTTTTTCTGTCCCGGATCGTACGTCGTGAGCTGTTAAAAAGATGACAACCTTACTCGCGGCACATTAGAGGACCCTACAATGCATCGATATCACGTCTTGCGAGTATGCTGCGTTGTTGAAGCAGATGGGTTGTCGTTAAGCCCATTGGGCCTTTTGAATGGGCCATATCTCTAGGCTGGGACTGTGAACTGTTAACACATAAAGGAATTGTGCCCTCAACATGACGGGTGCGATCATACCAGCACTAATGCACCGGATCCCATCAGAACTCCGAAGTGAAGCGTGCTTGGGCGAGAGTAGTACTAGGATGGGTGACCCCCTGGGAAGTCCTCGTGTTGCACCCCCCTTTTCAATTTTTTTTGCTCCGGTTAGGGTTGCCAAGATACTTTACCCACCACATTTCTATTATCGAATCCCACGGCACCTTGGGCAAGACAACTTCTCTTCACGTGGAGGCTGGGCCCGCAAACCGAGGGCGTAGGGCTTGTGACCAGGTCTCCGTCGCTCCGGTGCCCATAACTTTTGATCCGTAAGGAGTTACGAGGCGCACAGCAAACCGTTGGAAAGCTCTCTAAGAGCTCTACGACGGGGGCTGCTAGCTAGCTTGCTGTGCCCTTTTTGGAGCTCAAAATCGAACATTTTCATTAGTTTCGGGCCACTTTTCTTCTTTTGCTCTGTTTTTCCGTCCCGGATCGTACGTCGTGAGCTGTTAAAAGGACGACAACCTTACTCGCGGCACATTAGAGCACCCTACAATTCATCGATATCATGTCTGGCGAGGATGCTGCGTTGTTGAAGCGGATGGGTTGTCGTTAAGCCCATTGGGCCTTTTGAATGGGCCATATCTCTAGGCTGGGACTGTGAACCGTTAACACATAAAGGAATTGTGCCCTCAACATGACGGGTGCGATCATACCAGCACTAATGCACCGGATCCCATCAGAACTCCGAAGTTAAGCGTGCTTGGGCGAGGGTAGTACTAGGATGGATGACCCCCTGGGAAGTCCTCGTGTTGCACCCCCCTTTTCAATTTTTTTTGCTCCGGTTAGGGTTGCCAAGATACTTTACCCACCACATTTCTATTATCGAATCCCACGGCACCTTGGGCAAGACAAATTCTCTTCACGTGGAGGCTGGGCCCGCAAACCGAGGGCGTAGGGCTTGTGACCAGGTCTCCGTCGCTCCAGTGCCCATAACTTTTGATCCGAAAGGAGTTATGAGGCGCAAAGCAAACCGTTGGAAAGCTCTCTGAGAGCTCTACGACGGGGGCAGCTAGCTAGCTCGTTGTGCCCTTTTCGGAGCTCAAAATCGAACGTTTTCATCAGTTTCGGGCCACTTTTCTTCTTTTGCTCTGTTTTTCCGTCCCGGATCGTACGTCGTGAGCTGTTAAAAGGACGACAACCTTACTCGCGGCACATTAGAGGACCCTACAATGCGTCGATATCACGTCTTGCGAGGATGCTGCGTTGTTGAAGCGGATGGGTTGTCGTTAAGCCCAATGGGCCTTTTGAATGGGCCATATCTCTAGGCTGGGACTGTGAACCGATAACACATAAAGGAATTGTGCCCTCAACATGACGGGTGCGATCATACCAGCACTAATGCACCGGATCCCATCAGAACTCCGAAGTTAAGCGTGCTTGGGCGAGAGTAGTACTAGGATGGGTGACCCCCTGGGAAGTCCTCGTGTTGCACCCCCCTTTTCAATATTTTTTGCTCCGGTCAGGGTTGCCAAGATACTTTACCCACCACATTTCTATTATCGAATCCCGCGGCACCTTGGGCAAGACAACTTCTCTTCACGTGGAGGCTGGGCCCGCAAACCGAGGGCGTAGGGCTTGTGACCAGGTCTCCGTCGCTCCGGTGCCCATAACTTTTGATCCGTAAGGAGTTACGAGGCGCACAGCATACCGTTGAAAAGCACTCTGAGAGCTATACGACGGGGGCAGCGAGCTTGCTCGCTCTGCCCTTTTCAGAGAACAAAATCGAACGTTTTCATCAGTTTCAGGCCACTTTTCTTCTTTTGCTCTGTTTTTCCGTCCCGGATCGTACGTCGTGAGCTGTTAAAAGGACGACAACCTTACTCGCGGCACATTAGAGGACCCTACAATGCGTCGATATCACGTCTTGCGAGGATGCTGCGTTGTTGAAGCGGATGGGTTGTCGTTAAGCCCATTGGGCCTTTTGAATGGGCCATATCTCTAGGCTGGGACTGTGAACCGTTAACACATAAAGGAATTGTGCCCTCAACATGACGGGTGCGATCATACCAGTACTAATGCACCGGATCCCATCAGAACTCTGAAGTTAAGCGTGCTTTGGCGAGAGTAGTACTAGGATGGGTGACGCCCTGGGAAGTCCTCGTGTTGCACCCCCCATTTCAATTTTTTTTGCTCCGGTTAGGGTTGCCAAGATACTTTACCCACCACATTTCTATTATCGAATCCCACGGCACCTTGGGCAAGACAACTTCTCTTCACGTGGAGGCTGGGCCCGCAAACTGAGGGCGTAGGGCTTGTGACCAGGTCTCCGTCGCTCCGGTGCGCATAACTTTTGATCCGTAAGGAGTTACGAGGCGCACAGCATACCGTTGGAAAGCACTCTGAGAGCTCTACGACAGGGGTAGCGAGCTAGCTCGCTGTGCCCTTTTCGGAGCTCAAAATCGAACGTTTTCATCAGTTTCGGGCCACTTTTCTTCTTTTGCTCTGTTTTTCCGTCCCGGATCGTACGTCGTGAGCTGTTAAAAGGACGACAACCTTACTCGCGGCACATTAGAGGACCCTACAATGCGTCGATATCACGTCTTGCGAGGATGCTGCGTTGTTGAAGCGGATAGGTTGTCGTTAAGCCCATTGGGCCTTTTGAATGGGCCATATCTCTAGGCTGGGACTGTGAACCGTTAACACATAAAGGAATTGTGCCGTCAACATGACGGGTGCGATCATACCAACACTAATCCACCGGATCCCATCAGAACTCCGAAGTTAAGCGTGCTTGGGCGAGAGTAGTACTAGGATGGGTGATCCCCTGGGAAGTCCTCGTGTTGCACCCCCCTTTTCAATTTTTTTTGCTCCGGTTAACGTTGCCAAGATACTTTAGCCACCACATTTCTATTATCGAATCCCACGGCACCTTGGGCAAGACAACTTCTCTTCAAGTGGAGGCTGGGCCCGCAAACTGAGGGCGTAGGGCTTGTGACCAGGTCTCCGTCGCTCCGCTGCCCATAACTTTTGATCCGTTAGGAGTTACGAGGCGCACAGCAAACCGTTGGAAAGCTCTCTGAGAGCTCTACGACGGGGGTAGCCAGCTAGCTCGCTTTGCCCTTTTCGGAGCTCAAAATCGAACCTTTTCATCAGTTTCGGGCCACTTTTCTTCTTTTGATATGTTTTTCCGTCCCGGATCGTACGTCGTGAGCTGTTAAAAGGACGACAACCTTACTCGCGGCACATTAGAGGACCCTACAATGCGTCGATATCACGTCTTGCGAGGATGCTGCGTTGTTGAAGCGGATGGGTTGTCGTTAAGCCCATTGGGCCTTTTGAATGGGCCATATCTCTAGGCTGGGACTGTGAACCGTTAACACATAAAGGAATTCTGCCCTCAACATGAAGGGTGCGATCATACCTGCACTAATGCACCGGATCCCATCAGAACTCCGAAGCTAAGCGTGCTTGCGCAAGAGTAGTACTAGGATGGGTGACCCCCTGGGAAGTCCTCGTGTTGCACCCCCCTTTTCAATTTTTTTTGCTCCGGTTAGGGTTGCCAAGATACTTTACCCACCACATTTCTATTATCGAATCCCACGGCACCTTGGGCAAGACAACTTCTCTTCACGTGGAGGCTGGGCCCGCAAACCGAGGGCGTAGGGCTTGTGACCAGGTCTCCGTTGCTCCGGTGCCCATAACTTTTGATCCGTAAGGAGTTACGAGGCGCACAGCATACCGTTGGAAAGCTCTCTGAGAGCTCTACGACAGGGGGAGCTAGCAAGCTAGCTATGCCCTTTTCGGTGCTCAAAATCGAACGTTTTCATCAGTTTCAGGCCACTTTTCTTCTTTTGCTCTGTTTTTCCGTCCCGGATCGTACGTCGTGAGCTGTTAAAAGGACGACAACCTTACTCGCGGCACATTAGAGGACCCTACAATGCGTCGATATCACGTCTTGCGAGGATGCTGCGTTGTTGAAGCGGATGGGTTGTCATTAAGCCCATTGGGCCTTTTGAATGGGCCATATCTCTAGGCTGGGACTGTGAACCGTTAACACATAAAGGAATTGTGCCCTCAACATGACGGGTGCGATCATACCAGCACTAATGCACCGGATCCCATCAGAACTCCGAAGTTAAGCGTGCTTGGCGAGAGTAGTACTAGGATGGGTGACCCCCTGGGAAGTCCTCGTGTTGCACCCCCCTTTTCAATTTTTTTTGCTCCGGTTAGGGTTGCCAAGATACTTTACCCACCACATTTCTATTATCAAATCCCATGGCACCTTGGGCAAGACAACTTCTCTTCACGTGGAGGCTGGGCCCGCAAACCGGTGCCCATAACTTTTGATCCGTAAGGAGTTACGAGGCGCACAGCATACCGTTGGAAAGCTCTCTGAGAGCTCTACGACGGGGGCAGCTAGCTAGCTCGCTGTGCCCTTTTCGGAGCTCAAAATCGAACCTTTTCATCAGTTTCGGGCCACTTTTCTTCTTTTGCTCTGTTTTTCCGTCCCGGATCGTACGTCGTGAGCTGTTAAAAGGACGACAACCTTACTCGCGGCACATTAGAGGACCCTACAATGCGTCGATATCACGTCTTGCGAGGATGCTGCGTTGTTGAAGCGGATTGGTTATCGTTAAGCCCATTGGGCCTTTTGAATGGGCAATATCTCTAGGCTGGGACTGTGAACCGTTAACACATAAAGGAATTGTGCCCTCAACATGACGGGTGCGATCATACCAGCACTAATGCACCGGATTCTATCAGAACTCCGAAGTTAAGCGTGCTTGGGCGAGAGTAGTACTAGGATGGGTGACCGCCTGGCAAGTCCTCGTGTTGCACCCCCCTTTTCAATTTTTTTTGCTCCAGTTAGGGTTGCCAAGATACTTTACCCACCACATTTCTATTATCGAATCCCATGGCACCTTGGGCAAGACAACTTCTCTTCACGTGAAGGCTGGGCCCGCAAACCGTTGCCCATAACTTTTGATCCGTAAGGAGTTACGAGGCGCACAGCATACCGTTGGAAAGCTCTCTGAGAGCTCTACGATGGGGGCAGCTAGCTAGCTCGCTGTGCCCTTTTCGGAGCTCAAAATCGAACCTTTTCATCAGTTTCGGGCCACTTTTCTTCTTTTGCTCTATTTTTCCGTCCCGAATCGTACGTCGTGAGCTGTTAAAAGGACCACAACCTTACTCACGACACATTAGAGGACCCTACAATGCGTCGATATCACGTCTTTCGAGGATGCTGTGTTGTTGAAGCGGATTGGTTGTCGTTAAGCCCATTGTGCCTTTTGAATGGGCCATATCTCTCGGCTGCGACTGTGAACCGTTAAAACACAAAGGAATTGTGCCCTCAACATGACTGGTGCGATCATACCAGTACTAATGCACCGGATCCCATCAGAACTCCGAAGTTAAGCGTGCTTGGGCGAGAGTAGTACTAGGATGGGTGACCCCCTGGCAAGTCCTCGTGTTGCACCCCCCTTTTCAATTTTTTTTGCTCCGGTTATGGTTGCCAAGATACTTTACCCACCACATTTCTATTATCGAATCCCACGGCACCTTGGGCAAGACAACTTCTCTTCACGTGGAGGCTGGGCCCGCAAACCGGTGCCCATAACTTTTGATCCGTAAGGAGTTACGAGGCGCACAGCATACCGTTGGAAAGCTCTCTGAGAGCTATTCGACGGGGGCAGCTAGCTAGCTCGCTGTGCCCTTTTCGGAGCTCAAAATCGAACCTTTTCATCAGTTTCGGGCCACTTTTCTTCTTTTGCTCTGTTTTTCCGTCACGGATCGTACGTCGTGAGCTGTTAAAAGGACGACAACCTTACTCGCGACACATTAGAGGACCCTACAATGCGTCGATATCACGTCTTGCGAGGATGCTGTATTGTTGAAGCGGATAGGTTGTCGTTAAGCCCATTGGGCCTTTTGAATGGGCCATATCTCTAGGCTGGGACTGTGAACCGTTAACACATAAAGGAATTGTGCCCTCAACATGATGGGTGCGATCATACCAGCACTAATGCACCGGATTCCATCAGAACTCAGAAGTTAAGCGTGCTTGGGCGAGAGTAGTACTAGGATGGGTGACCCCTTGGGAAGTCCTCGTGTTGGACCCCCCTTTTCAATTTTTTTTGCTCCGGTTAGGGTTGCCAAGATACTTTACCCACCACATTTCTATTATCGAATCCCACGGCACCTTGGGCAAGACAACTTCTCTTCACGTGGAGGCTGGGCCCGTAAACCGGTGCCCATAACTTTTGATCCGTAAGGAGTTACGAGGCGCACAGCATACCGTTGGAAAGCTCTCTGAGAGCTCTACGACGGGGGCAGCTAGCTAGCTCCCTATGCCCTTTTCGGAGCTCAAAATCGAACCTTTTCATCAGTTTCGGGCCACTTTTCTTCTTTTGCTCTGTTTTTCCGTCCCGGATCGTACGTCGTGAGCTGTTAAAAGGACGACAACCTTACTTGTGGCACATTAGAGGACCCTACAATGCGTCGATATCACGTCTTGCGAGGATGCTGCGTTGTTGAAGCGGATGGGTTGTCGTTAGGCCCATTGGGCCTTTTGAATGGGCCATATCTCTAGGCTGGGACTGTGAACCGTTAACACATAAAGGAATTGTGCACTCAACATGACGGGTGCGATCATACCAGCACTAATGCACCGGATCCCATCAGAACTCCGAAGTTAAGCGTGCTTGGGCGAGAGTAGTACTAGGATGGGTGACCACTTGGGAAGTCCTCGTGTTGGACCCCCCTTTTCAATTTTTTTTGCTCCGGTTAGGGTTGCCAAGATACTTTACCCACCACATTTCTATTATCGAATCCCACGGCACCTTGGGCAAGACAACTTCTCTTCACGTGGAGGCTGGGCCCGCAAACCGGTGCCCATAACTTTTGATCTGTAGGGAGTTAAGTGGCACGCAGCATACCATTGGAATGCTCTCTGAGAGCTCTACGACGGGGGCAGCTAGCTAGCTCGTTGTGCCCTTTTCGGAGCTCAAAATCGAACCTTTTCATCAGTTTCGGGCCACTTTTCTTCTTTTGCTCTGTTTTTCCGTCCCGGATCGTACGTCGTGAGCTGTTAAAAGGACGACAACCTTACTCGCGGCACATTAGAGGACCCTACAATGCGTCGATATCACGTCTTGCGAGGATGCTGCGTTCTTGAAGCGGATGGGTTGTCGTTAAGCCCATTGGGCCTTTTGAATGGGCCATATCTCTAGGCTGGGACTGTGAACCGTTAACACATAAAGGAATTGTGCCCTCAACATGACGGGTGCGATCATACCAGCACTAATGCACCGGATCCCATCAGAACTCCGAAGTTAAGCGTGCTTGGGCGAGAGTAGTACTAGGATGGGTGACCCCCTGGCAAGTCCTCGTGTTGCACCCCCCTTTTCAATTTTTTTTGCTCCGGTTAGGGTTGCCAAGATACTTTACCCACCACATTTCTATTATCGAATCCCACGGGACCTTGGGCAAGACAACTTCTCTTCACGTGGAGGCTGGGCCCGCAAACCGGTGGCCATTACTTTTGATCCGTAAGGAGTTACGAGGCGCACCGCATACAGTTGGAAAGCTCTCAGAGAGCTCTACGACGGCGGCAACTAGCTAGCTCGCTGTACCCTTTTCGGAGCTCAAAATCGAACCTTTTCATCAGTTTCGGGCCACTTTTCTTCTTTTGCTCTGTTTTTCCGTCCCGGATCGTACGTCGTGAGCTGTTAAAAGGACGACAACCTTACTCGCGGCACATTAGAGGACCCTACAATGTGTCGATATCACGTCTTGCGAGGATGCTGCGTTGTTGAAGCGGATGGGTTGTCGTTAAGCCCATTGGGCCTTTTGAATGGGCCATATCTCTAGGCTGGGACTGTGAACCGTTAACACATAAAGGAATTGTGCCCTCAACATGACGGGTGCGATCATACCAGCACTAATGCACTGGATCCCATCAGAACTCCGAAGTTAAGCGTCCTTGGGCGAGAGTAGTACTAGGATGGGTGACCCCTTGGGAAGTCCTCGTGTTGGACCCCTCTTTTCAATTTTTTTTGCTCCGGTTAGGGTTGCCAAGATACTTTACCCACCACATTTCTATTATCGAATCCCACGGCACCTTGGGCAAGACAACTTCTCTTCACGTGGAGGCTGGGCCCGCAAACCGGTGCCCATAACTTTTGATCAGTAAGGAGTTACGTGGCGCACAGCATACCGTTGGAAAGCTCTCTGAGAGCTCTACGACGGGGGCAGCTAGCTAGCTCGCTGTGCCCTTTTCGGAGCTCAAAATTGAATCTTTTCCTCAGTTTCGGGCCACTTTTCTTCTTTTGCTCTATTTTTCCGTCCCGGATCGTGCGTCGTGAGCTGTTAAAAGGACGACAACCTTACTCGCGGCACATTAGAGGACCCTACAATGTGTCGATATCACGTCTTGCGAGGATGCTGCGTTGTTGAAGCGGATGGGTTGTCGTTAAGCCCATTGGGCCTTTTGAATGGGCCATATCTCTAGGCTGGGACTATGAACCGTAAACACATAAAGGAATTGTGCCCTCAACATGACGGGTGCGATCATACCAGCACTAATGCACCGGATCCCATCAGAACTCCGAAGTTAAGCGTGCTTGGGCGAGAGTAGTACTAGGATGGGTGACCCCCTGGCAAGTCCTCGTGTTGCACCCCCCTTTTCAATTTTTTTTGCTCCGGTTAGGGTTGCCAAGATACTTTACCCACCACATTTCTATTATCGAATCCCACGGGACCTTGGGCAAGACAACTTCTCTTCACGTGGAGGCTGGGCCCGCAAACCGGTGCCCATAACTTTTGATCAGTAAGGAGTTACGTGGCGCACAGCATACCGTTGGAAAGCTCTCTGAGAGCTCTACGACGGGGGCAGCTAGCTAGCTCGCTGTGCCCTTTTCGGAGCTCAAAATTGAATCTTTTCATCAGTTTCGGGCCACTTTTCTCCTTTTGCTCTGTTTTTCCGTCCCGGATCGTACGTCGTGAGCTGTTAAAAGGACGACAACCTTACTCGCGGCACATTAGAGGACCCTACAATGTGTCGATATCACGTCTTGCGAGGATGCTGCGTTGTTGAAGCGGATGGGTTGTCGTTAAGCCCATTGGGCCTTTTGAATGGGCCATATCTCTAGGCTGGGACTGTGAACTGTTAACACATAAAGGAATTGTGCCCTCAACATGACGGGTGCGATCATACCAGCACTAATGCACCGGATCCCATCAGAACTTCGAAGTTAAGCGTGCTTGGGCGAGAGTAGTAGTAGGATGGGTGACCCCCTGGGAAGTCCTCGTGTTGCACCCCCCTTTTCAATTTTTTTTGCTCCGGTTAGGGTTGCCAAGATACTTTACCCACCACATTTCTATTATCGAATCTCACGGCACCTTGGGCAAGACAACTTCTCTTCACGTGGAGGCTGGGCCCGCAAACCGAGGGCGTAGGGCTTGTGACCAGGTCTCCGTCGCTCCGGTGCCCATAACTTTTGATCCGTAAGGAGTTACGCGGCGCACAGCATACCGTTGTAAAGCTCTCCGAGAGCTCTACAACGGGGGCAGCCAGCTAGCTCGCTTTGCCCTTTTCGGAGCTCAAAATCGAACGTTTTCATCAGTTTCGGGCCACTTTTCTTCTTTTGCTATGTTTTTCCGTCCCGGATCGTACGTCGTGAGCTGTTAAAAGGACGACAACCTTACTCGCTGCACATTAGAGGACCCTACAATGCGTCGATATCACGTCTTGCGAGGATGCTGCGTTGTTGAAGCGGATGGGTTGTCGTTAAGCCCATTTGGCCTTTTGAATGGGCCATATCTCTAGGCTGGGACTGTGAACCGTTAACACATAAATGAATTGTGCCATCAACATGACAGGTGCGATCATACCAGCACTAATGCACCGGATCCCATCAGAACTCCGAAGTTAAGCGTGCTTGGGCGAGAGTAGTACTAGGATGGGTGACCCCCTGGGAAGTCCTTGTGTTGCACCCCCCTTTTCAATTTTTTTTGCTTCGGTTAGGGTTGCCAAGATACTTTACCCACCACATTTCTATTATCGAATCCCACGGCACCTTGGGCACGACAACTTCTCTTCACGTGGAGGCTGGGCCCGCAAACCGAGGGCGTAGGGCTTGTGACCAGGTCTCCGTCGCTACGGTGCCCATAACTTTTGATCCGTAAGGAGTTACCCGGCGCACAGCATACCGTTGTAAAGCTCTCCGAGAGCTCTACGACGGGGGCAGCCAACTAGCTCGCTTGGCCCTATTCGGAGCTCAAAATCGAACGTTTTCATCAGTTTCGGGCCACTTTTCTTCTTTTGCTCTGTTTTTCTGTCCCGGATCGTACGTCGTGAGCTGTTAAAAGGACGACAACCTTACTCACGGCACATTAGAGGACCCTACAATGCGTCGATATCACGTCTTGCGAGGATGCTGCGTTGTTGAAGCTGATGGGTTGTCGTTAAGCCCATTGGGCCTTTTGAATGGGCCATATCTCTCGGCTGCGACTGTGAACCGTTAACACATAAAGGAATTGTGCCCTCAACATGACGGGTGAGATCATACCAGCACTAATGCACCGGATCCCATCAGAACTCCGAAGTTAAGCGTGCTTGGGCGAGAGTAGTACTAGGATGGGTGACCCCCTGGGAAGTCCTCGTGTTGCACCCCCCTTTTCAATTTTTTTTGCTCCGGTTAGGGTTGCCAAGATACTTTACCCACCACATTTCTATTATCGAATCCCACGGCACCTTGGGCAAGACAACTTCTCTTCACGTGGAGGCTGGGCCAGCAAACCGAGGGCGTAGGGCTTGTGACCAGGTCTCCGTCGCTCCGGTGCCCATAACTTTTGATCCGTAAGGAGTTACGCGGCGCACAGCATACCGTTGTAAAGCTCTCCGAGAGCTCTACAACAGGGGCAGCCAGCTAGCTCGCTTTGCCCTTTTCGGAGCTCAAAATCGAACGTTTTCATCAGTTTCGGGCCACTTTTCTTCTTTTGCTATGTTTTTCCGTCCCGGATCGTACGTCGTGAGCTTTTAAAAGGACGACAACCTTACTCGCTGCACATTAGAGGACCCTACATTGCGTCGATATCACGTCTTGCGAGGATGCTGCGTTGTTGAAGCGGATGGGTTGTCGTTAAGCCCATTGGGCCTTTTGAATGGGCCATATCTCTAGGCTGGGACTGTGAACCGTTAACACATAAAGGAATTGTGCCCTCAACATGACGTGTGCGATCATACCTGCACTAATGCACCGGATCCCATCAGAACTCCGAAGTTAAGCGTGCTTGGGCGAGAGTAGTACTAGGATGGGTGACCGCCTGGGAAGTCCTCGTGTTGCACCCCCGTTTTCATTTTTTTTTGCTCCGGTTACGGTTGCCAAGATACTTTACCCACCACATTTCTATTATCGAATCACATGGCACCTTGGGCAAGACAACTTCTTTTCACGTGGAGGCTGGGCCCGCAAACCGAGGGCGTAGGGATTTTGACCAGGTCTCTGTCGCTCCGGTGCCCATAACTTTTGATCCGTAAGGAGTTACGCGGCGCACAACATACCGTTGTAAAGCTCTCCTAGAGCTCTACGACGGGGGCAGCCAGCTAGCTTGCTTTGCCCTTTTCGGAGCTCAAAATCGAACGTTTTCATCAGTTTCGGGCCACTTTTCTTCTTTTGCTATGTTTTTCCGTCCCGGATCGTACGTCGTGAGCTGTTAAAAGGACGACAACCTTACTCGCTGCACATTAGAGGACCCTACAATGCGTCGATATCACGTCTTGCGAGGATGCTGCGTTGTTGAAGCGGATGGGTTGTCGTTAAGCCCATTTGGCCTTTTGAATGGGCCATATCTCTAGGCTGGGACTGTGAACCGTTAACACATAAATGAATTGTGCCATCAACATGACAGGTGCGATCATACCAGCACTAATGCACCGGATCCCATCAGAACTCCGAAGTTAAGCGTGCTTGGGCGAGAGTAGTACTAGGATGGGTGACCCCCTGGGAAGTCCTCGTGTTGCACCCCCCTTTTCAATTTTTTTTGCTTCGGTTAGGGTTGCCAAGATACTTTACCCACCACATTTCTATTATCGAATCCCACGGCACCTTGGGCACGACAACTTCTCTTCACGTGGAGGCTGGGCCCGCAAACCGAGGGCGTAGGGCTTGTGACCAGGTCTCCGTCGCTACGGTGCCCATAACTTTTGATCCGTAAGGAGTTACCCGGCGCACAGCATACCGTTGTAAAGCTCTCCGAGAGCTCTACGACGGGGGCAGCCAACTAGCTCGCTTGGCCCTATTCGGAGCTCAAAATCGAACGTTTTCATCAGTTTCGGGCCACTTTTCTTCTTTTGCTCTGTTTTTCTGTCCCGGATCGTACGTCGTGAGCTGTTAAAAGGACGACAACCTTACTCACGGCACATTAGAGGACCCTACAATGCGTCGATATCACGTCTTGCGAGGATGTTGCGTTGTTGAAGCTGATGGGTTGTCGTTAAGCCCATTGGGCCTTTTGAATGGGCCATATTTCTAGGCTGGGACTGTGAACCGTTAACACATAAAGGAATTGTGCCCTCAACATGACGGGTGCGATCATACCAGCACTAATGCACCGGATCCCATAAGAACTCCGAAATTAAGCGTGCTTGGGCGAGAGTAGTACTAGGATGGGTGACCCCCTGGGAAGTCCTCGTGTTGCACCCCACTTTTCAATTTTTTTGGCTCCGGTTATGGTTGCCAAGATACTTTACCCACCATATTTCTATTATCGAATTCCACGGCACCTTGGGCAAGACAACTTCTCTTCACGTGGAGGATGGGCCCGCAAACCGAGGGCGTAGGGCTTGTGACCAGGTCTCCGTCGATCCGGTGCCCATAACTTTTGATCCGTAAGGAGTTACGCGGCGCACAGCATACCGTTGTAAAGCTCTCCGAGAGCTCTACGACGGGGGTAGCCAGCTAGCACGCTTTGCCCTTTTCGGAGCTCAAAATCGAACGTTTTCATCAGTTTCGGGCAACTTTTCTTCTTTTGCTCTGTTTTTCCGTCCCGGATCGTACGTCGTGAGCTGTTAAAAGGACGACAACCTTACTCGCGGCACATTAGAGGACCTTACAGTGCGTCGATATCACGTCTTGCGAGGATGCTGCGTTGTTGAAGCGGATGGGTTGTCGTTAAGCCCATTGGGCCTTTTGAATGGGCCATATCTCTAGGCTGGGACTGTGAACCGTTAACACATAAAGGAATTGTGCCCTCAACATGACGGGTGCGATCATACCAGCACTAATGCACCGGATCCCATCAGAACTCCGAAGTTAAGCGTGCTTGGGCGAGAGTAGTACTAGGATGGGTGACCCCCTGGGAAGTCCTCGTGTTGCACCCCACTTTTCAATTTTTTTGGCTCCGGTTATGGTTGCCAAGATACTTTACCCACCACATTTCAATTATCGAATCCCACGGCACCTTGGGCAAGACAACTTCTCTTCACGTGGAGGCTGGGCCCGCAAACCAAGAGCGTAGGGCTTGTGACCAGGTTTCCGTCGCTCCGGTGCCCATAACTTTTGATCCGTAAGGAGTTACGTGGCGCACAACATAACGTTGGAAAGCTCTCCGAGAGCTCTACGACGGGGGCAGGTTGCTAGCTCGCCGTGCCCTTTTCGGAGCTCAAAATCGAACGTTTTCATCAGTTTCGGTCTACTTTTCTTCTTTTGCTCTGTTTTTCCGTCCCAGATCGTACGTCGTGAGCTGTTAAAAGGACGACAACCTAACTCGCGGCACATTAGAGGACCCTACAATGCGTCGATATCACGTCTTGCGAGGATGCTGTGTTGTTTAAGCGGATGGGTTGTCGTTAAGCCCATTGGGCCTTTTGAATGGGCCATATCTCTAGGCTGGGACTGTGAACCGTTAACACATAAAGGAATTGTGCCCTCAACATGACGTGTGCGATCATACCAGCACTAATGCACCGGATCCCATCAGAACTCCGAAGTTAAGTGTGCTTGGGCGAGAGTAGTACTAGGATGGGTGACCCCTTGGGAAGTCCTCGTGTTGCACCCCCATTTTCAATTTTTTTTGCTCCGGTTAGGGTTGCCAAGATACTTTACCCACCACATTTCTATTATCGAATCCCACGGCACCTTGGGCAAGACAACTTCTCTTCACGTGGAGGTTGGGCCCGCAAACCGAGGGCGTAGGGCTTGTGACCAGGTCTCCGTCGCTCCGGTGCCGATAACTTTTGATCCGTAAGGAGTTACGCGGCGCACAGCATACCGTTGGAAAGCGCTCCGAGAGCTCTACGACGGGGGCAGGTAGCTAGCTCACCTTGCCCTTTTCGGAGCTTAAAATCGAACGTTTTCATCAGTTTCGGGCTACTTTTCTTCTTTTTCTCTGTTTTTCCGTCCCGGATCGTACGTCGTGAGCTGTTAAAAGGACGAAAACCTTACTTGCGGCACATTAGAGGACCCTACAATGCGTCGATATCACGTCTTGCGAGGATGCTGCGTTGTTGAAGCGGATTGGTTGTCGTTAAGCCCATTGGGCCTTTTGAATGGGCCATATTTCTAGGCTGGGACTGTGAACCGTTAACACATAAAGGAATTGTGCCCTCAACATGACGGGTGCGATCATACCAGCACTAATGCACCGGATCCCATCAGAACTCCGAAGTTAAGTGTGCTTGGGCGAGAGTAGTACTAGGATGGGTGACCCCTTGGGAAGTCCTCGTGTTGCACCCCCCTTTTCAATTTTTTTTGCTCCGGTTAGGGTTGCCAAGATACTTTACCCACCACATTTCTATTATCGAATCCCACGGCACCTTTGGCAAGACAACTTCTCTTCACGTGGAGGCTGGGCCCGCAAACCGAGGGCGTAGGGATTGTGACCAGGTCTCCGTCGCTCCGGTGCCCATAACTTTTGATCCGTAAGGAGTTACGCGGCGCACAGCATACCGTTGTAAAGCTCTCCTAGAGCTCTACGACGGGGGCAGCTAGCTAGCTTGCTTTGCCCTTTTCGGAGCTCAAAATCGAACGTTTTCATCAGTTTCGGCCCACTTTTCTTCTTTTGCTCTATTTTTCCGTCCCGGATTGTACGTCGTGAGCTGTTAAAAGGACGACAACCTTACTCGCGGCACATTAGAGGGCCCTACAATGCGTCGATATCACGTCTTGCAAGGATGCTGCGTTGTTTAAGCGGATGGGTTGTCGTTAAGCCCATTGGGCCTTTTGAATGGGCCATATCTCTAGGCTGGGACTGTGAACCGTTAACACATAAAGGAATTGTGCCCTCAACATGACGGGTGCGATCATACCAGCACTAATGCACCGGATCCCATCAGAACTCCGAAGTTAAGCGTGCCTGGGCGAGAGTTGTACTAGGATGGGTGACCCCCTGGGAAGTCCTCGTGTTGCACCCCCCTTTTCAATTTTTTTTGCTCCGGTTAGGGTTGCCAAGATACTTTACCCACCACATTTCTACTATCGAATCCCACGGCACCTTGGGCAAGACAACTTCTCTTCACGTGGAGGCTGGGCCCGCAAACCGAGGGCGTAGGGCTTGTGACCAGGTCTCCGTCGCTCCGATGCCCATAACTTTTGATCCGTAAGGAGTTACGCGGCGCACAGCATACCGTTGTAAAGCTCTCCGAGAGCTCTACGACGGGGGCAGCCAGCTAGCTCGCTTTGACCTTTTCGGAGCTCAAAATCGAACGTTTTCATCAGTTTTGGGCCACTTTTCTTCTTTTGCTCTGTTTTTCCATCCCAGATCGTACGTCGTGAGCTGTTAAAAGGACGACAACCTTACTCGCTACACATTAGAGGACCCTACAATGCGTCGATATCACGTCTTGCGAGGATGCTGCGTTGTTGAAGCGGATGGGTTGTCGTTAAGCCCATTGGGCCTTTTGAATGGGCCATATCTCTAGGCTGGGACTGTGAACCGTTAACACATAAAGGAATTGTGCCCTCAACATGACAGGTGCGATCATACCAGCACTAATGCACCGGATCCCATCAGAAATCCGAAGTCAAGCGTGCTTGGGCGAGAGTAGTACTAGGATGGGTGACCCCCTGGGAAGTCCTCGTGTTGCTCCTCCCTTTTCAATTTTTTTTGCTCCGGTTAGGGTTGCCAAGATACTTTACCCACCACATTTCTATTATCGAATCCCACGGCACCTTGGGCAAGGCAACTTCTCTTCACGTGGAGGCTGGGCCCGCAAACCGAGGGCGTAGGGCTTGTGACCAGGTCTCCGTCGCTCCGGTGCCCATAACTTTTGATCCGTAAGGAGTTACGCGGCGCACAGCATACCGTTGGAAAGCTCTACGAGAGCTCTACGACGACGGCAGGTAGCTAGCTCGCCGTGCCTTTTTCGGAGCTCAAAATCGAACGTTTTTATCAGTTTCGGGCTACTTTTCTTCTTTAGCTCTGTTTTTCCTACCCGGATCGTACTTCGTGAGCTGTTAAAAGGACGACAACCTTACTCGCGGCACATTAGAGGACCCTACAATACGTCGATATCACGTTCTGCGAGCATGCTGCGTTGTTGAAGCGGATGGGTTGTCGTCAAGCCCATTGGGCCATTTGAATGGGCCATATCTCTAGGCTGGGACTGTGAACCGTTAACACATAAAGGAATTGTGCCCTCAACATGACGGGTGCGATCATACCAGCACTAATGCACCGGATCCCATCAGAACTCCGAAGTTAAGCGTGCTTGGGCGAGAGTAGTACTAGGATGGTTGACCCCCAGGGAAGTCCTCGTGTTGCACCCCCCTTTTCAATTTTTTTTGCTCCGGTTAGGGTTGCCAAGATACTTTACCCACCACATTTCTATTATCGAATCCCACGGCACCTTGGGCAAGACAACTTCTCTTCACGTGGAGGCTGGGCCCGCAAACCGAGGGCGTAGGGCTTGTGACCAGGTCTCCGTCACTCCGGTGCCCATAACTTTTGATCCGTAAGGAGTTACGCGGCGCACAGCATACCGTTGGAAAGCTCTCCGAGAGCTCTACGACGGGGGCAGGTAGCTAGCTCGCCGTGCCCTTTTCGTAGCTCAAAATCGAACGTTTTCATCAGTTTCGGGCTACTTTTCTTCTTTTGCTCTGTTTTTCCGTCCCGGATCGTACGTCGTGAGCTGTTAAAAGGACGACAACCTTACTCGCGGCACATTAGAGGACCCTACAATGCGTCGATATCATGTCTTGCGAGGATGCTGCGTTGTTGAAGCGGATTGGTTGTCGTTAAGCCCATTGGGCCTTTTGAATGGGCCATATCTCTAGGCTGGGACTGTGAACCGTAAACACATAAAGGAATTGTGCCCTCAACATGACAGGTGCGATCATACCAGCACTAATGCACCGCATCCCATCAGAAATCCGAAGTTAAGCGTGCTTGGGCGAGAGTAGTACTAGGATGGGTGATCCCTTGGGAAGTCGTCGTGTTGCACCCCCCTTTTCAATTTTTTTTTCTCCGGTTAGGGTTGCCAAGATACTTTACCCACCACATTTCTATTATCGAATCCCACGGCACCTTGGGCAAGACAACTTCTCTTCACGTGGAGGCTGGGCCCGCAAACCGAGGGCGTAGGGCTTGTGACCAGGTCTCCGTCGCTCCGGTTCCCATAACTTTTGATACGTAAGGAGCTACACGGCGCACAGCATACCGTTGGAAAGCTCTCCGAGAGCACTACGACGGGGGTAGATAGCTAGCTCGCCGTGCCCTTTTCGGAGCTCAAAATCGAACGTTTTCATCAGTTTCGGGCTACTTTTCTTTTTTTGCTCTGTTTTTCCGTCCCGGATCGTACGTCGTGAGCTATTAAAAGGACGACAACCTTACTCGCGGCACATTAGAGGACCATACAATGCGTCGATATCACGTCTTGCGAGGATGCTGCGTTGTTGAAGCGGATGGGTTGTTGTTAAGCCCATTGGGCCTTTTGAATGGGCCATATCTCTAGGCTGGGACTGTGAACCGTTAACACATAAAGGAATTGTGCCCTCAACATGACGGGTGTGATCATACTAGCACTAATGCACCGGATCCCATCAGAACTCCGAAGTTAAGCGTGCTTGGGCGAGAGTAGTACTAGGATGGGTGACCCCCTGGGAAGTCCTCGTGTTGCACCCCCCTTTTCAATTTTTTTTGCTCCGGTTAGGGTTGCCAAGATACTTTACCCACCACATTTCTACTATCGAATCCCACGGCACCTTGGGCAAGACAACTTCTCTTAACGTGGAGGCTGGGCCCGCAAACCGAGGGGGTAGGGCTTGTGACCACGTCTCCGTCGCTCCGGTGCCCATAACTTTTGATCCGTAAGGAGTTACGCGGCGAACAGCATACCGTTGTAAAGCTCTCCCAGAGCTCTACGTCGGGGGCAGGTAGCTAGCTCGCCCTACCCTTTTCGGAGCTCAAAATCAAACGTTTTCATCAGTTTCGGGCTACTTTTCTTCTTTTGCTCTGTTTTTCCGTCCCGGATCGTACTTCGTGAGCTGTTAAAAGGACGACAACCTTCCTCGCGGCACATTAGAGGACCCTACAATGCGTCAATATCACGTCTTGCGAGGATGCTGCGTTGTTGAAGCGAAAAGGGTTGTCGTTAAGCCCATTGGGCCTTTTGAATGGGCCATATCTCTAGGCTGGGACTGTGAACCGTTAACACATAAAGAAATTGTGCCCTCAACCTGACGAGTGCGATCATACTAGCACTAATGCACCGGATCCCATCAGAACTCCGAAGTTAAGCGTGCTTGGGCGAGAGTAGTACTAGGATGGGTGACCCCCTGGGAAGTCCTCGTGTTGCACCCCCCTTTTCTATTTTTTTTGCTCCGGTTAGAGTTGCCAAGATACTTTACCCACCACATTTCTATTATCGAATCCCACGGCAACTTGGGCAAGACAACTTCTCTTCACGTGGAGGCTGGGTCCGCAAACCGAGGGCGTAGGGCTTGTGACCAGGTCTCCGTCGCTCCGGTGCCCATAACTTTTGATCTGTAAGGAGTTACGCGGCGCACAGCATACCGTTGGAAAGCTCTCCGAGAGCTCTACGACGGGGGTAGGTAGCTAGCTCGCCGTGCCCTTTTCGGAGCTCAAAATGGAACGTTTTCATCAGTTTCGGGATACTTTTCTTCTTTTGCTCTGTTTTTCCGTCCCGGATCGTACGTCGTGAGCTGTTAAAAGGACGACAACCTTACTCGCGGCACATTAGAGGACACTACAATGCGTCGATATCACGTCTTGCGAGGATGCTGCGTTGTTGAAGCGGATGGGTTGTCGTTAAGCCCATTGGGCCTTTTGAATGGGCCGTATCTCTAGGCTGGGACTGTGAACAGTTAACACATAAAAGAATTGTGCCCTCAACGTGCCGGTTCGATCATACCAGTACTAATGCACCGGATCCCATCAGAACTCTGAAGTTAAGCGTGCTTCGGCGAGAGTAGTACTAGGATGGGTGACCCCCTGGGAAGTCCTCGTGTTGCACCCCCCTTTTCAATTTTTTTTTGTCCGGTTAGGGTTGCCAAGATACTTTACCCACCACATTTCTATTATCGAATCCCACGGCACCTTGGGCAAGACAACTTCTCTTCACGTGGAGGCTGGGCCCGCAAACCGAGGGTGTAGGGCTTGTGACCAGGTCTCCGTCGCTCCGGTGCCCATAACTTTTGATCCGTAAGGAGTTACGCGGCGCACAGCATACCGTTGTAAAGCTCTCCGAGAGCTCTATGACGGGGGCAGTCAGCTAGCTCGCTTTGCCCTTTTCGGAGCTCAAAATCGAAGGTTTTCATCAGTTTCGGGCCACTTTTCTTCTTTTGCTCTGTTTTTCCGTCCCGGATCGTACGTCGTGAGCTGTTAAAAGGAGGACAACCTTACTCGCGGCACATTAGAGGACCCTACAATGCGTCGATATCACGTCTTGCGAGGATGCTGCGTTGTTGAAGCGGATGGGTTGTCGTTAAGCCCATTGGGCCTTTTGAATGGGCCATATCTCTAGGCTGGGACTGTGAACCGTTAACACATAAAGGAATTGCGCCCTCAACATGACGGGTGCGATCATACCAGCACTAATGCACCGAATCCCATCAGAACTCCGAAGTTAAGCGTGCTTGGGCGAAAGTAGTACTAGGATGGGTGACCCCCTAGGAAGTCCTCGTGTTGCACCCCCCTTTTCAATTTTTTTTGCTCCGGTTAGGGTTGCCAAGATACTTTACCCACCACATTTCTATTATCGAATCCCACGGCACCTTTGGCAAGACAACTTCTCTTCACGTTGAGGCTGGGCCCGCAAACCGAGGGTGTAGGGCTTGTGACCCGGTCTCCGTCGATCCGGTGCCCATAACTTTTGATCCGTAAGAAGTTACGCGGCGCACAGCATACCGTTGGAAAGCTCTCCAAGAGCTCTACGACGGGAGCAGGTAGCTAGCTCGTCGTACCCTTTTCAGAGCTCAAAATCGAACGTTCTCATCAGTTTCGGGCTACTTTTCCTCTTTTGCTCTGTTTCTCCATCCCGGATCGTACGTCGTGAGCTCTTAAAAGGACGACAACCTTACTCGCGTCACATTAGAGGACCCTACAATGCGTCGATATCACGTCTTGCGAGGATGCTGCGTTGTTGAAGCGGATGGGTTGTCGTTAAGCCCATTGGGCCTTTTGAATGGGCCATATCTCTAGGCTGGGACTGTGAACCGTTAACACATAAAGGAATTGTGCCCTCAACATGACGGGTGCGATCATACCAGCACTAATGCACTGGATCCCATCAGAACTTTGAAGTTAAGCGTGCTTGGGCGAGAGTAGTATTAGGATGGGTGACCCCTTGGGAAGTCCTCGTGTTGCACCCCCCTTTTCAATTTTTTTTGCTCCGGTTAGGGTTGCCAAGATACTTTAGCCACCACATTTCTATTATCGAATCCCATGGCACCTTGGCCAAGACAACTTCTCTTCACGTGGAGGCTGGGCCCGCAAACCGATGGCCTAGGGCTTGTGACCAGGTCTCCGTCGCTCCGGTGCCCATAACTTTTCATCCGTAAGGAGTTACGCGGCGCACAACATACCGTTGTAAAGCTCTCCGAGAGCTCTACGACGAGGGCAGCCACCTAGCTCGCTTTGCCCTTTTCGGAGCTCAAAATCGAACGTTTTCATCAGTTTCGGGCCACTTTTCTTCTTTTGCTTTGTTTTTCCGTCCCGGATCGTACGTCGTGAGCCGTTAAAAGGACGATAACCTTACTCGCGGCACATTAGAGGACCCTACAATGCGTCAATATCACGTCTTGCGAGGATGCTGCGTTGTTGAAGCGGAAGGGTTGTATTTAAGCCCATTGGGCCTTTTGAATGGGCCATATCTCTAGGCTGGGACTGTGAACCGTTAACACATAAAGGAATTGTGCCCTCAACATGACGGGTGCGATCATACCAGCACTAATGCACCGGATCCCATCAGAACTCCGAAGTTAAGCGTGCTTGGGCATGAGTAGTACTATGATGGGTGACCCCCTGGGAAGTCCTCGTGTTGCACCCCCCTTTTCAATTTTTTTTGCTTCGGTTAGGGTTGCCAAGATACTTTACCCACCACATTTCTATTATTGAATCCCACGGTACCTTGGGCAAGACAACTTCTCTTCACGTGGAGGCTGGGCCCGCAAACCGAGGGCATAGGGATTGTGACCAGGTCTCCGTTGCTCCGGTGCCCATAACTTTTGATCCGTAAGGAGTTACGCGGCGCACAACATACCGTTGGAAAGCTCTCCGAGAGCTCTACGTTGGGGCCAGGTAGCTAGCTCGCCGTGCCTTTTCGGAGCTCAAAATCGAACGTTTTCATCAGTTTTGGGCTACTTTTCTTCTTTTGCTCTGTTTTTCCATCCCAGATCGTACGTCGTGAGCTGTTAAAAGGACGATAACCTTACTCGCGGCACATTAGAGGACCCTACAATGCGTCGATATCACGTTCTGCGAGGATGTTGCGTTGTTGAAGCGGATGGGTTGTCGTTAAGCCCATTGGTCCTTTTGAATGGGCCATATCTCTAGGCTGGGACTGTGAACCGTTAACACATAAAGGAATTGTGCCCTCAACAAGACGGGTGCGATCATACCAGCACTAAAGCACCGGATCCCATCAGAACTCCCAAGTTAAGCGTGCTTGGGCGAGAGTAGTACTAGGATGGGTGACCCCCTGGGAAGTCCTCGTGTTGCACCCACCTTTTCAATTTTTTTTGCTCCGGTTAGGGTTGCCAAGATACTTTACCCCCCACATTACTACTATCGAATCCCACGGCACCTTGGTCAAGACAACTTCTCTTCACGTGGAGGTTGGGCCCGCAAACCGAGGGCGTAGGGCTTGTGACCAGGTCTCCGTCGCTCCGGTGCCCATAACTTTTGATCCGTAAGGAGTTACGCGGCGCACAGCATACCGTTGGAAAGCTCTCCGAGAGCTCTATGACGGGGGCAGGTAGCTAGCTCGCCGTGCCCTTTTCAGAGATCAAAATCGAACGTTTTCATCAGTTTCGGGCAACTTTTCTTCTTTTGCTCTGTTTTTCCGTCCCGGATCGTACGTCGTGAGCTGTTAAAAGGACGACAACCTTACTCGCGGCACATTAGAGGACCCTACAATTCGTCGATATCACGTTCTGCGAGGATGTTGCGTTGTTGAAGCGGATGGGTTGTCGTTAAGCCCATTGGGCCTTTTGAATGGGCCATATCTCTAGGCTGGTACTGTGAACAGTAAACACATAAAGGAATTGTGCCCTCAACATGACAGGTGCGATCATACCAGCACAAATGCACCGGATCCCATCAGAACTCCGAAGTTAAGCGTGCTTGGGCGAGAGTAGTACTAGGATGGGTGACCCCCTGGGAAATCCTCGTGTTGCACCCCCCTTTTCAAATTTTTTTGCTCCGGTTAGGGTTGCCAAGATACTTTACCCACCACATTTCTATTATCGAATCCCACGGCACCTTGGGCAAGACAACTTCTCTTCACGTGGAGGCTGGGCCCGCAAACCGAGGGCGTAGGGCTTGTGACCAGGTCTCCATCGCTCCAGTGCCCATAACTTTTGATCCGTAAGGAGTTACGCAGCGTACAGCATACCGTTGTAAAGCTCTCCGAGAGCTCTACGACGGGGGCAGCCAGCTAGCTCGCTTTGTCCTTTTCGGAGCTCAAAATCGAACTTTTTCATCAGTTTCGGGCCACTTTTCTCCTTTTGCTTTGTTTTTCCGTCCCGGATCGTACGTCGTGAGCCGTTAAAAGGACGACAACCTTACTCGCGGCACATTAGAGGACCCTACAATGCGTCAATATCACGTCTTGCGAGGATGCTGCGTTGTTGAAGCGGAAGGGTTGTATTTAAGCCCATTGGGCCTTTTGAATGGGCCATATCTCTAGGCTGGGTCTGTGAACCGTTAACACATAAAGAAATTGTGCCCTCAACATGACGGGTTCGATCATACCAGCACTAATGCACCGGATCCCATCAGAACTCCGAAGTTAAGCATGCTTGGGCGAGAGTAGTACAAGGATGGGTGACCCCCTAGGAAGTCCTCGTGTTGCACCACCCTTTTCAATTTTTTTTGCTTCGGTTAGGGTTTCCAAGATACTTTACCCACCACATTTCTATTATTGAATCCCACGGTACCTTGGGCAAGACAACATCTCTTCACGTGGAGGCTAGGCCCGCAAACTGAGGGCATAGGGATTGTGACCAGGTCTCCGTCGCTCCGGTGCCCATAACTTTTGATCCGTAAGGAGTTAGGCGGCGCACAACATGCCGTTGGAAAGCTCTCCGAGAGCTCTACGTTGGGGGCAGGTAGCTAGCTCGCCGTGCCTTTTTCGGAGCTCAAAATCGAACGTTTTCATCAGTTTTGGGCTACTTTTCTTCTTTTACTCTGTTTTTCCGTCCCGGATCGTACGTCGTGAGCTGTTAAAAGGACGACAACCTTACTCGCGGCACATTAGAGGACCCTACAATGCATCGATATCATGTTCTGCGAGGATGTTGCGTTGTTGAAGCGGATGGGTTGTCGTTAAGCCCATTGGCCCTTTTGAATGGGCCATATCTCTAGGCTGGGACTGTGAACCGTTAACACATAAAGGAATTGTGCCCTCAACATGACGGGTGCGATCATACCAGCACTAATGCACTGGATCCCATCCGAACTCCGAAGTTAAGTGTGCTTGGGCCAGAGTTGTACTAGGATGGGTAACCCCCTGGGAAGTCCTTGTGTTGCACCCCCTCTTTTCAATTTTTTTTGCTCCGGTTAGGGTTGCCAAGATACTTTACCCACCACATTTCTATTATCGAATCCCACGGTACCTTGGGCAAGACAACTTCTCTTCACGTGGAGGTTGGGCCCGCAAACCGAGGGCGTAGGGCTTATGACCAGGTCTCCGTCGCTCCGGTGCCCATAACTTTTGATCCGTAAGGAGTTACGTGGCGCACAGCATACCGTTGAAAATCTCTCCGAGAGCTCTACGACGGAGGCAGATAGCTAGCTCGCCGTGCCCTTTTCGGGGCTCAAAATCGAACGTTTTCATCAGTATCTGGCTACTTTTCTTCTTTTGCTCTGTTTTTCCGTCCCGGATCGTACGTCGTGAGCTGTTAAAAGGAAGAAAACCTTACTCGCGGCACATTAGAGGACCCTACAATGCGTCGATATCACGTCTTGCGAGGATGCTGCGTTGTTGAAGCGGATGGGTTGTTGTTAAGCCCATTGGGCCTTTTGAATGGGCCATATCTCTAGGCTTGGACTGTGAACCGTTAACATATAAAGGAATTGTGCCCTCAACATGACGGGTGCGATCATACCAGCACTAACGCACCGGATCCCATCAGAACTCCGAAGTTAAGCGTGCTTCGGCGAGAGTAGTACTAGGATGGGTGACCACCTGGGAAGTCCTCGTGTTGCACCCCCCTTTCAATTTTTTTCTGTCCGGTTAAGGTTGCCAAGATACTTTACCCCCCACATTTCTGTTATCGAATCCCACGGCACCTTGGGCAAGACAACTTCTCTTCACGTGGAGGCTGGGCCCGTAAACCGAGGGTGTAGGGCTTGTGACCAGGTCTCCGTCGCTCCGGTGCCCATAACTTTTTATCCGTAAGGAGTTACGCGGTGCACAGCATACCGTTGGAAAGCTCTCCGAGAGCTCTACGACGGGGGCAGGTAGGTAGCTCGCCGTGCCCTTTTCGGAGCTCAAAATCGAACGTTTTCATCAGTTTCGGGCAATTTTTCTTCTTACGCTCTGTTTTTCCGTCCCGGATCGTACGTCGTGAGCTGTTAAAAGGACGACAACCTTACTCGCGGCACATTAGGGGACCCTACAATGCATCGATATCATGTTCTGCGAGGATGTTGCGTTGTTGAAGCGGATGGGTTGTCGTTAAGCCCATTGGGCCTTTTGAATGGGCCATATCTCTAGGCGGGGACTGTGAACCGTTAACACATAAAGGAATTATGCCCTCAACATGACGGGTGCGATCATACCAGCACTAATGCACCGGATCCCATCAGAACTCCGAAGTTAAGTGTGCTTGGGCCAGAGTAGTACTAGGATGGGTGACCCCCTGGGAAGTCCTTGTGTTGCACCCCCCTTTTTAATTTTTTTTGCTCCGGTTAGGGTTGCCAAGATACTTTACCCACCACATTTCTATTATCGAATCCCACGACACCTTGGGCAAGACAACTTCTCTTCACGTGGAGGTTGGGCCCGCAAACCGAGGGCGTAGGGCTTATGACCAGGTCTCCGTCGCTCCGGTGCCCATAACTTTTGATCCGTAAGGAGTTACGCGGCGCACAGCATACCGTTGGAAAGCTCTCCGAGAGCTCTACGATGGGGGCAGGTAGCTAGCTCGCCGTACCCTTTTCAGAGCTCAAAATCGAACGTTTTCATCAGTTTCGGGCTACTTTTCTTCTTTTGCACTGTTTTTCCGTCCCGGATCGTACGTCGTGAGCTGTTAAAAGGACGACAACCTTACTCGCGGCACATTAGAGGACGCTACAATGCGTCGATATCACGTCTTGCGAGGATACTGCGTTGTTGAAGCGGATGGGTTGTCGTTAAGCCCATTGGGCCTTTTGAATGGGCCATATCTCTAGGCTGGGACTATGAACCGTAAACACATAAAGGAATTGTGCCCTAAACATGACGGGTGCGATCGTACCAGCACTAATGCACCGGATCCCATCAGAACTACAAAGTTAACCGTGCTTGGGCGAGAGTAGTACTAGGATGGGTGACCCCCTGGGATGTCCTCGTGTTGCACCCACTTTTCAATTTTTTTTGCTCCGGTTTGGGTTGCCAAGATACTTTACCCACCACATTTCTATTATCGAATCCCACGGCACCTTGGGCAAGACAACTTTTCTTCACGTGGAGGCTGGGCCCGCAAACCGAGGGCGTAGGGCTTGTGACTAGGTCCCCGTCTCTCCGGTGCACATAAATTTTGATCCGTAAGGAGTTACGCGGCGCACAGCATACTGTTGTAAAGCTCTCCGAGAGCTCTATGACGGGGGCAGCCAGCTAGCTCGCTTTGCCCTTTTCGAAGCTCAAAATCGAACGTTTTCATCAGTTTCGGGCTACTTTTCTTCTTTTGCTCTGTTTTTCCGTCCCGTATCGTACTTCGTGAGCTGTTAAAAGGACGACAACCTTACTCGCGGCACATTAGAGGACCCTACAATGCGTCGATATCACGTCTTGCGAGGATGCTGCGTTGTTGAAGCGGATGGGTTGTCGTTAAGCCCATTGGGCCTTTTGAATGGGCCATATCTCTAGGCTGGGACTGTGAACCGTTAACACATAAAGGAATTGTGCCCTCAACATGACGGGTGCGATCATACCAGTACTAATGCACCGGATCACATCAGAACTCCGAAGTTAAGTGTGCTTGGGCGAGAGTAGTACTAGGATGGGTGACCCCCTGGGAAGTCGTTGTGTTGCACCCCTCTTTTCAATTTTTTTTGCTTCGGTTAGGGTTGCCAAGATACTTTACCCACCACATTTCTATTATCGAATCCCACGGCACCTTGGGCAAGACAACTTCTCTTCACGTGGAGGTTGGGCCCGCAAACCGAGGGCGTAGGGCTTGTGACCAGGTCTCCGTCGCTCCGGTGCCCATAACTTTTGATCCGTAAGGAGTTACGTGGCGCACAGCATACCGTTGGAAAGCTCTCCGAGTGCTCTACGACGGGGGCAGGTAGCTAGCTCGCCGTACCCTTTTCAGAGCTCAAAATCGAACGTTTTCATCAGTTTCGGGCTACTTTTCTACTTTTGCTCTGTTTTTTCGTCCCGTATCGTACGTCGTGAGCTGTTAAAAGGACGACAACCTTACTCGCGGCACATTAGAGGATCCTACAATGCGTCGATATCACGTCTTGCGAGGATGCTGCGTTGTTGAAGTGGATGGGTTGTCGTTAAGCCCATTGGGCCTTTTGAATGGGCCATATCTCTAGGCTGGGACTGTGAACCGTTAACACATAAAGGAATTGTGCCCTCAACGTGACGGGTGCGATCATACCAGCACTAATGCACTGGATCCCATCAGAACTCTAAAGTTAAGCGTGCTTCGGCGAGAGTAGTACTAGGATGGGTGACCCCCTGGGAAGTCCTCGTGTTGCACCCCCATTTTCAATTTTTTTTTGTCCGGTTAGGGTTGCCAAGATACTTAACCCACCACATTTCTATTATCAAATCCCACGGCACCTTGGGCAAGACAACTTCTCATCACGTGGAGGCTGGGCCCGTAAACCGAGGGTGTAGGGCTTGTGACCAGGTCTCCGTCGCTCCGGTGCCCATAACTTTTTATCCGTAAGGAGTTACGCGGTGCACAGCATACCGTTGGAAAGCTCTCCGAGAGCTCTACGACGGGGGCAGGTAGGTAGCTCGCCGTGCCCTTTTCGGAGCTCAAAATCGAACGTTTTCATCAGTTTCGGGCAATTTTTCTTCTTACGCTCTGTTTTTCCGTCCCGGATCGTACGTCGTGAGCTGTTAAAAGGACGACAACCTTACTCGCGGCACATTAGGGGACCCTACAATGCATCGATATCATGTTCTGCGAGGATGTTGCGTTGTTGAAGCGGATGGGTTGTCGTTACGTCCATTGGGCCTTTTGAATGGGCCATATCTCTAGGCGGGGACTGTGAACCGTTAAGGCATAAAGGAATTATGCCCTCAACATTACGGGTGCGATCGTACCAGCACTAATGCATCGGATCCCATCAGAACTCCGAAGATAAGGGTGCTTGGGCGAGAGTAGTACTAGGATGGGCGACCCCCTGGGAAGTCTTTGTGTTGCACCCCCTTTTTCAATTTTTTTTGCTCCGGTTAGGGTTGCGAAGACACTTTACCCACCACATTTCTATTATCGAATCCCACGGCACCTTGGGCAAGACAACTTCTCTTCACGTGGAGGCTGGGCCCGCAAACCGAGGGCGTAGGGCTTATGACCAGGTCTCCGTCGCTCCGGTGCCCATAACTTTTGATCCGTAAGGAGTTACGCGGCGCACAGCATACCGTTGGAAAGCTCTCCGAGAGCTCTACGATGGGGGCAGGTAGCTAGCTCGCCGTACCCTTTTCAGAGCTCAAAATCGAACGTTTTCATCAGTTTCGGGCTACTTTTCTTCTTTTGCTCTGTTTTTCCGTCCCGTATCGTACGTCGTGAGCTGTTAAAAGGACGACAACCTTACTCGCGGCACATTAGAGGACCCTACAATGCGTCGATATCACGTCTTGCGAGGATACTGCGTTGTTGAAGCGGATGGGTTGTCGTTAAGCCCATTGGGCCTTTTGAATGGGCCATATCTCTAGGCTGGGACTGTGAACCGTAAACACATAAAGGAATTGTGCCCTCAACATGACAGGTGCGATGATACCAGCACTAATGCACCGGATCCCATCAGAACTCCGAAGTTAAGCGTGCTTGGGCGAGAGTAGTACTAGGATGGGTGACCCCCTGGGAAGTCCTCGTGTTGCACCCCCCTTTTCAATTTTTTTTGCTCCGGTTTGGATTGCCAAGATACTTTACCCACCACATTTCTATTATCGAATCCCACGGCACCTTGGGCAAGACAACTTCTCGTCACGTGGAGGCTGGGCCCGCAAACCGAGGGCGTAGGGCTTGTGACTAGGTCCCCGTCGCTCCGGTTACCCATAACTTTTGATCCGTAAGGAGTTACGCGGCGCACAGCATACAGTTGTAAAGCTCTCCGAGAGCTCTATGACGGGGGCAGCCAGCTAGCTCGCTTTGCCCTTTTCGAAGCTCAAAATCGAACGTTTTCATCAGTTTCGGGCTACTTTTCTTCTTTTGCTCTGTTTTTCCGTCCCGTATCGTACGTTGTGAGCTGTTAAAAGGACGACAACCTTACTCGCGGCACATTAGAGGACCCTACAATGCGTCGATATCACGTCTTGCGAGGATGCTGCGTTGTTGAAGCGGATGGGTTGTCGTTAAGCCCATTGGGCCTTTTGAATGGGCCATATCTCTAGGCTGGGACTGTGAACCGTTAACACATAAAGGAATTGAGCCCTCAACGTGACGGGTGCTATCATACCAGCACTAATGCACCAGATCCCATCAGAACTCTGAAGTTAAGCGTGCTTCGGCGAGAGTAGTACTAGGATGGGTGACCCCCTGGGAAGTCCTCATGTTGCACCCCCCTTTTCAATTTTTTTTGCTCCGGTTAGCGTTGCCAAGATACTTTACCCACCACATTTCTATTATCGAATCCCACGGCACCTTGGGCAAGACAACTTCTCGTCACGTGGAGGCTGGGCCCGCAAACCGAGGGTGTAGGGCTTGTGACCAGGTCTCCGTCGCTCCGGTGCCCATAACTTTTGATCCGTAAGGAGTTACGCGGCGCACAGCATACCGTTGGAAAGCTCTCCGAGAGCTCTACGACGGGGGCAGGTAGCTAGCTCGCCCTGCCCTTTTCGGAGCTCAAAATTGAACATTTTCATTAATTTCGGGCTACTTTTCTTCTTTTGCTCTGTTTTTCCGTCCCGAATCGTACGTCGTGAGCTGTTAAAAGGACGACAACCTTACTCGCGGCACATTAGAGGACCCTACAATGCGTCGATATCACGTCTTGCGAGGATACTGCGTTGTTGAAGCGGATGGGTTGTCGTTAAGCCCATTGGGCCTTTTGAATGGGTCATATCTCTAGGCTGGGACTGTGAACCGTAAACACAAAAAGGAATTCTGCCCTCAACATGACAGGTGCGATCATACCAGCACTAATGCACCGGATCCCATCAGAACTCCGAAGTTAAGCGTGCTTGGGCGAGAGTAGTACTAGGATGGGTGACCCCCTGGGAAGTCCTCGTGTTGCACCCCCCTTTTCAATTTTTTTTGCTCCGGTTAGGGTTGCCAAGATACTTTACCCACCACATTTCTATTATCGAATCCCACGGCACCTTGGGCAAGACAACTTCTCTTCACGTAGAGGTTGGGCCCGCAAACCGAGGCCGTAAGGCTTATGACCAGGTCCCCGTCGCTCCGGTGCTCATAACTTTTGATCCGTAAGGAGTTACGCGGCGCACAGCATACCGTTGTAAAGCTCTCCGAGATCTCTACGACGGGGGCAGCCAGCTAGCTCGCTTTTCCCTTTTCGAAGCTCAAAATCGAACGTTTTCATCAGTTTCGGGCCACTTTTCTTCTTTTGCTCTGTTTTTCCTTCCCGGATCGTACATCGTTAGTTGTTAAAAGGACGACAACCTTATTCGCGGCACATTAGAGGACCCTACAATGCCTCGATATCACGTCTTGCGAGGATGCTGCGTTGTTGAAGCGGATGGGTTGTCGTTAAGCCCATTGGGCCTTTTGAATGGGCCATATCTCTAGGCTGGGACTGTGAACCGTAAACACATAAAGGAATTGTGCCCTCAACATGACAGGTGCGATCATACCAGCACTAATGCACCGGATCCCATCAGAACTCCGAAGTTAAGCGTGCTTGGGCGAGAGTAGTACTAGGATGGGTGACCCCCTGGGAAGTCCTCGTGTTGCACCCCCCTTTTCAATTTTTTTTGCTCCGGTTTGGGTTGCCAAGATACTTTACCCACCACATTTCTATTATCGAATCCCACGGCACCTTGGGCAAGACAACTTCACGTCACGTGGAGGATGGGCCCGCAAACCGAGGGCGTAGGGCTTGTGACCAGGTCTCCGTCGCTCCGGTGTCCATAACTTTTGATCCGTAAGGAGTTACGCAGCGTACAGCATACCGTTGGAAAGCTCTCTGAGAGCTCTACGACGGTGGCAGGTAGCTAGCTCGCCGTGCCCTTTTCGGAGTTCAAAATCGAACGTTTTCATCAGTTTCGGGCAATTTTTCTTCATTTGCTCTGTTTTTCCGTCCCGGATCGTACGTCGTGAGCTGTTAAAAGGACGACAACCTTACTCGCGGCACATTAGAGGACCCTACAATGCGTCGATATCACATTCTGCGAGGATGTTGCGTTGTTGAAGCGGATGGGTTGTCGTTAAGCCCATTGGGCCTTTTGAATGGGCCATATCTCTAGGCTGGGACTGTGAAACGTTAACACATAAAGGAATTGTGCCCTCAACATGACAGGTGCGATCATACCAGCACTAATGCACCGGATCCCATCAGAACTCCGAAGTTAAGCGTGCTTTGGCGAGAGTAGTACTAGGATGGGTGACCCCCTGGGAAGTCCTCGTGTTGCACCCCCCTTTCCAATTTTTTTTGCTCCGGTTAGGGTTGCCAAGATACTTTACCCACCACATTTCTATTATCGAATCCCACGGCACCTTGGGCAAGACAACTTCTCTTCACGTGGAGGCTGGGTCCGCAAACCGAGGGCGTAGGGCTTGTGACCAGGTCTCCGTCGCTCCGGTGTCCATAACTTTTGATCCGTAAGGAGTAACGCGGCGCACAGCATACCGTTGGAAAGCACTCCGAGAGCTCTACGACGGGGGCAGATAGCTAGTCGCCGTGCCCTTTTTGGAGCTCAAAATCGAACGTTTTCATCAGTTTCGGGCTACTTTTCTTCTTTTACTCTGTTTTTCCATCCAGGATCGTACGTCGTGAGCTGTTAAAAAGATGACAACCTTACTCGCGGCACATTAGAATACCCTACAATGCGTCGATATCACGTTCTCCGAGGATGTTGCGTTGTTGAAGCGGATGGGTTGTCGTTAAGCCCATTGGGCGTTTTGAATGGGCCATATCTCTAGGCTGGGACTGTGAACCGTTAACACATAAAGGAATTGTGCCCTCAACATGACGGGTGCGATCATACCAGCACTAATGCACCGGACCCCATCAGAACTCCGAAGTTAAGCGTGCTTGGGCGAGAGTAGTACTAGGATGGGTGACCCCCTGGGAAGTCCTCGTGTTGTACCCCCCTTTTCAATTTTTTTTGCTCCGGTTAGGGTTGCCAAGATACTTTACCCACCACATTTCTACTATCGAATCCCACGGCACCTTGGGCAAGACAATTTCTCTTCACGTAGAGGCTGGGCCCGCAAACCGAGGGCGTAGGGCTTGTGACCAGGTCTCCGTCGATCCGGTGCCCATAACTTTTGATCCGTAAGGAGTTACGCGGCGCACAGCATACCGTTGTAAAGCTCTCCGAGAGCTCTACGACGGGGGCAGCCAGCTAGCTCGCTTTGCCCTTTTCGGAGCTCAAAATCGAACGTTTTCATCAGTTTCGGGCCACTTTTCTTATTTTGCTTTGTTTTTCTGTCCCGGATCGTACGTCGTGAGCTGTTAAAAGGACGACAACCTTACTCGCGGCACATTAGAGGACACTACAATGCGTCGATATCACGTTCTGCGAGGATGTTGCGTTGTTGAAGCGGATGGGTTGTCGTTAAGCCCATTGGGCCTTTTGAATGGGCCATATCTCTAGTCTGGGACTGTGAACCGTTAACACATAAAGAAATTGTGCCCTCAACATGACGGGTGCGATCATACCAGCACTAATGCACCGGATCCCATCAGAACTCCGAAGTTAAGTGTGCTTGGGCGAGAGTAGTACTAGGATGGGTGACCCACTGGGAAGTCCTCGTGTTGTACTCCCCTTTTCAATTTTTTTTGCTCCGGTTAGGGTTGCCAAGATACTTTACCCACCATATTTCTATTATCGAATCCCACGGCACCTTGGGCAAGACAACTTCTCTTCACGTGGAGGTTGGGCCCGCAAACCGAGGGCGTAGGGCTTGTGACCAGGTCTCCGTCGCTCCGGTGCCCATAACTTTTGATCTGTAAGGAGTTACGCGGCGCACAGCATACCGTTGGAAAGCTCTCCGAGAGCTCTACGACGAGGGCAGGTAGTTAGCCCGCCTTACCCTTTTCGGAGCTCAAAATCGAATGTTTTTATCAGTTTCGGGCTACTTTTCTTCTTTTGCTCTGTTTTTCCGTCCCGGATCGTACGTCGTGAGCTGTTAAAAGGACGACAACCTTACTAGCGGCACATTAGAGGACCCTACAATGCGTCGATATCACGTCTTACGAGGATGCTGCGTTGTTGAAGCGGATGGGTTGTCGATAAGCCCATTGGGCCTTTAGAATGGGCCATATCTCTAGGCTGGGACTGTGAACCGTTAACACATAAAGGAATTGTGCCCTCAACATGACGGGTGCGATCATACCAGCACTAATGCACCGGATCCCATCAGAACTCCGAAGTTAAGTGTGCTTGGGCGAGAGTTGTACTAGGATGGGTGACCCCCTGGGAAGTCCTCGTGTTGTACTCCCCTTTTCAATTTTTTTTGCTCCGGTTAGGGTTGCCAAGATACTTTACCCACCATATTTCTATTATCGAATCCCACGGCACTTTGGGCAAGACAACTTCTCTTCACGTGGAGGTTGGGCCCGCAAACCGAGGGCGTAGGGCTTGTGACCAGGTCTCCGTCGCTCCGGTGCCCATAACTTTTGATCTGTAAGGAGTTACGCGGCGCACAGCATACCGTTGGAAAGCTCTCCGAGAGCTCTACGACGAGGGCAGGTAGTTAGCCCCCCGTACCCTTTTCGAAGCTCAAAATCGAATGTTTTCATCAGTTTCGGGCTACTTTTCTTCTTTTGCTCTATTTTTCCGTCCCGGATCGTACGTCGTGAGCTGTTAAAAGGACGACAACCTTACTCGCGGCACATTAGAGGACCCTACAATGCGTCGATATCACGTCTTACGAGGATGCTGCGTTGTTGAAGCGGATGGGTTGTCGATAAGCCCATTGGGCCTTTTGAATGGGCCATATCTCTAGGCTGGGACTGTGAACCGTTAACACATAAAGGAATTGTGCCCTCAACATGACGGGTGCGATCATACCAGCACTAATGCACCGGATCCCATCAGAACTCCGAAGTTAAGTGTGCTTGGGCGAGAGTTGTACTAGGATGGGTGACCCCCTGGGAAGTCCTCGTGTTGCACCCCCCTTTTAAATTTTTTTTGCTCCGGTTAGGGTTGCCAAGATACTTTACCCACCACATTTCTACTATCGAATCCCACGGCACCTTGGGTAAGAGAACTTCTCTTCACGTGGAGGTTGGGCCCGCAAACCGAGGGCATAGGGCTTGTGACCAGGTCTCCGTCGCTCCGGTGCCCATAACTTTTGATCGGTAAGGAGTTACGCGGCGCACAGCATACCGTTGGAAAGCTCTCCGAGAGCTCAACGACGGGGGCAGGTAGCTAGCTCGCCGTGCCCTTTTCGGAGCTCAAAATCGAACGTTTTCATCAGTTTCGGGCTACTTTTCTTCTTTTGTTCTGTTTTTCCGTCACGGATCGTACGTCGTGAGCTGTTAAACGGACGACAACCTTACTCGCGGCACATTAGAGGACCCTACAATGCGTCGATATCACGTCTTGCGAGGATGCTGCGTTGTTGAAGCGGAGGGGTTGTCGTTAAGCCCATTGGGCCTTTTGAATGGGCCATATCTCTAGGCTGGGACTGTGAACCGTTAACACATAAAGGAATTGTGCCCTCAACATGACGGGTGCGATCATACCAGCACTAATGCACCGGATCCCATCAGAACTCCGAAGTTAAGCGTGCTTGGGCGAGAGTAGTACTAGGATGGGTGACCCACTGGGAAGTCCTTGTGTTGAACCCCCCTTTTCAATTTTTTTTGCTCGGGTTAGGGTTGCCAAGATACTTTACCCACCACATTTCTATTATCGAATCTCACGGCACCTTGGGCAAGACAACTTCTCTTCACGTGGAGGCTGGGCCCGCAAACTGAGGGCGTAAGGCTTGTGACCAGGTCTCCGTCGCTCCGGTGCCCATAACTTTTGATCCGTAAGGAGTTACGCGGCGTACAGCATACCGTTGTAAAGCTCTCCGAGAGCTCTACGACGAGGGTAGCCAGCTAGCTCTCTTTGCCCTTTTCGGAGCTTAAAATCGAACGTTTTCATCAGTTTCGGGCCACTTTTCTTCTTTTGCTCTATTTTTCCTTCACGGATCATACGTCGTGAGCTGTTAAAAGGACGACAACCTTACTCGCGGCACATTAGAGGACCCTACAATGCGTCGATATCACGTCTTGCGAGGATGTTGCGTTGTTGAAGCGGATGGGTTGTCGTTAAGCCCATTGGGCCTTTTGAATGGGCCATATCTCTAGGCTGGGACTGTGAACCGTAAACACATAAAGGAATTGTGCCCGAAACATGACAGGTGCGATCATACCAGCACTAATGCACCGGATCCCATCAGAACTCCGAAGTTAAGCGTGATTGGGCGAGAGTAGTACTAGGATGGGTGACCCCCTGGGAAGTCCTCGTGTTGCACCCCCCTTTTCAATTTTTTTTGCTCCGGTTAGGGTTGCCAAGATACTTTAGCCACCACATTTCTATTATCGAATCCCACGGCACCTTGGGCAAGACAACTTCTCTTCACGTGGAGGCTGGGCCCGCAAACCGAGGGCCTAGGACTTGTGACCAGGTCTCCGTCGCTCCGGTGCCCATAACTTTTGATCCGTAAGGAGTTACGCGGCGCACAGCATACCGTTGGAAAGCTCTCCGAGAGCTCTACGACGGGGGCAGATAGCCAGCTCGCTGTGCCCTTTTCGGAGCTCAAAATCGAATGTTTTCATCAGTTTCGGGCTACTTTTCTTCTTTTGCTCTGTTTTTCCGTCCCGGATCGTACGTCGTGAGCCGTTAAAAGGATGACAACCTTACTCGCGGCACATTAGAGGACCCTACAATGCGTCGATATCACGTCTTGCGAGGATGCTGCGTTGTTGAAGCGGATGGGTTGTCGTTAAGCCCAATGGGCCTTTTGAATGGGCCATTACTCTTTGAACCTTTAACACATAAAGGAATTGTGCCCTCAACAAGACGGGTGCGATCATACCAGCACTAATGTACTGGATCCCATCAGAACTCCGAATTTAAGCGTGCTTGGGCGAGAGTAGTACTAGGATGGGTGACCCCCTGGGAAGTCCTCGTGTTGCACCCCCATTTTCAATTTTTTTTGCTCCGGTTAGGGTTGCCAAGATACTTTACCCACCACATTTCTACTATCGAATCCCACGGCACCTTGGGCAAGACAACTTCTCTTCACGTGGAGGCTGGGACCGCAAACCGAGGGCGTAGGGCTTGTGACCAGGTCTCCGTCGCTCCGGTGCCCATAACTTTTGATCCGTAAGGAGTTACGCGGCGCACAGCATACCGTTGAAAAGCTCTCCGAGAGCTCTACGACGGGGGCAGCCTCCTAGCTCGCTTTGCCCTTTTCAGAGCTCAAAATCGAACGTTTTCATCAGTTTCGGGCCACTTTTCTTCTTTGGCTTTGTTTTTCCGTCTCGAATCGTACGTCGTGAGCTGTTAAAAGGACGACAACCTTACTCGCGGCACATTAGAGGACCCTACAATGCATCAATATCACGTCTTGCGAGGATGCTGCGTTGTTGAAGCGGAAGAGTTGTATTTAAGCCCATTGGGCCTTTTGAATGGGCCATATCTCTAGGCTGGGACTGTGAACCGTTAACACATAAAGAAATTGTGCCCTCAACATGACGGGTGCGATCATACCAGCACTAATGCACCGGATCCCATCAGAACTCCGAAGTTAAGCGTGCTTGGGCGAGAGTAGTACTAGGATGGGTGACCCCCTGGGAAGTCCTCGTGTTGCACCCCCCATTTCAATTTTTTTTGCTTCGGTTAGGGTTGCCAAGATACTTTACCCACCACATTTATATTATCGAATCCCACAGTACCTTGGGCAAAACAACTTCTCTTCATGTGGAGGCTGGGCCCGCAAACCGAGGGCGTAGGGCATGTGACCAGGTCTCCGTCGCTCTGGTGCCCATAACTTTTGATCCCTAAGGAGTTACGCGGCGCACAGCATACCGTTGGAAAGCTCTCCGAGAGCTCTACGTCGGGGGCAGGTAGCTAGCTCTCCGTGCCCTTTTCGGAGCTCAAAATCGAACATTTTCATCAGTTTCGGGCTTCTTTTCTTCTTTTGCTCTATTTTTCCGTCCCAGATCGTACGTCGTGAGCTGTTAAAAGGACAACAACCTTACTCGCGGCACATTAGAGGACCCTACAATGCGTCGATATCACGTCTTGCGAGGATGCTGCGTTGTTGAAGCGGATGGGTTGTCATTAAGCCCATTGGGCCTTTTGAATGGGCCATATCTCTAGGCTGGGACTGTGAACCGTTAACACATAAAGGAATTGTGCCCTCAACGTGACGGGTGCGATCATACCAGCACTAATGCACCGGATCCCATCAGAACTCTGAAGTTAAGCGTGCTTCGGCGAGAATAGTACTAGGATGGGTGACCCCCTGGGAAGTCCTCGTGTTGCACCCCCCTTTTCAATTTTTTTTTGTCCGGTTAGGGTTGCCAAGATACTTTACCCACCACATTTCTATTATCAAATCCCACGGCACCTTGGGCAAGACAACTTCTCTTCACGTGGAGGCTGGGCCCGCAAACCGAGGGTGTAGGGCTTGTGACCAGGTCTTCGTCGCTCCGGTGCCCATAACTTTTGATCCGTAAGGAGTTACGCGGCGCACAGCATACCGTTGTAAAGCTCTCCGAGTGCTCTATGACGGGGGCAGCCAGCTAGCTCGCTTTGCCCTTTTCGGAGCTCAAAATCGAAGGTTTTCATCTGTTTCGGGCCACTTTTCTTCTTTTGCTCTGTTTTTCCGTCCCGGATCGTACCTCGTGAGCTGTTAAAAGGAGGACAACCTTACTCGCGGCACATTAGAGGACCCTACAATGCGTCGATATCACGTCTTGCGAGGATGCTGCGTTGTTGAAGCGGATGGGTTGTCGTTAAGCCCATTGGGCCTTTTGAATGGGCCATATCTCTAGGCTGGGACTGTGAACCGTTAACACATAAAGGAATTGCGCCCTCAACATGACGGGTGCGATCATACCAGCACTAATGCACCGGATCCCATCAGAACTCCGAAGTTAAGCGTGCTTGGGCGAAAGTAGTACTAGGATGGGTGACCCCCTAGGAAGTCCTCGTGTTGCACCCCCCTTTTCAATTTTTTTTGCTCCGGTTAGGGTTGCCAAGATACTTTACCCACCACATTTCTATTATCGAATCCCACGGCACCTTGGGCAAGACAACTTCTCTTCACGTGGAGGCTGGGCCCGCAAACCGAGGGCGTAGGGCTTGTGACCAGGTCTCCGTCGCTCCGGTGCCCTTAACTTTAGATCCGTAAGGAGTTACGCGGCACACAGCATACCATTGGAAAGCTCTCTGAGAGCTCTACGACGGGTGCAAGTAGCTAGCTCGCCGTGCCCTTTTCGGAGCTCAAAATCGAACGTTTTCATCAATTTCGGGCTACTTTTCTTCTTTTGCTCTGTTTTTCCATCCCGGATCGTACGTCGTGAGCTGTTAAAAGGACGACAACCTTACTCACGGCACATTAGAGGACCCTACGATGCGTCGATATCACGTCTTGCGAGGATGCTGCGTTGTTGAAGCGGATGGGTTGTCGTTAAGCCCATTGGGCCTTTTGAATGGGCCATATCTCTAGGCTGGGACTGTGAACCGTTAACACATAAAGGAATTGTGCCCTCAAAATGACGGGTGCGATCATACCAGCACTAATGCACCGGATCCCATCAGAACTCCGAAGTTAAGTGTGCTTGGGCGAGAGTTGTACTAGGATGTGTGACCCCCTGGGAAGTCCTCGTGTTGCACCCCCCTTTTCAATTTTTTTTGCTCCGGTTAGGGTTGCCAAGATACTTTACCCACCACATTTCTATTATCGAATCCCACGGCACCTTGGGCAAGACAACTTCTCTTCACGTGGAGGTTGGGCCCGCAAACCGAGGGCGTAGGGCTTGTGACCTGGTCTCCGTCGCTCCGGTGCCCATAACTTTTGATCCGTAAGGAGTTAAGCGGCGCACAGCATACTGTTGGAAAGCTCTCCGAGAGCTCTACAACGGGGGCAGGTAGCTAGCTCGCCGTGCCCTTTTCAGAGCTCGAAATCGAACGTTTTCATCAGTTTCGGGCTACGTTTCTTCTTTTGCTCTGTTTTCCCGTCCCGTATCGTACGACGTGAGCTGTTAAAAGGACGACAACCTTACTCGCGGCACATTAGAGGACCCTACAATGCGTCGATATCACGTCTTGCGAGGATGCGGCGTTGTTGAAGCGGATGGGTTGTCGTTCAGCCTATTGGGCCTTTTGAATGGGCCATATCTCTAGGCTGGGACTGTGAACCGTTAACACATAAAGGAATTGTGCCCTCAACATGACGGGTGCGATCAAACCAGCACTAATGCACCGGATCCCATCAGAACTCCGAAGTTATGCGTGCTTGGGCTAGAGTAGTACTAGGATGGGTGACCCCCTGGGAAGTCCTCGTGTTGTACCCCCCATTTCAATTTTTTTTGCTCCGGTTAGGGTTGCCAAGATACTTTACCCACCACATTTCTATTATCGAATCCCACGGCACCTTGGGCAAGACAACTTCTCTTCACGTGGAGGCTGGGCCAGCAAACCGAGGGCGTAAGGCTTGTGACCAGGTCCCCGTCGCTCCGGTGCCCATAACTTTTGATCCGTAAGGAGTTACGCGGCGCACAGCATACCGTTGTAAAGCTCTCCGAGAGCTCTACGACGGGGGCAGCAAGCTAGTTCGCTTTGCCATTTTCGAAGCTCAAAATCGAACGTTTTCATCAGTTTCGGGCCACTTTTCTTCTTTTGATCTATTTTTCCTTCCCGGATCGTACATCGTGAGCTGTTAAAAGGACGACAACCTTACTCGCGGCACATTAGAGGACCCTACAATGCGTCGATATCACGTCTTACGAGGATGCTGCGTTGTTGAAGCGAATGTGTTGTCGTTAAGCCCATTGGGCCTTTTGAATGGGCCATATCTCTAGGCTGGGACTGTGAACCGTAAACACATAAAGGAATTGTGCCCTCAACATGACAGGTGCGATCATACCAGCACTAATGCACCGGATCCCATCAGAACTCCGAAGTTAAGCATGCTTGGGCGAGAGTAGTACTAGGATGGGTGACCCCTTGGGAAGTCCTCGTGTTGCACCCCCCTTTTCAATTTTTTTTGCTCCGGTTAGGGTTGCCAAGATACTTTACCCACCACATTTCTACTATCGAATCCCACGGCACCTTGGGCAAGACAACTTCTCTTCACGTGGAGGCTGGGCCCGCAAACCGAGGGCGTAGGGCTTGTGACCAGGTCTCCGTCGCTCCGGTGCCCATAACTTTTGATCCGTAAGGAGTTACGCAGCGTACAGCATACCGTTGGAAAGCTCTCCAAGAGCTCTACGACGGTGGCAGGTAGCTAGCTCGCCGTGCCCTTTTTGGAGCTCAAAATTGAACGTTTTCATCAGTTTCGGGCAATATTTCTTCTTTTGCTCTGTTTTTCCGTCCCGGATCGTACGTCGTGAGCTGTTAAAAGGACGACAACCTTACTCGCGGCACATTAGAGGACCCTACAATGCGTCGATATCACGTTCTGCGAGGATGTTGCGTTGTTGAAGCGGATGGGTTGTCGTTAAGCCCATTGGGCCTTTTGAATGGGCCATATCTCTAGGCTGGGACTGTGAACCGTAAACACATAAAGGAATTGTGCCCTCAACATGACAGGTGCGATCATACCAGCACTAATGCACCGGATCCCATCAGAACTCCGAAGTTAAGCGTGCTTGGGCGAGAGTAGTACTAGGATGGGTGACCCCCTGGGAAGTCCTCGTGTTGCACCCCCCTTTTCAATTTTTTTTGCTCCGGTTAGGGTTGCCAAGATAGTTTACCCACCACATTTCTACTATCGAATCCCACCGCACCTTGGGCATGACAACTTCTCTTCACGTGGAGGCTGGGCCCGCAAACCGAGGGCGTAGGGCTTGTGACCAGGTCTCCGTCGCTCCGGTGCCCATAACTTTTGATCCGTAAGGAGTTACGCGGCGCACAGCATACTGTTGTAAAGCTCTCCGAGAGCTCTACGACGGTGGCAGCCAGCTAGCTCGCTTTGCCTTTTTCGGAGCTCAAAATCGAATGTTTTCATCAGTTTCGGGCCACTTTTCATATTTTGCTTTGTTTTTCCGTCCCGGATCGTACGTTGTGAGCTGTTAAAAGGACGACAACCTTACTCGCGGCACATTAGAGGACCCTACAATGCGTCAATATCACGTCTTGCAAGGATGCTGCGTTGTTGAAGCGGATGGGTTGTCGTTAAGCCCATTGGGCCTTTTGAATGGGCCATATCTCTAGGCTAGGACTATGAACCGTTAACACATAAAGAAATTGTGCCCTCAACATGACGGGTGCGATCATACCAGCACTAATGCACCGGATCCCATCAGAACTCCGTAGTTAAGTGTGCTTGGGCGAGAGTAGTACTAGGATGGGTGACCCCCTGCGAATTCCTCGTGTTGTACCCCCCTTTTCAATTTTTTTTGCTCCGGTTAGGGTTGCCAAGATACTTTACCCACCATATTTCTATTATCGAATCCCACGGCACCTTGGGCAAGACAACTTCTCTTCACGTGGAGGTTGGGCCCGCAAACCGAGGGCGTAGGGCTTGTGACCAGGTCTCCGTCGCTCCGGTGCCCATAACTTTTGATCCGTAAGGAGTTACGCGGCGCACAGCATACCGTTGGAAAGCTCTCCGAGAGTTCTACGACGGGGGCAGGTAGCTAGCTCGCCGTGCCCTTTTCGGAGCTCAAAATCGAACGTTTTCATCAATTTCGTGCTACTTTTCTTCTTTTGCTCTGTTTTCCCGTCCCAGATCCTATGTCGTGAGCTGTTAAAAGGATGACAACCTTACTCGCGGCACATTAGGGGACCCTACAATGCGTCGATATCACGTCTTGCGAGGATGCTGCGTTGTTGAAGCGGATGGGTTGTCGTTAAGCCCATTGGGCCTTTTGAATGGGCCATATCTCTAGGCTGGGACTGTGAACCGTTAACACAGAAAGGAATTGTGCCCTCAACATGACGGGTGCTATCATAGCAGCACTAATGCACCGGATCCCATCAGAACTCCGAAGTTAAGTGTGCTTGGGCGAGAGTAGTACTAGGATGGGTGACCCCCTGGGAAGTCCTCGTGTTGCACCTCCCTTTTCAATTTTTTTTGCTCCGGTTAGGGTTGCCAAGATACTTTACCCACCACATTTCTATTATCGAATCCCACGGAACCTTGGGCAAGACAACTTCTCTTCACGTGGAGGTTGGGCCCGCAAACCGAGGGCGTAGGGCTTGTGACTAGGTCTTCGTCGCTCCGGTGCCCATAACTTTTGATCCGTAAGGAGTTACGCGGCGCACAGCATACCGTTGGAAAGCTCTCCGAGAGCTCTACGACGGTGGCAGGTAGCTAGCTCGCCGTGCCCTTTTCGGAGCTCAAAATCGAACGTTTTCATCAGTTTCGGGCAATTTTTCTCCTTTTGCTCTGTTTTTTCGTCCCGGATCGTACGTCGTGAGCTGTTAAAAGGACGACAACCTTACTCGCGGCACATTAGAGGACCCTACAATGCGTCGATATCACGTTCTGCGAGGATGTTGCGTTGTTGAAGCGGATGGGTTGTCGTTAAGCCCATTGGGCCTTTTGAATGGGCCATATCTCTAGGCTGGGACTGTGAACCGTTAACACATAAAGGAATTGTGCCCTCAACATGACGGGTGCGATCATACCAGCACTAATGCACCGGATCCCATCAGAACTCCGAAGTTAAGCGTGCTTGGGCGAGAGTAGTACTAGGATGGGTGACCCCCTGGGAAGTCCTCGTGTTGCACCCCCCTTTTCAATTTTTTTTGCTCTGGTTAAGGTTGCCAAGATACTTTACCCACCACATTTCTATTATCGAATCCCACGGCACCTTGGGCAAGACAACTTCTCTTCACGTGGAGGCTGGGTCCGCAAACCGAGGGCGTAGGGCTTGTGACCAGGTCTCCGTCGCTCCGGTGCCCATAACTATTGATCCGTAAGGAGTTACGCGGCGCACAGCATACCGTTGGAAAGCACTCCGAGAGCTCTACGACGGGGGCAGATAGTTAGCTCGTCGTGCCCTTTTCGGAGCTCAAAATCGAACGTTTTCATCAGTTTCGGTCTACTTTTCTTCTTTTGCTCTGTTTTTCCCACCCGGATCGTACGTCGTGAGCTGTTAAAAGGACGACAACCTTACTCGCGGCACATTAGAGGACCCTACAATGCGTCGATATCACTTTCTGCGAGGACGTTGCGTTGTTGAAGCGGATGGGTTGTCGTTAAGCCCATTGGGCCTTTTGAATGGGCCATATCTCTAGGCTGGGACTGTGAACCGTTAACACATAAAGGAATTGTGCCCTCAACATGACGGGTGCGATCATACCAGCACTAATGCACCGGATCCCATCAGAACTCCGAAGTTAAGCGTGCTTGGGCGAGAGTAGTACTAGGATGGGTGACCCCCTGGGAAGTCCTCGTGTTGCACCCCCCTTTTCAATTTTTTTTGCTCCGGTTAGGGTTGCCAAGATAGTTTACGCTCCACATTTCTACTATCAAATCCCACGGCACCTTGGTCAAGACAACTTCTCTTCACGTGGAGGCTGGGCCCGCAAACCGAGGGCGTAGGGCTTGTGACCAGGTCTCCGTCGCTCCGGTGCCCATAACTTTTGATCCGTAAGGAGTTACGCGGCGCACAGCATACCGTTGTAAAGCTCTCCGAGAGCTCTACGACGGGGGCAGCCAGCTAGCTCGCTTTGCCCTTTTCGGAGCTCAAAATCGAACGTTTTCATAAGTTTCGGGCCACTATTATTCTTTTGCTCTGTTTTTCAGTCCCGGATCGTACGTCGTGAGCTGTTAAAAGGACGACAACCTTACTCGCGGCACATTAGAGGACCCTACAATGCGTCAATATCACGTCTTGCGAGGATGCTGCGTTGTTGAAGCGGATGGGTTGTCGTTAAGCCCATTGGGCCTTTTGAATGGGCCATATCTCTAGGCTGGGACTGTGAACCGTTAACACATAAAGAAATTGTGCCCTCAACATGACGGGTGCGATCATACCAGCACTAATGCACCGGATCCCATCAGAACTCCGAAGTTAAGTGTGCTTGGGCGAGAGTAGTAATAGGATGGGTGCCCCCCTGGGCCGCCCTCGCGTTGTCCCCCCCTTTCCACTTTTTTTTTGCTCCGGTTAGGGTTGCCAAGATACTTTACCCACCATATTTCTATAATCGAATCCCACGGCACCTTCGACAAGACAACTTCTCTTCACGTGGAGGTTGGGCTCGCAAACCGAGGGCGTAGGGCTTGTGACCAGGTCTCCGTCGCTCCGGTGCCCATAACTTTTGATCTATAAGGAGTTACGCGGCGCACAGCATACCGTTGGAAAGCTCTCCGAGAGCTCTACGACGGAGGCAGGTAGCTAGCCCGCCGTGCCCTTTTCGGAGCTCAAAATCGAACGTTTTCATCAGTTTCGGGCTACTTTTCTTCTTTTGCTCTGTTTTTCCATCCCGGATCGTACGTCGTGAGCTGTTAAAAGGACGACAACCTTACTCGCGGCACATTAGAGGACCCTACAATGCGTCGATATCACGTCTTGCGAGGATGCTGCGTTCTTGAAGCGGATGGGTTGTCGTTAAGCCCATTGGGCCTTTTGAATGGGCCATATCTCTAGGCTGGGACTGTGAACCGTTAACACATAAAGGAATTGTGCCCTCAACATGACGGGTGCGATCATACCAGCACTAATGCACCGGATCCCATCAGAACTCCGAAGTTAAGTGTGCTTGGGCGAGAGTAGTACTAGGATGGGTGACCCCCTGGGAAGTCCTTGTGTTGCAACCCCCTTTTCAATTTTGTTTGCTCCGGTTAGGGTTGCCAAGATACTTTACCCACCACATTTCTATTATCGAATCCCACGGCACCTTGGGCAAGACAACTTCTCTTCACGTGGAGGCTGGGCCCGCAAACCGAGGGCGTAGGGCTTGTGACTAGGTCTCCGTCGCTCTGGTGCCCATAACTTTTGATCCGTAAGGAGTTACGCGGCGCACAGCATACCGTTGGAAAGCTCTCCGAGAGCCCTACGACGGGGGCAGGTAGCTAGCTCGCCGTGCCCTTTTCGAAGCTCAAAATCGAACGTTTTCATCAGTTTCGGGCTACTTTTCTTCTTTTGCTCTGTTTTTCCGTCCCGGATCGTACGTCGTGAGCTGTTAAAAGGACGACAACCTTACTCGCGGCACATTAGAGGACCCTACAATGCGTCGATATCACGTCTTGCGAGGATGCTGCGTTGTTGAAGCGGATGGGTTGTTGTTAAGCCCATTGGGCCTTTTGAATGGGCCATATCTCTAGGCTGAGACTGTGAACCGTTAACACATAAAGGAATTGTGCCCTCAACATGACGGATGCGATCATACCAGCACTAATGCACCGGATCCCATCAGAACTCCGAAGTTAAGCGTGCTTGGGCGAGAGTAGTACTAGGATGGGTGACCCCCTGGGAAGTTCTCGTGTTGCACCCCCCTTTTCAATTTTTTTTGCTTCGGTTAGGGTTGCCACGATACTTTACCCACCACATTTCTATTATCGAATCCCACGGCACCTTGGGCAAGACAACTTCTCTTCACGTGGAGGTTGGGCCCGCAAACCGAGGGCCTAGGGCTTGTGACCAGGTCTCCGTCGCTCCGGTGCCCATAACTTTTGATCTGTAAGGAGTTACGCGGCACACAGCATACCGTTGGAAAGCTCTCCGAGAGCTCTACGACGGGGGCAGGTAGCTAGCCCGCCGTGCCCTTTTCGGAGCTCAAAATTGAACGTTTTCATCAGTTTCGGGCTACTTTTCTTCTTTCGCTCTGTTTTTCCGTCCCGGATCGTACGTCGTGAGCTGTTAAAAGGATGACAACCTTACTCGCGGCACATTAGAGGACCCTACAATGCGTCGATATCACGTCTTGGGAGGATGCTGCGTTGTTGAAGCGAATGGGTTGTCGTTAAGCCCATTGGGCCTTTTGAATGGGCCATATCTCTAGGCTGGGACTATGAACCGTTAACACATAAAGGAATTGTGCCCTCAACATGACAGGTGCGATCATACCAGCACTAATGCACCGGATCCCATCAGAACTCCGAAGTTAAGTGTGCTTGGGCGAGCGTAGTACTAGGATGGGTTACCGCCTGGGAAGTCCTCGTGTTGCACCCCCCTTTTCAATTTTCTTGCTCCGGTTAGGGTTGCCAAGATACTTTACCCACCACATTTCTATTATCGAATCCCACGGCACATTGGGCAAGACAACTTCTCTTCACGTGGAGGCTGGGCCCGCAAACCGAGGGCGTAGGGCTTGTGACCAGGTCTCCGTCTCTCTGGTGCCCATAACTTTTGATCCGTAAGGAGTTACGCGGCGCACAGCATACCGTTGGAATGCTCTCCGAGAGCTCTACAACGGGGGCAAGTAGCTAGCTCGCCGTGCCCTTTTCGGAGCTCAAAATCGAACGTTTAGTTTTGGGCTACTTTTTTTCTTTTGCTCTGTTTTTCCATCCAGGATCGTACGTCGTGAGCTGTTAAAAGGACGACAACCTTACTCGCGGCACATTAGAGGACCCTACAATGCGTCGATATCACGTCTTGCGAGGATGCTGCGTTGTTGAAGCGGATGGGTTGTCGTTAAGCCCATTGGGCCTTTTTAGTGGGCCATATCTCTAGGCTGGTACTGTGAACCGTTAACACATAAAGGAATTGTGACCTCAACATGACGGGTGTGATCATACCAGCACTAATGCACCGGATCCCATCAGAACTCCGAAGTTAAGCGTGCTTGGGCGAGAGTAGTACTAGGATGGGTGACCCCCTGGGAAGTCCTCGTGTTGCACCCCCCTTTTCAATTTTTTTTGGTCCGGTTAGGGTTGCCTCGATACTTTACCCACCACATTTCTATTATCGAATCCCACGGCACCTTGGGCAAGACAACATCTCTTCACGTGGAGGATGGGCCCGTAAACCGAGGGCGTAGGACTTGTGACCAGGTCTCCGTCGCTCTGGTGCCCATAACTTTTGATCCGTAAGGAGTTACGCGGCGCACAGCATACCGTTGGAAAGCTCTCCGAGAGCTCTACGACGGGGTCAGGTAGCTAACTCGCCGTGCCCTTTTCGGAGCTCAAAATCGAACGTTTTCATCAGTTTCGGGCTACTTTTCTTCTTTTGCTCTGTTTTTCCGTCCCGGATCGTACGTCGTGAGCTGTTAAAAGGATTTCAACCTTACTCGCGGCACATTAGAGGACCCTACAATGCGTCGATATCACGTCTTGCGAGGATGCTGCGTTGTTGAAGCGGATGGGTTGTCGTTAAGCCCATTGGTCCTTTTGAATGGGCCATATCTCTACGCTGGGACTCTGAACCGTTAACACATAAAGGAATTGTGCCCTCAACATGACGGGTGCGATCATACCAGCACTAATGCACTGGATCCCATCAGAACTCCGAAGTTAAGCGTGCTTGGGCGAGAGTAGTACTAGGATGGGTGACCCCCTGGGAAGTCCTCGTGTTGCACCCCCCTTTTCAATTTTTTTTGCTCCGGGTAGGGTTGCCAAGATACTTTACCCACCACATTTCTATTATCGAATCCCACGGCACCTTGGGCAAGACAACTTCTCTTCACGTGGAGGTTGGGCCCGCAAACCGAGGGCGTAGGGCTTGTGACCTGGTCTCCGTCGCTCCGGTGCCCATAACTTTTGATCCGTAAGGAGTTAAGCGGCGCACAGCATACTGTTGGAAAGCACTCCGAGAGCTCTACAACGGGGGCAGGTAGCTAGCTCGCCGTGCCCTTTTTAGAGCTCGAAATCGAACGTTTTCATCAGTTTCGGGCTACGTTTCTTCTTTTGCTCTGTTTTCCCGTCCCGTATCGTACGACGTGAGCTGTTAAAAGGACGACAACCTTACTCGCGGCACATTAGAGGACCCTACAATGCGTCGATATCACGTCTTGCGAGGATGCGGCGTTGTTGAAGCGGATGGGTTGTCGTTCAGCCTATTGGGCCTTTTGAATGGGCCATATCTCTAGGCTGGGACTGTGAACCGTTAACACATAAAGGAATTGTGCCCTCAACATGACGGGTGCGATCAAACCAGCACTAATGCACCGGATCCCATCAGAACTCCGAAGTTATGCGTGCTTGGGCTAGAGTAGTACTAGGATGGGTGACCCCCTGGGAAGTCCTCGTGTTGTACCCCCCATTTCAATTTTTTTTGCTCCGGTTAGGGTTGCCAAGATACTTTACCCACCACATTTCTATTATCGAATCCCACGGCACCTTGGGCAAGACAACTTCTCTTCACGTGGAGGCTGGGCCAGCAAACCGAGGGCGTAAGGCTTGTGACCAGGTCCCCGTCGCTCCGGTGCCCATAACTTTTGATCCGTAAGGAGTTACGCGGCGCACAGCATACCGTTGTAAAGCTCTCCGAGAGCTCTACGACGGGGGCAGCAAGCTAGTTCGCTTTGCCATTTTCGAAGCTCAAAATCGAACGTTTTCATCAGTTTCGGGCCACTTTTCTTCTTTGGATCTATTTTTCCTTCCCGGATCGTACATCGTGAGCTGTTAAAAGGACGACAACCTTACTCGCGGCACATTAGAGGACCCTACAATGCGTCGATATCACGTCTTGCGAGGATGCTGCGTTGTTGAAGCGAATGTGTTGTCGTTAAGCCCATTGGGCCTTTTGAATGGGCCATATCTCTAGGCTGGGACTGTGAACCGTAAACACATAAAGGAATTGTGCCCTCAACATGACAGGTGCGATCATACCAGCACTAATGCACCGGATCCCATCAGAACTCCGAAGTTAAGCGTGCTTGGGCGAGAGTAGTACTAGGATGGGTGACCCCTTGGGAAGTCCTCGTGTTGCACCCCCCTTTTCAATTTTTTTTGCTCCGGTTAGGGTTGCCAAGATACTTTACCCACCACATTTCTATTATCGAATCCCACGGCAACTTGGGCAAGACAACTTCTCGTCACGTGGAGGCTGGGCCCGCAAACCGAGGGCGTAGGGCTTGTGACCAGGTCTCCGTCGCTCCGGTGCCCATAACTTTTGATCCGTAAGGAGTTACGCAGCGTACAGCATACCGTTGGAAAGCTCTCCAAGAGCTCTACGACGGTGGCAGGTAGCTAGCTCGCCGTGCCTTTTTTGGAGCTCAAAATTGAACGTTTTCATCAGTTTCGGGCAATATTTCTTCTTTTGCTCTATTTTTCCGTCCCGGATCGTACGTCGTGAGCTGTTAAAAGGATGACAACCTTACTCGCGGCACATTAGAGGACCCTACAATGCGTCGATATCACGTTCTGCGAGGATGTTGCGTTGTTGAAGCGGATGGGTTGTCGTTAAGCCCATTGGGCCTTTTGAATGGGCCATATCTCTAGGCTGGGACTGTGAACCGTAAACACATAAAGGAATTGTGCCCTCAACATGACAGGTGCGATCATACCAGCACTAATGCACCGGATCCCATCAGAACTCCGAAGTTAAGCGTGCTTGGGCGAGAGTAGTACTAGGATGGGTGACCCCCTGGGAAGTCCTCGTGTTGCACCCCCCTTTTCAATTTTTTTTGCTCCGGTTAGGGTTGCCAAGATAGTTTACCCACCACATTTCTACTATCGAATCCCACGGCACCTTGGGCATGACAACTTCTCTTCACGTGGAGGCTGGGCCCGCAAACCGAGGGCGTAGGGCTTGTGACCAGGTCTCCGTCGCTCCGGTGCCCATAACTTTTGATCCGTAAGGAGTTACGCGGCGCACAGCATACTGTTGTAAAGCTCTCCGAGAGCTCTACGACGGTGGCAGCCAGCTAGCTCGCTTTGCCCTTTTCGGAGCTCAAAATCGAATGTTTTCATCAGTTTCGGGCCACTTTTCATATTTTGCTTTGTTTTTCCGTCCCGGATCGTACGTTGTGAGCTGTTAAAAGGACGACAACCTTACTCGCGGCACATTAGAGGACCCTACAATGCGTCAATATCACGTCTTGCAAGGATGCTGCGTTGTTGAAGCGGATGGGTTGTCGTTAAGCACATTGGGCCTTTTGAATGGGCAATATCTCTAGGCTAGGACTATGAACCGTTAACACATAAAGAAATTGTGCCCTCAACATGACGGGTGCGATCATACCAGCACTAATGCACCGGATCCCATCAGAACTCCGTAGTTAAGTGTGCTTGGGCTAGAGTAGTACTAGGATGGGTGACCCCCTGGGAAGTCCTCGTGTTGTACCCCCCTTTTCAATTTTTTTTGCTCCGGTTAGGGTTGCCAAGATACTTTACCCACCATATTTCTATTATCGAATCCCACGGCACCTTGGGCAAGACAACTTCTCTTCACGTGGAGGTTGGGCCCGCAAACCGAGGGCGTAGGGCTTGTGACCAGGTCTCCGTCGCTCCGGTGCCCATAACTTTTGATCCGTAAGGAGTTACGCGGCGCACAGCATACCGTTGGAAAGCTCTCCGAGAGTTCTACGACGGGGGCAGGTAGCTAGCTCGCCGTGCCCTTTTCGAAGCTCAAAATCGAACGTTTTCATCAATTTCGTGCTACTTTTCTTCTTTTGCTCTGTTTTTCCGTCCCGGATCGTACGTCGTGAGCTGTTAAAAGGACGACAACCTTACTCGCGGCACATTAGGGGACCCTACAATGCGTCGATATCACGTCTTGCGAGGATGCTGCGTTGTTGAAGCGGATGGGTTGTCGTTAAGCCCATTGGGCCTTTTGAATGGGCCATATCTCTAGGCTGGGACTGTGAACCGTTAACACAGAAAGGAATTGTGCCCTCAACATGACGGGTGCTATCATAGCAGCACTAATGCACCGGATCCCATCAGAACTCCGAAGTTAAGTGTGCTTGGGCGAGAGTAGTACTAGGATGGGTGACCCCCTGGGAAGTCCTCGTGTTGCACCTCCCTTTTCAATTTTTTTTGCTCCGGTTAGGGTTGCCAAGATACTTTACCCACCACATTTCTATTATCGAATCCCACGGAACCTTGGGCAAGACAACTTCTCTTCACGTGGAGGTTGGGCCCGCAAACCGAGGGCGTAGGGCTTGTGACTAGGTCTTCGTCGCTCCGGTGCCCATAACTTTTGATCCGTAAGGAGTTACGCGGCGCACAGCATACCGTTGGAAAGCTCTCCGAGAGCTCTACGACGGTGGCAGGTAGCTAGCTCGCCGTGCCCTTTTCGGAGCTCAAAATCGAACGTTTTCATCAGTTTCGGGCAATTTTTCTCCTTTTGCTCTGTTTTTTCGTCCCGGATCGTACGTCGTGAGCTGTTAAAAGGACGACAACCTTACTCGCGGCACATTAGAGGACCCTACAATGCGTCGATATCACGTTCTGCGAGGATGTTGCGTTGTTGAAGCGGATGGGTTGTCGTTAAGCCCATTGGGCCTTTTGAATGGGCCATATCTCTAGGCTGGGACTGTGAACCGTTAACACATAAAGGAATTGTGCCCTCAACATGACGGGTGCCATCATACCAGCACTAATGCACCGGATCCCATCAGAACTCCGAAGTTAAGCGTGCTTGGGCGAGAGTAGTACTAGGATGGGTGACCCCCTGGGAAGTCCTCGTGTTGCACCCCCCTTTTCAATTTTTTTTGCTCCGGTTAAGGTTGCCAAGATACTTTACCCACCACATTTCTATTATCGAATCCCACGGCACCTTGGGCAAGACAACTTCTCTTCACGTGGAGGCTGGGTCCGCAAACCGAGGGCGTAGGGCTTGTGACCAGGTCTCCGTCGCTCCGGTGCCCATAACTATTGATCCGTAAGGAGTTACGCGGCGCACAGCATACCGTTGGAAAGCACTCCGAGAGCTCTACGACGGGGGCAGATAGTTAGCTCGTCGTGCCCTTTTCGGAGCTCAAAATCGAACGTTTTCATCAGTTTCGGTCTACTTTTCTTCTTTTGCTCTGTTTTTCCGTCCCGGATCGTACGTCGTGAGCTGTTAAAAGGACGACAACCTTACTCGCGGCACATTAGAGGACCCTACAATGCGTCGATATCACTTTCTGCGAGGACGTTGCGTTGTTGAAGCGGATGGGTTGTCGTTAAGCCCATTGGGCCTTTTGAATGGGCCATATCTCTAGGCTGGGACTGTGAACCGTTAACACATAAAGGAATTGTGCCCTCAACATGACGGGTGCGATCATACCAGCACTAATGCACCGGATCCCATCAGAACTCCGAAGTTAAGCGTGCTTGGGCGAGAGTAGTACTAGGATGGGTGACCCCCTGGGAAGTCCTCGTGTTGCACCCCCCTTTTCAATTTTTTTTGCTCCGGTTAGGGTTGCCAAGATAGTTTACGCTCCACATTTCTACTATCAAATCCCACGGCACCTTGGTCAAGACAACTTCTCTTCACGTGGAGGCTGGGCCCGCAAACCGAGGGCGTAGGGCTTGTGACCAGGTCTCCGTCGCTCCGGTGCCCATAACTTTTGATCCGTAAGGAGTTACGCGGCGCACAGCATACCGTTGTAAAGCTCTCCGAGAGCACTACGACGGGGGCAGCCAGCTAGCTCGCTTTGCCCTTTTCGGAGCTCAAAATCAAACTTTTTCATCAGTTTCGGGCCACTTTTCTTCTTTTGCTTTGTTTTTCCGTCCCGGATCGTACGTCGTGAGCTGTTAAAAGGACGACAACCTTACTCGCGGCACATTAGAGGACCCTACAATGCGTCAATATCACGTCTTGCGAGGATGCTGCGTTGTTGAAGCGGATGGGTTGTCGTTAAGCCCATTGGGCCTTTTGAATGGGCCATATCTCTAGGCTGGGACTGTGAACCGTTAACACATAAAGAAATTGTGCCCTCAACATGACGGGTGCGATCATACCAGCACTAATGCACCGGATCCCATCAGAACTCCGAAGTTAAGTGTGCTTGGGCGAGAGTAGTACTAGGATGGGTGACCCCCTGGGAAGTCCTCGTGTTGTACCCCCCTTTTCAATTTTTTTTTGCTCCGGTTAGGGTTGCCAAGATACTTTACCCACCATATTTCTATAATCGAATCCCACGGCACCTTCGACAAGACAACTTCTCTTCACGTGGAGGTTGGGCTCGCAAACCGAGGGCGTAGGGCTTGTGACCAGGTCTCCGTCGCTCCGGTGCCCATAACTTTTGATCTATAAGGAGTTAGGCGGCGCACAGCATACCGTTGGAAAGCTCTCCGAGAGCTCTACGACGGAGGCAGGTAGCTAGCCCGCCGTGCCCTTTTCGGAGCTCAAAATCGAACGTTTTCATCAGTTTCGGGCTACTTTTCTTCTTTTGCTCTGTTTTTTCATCCCGGATCGTACGTCGTGAGCTGTTAAAAGGACGACAACCTTACTCGCGGCACATTAGAGGACCCTACAATGCGTCGATATCACGTCTTGCGAGGATGCTGCGTTCTTGAAGCGGATGGGTTGTCGTTAAGCCCATTGGGCCTTTTGAATGGGCCATATCTCTAGGCTGGGACTGTGAACCGTTAACACATAAAGGAATTGTGCCCTCAACATGACGGGTGCGATCATACCCGCACTAATGCACCGGATCCCATCAGAACTCCGAAGTTAAGTGTGCTTGGGCGAGAGTAGTACTAGGATGGGTGACCCCTTGGGAAGTCCTTGTGTTGCAACCCCCTTTTCAATTTTGTTTGCTCCGGTTAGGGTTGCCAAGATACTTTACCCACCACATTTCTATTATCGAATCCCACGGAACCTAGGGCAAGACAACTTCTCTTCACGTGGAGGCTGGGCCCGCAAACCGAGGGCGTAGGGCTTGTGACTAGGTCTCCGTCGCTCTGGTGCCCATAACTTTTGATCCGTAAGGAGTTACACGGCGCACAGCATACCGTTGGAAAGCTCTCCGAGAGCCCTACGACGGGGGCAGGTATCTAGCTCGCCGTGCCCTTTTCGAAGCTCAAAATCGAACGTTTTCATCAGTTTCGGGCTACTTTTCTTCTTTTGCTCTGTTTTTCCGTCCCGGATCGTACGTCGTGAGCTGTTAAAAGGACGACAACCTTACTCGCGGCACATTAGAGGACCCTACAATGCGTCGATATCACGTCTTGCGAGGATGCTGCGTTGTTGAAGCGGATGGGTTGTTGTTAAGCCCATTGGGCCTTTTGAATGGGCCATATCTCTAGGCTGAGACTGTGAACCGTTAACACATAAAGGAATTGTGCCCTCAACATGACGGATGCGATCATACCAGCACTAATGCACCGGATCCCATCAGAACTCCGAAGTTAAGCGTGCATGGGCGAGAGTAGTACTAGGATGGGTGACCCCCTGGGAAGTCCTCGTGTTGCACCCCCCTTTTCAATTTTTTTTGCTCCGGTTAGGGTTGCCACGATACTTTACCCACCACATTTCTATTATCGAATCCCACGGCACCTTGGGCAAGACAACTTCTCTTCACGTGGAGGTTGGGCCCGCAAACCGAGGGCCTAGTGCTTGTGACCAGGTCTCCGTCGCTCCGGTGCCCAAAACTTTTGATCTGTAAGGAGTTACGCGGCACACAGCATACCGTTGGAAAGCTCTCCGAGAGCTCTACGACGGGGGCAGGTAGCTAGCCCGCCGTGCCCTTTTCGGAGCTCAAAATTGAACGTTTTCATCAGTTTCGGGCTACTTTTCTTCTTTCGCTCTGTTTTTCCGTCCCGGATCGTACATCGTGAGCTGTTAAAAGGATGACAACCTTACTCGCGGCACATTAGAGGACCCTACAATGCGTCGATATCACGTCTTGGGAGGATGCTTCGTTGTTGAAGCGAATGGGTTGTCGTTAAGCCCATTGGGCCTTTTGAATGGGCCATATCTCTAGGCTGGGACTGTGAACCGTTAACACATAAAGGAATTGTGCCCTCAACATGACAGGTGCGATCATACCAGCACTAATGCACTGGATCCCATCAGAACTCCGAAGTTAAGTGTGCTTGGGCGAGCGTAGTACTAGGATGGGTTACCGCCTGGGAAGTCCTCGTGTTGCACCCCCCTTTTCAATTTTCTTGCTCCGGTTAGGGTTGCCAAGATACTTTACCCACCACATTTCTATTATCGAATCCCACGGCACCTTGGGCAAGGCAACTTCTCTTCACGTGGAGGCTGGGCCCGCAAACCGAGGGCGTAGGGCTTGTGACCAGGTCTCCGTCTCTCTGGTGCCCATAACTTTTGATCCGTAAGGAGTTACGCGGCGCACAGCATACCGTTGGAATGCTCTCCGAGAGCTCTACAACGGGGGCAAGTAGCTAGCTCGCCGTGCCCTTTTCGGAGCTCAAAATCGAACGTTTAGTTTTGGGCTACTTTTCTTCTTTTGCTTTGTTTTTCCATCCCGGATCGTACGTCGTGAGCTGTTAAAAGGACGAAAACCTTACTCGCGGCACATTAGAGGACCCTACAATGCGTCGATATCACGTCTTGTGAGGATGCTGCGTTGTTGAAGCGGATGGGTTGTCGTTAAGCCCATTGGGCCTTTTGAATGGGCCATATCTCTAGGCTGGGACTGTGAACCGTTAACACATAAAGGAATTGTGCCCTCAACATGACGGGTGCGATCATACCAGCACTAATGCACCGGATCCCATCAGAACTCCGAAGTTAAGCGTGCTTGGGCGAGAGTAGTACTAGGATGGGTGACCCCCTGGGAAGTCCTCGTGTTGCACCCCCCTTTTCAATTTTTTTTGGTCCGGTTAGGGTTGCCACGATACTTTACCCACCACATTTCTATTATCGAATCCCACGGCACCTTGGGCAAGACAACATCTCTTCACGTGGAGGATGGGCCCGTAAACCGAGGGCGTAGGACTTGTGACCAGGTCTCCGTCGCTCCGGTGCCCATAACTTTTGATCCGTAAGGAGTTACGCGGCGCACAGCATACCGTTGGAAAGCTCTCCGAGAGCTCTACGACGGGGTCAGGTAGCTAACTCGCCGTGCCCTTTTCGGAGCTCAAAATCGAACGTTTTCATCAGTTTCGGGCTACTTTTCTTCTTTTGCTCTATTTTTCCGTCCCGGATAGTACGTCGTGAGCTGTTAAAAGGATTTCAACCTTACTCGCGGCACATTAGAGGACCCTACAATGCGTCGATATCACGTCTTGCGAGGATGCTGCGTTGTTGAAGCGGATGGGTTGTCGTTAAGCCCATTGGTCCTTTTGAATGGGCCATATCTCTACGCTGGGACTCTGAACCGTTAACACATAAAGGAATTGTGCCCTCAACATGACGGGTGCGATCATACCAGCACTAATGCACTGGATCCCATCAGAACTCCGAAGTTAAGCGTGCTTGGGCGAGAGTAGTACTAGGATGGGTGACCCCCTGGGAAGTCCTCGTGTTGCACCCCCCTTTTCAATTTTTTTTGCTCCGGTTAGGGTTGCCAAGATACTTTACCCACCACATTTCTATTATCGAATCCCACGGCACCTTGGGCAAGACAACTTCTCTTCACGTGGAGGCTGGGCCCGCAAACCGAGGGCGTAGGGCTTGTGACCAGGTCTCCGTCGCTCCGGTGCCCATAACTTTTGATCCGTAAGGAGTTACGCGGCGCACAGCATACCGTTGTAAAGCTCTCCGAGAGCTCTACGCTGGGGGCAGCCAGCTAGCTCGCTTTTCCCTTTTCGGAGCTCAAAATCGAACGTTTTCATCAGTTTCGGGCCACTTTTCTTCTTTTGCTCTGTTTTTCCGTCCCGGATCGTACGTCGTGAGCTGTTAAAAGGACGACAACGTTACTCGCGGCACATTAGAGGAGCCTACAATGCGTCAGTATCACGTCTTGCGAGGATGCTGCGTTGTTGAAGAGGATGGGTTGTCGTTAAGCCCATTGGGACTTTTGAATGGGCCATATCTCTAGGCTGGGACTGTGAACCGTTAACACATTAAGAAATTGTGCCCTCAACATGACGGGTGCGATCATACCAGCACTAATGCACCGGATCCCATCAGAACTCCGAAGTTAAGCGTGCTTCGGCGAGAGTAGTACTAGGATGGGTGACCCCCTGGGAAGTCCTCGTGTTGCACCCCCCTTTTCAATTTTTTTTGGTCCGGTTAGGGTTGCCAAGATACTTTACCCACCACATTTCTATTATCGAATCCCACGGCACCTTGGGCAAGACAACTTCTCTTCACGTGGAGGCTGGGCCCGCAAACCGAGGGCGTAGGGCTTGTGACCAGGTCTCCTTCGCTCCGGTGCCCATAACTTTTCATCCGTAAGGAGTTACGCGGCTCACAGCATACCGTTGTAAAGCTCTCCGAGAGCTCTACGACGGGGGCAGCTAGCTAGCTCACTTTACCCTTTTCGGAGCTCAAAATCGAACGTTTTCATCAGTTTCGGGCTACTTTTCTTCTTTTGCTCTGTTTTTCCGTCCCGGAGCGTACGTCGTGAGCTGTTAAAAGGACGACAACCTTACTCGCGGCACATTAGAGGACCCTACAATGCGTCGATATCACGTCTTGTGAGGATGCTGCGTTGTTGAAGCGGATGGGTTGTCGTTAAGCCCATTGGGCCTTTTGAATGGGCCATATCTCTAGGCTGGGACTGTGAACCGTTAACACATAAAGGAATTGTGCCCTCAACATGACGGGTGCGATCATACCAGCACTAATGCACCGGATCCCATCAGAACTCCGAAGTTAAGCGTGCTTGGGCGAGAGTAGTACTAGGATGGGTGACCCCCTGGGAAGTCCTCGTGTTGCACTCCCCTTTTCAATTTTTTTTGGTCCGGTTAGGGTTGCCACGATACTTTACCCACCACATTTCTATTATCGAATCCCACGGCACCTTGGGCAAGACAACATCTCTTCACGTGGAGAATGGGCCCGTAAACCGAGGGCGTAGGACTTGTGACCAGGTCTCCGTCGCTCCGGTGCCCATAACTTTTGATCCGTAAGGAGTTACGCGGCGCACAGCATACCGTTGGAAAGCTCTCCGAGAGCTCTACGACG